>OY720633.1:130259541-131662879 GCA_963169105.1 Ceriagrion tenellum
GGGGAGAGGACGAGAGGAGATGAGTTTGCTGGAGGAGGGGGTTTTTTTCACAGTGGGATGTGGGAGGAGGCCTATGGGAGGGGGTGGGAGAGGAGAAAGAAGGGGTTACTATGGTGGGAGGGAGATGAGGAGATGAGGCCTGAGCTGCAGGCCAGCAGGCGGTCGCCGCGCGCCGTGGTTATTAGCCCAGTCGCTGGACGAGGGTCAGAGGTGTGGGAGGAGAGAGGGAGATGTCACGGGGGAATGGGAAAGAGTAGTTTTGGAGGGGAAGAGAGAAAGAGAAAATATGAGGGCATCCATTCTTTGGTCCATTTATCACCCCCTCCCCCCAACCCCTAAGAGGGGGTTACGAGTTTAATAGAAGAACTAGGATGGGAATTACTATCTGAACGCAGGTCAAAATTTAGGTTAAACTTTTTAAGTAAATTCGAAATTAATTTGTTCACAGATGACGTTAGATATATATTGATAACCCCAGCGTATTTAGCTAGGTTTGATCAGATTAACAAGATTAGAGAGATAGATTGTCGTACCGATAGATTTAAAATGTCATTTTTCCCGCGTACCATAAGAGAGAACAATAGGCAGCGTAGCAAAGGGATAGGTAGGTGAAATATAGTTAGAGTAGTCTGTAGCGCATGATCCATGTGATAACAACAAATATTCCCTTTCTTATTATGTAGATACTAACATCTAGCTGCATGTGACCCTATTATCTAGCATATCTCCATTAAATATCCTAGTTGCATGTCAATAGTGCATGTTTGGTGATCTTCACCCCTTGCCACACACCGTCGCGGTGGCTCGCGGGGTATTGCGTAGACGTAGGTGTAAGATCTATGAGTCTATATACTCATCTTCTTTCGGAAGTCATCATACTAACGCCACACTCTACAACTGCGTGCGATTAAAAGTAACAAGTCTCCAGGTCTCGAAAGATCACCGGCAAGCGTGCTAAAGGAGTTTACACCTCAGACTGTACCATTCTCAGAAATCATATTTAGCAAATCATTGTCCGAATGCAAGTGCCCCAAGACTGGAATATGTACATCATTTATACATCACAACAATATTTAAAAAAGGAAACAAAAATGTCCCAGGAAATTACAGGCCTATATCATTGACATCACTTTTATGGAGGATTCTCGAATACATACAATATGATAAGCAATATTTTGATATTCCTGGACAATCGAAACTTCTTATAAGGCAGTCAGCCCGACTTCTGGAAAGGTAGATTCTGCGAAACACAGCTTGTGCTCTTCCTTCATGACATCCTAAAACCAGGTGAATCGGAAAGCAAGTCGACGTGATATTACTTGATTTCAAGTAGGCATTTGACACAATTCTTCTCAAAATTTAATATAAAAATTACAATCTTGTGGAGTATATAAAAAAATGGTGAATTGACTAGTAAACTTTCTCAGTGATTGAAAAAAAATAGTAGCTTTTGACGGTATTAGCTCTGACATGTTTAAACTCAACTCCGGTGTTCCACATGAAAGCGTGATTGGCCCTATTTTGTTTATTATTTATACAAATAGCCCAAGTTCTCTAGTGAGTAGTAAACTAAGATTCCTTGTTCACTATGTGGTCATCTTCCGCAAAAATCAGCGGAATCGCGTACTTAGAAGTTCTATCTTCGTTCCTAAACATCACTCATTCGTGGTGCCAGGAGTTGGGGCTGGAAGTAAATCTTAGTTAATCCACCACAGTACCTTTCTTGCAGAAGTCATCACACAAATTCCATATCTATCTACACTAAGGGTGGAGTAATCAAACATCCTTCAGGTAAAGCCAAATACCTTGGCATTACCTTAACTTCAGACATATCGTGGGTAACACATACACAAAACATATTCGGCACAGAATCAAAGAAACTAAGATTTTTCGAACATATAATTGGGAGGTATGGCTAGACTTAAATTGCTTGAGAAATTCAGAACAGGTGTGTTTCAGAGTTCCACAGAGAATATTAATTGGACGCCGCACTACATTTCTCGGTCCGACAAAAGCGATGAAATAAGAGAGAAACATTGCCGAACAGATAGGTACATCAAATTCGTTCTTTCCACGCTCAACAAGTGATGATAAACGAAACTGAAGCTCCAATTAATACACACCCATAATGCACTTCACCATTTCACCTCTTAAAATCTTGTTTTATTTACGTCTTTACAGGTCTGGTGTACTAACACACCCTGCCATACGCTCACGCGGCGGCTCGCAGGGTAGTATGTAGATGCAGATCTATATTCAGTGGATCCACAGCTCCCTGTTTTGTGAGATCGCGGTGGGGGAAACCCCCTTCACTAAAAGATAACTGAGATAAAGTTATGCAGACAATCGGAGTGTTTTTGACAGTCTGACAGACAGAGGGGAAGTAATTGGGAAATATTAATATAGTTCTTGGTCCATTCCTTCTTATACTTCTGTATTCAGTAGAGTCACTCCCCACTTGCTTCACACTGTTGCGTAGGGGATTGCTCTCTCCCGAAAAGAGAATGCCGTGACAGACCATGGTAATAGATCTGACCGCGCATTGTTATCCTGACTGCTTTTGGGCCTGTGCCTAGCAGCCAGGGCCAAGTGCGTGATTCTGATTTGATCCGGGATGAGTGCTACATCCCTCATGTGGTATCACCCCGTGCCATACACCGTAGTATCGGCTTGCACGGTATTTTGTTTGAGAGTGAATTTCCCGAAAAAGAAAACTTTTTCAGAGAAATCTTTTTCAGGTTAATTTTTACCACCTCAGGGGACCATTAATGACTGTCTTACGTTCTAAGCATCAAAGTAAACCACAAATTAACGCAGTATTCACGAGTATTTAATTGCTCTCGACAGAGATTTCATTGGATGGTTTCAATTTCATGTCCTCCTGAACGATGTGACTCATTTTCGTCCTTTAAAGCGGTTCCAAATGTGTTTTTTGGATGGATCCTAATGGATACGATTTTGAAGTTTTATGATTTTGCTAGAAAATCTATGAAATGGTGAAAGTATGACAACTATTCTACTAGGCGTAAAACTGATCGTGACACAAAAGAAAAGATATTCTTGCGAGAAACGAAAGGAGGCTAAAAAGCCATTAATTTTGCCGGTTTTTCCTCTTATCCTGTCTCATCTTAAGCAGATCCTTACCCGTCATTTGGGAGGTTACTGAAGTGTGACGGCCATACGATGCTGTATATAAGGGGTTGTCATCAAATAAAAGTAGTATTTTAGATGTTCTAATTAAATACCACAGTATAAATCATAACGGAGTCATTCGCTTAGCGCAAATGCAAATATTCTTCCGCGGAAAAAGTGATAAAAAGTGACTAAGTGAAAACTGAGGTCAACTCAATACACACCAATAATACAAGTCACAATTTCACCTCCCAAAACCTCATTCTGTGTACCTTCACTGGACTGGTGTCCTAACACCCCCTGCCACACGCCAGTACGGCGGTTCGCCGGGTAGTATGTAGATGTAGATGAACTGAAATAAAAGGCCTTGCCCTAGTGATAATCAATGAATTCTCCACATTCAAGAATTTTTCAAATATTTTCGAATAATTTATGAGCTCGGTCTTTAAATAGGTTGTTTTCTTTTAATTTACATAAATATAATGATATTTATATGCGGGTGTATCGCACCAATCCCTAATTAGTATTTAAGGGGGCATAATAGGGAACCGTTTGCAAAGAATATTTGGTCGTCTCTAGCATATTTATTCAGTGTTCCTTCTCTGGCTATTTCATTCGTCTGTCTTATCATCATCAGACACTCAGTTCTATTAATGGTAGACTGCAGACCTCCAATCCACCCTGTCCTCTGCCACCCCCTTTATATCCTTATTTTTCTTATGTTTCGTTTCTCTTTCTAATTGGCATCGTTCGTTTGTCCCTCGGTCTTTCTTTTGGCTCTTTTCCCTCTGTTTTCCATTTTTTCAACTTGCTTACATAATTGTTGCGTACTATGCTGCGGAAAAGTAATGAGATCCTTTCGTGCTGAGAACGAGAGACTGCTCATAAAAGGAGGAGGGAACTTAATTGAGAGAGTACAGAACTTAAATAACTTATAAAATCAATGGTTGGCGAATTCACTATGTGGAAATTATTACGATTCACGTTAAGAATGAAACCACATAGTTTTTTCCACCAATGTATTTAAACCACAAATCTACCAGTTTCGGTCTTTTCAGGCCATTATCAATATTACAAATTTGTAATCTTGATAATGGCCTGAAAAGGCCAAAATCGGTAGATTTATGGTTTAAATACATTGGGGGAAAAAATCTAAGTGGTTTCATTCTTAACGTGAATCTTGAATAACTTGTAGAGTACACTAGAAAAAAAATTGATATAGTAGCAAAGACGTAAGGGGAAGATTAGCGCCAGCGAAGGAATCGTTTAGTAATAGAAAGGAGTTCATAGAGCAGATCTTGAGTAAGGGTATGACGAAGAAGTTTGTGGAGAACTTAGTTTGGTGTGTGGCGTTCTATGGAGCAGATACGTGGCCTCTAAGAAAGGAGAACGAAAATAGGCTGCAGGCATTAGATACATGGGTATGGAGGGGGATGAAGAAAGTGGGATGGACGTAAAGGAAGACTAGGGAGGAAGTGCTTGAGATGGTGGGCGAGGAAAGGAAACTTTTTAACGAAATTTGAGATAGGCAGTGTAGGTGGCTGGTGGATGTGATAAGGAGGAGGTGTACGAGGATGGGTTGCTTAAGAATGTGAAAGAGGGAAGTATTTTGGAAGAGCGGGGAAGGGAAAGGAAGGGAATTGGCATTACGGAAGGAATGAAGAGGGGTAGGACGTTCGTGAAGATGAAGAAAGAAATACTAGGGGTAGGTCAAGCCATGCACGTGCAAATATCTGGAGGATTTCTCTGACTTACAAAAAAACCTTCCTTTTACCGGCCGGCAGATTACTTTAAAGTAAATTTAGTGCTAACATCATTTTCTGCATGTCCCCTACATGACTCTTGTGTAACGTTTACATAGTTACTTACTTACTTACTCCTCGGCGCTACAGCCCTTGTAGGGCCTTGGCCTCTCCGACGATGTTAGCCCAGACATCACGATTCTCGGCATGCGATCTCCATCTTTTAATTCCCATCTTTCTCAGATCATCCTCTACATCATCCAATCATCTCTTCCGGGGTCTCCCTCTCAATCTCCTACCACCAGGATGACCACGAAATATCTTTTTCACCATCCCATCCTCAGGCATTCTCTCGACATGTCCTAACCACCTTAATCTATTGCTCTTAATTTCTGTCACTATGTTAGGGTATTTGTGGAGTTCCTCGAGTTCTCTGTTTCTCCGTATTTTCCACTGTCCACCTTCCTTTGTAGCACCAAAAATCTTTCTTAGTACTTTCCTTTCCCATCTTTTAAGTACTTCTTCTTCTGCCGTGGTCATGGTCCACGTTTCTGAACCATATATGACCACAGGTCTAATCACTGTTCGGTAAATCTTTGTTTTTCAAGGTCCGACTGAGGTTGCGTGACTTGAGCACTTTCAGTAAAGCTCGATAAGCCCTATTGCCTGCTGCAATCCTGGCTTTTATTTCTTCATGTATTGCATTATCTTTTGTCACAAGCACTCCCAAATACATGAAGTTGTTACATCTCTCATACTTATTCCCATTTAATATTATAGATTTATCTCTAACAGTAGTACTTTTCCTGGAAGAGAACAAGTACTGTGTTTTGGCAGAGTTCAATTTTAGCCCAACTTTTCCTGCCTCCATCTCAGTGCAGTTCACATAGTTACACTGAGATATAGATTGGTTTTGTTAATTTCTGTGGCATTCTTAGCATGCCCAAAGTGTAATTTATGTTGGTGAAAGTTAATAATTCACTCTAGTCATGTTGGTAAAAAAAGTCACCCCCTGCCAATCACCCTTGTGGTGGCTTGGAGGATAATAAGTAGATGTAACAAGAAGTGGCCTACCCACTGGGACCTTGTAAACAAGATAGTACTCCTCATGGTTTCCTCCTATTTTTCAGTACACTCCCTCTTATCTAATCCTATTCGTACATTTCATCTCAAATATCTATCTGCAACACCTTTCCATTTTCCGCGATTTGACAGTGGAAGGCTTTGTGCAAAATCTCATCGACTTTATCCGAAATTCTATAAAATAACACATTATAAATATCAAATATGCTAAACTTTCCGAGAAGAGTAGAAGAGGACTAAGATCTTCCAATTTTTCTCTCAACGCTCGCTTGCTTTTTTGACTGAAAAGACATCCGTTTCAATTAATCTTTATTTGAATATTCATCGTTCGCCGTCCCCTCATGCTGGAATTTCGGTGGAATATTGACGAAAAATCGTAGGTCAAAGAGACTTACAGGGCCCTTTGTTGGGATGGATCTGAGGAATTTCCAACTGTGTGGAATTCCCAGCCATTATGTCTAGAAAATGTCATTTCCAGACGAAGTTCTATCCGAAATAGTAACGAAAGTTACCATTTCGGAATAACTTCGTCTGCTATTTCTATTAAACGACATATTGATCAATCTGATGAAGAAGTCGGCAATGGATTAACTAAAGGAATATTGCGCGAATACAACATCTGTTCCTGATGATGTCAAGCAGGGATGAAACCCTGGTCGTAATATCGTAATGAACCTTTTGTGGAGAACTAAGTCATTCATCATTTAAATACTCGTCCAGATAGGTGATAAAAATTTATCTTGGTCCCCATGTTTCTATTAAACGACATATTGATAGCTTTAATGAAGAAGTCGGCAATCGATTAACTGAAAAAATGCCAATTATGAATTGACGAGAATGTATAACCATTATTGTTATTAAAATATTTTGACACGCGACGGTGACGGTTAATGAGGGGATCCTCGAAATAATTATTTCATTTTTTTATAATTTTTAAAAAAGTATATATATATATATATATATATATCTGTGACTGAGGAAGGGCTAACACCCGAAACGTCTCGAAGTAAGACTTTTTACTCTCGTCTCTTTACCCCCCTGTAAGTTTCTTCTATAATTTTGTGTATATATATATATATATATATATATATATATATATATATATATATATATATATATAAAACTGCACTTAGGATCACTTAAGTGACGAATATATAAAAGTTTGCCAGAGGAAGGCAGACGACAAACACAGAAAACAAAAAAATGATGAACACACATAAAAAGTTTCTTGATATTTCGGTGCCACTAGCACCTTGGTCGCAAGAGCGAAGACTGAGAAGGAAGGGAGGACTGAGCACTCCTCCCCTCAGTCTCAGCACTCCTCCCCTCAGGACTCAGTCCTCCCTTCCTTCTCAGTCTTCGCTCTTGCGACCAAGGTGCTAGTGGCACCGAAATATCAAGAAACTTTGTAAGTGTGTTCATCATTTTTTTGTTTTCTGTGTTTGTCGTCTGCCTTCACGCCAATTCTCATAACCTCCCCTTCAACGACTGCTTCCAAGTAAAAATCATTCGCGCCCTCCCACCTGACACATCTATCATGGAGCTCCGCCATTGGGAACAATCATATATTTCAATCCTAAGATGTATGTGTACTCCCTGGCTTAACCTCCGCTAGCTTTCTCCGTATCCCCTCCCATTATTCCTCCCTCCCTCACTTCCTTCCAACCAATCACTTCCCTCAAAAACCAACCACCCTCCTAAGCAGACCCTCTACCCTCAACTCCAGTGTGACACTCTTCAGTTGTGATTTTCTCCCGCTGAGGAAGGGTTCTCACCCGAAAGCTTCCGAGAGCAGTGGACACCGGCGTCGCCATGGATCGCCTTTCTGTGAGTGTCCACTGATATACCTATCTATCCATCCCCAACCTCAACGCCTTGTTGCTAGCTTATATTTCTAAATTTATTTCCTTTTTCTGTTATATATTTATATATATATATATATATATATATATATATATATATATATATATATATATATATATATATATATATAATGTTATATGACTTTTAAACTTCTTGTCGATCGTTTAATACGAATAAAGATGAGATCGATTCCACCATCACGCCTGATTTGTCTTTATTGTCTCCATTTTCCGTGTGAATTAGATATTTTAGACACGCTGAATATTGATTCATATATATATCTGTCTAAGGCTGCAATAAAATAGCTCAGCCTATAACATTTAGCAGAGGGGAACGTCATTTTTGGCGGGTAATAACTGGTATGGAAGTTAATTCCAAAAAGTAACTTCATTCTTTATAAAATAAATACAACACATGCGCTCCATACTATCTCATAACCATGTTGAATGGGTCATTTTTTTGCATCACCCAAAAAAATTAACTACTTTTCTGTTATATGTACAAAAAATCAGCGTAAAACTTCGTGCTCAACATTTTTCTCCGCGGGGAGGGCAACGACTTTTTGGAAAAAAATTGAAGTTATACGAGTTTTTTGCTAGTTCATTACGGACGCGAGTGAAAAGAGAGGGAGAAAGATGCCGAAATTCGAGTTTCATTTCAGCATCTTTCTCCCTCCCGAGCTTTTCGCGGGGCCCAGACTCGAGCTGCGGCCCCCTAGGTATCCCATCGATTTTTACAATGCGGTCACACTCCCCGCCGGCTCACTCTCCAGCCATATTGCAGACATTGCGGAACCTGGGTCTACATGTTCTCTCCGTCTCTCGTTGGAAATAATAAGTGCCGGTGCCCTGTGAGCACCGTCAAACTTTCCCGCATGAATTTTCTAAAAAAAATACTTTTAAAAAAATTTAAAAAAATTATTATCTTAACACCGTACTAAAAAAGAAAAAAAATGATATTTTCTCGAGTGAATGAAAATTTAGCCTAATATTTGAAATAATTCAATTCAATCCAAGGAAATTAGCCAAATAAAGATAAGACCACAACGAAAAGCGTGGGGCGTGACCTCGTTTATATTTTTCACCTTAAGTTTATTTAAGGCTTTCATAGAAATTGTATAGTGAAGCTCTCGATGCCATCATTCGTTTCTCAGAGCGACACAGAGAATATTATCGTGACGCCTCACAATATCGCTAGGTCCGACAGATGCGATAAAATAAGAGAGATACACTGCCGAACAAATAGGTACAAAAACTCGTTATTTCCGCGAACAATTAGCGATCACAATAAAGACTGAGCTCCACTCAATACACTCCTATGCTACATGTCACCATTTCACCTCCCAAAAACTTACATCTTCACACGGCTGGTGACCTTCGTGACAGTGATATTCACCGACAATCAGCTTAATTAGTATCACCATGTTTCGCTACCTCTATACACGTCCGGAAGAAGAAATAACGTTATCAGAAGTTCATCGCGGAAATCGCTCCCGGGTGGTTGTATTTGAAGTCGCTGGCAATGATTCGGAGTGCATAAATGAGGTGTCACGTGGTACAACAACGGATTTTGTGAGATGTTGGTGAGCTTCAGGCACACGGATGAATAAATCAACTATTAAATATATTTTTTATGCTGTCTTTAACACATTATTTAGCACCATTGATAATTATCCCGCGAGAAGAAGTTGATGAGAAAGGCTGCGAGAGATTCCCAAGAGTGGTTTAAATACATGATAATGTTCAACAGTTCGTTGTCGTATCACGTGACTCCTTAGTTACGTGGTCCGAATCATCCCGAGTGGTTTCAAACACAACCCCCCCAGGAACGTTGTTTTCCAGATTAATCGTTTTAACATCCGTGGAGGATGAGTAAAGAAAAGAAACTCTTCCTTAGCACCAAAAAAAAAGAGCGATTATTTAGGAAAAAAAAACCCCTCGCTGCTTGATATTTATGAGGCCGCCAATAATTGCGTTATTGAGACGGCGGAGAGAGTATAAGGACCCCTTCTTTATGGGCCCTTAACAAATGGAAGGTAATATATTTTGCACCTTAACTTAAGTTTATTTAAAGCTTTCCTAGAAATTGTATAGTGAAGCTCTCTATGCCATCATTCGTTTTTCAGAGCGACACAGAGAATATTATCATGACACCTCACAATATCTCTAGGTCCGACAGATGCGATAAAATAAGAGAGATACACTGCCGAGCAGATAGGTACAAAGACTTGTTCTTTCCGCGCACTTTAAACGATCACAATAAAAATTGAGCTCCACTAAATACACTCCCATAATACACGTCTTCTCCAAAAAACTTACATATTTACACGACTGGTGACCTAACAACCCCTTCCACACGCCCATGCGGCGGCTCGCAGGGTGTTATTTAAATGCAGATGAATCATAATGCGTTTTTTTTTAACTTGCTCATTCAAAAAAGAGTTGGGGCTTCTATTAAAAAGTGGATCAAAAGCACCGTATTCTTAATGAAAATCGTCAACATTGATATTTCAATCATAAGAGTGGTTGACCGTAGCCCTCTACCCTTCCCTATCCAATGCTAGGTCGCTTAAGTCCTGGTATATCCTTCTCCAATTTCTTCTTTATTTGGTCCATGAACTTATTCCTTATTATCATGGCTCCTCACTACATCTCCAGATCTCACAGACGCGATAAAATGAGACAGATACTCTGCCGAACAGATAGGTACAAAAACTCGTTCTTTCCGCGAACAATAAGCGATCACAATGAAAATTAAGCTCACTAAATACACTCCTATAATTCATGTCACCATTTCATCTCCAAAAAACTTTCACTTGTACGCGGTTGGTGACCTAACACACCCTGCCAAACGCCCATGTGGCGGCTCGCGGGGTATTATGCAGATGTAGATGTAGGTGTAGATTCCTGGGTCTTCCTCTGTGGACCTTCCCCTATATTTTACCTACAATTATATGCTTCACAAACCCATTTTGCCTAAGGGTGTGTCCAATCCATCTGGTTCTTCTTTTCTGTACAGTGTCCCATATCTCCTTTCCTCTCACAATCTTCTAAAAAACTTGATCATTTCTTATTTTGCCCGTCCACTTTATCTTCAGCATCCTTCCCCAGCACCAGGTTTCGAAGACCTCTTGTCAATTCTGGTCTGCTTTTCCAATGGTCTATGCTTTCCGATCCTTGGAGTTCCACGCTCCTCACGAGTGTTTTCGCAACAAGCCAAAATATCTGGGTTTATTCTCAGTGGTGTTGGCTTATGGAGCACGGGAATGTATCCTGTGTTACATTTTGGACAGGACATGAGAGCATTTAATTCTTCAGGCAAACACCGCAGAGATTCTTCTCGAGTTGGCTTGGTTCAGTGACCCTCAAGTCAGAGACTGGAAAATTCGGTTCAACTTTTGATTAGTATGGCAGAACAAATGAGATTCGCCAATTTCAAAACGAATAGCGGTAAAAATATTTGTAAACATTGCTTAGTAGCTACGACAACAACGGAATATCTACTTATGTGCGAGTGTTATTTATAATTAAATACTTAAATACATTAAACATTCAATAATTTAATGTAATAAATTAATTTTATCGTTAGCTAAATTATTCTATAATTAATGCAACGTTTTATTAAATATATTGTTACATTCGTTTTATTTGTTACAGAATACCTCGAAATATATGACAACACTCGCTTTTCTCACAGAACACTTCGCCCCTCACACTCATAAAGAAATGCCTAATGTAACACTTACAAAGAAAAACTCATTCAACCGTCTCTCAAAAATACTGTCTCCCCTCTTTTCACTCGCGGCCGTCTCCCTCTCCCCTTATTCATTGTTCAATATTTATTTTTCTTCCGCGTCCCTGGTTACGCATTGTTGGACCATGGTTTACCCCATAAATATACATAGTGGATCCAAATGTTTAGAATCGTTGACTAGGGTAAGTGTTGCCTAAATTTCCACATTTAGTTGACCCATTTCTCGGCGCTACTTAGAAAAAAGTCTTTTCAGTTGACTCGTAAATGGCCGTTGTTGATTGTTGTTAACGTGAGACTGTGGTGAATATGCAACAACGATTGAATATATATGAACTACTTGATGCTGTGAATAATACCTGGCTGTTTTCTTGTCTAACAGTTACTTCGTATATGCTAGAGAGGAAATCTCTACTACAGGAAGTGTGTAAGATGCATATGAAATTTCCATCCTGAGCCTTTTCTCTGGTGTGTGGATGTATTACTGTTAATTAACAGCTACATTTTTTTGGTTTATTACCTGTTAAGAGCCTTAGGATTCAGAAGGTACGATCTAGATAGATTGATGTGGATGATAATGTGTTACCTACTATTATTAATGTGTGGCCTCGGAGTAGGTTCAACAACCTCTCCTTTATTTGCCATTGCTTTTTGATTCTTCCACTCTTAAGACAGGAAGTGACTTACAACGAAGGCTAAAATGATAGTTATTGAGGCGCCGTCTTTCATCACTAGACGACACCACAATCTACAAAGTTGTTTGATTACGGAATTCTAGGCAACAGTTTTTGGCGACGAGTCAACAATCCATATTCATGGTTAACATTTTCAATTTACCAATAAATAACTAATAAATTACTTTACAGCATAGTTGTTTGGTTTCAATATTAATAACAAAACACTCAGGACGAGCTTGAAGGCATGGCAGATTTCCAGCCTCTGACTTTAGTGCTATTGTGGTCAATGCTAGAAGCAGTAACGTAGGAGTGGCCTGTCCGCCATCTTTGTTTAACCCTTTAATTCCCTGGTGCTTACGGCTGAGGCACTAATTTTTGCAATGTTTCGATGTTTTCCATAAATTATTAATCAGAAGTCAGCAATCATTATCTTCTCCCATATGGATTCTCTTAACATATTTTAAAAATTTATTTAAATTAATAATAATCCACATTCCCGCTGAAAACTAAAGTTAAATCGAAAAGAATCCATAGCACTCTGAATCCAGGATGTCTCGTAAGTTACTTCCCTTAAATTTAAAAAAAAATAATTTGATATTCTTGCTCTACACCCGTTAATCCCTCCAATCTGACGTGGTATCCAGAGGAAAGTAGGAAAATTACAGTGATAGCCATTGTGGTAAATAAAAAAGGCATTTTCAATGCTGGTCACTGCTAGAAATGTTAAAATTTAGGAAATGATATTTAATTTATTTTATTAGGAAATGAAATTTTACGCTTGAAATGCATATCTGTCTAATGCTGTTATAAAAACAGTTCATCATACTTAAATTCCGCGGACGTCATTTTTGACGGGGTGTAGCTAGTATGAAAATTTAATCCATAGAAATCACTTTTATAAAATTCATGCACGATATTCATTCGATGGCCATGGTGAGTGGATCATTTATCGCAATTAAAGTCTTCCCCCTCAACCCTTTACAGGATATATACTTACAATAAAGACGCTGTGAACGAGGAAAAGTGTATCCAGAGCAATCCCCAGGCGTGTGACGCCAGAGAAGGTGAGGCTCCCGATTTTGCCATTAGCGTCTATGTTAGAGTGGCTTTTTTAAATTGAAATAAAATTTATTTCTAGAGTTATTGATGTGATATTGCTATTTAAAAATAATTTTTATTTATATATTGAGAATCGCCGATATTCCTGACGGAGAATCCGTCGCTAGAATTAATAATAATTCGTGTTTACTAATGCCTATTCTCCTGGCTCAAAGCGTATAAACATCCTCGGTTGCCAAGTAGGACGTCACGTGTGCCAGCTTGCTCTGGCCTCTCTACCAATGCATTGCTAGAGTAGCCCTATTGAGAGAGTTCTCTGTTGTTCACATGTTCTAAGCTCAATACATCAACTACTTATCTTTTCTCTGCAAAAATCCGCGTTAGAAGTCCGCATTCACCATTTTTCTCCTCCTGAAAGACAGTGACTTTATTTTGGAAAATTTGAAACTTAGAGACACAAATATGATCTACGCAGTATGCTTATGAGGTATTCATGTCGAAAGGCTTGCAAACACGGAACTCTCTAGCGTTTGGGGGTTGAATAATAATCAAAATGCTTCTATTCTCTTCTCCTCTGTTGAAAACAAGGAGATTTCGAACAGCAGAAAACGAGAAAGGGGTTTCTAAGTTGTTTGCCGGAGTTTGACAATGGCGGGGAATTGAATCGGCAGTTGAAATTATTCCGGAGAAAGTGTCCACAACAGAAAGGGAAAGATCCTCCAGAGGGAACTAGAGGGAAGAGGCTAAGAGTCCATTAGCTTAAGCTCCCTCGCTGAGACGTTCCTAGTTGATTCAACAGCCATGTAACTGAATGGGCGCGTTTGACTAGACCCCTTCGGGAGAAGACCAGATTGCAAATATGAAGAGCAAATGAAGATGGAAAGGCAAATCTTTACCGTTAATGAGAAACCGATGAAAGGGAGACGGACACCACGACACGTAACTGCGAGACAGTATGTTATTTTGATTGACAGTCTTTCTTCAGAATTCAATATTGCATCTACATCTACGATATATCGCACAACCCACCACTAGGGTGTGTGGCACGGGGTGAGTCCACACCATACTTGCAGCACTCAAACCTATCAGAACTAATCATACTAATCAGAACCCCCGGAATGCCGGGCGCAGGCCAAAAGCAGTCAGGACAGCAGTAAGCGGTCAGACCAGAAACTAGGTGAGTGCTATGTAGACGAGCATGCCACCATGTAGTACACTACTCAAGATACAACTACTGGTTAGTATTATTAATGCGATTGATAAATTGCGTTGATGATGAAACTCTGTGTGTACAAAAGTGTACTTCTCCCCCCATTGTGGTATGGTAGTGAAACATATGTATGCCAGGATAGACGTAAGAGTAGACTAAACGCCGTGGGTATGAGTTATCTGAGGAGTATTTGCGGCAAAAGTAGGATGGATAGGGTCAGGAATGAGTGGGTCACGAACGAATGTGGGTTAAATGCTCCAGTAATGGACGTGTATGAAAGGATTGTGCTTCGTTGGTTTGGCCATGTTGAGAGAATGAATGAGAGTCGAATAACGAAACAGGTATATAAGAGTGAAGTGAATGGTGCGAGAGGTAGACGTAGGCCGAGAAAGTTGTGGTTGAATGTGGTTGAGGAAATTCTTAGGAGGAGGAATATTAGGAGTCTTATAAACAGGAGGGCGTGTACGAAGCAGTGTATGGGGGTAAATGAGGCAAAAGAGGTTTTTCAAGGATAGGTCAGTATGGAGGCAACAATTGAAGCAGAGTTAGGTGTACAAATATGTATTTTTCGAGTGAAACTTTGTGACCGTGCCTACTGCGGAAGGGAACGGCGTGATTTTTATTTATGTACGTGATAAATTATCCTACAAGGCACTAAATTATGCAGGAAATCTTATGCGGGGTAGTTACAGTTTTGCCGTGATTTATGCTCTTTTGTTTACAGTAAAAGTGAAATATTAATATGTCAGGAGAAAAAATTGGGTAAGGAGAGAAATAGTACATGTAAGTCAATGAACGAGAATAATGGCCCTCGTGCCAGTAATACCGATGTTTGAAATAACTGTCGGAAGCGGCGATATTGTTAGGCGCTAGACATAATTTGCCAGTGAAAATATTTCTTCGTCTCAAACCCTCCAACCACCGCTTTTTAGCTGGTTTTACATGAACTTCTGGTGACAAATTATGCCTAAAATGAAGAATCAAACTCCGAAATTTATTTGTTGGAACATTAATGGCTTGAAGTTTAAATCACCAAAGCTCATAAACTCTTCTGGATTCCTAGGTTTTGCTTTTGTAAATGGAGTAGATGTGGCGATCACTATTCACTTAAAACGTTAATGACAAACGAATTAGTTCAAGGGTTATAGGAAGGAGAGGTTTTTTTTAATTGCTTTTTTAAAGTCATAGAGAAAATTTATATGTACACATTAGCCAGCAAGCCACCTCAAGGGTGTTTCAGAGCGACACAGCGGATATTATCATGACGCCTCACTACATCTCTAGGTCTGACAGATGCGATAAAATAAGAGAGACACACTGCCGAGCAGATAGGTACAAAAACTCGTTCTTTCCGCGCACAATAAGCGACCACAATAAAAACTGAGCTCCACTAAATACACTCCTATAATACATGTCGCCTTTGTACCTCCCAAAAGCCTACATCTTTTCACGGTTAGTGACCTACCAACCCCTGCCACACGCCCATGCGGTAGTTCGCAGGGGTAGTGTGTAGATGTTGATGTAGAAGCATGATAGGCAGGAGGACAATAAAGAGCATATTCGAATGAATTGTTTTTATTTCAGCAGCTAATGGAAGAATGAAGTAAATATTCAAATTTTTATGGCGCAGTAATACACATTTTATGGCTTAAATTCCCCACGACAAAAATTAAAATATACATAAAAGTCATTGGCGTTACTCCGTTTTTCACGTGGTTCATGAAAAACCCATTCACATTGGAAATACTTTTAGTTGTTTGGAAAAAAGTGCTGCGGTGAATGAATGATTTGTTATTTAAATAGTTGACAGGGAGAACGCTCACGAAGTTACTTAAATATGGATAGCAGCTCACAATTTGCTAAGCACCTGCTGGATGATCATCGCTTAAGTGACTTTATCTCCGAAATTCTACATGTCCTACCAAAAGATTTACCATTTTAAATGGATGCGTTGGAGCAAATGGAAATTATCAAAGAGTCGAGCAACCTTTGCGACCTTTGAGTTTCTTTATCCGCACCCCTTCCCCACCCCTTTCCGAAAAAATTTCCCTTTTTACAAGCCCCTAACTTATTTTTCCCTGCCTTTCCGCCAAAAACTTGGCTTGTTTTCCAAATCCCCTCCCTCAGCTTATTGGTGATCGTAACTATCAAGAAATAAAATGGAAACAATTCTATCTGAAGATGCTGCAAGCTGCGAGACGCTTAGTACATTAATTAATATTTGTGGAAAAGTACAACGATTGTTTTAATATGGATTCTAGTTGACAGAGCATACGAACTATACACTTTTAATTATTTTATGAGATTCATGTTATATAAATGCCTCATAAATAAAATGTCTCTCATTTTTCATGCCAAATGGCCATCTTTTCAAGTATATGGGTAAGTATTGCTGTTAAGATACGATTAAAAATCTTATTTTTTATTTAAAAAATGAGAGCGTGTCCATTGATTTCTGGGTAAAAATGATATTTTGCTCGAACTACCTTGATCTAGCATTGAAACCTCTTCGCATAGTTCCAGCGAGTTCTAAAACGTGATTTTTCATTCGGCTGTAATTCATCACGTCGTTTTGGCATCCCAATTAGCATCGCCGCAATGGACTACATACTTGAGGGTTTCCGGCAGACCATACTTCACGAGCTGACATAATACGGTCGCAAGTTCGCTCATTTTCCACGTCATCGTCCCGCATATCCCTCCGTGCATTCCCCTCCCCCCTCCCTCTCCATCCCCCCCCCTCGCCCCCTCCAACATTCCCGAGAGCTCTGATAGATTTATGGCTTTCTTCCATCTTTCGTCCGTGACCCAGCCAGATGCCTCACAGACCGCATTCTCCAATCCCCTTCGCGATACAAAGGAGTCGGCATGTTAAAGGGATGCTGTTCATTTTTTTTTCCTCTCTGATATTTGGCGAGCCGAAAAGCGCAAAGAGAGGAGAGAGCGAATGTATCGATCGACCCCAGTGATGATTTTCGTAACCCTCCCCCCCATACCATTTGGACAGACGCTCCCGAATGATAAACTTATCGCGTGGCGTAACTCGTATTATGGCGGACGTCGTCGCGCGCGATTGCGTCATCGGCGAGATCTCCTCCCGTCTCCGAAAATGATATCGTGCGAGGGAGTCAACGATCTCAACGAATCCTTAGAAACGATAAAAAAAAATGAGATGACAGTCGGGGAATAGCCGACGAAAGTGATAACTTAAAGCAGTGAATATAAACTCGAAGACTTTCGCGGAGTCATTGAGATGGCGGTGTAAGCTTTTCGGTCTCTCTTTCCGCCGATTTCCTTTGTCGTTACCGACTTTTTCATTACCACTGCAGCTACCAGATACTTTCTTCAGGTCATAAGTGAATATGCATCTCGTGGCCTGCTGCGCAAGCAGCTTTTACTCAAGAGTGCGTCCTCATAGTGTAGGACTTGTGCTCTGTAGAGGTGTGTCGTTCATGAATGAATCGTTCAGAATGAACGATTCAATGGCATGAACCGAATGAATTGAATCTACGCTTTCCACTCGAATCGTTCAAAATGAACGATTTGATGGAAGATTCAATTCCGCCGAATCCAAATCGTTCAATATGAACGATTTGTGTGGAAGATTCTGCTAGCAAATCTCCGAACCCGCCAAATCCAAATCGTTCAATAAGAACCCTGTAAATGCCCTTGAAACACCTTGTCAAATGTCTTGTGTTTCCGAATTTGAGCATCACATTTCACCTTTTTGTTTGTTATTTCGCACACTAATATTTGAAATGCAGTAAGTCGACAGATTCACACGGATTCGAGATTCACTTGGATTCGAGATTCAGTTGGATTCGAGGTTCACATGGATTCGAGATTCACACGGATTCGAGATTCACACGGATTCGAGATTCACATGGATTCGAGATTCACTCGTGGATTTGGTTCATTCGGTTCATTATGAACGATTTAAAGAACCGAATCATTGCCACGAATCAAATCCCATGAACCGAATCCACAAAATGAACCGAAATTCCCACCTCTAGTGCTCTGGGTCCACGTCTTTTGGCTTTCCCAGCCGTTTTACAATGTCAGGACCTTATTAGTCCTGACATATCTGTCCCAGGTACTCGTCTTATCTGTCGCCAGGTCATTAATTAATCTATTGTCATTTGTTTTTAAGTTTTCATAGCAATCTTTAGCCTGTTTCTTTATCGCATCCCTTATTGGCTCTATTTTCGTGACTTTATATAAGTCTGTATTTGTCGACCATTTTATTTTAAAAATTGACCTCAGGCAATTTTTTTCCATTATATCTATTATATTTTAATTCCCTTTATTTATAAGGCCTGCCCATGCTGGAGTTGCATAGAGCGTAATTGGCCTTATGTATGTCTCATAAATGGATTTCTTTATCTTTTCTGGCACAGTGTTATTTTGTAATACGGGCGATAATCCTGCTCTAATGCCGATTGTCTTTTTAATAATATTTTTTATATTTCTCTTAAATGTTAATTTTTGGTCTATTATGACACCAAGGTATTTGGCTTCTTCTGTCCATTCTATTTGTTTCCCTTCAACAGTGAGCACAGGGCACGATGGTGTTTGTGTTTTAGGCCTCGTGAATATTACGGTTTGGGTTTTGTCTGGGTTAATTTTTATTCGCCATTTTTCGTACCATTTTATGGCCTCGTCCAATGAGTTTTGTGCAATTTCTGTCCCGATTTTTGCGTTTTTACTCTTTGCGAGAATTTCTGCGTCATCTGCATATAATGCTATTTTTGTCCGCCAGTTCCCGTTGTCTTTTGGGAAGTCATGCGTAAATATGTTGAATAGTAGTGGCCCATATATGGATCCTTGGGGTACCCCCGCTGTTATTTTCTTTGTGTTGCTTAGTTCATGTGCCCATTTCACTCTGAAATCCCTGTCTCTTAAATAAGAGCATGTCAATTTTAATGTCCAGGTTGGGAAGTCAAGTTGTGTCATTTTGTAAAGCAGTCCGTCATGCCAGACCTTGTCGAACGCTTTAGAAATATCTAGGAAAATTCCTATTGTCGTGTGCTTTCTATTGAAGCCGTCATTTATAAAATCTATCACCCGGTGGACCTGTTGGGTCGTCGAGTGTTTCCGCCTGAACCCAAATTGCTCTCTGGAATAATTCTTCTTTCTAAGTGAAGATGCAGTTATTTGTTTCGGTCTTTCATAGGGGCCGTTTTTCCCACAAATTCAGTCAGAAACACGCTCTGATTTGTTAGTATTTTCTTCTTCATGGACATCTTCTCTAGGCATTTTGGATGGTGTAAACCATCTGTGTTGATTTTTTTCTCTTATTTTTACGATTTAATTTGAATATATGGAGTTGAATCATTGGTTTTTAAAGGTTTAAATAAATTTCCGGATCAAAAAAATTGAATTAATGCTTCGCCGGGTCATATTTTTCAAGTTACGTGTCTGATCTATCAACGAATGTGGTGAGAAGCAACTGATATCAACATAGTATTAGTGAAATATCATTTCACCTGACAATTCAATGAACTTGGCCACATTCTAAATGAAAATAGATCACTCTTCCATAGACAACAAAACATCAGGCCATTGCGGAACTGCTTTCCGATATTTTTGACGAAAAACACCATACCGTCTGTGTGGGTAATGTTACGTGTGTGCGCTCCATTAATTTCCAAAATTTAAAAAAAATGAGTAATTTATAACGCCCAGATGTCGTCAAACATATAAAAAATGTATAGCTTCTATATTTTCTCAACTTTTTTCGAAAATAAATCGCATGGTTTCAAATCACGTTCGTTTTAAACGTATTTTTTTGCTATCAAAAATTAATTGATATGCTCAGATAATATTTCTGATTGGAGAATAATGGAGTTAAATCATTGGTTTTTAAAGGTTTAAATTAATTTCCGGATCAAAAAAATTGAATTATTGCTTTGCCGGGTTATATTTTTCAAGTTACTTGACTGACCTATCAACCAATGTGGTGATAAGCAACTGATATCAACGTAGTATTGGTGAAATATCATTTCACCTGACAATACAATGAATTTGGCCTCGTTCTAAATGAAAATTGCTCACCCTTCCATAGATAACAAAACATCAGCCCCTTACCAAACTGCTTTCCGATATTTTTGACGAAAAACAACATACCATCTGTGTGAGTAATGGCACGTGTATGCACTCCATTAATTTCCTAATTTTAAAAAAATGAGTAATTTCTAACGCCTAGATGTCGTCAAACAAATAAAAAATGTGTAGCTTCTATATTTTCTCAACTATTTTTGAAAATAAATCAAATAGTTTCAAGTCACGTTCGTTTTTCACGTATTATTTGCTATCAAACATTAATTGATATCCTCAGATAATATTTCTGAATGGAGAATAATCAAGCTCTCATGAATATTTTTATTAGCCATGCATTTCCAAAATAAACGGTCGGACTTAGAATGAGGTCCTGTAAAGAATCGTATTTGAAGTAATGCAATGCGATAAACAATCAAGTAGGAATACCCTACTGAATTTCATTGTAACTCTGTTGCATTGTGAGCTATAAGAATAACTATTTTAAATGTTGTTTTCAAGACGCTTCTAAATGTCTTATTTCAACCCTTTTTTAGACAGTTATAATCCACTGGACACATGTCTAGTCGGATAATAAAGATCTTTGGACATTTTCGCAATCCCATTTTTGGGCATTTCTCAGAGTCATGCCATGCAAATTGCAAGGTAGGATTTTTTTTTCATTCACACAATTTGATACCTGGGTAAAATACACCAAAAAGCCCATCCATACTTAGCAGTGTACGCACCTGTGACCAAACTTAGTTTCTGATCCGCATATAATTTCCAGGATTGAAATTCATTCGATGATTTCGGTTCTTGAATACCAATAAAAATATTTTTACACATAATTTCTCACCACTTCATCGCATTGGAATCCTCGTCACCTTATTTCCTCGATTATTTTAATGTAATAATTTTAGCATTTTTTTGTTAATTTTACCATTATTGTCATGAGTCTTTTATCAAAATAACAATATAAATGTTCGGGTGTTATGCCATTGAAACATCATTTTTTTAATTCTCAAACTTTATTAATAATGTAATAGTAAAACACATTTATGCGGTGAAAACTTCATTTACACAAATTGACGAGCAATATACAAATAATTTACATTAAAGGGCTACCGAAAATACAATTATTTTACCACAAATTCACAAAATTCCATTTTACAATGGGGACGGTTACTTTTTTTCCCGTTATCGAATTACAAATTGACCAATACTAGCAAAAATTATGGATCACCGCACAAAAGTATAAAACATTGGACGAGATTAAAAAAAAAAAGACTCGAGTGTCACGCAACTGCGCCAACTCACAATATTCGAGTATCTAGCGATTTTTAAAAATATTTATGCAGAGTGACAAACAATGATTCCGTGAGTCATTTTTTCCCATTCAGCTACCACAATATGTGTTTAATTCACTTAAGGACCACATGGCTCTTCTTGCTACAGGAAAATTACGTAAGCTGGGTCATTTTGCCTGACGTACCTCTGCCGATTCAGTCACATTAGCAACACACTGCTGTGTCCTTCCATGTTGCAAGATAAACGTATTGATGATTGGTTCAGTTATTATATCGGCGGTCCAAATGTTGGATTTTGGGCTCTCCGAAAAAATCAGCCTATATTTACGCCCTTAGAAACATAAATATTTGACAATTTATGAAAACGCCGTATCAGTGAGAATAAATGCCTACTCTCATTCGAATTTGATCGTGTATTTTTCCTCTGATGAACTGATAAGTACTGTAATGATATTCTTTACAAGATATATCCATATTTTATCACCCTCTTCATCTCATGCGTTGTATTGTTTATCTTTTGCATCATCCCAACCGTCAACTGCTATTTTCGAATCATATGGATCCCATGACACAAGTTGTTTTGGGAGCCGCTACAGACTCGGAGGCTACACGCTAGGCATAGTTTGCTTGAGAAATTCAGAACGGGTGTGTTTCAAAAAGACGCATGAAATCATCGTGCCAAAGCGATTCCCTATATACCCCTCTGCACTTTTCTTTTCTTCTGCAGTCAATTTTTACCCACCAGTACTGATACAGTTTCAAATACAGTTTCATTTTAACTTCTCCATCTTTCTCTAAGATCTCCTCTGGTCTCCAGCCCAACAATCACTTGTTTATTTATTTCATCACTATGACAATAACTCAAAATGAATGATTAAACATGTTAATGAACAAAAACAAAATTGCTTTAAATATTATAAAAATGATTAAATAAATAAATACATAATATTGATACTAGTTATCAATTAATTAAACATTTATACACTTGACATGCGTCAAAATAAATGAATGAAATAAAAAATGACGAGGTGTACAGAAGAGTAGAAGAGGTAAGGACCATATGGAACACTATGGAGAAACGAAGAACCAAATGGATTGGACATATCCCGAGGTAATATGGGTGTATGAAGGACATAATTGTAGGCAAAATAGAGGGAAAAGTCCCCAGAGAAAGACCCAGGAACAAGTTCGTGGACCGAATAAAAGGGAAAGTACATATCAAGATATACCGGGAGGGAAGGTAACCAGCGTTTGATTGGGAAGGATGGAGAGCTGCAGTCTACCAAAAGTGACCATAATAACAACTGAACTTAACTCGAAATCTTTGTGTGATAAATGGCCACTTTATACACTTTTCTTTTCTTCTGCAAACAATTTTTATTCACCATTACTGATAAGTTTCAAATACAGTTTCATTTTAACTTCTCCACCTTTCTCTAAGATCTCCTCTGGTCTCCAGTCCAACAATCACTTATTTATTTATTTCATCACTATGACAATAACCCAAAAAGAATGATAAAACAAGTTAATATACAAAAACAAAATTAAATTCGATATTATAAAAATGATTAAATAAATAAATACATAATATTGATACTAGTTATCAATTAATTAAACATTTATACACTTGACATGCGCCAAATTAATGAATGAAATAAGAAATGACGTAGTGTACAGAAGAGTAGAAGAGGTAAAGACCATATGGAACACTATGGAGAAACGAAGAACCAAATGGATTGGACATATCCCGAGGTAATATGGGTGTATGAAGGACATAATTGTAGGCAAAATAGAGGGAAAAGTCCCCAGAGAAAGACCCAGGAACAAGTTCGTGGACCGAATAAAAGGGAAAGTACATATGAAGATGTACCAGGAGGGAAGGTAACTAGCATTTGATTGGGAAGGATGGAAAGTTTCAGTCAACCAATATTAGGATTGAACGACCAATGATGACAGAAAATTTAATTTTTCTTGCCACACTACATTTCTAGGTCCGACAGGAGCGATAAAATAACAGAGATACATTGCGGAACAGATAGGTATAAAAATTCATTATTTCCACGCACAATAAGTGACCATAATAACAACTGAACCTCACTCGAAATATTTGTGTGATAAATGGCCACTTTATACACTTTTCTTTACTTCTGCAATCCATTTTTATTCACCATTACTGATACAGTTTCAAATACGGTTTCATTTTAACTTCTCCATCTTTCTCTAAGATCTCCTCTGGTCTCCAGTCCAAATATCACTTATTTATTTCTTTCATCACTATGGCAATAACTCAAAATGAATGATTAAACATGTTAATAAACAAAAACAAAATTGAATTCAATATTATAAAAATTAATAAATAAATAAATACATAATATTGATCCTGGTTATCAATTAATTAAACATTTATACACTTGACATGCGTCAAAATAAATGAATAAAAGAAAAAATGACCTAGTGTACAGAAGAGTAGAAGAGGTAAAGACCATATGGAACACTATGGAGAAACGAAGAACCAAATGGATTGGACATATCCCGAGGTAATATGGGTGTATGAAGGACATAATTGTAGGCAAAATAGAGGGAAAAGTCCCCAGAGAAAGACCCAGGAACAAGTTCGTGGACCGAATAAAAGGGAAAGTACATATGAAGATGTACCAGGAGGGAAGGTAACAAGCATTTGATTGGGAAGGATGGAAAGTTTCAGTCAACCAATATTAGGATTGAACGACCAATGATGACAGAAAATTTAATTTTTGTCGCTACACTACATTTCTAGGTCCGACAGGAGCGATAAAATAACAGAGATACATTGCGGAGCAGATAGGTACAAAAATTCATTAATTCCAAGCACAATAAGTGACCATAATAACAACTGAACCTCACTCGAAATATTTGTGTGATAAATGGCCACTTTATACACTTTTCTTTACTCCTTCAATCCATTTTTATTCACCATTACTGATACAGTTTCAAATACGGTTTCATTTTATCTTCTCCATTCTTCTCTAAAATCTCCTCTTGTCTCCAGTCCAACAATCACTTATTTATTTCTTTCATCACTATGGCAATAACTCAAAATGAATGATTAAACATGTTAATAAACAAAAACAAAATTGAATTCAATATTATAAAAATAAATAAATAAATACATAATATTGATCCTGATTATCAATTAATTAAATATTTATACACTTGGCAGTACACAATATGTGACCATAATAACAACTGAACTTCACTCAAAATATTCGTGTGATAATTCACCCCCTTACCAAAACCTTATCCTATGCCCGGCTCGTGTTCAATAACCCCCTGCCACATGCCAATACGGCGGCTTAAGTGATAGTATGTAGATTTTCCTGGTTGTGGTCCTTTTCTAGAAATCTTTCAGGGCATTTTTGAGTGCATTTATGCCGTTACTAAGGTAATAATTAACTTCTAAGGGTCAAATATACCACACCATGCTGGTTGCCAAAGTTAATTTATTAAATCAACCAACTCCTAAGACATAAGATTGTATTTGCCATTCGGAATGTCCGTTTGTCTTGATAAATACATTACACGGCTCATTCAAAGACTTTGTAGCTTCCGCGACTGCCCGAACATTAAAAATTCCTCTCATAACATGAGTCTGTCACAAGTTTATAGAAACGTGTTTATTTCTTGAGCTCCTCTTTCCCGGATCACATATCTTGACCTACATTGTTTCGTCATCAAGATATCTCTTCTGTTTTCGGTCGTCAGAGCTCTTATCTGGATTGTTGGCTCAGAAGCAGAACTGGGGATTATATTAGTGCAGTTGGACTTCGATATTCGACGTCGAAGTTATATAAACGTCGCACAAGCCATCACTAGTTTGTCGTAGTGAATTCCGCACCAATTCATTGTCATTCGCGTTTTGATATAATCTTTAAAATAGGAACTTGTCCTCTTGGTGAGTACTAAAGTTGATTAGTTAAGATGAGAATATTGTTGTCTGCAGAAGTTAATGATGGCGTCCTAATGTTTCAGAGTTAGCGGTACATTTTTATGAGGAATCATGCGAATTTTTATCTTATGCTTTATCTATTTCCTACAAACAGCGAGCAAAGAATCAAATTGGTGATAAGATAATAATAATAATAATAATTTCTTTAACACTCACAGGTTTCCCCAATTACAAGTTTTTTAATATATCATTAGACGAACACAAATACCCATGTCCTGGGCATTGAATAATCTTACCCAGGCGGGACTCGAACCCGCGACCCTCGGGTTAGAAGGCGAGGACTTTACCCCGCCGACACCAGGGCCGATAGGACAGGAAAGTCGTAAATTGGGTTTTATTAAAAGAATACTGGGAAAATGTGACGAGAAAGTGAAGGAGCGATGAAATTTTTCTCCCGTTAAGACATTACTTGGAGTACGTCGCTAGTATATGGGACCCTTAAGAAGTAGGACTAGTTTCATATTTTAATGGAACACAGCGGAGAGCAGCTAGATTTGTTGAAAATTGTTATTAAGGTAAACATAGTGATGATTCTGAATTGTTGAGCATATTAGGGTGAGAACCTCTATCCGATCAAAGATGAAAATAGAGATTTAGGATATTAGGATTTAGGATTTAGGATATAGTCTGACAGATGCGATAAAATTAGAGATGTACACTGCCGAACAGATGGGTACAAAAAATTGTTCCTTCCGCGAACAATAAGCGACCACAATAAAAATTGAGCTCCACTAAATACACTCCTACAAGACATGTCACCATTTCATCTCCCAAAACCTCACATATTTACACGGCTGGTGTCCTACCACCCCTTGCCACACGCCCATGCGGCGGCTTGCGGCGTAGTATGTAGATGTAATATAGAGTTCCATATTGTACTATCCTCTTACATTATTCTGTGTAATCTTTAAACTTAATGAATCTATTTGTTCTTCAGCACCCAACACCAGGGTTTGCACGAATCTAATATTTTTTTGTCTGCCTGGATTTCCAATGGTCCATGTTTCCGATCCATTGAGTGACTCACTACACACATGCCGTTTCCTCGTCCTCGCTCGCATCTTATTTTAACACCGAAGATGTCTTATCATCGTGGACCCTTTCTTTGCTTGGGCTGTTTTTCTTGGGATTCTTAATAGGGAGCAAAGCGGGGAGGAAGAATAAACTGTCACGGACGGACGAGAAGAACCGATCCAGTTGGACCGTCTCTCGTCCCGGAGTCCATATCTCTCCCGCGAGTCGAAAAAAACTGCAAGGTTTTTTTTTCTGACGGAAGGAGGCTGGTCAATGTCACGAACGAAAATGGCGAAGCCCGAAAGATAATAATGGGGAAGTTGAGCGACGGAGAGAGGGGGGAGGGAGGGCAAGAGGGAAAGGATGTGTCTGCGTAAGTTACGCGACAGGTTCAATAACCCTCACCGCGTCGAGAGAAAGGAAAAATAAATCGCTTTCGTCACGGTGCGATGCAGCAGGGCCGAAGGCTGTTCTGAAATCGAATTTAGTTCGATTCAAATACCCATTCAAATCAACGAAAAATATATCAAAGACGTCATGAAGTGAACCTTATTGAGTCCGAGGTCGGAAATGCATGGCGCTGAAGTAAAAGTTGTTTTCGCCGAAGGACCTCAACTGACTGTGGCCGCACTTAACGAAACGGCGCGGATAAGCGATTACAATGAAAGGCAACTCATCGTAATATATGCGAAATTCACACCAGGGGGTTACGCACTTGTAAATTTGCTATTTGATGAATACTTGAACAAAAATGTATTTGATCGCTCGGGTTACATGCCCTTAAGAGTAAAATATGATAAAACATAAATGGTATGATACAGCCCTTTGGGTAAAATAATACAACTTATGTGATAAGTAACATTACATACATATATTAGACAATATATTATATCAAAGGTACAAAGATTTTCATAAAAAAATTAATACACATTGGAAACGAATTCATAGATTCTGAATACTTTTGCTACAATCACATACATACCGACCAATCACGCCGTTCCTCTCCGGGGTAGGCACAGTCACAAAGTTTCATTCATAAATACGTATTTGTACACCTAACTCTGCTCCAATTATTTCCTCCATACTGACCTATCCTCGAAAAACCTCTTTTGCCTCATTTTTCCCCATTCGCTGCTTCATACACGCCCTCCTGTTTTTAAGAATCCTGATATTCCTTCTCCTAACAATATCCTGCACCGCCTTCAACCAAAACTTTCTCGGCCTACCTCTACCTCTGGCAACATTCATTTCACTCTTGCATATCTGTTTCGCTGTTTGACTCTCATCCATTCTTTCAACATGGCCAAACCAACGAATCACATTCC
This sequence comes from Ceriagrion tenellum, assembly GCA_963169105.1. Taxonomy (NCBI): domain Eukaryota; kingdom Metazoa; phylum Arthropoda; class Insecta; order Odonata; family Coenagrionidae; genus Ceriagrion; species Ceriagrion tenellum. The sequence continues at coordinate 130,287,728 of OY720633.1, forward strand.
CTTCATATATGTCAGTTACTGGAGCATATAACCCACATTCATTTATTATCAACTCATTCCTGACCCTAACCATCCTACTTTTGCCGCAAACACTCCTCAGATAATTCGTACCCACGGCGTTTAGTCTACTCTTATGTCTATCCTGACATACCCATGTTTCACTACCATACAACAAAGTGGGGAGAAGTACACTTTTGTACACGGCAATTTTTGGTTCCTTAGACAGGCACTTAGACAGACACATTCCTTGATATGCTCCACATGCTACCTTAAATTAACCTTCCAGGATTCGCGCGTTTCTTTATCTCCTCATCTATCCGTCCATCTTTTGCAAACATCTTAACTAAGTACACAAAATCATCCACTTGTTCAATTACTTCACCATTCGACCTCATCATACAGTATTTCTCCCCATTCTCGTCATCAAAAACTACTACTTTAGTCTAAAGTAAATAATTATATATTTTAGATTTTAAATTCTCAATTGAATTTAAATTTTTTATACCGAATGGTAAAGCGTACCACACTTTACAATAGGTGACCGCAAATGAATTGCTGAATGAGGATGTAAGATGATCAGGAAATTGCGAAGATAATCCTCACACACGAATTTTTTACGCGCATGAATTGATGCATTTTTGAGTTTAAGTCCTACATATGCAGGCTGTGGGAGTTTGCACGATTTTTTTATGTTTTCAGGATGTCAGGCAACACGTAGCCTAGACAACAATTCCAAACATCCGAATCCATAATACATATATGCATGGTTATAACACACGCCTTGAGTAATGAGGATTTTATTTTGTTTCCCAACAGCAGCCAAATAAAAAGGCGAGCCCGCTGATTACGATCGATCTGAAATCTCAGACAAGACGGGCTGAGTCTGCCCGCTTCTCAGATCGATCCTGATAGTCCGTTGCGTTCACCATACCGAGCTGATATTGTCAGATCGATAATATAAGGTAATGCTCTATTTGCTCTATGATTACATTCCCTTGGAGACTACTACTTGGGCTTTGGACAATAACAATATATTGTAAAAATATATGGTACATTTAGTATAATGACAGTATATAGAACAAAAACAATAACGTTGAAAGTTAACATTTCACCAATCAATCAGATATTGTTGTATCCACCTTCAAAATTATTTCTCACAACTTGCTTGCAACAAATAGGTTTTCATTCAAGAGCTATACATTAAGATTACTTTGAACTGAAAACAGCCTTTATTGTTCTGGGACTTTAAGTTCCATGGACTATTGAAACATAATTCCAATTCTGCATAAATAATAGCAATAACCTGGAACCTTGAAAAATTATTACATTTCATATAAAGCACCCAATAACCAATGGATAATATGATACATAACGTGAAAATCAGGATAACTGGGCAATAAGGACGATAACACGGGAAGGGGAGGAAAAATAAGGAACAAAATAATAAGTATCGGACACAGATCGATTGGTGAACGTAGTGATAGTTTTTTTACACGGACTTCTTTCGAGAGATGAGCAAGGCGGGGGGGAGTAGAAAGAGTGACTTCACAGACGAAATGGAACGGGAGAAGAGGGTCGGCTAAAGCAAAGAGTGCAGACAAGACCCTGCGAACAGTCACTCGGCAATCCTGCAAATGGCTCATTACGTGCTCATGGAGACAAGTCCCTCTCTCTCTCTCTCTCTAGCCGAGCCAAGAAGGAACAGGGGAAAGAGAGTGAGTTCGCTGCATGTATTTTTATATATCTGACATCTGGATCGGAAGTAGAAGGGGTTGATGGAGGCACTTGGGCGAGATCAAGGCCTCGTGTAAAGCTCCTCAGCCGATGACAAGGAAATGACGGCATCCGAGGGGAGGAAAAAAAAAAAGACATCGGTGCCCGCGTCTCTGTGTGCGTGCGATGTCCCGAGAGATCCCGGAAGAAAAAAACGCCTTCGAGAAAGTTCCGAAAAGGACTCTGCGAGTCGAAAAGGATACTTTTTTTTTCTCCTACCACTCTTTTTTTGTAGGTGGAAAAAAATTACAGCTCTGTGCAATTATTCAATATTTGTCTCGAAACCAATTTTTTTTTGTTAGAGTAATGTTTGCTTGTATCTATAATAAATTAACCGTATATCGCTTGGGAAGGCTGCGTCGGCCGTCTCATCCAAATCAATAGAAAATCCTAAGCGAGTATCTTCGTCCATATGATTTTATATTTTTATCCGCCACCGTCACGGCACAATAAATATTTTTTCATGTACGAATTCAGGTAATTTGAGGGAGAAAGTTACATAGTCATAAAGGAGACCATTTTCGAATCATACATTTTAATTTCACTAACTGTAGGATGAATTAATTAAATATTGCATTGTTAATGGTACAATAATACAATTTGATGCGACCAAAATTCTAAGGAATAAAATACAAATATTCAAGATTGTCGAAGAATTGACTTTGTGGAATTTGGGCATAGTATAATAATTTTAACTTTGCTAATTTCCACACTATTTTCTTGTTTAAGGAACTTGATCGGTTTCAATGTAAAAATTGTAACTAGGAATGAAATAAGGATGGGATTTAGGGAAGGAGAGGGTTTAGGGAAGGGGGGAAGGATCCTTGTAGAGGGGCGGGGGGGGGAGTGGATTAGCTCCTACATTGGCTAATCCCCCCGCTCTACTAGGATCCTTCCTCCCCCCCTCCCTAAACTCTTTCCTTCCCTAAACATTCTCCTTATTTCCTTCCCCGAATGGTACCCTGTTTATATATAAAGCCATCATCTCTGTACTTGGCATTCTACCTCTGAAGATAATACTTTTGCATTGAAACCATTCAGGCTTCTTAAACCATAAAATATTGTGGAAAATTACAAAGTCATAATTATTGTTCTAATTAAATAAAAATATCTATATAGTCGTTGACTTGACTGATTTTTTTCCTTCGGTATGTTTAAAACTTCTTCAAATCAGAAGGTTTTTTTGAGATTCTGAAGAAATTACTGCGGTGACAACATGATTATTTTTCTAAAATTGATGAAAAAACATGCAAAAAACGCACTGTTGATTCTTTTAAGAGATCTAGGAGTTGGATATTCCTCATTTTTGAGTGCATACACGCACCATTTTTCATTTAAAAGGGCTGGTATTTGTCGTGGAAAATCTCAGAAAATGGTTCGGCAAGGGGATGATATTCTGCCATTTTTGGAAAAGAAAGATACTTTAAAGTTTAACTTAGATACTATATACAATTTAGTACTTTAGAAAATATGAAAAGAATCAAAAAGAAGTGGTGATCCAAACATCCCCTAATGTGCGGTGACAATAATCGCTTGACGTTTTATGACATCGATAACGTAAGTCGGGTATGCCTGAAACGAGGGTACATCCTTAAGTATCATGCCATGGCCATCAAATATAAGCGCGCAGACGTCTGCGGAAGCATTTTCGGCCGCGATTTTCAATCCCCTTAAATTCAACGAACGATCTTCCCGTGCAGTCCCAAATATTGCTCAAACTTGGCGTTGAGGTGTCATTTGAACTCAAACGAAACTACCTGCACCCGTTTTGAAAGAAATACGTTTATTAACTTACCAGAAATCTGCATGCACTTGCTTCATTAATATGCATTATCCTTATAAATATTGTTAATTTATTTTAATTAATGTTGATTCGCATTTCCTGTGAAAACTATGGTAAAACAGAGCAGAATCCATAGTACTCAGCTGCCATATAACATTTCAAGGGTTAATTGCCTTAAATTTCAAAGGGATGGTGGATATTCTAGCTTTACTTCCGCGAATTCATCTATTACGTCGTGCTATCCAAAGGAGAGATGGGAGAGAGCAGGGTTATCCAATATTGTTTTTAATTTAGTTGTCAAGAAACAGTGTGATGACGTAATGTCCTCTCCATCAACCTCAATGGCCCCAACACACGAGGCGGAAGCGGTAAAAATCAGACAAAATGATGTATTTTTTTAAGACGCTGTGTTCGTATGACTTTGCTCCCGAATTTGTCATCAGCGCGCTGAACACTGCCTCACTGTAAAGAACTCAATGACGGAATAGCCCCTAATAACAGAGATGAGGCAACGATAAGCTTATGAATGCCTTAGCCTCAATGCTACACTCAGGCAAAGTGACCCAGAGTAATGCTTCGTGAAAATTTTACCCTTGATTTTTATTATGCCCACGCGATGTTTTTGCGATTTTATCAAAAGTATACTTTTTCACGCGAAGGATACACCAATGCGAATGAGGAAAGACTGCGATCGTTTTTGTAAGGTAAAGGTCCACTGAATAAGTAGACGATTTTTTGTGAGAATTAATTAAAGAAAACTTTGTTAAACTCCACAAAAGCTTTTTAATAACTCTGTACGACCGGACTCACCCAGTAGGGCATCATCAGGTACCTCTTTTTAAAATAACGTGTGATTCAAAAGATTTCGTAGAATTCACAAATTTACTCTGAACTAAATTTTATCTGTATGAATCGATTCCGCCAAGTTAGACCAATATCGGTGATTGCTCATTTGATCAAAGTCGTAGGTATTATTTGGAGCATAATTTGGAATGATTGTTTTCACACAGCTCTCTAAGGTGTTGAGATTCTAGTAGGTACGTACATATACCTATCGTAGTCTAGTAACATCAATAAAAAAGAAAAGATGGTTTGATGAAGGATATAGAAATGCAATGAACTCTGTAAGCACTGGAGGGGCCATTTTAACCTCTTTTGATTATAGACAATCCATTAATTCTGAATTAATCGTCCCAGCTCTTGTGTACTTCTTGACTTTTATTTTTTTTTTTGAGGAAAATATACGGTGAAAATTAGAACCTCATAGCGTCAATAGTTTTTAAGATACATTGCCTTCCACCTATTGGTACCACAGGGGTCATTTTGACCCCAGGCCCTCTTCCCTGTTTTATTTAAGTTTTGGCACGACAGAGTGATATAAGGTAATAATTATAACTTTGTAATATTCCACACTGTTTTATTACTAGTTAACAAGCCTGGCCGATTTCAATGTATACACGTTATCATCAGAGGCAAAATACAGCGTACAGAGGTGGTGGCTTGATATATATATATATATACTCGTTCGTTCATTCACACAGACCGCTCAGCGGCAAATACTCACATAAATGTTCATACAGAAAGGTAGATATATATATATATATATATATATATATATATATATATATATATATATATATATATATATATATATATATATATATATATATATAAGCTAGCAACAAGGCCTTATTCCTCCCTCCCTCACTTCCTTCCAACCAATCACTTCCCTCAAAAACCAACCACGCACCCAGTCAGACCCTTTACCCTCAACTCCAGTGTGACACTCTTCAGTTGTGATTTTCTCCCGCTGAGGAAGGGTTCTCACCCGAAAGCTTCCGAGAGCAGTGGACACCGGTGTCGCCATGGATCGCCTTTCTGTGAGTGTCCACTGATATACCTATCTATCCATCCCCAACCTCAACGCCTTGTTGCTAGCTTATATTTCTAAATTTATTTCCTTTTTCTGTAATATATATATATATATATATATAGCTCTAGTTGCAATGAACCACCTTCCATTTCTGTCTCCTTCCCTGTCGCCACCCACGTTTCTTCCCACAACTCCACCTTTAATAATATTTTTAAGGTTGGTATTCTCGCCTCCCTTCCCCCTTCCTCCTCTCCACTCCAACTCAAAGATCTTGATTCCTCTTGTATTTATTTTTCCATGCTTTCTCTCCGCCAGGACTCAATAAATCCCACTAACTTCTTCTATCACCTCTGCTCATACTACTTCTTCCTTTCAAATTTCTTCCACTTCCTGCTTCCCGCCCCCACCTTTCCTCTCCCTCCCCCTCCTCCCCTTCCCCTGTCCCTCCCCTCCCTCCCTTCCTTCCACCTCAGTCCTCCCTTCCTTCTCAGTCCTCTACGTTCTTGCGACCAAGGTGCTACAGGCACCGAAATATCAAAAAACTCTGTGTGTTCATTTTTTTGTGTTTCTCTGTGTTTATCGAATGCCTTCCTGTGGCAAACCGTTTATATATATATATATATATATATATATATACAGGGTACCACACGGGGAAGGAAGTAAGGAGGAGGTTGGGGACAGAGTGAAGTTACGAGAGCAGTTTTTCGTTCAACCTCCGATGGGCCATACATAAAATACAAGTGCATGTTTACAACTTATTTTATTACTAAAAGTTGTAAACACTTATTGTTACTTTTCGAAATAATCACCTTGACCATTGAGGCATTTCCCGTGCCTGCGGACCAGTCTTACAATACCCTCTTCATAATATGTTCCCGCTAATGAATTTAAATGAGTCTATACGTTGTCATGAAGCTCCTCGTTAGTTTGGAAGCGCTGCCCTCCCAGTCACGTCTTCAGTTCAGGGTAAAGGTGGAAGTCACTCAGCGCTAGGTCGGGACCGTACGTCAAGTTATCGAAAATGTCCCAATTAAATTGCTCAAGGAGCCATTGGGTTGCACCAGCACTGTGAGAACGGGTGTTGTTATGGATCAGGGTGCTGTCAGTCAACATTTTGGGACCCAGCGAGCACAAAGTGTTTTGAAGCCAAAATGTTATGTAACGATGGAGTACAGAGAAGGTCTTGAAGCTTCTGGAAATTCCATAGACAAAGCACTTATGGTGAACCTACGGTTTTCTCTAACCACTTCCTCAACTCGTTGAACGAGGCCCTCTGTAGCGACAGACTTGCGTCATTGACCCCCTTAATCATCCACATCAGTTCGGCCATCTTTAAATTCGCGACACCATTCACGCACAACACCACCACTCATAAAGTTTTCTCAATCTACTCGGCTCATTCATCGATGAATTTCTGCTGCACTGTTCCCTCCTGCTTGCAGGAAACGAATGACGCTTCGCAATTCGCATTTGGCGGGAGAATCAATTGAGGCGGCCATGTTTATGTGACTTATGCTCAGCGCAGACTGACGACTTCAACTCGGCAGTGACAGAGCGTGAAGTGCGGGAGATGCGCAGTCACCCACTGAGCACGCCACCCGCCTCTCGTTTGTCTGGCGTTTAAGCTGAGCGATCGGAGTTTGAAAAAAAAACTGCCCTCGTATATTGTCTTTCAGTGAGATGGTATAGTCAGTTCAGCAGTCGGACGTGAATACCCAAGGGTAAATCGCGCGCAAGAACCAGTCTTAGCAAGGGGATTTGATCACGGAACGTGAGTCATCCACATACATTTGAATGGCAAACATACGATGGTTCCTCAAGGTCTCAGCTTTGCTCCAATCGGGTGTATGGGTAGCAAATGACTTCAAACGATGCAAAAAACGTTAAATACGCATAAATCACACAAAACTTCTTGTCTCATACTCATTTTGAAATGGCAAATAATATTACGTTGATATAAATCTTTATTTTTGCAAAATAGTGCACAATAAAAAATGAAACATATTTTCGAAATAATAAGCGTATTATTTCAATTTATAACGTCAAATTTCCTTTAGAAAATGAAATATTTCTGAGGACAGTTTCTCTCGTAGCAGTTTTTAACAAAGCGTGAAGCTTTTCTTTGTATTTTATTAATTGTTTTGGTTTAATCATTATGTCCAGGATCTGAAATGCTCGCGACGTATTCAAGGTGTGGACTTACCAGAGCAAGGTAGCACATCTTTTGAAGTTACTTATCCCAGGAATTTCCAATTATACGCTTCAAAAAACCTAATTTCTCTCATACTGCGCTGCATATGTTTTGTAGGTGTGTGCCCCACGATATACTAGAAGTTAAGATAATTCCAAAGGACAATTAACAATACAAATACAATACCATTTGCTATTTCATCACTTCATGCGAAGTGGGTTGTACCAAAATAACAGATATAAGTTTGTGAAATGTAGTCCTGATATTATTTGTTTGACTTAAAATTATTTGAATATGAACTCAGATGACCTGATATTACCACTTCCGTTACCTCTAAATGAGAGGCTTCCCGATCGTGATTCCGTGACTTGCGTTCCGTCGGAATTCGCCGAATTTTTGCCACCGCAAATTACATCCGAGACGCTGCGAACGCTATTTTCGGGCCCTACACCGCAGAAAGGCTGCTCTATCAACGGAATCGTGAAGGCTGTCTGTCATACTCGCCCTCGCCCAAGCAAACGGAAGTGCCCTGATAACGCGGTCGCCGCCCCTTCAGTCTCTCCGGGTAGGATGGCCCAAGTCTCGAAATTTTTCTGGAAAAACCGGATGTCGTAGCCTCGATGACACTTGCTGCTCGGCGAGACAAAAGAGGGAAGCTCGAGGCAAAATAAAAAAACCTTGTATGTACAGCACGGTACGGAGAAACGTGTTGGCATCTTCGAGACTTAGAATTTCTGAAACTGAATTATGATCATGGAAACTGAATTGTGGGTGGAGTAAACATAAAATCTTCAGATAAAGTGAAATATCTCGGAATTACCTTAACTTCTGAAATATCGTAGGGAACACACATAAAAATCATGTGCGGCACAGCATTAAAGAAACTAGGTTTCATTAAGGCTATATTATAATGGGAAGATCTTCGAATGAAAACGTCAAAGAGAGATGCTATTTCGCTCTGGTTAGGCCACACCGTGAGTGCGCTACGAGTATTTGGGGCCCTGGTCATAAAGATTTTACCAAAATTTTAATGAAATAAAAAGAAAAGCAGCACGCTTCGTTATAAACGGCTACTTGCGAACATATTGTGTTTCACAACTTTTTAACAGTATAAATTATCCTGCTTCCACAAAAATATGGGTTTCCCATTGAAAACCAAAATTCTGGTACAAAACATACAGAGTGATCCACGAATATATGTCTCGAATGAATGACTGTTATAATGTTGTGACCATAATCATGAAGGTTTAACAAAAATAATTAATTAAATGCCAATAAAAGCTGCATGCTTCATTAAAAACTGCGAAGAGCAATCATATAGTGTTTCACAACTTTTAGAGGGATTAAGGTGTGGGCACCTAGAGACTCGGAGGCTACACGCAAGGGTAAAATTTCTTGATCAATTCACAACTGATGTGTTTCAGAGCGACACAGAGAATGTTATCATGGATCCTCACTACATCTTTAGGTCTGACAGATGCGATTTAATAAGTGAGATACATTGCCGAACAGACCGGTACAAAAACTCGTTCTTTCCGCGCACAATAAGCGACCACAATAAAATTTGTGCTCCATTAAATAGACTCTCGTAATACGTGTCATAATTTCCCCTCCCGAAACCTTACCCCTTACACCTTTACACGGCCGGTGTCCTAATACCCCCTGCCGCTCGCCCATGCGGCAGCTCGCAGGGTATTATGTAGGCGTAGGTGTAGAAGTTGAACAGAGCGTATTTTGTTTATGCACTTTTGTGCGAGAAAACTTCGAATAAGTGGACTTATTTTAAATATGCATGGATGAAATTGAAAAATATTGGCATGCCACCGATTTCGTTCATTGGAAATTTAACGCTTTTTTTTAGCACGTAGCGTCATGGCACTTGGTATATATTTCGAAGTGATTCGATCAAATGTGTTCGGATTTCCTATTGAACAAGGAATAATTCGTTTCACATTAAAATTATGGTGTTATGGTAGCTTACAAATATCAGGGCATACCGCCGATTGAAAAACACGTGTTCGCTGAAGAATTCCCCTTGAATATGGAATTTCGCGCCGTAAACACAAGCCATAACTTCATTCATTGGTCGTTCAATCCTGAGATTGGTTGACTGCAGCCATCCATCTTTCCCTATCGAATGCTAGTTTCCTTACCTCCTGGTATCTCTTCCTATGTACTTTCCTCTTTATTTGGTCCACGGACTTATTCCTGGGTCTTCCTCTGGGGACTTTTCCCTCTATTTTGCCTTCAATTATGTTCTTCACAAATCTATCGTGTCTCAGCGCGTGTCCAATCCATTTTGTTCTCCTTTTCTGTGTGGTGTTCTTATGGTTTTTTCTCTTCCACTCTTCTGTGAACCTTATCATTTCTTATTTTGTCCGCCCATTTATCACCTGCATCCTCCCTCAGCAAAAGGTTTTGAAGGCTTCTAGTCTATTCCGATCAGGTTTCCCGATGGTCCATGCTATGTCTCCTTACAGAGGCATAACTATACCTTTTATTTAGGGGAAAATCTTGAAATATGATTCTTGCATCATTTATGATACTACGCTCAGGATAATTTCCACCGAATAAGCAGATGGGGACTAGAACATAATCTGAGCAAATGCACGGCGGTGCATTTCTTGCGTAGGTCGTCCAACTATCCCCATGTATATGTTGCGGATGGCGTTGGCATAAATGCGACAGATGAAGTGAAATACCTGGGAGTTACGATAACTTCGAACCTATCTTGGGGGACACACATAAGTAATATGTGTGGCAGAGCCCTTAAGAAGCTAGGATTTGTCAAGCGTGTTGTGGGAAGATTTTCGGATGAAAAAGTGAAAGAGAGGTGCTATTTCGCACTCGTCCGGCCACACCTTGAATATGCAGCGAGCATATGGGATCCGGCGGAGAAAGACCTAGTCCATGAACTTAATAAAATACGAAGGAAAGCTGCGCGATTCGTCAAAAACTGCTACGGCCGAACAGAAAGCGTTACACGGATTTTGAACGATTTAGGGTGGGAGCCGCTAGAGACTCGGAGGCTACGCGCTAGGCTTAGATTGCTAGAGCAATTGAGAATGGATATCTTTCAGATCGACACGGAGAACACCATATTAGAACCACATTATATTTCCAGGTCCGAGAGAATCGATAAATTAAGAGAGATATTTTGCCGAACGGATAGGTATGGGAATTCGTTTTTCCCCCGAAGAATTAAGGACTTTAATAAATGCTAGGCGGAACTTTGTTTTTTTTTTTTGTTGACGGCTGGTGTCCTAGCAACCCCCGCCACACGCCTTTCGAGGCGGCTTGCGGGGTAGTATGTAGATGTAGATTATGTAGATATACTTCAGGGAAATGCAGTCCAAGAACGCTAGCCGAGATGCTTACCAAGTTATTAAAATGAACACTCAATGACTCACGATTAGCGATCAAACCTCCTTAAGCGGTATCGTTTATTCATAAATGATAGAAGAGCCCGTTCAATTTCAACTTTGTGGATTGTGGAAAATGTAATTGGTTCCTAGAAAGTTTAATGAATCACCCAAAAATGACCAGAAAAATGCACATTCTCTGTCACAGTTATGAAGTGCACATGAATAGGTTGGGATGTGAAATACTCTAACACACAAACTTAATGTAATTCTGGTATATTTTGATAAATCATTCCGATAACTAATAGCCTCGAGTGCAAGTTCACATTTGAAGTGTACATGCCGTATATTTCACGTGAAAAACTATTCATATCGACGAAACAGCGTACAAATAGACAGCTTCTGATTAAAAACTCAAGTTTTATTAAAAACGTAGTAGATTAAATAGTTCAATGGAAGAAAAATCAAAAATATTTGCTCTTAAAGCATTTTTTGGTTCTTTCTCACCGTATATCATTGGTAAGGTCGTCGCGGGCTTCCAACAGGTTACATCACTGTTGGTCGACATTTCAATGGCTGCTGGAGGTCACCATCTTCTTGAAGACGACGGCGGAGATAGCCAACAATACGTCGGCCTACGATTTGTTCTTTCAGTTGACCGATAATAAGAAAATTCAAGCATGTGTATACCATGAGGGTAAAAGCAAAAGATCTTAAAAGGCAAAAAATATGAAACACTGCACCGAATCCAATGATTTTATCACGAGAGGAAAAGCCGGTAAAAAAAAGAAGGCCCACTCAGAGACCCCTAAGACACTTGGGCTTTATTTTCAAAGACCCTTATAGGTCCTTGGATAGGTTCTATGATAATTTTCGTTTGTATCCAGGAATGAAAAGAAGAACTTTGCTTTCTAGATTTCATGTGTCATGGCAATTCTCGCTGCACGCCCTCTAATTAGGTTTGTACGTAAGCGTACCTCATCATCTCTATCACAGTTTCCAGCCACTGGCCGGGTCTGCTTCATGCACAAGCCTTTCCACTTTTTTATATCCTCCAACCAGTTCTCTTGCCTCACTGCTCTTAAACCCTCTTTCCGTCTCCCTAAGCTCTCTTCCATTCCATAAACTAACCAATCCCGTGGTTTTCCTCTGGGCCGTTTTCCTAGCACTTTCATTACATGCACGTTTCTAGGTATTCTGTCAGTTCCAATCCTTTTAGCATGACAAAGCCTAGCCTAGCCTCAGCCTAGATACCGCTATCATATCCTGTAGCTATGAAGTCTTAATCCTCTTCAACGGCCTAAATTCTTATATATTTTTCTGTAACGTTGAAATCTCTATCCATTCCTGAAGCCTGGCAATCTCTCTCCTTTCTTGTATCCTAGAAACCTATATCCTTTCATGTAGCCTAGAAACTTTAATCCTTTCCTGTAGTCTAGTAACCTCTATTTTTTCCTGTGGCCTAGAAACCTCTATCCTTTCCCTTAGCCTCAAAACCTCTATCTTTTCCTGTAGCCTAGAAACCTCTATTCTTTCCTGTAGCCTAGATGTCTCTACCCTATCCTTTAGTGTAGTAACCTTTGTCCTTTTCTTTGGCCTAGAAAACTATATCCTTTCCCTCAGCCTCGAAACCTTTATCCTTTCCTGTAGCCTAGAAATCTCTACCCTCTCCTGCAGCCAAGTTTCCTCTATCCTATCCTGTAGCCCGGAATTTTTCCCTGTAGCCTAGAAACTTCTATCCTTTCCCTTTGCCTTAATGCCTCTATCCATTCCCTTAGCCTCAAAACCTCTATCTTTTCCTGTAGCCTAGAAACCTCTATTTTTTCCTGTAGCCTACATGTCTCTGTCCTATCCTTTAGTGTGGCAACCTTTGTCCTTTTATGTGGCCTAGAAATCTCTATCCTTTCCCTCAGTCTCAAAACCTTTATCCTTTCCTGTAGCCTAGAAACCTCTATCCTCTCCTGCAGCCAAGTTTCCTCTATCCTATCTTGTAGTCTAGAAACCCATATCCTTTCCTGTAGCCTAGATGCCTCTATCATTTGCTGTAGCGGCTCTTCTTGTACTGTATCCCTGATTCTTTCATTTTTTATGCTATACCTTCTGGTTTCTCCTGCACTTCTGAGGAATTTCATCTCACTGGTCTGTAGCCTGATCGCTTCCTTTCTCTCTTTCTTTGTTTCCGAAGTTTTTGTATGAATATGCCAGAATGAGTGCATAGTACCACCTGAGGGGAGAAAAAATCCACTCGGGTGAGACTCGAACCCGCGACCCTAGCATTGGCAAGCGAGGACTTTACCACGTCGCCACATGGGCCGAAAAGCACATCACATACCTAAGGCTCTCAAACACTGGAAAGGTATTTCAAGAGGGGTCTCCCATTCGCGAGAGGAAGTTTCTTTCCATAGACGAGAGAGGAACGCATCGGTCTGAGAACCTTGCCTCTATTATAGAGATGGGACGTCCGAATAGTCGAATTCTCGAATAGATACAGCGAATAATGAGCTATTTTGCTAAAAATTTATAATTTCACCCTCCCGAATTTATTACACGAATCGACTGTATTTTTTTTATATTCGCGGTCATCGGTTGGGTCTTACATGTTACAAAGCGTTTGGTCTACCATATTTGGCTGGTACGAATTCATTAATTAATATTTCAAACAAAATTTCATCTTTCAAGTTAATTAAGTAAAAAAAATATGTATATATATAATCCATAATAACTTCAGGGGAATTACATGAAAAAGCAAATGAATGAATTTTCAAACGCTTGTGAGGTTGGTTGGTCCTTTTTTTGATTCCGCGATGCATGATGACACACAAAATTTACAAATTCAATTTTTTATATAATTGTGATTTATTTATTTCATTAAAGGTTTGCGATTAACGTAGCAAAATTCTAATAATAATCAAATCTTTGACATTATTATAATCTTCTTTAAAAAAACGCCCTTATAGTATTCGATATTCGGGTGAGATATTCGAAAAAATATTAGATATTCGAACTCTTTATTCGAACTCGAGAAAAATAATATTCGACCCATATCTACTCTATAACCATTAATATACATTATGGATTCGGATGTTTGGTATTGCTGTCTAGGCTACGTGTTGCCTAAATTTCCACTTTTAGTTCACCCAGTCCTTGGCGCCACTTCGATTAGAGTCTTTTCAGCTGTTATTGTAAATAGACGTAGTTCATTGTTGCTTACGTGAGACTGTGGTGAATATTCAATAACGATCGAAGAGATCTGAATTACTTGATGATTGAATGATATCTAGCTATTTTTGGTATCTACAATTTACTTTTTAAATGATAGAGAGGCAATATATATTACAGGAAATCAGTAAGAGGTTAATGAAATGTTCATCGTGTGCCAACTATGTTATTTTCCAGAATACGATTCTAATTTGAATGCATTAAGCCCGTTCGGCTTAAATAAAGAATTTATAATGCCCTATTTAAACAGAATTTGATTCGCACCAGGCTGAAAAACAGGGTATGCGTCTACGAGGACCCAAAATAGGAGACTTGGATTGAAAAATAATAATCTGTTCATGGCGGCGGTAAGTGCATTCCTTTTTACCTAGACTGCAAAGATGGCCATTGGGAAAACTCATTAAGTCACCTCGCATAATTATTAAATTACCGTATAGCGATATTCACGAATTGCTAAGAAGTTCATTGTGCACTTGTGTAATAAATTTTTGAGAGGTTAAATATATCTGTAGATCGGACGATATTAAAAAAGTGTATAGTTACGTCCCGCGTGTTGTACTACATTTTCTATCCACTGCATTATGATTTATTGTAAGGAAAAACCAATTCATCCAAATAATAATTTGAGAAATTTGAAATTCATTGCAAAACCGGTAAGACGTGTTTATTTACAATCTGTCGACTGCATTTAAATTTGAACTTCCGTCTTTCACCACTAGGCGACACTACTTTCCAAAAAGTTATTTATTTACGGAATTCTAGACAACACTTTTTTGCAACGAGATCCCAATCCATAATATATATTCATGTCTATAACGTTGGAGCTCTCATGGGCTCTGGTAGAGAAGGCCGGGCGGGAGTCAGAAGAAGGGGAGCAAAGGAAGTAAGAAGCAAATAATTTGGCACAAAAGAAGACCGCTCGAAACCGCGCGCGTTCTTGCATCTCTTGCCCGCGAGAACGGAACGGAACGTTGGGACGCGGATTCCCGGCGCCTGACGTCACAACCCCCCGACGACGCGACCGACGCGGCGCTGGTGCATCCGACACGGGACATGCATGAGTTTCCTCACGTCCCCAACCGACAAGACCTTTTTTTTTTATGAGGGTGGGCGGGAGGGTGGTCCAGCAGCAGCATCCAGCATCCTAAACCACTCCCTTCCCCCTCTCTCTCGTCCTATCTCTCCCAACCCACGCACTCTTTATGAAAGTAAGTCGCGTTTGGAGGGGGGCAGAGGGTGGAGGGATGAGGGAGTGGGGAAGGGGGCACTTGTACTCACAGTACGAAAAGGAAGCCAGGGCTGACGGGGGTGGGGAAGGGGGGGAAGGGGGTGGGTAGTGTGGTGTCGGGAAGTCGAAATAAATATATGAAACTAGCAGGGAGACGGAGGGAGGAAGGGGGTGAAATGGAGTGGGCGAAGAAAAAAAAAAGAGGTCGGGTCACTGTCATGAAATTCATGACTCCACGCACTGGATGGGAGACAGGAGACAAGAGACAGAGCGCACACTATCTCGCGTCTCTCTCTCGCGCGCTGACTGACAAGGGGAGGCACTTTCATCTGGCCCCGCTATACTCCCGACTGCATGACTGGCAAACAACGGAAGCATCAAGTCCCCTTTGGTAGTGTGTGATACTATACCATTGAAAGAGGAGCTTCAGATTAGCCGCCATGAAATACGCAACGACAATTCACGACTTATGGCCAGTTTCAATAACGACGCATATCTATTCTTTAAAGTTATGGGACCCATAAGCCATGGCAACCATTCAATTAGAGCCAGTTGCAGGAACGTAACATATATATTCCATAAAGTGGCTTATTATATATCAGGGCAGGAACAAGCAGGGCAGTGGCAGGAACGTAACATAATATATTCCATAAATTCCATGGCTTATGGGACCCATGAGCCATGGCAACCATTCAATAAAAGTTGCACAAACATTCAATAAATTCATTGGTCTCATAACTTATGGCATGGAGCTATGAGTTCCATAAGTAGACAAGATGGCGGATGCGTAATGAACCGCTTGGAGACTTCATTACTAGATAAAAGAGTTGTTTTCAGACAAGTGACCAGTTTGTTTACTCTTACTGACTAATTATTATGTGCATTATCAATTATTTATAGGCTAAACTTTTTTAACTTTTATCCGGCGGTGGAAAATTAGATCAAATATTCGAAGCTAGTAACTATTGGTAAATAAGTTACGTCACTAGAAGATGTGTTTCTGCAACCCGAATATATTTATGAGTTATATAACTTTATGGATCTCATAACTATTGATTCCATAACTAAATTTCTTGCAACCGACCATAAGTGTTGCAGAAACATTCGATAAATTAATTGGTTTCATAACCTATGGCATGCAGTTATGAGTTCCATAAATAGCCAAGATGGCGGATGCGCAATGAACCACTTGGAGACTTAATTACTTGATAAAAGAGTTGTTTTGAGACAAATGACCAGTTAGTTTACTATTACTGATCAATTATTGTGTGCTTTAACAATTATTCATAAGCTAAACCTTCATAAATGGTATCCGGTGGTGTAACATTGGATCGAATATTCGAAGCTATTAACTATTGGTAAATAAGTTATGTAACTACTGTAGTAGATGTCTACCGCGTGTACCGCGTGAAAAAAATGAGTAAAGTTAAAGACTTATTTGGATATTTTCATTTGATTACTTACAATTTCTGTCATGGAAAACTATTTTATTGCACCATTAATAATGCAATATTTGATTCGTTTGTCTTACAGTTAGTGAAATTAATACGTGTAATTCGAATATGGCCTCCATTATGATTAGGAAACTATCTCGCTCGCACTACCTAAACCTGCGTAATGTGAGGCGTTTTGGGATGTGTGTTTTGGGAAGCATGGACAGGTTATGCGGGTTAGCGAGATAGACGAACGATGAGGTATTTAGATACGTTTGAAGAGGAGAGAAGTCAGTGGCGGAGGTTCTGGGGAGGCAGAAGGGATGTATGGAGGACGTATGGAAAGGAGAGGGAATGTTTAAGGGAGTAATATAATTCGAATCGTTCGGAATAATTATGTAGGTGTAGGTATTCTTACGGTAAATGGAAAATTTGTGGCTTTAATCATTTTAAGAGAGATAGTTAAATCTAAAAAAATTCACCACCACTCCCATAAAACCACCACCATTCCCATGAAATGGCAGCTTGCTATTCCATGCTTTACCGCCTACTTTCAATACCTCTCTCCCAGACAGAATTTTCCGTTGAATTAAAAACCATCAAATGTAAAGCCCGAAATAATAATCATGACGACTCTTTGGTAGACGACCTTTTAAATCGATTGCGATGAAAGCGTGTCATAGCCACATCCACTTCACTTTCTCCAATCCTCCCGTCCAATACTAAGTGGGTGAAGTTACCCTTTATTAATAATTTAACATATAAGCTAGATAGACACTTTCCAAAAAATAAATACAAAATTTCCGTGTATAATCCTGTGACACTCCAGCAATTTCTATTTAATTCTAAGGATGAAATTGACGTGAATGATAAAAGTGAGGTATATTCAATCAAGTGTGATACTCCTGAATGTAACTCTCTGTATGTTGGTCCAACTGGATGAAAATTGAATATAAGAATAACGGAACATTTTAAATCTAGTGTCGACGGAGACAAAAGGTCAAATTTTGCAGAGCATCTAATTGATGAGGGTCACAGATCCAATTTTACCCCTAAGCTGTTACACGTTTGTGACAAGGGGGGAAATTGGACTTTCTGGAAAATTTTGAAATTCTGTCATATTACAATGTGCACGGTGATAAACTACTCAATGACATAATCCCTTCAACCGCTTCACCCTTGTCCTCTGTGCCAGTACCCCCACCTCCATCCCCGTTGTCCTTGAGCCTGGCGTCACCACCTGTTTGTTCCTTCCCCTGCAGTTTTGCCCAATCACCTCCTCAAAACTTATTCGCCTCTCATCCCCCCCCCCTTCCTTCAGCCACCTCCCTCTCCTTGAGAACTCTTATATAAAGGCTGCAATGGCCAAAACCGGTCAATTTGTGTTTTTAATACATTGGTGGAAAAAACTAAGTGATTTCATTTTTAAGATGAATAATTTCCACGAAGTGGACTCGCCAACCATTCATTTTGCGATGTTGGTGGATCGGTACTTCGATATTGATTAGGTTATCAGTATATTGAGGCAAAATGGAGAACACTAAACATGGGATTTCCTGTATGAAGATACATCCCACGGAAGCATAAATG
Organism: Ceriagrion tenellum; assembly: GCA_963169105.1. Classification (NCBI taxonomy): domain Eukaryota; kingdom Metazoa; phylum Arthropoda; class Insecta; order Odonata; family Coenagrionidae; genus Ceriagrion; species Ceriagrion tenellum. The sequence goes on from OY720633.1 coordinate 130,306,180, forward strand.
CATTGGAAGTGCTCCGTGTATGGCACCCGAGTAGAGATAAGTATTCCGTAGAAGGATCTAAATCTACATTACACTCCAGAAGCCGCCTCAAGTTTGCATCGCATGAAGTGAGCTTCATCCAATATGCCCGACACGGTTTCCCACTAAAGTTAATTAAAACGTCGACTGTTAATCCAGCTGCAAAGGCCTGCTTGTGCATCTACGGAGGCAGACAAGAGCCTTAGAGAGTAAATCAAATAAATAGTCACGCTTTCCATTGGCAAACCCAATTATGAAATCTTCGTGGGCTACCAATGTTTCTCAATGCCTATAGGAAAATTTTGATAATAATAACAGTTTATTTATCCAATGAATCAACCCTACCAGCACACCTTCACATTTCAAATAAAAAGAGGATAAATTAAGAATACCTTTTAGGCGTTGCCTACAGGTACTTGGGATACCTCAAAAACAATTTACATTTCGAATAATTGAGAAATGGATAAACTGAGACCAGATACGTAACAGAAATGTATGCATGAAAAATATGACAATTTATTGTTTAACCTCAACCTTTCGTGCATACAGTTTATTGTGTTAACCATGCCATTGACAAAAAAACATCTAGATTTTCTACATGAAATAACCATCTTTTCACTCAGTCCAAAAATGATGCTAAATTAATTGCACCTATTATATCATCTTACAATCTAAGAAATTATTTTGGCCCTATATAGATAAATGTGCGTTTAAACAGAGACAAATTGGGCTTGGGCAAAATGTACATTTTTTTGGCTCTTAAATTGTATTAATTGGCCTTTGGTTCTACCTTAGGGTTAGTACCACTTCTGAGGTAGAACAATTCCAATACTTTATAAATGTAAAGATGATGTACAGGGAGTAAGTGTAAATCCACAAATGTGGTGAGGTGCCATTCCCAGTTTTTCCATAATCTAGCGCCTAACAGTCATTTTATAGTGGATATCGAGATGTACTTCGACAAAGTTGTATTTGAACAAAACACATTTTTTTACGTTTTTATCCAATTTGTTTCCACCAAAATATTTTTTCCTGCTTTTAAAATTTTTTTTTTTAACCTCAGTACAATCTCAGTAAATGTGCAAAAGTGTTCCTTTAGTCAAAATACAGCTCTTTATTTCCCGTTTTAAGGATTGCTGTCCAAAAATAAAAGAAGAAATTCACGTAAAATGAAACGCGTTTGACGGGATCAAGGATTTTTTTTGCTGTGTTTTTCTTCCGTCGAAATAATTCACCGGAGTCTTATAAAAAAAAAAAAAACTTGAGAACTGCTTTGGGAGCTGTGACAAAACTTTGACAGAAGGAAACTTTTGAGTCTTGGATTTGGTCACAAAAAAAACAGATTATTCCACTTTAACTTGGGAATGAATTACTCAGCCAAAAGCTGGGTTTCCTGTGAATGTAGTTTCCTGCGATTTCGCGTCAGCATTATTTATGCTCTTGTTAACGTTAGTCATTTATTTCTCCCCAACAGTTTGAATCGCGAACTCCTAGCGTTAAAAGGTTCATATGCACTGTAAACTCTTTGCAAATAAAGACCATTGTTGAGTATTTAGTCCATATTACTGGCTAATTTATATATTTTTTTCTCCATTCCCTCCATACTGAATTTGATTCCCTTTGAATCACGGGATTTATTCTTATGGTACACCGTCACTGAAACGCAGTTTTCATTGCTTTATTCCCGCAAACAATATGGTGTACACATGAGTTTCAAGAAGATTCATATTTTCGACACCAAACACTAACGTCAACATCTTTACCATTAAGTCATCAAACTTCCTTATGAGAATTGTCGGCTTCTGAGCGATCTCTTGTTTCAAAATGAGCTTTTCCTCCATTTTTCTCCATAAGAGGGGAGCAAATTTTCATTCATTCTTTACGAATCCGGAGAAATTCCTCCATCAATTTCAGCTCTCTTTAAACGCTCATTTTTTTGCCAATAAAACCAGCGTTTTTGGCCATTCTTCCGTAAGAAGAACGATAATAATATATCAAGAGACAAGGTACTGATGTTGCATCGAGGTTGTGATTTTTTTTCTCTAATGGAAGGGCAAGCAAATCTCAATCCATATCTACTTACGAAATTGAACATGTCCTGTAAGCCACTGAAGGAATTTGACACCTATAAAATGCATACGGATTCATAGACTTACTACCTCCAGAATCGGTTTAAAAATTTAATAATATGCATAGCCCTGCAGGATCACATTTAATCCTCTAAAATCAGCCAGTAACCTGAAAATTATAGAAATAAAAATCTTGAGATAGAGTTGAAATTCTTGAGTAATAGGCTAAAAATGTATAAATCGGCCGATGAAATGCTAGAACTACTCAACAAAGGTATTTTATTGCCAGATTTTTTCAACATAAATCTACTTCATCCACTTTCGTCAGTCTCACTTGGTGGTATTCCATCATTAAAAAATTTAAGATGTCAACTTTTACAAAACCACTCGATTTATTAAAACAACGACCCAGGTTTCAATGTGCATTCACATCATCTTCAGGTAAATGGAGGCCGATGTGCAGGCCTTATATAGTAAACATTACCAGGTGGGGAAAGGGGAGGGGAAGAACAATGCAGGAAGAGGGTGGTCACGGGAGGGAAGGGAGGGGGGCTAGGAGGACGAAGTGGAGGGGATTAAAGCTTTGAGTGGATGGGGGAATAGGCAGTAACGGAAGCAACTTTGCCCGACATCTTTTAATCCACGGACATAAAAGTGATTTTACTATGACACCTCTCCATTTTGCAACTGACAGACGTAAGCTGAATGCTTTAGAACAACTAGAAATTTTTAAAAATCAAGCTTACTGTGATAAATTTCTTATTAATGAATGTATGCTCCCTGCCTATTCCCCCATCCTCAAAGCTTTAATCCCCTCCACTTCGTCCTCCTAGCCCCCCTCCCTTCCCTCCCGTGACCACCCTCTTCCTGCATTGTTCTTCCCCCCCCCTTTCCCCACCTGGTAATGTTTACTATATAAGGCCTGCACATCGGCCTCCATTTACCTGAAGATGATGTGAATGCACATTGAAACCTGGGTCGTTGTTTTAATAAATCGAGTGGTTTTGTAAAAGTTGACATCTTAAATTTTTTAATAAATCTACTTCCTAACGCCCGGAATCCACAATTCAAACTGCTAGGGAAAAATAAATGACTAACGTTAACAACAGAATAACTTGTGAATTATTCAATTACTTAAGCGAGATGCTGAGTTGTATCATCATGATATGACTCGTATTTTTATCTCTTTTTGGTTGAATTGCTTTGTTACGCTTTGAATCTCCGATTCCGAGAGGAAAGTCTCCGAGAATTTTCCGAGAAAATCGCGGAAGAAAGGCCTTTGAAGTGCGTGATGGCTGTTATTAAAAAATCCGCGTTGGTTTTACTTTGAGCTTACTTGACCCTACAGTAGTGACGTAAATTATCGGGACATACATAGTGACGTCGGTCTTCTGGACCGACTATGATTTTGGAGTTTTCGAAAAGAAGACATCAGTTTTTTTAATGATACCCAAACAGCAGCATTCGAACGTGAATTTAAAAATACGAGCGTGATGCGCCCGCTCCCAGCGGGCTTCCCCCGCTCTTTTCAATGCAGGTCCACAGAGGGATAGGCGCGTTTCTAATTTTAAAATGTAGAAAAAAAAGGCAGGGTCTTATGTACAAATTTAATTGGAATGTTCATGTACAAATTGAGGTCAGAGGACCTCTTTAAACACAACATTGGAAGTAATTACAGTATCCTCTGTTAATACTTGTAAACACCAAGGTTAGACGCACATGATGACGAAACAGGAGACTTGAATGTGGAATCAGCCGCATTTTGATAAAAGTTATTTAAAGAATGCGAGATATTGTTGCAAATGAACAAATTTGGTCACTTTCATTTTTGGTCACTCCTGTGACCTTGACTGTGCCCTTTCAGGGGCCACGGTTGCATTTTCGAACTCGAAAGCTCTTCTAATGTGTTCTTCGTGCCCAAAAACCTAATAATTGAAAGTTTCAAAAAATAATTCTGTCTTTTTTGTATTTCGAATAATTTAACATTGAAAGCCCATAAGGCAAATTTTGGATTTTTGGTTGGACCTTATTTCTACGGTCAAAAAGTCAAATTTATAAAATTTTGCTTACACACAACAAAACTTACAACCTTTTTCTACCCAGGTACCAAATTTCATCTATATGGCATAAAATATAGTGCCTAAAATTACAGGTCAAAAATGACACACGATCAATGGGACACTCTGTATATAAATCCCGATATATATATATATATATATATATATATATATATATATATATATATATATATATATATATATATATATATATATATATATATATATATATATATATATATATATACGGATAAACCGCTTTTGGAGTCACAACCTCGTTATACATACTGATAGGAATTAGTTAAAATTTTGACTCGCCATCCCGGTGTAAGGGAATCACTACGGGACAGGAAACGGTAGCGGGCTCCAGTCAACCAATCCCATCATTGAATGATTTATAATGATGATGATCTGATAAGGCCCCCCGAAAAACTGCATTCGTAATGAGATATCTCGATTGGATATCTCGAAGGGAGTCATTAGCAGCGCACTGTATTTATGGCGAAATCTCCAAGGGGTTTCAAAAAATTTCCTTTTCTTCGATTTCGATTTTTCGTCTGAATAGAGAAGGAAAGGAAAAGTGAAAAAGCTGCGTTCTCTCTCTCTCTCTATAACGAGCTGGATACCGACCCCGAAGTCCGCCATTTGCCGCTCGTTTTCACATTCGGAGCGCCGAAGAGAAACCGTGCGGTGCACCCAAAAACACATAACCCAGACACACATATATAACTCTGCACATGCTACACGAAACTCTCTCCCATTAAAAATTTTTGGTTCGTTTGCGGGCGTAACGGCATGCCTTTGTTTGGCGAAACGCTCCCTTTTCGTGATTCCCAATTATGAAAAAAATAAAGAAATATCGTCTGGGGCCGGGTGGAAAGAGAAATCAGGAGGCAAACCGTTCGGAAGTAATGGTTAAGATATCCAAGATGGCGATGTGACGTCGCCCGCAACGAAGAATTGACATCTTTGGGAGACACCCTCGAGAACGTGTGAGTCTCAATAAACACTGTACTTCCGCATTTTCGTTTACTAATTTTTAAAATTGCATCTTTCAATTGAAAATCATTTTAACTCTAATACTTTTATAACTATCCATTGAATACATTGAGTCCATTGAATTGATTTTTGAAAAAAAGTCTGTATTGAATCGATGGATTTTGACTTTAATTATTGCGGTTGCGGAGCAGTCGCCTAAATGTTATAACTATTCCGTTGTCTTGGCGAAATGACTTCTTATGAAGATTTTTTTCGCACAAATGACGTTTCAATTCCATATATTATACATTTTACTTTCTGCTCCATATATATATATATATATATATATATATATATATATATATATATATATATATATATATATATGGAGTCTTTGCTCTTGCGACCAAGGTGCTAGTGGCACCGAAATATCAAGAAACTTTGTGTGTTCATTTTTTTGTTTTCTGTGTTTGTCGTCTGCCTTCCTCTGGCAAACTTTTATATATTCGTCACTTAAGTGATCCTAAGTGCAGTTATATATATATATATATATATATATATATATATATATAACTGCACTTAGAATGCCATATATATATATGTATATATATATATATGGCATTCTCTGTGTGACTGAAGAAGGGATAACACCCGAAACGTCTCTAAGTAAGACTCTCTCTTTACTTTCGTCTTTTTACCCCCTGTAAGTTTCTTCTTTAATTGTATATATATATATATCACAAATTCTCGTACCCAACTGTCTGATTCCAATTTTTATTTGCGAAAAAAAAAGGCTGGAAAACGATTTTATTCGCTGTTCACAAAAAATTATGGGTGTGTTTCTATATAATTAACCGTGCTAAGAATTAAATGAAAGTGGCACATTATCACTGTCGTCTCCCCTAAAACCGATTATAATCACCATGACATTTACTCGAAAAAATAAACAAATTTATTACCCAAGCATAAGAGCCTATGCAGGAGCTGTCCACGGGTTTCCGATTGAGTTAAAGGCTTGCTGGACAACGTCTAAGTCTCCGACTCGATCATTGCTTTCGGGCCAGTCGAGTTTGCCTGTGACCCGGCGAGAGACCCGTAAATAGGTCTTGCCCATCATTCACCGGGAAAGCACCAGTTCTTGATTCACATGAGAAGTAAGTTTTCCAAGCCCAAAGATTCCAAAGATCAGAAATGAAATTCCTAAGGAAAACAGTCGGCTGCACATGAACAGAGAGAAAACGAAATACAGATATAATTTTAAAAATTTGGCTTGATAAGTATCCACGAAACGAAATGAGTTCACAGAATCTGATGGAGAGAATACCTATATAGAATGGATGAAGTGGGAATGCCATAACAAATTTGGAAATATAAAGCGAAAGGCTGAAGGTCTCAGAGACGTTCACGCAAGAGCGGGAAAGACCAGGACTAAAGAAGGTCAAAATAGGCCTAAAGTCTAATATAAGCAGTCAGAAAAAGACTTTCCTTTTAGGTCTTGCATGGAAAACTCATGGCGCTAAGAGTAATCCAAACGATATTCCGCCTCTCTGTCACAAGATGAGGCCTCGATCCCTACTTGCGGGGCATCGATATGTTCACATTAAACCCTAAATTCATCTCCAATGGAAATATGAGACGGATATCAAAGAACAGATGTGGATATTATGGACTGAGGTGGCGTTGTTGCGTGTTATACTCCCGTTCTGAGGGTTGCAAGTACGAGGAAAAGTGATGGAAAAAAATTTCAGACTCCTGAATCTGAGCATTTACACGCTGTGAATCCAACATTTACATGCTACCTAAACTGATCCCACTACTTAAAAGCAGCAGTCATAGCATAAGCCTTTTTGATGACGCATCAATCAGATCAAGAAGATCGGGCCGGTGTCAACAGCCAACAGCGTCACAATTGTCCGGATTACTGCAATGTGGGAGGCAACGGTGAAACTACTGCATTAACTCTCCTCAGAAAATGCAGCCCTACCTGCTGTCAGCCAATTTTAGGATTGAACGACCGATGATGAAAGTGGATTTTTAAGTAAATCGCCTCATTTTGGCATGACAGTGAATGTGGTATTACATCAACCTCTCAGAATTCAACAGGCATTTCAGGGGTATTTAAAAAAAATTATAATCCAAATTTACATACATACATATCAATCACGCCTTTCCTTCCGGGGTAGGCACAGTCACTAAGTTTCACTCATAAATACATATTTGTACACCTAACTCTGCTTCAATAATTTCCTCCATACTGACCTATCCTTGCAAACCTCATTTGCCTCAATTACCCCAATACACTGCTTCATACACGCTCTCCTGTTTTTAAGACTCCTAATATTCCTCCTCCTAAGAATTTTCTCAATCACATTCAACCACTACTTTCTGGGCCTGCCTCTTCCTCTCGCACCATTCATTCTACTCTCGTATATCTGTTTCGTTATTCGACTCTCATCCATTCTCTCAACATGACCAAACCAACGAAGCACACTCCTTTCATATATGTCCATTACTGGAGCATCTAACCCACATTCATTTATTACCCACTCATTCCTCACCCTATCCATCCTACTTTGGCCGCAAACACTCCCCAAATAACTCAAAAGGGCTGTAATCCAAATTTTCATAAAATATTTGTTTACTTTTATTTATAATCATTGTACGTACAAATGAATGGTGCTATGGTACTTGCACGGGTGCATATGTACCCAGGGATGGGATTCCCCATTAAATAATGAATTTGACTTGACCGTGATTCGAACCCGTGGCCTCCCAATTGCACACACACCTAACCGTCTAGTCAAATCACTTATATTTTCCACGACAAGTTTCATCCCTAGGTTAAATACATGTGTTCACCTACAAAACGCATGAAGAATGAAAATTGACGTTCCTCTTATCATTTTTCGGTCCCGGTGGCGGTGGGGTAAAGTCCCTGCCTAATAACCCGAGGGTCGCGTGTTCGAGTCCCGCCTGGGCAGAATATTATCTGCCCAGGACATGGGTGTGTGTGTTCGTCTATTGTTAATGTTAAAAGACCCGATATTGTGCTGTTTTCGGGGTTGAGAATGTGAATAATTTTTTTTTTTATTATTATGAGTATATTTACACGTATATGTTACTGTAATGTGTAATCGCCGACTTCTTCGGTAGTCGGGATCGATAGTGGAAGTAATCGATCGAGGTTTGCATTTGCGCGGACTTCATGAGGAACAATATTGAACCATAAATCAATACATAATTTAGTAAAGTTAAGATGGAAAGTTAAACAAAATTAATGGATCATGATAGAAGACGATCCCACAAATATTTTTTACATTTCTTCAAAAACATTTTCAGAGAAGGAACACTTTTTTTATTATGAGGTAGATCATTGCATGTTTTTATTGCTTGATACCAAATGGACCGGGTGCCATATCTTACTAAAAGTAACCTATCAACATGAATATCATCAGCAGTCCTAGTGCAACATGACGCCTCACTACATCTCTCGGTGTGACAGACGGGATTAAATAAAAGAGATGCATTGTTGAACACATAGGTACAAAAAAACTCTTTCCACGCACAAAGAATGACCATAAAAAACCGGAGCTCCACTTAAAACAAAACCGGAATACACTTCACCATTTCAACTCCAAAAACCTCATCCTTTATGCCTTCACACGGCTGGTGTCCTAACATCCCCTGCTACTAGCACCATGCGGCGGCTCGTAGGGTACATCTACATCTACGTAATACCCTGCAAGCCACCACGAGGGTGTGTGGCAGGGGGTGAAGATCACCAAACATGCACTATTGCCATGTAAGTAGGATATATAAGGTAGACATGCTAGAAAATAGGGTCACAGTTTATTAAATACTACAGTAGATTATTAGTTATTGCAAGTAATTGCAGTAGTAATTACAATAGAATATTAGTTATACAGTATAGTACAGGTTAAAATCTACATAATAAGGAAGGGATTATTGGTAGTTATTACATGCATCATGCACTATAGACTACTCTAAATATATTTCACCTACCTATCCCTTTTGCTACGTTGCCTATTGTTCTCTCTCATGGTACGCGGGAAAAATAACATTTTAAATCTATCGGTACGACAATCTATCTCTCTAATCTTGTTAATATGGTCAAACCTAGAATAATACGCAGGGGTTCTTAATATATATCTAACGTCATCTGTGAACAAATCGATTTCGAATTTACTTAAATGGTTTAATCTAAATTTTAACCTGCGTTCTGATAGTAATTCCCATCCTAGTTCTTCTATTAAGCTCGTAACACTTGTACAATTATCATAACGGCCTTTAAAAAACCTAGCAGATCTCTTTTGCACGCGCTCTAATTCTTTTATCATACCTTCCTCGTACGGATCCCATATACTAGCGGCATAGGGTAGTATGTAGATACACCCTTAAAGTGGCACGCAGGGTTTTATATAGATGCATCCGATGCCATTGACTCTATATAGGCGTGTTTACACGAAGAGTGTTCCTGCGCAAGTACATGACCGGAAAAATGCGTGGACAAATACTCCAAATTAGAACAGTGGCTATTGTCATGGCCGCAGATTCCAGCATTTGCGCAATTTTTGTTTGCGTTTACACTTTGCAATTTGAGCGGTGAATGTGCTCACGAATCTACCCGCGCGGGTGAGTGAATTTATTTGAATGAGTAAGGTAGTCCGAGCGAGATAATTCCCTAGTCATAATAGAGACCATATTTGAATTTTATGTTTTAATTTCATCAGCTGTAGAATACACGAATTAAATATTGCATTATTGATGGTGCAATAATATAGTTTTACATGACAGAAATGGCAAGTAATTAAAATGAAAATATCTAAAATAGTCTTCAACTTCACTCATTATCTTCAGGCGGTGCGTTTGAAGCTCTTTCAGAACGGACGGTATTTTTGTGATACCCAAGAATCTACTGCGGTGACAATATGATTAATTTTCAAAAATAGTTTACAAAACATACAAACTATATGCTGTTAGTTTTTTTACTACATCTTAGTGTTAAAAATACCTAATTTTGTAAATAATATCTCTCTAGAGTACATGAACGTACCATTTTCCACTTAAAATACTTGATATTTTTCGTAAAAAAATCTAGGAAAGTAATGCAGTAAGGGTTTTTAATTTTTGGTGTCATTAGAAGGGTAAGATATTTTTCTTTTAAATGAGACCAAATTCATGGATTTCGAGGTAAAATGATATTTCGCTCAAACCATCTTAACATCCGAATTGGCGCAAGAGAACGCTTGGGAGCGTGAAAGGGAAAATGGTGGAAAACGAGACGAAAGTGAAATGGGTAATGCGGTCTTCACACTGGTGCATACGAATGACGAGAGATGAGGGGCCATTTTCTTCTTTTCAAAACTTTAAAAAAGTGCGTGGAGTGCGGGGTCGCAAGGTCAAGAAAGAGAGAGTGCGGCCTGTTGAAGAGGAGTGGACCGCTTATTTTGGTACGTGCCGCGCGACACGAACTCCCGGGGAGAGTGAGAGATCTTCTTGAGTGTCGCATATATGAGAGCAGGGGAGGGGGTGGGGGGAGTGGGGACTGTGGCAGGGGGGAGGGGGGCGTGGACCAGTGGGAGGCAGGCAATTCGATCCGATGTCGGTGGTCGCTTGCTGTCGCTGCTGCTTCTGCCGTCCCCGAAACCATGTGTGCGCCGAGCGGCGAGCGTCTATCTGTGAATGTACTTTGCACTCTCCCCGCCCGTTTCCGCCCTCTTCCGAACGTGCTGGATCCGTATTGGGGGGTGAAAATGTAGGGAGGGAGGGAGGAGTTGAGATGGGTTTGAGGATGGGGAAAGAAGATGAGAGCGAAAGAAAATAGCGACACAACAAGAATATGGTCCACTTCCCGGCATTCCATCGTAAGAGAGGGAGGATGGGCGGTGGTGGGGTCGAGTATATGACGACGTTGTGATGCGGGAGTGTGACGGCGAAGGACGCTGGCCTTCCACACCCCTCCCCTCCCTTCGTTTCTCCCCCCCCCCGCCCCCCACTTTCACCCCCTTATTCCCGTTCCCCTCCCCCATCCCTACAATGAGTGGCCGAGAGGATTTTCGTATTCTAGTTGCCATGGTAACAAGGGAGGTCTCAACCGCGGCCGACGAGATTTTCAAGCCGCAACAATGCCGTGGGCTCCCACTTTCATTGTAGTGTAGGATGTCCTGTGAAAATTGCTGTGATCTTCTTATGGTTTAGGTTACGAAAAATTCGAGCAAATATTCCTAACCATATACCGTATATAAAAGCCCACTTTTTCTACATGAAACATTCAGATGCACTTAAAAAAAGTATAGGAGCTATTTTAGCGAAGCATTTTAATCTATTTATAGGAAAATGTTTGATAAATTAGTAACTGTGCGCACATCACTTTCCTGATCGAACAATTTGTCTAGACAACAGATTGTATTATCAATACTAAAATACAAAAGTAAGAAGTACATATATCTCAGCATAATAAAAGAGACAATGAACAAGTCAATTGGCTTTTCAGTGGTCTTTTATCTACCATATTCGGAGGAGGTAAAGCCCCTTATATGAAAACAGTACGAGTCGATTGCTTCATGTTCGCCAATACCAGTTTAAGAAATTTCCTCTGCAGCACAACTAAATGCCGCTTACATGACATGCAAGGTGCTATTTGTTTGAGAGACTTGTGTTCGGTGTAATTCGACACAAAAATTTTCTACCTGGAAAAGTCGCCCTCAGATTTTGTGTAATTTGTGCTGCTGCATCAAGCGATTTTCAGCGATTTAAAATTCTGCAGCTATCAGGGAAAATTCATTATCACTACTCAATCACTCAAAGAAAATATATGGCATTAATAAAGTGTTACATGCCATAATGACCTTCTCTTTGAATTTTTGTCCCATTAACTACGAAGGGGAATGGAAAGTTTTAGGAGTACTGCTTATAAGGTAGTTTGAGTGACATATCATTTTACCTTGAAATCAATTAATTTAGTTTCATTTTAAATAAAAATATCTCACCCTTCTAATGATACCAAAACTTCAGCCCCTTAGCACATTACTTTCGGAGATATTTGCCAAAATATACCAGCCCTTTTACATGGGAAATGGTACGTGTATGCACTCCAGAGAGACATTATTAACAAAATGTGGACTTTCTAAAACAAATATGTCGTAAAAAACTAACAACGTGTAGTTTGTATGTTTTATCAATTATTTTTGAAAATTAATCATATTGTCACCGAAATGGGTTCTTGGGTATCACAGAAAACCATCCGTTTCGATGGTGGTTTAAACGTACCGCGAAGACATTCAAAGATGGCGGGTGAATTTTTTTTGAAGAAATTGCCATGAGAAAAATTCGGCCTGGACCAGGAATCGAACCACGGACATTTGGTTTGCCGGGCCAATGCGCAGACCAATACGCTATCCAGGCTTCTTATTTCCCATGGCAATTTTGGTGGATACAAGGCAACTAGATCTTAGGCCCTTGCGGTCCATCAAAGATGGCAACGCAAGGGAGAAAAGGCTTCGAAGAAGCCACAACCAAGAGACAGTATCCTTCACCAGCACTTATGCCGTGCTTAGCCATTTGAAAATACTCAAACATGGCGGGTGAATTTTTTGAAGAAATTGCCAAGAGAAAAAATTTGCAAATACAAGATATATTACTGCAAGTATCGTCACCCTATTCACAAAAAAGACTTTTCAAAATCCACCAAAATTACAACGGAAATTAGAAAGCCTGGATAGCGTAGTGGTCTGTGCATTCGTACCGTAAACCTAAGTATCGTGGTTCGTTTCCCGGTCCATGTCGAATTTTTCTCTTGGCAATTTCTTCAAGAATAAGAATGTCAATCAATTTTTTTTCAAGAGTCTTTGTCGCGATTGTGTACAACCATCATTTCTGATTTAAATATGCAAAAGAAAAAAAGATCTGCATGACGAAAAACGAACTTTACTTGTGTTTCTTATGGAAACGCTTTTACTCGTCTGGAGTCGAACCGGAGACCATAACGTAAACAAAAGGTAGCTATAAAGCTTTCGAGTGACATATTTAATCATGTTGCGAAGTTTTACGCCAATTCGTGCGTTGTTTTGATTGTTATAAGTGACCGCACATTCACAAATTCGTTTTATATATATTAGAGATGATGATACATAAATTATGTAACATGAACCTTTTCCAGAAAAATAATCTTTATTGAATTAATCACAAGCAAGCATAATATGCACAATACAAGATAAATTCGACCCCCACCCTCGTCCTGTTTTGTCGATTTGACCACGCTCTTTTTGAGCTGATTCTCCCAGAAGTTGGGCCCATTTGCGTGCGTGAGTGAGTGATTTTGTGTGCTTGTGTGTGTGCTTGTGTATATACCAGGCATCCTTAGCGGGGTCTCATTAGCCCCGTGAAGGATCCCAGGTCAAAACCCAAACATCCTTAGCGGGGTCCCATTAGCCCTTGCAAAGGATCGTATTTGGTTGTGTGTGTGCGTCTGTGTTTGGTCCCTGGCGAGGAAGTAACTTTCCCGTAAACCAACACAGGAGGGTATTCTTGGTTGAGAGGCTGTGGTTGGTCTCTGCTGTGGTTTTCCCAGCATACCAAGACAGCAAAGTTTGGTGTTTATTGACGAAGGGTGCCAATTGTTTACGGCTTTTGGAGATTTTCTGTTTTTATTTCACAAGATAAATTATTGAAAGTATCGTCACCGGATTCACCCGAAAGACATTTTTCAAAGGTTCCTTTCAAACAAATATTCCACTTACTTGTTCTCGAACCAATAACAGATTGCTAAGGAATGTCAAGAATAAGATTCAGTGATTGCTAAGGAATGTCAAGAATAAGATTCAGCGGTTGGCAGGAGGGCGAAGAGGAGAGCTGGAGCAGAGCAATCTTCGCATTGATGCTAATGACGATGATGTAAATGAACTTCATGGCCAGCAGTCATCAATAATGGTTTTATGGATATCTGTGGTACAATTCGATGGTTTCGGACTTTGCTTCGTGAAAATTCATAGCGAAAAATCAAAATGCATTGGTAGTTTTTCACAGTTTATTTTTCATTGAGATGATTGTTCACCTGAAGATGTCGCCAATGCGATGATTCTGGTCGTACAAAATAAAACTGAGGAAAATCACCAAGGCATTTTGATTTTTCGTGCCTATGACTGTCGACCGCCCTCCTCTTTCCGGACGTTTTCGCATTTTTTTTCTATTTATCCAGCCTGGCCTGGAGAAATGCCTAGTATTTCTTTATACCCATAATCATTAAGGTTTCTAAAATTATGTCCCTGATCTCTGGATCTCTGAATCTCTTTAAGCTAGCTTGAGCGAAATATCACTTTACCCAGAAATCTTGAGAGAATTTGGTCTCATTTTTTAAAGTAAAATATCCCGCCCTTCTAATGACACCAAAAATTCAACCCCTCACCATATTACTTTCGGAGTTATTTTCCAAAAAAATGCCAGCACTTTTACATGGGAAATGGTACGTCTATGCGTTCCAGAGAGACATTGTTTACTGAATGAGGAATTTCTGACACTTAGATGTCGTAAAAAAAACTAACAGCGTGTAGATTGTATGTTTTTTCAAATATTTTTAAAATTAATCATGTAATGCCACCGCAATAGGTTCTTGGGTATCATAAAAAATAAACCTTCCGTTTTGAAGGAGTTTCAAATGCACCGCGCGAAAAAAAAGAGTCAAGTTAAATACTTATTTAGATATTTTCATTTAATTTCTTACCATTTCTGTCATATAAAACTATATTATTGCACCATTAATCATGCAATATTTAATTCATGTGTCCTACAGCTAGTGAAATTAAAACGTATAATTCGAATATGGTCTCTATTATGACTAGGGAACTATCTCGCTCGGACTACCTTAAGAGGCTTGAAATATTCTAAACGTTTGTAATCGTACCACCAAATTTTCCCGAATGAAAGTCGGTTTTTCGTTAATATAATTCCCCGTGGAAATAATCCATCTCCATAAATGCGTATCTACTCCCCAATTGAAAGTTGTAACTGAACTGTTATGAGTGTCTATGTATTCAGGTTGTCTTTATTCCATATCCCCCAACAGCTCCAGCAAAGGACAACTGGGAAGTCAGATCGTTGCCTGTGGGTGTCCCTGGCGCAGAATAACTTCCTGTAAACCTCTCAGGGTGTGTGAATGTGAGTACCTTTGTAAAGCGGTCTTTGGTTCCTGCATTCAGGTGGACTTAGTATCATCATTATCTGGTGTTCTGCCTGCTGGCATGTCCCGCACACCACTGCTGTCTCCATCCGTTTCTGTCCCGAGCTTCTTTCTTAGTATATGGTGAATGATTGTCGGCTCTGATTGTCCCTGGCGTGGAAGAGATTCCCGTAAGGCACCACTGAGTATATGATTCAGGAAGTTTGAGAAAAATTGTCATTTTACCTAGAAATCAATTAATTTGGTCTCATTTTAAAGATTAATGTATCACCCTTCCATTGACAGCAAAAATCCAACCCCTTACCACATTACTTTCCGAGATATTTGCCAGGAATTACCAGCCCTTTCACATGGGAAATGGTACGTGAATGCAATCCAGAGAGACCTTATATAAAAAATGATGCATTTCCCACGCATAGATCTCGTCAAAAAACCGACAGTGTGTAATTTTTTTAATAATAATAATAATAATAATAAATTTATTGTTCTAGGACCTTGTCCTATGGAACATATCACATTTTACAAATAAGTCTCAGCAGTGAACAACAAAGAAAAAGTGAAAATACAGTTTTACAGTATTAATGATGCATAGTATTACAGTATTTTAATAACAATTATATTTTTCAAGTAAATAATTAATTTGTGTTTTTCCTCAACTATTTTTGAAAATAAATCATATTATCACCGCAGTAAATTTTTCGGAATCACTATAAACCTTCCGTTTTGATGGAGTTTCAAACGCACCGCGTTAAAATAATGAGTCAAGTTGAAGACTTATTGAGATATTTTCGTTTGATTACTTACAATTTCTGTCATATAAAACTATTTCATTGCACCATTAATAATGCAGTGTTTAATTCGTGTGTCTCACAGCTGGCGAAATTAAAACGTACAGATCGAACATGGTCTCTATTATGATTAGTGAACTATCTCGCTCGCACTACCTTTAGTTGCCAATATTGGCATTCTTCCCCCTTACATCCGCGTAGAGGAACAAATTTTTTGGGGATTTCGCGCGTGAACGCTTGAGATTGTGAAGAATGATCGAAGGCTCTCCAGGTGAATGATGTCGCGGAAGGTTTCTCGGGTTTCCCCACCAGGTGAGGTTCTCCATTTCTGCCGACGTTTCGACGAACGAGTTGTCCATCGCCCTCAAGGCATGTAGTGTCTCAAGTCAAGTCGAGTCGAAATATGTTTATTTCACACCAAACAGATACATAAATATGACAAAAAACAAAAACAATAGTGAGGACCCCGCTTTTGGCTGTCGCCTCTTTAGGGTATAATACATTCACTGTGTCTCACAAGGGGAGTGTCAGATAGCCGGGTCTCAGATTTTATTCAAACATAGTAGTTGTACAGACCGCTGTATGTGGTTCATGAATCACCCCACATATAGGGTTATATAACCAATAGTTTAAACAAAAAAGGCCTTTAAAAATTTCAAAATTCCCTTCAGACGGGTCCACCCACATAACTGACAACCTGGACGGGTGGCTGAAGTGCTCGTCTCCGGTCTAGAGACACGGGTTCGATTCCAATACGGGGTATGTTTCTTCCGCTGTTTTTTTAGTTTATCTTTTACGGCATCCTACAATGCGCTCAAGATTTTATAATTTTTACTCGAAATATTATTTTTGCGCGGGAGCAAATTTTTCATTTGCATACACGACGTCAGGCTTAGTCGCATTTTTTCGGTCGAAGGCAGCCTTCTAATTATATCACTTCCTTCTCTTTTCACGACTTATTTCCATCATTCCTTCATGCACATGATTTCCATTTTCTATAATTATTTTATAATATTGTCTTCATATTTTTACAATTCAAGCATAATTCTTAATAATATTCAAATTTTTCGTAGCTTGTCAGTTATGTGGGTGGCCCGTATAAAAGGGAAATTTGAAATTTTTAAAGGCCATTTTCACTTAAACTGTTGGTTATATAACCCTGTATGTGGAGTGATTCATAAACCACATACAGCGGTCTGTACAACTACTAAGTTTGAATAAAATCTGAGACCCGACTATCTGACACTCCCCTTGTCAGAGGTGGTCCTCATCATACACTGTTTGGCGGGCGGAGTCAACCTAGTAGAGGTGGGAATTTCGGTTCATTTTGTGGATTCGGTTCATGGGATTTGATTCGTGGCAATGATTCGGTTCTTTAAATTGTTCATAATGAACCGAATGAACCAAATCCACGAGTGAATCTCGAATCCGTGTGAATCTCGAATCCGTGTGAATCTCGAATCCATGTGAATCTGGAATCCATGTGAATCTCGAATCCATTTGAACTTCGAATCCAAGTAAATCTCGAATCCAAAGTGTGCGAAATAACAAACAAAAAAGTGAAGTGTGATGCTCCAATTCGGAAACACAAGACAAGGTGTTTCAAGGGTATTTACAGGATTCTTATTGAACGATTTGGATTTGGCGGATTGCTAGCAGAATCTTCCACACAAATCCTTCATATTAAACGATTTGTGTGGAAATCCAAATCGTTCAATATGAACGATTTGGATTCGGCGGATTTGAATCTTCCATCAAATCGTTCATTTTGAACGATTCGAGTTGAAAACGTAGATTCAATTCATTCGGTTCATGCCATTGAATCGTTCATTCTGAACGATTCATTCATGAACGACACAGCTCTACAACCTAGGGCGGGTGTTTCCGCGATTGGTCGAAATTTTCCCGTCAATTTTTCCGGGCTTCTCGGATTCTCCTCAAGCACTGGTTTCCAAGAGTTACTAAGTGAGCATCCAGCATCTCGATTCATGCTCTTCTTCATTCGAATTTCAATCGCCTCCCTCGTCAGCCTATCCCGAAACTTGTCAATCCGGCACAGAATCCTTCGTCTTCGTCGTCAGAAATGGAGAATCTGACCCGGTGGAAAACCCGAGTAACCTTCCACGGCTTGAGTGTGTGTTCACTTTAGTGCGCTTATGACCATTGGGGTAGGTATATGGAGAGGGCGCTTGTTATGCCGGCCAATGCTACAAGCTGAAAATCTTCGTTGACCCTTATTTTTTCCTATTGCGCTTTTGGCTTGAAGCACTAATTTTGCAATTTCACGAGGTTTTCCATCGATAACTAACTAAAAATCAACTTTCACTTAATTCTTCAATGTTAATTCTCCTGAAATTTGTTTCTTTATTTGATTAAAATATAATCCGCATTCCCACTGATAACTAGATTAAAATAGAGTAGAATCTCTACCAATAAGCAGCCAATATATGCTCCAAGAGTTACTTGCCTTAAATTTCAAACAGATGGTTGATATTTTTTCTTTGCATCTGATAATTCGTCCATTCCGTCGTGCCATCCACAGGAAAGTGCGCAGAGGGCAAAGGTTAAACAAAATAGTTGTTCTTTCGGTTGTCAGGTTACAATTTGATGACGTAGCGCCCTCTCCATATGACTCAATGCTTGTGGCACACCACCATTGTTGCAATAATATCACGGTTTCATACATACATACCCATCACGCCGTTCCTTCCGGGGTAGGCACAGTCCAAAATGTATCACTCGTTAATACATAATTACACACCTAACTCTGCTTCAATAATTTCCTCCATACTGACCTATCTTTGCAAACCTCTTTTGCCTCATTTACCCCCATACACTGTTTCATACACGCTCTCCTGTTTTTAAGACTCCTAATGTTCCTCCTCCTAAGACTTTCCTCAACCAAATTCAAATAGGAACTTTCTCGGCCTACCTCTACCTCTCGCACCATTCATTTCACTCTGATATATATCTGTTTCGTTACTCGACTCTCATCCATTCTCTCAACATGGCCAAACCAACGAAGCACACTCCTTTCATACACGTCCATTACTGGAACATTTAACCCGCATTCATTCATGACCCACTCATTCCCGACCCTATCCATCCTACTTTTGCCACAAATACTCCTCACATAACTCATACCCACGGCGTTTAGTCTACTCTTATGTCTATCCTGACACACCCATGTTTCACTACCATATAGCAAAGTGGGAAGAAGTACACTTTTGTACACTGTAATTTTCGCTTACTTAGGCAAGCACACATTCCTTGATATGCTCCACATGCTATCTACCACTTTCCTTCCAGCATTCGCACGTCTCTCTATCTCCTCATCTATTTTTCCATCTTTTGCATACATCTTACCTAAGTACACGAAATTATCCACTTGTTCAATTACTTCACCATTCGCCCTCATCATACAGTTATTCTCCCCATTCTCTTTATCAAAAACTACTACTTTAGTCTTGCACGCATTTACCTTCAATTCCATTCCGGTTTCATGGTGCTTTATTCTCATTATTAATGACACGGTAGGGAACAGAGCAATCGAAGACGCGCTTATGGCAGAACGGTCATATTTTTGCTCAGCATTACCCTGTGGGATCGAAAATCTTCAAAAGAATGAGCATAGGATTCATGAAGCCGTAGTTAAGCCTATACGAATGTATGGTATTGAATTCTGTCCATTAAAATAAAAATCGAAAAGAGCTATTTGAGCGATAGAGATGGAGTTTTGGAGGTGAGTCGCCGAAAGATCTCAATTTGAATAGTAATTTAGTGGAGATATCGAAGTCCCGCATGTTATTATGGTAGAAATAAGAGGAAAGCAGCTGGAATTGTACGGCCCCGTCCAACTAATGGAAAATGAGAGGCTTCCAAAAAAAAAACAAATCTTGCTGTGGACCCCTTTTGGGAGATAGTTAAGGGGGAAGTCCCAGGATGAGCTGGTTGGAAGAAATTAAAGAGGGATGAAAGGGAGGTGGGCCTTGAAGATGAGCGAAGAGGGATGACCGAGGAAAAGGGAGATTGGGTATCGCACGACGCCGTGGAACATTGAAATCGAGCAGTCTAAAGGCTGGGACACAATCAACGTGTACTACGTGTAACGTGAGCCGTTAACGGGAATACGCGAAAAGATGGCTGACGGGAAATCATAGCGAGCGGACACAATCAACGTGTACGGGGAGTACGTGCACGTAAGAGATGGGCAACTTTCATCTCTTCCCGTGTCCCGTACGCGGAAAACCAATCAGAATAGTCCTGAGAATCCGGGAATGGGAGCCATCTGTCGGCAGATACATCCAACTGCTGAAGATAGCTCTTGGCGAAGACAACTTATTTAAGCTGTCTCCCAATTCGCCATTTAGGCAGCTAAATCGGCAGATTTAGGGAGGACGCCATCTTGAAGTGTGTCCCAATTCGTTAGGCATCATGATGGGGGAGCGGATTTAGGTGCCTTTCTCGGGGGTGAAATTTAGGGTAGATGGAGTTTAGCCTAAATCCGCCTCCATATTGAATTTCCCATCAAGCAAAGCGCTGCATGCGTCGTACAAGGAAACTGGTACCCAAGGAAGTAGTTGAAAAGTGGCAAACATGGCCGGCAAGTATTCTGTCTGTAAGTGAAAGAATTCTCTAATATTTCGCAACCCAACACCCGATTACAAAAGAAAAATTCTAATTAGTACAGTTTAAAAAAATAATGTAAATCCCAGAACACCTACACAAACTTAAATACCCCGAAAAATAATAACTAACGAATCTCCAAACAACGAAATGGATGAAAATAATGTCATTTTTCCAAATCTCACAACGCGCACGAAGGTAACCATAGGCGCCAAAAATGTCTTAATTTCAGGTTTCATTTGTTTCATTCAGTCCTTTATTAATTACTCATATGTTTTTCATTCGTTTCCAGCTCGGTAGACGGCAACACTAGCGAAGGATGTCCCAAATCAAGCTCCCTAGCGAAAGGCATCGAAATATATAGGTAGCTAACCGCATCCTCCCTAATGCCTAACGAATTGGGACACGGCTTTACTTCCACACTTGTTTACACCTGATCTCTTAGCTGCGCCTGCGTTAGTCAATTGTTACTCCGGGCCGCATTAACGTCGATTGTGTCCGCTGACTTGCGTTCCCCGTCTCCCGTTGTCCCTTTAACGTCTCGCGTCACACGTACGCGTTGATTATGTCCCTGCCTTAAGTTTCATGAATACAAGAATGAAGGCTCGTGGAATGGACGAAAGACTGACAGACATTCTTCGCTTCCCTCCCGATATCAGTCCAGTTATCTCATTCCAGTGTTCTACCAGCTAATTGGTAGGTTTATGGACAGTTATGATTCTTATGCCCTGATTTCCGGCATTTCTGCCTGTTTTACCCGCTATACGTGATCCGCCATTAAATAGATCCCTCTTATAATTCTCATATCGTCTTCCGCTTCTGATTTCGTCCACAATTCTTATCCTCTCTCTTCCTCACAAGTTACAGTTTCAGGCTTCACTTCGTGGAACAGCGACACATGAAAAGAGAACTCGCTTTGTACTTCCCACACTGTTTTATTCTCTCCGACCATGGTTTCGACAAAGTTATGTCATTATTAAAGAACAAGCCAAGGAGTACTTGGTACAAACTTACATTTTCGTTGTCCATATATACCAAACAGAGGGCGGGTGGGGGAGGCGGGGGAGAGAGGGTGTAGAAAAGAAGGGGGGAGGGAAATAAAAGGTTGGTTGAAAGGAGAATGATGTCAGTGGGGATGGTTAGGGGACATAGGCGTACCCATCGAGGGGCAGGGGGGGCAGCTGCCCCCCGCCCTCCTAGAAGCAAGTATAAGACATGTAAATTGAATAAAAATTAATTTTTTTTCAAGCAAATAATTGTAATACTTACCTAATAAAGCTTATACTTACCTAATAACTTCGGTGATCTGACGGGAGCCGGTGTGTCAACGTGGCTAGGCTCTTGCCCTGGTTAGTAAGTAAATTCACTTTATTATATTCCTTAATGTTTTTTTTCCGACCGAAGTTTCGACTCGAAGTTAAGCAATTAAGTCATTATCAAAGTGACAATGTTATGCCACGAGCCCCTAATATACACTGTCAAAGTTTAGGGGGGGGGGTGAAATTTTGGGAGGGGAAGTAGAGGATGGGAAATCAGCTAATTGGGCGGAGAGTGGATGACTGGTCCGAATAAGGGGGCGGAGGGGGAGAAAGTTTCGAGTGTTGTTTAAGGATTTGCGTTATTGGGAGGAAGGGGGGAAGGAAAGGTGAGGTCAGGAGAGGAGAGTGGGGAGGGAACATTTCACTTAACACACGCAAATTTTGATTTTTCGAATGTAAAATTATTTCCAGATTTTCCAGATAATCCAGTTTGTGCCCCTTACATTGCATGCGAAGGACTTCCGGGGTGAAGTCACTTCGGTGGTCTTCTTCAATTAGGTGCTTTTTTGGCAAATTGGGAGCAAGTGTTTCCGTTGAGTGAACAATTTCGGTGTTCTTTAACTCTGGTTCGGATAGCGCGTCCAATTTGACCAACGCAAACAGTTGAGCCATTAATGGCCGGTTGCAAGAACTTTTAGTTATGGAATCAATAGTTATGACATCCATAAAGTTATAGATCTCATAAAATATTCGGGTTGCAGGAACACATATGCTAGTTATATAACTTATTTATCAATAGTCAATAGCTTCGAATATTCGATCGAATCTTCTACCGCCGGGTATAATTTACGAAAGTTTAGCCTGTGAATTATTCCTTATGCACATAATAATTAGTCATTAATAGTAAACAAACTAGCCATTTGTCTCAAAGCAACTTTAATATCAAGTAGTTAAGTCTCCAAGCGGTTCATTGCGCATCCGCCATCTTGGCTACTTATGGAACTCATAACTCCATGCCATAAGTTATGAAACCAATAAATTTATCGAATGTTTCTGCAACGCTTATTGAACGGTTTCAATGGCTTATGGGTCCTATAACTTTATAGAATAGATATGTGTCGTTCCTGCAACTGGCTATTAGACTATTACACTTTATAAAATATACACCACATTTACATCGAAAACGAGGTCGGAATAATAAAAGCCATTGTGGAATATTACAAAGTGAATTTATTTACTAACCATCGCAATGCTTCCATAGTCACGATATTAATTATAGGACAGATTTTTCCACTCGTAGCCAGAGTATGAATTAAACCAGCTTGAGCCAGATAAAAGTTTACCCAGAGTTTAATAAATTCGCTCTAACCATAAATAAAAATATCTCGATTTTTTTTAAAGATACCAAAATATTAGCCCTTTTTACCTCAATACTTTTCAATAATTCGCCGAAAAAGTAGAAGTCGTTTTCTGCGGGATATTGTATGTATTAAAAAATGAGGTATTTCTCACGCCTAGATCAGGTCATCAATTCCACAGGGTGTAGGACGAGTGTATTCTCAACTATTTTCAAAGATAAATAATTTCAAGATTGGTTGACCGAAGCCCTCCAGCCTTCTCCATCCAATTCTAGGTCCCTTACTTCCATGTAGCTCTTCCTATGTACTTTTTTTATTTATTTGATCCATAAACTCATTCCTGGGTCTTCCTCTGGAGACTTTTTCCTCTATTTTGACTTCGATTAATATTCTTCACAAATCCCATTGCGTTTCAGAGTGTGTCCAACCATACTGGATCTGCTTTTCCGAATGGTGTTCCATACGGTCCTTCCCTCTTCTGCTCATCTGTACATGTCATCATTTCCTATTTTTTCCGTCCATTTTATCTTCAGAATCCTCCTCCAGCACCAAATATTGGAGGCTTCTGGTCTGTTCCGGTCAGCTTTCCCAATGGCCCATGCTTCCGATCAACGATCTGGATTATAGTGAATTTTTGAAAAGTATTCTATCGGTTAGGATATGTTTTATTGAATGTCAGAGAATCTCCTCCCGGTTTTCTACACTTTCAGGGGGCTATCTCCCTCTATAATATCCTTTTCCACCTCTGCATAAGATCTCCCCTTCTTCATCCCTTCCATTAAACCTACTCTCTTTCTTCCCCTTCCCCGCTTGCCCAACATCCTTCTCTCTATCACACTCTTCAGCAACACAATCGCCCTTTATTACATCCTTCAGCCATCTACTCTGCCTATCCCGAATTTCATCCATTATTTCCCTTTCCTCACCCACCAACTCAAGCATATCCTCGTTACTCTTCCTCTTTGTCCACCTGACCTTCTCCATCCCTCTCCACACCCACATCTCAAATGCCTGCAGCCTACTCGGGTCTTCCTTTCTGAGGGTCCACTTTTCCCCACCATACAACGCTACGCTCCATATCAAGCTCCTTACCTGCCTCTTCTTCACATCCTTGCCCAATATCCCCATCATCAACTCCATTCTATTACTAAACGCCTCCTCAGCCATTACTATTCTCTTCAGTACATCTTTGTTACTATTTCCGTTTTATTATAGCGTGCTACCCAAGTAATAAAAATGCTCTGCTTGTTCGAGCTTGAGTATTCCAACTTTAATGCCCAGCCTCGCTTTATTCATCCTAGAGAATCTCATTACTTTTGTTTTCTTATGATTTATCTTCATTCCGAATATCCCGCACTGTATTTCCAAAGCATCTAACAAAGCTTGCAGTCCCTTCGAAGATCAACTAACCAATCACTGATCGTCGCGAATCTTACCGAATTAATCAGATTCCCTCCTAGTTTGATTCCAACCTCAAGTTCTTTCAATGCCTGCCTTACCATTTCCTCAGTATAAATGTTACAAAGCAATGGTGGCAATGGGCACCCTTGTCTCATCCGGCGGCATATAGTAGCCCACCCTGATTCACCGTCCGCTACCCTCACCTGCGCCCTTCGCGTCAAACACCCTTAAGGTGGCTTCTAGTGTCTTATGTAGCGGTAGAAATGACATTTACCAAGGTCATTCTGCGATTGAGCCACTTTAAGGGAGAGCAGATCGAATGTGTCAATCTCTCTCAATCTCATACCCCTTCATCTATTCCCTCTTCTACACTCGTAGTATACCGCGTGTATAGCGCGGTTATTCAGAAGTTTCCTTTCCTCGCCCACCATCTCAAGCACTTGATCGTCAGTCTTTCCTTCCGTCCACCTCACCTTACTACGGAATAGTTCACTTCGATGTCCTTCATGGTTTGCTTCTTGTATTCCATTCTCGGTCCTTCTCTTTCGTTCCTCCCGTTCATTTTTCCAACCAATACTTTTTTTGGCCTTGATTCCGCAAATAGTGCCCGATAAGTTTGTCTCCCCCTCTCCGCAAATTAATTATCATACGTCTTTTCTCTCAAGCCCTTCGACAGTAATTCAAATGTTCATCTTTACCCTCTTCTGTACTCGTAGTATACCGCGCATTACCGCGCGTTGCGCCGCCGGGTGTGAGGGCGAACGGCGGGGATGTGGGTAGACGGGTGAGGAGAGGAGGAGTTGAATGGTGGGAAGAGTGCTAGTGTGTGATTCGAAAACGGTCCGAATTGGTTGGCGAGACGCTGTTGGTCCATACTCATCGCCCACGCGCTCAAGGGGTTTTAACCCCCCCCTCCTAACTCAATCTCCCCCCTTTCCGTCTGTATATCCTCTTACCTCCCTCCTCAAATTCTCCCCTCCACCCCCATCCAACCCACCCACTCCTACCATCCTACTCTTCCATTCACCCACCTCCCCCGACTTCCCACCCTCTCTCAGTCTCCTCCCATCTCCCCCCTCCCTCCGTCCCCCTCTTACCGTCTGCGACCGAAAAAATTTTTGTCTTTAATCTCTCACTTTGGGCCATTTTCCAATTCATTCGTCTAATTTCCTTCGCTCTCTGATTTCTTCGATTTTTTTTTACTCTTTCCTTCGATGTCTCTTCGCCTACTCTCTCCTTCTTTCACCTTCATCCACCCACATCTGGTTTATAAAAGACCGTAGGCTTTTCCGGCGAATAATATTAGTAAAATCATCTCGGGTTTGTGACCGGGTAAGGCTATTAAAGGCCAACGTTTCAACGAGAAACTCTCTCGTCGTCATCAGGGCTAAGACTGACTGCCGAGTTAGGTCCATAAAAGGAAGGAGATCACGAAAAGCCGTTAGGAAGAGCCTGCATTCCCTATAGTTATAGCGATATAGTTATAGCGATTATGAATTTTTGGAAAAAGAATGGCTTTCCCCGGAATAGTTATTGCATCAAAGAAAACAAAATATGTAACGTAGATTCAATTAAATACTTAGGCGTCACCGTCACTGAAGACATGTCATGGGGGAAACACATCAAGGAAATAACAAGTGTAGCAAACCGTAGATTAGGAGTCGTAAAAAGGGTTCAAGGCAAATGCGATGAGAGAGTACGAGAAAGAAACTATTTTACACTTCTCAGGCCTCATTTAGAATATGCCGCTAGTATATGGGATCCGTACGAGGAAGGTAAGATAAAAGAATTAGAGTGCGTGCAAAGGAGATCCGCTAGGTTTGTTAAAGGCCGTTATGATAATTTTATTAGTGTTACGAGGTTAATAGAAGAACTAGGATGGGAATTACTATCAGAACGCAGGTTAAAATATAGGTTAAACCTTTTAAGTACATTCGAAACCTATTTGTTCACAGATGACGTTAGATATATATTGAGAACCCCTGCGTATTATGCTAGGTTTGATCATATAAACAAAATTAGAGAGATATATTGTCGTGCTGATAGATTTAAAATGTCATTTTTCCGTCGTACCATAAGTAAGAACAATATGCAGCGTAGCAAAGGGATAGGTAGGTGAAATATAGTTAGAGTAGTCTGTAGTGCATGATGCATGTAATAACAACCAATAATCCATTTCATATAATGTAGATACTAACCATCTAGCTGCATGTGACCATATTATCTAGCATGTCTCTATTAAATATCCTAGTTGCATGTTAATAGTGCATGTTTGGTGATCTTCACCCCCTGCCACACACCCTCGTGGTGGCTCGCAGGGTATCACGTAGATGTAGTTCCACTATCTCGGGGAAAATAGGAAGAATTTTTCATAGGCACAACCTACAGGCGATCCATAGACCTCCAGAGAAAATTCGAGATCGGCTCGTAAGAGTGAAGGACGACCTTGGCCTAAGAGTGCCGGGAGTGTATAACATCTCTTGTGAGTGTGGCCTTGCCTAAGTTTGAGAGACATCACGTACGGTGGAAGCCAGAATTAAAGGACACAAGAGACACATAAGTCTTTTTCAACCCGAAAAATGGGCCTTGGGGGTGCATAGTCTCGATCATGCGCACTCCATCAATTTTGACGGTCATCCTACAGAGACAAATGTTGTTTGTGAAAGACTATTTTTTTATCAAGGTGCACTTCTATTGTTGATGTTTGTTGCCGTTATTTTTGCTGTTATTTTTTACCAAGGTGCATTTTTGTTGATGTTTCCTTAATTATATGAGCCTGAGCTGCTATAGTCTGTTGGTAAAAGAAGAAAAAAATAATATTTTTATGTTTAAATTTTACATACGTCCCGTCGACAGGCATGTGCTTGACGAAACATCGATGTCAAATTGTTGAAAAATAAATGACATGAAATTAATGAAATGTGAGTGACAAACGTAATCTGAGACATTTTATACATTATATTTGGAGCAGGTGTTTACATAATGATATGTAAAATTAGTGTATTTTTCTTACCTTTTTCTGATTGATATCACAATTTCCATTTTTTTATTTACTTAGCGTTATTTATCTATTATTCCGCTGAAACTTTGTTATTTTTTGTGTTTTTAATTCAAGGTATATTTGTTCTTTGTTTTCATTGAAAGCGAAACTTGACACGTATTTTCTGTTCTGCTCTCATTGAAAAAAACGTGAGGACAGCATAACATTTTTCAATTCCTTACCTAAATAATCACGACACGTGCCCTAAGTTCGAAAATCTCCAAATTTAAACGAACAATGAAATTTTGTAAACACTAAGGGCCGTATCGTCAGTATCTCCTCCTAATCTCTCCTTCACGAAGGCGGCCTCCTATTGGGAGGACGCTGTTACGATCAAGAGATCGACCTTCATGGAGGTCTCCTTCACCTCCCAATATGAGGAAGGATTGTTGTCGTTCACGGACTGATCCGTTCCGAGATCCGCTCAGTTCATCAAACAAAGACGCAGCGTTACTAGCATAACAGTCAACAATTTTCATTGCGGAGAGAAATCGATGAAATGAGGAAGTTTAGCTGCTATGCTTTTTCGTAAAATATATTAATATAATTGAAGATTAGAACCAACTCTGTTACTTTGTTGACCAACGGAAAGTACTGGGTGAATATGCAAGATGAATTCAGTGGAAACGGGAACATGAACGAGGTAATTATACATTGGTTTATTGGTCTGGCATATTGGTGATGATGTATTTGTGATTGCATTGGCTATGAAGTACCGTTGTATATGATGTTCTACAGGTTAAACAAAGTAGTTAGCATTACATTAGAAGAATAGAAGCAGTTGACTCCGTTGATGTTACAGCGCGTCTAGTTCCTTAGTTCTTTGAAAGATGTTTATGCGCTTAATGGACTCAGAACTGGTGTCTAATCTTTGAAAAGTAGGAGATGGGAAAGAGTAAATCCTTTCCAGAATTTGACCACAAAGCGTGACGTCCCTTCTGAGCATGCATTTTAGTTTTTTTTTTTAATCTTTACCGACACACATGGGAAACCAAATCACAATATCTCTTTTTTTTATTACCCAAGACGTAGAAATTAGATAGAAACGCACGAGATTTCTTGCGGTTCTGCAATATCCTCTTACTTAATTTAAAACGCTGAGTTAAGCTTCCGCCATAATGCGCGTACGGAAAGGACGACCGCAATTATTTTCACGTTGTATTTCCCTCGGCAACGCCGAACCGCAGCGCGCAATGATATGGCGACTTAACCGTGTGCGCAACTTACGTGGTTAAATGCGAGTGCCAACTTCAGTAGGTACAATAAATACCAGTTTAGATATACTTATTTTTTTTTGGCCAAAGAGGCTTAAGTCAGATTTCTTCTCACAAAATTGGATACGACCCGCAAGGCTGTGATCACAACATTCGTCTCCAAAGGCCTCCAACATTTTTTCAAGCTGGATTCGATAAACACCAGTCACGAGGAATTTTCCGGTCAAATCTGTGTAGAAATCAAAGTAGTTTCACCGACGTAAAATTTCACCGAGAAAAATGAAAAATTTTAATGAAATTTATCGCACCCCTCTAAAAATATCAAGTGTCAGCCCCTTAAAGAGATGTATGTGTGCAGGATCGGTTCATGATGTCATCTGACGTCTTCCGATTCCTAGCCTCCAAGTCTCTTTGTCCCTCCGTAAATCTTCTTCCAATCCCCTCGCTCAAATTTCTTTGTCCACTCCCTCTTTCCAGCTCTTCCTAGGTCTTCCTCTTCCTCTTTTCCCCTTGGATTGTTAGCTCCAAGATCTTTCTTGGTAGTCTATCCTCATTCATTCTCTTTACATAGTCGTACTAGATTAGCTGATTAGTCATGATTTCCTCCGTTATAGTGTGTTCGACTTTCATTACCTATCGTATTCTGTCATTTGTTACTCTTTCTATCCTTGATCGTCCCGCAGCCCGTCTCCAAAAATCCATTTCAGTAGCTTTTAATGTTTGTTTAGTGCGTTCCTTCATAGGCCAGACTTTACATCCATGCGTCATTATACTTTTGAAAATGGCATTTTATATTCTTGTTTTATTTGCTTTCGATATTTGTCGGTCCCACAGGATGCTGTTTAATAGCCTAAAAACCCTTCTTCCCTGGTTATTCCGGTCTGATATAGCTTCATCTAAGGTCCCATCATCAGTCATTTTTAATCCAAGATATTTATAGTGATCTGCGTAAGCTATTTTATCCCCATCTTCTAAAATCAGGTCCTGCCTCACTCCACCAATGTTCATATATTGTGTCTTAGACATATTCACCTCCAACCCCCATTTTTAATATTCCTCTATTAGTTTTCCAGTCATATATTATAGATCTTTGTAGTCTTGTGCCAACACTATCTGATCGTCTGCAAAGCAGAGCGTATCGAGAGTGTTGTTGTTAAAGGGTATTCCCATATTCTCGCATTTACGTTTCCAGTTATGCGCTTGTTCTAAGTATATTTTAAAGAGCGTTGGTGATATACAGCATCCTTGCTGAAGACCTTCACTGACAATGAAGCCTTTAGATAACCTATTATTCACTCTGACTTGAGCTTCACTGTTCGTACTCAGCCTTTTTATTGCACATATCAATTTTGTATTAATGTTAGCCCTTAGAAGGGTCTCCCATAGTTCGTCTTGTAGAACGTTGTCATATGCTTTAGTCAGGTCTACGTATAACAGGTGTACTTCCTGATTAAAAGCTTCCTTTTTCTCTATCAGTTGGATTACACAAAAGATGTGATCGACGGTTGATCTTCCGGCCCGGAATCCTGCCTGTTCCTCTGCTTTCATTTCTGCGTATTCGTTTTCTAGTTTCTCCTTGATGATTTTCCCATATATTCTTCTTATACTTCCAGTTACAGATATCCCCCTGTAGTTGTTCAGATCGTCTTTTTTCCCATTTTTGTAGATTGTAGAAATGTATGATTTCTTCCATTCTTCAGGTATTTCCTTTCCATTAAGGCCTTTTTGGAAGAGGCCAGCCATTTGTTCGTATAATCTGTCCGTCCCATGTTTTATTAGCTAAGCAGGGATGTTTCCAGGGCCTGGTGCTCTTCCATTTTTTAGGTTCCTACAAATCTTTTTAACTTGGTCAAAATTTATTCTTATGGGATCGGATATTACTCTATTATTTGAGTATTCCTCTTGGCTAATAAGTTCTATTCTGTTTTCTGAAAGGAGATTTTTTGAAGTACTGATCCCAATTATCGAGCGTATTTGGTGATACGAGCTCCCTTTTCTTTTCATTTCTCAAGGATTTCAGTAGTTTCCAGCTCTCTGTGCTTTTATTTTCTCATAAGTAAGAGTTAATTCTCTCGCAATTTTTCTCCCAGGCTTTGTTCTTCTTCTGGAAAACCATTTTTCGTACTTTAGCTTATGCTTCCTTATATCGAATCTTATCTCCATCCAATTTGGTATTCAAGAACACTTGGTATCGTTGTCTTTTCTCTTCTATGGTTCGTATCAATTCTTCATCTTCATCCCACCAGTAAGGTTTTCTTTCTTTATGGTTACTATAGTAGCCTATAATCTCTCGAGCTGCATTTTAAATACACGTCTTAATGTTGTTATAGTGTTCTTCCATGTTTTGGAACTTCGTTTCTCCTAGTTTTTCATCTAATCTTCTTTTGTATAGCCACATTGTGCTCTCATTTCCTAAGCTATTTAGATTATATCTCCGAGGTTTTTCGTCCTCCTTTGCTTCTGTTTACGTAGTCTTGCTCGTTCTCTTCTTAAATGGTATAATAACTTCTGTTCGTAGTAAGTGATGGTCCGTTCTACATGTTGCTCCTCTAAAAACTCCTCCTTACATCATTTATCAGTAATTTAGTTGTTTTTCTAAGAATGGTATGGTCTATAATGGACTTATGGTTCCGGCTGGGTTGTGTCCATGTATATTGATGTATTCAACGATGCTGATAGAAAGCATTCATTATTTTTAGTTCATTTTGTTCACATGTAGAGATTAGCCTATTTCCGTCATCATTAACCACCTCCTCTCCGTGAGGGCCGACTACTTTGTCAAGTTCAACAACGTTCATTCGTGGTGCCAGGAGGGGGGGTTACAATAAAATATCAGCAAATGCACCACAGTTTACTTCCTGCGAAAGTCATCACAAAAATGCCAGTTAGGCTGTTAAAGTCACCCAGCAGTGTTAGTTCCCGTGACGTACCAGTCTTTGCAATTTCGCAATTCAGTTGTTCAAAAAAAAATTCTTTACTATTTACTGGTTCATCATTATTCAATGCGTAGATACCAAGTACTGTTATTTTTGTCCAAATAGAGATAGGTTCATTTTAATTATTCGTTCACTTATCGCCTCCCATGATGAAATGTATTTTCTGAGCGATTTTTTAATAAGTTTTGATACTCACTGTTGAGCCCTTGTGTCTTTTGGGACTCCACTATAAAAATGGTTGTAATACCCTAAATTTTCTGATCCCTGACCATTTTTCATTGTTTCCGTTATTACAGCAATATCCACTTTTAGTTTACGTGTTTCCTCTATCACTTCTGTTAGCTTCCGAGAGATTCCTTGAACATTCCATGTTCTTAAATTCGTATTCCGTTTCCGTTGCGTTTGTCGTATCCCTGTGTTCCATCCAGTCCGAGGCTTAGTAGGTTTTTTTAACATTTTATGTTTTTTTCCAAAGCACGAGGAGTTAGACCGAGGCTTAAACCCCCAACCTGGTGGGCCAGGGTTTATTATCGG
This sequence comes from Ceriagrion tenellum, assembly GCA_963169105.1. Taxonomy (NCBI): domain Eukaryota; kingdom Metazoa; phylum Arthropoda; class Insecta; order Odonata; family Coenagrionidae; genus Ceriagrion; species Ceriagrion tenellum. Next base: position 130,338,653 of record OY720633.1, read on the forward strand.
AGTTGTCTTCTCCTAAATGGGCTGCTTTCATCACGGCTAAGGATTCCCATCTACCCCACCTGTTGGTCCGCGGGTGGTATTTTATTTCCCACCTACCCGCCGGTCTAGTAAAGGACCAGTGAGAGCTTCCCCCTATCCGCCACCTGGGGACGCGCCCTCTAGGGGTTACAGGTTCCCCCGAGGGCTTAACGAGATTTTTGACGAAAAATACCAGCCATTTTAATGGGAAATCTTATTCCAGATAAGCATTATAAACCGAAAAATGAGGAATCTCTTACATCTACATACTACTCTGCAAGCCGCCACATGGGCGTGTGGCAGGGGGTATTAGGACGCCAGCCGTATAAAGATGAAAGAGATAAGGTTTTTGGGAGGCGAAATGATGAATTTTATAATGGGAGTGTATTTAGTGGAGCTCAGTTTTTACTGTGGCATATGGCATCTATATCTCGTCAAAAATAGTGAATTGGAAAAAAGTTAATAAAAAATAGTAAATTGGATAAGTGACTTTCTCAGTGATCGTAAACAAAAAGTAGTTGTGGTTGGTTTTAGCTCTGATATGGTCGAAGTCACAACTGGTATTCATCAAGGAAATGTGATCGGCCCTCTTTAATTCATTATTCATATTAATGATATAAGTTCTTGAGTTAGCAGGTAATTAAGAGTATTTGCAGGCGATACAGGTATCTACCGTGAAATAAGTGAAGACACGGACTTTTTAGCTCTGTCATCGGACCCCAACAACGTACATTCGTGGTGCCAGGAGTGGGGGTTACAATAAAATATCAGCAAATGCACCACAGTTTACTTCCTGCAAAAGTCATCACAAAAATGCCATACCTATACTGTGGGCGGAGTAAACATAAAAACTTCAGATTCCGTAAAATAGCTTGGAATTACCTTAACTTCTAATTTATCGTGTAGGTTACACATACAAAACATATGTGGGACAGCATTGAAGAAGGTAGGTTTTGTTAAACGTATAATAGGAAGGTCCTCGGATGAAAAAGTCAAAGAGAGATGCTACTTCGCTCTCGTTAGGCCACACCTCGAATACGCCGCGAGCATTTGGGGCCCTGGTCATAAAGATTTAACCAAAAAAATTAATAAAATACAAAGAAAAGCAGCAAGCTTCGTTTAAAACTGCTACGAGCGAGCATATAGCGTTTCACAACTATTAGAGGGATTAATGTGGGAGACCCTAGACACTCGGAGGCTATACGCTAGGTACAGCTTGCTTTTATAGATAAATTATCGCCCTGCCTCGCGCTCTCATATTAAAAAAAACATACACACCCATTAAGGGTGCTCAGCCCGGGACCGTTATGGTGGCTCCGGCTTATGTAAATCCAAAAAGAAAATACTAAGTAATAATTTTTATTTATTCGGTTAAAATTATCCTGCTTCCACAAATAAATGGGTTTCCTATTGAAAACCAAAATTCTGGTACAAAATATACAGAGTGATCCTCGAATATATGTGTCGAATGAATAATTGTTATAATTTTGTGACCATAATAATGAATATTTAACCAAATTAATTAATTAAATACAAATAAAAGCAGCAAGCTTTGTTAAAAACTGCAACAAGGGAACATATAGCGTTTCACAACTATTAGAGGGATTAAGGTGGGAGACCCTAAAGACTCGGAGGCTAGACCCTAGGCATAGCTTGCTTGAGAGATTCAGAACAAATATTTTTCCGATCGACACAGAGAATATAATCATGACTCCTCGCTACATCTCTAGCTCTCACAGAAGCGATAAAATAAGGGAGATACATTGCCCAACAGATAGGTGCAAAAACTCGTTCTTTCCGCGAACAATAAGCGACCACAATAAAAATTGTTCTCCACTAAATACACTCCTATAATACATGTCATCATTTCATCTCCCAAAAACTTACATCTTTACGCGGCTGGTGACGTAACACCCCTTGCCACACGCCCATGCGGCGCCTCGAAGTGTATTATGTAGATGTAGAAAAAAATGAACAGTGTTATTTATATGTTTTATGAACTATTTTGTAATGCAAATCAAATTTTCACCGCAGTAATCTTTTCTGGATCTTAAAACAAAACCTTCCGTCGAGACGGAGTTATAAACCAACCGCGTGAAGAAAATAAGTTGACGGCATTTTTTAATATTTTAATTTTACTACTCAGATTTTCAGTGGTAAAGAAGTATAGTATTCCACCATTAATATTGCAAAATTTAATTCACTCGCAACCATTCATCTGCTAAAATTTAAAGGTATTATTCTAGTATTTACTATGCTCTCCCTCCTGACTGTGATACTGTCTCGCTCATGCTACGTTTAGCAATAAGCAACCACTTTTCCGATACAAAAGAAACCAAATTGAAACTTTTTTCCACAGCATTAATTTTTTAAATCGTAATTCAACTCTGTCCGTTGCACCTCCCTCCTTCCATTTTCCCATTTCTCCCTCCCTTTCCCCGGTCGGTGTCCAGAAACTGCCTGCCATACGCCGCACTATGGGGTACAGAGGCAGCACTCAACTTTCAAAATCGTAGAGCTTTTGAATGAATTGAGATATTAAGATAAGTTTTTTTTATTTGAGACTTAAAACCCTATTGAATAAGGGAAAATTTGCATCAAATGAAAAATAGCAATTTAAGTCTGAAAAAAGTGTGCGAAACCCGTTATTTTTTTCCAATTATTTTTATAGACCAAAATAATTCAGCGAAAAATAAATGTTTAAAAACAACAATATACATATTATTATATTTTCTCATACTCATTGATAATAATATCATATTTCATATTATATTATTATCAATAATAATATGCATATTTTTGTTTTTAAATATTTATTTTTCGCTGATTTATTTTGGTCTATAAAAATAATTGGAAAAAAATAACGGGTTTCGCACACTTTTTTCAGGCTTATATTGTAATTTTTCACTTGATGCATAGTTTTCCTCTTTTCCTTAGGGTTTTAGCTTTCAAATAAAAAATATTATCTAAATATCTGAATTCATTCAAAAGTTCTACGATTTTGAAAGTGAGTATTACCTCTGTATAGATCCCATAGATCGCCGCTTCGGTGCCTCCCAACAGCGTGGAGGTATCGATGAAGATTTCCGAAACTCGATGGAAAGAACTCTTATTTTCGATGAAGGGCATAATTCAAACGGTGTATCATCATTGGATGACGCTCACGCTTGCTCGATGACACCACGTCCTTACTTTGAAACACACTGCTCCTTTTGTAAACAGTCTATTTTTAGCGATCAGTCGGCGATTTTTTTATTTGCTTTCCGGAAACAATTATTATTCACATTTACTAGCGAGCTGTTTCCTCGTTGCTGCCATTTTTCGCGCCGGATGGAGGAAAAAATGATTCTTTCATCAGCTGAACGTGCAATCCCAGAGCACTAACCAGAGAGTTTGGGAAGAGAACGGTTTAATTGTTAGTTACAAGTTAGTTAGTTACAATGCTTTAAACATGATGGTATGGAGAGGCAGATGCAGATCAGAGCAGACAGAAGCTACAGATTTATCTGAAAAACAGGCCATCATTGACTGTTGTCATTTGTCTCGTAGTCCTTACGTATGCCGATGAGTGCCAGTTTGCTAATCTGCACGGTTAAGTTATTAAATCCACTTGTTATATTCATTGGTTTGCGATGGGCAGAAAGCTGTTTTCCTTTTTTTCCCAGCCTCGGAGAAAAACGGAAATTTTGATAAATTTTGAACTCAAGGTAAAAAATTAGCACTATTTTCAAATAGTAAAATGGGATTGAATGTAAAATTAATCTTTTTTTTGTTTACTGGACGATTCTGTTGGCCCGTATGTCCCTGGAATTCCGATAGGCTACTTAGCTTGTCTTCAGGTTTTCCAGGGACTGGACAAACAGAACTTGACATGCATCCATGTCCTGGATGGTGAAAAACGCATCCAGGTGGGCATCGAACCCGCGACCCTTAGTTTAGCTGGCGAGGACTTCACCCCGCCGCCACTAGGGCTGAATCCAAACTAATTATGCTACTTATTTATGGCATCGAGCGTGCCATCTTAATCTTCAGGAATAATATATTATTTGAGGAGCAATATTATATACACAGAGAAAAAAATACTCTATCAAAATTTATCAAAATCCGATTAGTAGCTGCTGCTATAGATTGGCATAAGCGATGTGACTTTATCGATAAAAATTACCCATGTACTCAGTTTATGAGTGAAATGACCCAAAGGGTGATACCATTTCTCAAAAAAAAGCCTGAGCGAGTGCGTTAGCGCTTGATACATCCAATTTGAATTGCATTCATATTTCCTCGACTTAAAATGTTCATTCGTTTTACTCAAAAAAGGAATCGTGAAGATCTCTAGACTCTGTGAGGAGTTTACATAAAGTAAATGGCCATTAGAAATGGAAGGAACAAGTGAATGTTATAACATTACCGATCAGATTATCAAACTGTTATTCATCGGTAAACATACGGTCTACGAGAAAAATGGCAAAAGCCTTAATAATTTTAATATCGTTGCATACTAAAGTAATTTTTCCTCTCCATTCGAGCCATTAAAATCCCGTACAAAGGTATCCAACCCAAATTCAAGGGATTCCATTCCCATGAAATCACCGAAACTATGTCATTTCAATCATTTTCATCTGTCAATCTGTCATTGACAAAATTTGCAGGTTATTTTCGATGATTCTGAGTGATAATTGTATTTTCGCCAGTTCCTCACATTCCTCTCAAACAATTTCCTCAGCATACTCTTTAAAATGTAGCGGTGAAGGCTGATAGCCCTGCGGAACTGTGCAATAACTGTCTATTTTGATTCTCGTTCGGCTGCCCTGAACTCTCACGTTCGATTCCATCCATAAGTAACACCTATACCTAATATTATTGGTTGAATTTTTGTGGATTTGGCTATCATTATGATTTTAAGGTTTCCGCGGAGCTGAAATGTAGATCTCTCCATGTTTTCCGGGATTTCCGACACTTCGACCTGAAGACGCTGGCAGGACTGCCAGTAAAACTGTTGTCCCACAAACAACTGACGCGGAAGAAATCCCGGAAAACATTGAGAGATTTGGCTGATATTGGTTGTGTTGGTCATCATGATCATTGGTCTTTCAATCCCAAGATTGGTTTACTGCAGCTCTCCACCCTTCCCTATCTCATGCTAGTTCCCTTACCTCCTGGTATCTCTTCCTATGAATACATTCCTCCTTATTTGGTCCATGAACTTATTCCTGTGTCTGGGGACATTTATTTGTTATTCTCTGGGAACTTTTATCTCTGTTTCACCACCGTCAATTATGTTCCTCACAAACACACTGGGCCTCAGAGTGCGTCCAATCCATCTGTTTTTTTATATTCTGTACAGTGTTCCATATGATCCTTTCCTCTTTCACTCTGCAATAAGCTTCATTATTTGAGTCGGTAGGTAGCTAAATTGACAAAATGTAAAAGTTCTTCCCGATCGACTCTGTGAAATGCATTTTCGAGTTTATTTATTTCTTTATTTATTTAAAAAAATTGTTCACATACAACAATAGCGCCAATTTATAGTAAACATATAACAAAAAAACAAGAAAGAGGACAAAAACACAATAACAGCATAAAAATAAGCAATGAGAGCCCAACATGGAAAGGGGAAATATTTCATTTGTTGACCGGTGGGATATCGCTTGGGTGGTGAAATAGTTACATAGTAAATAAAAAGGATCGATAGTGTGGGGGAGTGAATTTAGAAGGGAGGGGAGGCGAAATAAAGGTGAGCGCTTGGTGAGAGACATCCTTGGAATAGGCAGATGGAGTAGAGTATGGGTGCGGGTGGATCGAGTTGGTATCCTGAAGTTGAAGAGAGAAAGCAGTTCAGGGCAATCAATGGTCGAGTTAAGGGTATTGTGGAGGAGTTTTAAATCCATTTTAAGTCTGTGGTTTTCGAAGTTAGAAATGGAAAGAGAGGACAGCACAGCGTTTGAGGACATATTACGGAAATGTGGGACTCTGTGCTTGACTATTTTGGCAAAGAAGTGAGAGATGCAATCGAGGGATTTTTAGATTTGTTGGGGCTGACATAGACCAAATTGGGGAACAATATGATACTTTGGGAACGACAATTGTTGAGTAGTAGGAATGGAGTGCTATTGGATCTTTAATTTCTGTGAAGCGGTAAAGAAGGCCTAATAGGTTTTATTTTTTACAGTATGAATGTGGTCGGAGTAATTTAGCTTTTGATCGGTTAAAACGCCTAGGTTTTTCATGGTTGTCACTTTGTTTAAGGGAGTTGAGTTAATTGTGTAGTTGAAAGTCAGGGGTTTTTTCTTCAGAGCAAGAGTCATGATGCTGCATTTTCCAAGGTTTAGGTTAAGTTTCCAGGTATCACACCACAAGGAAGTTTGATTTAAGGCAAGTTGAAGTTGAATACAGTCCACAAAGCAGGAAAAAGCGTATTTATTGGCTCAGTCTAAATTCAGTCCAATAGAGAAAAGGAAATTTTTCCTTCGTCCAAATTTATTTTTCCTTTTTGTTACAGCTATTCAGTATTGCCTAACTGATCCAATCAATCAGACAATCATAGGGTATTTGCCGCACTATCACCTGCTACGGTGTTCACACCAAATATTTTTTGTCACAGCAATTCAGTATTGTCTAACGCTAGTTATTCACACCAAATAATTAATTAAGGCAGCTAATTGCTAACGATAATTATTGCTTATAAATATATTAGAAGTATATTTTCCTAAAATTTCGAATTTTTCCAGAAAAAAACCGGAAAGGCCATTTTATTCCGAGCCCTCAAAATTTCCGTAAAGTTAACGTCCCTAGCACTGAGAGTGAATTTTCTGGCTTAGGTGCTTCCTTTCCATCCTTATATGTATTGTGGATCAATCATAAAATGCTTTATGCTAGCCATTTCATTCAACATACTGAATTCTTATAGAGATGTGTTTTTTTCTATTATGAAAATGATGAAAATATACCTTTCCTAATACTTTTATTTTATTTCAAATTATTTCAATTTAAAAAAAGAAGTGGCGCAGCAAACAGCTCATGTTGCTAAAAAGAAGTGTTTTATGAGTTAAAATTTACAATCCATAATTCTGAAAAATGCGCATATTTTGTACGTTAATTTGGGTCATCACTGAAAACAGGGCATTTAAGCTAAATAAATAAAAATGGTTGAAAAAAGAATGTGTTTTGACTCACACAGTCGCTGGAGAACTTCCTGTGCAACGCTTGTCCTCTCATTACGTCTTCCAACCACCTACTTTGCCTGCTTCAAATCTCATCTTGAAATTTCCTTCACTTGCAAACCACACTCGATCGCTTCCTTTTCTGTCCTCCTTTCCGTCTGCTTTACCTTCCCTATCATATTCCACGCCCGCAACTCAAACTCCATTCAATTAAAACCTTGATGAACAGGCGGTGGAAGATCCTGTACGTACCACTGATCCCTAGACCATGATTTTCGGTAACAGTTACGATTGCTCCTGGGAGGGTCACTCGTAGTTCAAAAGGAGCCGGTGGTAAGATTTCTCACGTGATAGACTATCGTTAAAAACACCGTCGGCGGTGTAGGAGACCTCTCAACAATCAATTCCCCTGAATTGGAAAGTTATTCACAGGTAATTGAATCCTAGCAACTACGGGCGGGTGTCGTTCACGGCAGCGGGAGAGGCTAAGCCTCTACATTTGTCAACTCATGAAATCCTTACCCAAAAATTTCATCGTACACGAAGAATAATGGAGAGAGAGGAAGGAGATGAAGAAAAAGAAGAGGAGGAAAGCAGTGGAGAAATGCGAATCTGGAACGTTGGTACAATAATGAGGTATCTCACGTGATGGTCTCACGTTGAAGATACTCATGGGATGGTTAAAAAAAAAAAGTAAGAGATGGGGAAAATGAGAGAAGACAGGAGAAGAAATATTAGAGTGCAAGGGGAGAAGTAGTGAAATGAAAATACCCCTTACCGAGGCTATTCTTTTTCATTTACTCCGCCTTTACGTCCCTCTCACCTCAGGGGGCTCCAGAGAGGTGTTGGTTCGCGAGGGTGACGAAGGCCGAGGGGTCGAGGGTTGAACTTTAAAGAGAGGACCAGCGCGACCTGTCTTGTCCATTAGGCGCTTTAGAAAAGGTGTCTTGGGCCTGCGAAGAACCAAGTCCCCAGGACATTGAAAAATTTAGAAAATTAAAGCTATGGGAATGGAATAAATACGTTTAAATCATTTGCTCGGGCAGGTTATATTGTTCAAAGTAGACATATCTGAGCATTCAGCTTGCAAATCCCTTTAACACTGCCCTCAACCGTCATATTTTTCAATCATTCACTTTCAAGGAAATTATAATAAACATTTTTTTGATATAATGAATGAACAATTTTGTTTCATACAAATACAATACTATGTAACAAATAATTTTGTTTCATGCAAATTAGGCTTTAATGATTTGAAAGATAAAGCAAAAATTGAACTAAAGGCAATTCATGGCTTGAACCAAAGGTCATTCATGACTTGACCCGAAAATTGTCCAACACAGCTTAAGATGAACATTTATACAAATAAAAGCTTGGATGGAAATATTCATCCAATACCTATATAAATTTATGTTCGACGGAAAAAGCAAGAAAACCATAACAAGCAGAATAGCCCAAGCCGAGGGGGCACTCCACAAGAAGAGGAGCTAACTGGCAGTTAGTAACACAGGTTTTTAAGTGAGAATGAGCTTGACTAAAACATGAATTTTAAGCATGGTTATCTACAGTGGTGAATCATGTACCATGACTGCTACAGAACAAAAGAAATTGGAATCGAAGAATATGTTTTGTTAACAGAGAATTAAAAATCTCAAAATTCCGGCTTTGATTGCATATAAAACAAGATTCTTGAAATTTGGTCTTTAACATACCTTTCATAGTTTATTCCATTCCCTGTACAGGCTGTGATTAATTAAATATTGGACAGACTTCACAATATTCCAAAGTTAGGTTCAACCAGTGCAAATAGTCCATAAAATTAGCAGAACAAATATGTGCCCTTGCGGACAGTGCAATTCCAAGTAACCATCGTTTCGATTTTAGAAATATCAAAATACTTAGTATTTTTTTACAAGTTAATAAAAGTTTTTACAAAGAAGACTTTTCAAATAAATAGTGCACATTATAAAAAATACCTGTAACAGGAGAGTAACAGGAGACACTGAAAGATTCAGCAGAATTTATGTTGGTTTGATAAGATTAACCCAATCGAATTCTATATTTTTTTGTTTTTATAATGAAACCTAAGACAATTAATACTAAAGTTATCTGTGCATAAATGTTTACTTTATTTGTATAAAATTGTGATTTCTTGTTTTTATGATTATATGTTTTTGCAAAATATTTTTATGATTTACTTATGTTTTTTCTTCATTGTAGTCCACCGGAACTCTTTACCTATTTCTTTACTGCCTAGATTTGTCGTTTACTTTGTTAATGCCACTGATCTCAATGGTTAGTAAATTCCTTATGCCACAGCTTTTGTATTGATTTCGGTGTAAATACCTGCTTGTTAATCCCGTTGTTCCTATTGCAGAAGCCATTACGATGCCAAAAATTTAGTAAAATGTAGGCTATGAGAAATGAGGACCCCAGAAGTCAAGGGGTCTATGTACCAAAATCGCTGTTCTGAGAAAATTAAGTCAAAGTTGAAAATGTTCAGTGCAACCCGCTAAGCAGTTAAGAGGCATTACCCTAAATAGCATCACCTGTCAAGAAAATCACTTGGATCCCCTTACCACCTCAAAGACTTATAGTTTCACATCCCATTCCTGTACCTAACTTGTTTTTTTTTAATGGCACTCAGACCCTTTGACTTCTGGGGTTCACAAATATAATAGTGACCACAATTTAAGAATCCTGTAAATGTCCGAGAAAGTTGTAAATGAAGGTTGAGAATTACTATCGAAGGGTTTGAGAGAAAACATGTACAATGAGCACTTTGCGGAGAGGGAGAGACAAACTTATTGGACACTATTTGCGGAATTAAGGCCAAAAAAAAGTATTGGATGGTAAAATGAACGAGAAGAATGAAAGAGAAGGACCAAGAATGGAATACAAGAAGCAAAGCGTGAAGGACATAGAAGTAAACTCTTCCGTATTAAGGTGAGGTGGACGGAAGAGAAGACTAACGAATAAGTGCTTGAGATGGTGGGCGAGGAAAGGAAACTTCTGAATAAAATCCGGGATAGGAAGTGTATGTGGCTGGAGGATAGAATAATGGGCGACGGGTTGCTCAAGAATGTGGTAGAGGGAAGGATGTTGGGCAGGTGGGGAAGAGGAAGAAAGAGAATAGGTTTCATGGACAGGATGAAGAAGGGTAGATCGTATGCAGAGATGAAAAAGGTAATACAAGAGGTAGTTAGGCCCCTGAAAGGGTAGAAAGCCGGGAGGAGATTCTCTGAATGTCGTCAAAACCTACCTTTACCGGTGGAATATTTTTTTAAATCATTAAATATAGTTTGTTGAAGTATTCATCATCATCTGGTGTTCTGCCTGCTGGCAGGTCCCGTACACCACTGCTGTCTCCATCCGCTTCTGTCCCGAGCTCCCTTCTTTGCTTCATCATAGCTGATGTTATTCACCTGATCCACCGATTTAATTCTTCTCCTTCCTCTCTTTTTCTTTCCTTCAATCGAACCCTCAAGTGCCACAGTTATTATACTTTTCCCTCTCATCACATGGCCCAACCAGTTTCCTTTCCTTTTCCTTATTTCCTCTAGGAGCGATCTTCCTTCTTTTACTTTGCTCAAAACCTCTTCATTTCTCATCTTGTCTACCCATTTTACTTTTTCCATCCTTTTCCACATCGACATTTCATAAGCTTCTGTTCTATTCCTTTCCCTCTTATCAAATGTCCACGCTTCACATCCATTCATGAAAACGCTCCATGAATAACATTGAACTATTACAGACCAAAAATTTGAACATGTTGGAACAGAATAACAGTTCTTTTCCATCTGGTTTTCGTTGAATGCTTGAGGCTTATTCCAGTCCCTTCCTTTAGTTTTTATTGCTTTTTTAAAATTTGTTTTACATCTTTGCACTTTAATACAAAAATTTAAACCAAGATAAGATTAGTGTTAATAAACTTAGTTTTCTATATCCGAAAAACAAATAGCATTCGATACGGTTAAATCATGTTAAACCGACATAAATTTACCTGAGTTTATCAATTTCTACTCTCCTATTACAACTTTCTTCATAATTTGTACCAATACTTTGAAAATTCTTCTTTGCAGACACGATTCATGTTAAATATTTTGGCATTTCAAAAATCGAAACTTTGGTTTTCTGAATTTTTATGTAGTAGTGTGGTTTTTTCCACATTCTTGACAGTCGGTAACTTGGTGAGGTGGCTAGAGGACTGGCTGCACATCCCATAGGGCCCAGGGTTTAGATCCATAATTCTGAAAAATGTGCATATTTTGTACGTTAATTTGGGTCATCACTGAAAACAGGGCATTTAAGCTAAAAAAAAAAAAGTGGTTGAAACTATAATGTGTTTTGACTCACACAGTCGCTGCGGCACTTCCTGTGCAACGCTTGTCCTCTCATTACATCTTCCAACCACCTACTTTGCCTGCTTCAAATCTCATCTTGAAATTTCCTTTTCTTGCGAACCACACTCGATCGCTTCCTTTTCTGTCCTCCTTTCCGTCTGCTTTACCTTCCCTATCATATTCCACGCCCGCAACTCAAACTCCATTCAATTAAAACCTTGATGAACAGGCGGTGAAAGATCCTGTACGTACCACTGATCCCTAGACCATGATTTTCGGTAACAGTTACGATTGCTCCTGGGAGGGTCACTCGTAGTTCAAAAGGAGCCGGTGGTAAGATTTCTCACGTGATAAACTATCGTTAAAAATACCTGACGGTAATTAAGGTTTATCAGCGGTATCCGGATCCCGACTTGAATTTTCGGCTGATAGAGCTTCGAAATGTGCGTCAGATGGGATGTTTAACTATGGATTTCATAACTGCTACCACCCCAAAGTGAGCCCATTTTTCCATTAAGCCAATGCCGAAACCTAGTTTATCTCCACCCATCTTCTATTCCTCTGACAGCCATCTTATTTTCTCTCTTCCCTTCATTCATCCTTCATCAGTGAAGCGGTTGGCGGACAGAGGAAAAAGGGGGAGGGGCAGTGTATTGCAAAACCAATCTACAAATCTTAGCAAATGCACCACAGCTCACTTCTTGCGAAAGACATCGCACAAGTGCCATAGCTATAATGTAGGTGAATTAAACATAAAATCTTCAGATACAGTGAAATATCTTGGAATTACCTTATCTTCTGATACATCGTGAGGAACACACATACAAAAAATATGCGGCACAGATTTAAGGAAACTAGGTTTTGTTAAGCGTACAATAGGGAGGTCCTCGGATGAAAGAGTAAAAGAGAGATGCTACTTCGCTTTGGTTAGGCCACACCGCGAGCATTTGGGACCATGGTCGTAAAGATTTAACCAAAAATATTAATAAAATACAAAGAAAATCAGCGCGCTTCGTTTAAAACTGCTACGAGCGAACATATGGCATTTCACAACTATTAGAGGGATTAAGGTGGGAGCCCCTAGAGACTCGGAGGCTAGACCCTAGGCATAGCTTGCTTGAGAAATTCAGAACAAATATTTTTCCGATCGACACAGAGAATATAATCATGACTCCTCACTACACCTCTAGATTTGACAGATGCGATAAAATAAGAGAGATACATTGCCGAACAGATAGGTACAAAAACTCGTTCTTTCCGCGCACAATGAGCGACCACAATAAAAATTGAGCTCCACTAAATACACTCCCATAATACACGTCACCATTCCACCGCCCAAAACCTTGCATCTTTACATGGCTAGTGACCGAGCACCCCTTACCTCACGTCCATGCGGCGGCTCGCAGGGAAATATGTAGATGTTGATGTAGAAATCGATGACTGCTGATGAAATATTGTTTGAGCTACCCGTTGGTGAGGCCTCTCTTTTCTTTTATCTTTGATGGGGAGGAATTCGTGAGAAATTGGCGGATGTCGAGCGAAATGATCCCGAGGTTTATTTTTTTATTTTAGTTTTAATTTCCCGGAAATGAAATCCGCTTTTTTCCCGCAATCCTCGTTATTAAAAATTGAGCCGTTTGACTTCTCTCTCGAAAGTCTTGCGCGGTAAAATAAAAATGAAGAGGCTGGTTTGTTTTTCATTTTTTTTTTAATTTCACGAAAATTTTAATTGGAAAGTCCATGGCCACCCGGTATTGTTTTGGGAAAGGTTTCTGACTGACGACAAAAAAAAATCGCCCAGTGTTCGCCGTCGTAGAGAGCGAAACCACAAAATGTGGTCGAATCGAACATTCCAACTAATTTGTGCAATGAAATATGTACACCTAGACCGATTGTGTAGTACTGATAGAGCATTCTATTGGATAGTAATATATTTTTGGATATTTGATTCGTTTTAGGGACGAAACCAGACACTATTGTAGCAAATAACTAGTGTAGCAAACCGTAGATTAGGATTCGTAAAAAGGGTTCAAGGCAAATGCGATGAGAGAGTACGAGAAAGAAGCTATTTTACACTTGTCAGGCCTCATTTAGAATATGCCGCTAGTATATGGGATCCGTACGAGGAAGGTATGATTAAAGAATGAGAGCGCGTGCATAGGAGATCCGCTAGGTTTGTTAAAGGCCGATAAAGATAATTGTATAAGTGTTACGAGTTTAATAGAAGAACTAGGATGGGAATTACTATCAGAACGCAGGTTAAAATTTAGGTTAAACCTTTTAAGTAAATTCGAAACAGAGTTGTTCACAGATGACGTTAGATATATATTGAGAACCCCTGTGTATTATGCTAGGTTTGATCGTATTAACAAGATTAGAGAGATAGATTGTCGTACCGATAGATTTAAAATGCCATTTTTCCCTCGTACTATAAGAGAGAACAATAGGCAGCGTAGCAAAGGGATAGGTAGGTGAAATATAGTTAGAGTAGTCTGTAGTGTATGATGCATGTAATAACAACCAATAATCCCTTCCTTATTATGTAGATACTAACCATCTAGCTCCATGTGACCCTATTATCTAGCATATCTCCATTAAATATCCTACTTGCATGTCAATGGTTAATGTTTGGTGATCTTCACCCCCTGCCACACACCCTTGTGGTGGCTCGCAGGGTATTACGTAGATGTAGATATATTGCGTGCGCAACCACAAGAAATTTTTCTATGCATGCAGCATTACAGTTCTTTTTTTTGGATAAGGAAGCTAATTAGCCTGTAAGGCATTGAGCAATTTCAGAATCATAATGCGTGGAAAAGGTCACATTGAACCAAAATTTACAAAATATGAAAATATGCAAACAAAAATTAAGTGCGTGAACAAATTACCACTGCGTTGGCTGGAAAAAATGCAAAAACAAATAGTTTTTCATCAAATGTGATTAAAATTATAGCACTTAATTCAATTGTCAAAATTCAAGTGTAAATATGCAAACGAAATTAAGTGCGTTAAAAAAAATGTCGCCGAATGGAACCTTTTGAAAATTTGTGTGATAAAATATGTCCACTTAGACCGATTATGTCGTACCGATGGAGCATTCTAATGGGTGAAAATATATTTTTGGATATTTCATTCGTTTAAGGGACAAAACCGGATTGCAGATCACGCTATAAAACGATTTTTTTTAAGTTTCTTCCAGTTCACCGCATTGGCAACATCCGATGTTTTCATCGATGATAATTTCACAATCAAAATTTCTGAATTTGCTCAAAAGTGACAAACGGTTAAACATCAGAACGGTGTATTTCTTCTGCTAAAAATAAATTTAACTTTTGCGAACAACTGATGATAAATGAAAATATTTTATAAATAAAACGTTTATTGTCGTAGATCTTTACATCGGCTTTTCAAACTTTTTTGGCGCATGAATTTCACGTTTACATAACATACAATTTTTTTAAAAGATAACTTTAATTACAAGGCAGATAATTTTAATATAGGAAAAAAATAATAATAATCACTTGATATATACAACACACACAAAAACAGGTTGAATACCCTACTTCTTTATAATGTACTACAACTAAAATATATTTTAAAATTCTGATCTAGATTGGCATCTTTTTACATTCCCCCATTCTTAAGAGCACATGTATGTATTGTTTGCTTAAAATGAATCACCAATGAACTAATTACAAAACACTGATAATGTTTACATTAAAAAAACTCAAGAGTCACTAAATGCACGGTAACACCACACTGCTTTCAGATGCACAACAATTTTCTATCGTCACTTTGTCAGTTGGAAGTTTCTCGAAAACATGGAATTAAATTATTTTATTTTGAAACATGGTGCAGATTGATATGTCTTTACATCCATTGAAAGTGAATGCCGATTTCTAATAACGGCTTACGGCCGTAGTGAAATTTACCAGAAAATCAAATGATAGTTGAGTGAAGGTACCAGGTACCTAGAATTTTGATAAAGTAAAATTTTATTTCATTTGTAAAGTTCAAACTGATTCAGGTCAGCGGCAGAGGTGCGGAAGAAGCCTGAAATGAGAGGTAAATGACATAATTGAATCGTTTTATGGTCTCGTTACCCTAAACTGAAAATACTCAAAGAGTGAAAACGTATCGGAAACGTTAAATTCAATAGGTACTCTTCATAGTTTCATTCCATAAACGAAACATTTGTCTCGACCAACATATAGCTTCTTTCTAAACCCAAACTAAATAAAAGATATGAAAAATGCACTCATTTTTGTTGCTGGCTTACCATCTTTGGCCTAAAAAATTTAATATTTGGAGAGGAAACGGGTACAGTTTAGCTTTAAATTAGATAAGTTCGTGATAAAACTTGATAGATACCTTCAGACACGAATAGAATTCCTCTACAAATATTTTATTGATATCGCTATATACATAAATTAAAATCAAACATCTATGACACAACGGGTATTACAAACTAAAATTTTTACATGGATATTCTTCAATGTATTTTTTAATGGAAAATTTTAGATATCTATTCCACACACAAAAAAAATATTTTATAATAATTTATTTAATGAAATATCTTAGTTATTAACTAGTCAAATAATATCAGATCTCACAACCTGCCAAGCGGAGTAAAGAATACGTTCCTTTAAACACCTTGAATTTGATTGCTAACTCCAAACACCTTCCCAGACATTAGTATCCATAGTGGAAAGAAATATTTGGACATTTCCACAATAATTAAATTTGTGCGGCCCGTTTCAGAGCATTATTCATCGTCAGGTACATTTTTTGAACAATATTTATTTATAAATTGATTATTTATTTATTTATTTATTGACGTAATAAACCCTTAAAACAACACCAAATACATGAAACATGATGTAATAAATCATACGCATACAATCCAATACAATAAAATTAAAGACATAATTATGTTTAATAAAGCAAGAAAATATTAGACACACCCTTAAAACAAGACAAGAACATGAAGCATGATATAGTGAATCAAACACACACATGAAGCATGTTATAATAAGTCGAACATACACGATTCAACACAAAGAATTCAAGTCATAGTTAAGTTTAAAAAAACCAAATGACATGAGAAAAAAGAATGACATACGTCAATAAATGTTAAAAATTTAGCCTCTTAATTTTCCTTTTAATTTCCAGAAGGGAACAATTAAAGAAATCAATTTCCTTCCATACTTTATTTCCATCTCTTTGTATACATCTACATCTGCAAACTACCCCGCGAGCCGCCGCATGAGCGTGTGGAAGGGAGTGGTAGGTCACCAGCCGTGTGAAGATGTAAAAGTTTTGGAGGTGAAATGGTGACATGTCCCATGAGAGTGTGTTTGGAGGAGCTCAGTTTTTATTGTGATCGCTCATTGTTCGCGGAAAGAACGAGTTTTTGTTCGTATCTGTTCGGCAGAGTATCTCTCTTATTTAATCGCATCTGTTAGACCTAGAAATGTAGTTAGGCGTCATGATAATATTCTCTGTGCCGCTCTGAAAAATATCAGTTCTGAATTTATCAAGCAGCCTAAGCCAAGCGTGCAGCCTCCGAGTCTCTAGGGGCTCCCACCTTAATCCACCTAACAGTTGTGTAACACTATATGTTCCTTCGTAGCAGTTTTTAACGAAGCGTGCTGCTTTCCTTTGTATTTTGTTAATTTTTTTGGTTAGATCTATTTGAACAGGGTCCCCAATACACGTGGCGTATTCGAGGTGTGGCCTAACCAGAGACAAGTACCATCTCTCTTTTACTTTTTCATCCAATGGAACATGGGAAGGTGATTGCAGTGATAGTAACGTGATATAGGGTCTGGGAATGTGGAGAAAAACTATTATTTTGGGGGAGGCAGGGGAACATAGTTGAATGGCTTGTGAGTTGAGAAAGGTGGTTATTCAACAAAGACATTTCGTTGGAAGGGAGTGGGAAGGGGTGCGGAAATGGAAGTAGCTCATTACAGAGGTTCTTGACTGTTCAAATGTTTTCAATTCGTTCCGAAGCACCCACTTTTTAACCCTTCGGGAGAGCATGCCTAAAATCACTTACATGATTACTTCTTCTACCAAGTGACGCCTGATGTCGTCGAGTTTATCTTCCGATACATATACTAGGTTGCCACTTATGTCATTTCATTTTGTTTAATGTTTTATCTACCTCTGGTGCGGAACAATGGTTTTGAGTTCCATTTAGTAAATGTATCTACATCTGCATACTACTCTGCGAGACGCCGTATGGGCGTTTGGCAGGGGTGTTAAGACACCAGCCGTTAAAAGATGTAAGGTATGAGGTGTTTGGAGGCGATATTGTGACGTGTATCATGGAAATGTATTAAATGGAGCACAGGTTTTATCATGGTCGCTTATTGTGCGTGGAAAGAACGAGTGTTTGCACCTATCTGTTCGGCAATGTATCTCTCTTATTTAATAGCTTCTGTCAGACATAGAGAAGTAGGCGTCATTATAATATTCTCTGTGTCGCTCTGAAACAAAATAAGGTGGCTCTGGCCGTTAGGGTCACTTATTCCAGAAACTCATCTACCTGAAATATATCGTTTTTAAATTTCGATTTATAAAATATGAAATGAATTGAGTTTTCAGACTAGTTGTAAACTTATTTAGCCTTGAAGGTGGACATTTTTACATGGGCTATTACGAGAATCGCTCAGATGAAAGCGGAATACGTCAATTTGAACTTGAAAGCATATCCAAGCTCTCGTTTAAAACTGTGAATAGGAATCAATAAGTCTTGAAAATTGAGTTAAAATGGAATCTTACCTCCTATTTCTTGAGGTCAGCAGCAAATTAAAGCCGTCAACTAAAAATGCGGTAGTTGAATACAGATGGCTGCCTTGGCTGAACAAATGTGGTCGTTAAAAAACTCATATTCATTACATATGTTCTAAATTTACGTCTACATACTGCCCTGCGAGCCGCCTCATTGGCGTATGGCAGGGAATGTTAGGGCACCAGTCGCGTAAAGATGTATAGGCTAAGGTTTTTGGGGGTGAAATGGTGAAATGTTTTATGGGAGTGTCCTTATTAGAGCTAGGGTTTCGATTAAGGTCACTTTTTGTGCGTGGAAAGGACAAATTTCTGCACCTACCTGTTTGGTAAAGTATCTCTCTTATTTTATCGCTTCTGTCAGACCTAGAGATGTAGTGAGGAGTCACGATAATATTCTGTGTGTCGCTCTGAAAAATATCTGTTCTGAATTTACCAAGCAACCTAAGCATAGAGTACAGCCTCCGAGTGTCTAGGGTCTCCCACATTAATCTCTCTAAAAGTTGTGAAACACTATATGTTTGCTTTTTCTTCGTAGTTTTTAATGTAGCATGCTGCTTTTATTTGTATTTAATTAATTATTTTGGTTAATTATTCATTATTATGGTCACAAAATCATAACAACTATTCATTCGACACATATGTTCGTGGATCACTCTGTATATTTTGTACCAGAATTTTGGTTTTCAATGGGAAACCCAAAGTTTGTGGAAGCAGGATAATTTAGGATAGGAAAAATTTGTGGAAGCAGGATAATTTAAACCGAATAAATAAAAATTATTACTTAGCATTTTCTTTTTGGAATTACATAAGCCGGAGCCACCATAACGTTCCCGGCCTGAGCATCCTTAATGGGTGTGTATGTTTTTTTTATATGAGAGCGCGAGGCTGGGCGATAATTTATCTGTAAAAGCAAGCTATGCCTAGCGTATAGCCTCCGAGTGTCTAGGGTCTCCCACATTAATCCCTCTAATAGTTGTGAAACGCTATATGTTCGCTCGTAGCAGTTTTTAACGAAGCTTGCTGCTTTTCTTTGTATTTTATTAATTTTTTTGGTTTAATCTTTATGACCAGGGCCCCAAATGCTCGCGGCGTATTCTAGGTGTGGCCTAACCAGAGCGAAGTAGCATCTCTCTTTGACTTTTTCATCCAAGGACCTTCCTATTATACGTTTAACAAAACCTACCTTCTTCAATACTGTCCCACGTATGTTTTGTATGTGTAACCTACACGATAAAGTAGAAGTTAAGGTAATTCCAAGCTATTTTACGGAATATGAAGATTTTATTTTACTCCACCCACAGTATAGGTATGGCATTTTTGTGATGACTTTCGCGACTTTTTTGTACCTATCTGTTTGGCAATGTATCTCTCTTATTTTATCGCTTCTGTGAGAGCTAGAGATGTAGCGAGGAGTCATGATTATATTCTCTGTGTCGATCGGAAAAATATCGGCTCTGAATTTCTCAAGCAAGCTATGCCTAGGGTCTGGCCTTCGAGTCTTTAGGGTCTCCCACCTTAATCCCTCTAATAGTTGTGAAACGCTATATGTTCCCTTGTTGCAGTTTTTAACGAAGCTTGCTGCTTTTATTTGTATTTAATTAACTATTTTGGTTAAATACTCATTATTATGGTCACAAAATCATAACAATTATTCATTCGATACATATATTCGTGGATCACTCTGTATATTTTGTACCAGAATTTGGTTTTCAATAGGAAACCCATTCATTTGTGGAAGCAGGATAATTTAAAACCGAATAAATAAAAATTATTACTCAGCATTTTTTTGGATTTACATAAGCCGGAGCCACCATAACGTTCCCGGCCTGAGCACCCTTAATGGGTGTGTATGTTTTTTTTAATATGAGAGCGCGAGGCAGGGCGATAATTTATCGGCAAAATCCCACCATCTCTCTTTGATAAGCTCCCCGCGCACATAACTTTCCATGCTTGAAGTTTGAATTTTTTTTTTTTTATTTTAAACAGCCCGAATAGTTCTCGCACGTAATCAGTTAATGTGTTCATATATATTTTTTTCTCTCTCCTAACTAAATGAAACATTAAATATGTAAATTTGGGAACGATAATGAGAATTTGCAAAAAATGTTTGATAACTAAAGGGCATACTTGCCTGTAACTCGTTTTCTTTATGTGACAAGAATTCTAATTGCTCCAAATTACACGGTTTTCTCATCACTGAGAATTAAATTTTCCCTAATGCATATTCTATTCAATTACTTCTTCAATAATTTTTCCGATGCATCCACTATGTTACACCCTGTATAACCTTTTAATATTTTACGCACTACTCACTTGTGGAGCTAAAACTTCAATTTATAACTTACTAGCGGAATGTACCCTTTGAAATTCAACGGGCATGAAAAACTTTTTAACTTATTTTATACTAACGATATTAATCGAAATATATCGATATATATCGCGCACGATGTATTTATTATGGATTATATGGATACTTCTACTTCAATTGTTAGGTTCTGCGCCTATATCATATATATAATTTCTCAAAAGTGTTTTTTTGTTGCAACGCCATAACTCCCATAATTCTTCATCAAAATTAATGATTCAAACATCGTTTTAAAGCTTATGTTCCCCGCTATTGACGAAAAATAGACATGAAACTGAAAAAACACGTTGAAAAGTACAGTTGCACACGTGAAGGACATAACTGAAGGTAAAATAGAGGGAAAAGTCCCCAGAGGGAGACCCAGGAATAAGTTCATGGACCAACTTTAGAGGAGAGTACATAGGGAGAGATACCGGGAAGTAAAGGAACTGAGCGTTAGATGGGGAAGAGCGGAGGGCTGTAGTCAACTAATCTTAGGATCGAACCACCAATGATAACGAATTTATGCCTCTCTAACTGAACCCAAATTTGTATATCATACTGCAGTGTATTCTGTATTTACATAATCTGTGTATTTGGGATTCAAACCACTTTTATTCATTTTTAATCTCTGGTTAAAAACATTTTTGAAGTCCTCAAATCCTAATTGAAGGTAAAATTGAAGGAAAAGTTCCCAGAGGAAGACCCAGGAATAAGTTCATGGACCAAATAAAGATGAGAGCACATAGGATGAGCTTCCAGGAAGTGAAGAACTAAGTCGTGTCTCTCGTACCCTTTCCCAAAACCAACCTAACGTTATTTAAACGATGTATTTTGTATGTCGGACCTAAAGTGTGCAATCTATCTCCTACTTCATGTGTTGAATCCAAATCTGTTAATACAGTATTGAAAAATATACAATCTTGGTTATTTGGCCAAGAAAGAATAGAGGATACCTTGTTATAATTGTATGTGCTAAACTTGATAATTCCGCTTAAAGTACTGATTAACTCTTGCAATATTGTGTTTCTATTTCTATGTTCAATTATGTAAAAGACTAACACATAACTATTGACCAAATAATGGTAGTCTTTATACAGGTCCTCCTTTTAGGCTACCTAATATTACTCATGTTGTAAAGATTAATGTATGTCTAATTGCGTTGAGCAATAAATATTATATTACATACATACATACCCATCACGCCGTTCCCTTCCGGGGTAGGCACAGTCAAAATGTTTCACTCAATAACACATAATTGTACACCTAACTCTGCTTCAATAATTGCCTCCATACTGACCTATCCGTGCAAACCACTTTTGCCTCATTTACCCCAATACACTGTTTCATACACGCCCTCCTGTTTTTAAGTCTCCTAATATTCCTTCTCCTAAGAATTTCCTCAACCACATTCAACCACAACTTTCTCGGCCTACTTCTACCTCTCGCACCATTCATTCTACTCTCATATATGTTTCGTTATTCGACTCTCATCCATTCTCTCAACATGGCCACACCAACTAAGCACACTGCTTTCATACACGTCCATTACTGGAGCATTTAACCCACATTCATTCATGACCCACTCATTCCTGACCCTATCCATCCTGAATAAAATTGAATGATTTTTTCATTCATTGGTCGTTGAGTTCTAAGACTATAATATTAATAATACTATAATATAATATAATATTCAGCTAATATTTAATATAAGCTGAGTATTATAATATATTATTATAAATGTTATTATTATAGTCTTGGAACTCAACGACGTTTGAATGAATAAATCATTCAATTTTTTCAATCTATTGTCCACATCTGGTACGGAGCGGAACTATACCTCTGAGTTCAGTTTCGTTCAACGTCCCTGAAATGAGCGCCCTTTTTCGGGGTGTTTGTACACGAGGGTGGGAAAGAGGCAAGTGGGTGGGGGTGATAATTTAGCCCCGAAATCCCACCGTCTCTCTCTCCCTCCTTCTTTAATAAGCCCTTCCCACGATGCGGTGTTGGGGGAGAAGGACAGGAAAGGGAAAAAGGGAACATTCCTTTCTCGGCGCGCTATGGGGTACAGAGGTAGAGGAAGATTAATTTTACATTCAATCCTATTTTACTATTTTTTAAAAAATCCTGTTTTTCGATCTGATGTACAAAATTTCTCCAGATTTCCATTTTTCTGCGAGGCTGGGAAAAAAACGAGTAAACAGTTTTTTGCCCATCGCAAACCAATAATTATAACAAGTAAATTTAATAACTTTACCGTTCAGATTAGCAAACTGGCACTCATCGGCATACATAAGGACTACGAGACAAATGACAACAGTCAATGATGGCCTGTTTTTCAGATAAATCTGTAGCTTCTGTCTGCTCTGATCTGCATCTGCCTCTCCATACCATCATGTTTAAAGCATTGTAACTTTAACAATTAAACCGTTATCTTCCCCAAACTCTCTGGTTAGTGCTCTGGGATTGCACGTTCAGCTGATGAAAAAATCATTTTTTCCTCCATCCGGCGCGAAAAATGGCAGCAACGAGGAAACAGCTTGCTAGTAAATGTGAATAATAATTGTTTCCGGAAATAAAATAAAAAAATCGCCGACTAATCGCTAAAAATAGACTGTTTTCAAAAGGAGCAGTGTGTTTAAAAGTGAGGACGTGGTGCCATCGAGCAAACGTGAGCGTCATCCAATGATGATACACCGTGTGAATTATGCCCTTCATCGAAAAAAAGAGCTCTTTCCATCGAGTTTCGGAAATCTTCATCGACACCTCCACGCTGTTGCGAGGCACCGAAGCGGCGATATATGGGGTACACAGGTATCACTCGCTTTCAAAATCGTAGAACTTTTGAATCAATTGAGATATTAAGATCTTTTTTTTTTTTGAAAGCTAAAACCCTAAGGAATAGAGGAAAAATATGCATTCAACTTAAAATAGCAATATAACTCTGAAAAAAGTGTGCGAAACCCGTTATTTTTTCCAATTATAGTTATAGACCAAAATAAATCAGCTAAAAATAAATATTTAAAAACAAAAATATACATATTATTTTTGATAATAATATAATATACAATGATATATCATATACGACGCTGAATGAATTGAGATATTATGATATTTTTTTTATTTGAAAGAAAAAACCCTAAGAAATAGAGGGAAAATATGCATCAAATGAAAAATAGCAATATAAGTCTGAAAAAAGTGTGCGAAACCCGTTATTTTTTCCAATTATTTTTATAGAATATATTGAATATTATATTATTATCGATGAGTATGAGAAAATTTAATAATATGTATATTTTTTCTTTTATATATTAATTTTTCGCTGAATTATTTTGGTCTATAAAAATAATTGGAAAAAATAACGGGTTTCGCACACTTTTTTCAGACTTATATTGCTATTTTTCATTTGATGCATATTTTTCCTCTATTTCTTAGGGTTTTTTATTTCCAATAAAAAAATATATCATAATATCTCAATTCATTCAAATTTTCTACCATTTTGAAAGTGAGTGCTACCTCTGTACCCCATAGTGCGGCGGCGTACAGTGGTCCCAGTACATGGAAAAATGGGACATGGTAAGAAAAAAAAAGTATTCAGATAAATCTTTTGTGCAGTACGTTTGGATAGAGTAAGTGACGGCGCATCAGAATTCGAAGATCCTGAACCGGTAAAACACACCTTTACTGTTAGATGTAGTACAAGAGAACGCTCAGGTACGGTATGCATTCTATTAGTAATATCGAAAGTCAAATGCGCGTTAACTTCGGAGTCGCTTACATAGAAGACTGTTGCATCGATTGTAATTCAACGGACTAGATTCATCTCCGAAAAGTATGCACTATATATATATATATATATATATGTTTCAGAAAAAAATTATTGTTAAGTTGTCGTTATATTCGACTTCAAATTTAAAATCATGAAAATTATAAAACTTTAATCCGCGAAATATATTTAAAATTAGTGAAAAGTTCACTCATTCCATGAGATTCCATTAAAAAAATCTATTGGAAAGTGTAACTAACATCACTAAGCATACAAAAAACTCATAAGTGTCTGCCAAAATTTGCCTATATTATTTTTTTTGTTAATTTGGTCCTATTTGCACTAAATAAAATCTGTTCGCAAAAATACATTGCAAAAAATAAATCCGCAAAAGTTTTCGCATTTAATGGAAAAAATTCCATTTTTTCGGCATCATATTCGTGTTCAGCGACCCCGAAAACCTATGTACACTTAATTTCATCTTGATCTGAGAAAATGTTTTCATGTCCCAGAAATACATGGGCCGAGGACCACTGTGCGGCGCGGTGGGAGCGGTTGGTGTGAGCAGCACGGCGGCGCGGCACGGCGCGGAGTCGGTGGCTCGGGCCGTAATCTCCACCCCATTTTCTATCCCTCCACTCTCGGCCGCTCGTCCCAAACCGCGCCGAGTCTGCCGCACCCACCCACACTCACACGCCCGAAAAAAATCTACCGCTCCCACAACCATAGAGTAAGTAGATACAGAGTGGCAAAGAGATAGGGAGATTCTGATAAGAGTTTTTAAACAATACTTTGGCCGATAGATGGAACAGGTGTATCGAAGTTGCACGACAAGCCATAACAAAAGAGCTTTGGTACACGGCCAATTCATTTCCTGTCGCATAACTCACATGATGTTCTTATGATGATTTTGGTGCCTGGATGTTTACTAATCGAACCATAGCAACGGATATAAATCTTATTGAGTCGTCGAGACCAAATTAAACATGTATTTTAATGTGCTCTAATGAGCATCGTCTATAATGAATCGAATTCACGTCAAAATGATAAGACTCGCGATTACCAAACACGGAGTAAACTGTTTTCCGATGTATCATAGAAACGACAAAACAATTGATACTCGATTAAAAGCACACAACAACCATGGTAAATCCACCTCTGTATGTCGATGCCAAATTAACCAAGTACCACTAGCGCCTCCCAGTGACCCTCTCGGTAAGCCAAAATTCTTCCTCCCCTAAGGTGGTGGCACCTGAGAAATTCTTCCCAAAGCTCTCAAAAATGTATGTCCAGTTGTTAGCATTGCTTTGCCACACTATATATACATTACTCTATGCCACAACCCATTCCGGTCCCTCCCTTCCTCATCTCCCCTAAACCATCTCAAACGCGCCGCACCCCTCTTCCCACACCCGAGACCCTTTATTTTCTTTCTTTTTTCTTTAATCCCTCACCCGTCTCATCCTCCTCTACGGGAACCCCCTGCTCCTTCTTTCTCTCCCGCACCCCCTGTGCTCGCCCCATTGGGGGGGCAGGAGGGGCGACTGACTCCACGAGCCAGTCCACCCCCCGGCCTCCTCCCACTCCCAGGATTAGCGCGGAAATTACGGAGAAATCCATACAACGCAAAGCGGGGATTCTGGCCGAGGCGTCCCGCGGAGAGTTCCTTCTTCCGCGCCTCCGTCCGCTGGCGAATGTTCCCGAAGCCGGGTCGCATCCACTGCGAACCGGGAATGAAACGAGAGAGAGAGAGGGGGGGATCGAGTGCATCTTTCCTTTTGTAATCCAACCGGAAATCACAGTATTTACACAGTAACGCATTGCCCGATACTACTAGCCCTTATGATTTAAATTCGTTTGCTCGGTCCGATAAATTAACCTGTTGTTTCATCATTGTCCCCCGTTTAGTTCGCTCTGACTGACTGACTGCCTCATTCTGTGGGAGTCAAGACGCAATGGTGAAATTCTACTCTATTCAAAAGAATATTTTGTATTCATCCGTTTTCTGGTAAACCGATAACGCGTCTTTCCACAATGTATCGCACGTACATACATTGTAACTTCGTAGTGGAGGCAGTAGGAAACTTGGGGATCGGGTTGGTATGGTGACTACAGTACTGGCTAACCATACGGACGGCCAGGGTTCAAATCCCTGCAGAGGAGGATGTTTTTCAGAGGAAACCCGATCCCTACTTGAGTGTCTCGTGGAGGGCACTTCAAGTACAGTACTCCGTCTGTCGGAAGAAACGTTCAACCGTGGTCCCCTTAGCGCCTTTCGTTAAGAGCTGACGTCGGGTTTCTATCCACCCTTCCTTCCTTACCTGTCTCCTATGGGGCAAATAGCCTCAGCTGCCGGTCGCCTCCACAAAATCCAATTCAATCCTAGAGAGAGAGATGCATTTCCCATCGCTGATGATCTACATCTACTTATTACCCTACAAGCCACCATAAGGCTGCATGGCAGGGGCTGACTTATCAATAACAAGAACTGCAGTGAAGAAATATACTTTCACCAACAAGCACCACACAATCGATATACTAAAAAATGCTGAAGAAACTACTAAAAGAATCCATAATGTAACTATGGAAACGCGACACAAGAGTCATGCAGGGAATTTGAAAAATAATGATGTTAGCACTACTCAGCAGATAATTTTTTATTCCAAAATGCAGAGTTTCTCCGCCTCTATGTCCTCATATTCTCACTATAAAATACGTGTATTCATCTACATCTGCATATTACTCTGCGATCCGCCGCATCGCCGCGTGTTTCAAGGCAATGAAGTGTATCTAGACTGCATGAACGTGCCATTTCTCATGCAAATGGACCGGATTCCTTCGTCAAAAATCTCGGAAAGTAGTTCGATAAGGGGCTATTATTTTGGTATTCTTTAAGAGTGAGATAGTATTCTTTGAAATGAGACCAAATTCGTTGATTTTTGAGTGAAATGATATCTCAAACTACCTTGATTTTTCAGTGTTGGCAAGATTATCCCTCGTCACCGGTATTTCAAATAACCAGCTTGATTAAATGTCGGAATTTTTGGAGACAAATGTTGTCATCACAGGCTTGGGCCCACTCCAATTTTGTGAAAGTTGAGTCTGGATTAAGCCTCTTAGGCCATAGAAAATACAGGATTTTTCAAACGCCAAACGATCACCAAAATATGTGCCTGAATTGCATTGAAATTACAAATAAGATGAATTGTGATTAAAGATCGTAGGCTTTCCCGGCGTATAGTATTAGTAAAATCTTCTCTGATTTGGCACCGAGTTAGTCTATTAAAGGCCAACGTTTCGACGAGAAACTCTCTCATCGTCATCAGGGCTAAGACTGATTGAGTCTTAGCCCTGATGACGATGAGAGAGTTTTTCGTCGAAACGTTGGCCTTTAATAGCCTTACCCGGTGCCAACCCCGAGAAGATTACACTAAGATGAATTGTGCCTTTTCGACGTAACGAGGACAAGAGGAAGCACAATATTCAAAGCAAAAGGGTAACTTAATGGAAAAGAGCCTATACTACCCGTGATAAGAATAAAAAAAGGAAAAAAATAACTAGGGTATAAACGCTCTAGGTGACGATGCACGTCAAAAGATTACCAAAACGCTTAAAATGCGTAGAACCACGTAAAAAAAATATCGCTCACAAAAAAATTTCTGATCGGTTCGATGATCTAATCGTCTTCGTCGGCGGATTTGTGAATGTTCTTTTTTTTTAGTGTTTCTTTTTAGTTTAAGTTTTTTTTGTGATATCTATTATTTGTGAAAAAATAACTTAGTAATGGCATTTAAATAAAAATATTGGCATGCAAAAAATAATAATAATGGCGTTAAAACCTTTAAATAATGTGCGTCGATCAGTTAGGGGAATAATAGTGACGCATGATATGAGTATCAGGAAAAATTTTTAGCCCGATGAAGTTAGGATAGCATAAGGCATCCAAAAAATGTATTTGAATACAAATTCAAGAAAAACTGGCAACTTCATTGACATTCAATTTGTGGTGAACGTTCTCAGAACCACTGCGTACAATTTGAGTGAATCTACGTCTACAAACTACGCTGCGAGACGCCGCATGGACGTGTGGCAGGGGTTTTTAGGAAATCAACCGTGAATAAAGGATCACTCGCTCGCTCGCATCATATTGTCACCGTGGTAATTTTTTTTCACTATCGAAAAAAACCTTCCTGGTGTTGATGGAGTTTTGAACGTACTGACCAGGTGGAAAAAATGAGTCAAGTTAAAGACTTTTATGGGTATTTTATTTAATCACTTATAATTTCAGCAATATAAAAGTATATTATGACACAATTAATAATGCAATACTTTTTCACTCATCTTACAGATGCTTATATTAAAACGCGTAATTTCAATATGGTCTCCATTATGACCCGGGAACTATCTCGCTCAAATTACCTTAATAAACGAAGACGTCCGATTTGTTTCAGATAGGCGAGACTTAAGTTCAGGGGTCAAGCAGCAACTGCTATGGCTGAGGGTGAGAATCGATTCATACTAGAGAGACCCACGAGTTGGAGACTGGAAACCTCGGTTCCAATTCTGATTGGTGGGATACGGAATATGGCGGAACCAATGAGAATCGCGCATTTTGAGCTACATCTACATCTACGTGATACCCTGCGAGCCACCGCGAGGGTGTGTGGCAGGGGGTGAAGATCACCAAACATGCACTATTGACATGCAACTAGGATATTTAATGTAGGCATGCTAGATAATAGGGTCACATGGTTAGTACCTACATAATAAGAAAGGGATTATTGGTTGTTATTTCATGCATCATGCACTACAGACTACTCTAACTATATTTCACCTACCTATCCCTTTGCTACGCTGCCTATTGTTCTCTCTTATAGTACGAGGGAAAAATGACATTTTTAATCTATCGGTACGACAATCTATCTCTCTAATCTTGTTAAGATGATCAAACCTAGCATAATACGCAGGGGTTCTCAATATATATCTAACGTCATCTGTGAACAACTCTGTGTCGAATTTACTTAAAAGGTTTAACCTAAATTTTAACCTGCGTTCTGATAGTAATTCCCATCCTAGTTCTTCTATTAAGCTCGTAACACTTATACAATTATCATAACGGCCTTTAACAAACCTAGCAGATTTCCTTTGCACGCGCTCTAATTCTTTTATCATACCTTCCTCGTACGGATCCCATACACTAGCGGCATGTTCTAAATGAGGCCTGACAAGTGTCAAATAGCTTCTTTCTCGTACTCTCTCATCGCATTTGCCTAGAACCCTTTTTACAAATCCTAATCACTAGTTATTTCCCTGATGTGTTTCCCCCATGACATGTCTTCTGCACTGCATCTGGAGCTAAGAGTGACAAAAATATTTGCAAACATTGTCTAGTAACGACGTAACAACTCACCAAATCGGAGAGCTCTTAATGAGGAATCACAATATGCGTGGTCACAAATATAGTTTTTTTTTATTAAGATGAGTCGAGTGCTGATTGTGGGTATCTGAGTGCACGTTTTAATAATGTTTTTGAGGTTGACGAAAAAAATACGTGGACCACATTTCGTTTAAGTGCGTCTGTTTATGTGTCGCCACGCACCATTCAGTTAGCGATAGGAATTAAACTAGAATAATGTTTTCAATTTATCTATTTTATTAAAACGGGATTTGATTAGAGTTTTTGGCTTAATATTCGAAAATGTATTGAAGTAATATATTATTGCAAAAATTGTACTCTGCGGGAGCCTTTGGTATTCCATAGTAAATATTATAACTTCAAGAAATTATAACTTTGCTCTTTTAAGACAATTTAGGCATATCCCCTTTCCCCCCAATGTCCCATTCCGACTCGCCTTCATGTAGAATCATAGCGATGGGTGATTTTTTTAAATACTCGCATTGCCTGCGTGAACCTCGTGTATTTATAGCGAATTGGTTTGGCTCCACTGGATCACTCTCCCGCGTTGCCTCCCTCTGCCATTCCCAGGCCAACGGACTCGCACGAAAGGCGCTCGCCCCCACAAATTTTAGGCCTGCCTACTAGCCCCCAAGATATTTCAAAATGATAATCCTTGTAATTCATACTCTTGAATTTTCTTACTTACATGTGCATTTAGGTTCCCTATGACTTAAAGGTTCTGATCGTTCATCTGTTTCTCCTATTCATCCGAAAAATTCTTACTCTTTCGCATTGTGCAGCCTACTACAGGGTGCATATAGTTGTGGGATCTTCGTATTCTTTCATTTAAGGTGATTAGAGGGATTTTTCATGCACAGATATGCGGTAAAGTTTTCACTCGTTTTGTTTGTAGCATGTACAAATGAAATTTTTAAAAAAATCCATGTCGCCGATTTGATTTCTTGGCCTCTTTTATCGGATAGTTGAATAAATGAAGTTTCTAATTCTTTCAATCGATCTTCTTTTACGCTTCGTATTTGTCTTAAAATCATGTTTTTAGCTGAAAAATCTCACATTTTCCTCTAAAATCAACAATAGCCCATATCCTTGACAATCAGGATTTAGACGCCTCTGGCATTTATTATATCATAAAAGATCGTAGGCTTTCCCGGCGAATAATATTAGTAAAAATCTTCTCGGGTTTGGCACCAGGGTAAGGCTATTAAAGGCCGATGTTTCGACGAGAAACTCTCTTATCGTCATCAGGGCTGAGACTGATTGACTCAAATTAGTCTTAGCCCTGATGGAGATGAGAGAGTTTCTCGTCGAAACGCCGGCCTTTAATAGCCTTACCCGGTGCCAAACACGAGAAGATTTTTACTAATTTAAATATCATGTTTTCCTGCATGCCCATGATTGCACGTAGGAAGAAAATCTGTGAAAGAAGGGCCCACAGTCCCAAGGGCTCCATTATTGATTGCTTCGGGGGATTGCTTGCATAATCGATTCTCTACATATTTACAGCAAGTATACTCTTCAATGTCTAATCTCAAAGTCTCTCTCATAGGGGCACTTAATGTATATAAACAATGATACTCAAACGATATCGTACTGTCTACCAAATTAATTTCAAACTCTTACAACACGTGTTTCAACTGTCTAGCAGTCATCATCAGGTAAGACAAGATGACTGCTAGACAGTTGAAACACGTGTTGTAAGAGTTTGAAATGAATTTGGTAGACAGTGCGATATCGTTTGAGTATCATTGTTCAATATTCTGTTCTACAACATCTCGCCGGAGAAAGTGGAGTTTACATGAAAGATCATTACGTATGCTACTGTAGCTCGTTGCCTCATGGCACTTGGCATGTATTTCGTAATAATTCGATGAAAAATGTATAGATCTTCTTGTATGCACGAAAAAGTGAGTTTCGCATCATTACTGAGGTTCCTCATGAATATCAAGGTGTCTATAGTAAATTCTGTTTACTGCGCAAATCCTCTGTTCATTTAAAACAGGTCTCTCTGAGTGAACTAAATGTGGAAATTCAGGCAACACGCTGCCTAGGCAACCTATCCAAGTATTTGAATCCATTTTGAATATTCATGTTTAAACCTTTTGGTAGAACATGTAAAATTTCGGAGATAAAACCACTTACGTGATTATTATCCATTATGCGGATTCTTGGCAAATTGTGAGTTGGTTAGAGGTGTGTCGTTCATGAATTAATCGTTAAGAATGAACGATTCAATGGCATGAACCGAATGAATTGTATCTACGCTTTCCACTCGAATCGTTCAAAATGAACGATTTGATGGAAGATTCTGCTAGCAAATCTCCGAATCCTCCAAATCCAACTCGTTCAATAAGAACCCTGTAAATACCCTTGAAACACCTTGTCAAATGTCTTGTGTTTCCAAATTGGAGTATCACATTTCACCTTTTTGTTTGTTATTTCGCACATTAATATTTGAAATGCAGTAAGTCGACAGATTCACATGGATTCGAGATTCACTTGGATTCGAGATTCAGTTGGATTCGAGGTTCACATGGATTCGAGATTCACACGGATTCGAGATTCACATGGATTCGAGATTCATTCGTGGATTTGGTTCATTCGGTTCATTATGAACGATTTAAAGAACCGAATCATTGCCACGAATCAAATCCCATGAACCGAATCCACAAAATGAACCGAAATTCCCACCTCTAGAGTTGGTATCCATATCAAAGTAACTTCGTGAGTGTTCTTTGGTGCATGTCTTAAAATTTCGTCCAGTTCAACCTATTTAAGCTATATTGAAACTATTTTAATTGTGGATTCGAGTATAAAACACGTCCACGAAGTGACGATTGAAGGTGTAAATTTCAGTAGTATAACGCTTTTTCCTATAAGATTCAACCTGAGGTATTTTCATGTAATGTAAAAAGTTTGATTGCAAATATTAGCCTAAGCATGAATATATATTATGCATTGTTATCTCGTAAAAACTGTTGTCTAGAATTCCGTATACAAACAAATTTTTGGAATGTGGTGCCGCCTGGTGATGAAAGACGGAAGTTCAAATGTAAATACAGTCGAAAGCTTGTAAATAAACACGTCTTACTGGTTTTACTTACAAGTAATCGTAATGCAGTGGATAAAAAA
Source organism: Ceriagrion tenellum (assembly GCA_963169105.1). Lineage (NCBI taxonomy): Eukaryota > Metazoa > Arthropoda > Insecta > Odonata > Coenagrionidae > Ceriagrion > Ceriagrion tenellum. Next base: position 130,371,630 of record OY720633.1, read on the forward strand.
TGTAGTACTCCAAGCGGGACGTAGTTATACACTTTTTTAATATAGTTTTAATGTGTATCTTCATGAGTATTCCCAATGGCCATCATTGCAATGTAGGTAAAGAGGAATGCATTTACCGCCATGCCGCCTTGAACAGATTCTTATTTTTCAATCCACGTCTCCTATTTTGGGTCCTCGTAGACGCGTACCCTGTTTTGCAGCCTGGTACGAAGCAAGTTCTGTTTCAACAAGGCATTCTTAATTCTTCATTTAAACCGAACGGGCTTAATGCATTCAAATTAGAATCAGAGTCTGGCAAACAGCGCCGTCGGCACACGATGGACGTTTCACAAACATCTTACACATTTCCTGTAATAGATATTCCCTCTCTAGAATTTAAAAATTAACTTTTATGTCACAAAAATAGCAAGATTTTATTCAAAGCAACAAGTAATTCATATCCCCTCGATCGTTATTGAATATTCACCACAGTCTCACGTTAGCAACAATTAAGTAAGTCTATTTACGATTCATTTGAAGAGACTTTTTTCGAAGTGGCGCCAAGGACTGGGTGAACTAAAAGTAGAAATTAAGGCTACACGTATCCTAGGCAACAATTCCAAACATATAAATCCATAATATATATTCCTGAGCCTATGTTAACCCATTTCAGCAGAAAATGTACGCAGTTTTTGCTGAAATGCAGTTTTTCGATGCGCAGGTTCTCCTTTAGCCAAATATTTCTTACAATTTTCCAGTCAACGTGCTTATATTTTTGGCGCCAATTTGTAATCTATTACCACAGCCAGAATTTTTTTTCCTTTGGATCCGTCCGTTCTTTCCGAGGCTTGTATATTTGCGGAAAGTAGTTTGAACATCCGCCGTTGACTTGCGAGGCCTATCGCAGCCCATTAGATTTTATTAGCGCGCTCAAATTTAGAAGTGGTGTAGACCAAGGGCCAATTCGGGGAAGTTTTTAGAAATATTTAGAGTTTTATTTTTTACGAACGCTTTTTTCTCCAATCATTTTACTAACCTCAACTTTTCGTTGACCAAAAAAAAGACTGAAAAATCATTTTCATTTTAAGAGAAGCAGTACAATATCTGAACGTCAATAATGACCCGATTGTCTTAAGTTATCCCGGGGTAATTCAAGATCTTTTTATAATTCCTTTACGGCGCGATAAATGGGATTTCCTCATTTGGAATGAGACTTTGGAATGGTGAAGCACCTGACATCTTCCACATAACACCCTAAGCATTGCACGACCCCTAGTGTGTCTTCAGACCAAAGTGCACCACCCTAGGGTATACCGTGTTACCACTGATCATTATTAATTGCAGAATATGTAGAAATTACAGTGCGTGCACCGCCATTGGCATATATTTGGCTCATGTTTTCGAACTTGAACTGGCTTCTGTCGTAGGTACGATGGTGTGTGTTGAAAAATACGTAAAACAAACGAGAGACGGTGGCCGCAGCCGGTTTTGAAGTCTCGTTGGAAACGTTTGGAGTGCTAAATCATTAAAGCCAAGTATATGCATGTTTATCGCGAAATTTTAAATTATGTTAAAAGATTTTTCTAACAAAAGGAAGCGACATATTCATGTGCGTTCTTGTAAAGTTAGACTTGTTTTCACGCGTGTAATTTCCGTATGTACATCTATATACTACCCTGCAAGCCGCCTCATCGGCGTGTTGCAGGGGGTGTTAGCGCACCAGCTGTGAAAATATGTGAGGGATAAGGTTTAAGGAGGTGAAATGACGGGGTGTATTATGGCAGTGTATTGAGTGGAGGTCAGTTTTTATTGCGATCGCTTATTTTACGCGGAAAGAACAGTTTTTGTACCTATCTCTTCGACAATATATCTCTCTTATTTTATCGCTTCCGTCAGACCAAGAGATGGTGAGGCGTCATTATAATACTCTCTGTATCGCTCTGAAACACACCAGTTCTGAATGTTTCAAGCAGACTAAGCCTAGCGTGTAGCCTCTGAGTATCTGGGGATTCTCATCTTAATCTTAATGTAATGGTTGTGAAACATTATACCTATGTTCGCTGGTAGCAGTTTTTAACGAAGCGTGAATCATTTCTTTGTATTTCATTATATTTTTTTTATTAAAAATTGACCAGGGTTCCAAATGCTTACGGTGCGGTAGAGGTGTGGCCTAATCAGAGCAAAGTACCATCTCCCTTTTCGTTTTTCGTCCGAGGACTTTCCTAGTGATTTTTAATGACTCTAACTGTATGCGTCTACATGTATATGCGAAGTCGGCAGCAAAGCGTGGTCTCTTCGCTGTCTTTTCAACATAATCGGTGAGTGTTTCCAGAAGTTATTGGATTTTTTTGTTGTTTTTCAGAGTTTTTGTGTCTATTTCCAAGAACGCTAACCCCCAAGTTAGGAAGTAATGGGTTTTCGTTGGATTTCTCTGTGTTCGTGTCTACGCCAAATTCTCTCCCGTTGAGGTTTCAAAATTGGTAAGCGAACAGATATTTTATTTATTTTATATTTTAATGCTCACAAATATAGCTAGCAATTATACCTTGCCTTCAAACAGTTAGAATCATCCGGCTCTCTGAGCCCCGGTGAAATATTTTCTCCATTTATGAAAGCCAAAGTTTAAGCCCCAATACGGCCGGATTTTTTCCCGACAATCATAGCCCACGCCAACGGACCATTTTGAAACGGATCCGGTCCATCGCATCTCCGTGACGCCTGCACGTCGGAAACGACTTGAGTTGTGGATTTCCATGTTTTTGTGAGGTAGATTTTTTTTTTTTAATGATAAAGTGGTTTCACTTCTGGACTTCATCTCCACTTGTTTATTTGAAATCACCGCAATCTCCTCCGGCGTCTGGGGTTCCCGCATCCGAACGCAAACTCCGGCGGAGCATTAGCCCCAAACACACACACATTTAAATAAATAAACTCGCGGTCGGAATCCCTGGGCGTGGAAGCACTTAATCATACCCACTCCACCAACACCGAACGCTTCAAGCTAAGGAATATTTTTTAAATAATTTTTTTAAGCAAAAAAAGCATCCTTTCACGATCTTTCGAGGTTTTCATTTCAACCACAAAATAAGGGAAGAATTTGGCAGTTGGTCTACTAATACATCTTTTAAAAATACATTTTGAGCATCAGGTATCTACATATTCATCTACATCTACGAAATTCTGCGCGAGCCAGCGAGCTAGGGTATGTAGAACGGGGTGTTTCCACACGAGACATGCGACACTTATCCCTAGGCTTGTGCGATGAGTCGATTCATCGAATTCATCGACGATGATTTTAGCCGTCGCGTTGCGATGAACCGCATCAATGAAAATGAATATCATCGATCATCAGCGTCGATGAATTCATCATCGTCGATGAGTCCATGAATTCACCGACGTCGATGAGTTGATGAATTAGCTGACGTCGATGAGTCGATGAATTAACTGACGTCGATGAGTTGATAAATAAACTGACGTCAATGAGTCGATGAATTCACCGTGATGAACAGCCTCAATGAAAATGAATGTCATCGATCATCGACGTCGATGAATTCATCATCGTCGATGAGTCCATGAATTTACTGACGTCGATGAGTTGATGAATTAGCTGACGTCGATGAGTCGATGAATTAACTGACGTCGATGAGTTGATAAATAAACTGACGTCGATGAGTCGATGAATTCACCGTTGTAGAAGAGTCAATGAATCCATCCCCATTAGGTGGTAATTATTTGTGTTGCGTCGCCCGCCCGTGCCTATCCCTACCTTTCCGTCGGCGATGAATGAATTCATCGACTTATCGAGGTCGGTGAGTTCATCGACTCATCGATCATCGACATCGATGACAATCATCGAAACCGAATCATCTCGATGATGTTTTTTCATCGGCCCTCGATGGGAAAATTCGTTCATCGCATAAGCCTACTTATCCCAGCTGAAATCAGGACCGCGCACGCTCGCCCGGTTGCCATGCGCAGGCCAACAGCAGTCAGGATGACAATCCGCGGTCAGACCAAAAAGTAGGAGAGAGCTTCGTAAATGAATAAACAGTATACTATTTACAACTTCTGGTTAGATATAACTACCGGTTAATACTATTAATGCGACTAATGAATAGTATTACAAGGTACTAAGACATGCAGGAGCTACATCTTGCCGGATATTTCATGCGGGGTAAGTAGCTAATAAAATTAATACGCCTAACTGTAATTGTTTTTATTTAGGACAAACCGGTAGGAGATTTGATGTACGAATTAGGGAGCATAAAAATTCATTGATTAATCATGATTGAAAGTCTATGTTGCAAAACATTTAATTGACAATGATCATGTTTCTAATTTTAATCTGAATCTGTTACATTTTGGGGACAAAGGTGCCAAATTAGATGTTTTTGGAAAACTTTTGAAATAATGGCATATCACAGGTTGTACAAGGAAAAGATGGCAAATGAATTTGTTCCAATAAACTCACCTCTCTTGTCTGTAAGAGTTCCCCCTCCTCATTCTACCGATTTATGTTTTCAAAACACTGACCTTGCTTCCTCCTAGTAAGCTTGCACATATCATCATATATATTATTAGAGAAAGGTCTTTTTCTGTCATTCCGTATATGCTCCGTTAATACTGCACCTACAGTGATAAATGAGGTATCATTTTAAACGCTGAATCACCGGCTTCTGACGAAAAATACAATCTCAATCTCAAATTTCACTATTTACCCATTAATTTGACTTAAAAGTTTCGATTTTTCCATGTCGATTACTCGCTCGAGGTATATCGACTCCACACATCATCATATATATTATTTCTCAAAGGTGTTTTTTTGTCGCAACGCCATAATTCACATAATTCTTCATCAAAATTAATGGTTCAAACATCGTTTTAAAGTGTACGTTCCCCGCTATTGACGTAAAAAAGACAAATGATTTAGAATTGAAATTTTTCTTTAAAAAATGATAGTGCCATCTGTTGACAATATAATCAACTAATATGTTGGCTATGGCTACGTGCTTAAAAGACTGAAGGAGGCGCCACCTATCAACACATCGTTTAGTCAGATTGTTTATATTCTACATGCAATCAGTGTGACCGTTTACGTTATGTATCTTTAACACAACATAAATAACATATAATTGTCCATGGGAAGAAACAGGAAGAAGCTGCATGCTGTGCGAAATATTCGACAGGTAGAAGAACAGGAAGAAAGAAGGAAGAAACCGGAAGACGCTGCATACTGTGCGAAATATTCGACAGGTAGAAGAACAGGAAGAAAGAAGGAAGAACCAGGAAGAAGCTGCATAGAGTGCGAAATATTCGCACGGGTCAGCTAGTTCACCTTACTTCCTTCCCCATCCTCTTTTCCTAATTCCCCCCCCCCCCAGGCATTAAGAACATCAGATCAGGCATTAAGAACAAGAAGATCAGGCATTAAGAACAAGAGAAAAACCTACTTAACCCAGTGAAGTTCGAAGTTTCCCAGAACTGACCTATCGCAACCATTATGGTCCCTTATTGTTCGCGGGAAAACTGACGTTTTAAATGTATTTGTTCTACAGTTTATAACCTTGATTTTATGCCTGTGATCATTTCTACCATAAAGTAGTTTGGTCCTGGTAGAATATTTTGAACGTGAGGCAAAAAAAATAGTCTACATAAAAAACTTTCCTAAAACATTTTTACAGTGTTTCAGGAGGAAAGTTTGAAATTTTTGGATTCAGTTAGGGGAGGTTATTTTAAGCATTTTTTTATCATAGCAACATGGGATCGCAACTCTTTAGTTACCGAGCTATGGCAACGTAAAGATTTTTTTCAGAAGTATTCTGCAATCACAATGAAAACACCCAATTTCAATGACTAGTATCGATTGAGGAGATTTGAAACTTTTCACAGTGGTGCATGAGATATGCATTGTTCTTGCTCTGCTATCATCAATGCTAACGGTATCTTATTTTCAAGATGGCTCTCGAATACTCGTCGAAATTTAATTTCTTGAAAACAAATAAGTTACGATAGCGCTCTTAATTTCAAAGATATCAAAAAATGCGTAAGAAAAAATTTTTGGTAAATTTATTTTGCAATTCACTGCAGCTAAAAATCACATTCTATCTTTTAAAATACGGAAGATATGGTAACTTAACTGATGTTGATACAACGAGGCAACGAATGTTCTTGTGGATGAGAGCTTAATTTGCTTAGGAACCTCGGCAGTTGGCGACACTAATCAAAACTTGCCTTTGAGAAAAAGTCCCAAGGAGAATATGCAACCGAGGTCATGGTATGGTTGCTGAGAGTTACAAAGTAAACAGTTACAAAGACAACAAATACTCGTCGGTGGGGTTAACAATACGGACGAACAGTTTCTCCCAATTCCAGCATCATTGTTAGACGCGCTCACTTCTTTGACATAATGATTCAATTCTACCATCAGCGTAATGAACAATCGATAACTTTATTTACGAAATTTAAACAAATACTTTCACTTTGATTACATAATTTGCTCAAAAATTCAACCGCCAAAGTTGACATTTGAGCACGTCTCGGTAGAGAATTCGTTGCATCCCGCAACATTGCTGCCCTACGCATATTATCGACCTTCAAAATCATTTTCTCCTCCTTTCGAGTTGAGTTGAAATCCTTGAAATGTTTTCGGAAGTTGGAATATGATAAGATTTCTTAAAATGAATTTCAAATACGAAAGTAGGCGAGCGCAAAAAGAAAACTGAGAAGTATCAAATCGAGACACTGGTGTCACATCATTAGTCACGAGTATGATGAAGTTCTGGGACTTGAGAATGCTTCATTCGATGGCATTTTTTTTTTGGATATACGCGAAATTATTTTTTTAGGTTTTGTATAGACAACGAAATTAAGATGCAGGAACAAGCAGATGCCCCAAAATAAGTCGTGGGACATTACTAATTTTTTTTCATAAATGAAATACTATCGCATTCAACTTCATGAAATTCTATGTCATGATTGAGAAATGTGAATTTTTCCAATCTGCATTCGTGAAAAAAATTAGCGATGCATGAAGGAATCTGATGACGATGCATTAGCATTGAAATCCGGATTGGTCAATCAATATTTTCGATAATCGTGGGTTTTACGACTTCACACTTTTGTGTTTTGCCAGTCGTTTAGTTAAAAAAAAATACTTACCCAACTATGTCGGGTTTTTCATTCAATTATTGGTAAAAAAAATTGTCGAGTATAACAAAAATCAATTTATTTCATCTCTTTGTTGATAATTATTGAATTTGTTTGTTGTTAATACTGTATTTTTAATAAATACGTTCGACATTTTTTTCAACATTAGGATATTCGGTGTCAACGCAGCACTAATATGGCTTTAGTCAGAGCATCTCATAATTTTCCAAAATGCTAAGGCAAAAGGGTCACTTGATCCAGATTTTACGAAAACTTGCATAGATCATCTTTGAAGTGTATTTTTTAATCTGAGATGAAAATAAAATATGGCTTACCGGCTGTTTTCACTCTTCAGTCTTGAAAGTGGAGCTATTAACTTGGGCTCATATGAAGATTGCTCGCGAAATGAATGAGCAATGTTCAGATTACAGCAGAAAATCCAATTTTTGCGATGCAGCATATTCCAGCGTTTAATTAAAACAGTTTTTAAGGAGCAAAAAAACCTTGAAAAAATTGAATAAAATAATACAGGCGTCTTCTCACCAATTTTTAAAAGTAATTTGCGAATTACTCCCGTCACTGTAGTCAAAATGCGGTAACTCCATGCGAATGGCGCTGCAGTCGACAACTATGGCCGGAAGAATGTGGTCATTAACCCTCTATCACGCAGTGCGACCTGGGGGTAACATATAGAAGAGTATTATTTTTTGTCTCTGACTAGGTTTCTTTACGTCTACATGCCTTTGTGACATCAAATTTTACATCTTGACAACGAAAATGTCTCTCATTCGTAACTTTTAGTTCCTGATTCTCCCACGAGTGGGGTGACATGTGAAATGACTGCACATGGTGGACAATAAAATCGGTGTATAGAGGGTTAAAAACGTATTCGCGAAAAAATCTCCAATTTTGTAATTTAGTTTAGATTTTCAATAGGTAACCCATTCCATCAGCGGTAACAGAATTATTAAACTTAATTAACAAGAATGAGTAACCTGGTATTTGTCTTGACTCACCCAGGCAAGGCAGGGCAACCTTAAAACCCCGGCATCTCGTGCTGGCAGAAGGCCGGCCGAAAAAAAAAGGGAAGTCGTCGCTACCTGGAGAGAGGCAAGCGCGAAGCACAGAGATGAGAAGGTCACCCAATTCACTCCTTTACGGTAGGCCGCAGGAGCTCTAAGAAACATTAAATTATTGATGTGAAAGTCCCAAGGGTACGAGCGCAGATTAAGGTTCCACCACCATACGACTTAAAAGCCATTATTTATTCATATTCTGGCGACTCACAGAAAATTAATTCCCTCCGTTTAAATTCAACAAGAATATCATGCCTTTCCGCAGCCTCCGAGACAATCAGTGTCCAAACGCCCGGATTTCGGTCGTCGTCTGTTTTGTAAATAGCAGTCCTAAACGTTTCAAGTCTCCATTTGGTTATTCCATGTCAAAACGACCAAAAATTGACCATAAATGTCCTTGAACTCTCCAATTTCGACCGAAGTTTCAGGAAGTATACTGTATTGCTTCATTTTTGACCATGACTAATTGTTATGCAAAATATGCATCCGTTGTCTGGTTACTGGGGGAATTGACAAATAATGAGCTTTTCTGGAACTCGCGTTTGGTTTATCTTCGATAACTCCGGACGTAAAATACGCTTACCAAAGCCCAAATGCTCATTTAAATGATGAAATGACGGCGCATACTGCTGTGGCGTGATTTATTAAATGTGCTGCATTTTTGTGCATTAATTTTTTCATTTTAAAATTTCAAATGCGTTTCTCTCATGACGCGCACCCCTTCGATCTTGTTCATTTTTTTAAATTTTGTGGCTAAATGCCTTGGCTAGAAAATATTTGCAAGCTGCGATGGCAATATTTGTTTTTAAAAGGGAGACATTTTTTTTAAGTGTCCATATGCACGCTTTTTGCGGACAAGTTTTTCGGCATCCTTGGCCTTTGGGGAGGGTTTTTCGACATCGGCGTGCGATGCAACGTCCACGTTCATCATCATCGTTGGTAGACCGCTGTTTAGCAGGTCCTCAGTAGCTTCTCCTCCAGATAACTCTGTCTTGTGCCTTCCTCTTCATCTCCGCGTAGCCTGTCTCCTCTTCTAAATCATCCGTCATTTTCTTTCTTCTTCTTCTTCCGCGTTTACCCTTTCCTTCCGCCATCCCTTCCAATACCTCCTTCATCAAGCAATCTCTTCTTAATATATGTCCCAGCCAGTTTTGCTTCCTCGTTTTAATTGTCTTTATCAGTCCTCTATCTTCCCCCACTCTGGTCAATACCTCTTCATTTCACACTCTGTCTGCCCAACTAATAATCAACATTCTTCTCCACATCCACATCTCCAATGCGTCTATCTGTTTTATATCCATTTTCAAAACCGTCCACGTCTCACAACCATACAGTACTTCAGGCACTTAATCCCAGCAACATTGCGCCAGTGGTTGGTTGAGAGTTTAATATTTTCCTAATTTTGATTATTGTTCAATTACATACTCTGATATGACTAATGAATTAAGCGTCAAATTACAAAGACTGCAAAATTCATGTATGCGATTCATTCTTAATATTCGTTTCAACGAGCATGTATCTCCCTATTACACACAAAGCTGGGTTGGTTAAAATTGAATCAGAGAAGAACAATTCAAAAGGCCTTAATGTTATTCAAAGTACTGAACTCGAAAACCCCTTCTTATTTATATGAAAAATTGATTTTTAATGGCCAAACTAACAAGAGACATAACCCGTATAACAAAAACATTTTACATCCCCAAACACCGCACAACAAAATATGAAAATACTTTCCACGTCTCGTCCTGTAAATTATGAAACTCGTTGCCTGATTGTATTAAATTTTCGAGGAATGTCTCACAATTTAAAAAAGGAGTATGGCTGACTTTTTGTCTCCCAAATGTTCTCTCGCCTCTATATGAGAAGACAAAATGATATGAGATGATATTGTTACGTGTAACTTGTTCACTATAATCATTTGCTGTTTTTCTGTCTTATAAAATATTCGTTTGCTTGCTTTTCATTTTTTTTCTTATTAAAAGGTATTACAGATTGTACATTTTTTATATTACATTATTGTACATTATATTGAGACTGTTTTTTTCATTTTCATTTACCTCGCTCATTATATACCTCTCTGCTGACTTGAAAGTTGTTTGTTTGTTTTCCTTGTTTTGTAAGGCTTTGTATTTCGTCTTTGTATTCCACTCCTCACGAAGGCATGTAAACTAATTTAATGTCCTAAGGGACTTTGTCCCAGGACAATAAAATTGTTTTCTATCCTATTCTACAGTAAGACGCTCCAAACATAACATTTTCCAACCCTTTCCTAGGCCCAATATCCATTTTGCTACGCAACAACCTTTTTCTTTTTGATAAAAGCGTCTCTGGCCATTGTAATTCTACCTTCAATCTCCTTGCCACATTTCCAGTCCTGTGTAATTTCCGTCCCTAGGTACTCATATCTTGTCGCATTAAGGGGGCCGATTTACAGCAAAATCCCAAGAACATTGAAATAGCTAAATGGCAACAAATGATGTAAATCAGAATAAGTCCGGAAATTTTGGTCGAAGTGGAATGGGTCATTGGTAACTCGGTGTTTGAATTGACGAGGAATGACCCCTCTGGAGTCAAGGAAAAATTCCAGTCTCAATAAGAGAAAAGGGAAGAAAATAATGGAATTTAAGACTTGATTAGTGCCGTAAGTTTTATTTTTAAGGCAATAAATTGTCGCTGGTTGCCTCAGGAATTCGGAAAACGCTGGAATGTACGAAAATAATATTATTTCACAGTAACAACATTTTGTTCGGCTTGGTCGATATCGAGGTCGTTTTTCAGGAGAATCGTTTTCGATCTAATTCAACTTGAGCATCGCTTGGAGAGATGATCTTTAGATGCACTTAAATACTGTAGTTCTTTTATTCTATCCATTGAGGCGAATAACATTTCGTTATCAAACTGTAGTCTGACAGCCGAAATAACAACCATCACTAAGCTTACCGATCGATCTCGGATCGATCTGAACTCGAACCGATCTGAAAATTCTAAGCGAGCCGACTCAGGTCGCCTGACTTATCAACACAGACTGAGAATATCGATCGAATGAGCAGTCGAATTTATCAGTTGAAAAGCATGATTGACCCGGTGTTTAAATAAGTTAACAAACTAGAATCTTTTCTCGCCGGTGTGTTTCATTTCGCTCGACCGATGAGCAGAGATTTAAATGAGCGAGAGACACCTCTCATATCCCACAAGTTCAGTCCTAACGCGGCAGCATATCGCAGAACCTACCCCAACCCGAGGTCACAGAGTGCGGTTGGCGACTGGAAGAGGACCGTTTGAAGCCAATATTACTAACGCTTGAGTCTGTGCCGAAATCCATCAAGACGCTCATCTCCTGCGGCTGCAAAAAAAGGCTGTAAAACGAATAACTGCAAATGTTGACGCACGACGGAGTCGGGTGGAGTGAGCTATTCCTGCAGCAACATGTGCCACTTCCGAGCGACTGGCAGTAATGGAAGTGATGCTGATGGTTATTTGGAGGACTCAGAATCGGATTCCGATCCTGATGACCCCGAATAAAGTAAACCTTGTTTACTTTTTGAAGTTTCTCTTTTTAAAATACCTCTATTTTTATTTTTTTTTAAATATCGTTGATTTTTATTGAAATTCCTCCCAGTGTTATTTCTGAATTTCGATTGAAGTTCAGTTAATGTTACTTTGCTTTTGTTTTCGTTAATGCATTTTATCTCCTGTGCTCGCTTTTTTCCAAGCACCTTGCTGTCGTAGGACCACAGCACTTTGATATCAAGCTCAAGTGTCCTAGAAAATGATACGAGCAACGGTCGACGCTGTTGTCATTGGGGTAGAATAGCGCTTATAGCTGTGTCCCAATTCGCCATTTAGGCAGCTAAATCGGCAGATTTAGGGAGGACGCCATCTTGAAGTGTGTCCCAATTCGTTAGGCATCGTGGGGGAGCGGATTTAGGTGCCTTTCTCGGGGGTGAAATTCAGGGTAGATGGAGTTTATCCTAAATCCGCCTCCATATTGAATTTACCATCATGCAAAGCGCTGCATGCGTCGTACAAGGCAACTCGTACACAAGGAAGTAGTTGAAAAGTGGCAAACATGGCCTGCAAGTATTTTGTCTGTAATTGAAAGAATTCTCTAATATTTCGCAACCCAACACCCGACTACAAAAGAAAAATTCTACTTAGTACACTTAAAAAAAACGAATTTAAATCCCAGAACACCTACACAAACTTAAATACCCCGAAAACTAAAAACTTTCGAATCTCCAAACAACGAAATGGATTTAAAAAATGTTATTTCAGTTTCCAAATCTCACAACGCATACGAAGGTGTAGCCACAGGCGCCAAAAATGTCTTAATTTCAGGTTTCATTTGTTTCATTCAGTCTTTTATTAATTATTCACATGTTTTTCATTCGTTTCCAGCTCGGTAGACGGCATCACTAGCGAAGGATGTCCAAAATCAAGCTCCCTTTGCGAAAGGCCTCTAAATATTTAGGTAGCTAACCGCATCCTCCCTAATACCTAACGGATTGGGACACGGCTTATATCTCAGGGGGTCCATTCGGCGGCCATCTTGAATAAGGCACTTCCGGTTCTCGGGGGCGTGAGATAAAATCATTTTCGGCCTCAGCACCCTCGTGAACCCATAGAATCATACCCAACACGACGCAAAACTACCCTAATTAAAACGTGTTCAAATTTTTTATTTTAACTTCCGCCGTCTGGGATTTTGAGCCCCCCCCCCCCCCGCAGGTGACTTTTGACTCCTTCTGGTCATTATCAGTCTCTTACATCCGAAAAAGTGCCGTTTTGGGAGAGAAATCACGAGGAAATCGTCGCGGGAATAGGAAATCACGATTTCAGCCGCCTTCGTGGTTGAAGGCCTTAGGAGGCAAATTTCGGCTTGGCAACCGTCAAATTCGTAATCAGCAGGGTCGATATATCCTATAAACACCGGTTGCCAATTTGGCGCACGTGTTGCCGTTAGACATTCGTTTTCCGGATTTCTCTCCTGGACTAAGTATAGAGTTGGAAAATTTTAGTCGCATTCCGAGTGAAAAAACAGTTCCCAATTGGAGGGAAAATTGCGATGTCCTTCGAAATCTTCAGTGTCACATCACTCGCCATTACTGCACCCTTGTCACAACTGGTTACAACGCACGCTTTCAATAATACCAATTACATTTTGTTTCCCAACGACAACCTAAGGAATAATGAGGAAGGCCACAGATCGGCAGATTCCTATCGTACTGAAATCTCACTATCTAAGGAAACTATCTCGTTCGGACTACCTTAATCCCCTCTAAAAGCTGTGAAATACTAAATTTTCGCTCGTAGCAGTTTTTTTTTACAAAGCGCACAGCTTTCCTCGGTGTTTCTATAATACTTCCATTGGTATATTTGGATGGGTGTGGAATTTTTATTTAAAATGAGACCAAATTCATCAATTTCTGGACAAAATTAAAACTTGTTCAAACTCCTATACAAATACCATACCTATGGATAATTAAAATGACATACCAAATAATACCAATACCTTCCTCTTCCTTCTCTTCCTCTTAAACGCACGTAACCTTCGTTCCCGAATTAATTTTTAAGCACGCTGGTCTGTAAAACGAGCGGAAAGCAACTTAGCCGCCGCGTTAGGAAATGACGGCCGCTCGAAAGCGAACGGATATAGCACCAAATAAAACTCTCGCGTTTGCGATTAAACAGAAAAATGCGTTTTTGCTCTCGATAGGTCATGCATATTTTAGTGAGTGGCGCAGTCGCAGAAGTGAATAAAAAGAGATATGAAAAAAATCGCGCGTGCGTCACAATTCTCACCCGCGGAGTAACGGAGGCAGAGAGAGGGAGAGTTAGTGGAAATTATGACGCAATCTGTTATCATGTTGATTCCGAATCGGCCGAAAGGGGGGGGGGGAGGGGGACACACCAGACGCACGTGCGAGCCAGTCTTTTGTTTATAGTGCTCCTCCGTTGTTGTCTGCTCCGAACATCTGTCACGTCCATTAATTCTCGAACACGACGACTGTGCGGGCGAGTGTGTATGCATTGTACAAACAGAAGCGAAGCCTCTGGAAAGACGATGGGCATTTTGCGCTGAGAAAATTCTGGGACAGTGAGATGACTTTTCGAGTGAAAAATTCGTTCTTCTGTTTTTTGTGAAAATCTCGGGATCCTTTTATGCTTCGCGAAAATTAAGCCTTGGAATATTCATCACGGCGCTTCATGGATTATTATGGTTTCCTCGAGGCTTATTTTTGGCACCGTGAAAACGAAAATTTATTATTTTGAAAATTCCTACGCTCTAGAATTCAGTGGTATCGAATATGGGCCACTTTTATCATTTCAAAGATGTCGAGATTCGCAGGATGGAAAAACGCCTTTAACGAGCAAAATTATTTTAGACATGCGTCATGTTTGGGTAAGAGGGATGCTACTTAAGATCAGGTTAGGCAACACCTCGAATACGCCGCGGGCATTTAGGACCCCGGTCATAAATGTTTAACCCAAATAATTAATAAAATACAAAGAAAAGCTGCACGCTTCGATAAAAAACTGCAAAGATCGAACATATATAGCGATTCTCAGCTTTTAGGGAAATTAGATTGGGAGACGCTAGAGACATGGCAGTTGCGCGCATACCTTAGTTTACTTGAGAAAATACAGAACAGGTACGTTTCAGAGCGACACAGAGAATATCATTTTGATCCCACACTGCATCTCTAGGCCCGACAGATGCGATAAAACAAGATAGATACATTACCAAACATAATGGTGAAAAAATTCGTTCTTTCCACGAGTAATAAGTGATTATAGTAAAACTGGATCTCCACTTGAAGCATTCAAATGATACACTTCACCATTGCACCTACCAAAATATCATCATTTGTACCTTTACAAGGCTTGTGTCCTAACAGCCCCTGCCGCACGCCCATGCGGCGCCTCTCAGGGAAATATGTAGTGTAACGCCTTCGAGTTTTCTTTGGTAGCGCTTTATTTCCGAAATTTTCATACACCTCTTTCTGCTCCTCTCTCCACTACAACAATTAATTTCCCCAAAATTAAACAACTCCCTCCCAACCAACAATGATCATGCAGAATAAACAAATAAATCATGAAAACACAAAAACAAGAAATAAGATAAAACAAAGCACACAAAATAAACAATAAACTGATGAAATATTTAAAGCCCACAAAACGAACAATAACTTATGGAAAGGTAGCTCGGCGAAAAGAGCGCGGCGTTATAGTAGACGCAGATGTATGTAGACTGCGGTGGTGCACTAAGTAGGAGAACGTTTGGGATAACGATGAGAAAAATTAAGATTGAAAATACCCTCCTCGCAAATTATTTTGTATAGAAAAACAAACATATAAATTTCAAGTGGTATCATATTGTTTATCATAGTGGTACATTGATTTCGTGTCACACGTCCGTGTTTAATAGTCGGTCACATTTGAAAAAAAAACAAAACATTCTTTAATTTAGAATCTATATACGAAAATAGCGTGCGATGAGCAGTGATGTTTGTTGCTTCAGAAAAATCGTCCATCAAAGATTGTTATTGGGACAATTTGGGCCGATTGCTTTCTCTAAACATTTCATAGATGTCATTATTTACATCTACGTGATACCCTGCGAGCCACCACGAGGGTGTGTGGCAGGGGGTGAAGATCACCAAACATTAACCATTGACTTGCAACTAGGATATTTAAGGGAGATATGCTAGATAATAGGGTCACAGGGAGCTAGATGGTTAGTATCTACATAATAAGGAAGGGGTTATTGGTTGTTATTACATGCATCATGCACTAAAGACTACTCTAACTATATTTCACCTACCTATCCCTTTGCTACGCTGCCTATTGTTCTCTCTTATAGTACGAAGGAAAAATGACATTTTAAATCTATCGGTACGGCAATCTATCTCTCTAATTTTGTTTATCTGATCAAACCTAGCATAATACGCAGGGGTTCTCAATATATATCTAACGTCATCTGTGAACAACTCTGTTTCGTATTTACTTAAAAGGTTTAACCTAAATTTTAACCTGCGTTCTGATAGTAATTCCCATCCTAGTTCTTCTATTAACCTCGTAACCCTTATGCAATTATCATAACGGCCTTTAACAAACCTAGCAGATCTCCTTTGCACGCGCTCTAATTCTTTTATCATACCTTCCTCGTAGGGATCCCATATACTAGCGGCATATTCTAAATGAGGCCTGACAAGTGTAAAATAGCTTCTTTCTCGTACTCTCTCATCGCATTTGCCTAGAACCCTTTTTACGAATTATCGTACTCTATAGGTTAAAAGGCTGTTTGGTCAACTCAGTAAAAGTCTCAATTTAACGGTAAATGAATCTGATGTTATATAATTTTTAGATGATAAGTTGATAGATTTTCAGATCATAAGCCTTTTGTTGTTTACCTCTGTTGTTTACTACTATTGTTTACTAATGCTCCATCATTTTTGTTAATGATATATGTATTAACCAGCATTATTTATCTTTGAACCAAGAGTATACCTATTTTATCAGCCTGTCGTCATGTGTATTTGCTTCGCAACCTCCAAGCCAGTGTAATTGAATTGACAATGGATGAGAAAAACTAGAATGTGGTATTAAAAACATACATTCAACTGTGTTTAAAACACTTATCGAGGTATTGACAGTCCTTATGCTTGTGCGTGCAGTTTGCCGATAACACTCCATATAACTGCGAATTATGGACCCTAGACGTGAAGACTGAATAAGGAGGATAAAAAATTGATATGGTTTTGAAAACATGACGTTACGAAATACCTGCGGGCACAAAAACGAACAAGGAAGGTGGAGAAGAAAGTTCAGTGAGGAACTCAGGGATCTTTACAAGAATACCGACATCGTAAGTGAGATAAAATGCAGGAAAAAGAGATGGGCAGGACACTTGTTAAGAAAAGAGGAAGAGTGTGTGATGAAGGTGGTTTTGGAAGGAAATTCAGAAGGAAGACGTACCTAGAGCTGGTGTAGAGGATGGTGTCGTTCATGAATGAATCGTTCAAAATGAACGATTCAATGGCATGAACCGAATGAATTAAATCTACGTTTTCCACACGAATCGTTCAAAACGAACGATTTGATGGAAGATTCAAATCCACCGAATCCAAATCGTTCAACATGAACGATTTCTGTGGAAGATTCAAATTCACCGAATCCAAATCGTTCATATTAAACGATTTGGATTTCCACACAAATAGTTCAATATGAACGATTTGTGTAGAAGATTCTGCTAGCAGTTTTCCGAATCCGCCAAATCCTAATCGTTCAATAAGAACGCTGTAAATACCCTTGAAACACGTTGACAAAGCTCTTGTGTTTCCGAATTGGAGCATCACACTTCACTTTTTTGTTTATTATTTCGCACACTAATATTTGAAATGCTGTAAGTCGACAGATTCACATGGATTCCAGATTCACATGGATTCGAGATTCACATGGAATCGAGATTCACATGGATTCGAGATTCACATGGATTCGAGATTCACATGGATTCGAGATTCACATGGATTCGAGATTCACATGGATTCGAGATTTTCATGGATTAGAGATTCATATGGATTCGAGATACACATGGATTCGAGATTCACATGGATTCGAGATTCACATGGATTCGAGATTCACATGGATTCGAGATTCACATGGATTCGAGATTCACATGGATTCGAGATTCACATGGATTCGAGGTTCACATGGATTCGAGATTCACATGGATTCGAGATTCACATGGATTCGAGATTCACATGGATTCGAGATTCACATGGATTCGAGATTCACATGGATTCGAGATTCACATGGATTCGAGATTCACATGGATTCGAGATTCACATGGATTCGAGATTCACATGGATTCGAGATTCACATGGATTCGAGGTTCACATGGATTGGAGATTCACATGGATTCGAGATTCACATGGATTCGAGATTCACATGGATTCGAGATTCACATGGATTCGAGATTCACATGGATTCGAGATTCACATGGATTCGAGATTCACATGGATTCGAGATTCACATGGATTCGAGATTCATATGGATTCGAGATTCACATGGATTCGAGATTCACATGGATTCGAGATTCACATGGATTTGAGGTTCACATGGATTCGAGATTCACATGGATTCGAGATTCACATGGATTCGAGATTCACATGGATTCGAGATTCACATGGATTCGAGATTCACATGGATTCGAGATTCATATGGATTCGAGATTCACATGGATTCGAGATTCACATGGATTCGAGATTCACATGGATTCGAGGTTCACATGGATTCGAGATTCACATGGATTCGAGATTCACATGGATTCGAGATTCACATGGATCCGAGATTCACATGGATTCGAGATTCACATGGATTCGAGATTCACATGGATTCGAGGTTCACATGGATTCGAGATTCACATGGATTCGAGATTCACATGGATTCGAGGTTCACATGGATTCGAGATTCACATGGATTCGAGATTCACATGGATTCGAGATTCACATGGATTCGAGATTCACATGGATTCGAGATTCACATGGATTCGAGATTCACATGGATTCGAGATTCACATGGATTCGAGATTCACATGGATTCGAGATTCACATGGATTCGAGGTTCACATGGATTCGAGATTCACATGGATTCGAGATTCACATGGATTCGAGATTCACATGGATTCGAGGTTCACATGGATTCGAGATTCACATGGATCCGAGATTCACATGGATTCGAGATTCACATGGATTCGAGATTCACACGGATTCGAGATTCACATGGATTCGAGATTCACATGGATTCGAGGTTCACATGGATTCGAGATTCACATGGATTCGAGATTCACATGGATTCGAGATTCACATGGATTCGAGATTCACATGGATTCGAGATTCACATGGATTCGAGGTTCACATGGATTCGAGATTCACATGGATTCGAGATTCACATGGATTCGAGATTCACACGGATTCGAGATTCACATGGATTCGAGATTCACATGGATTCGAGGTTCACATGGATTCGAGATTCACATGGATTCGAGATTCACATGGATTCGAGATTCACACGGATTCGAGATTCACACGGATCCGAGATTCACATGGTTCGAGATTCACTCGTGGATTTGGTTCATTCGGTTCATTATGAACGATTTAAAGAACCGAATCATTGCCGCGAATCAAATCCGATGAACTGAATCCACAAAATGAACCGAAATTCCCACCTCTAGACGTACCCGCGGAAGACCACGACAGAGATGGTGGAACCAATTCATTAATTGTTCAATGCTAAGATTGGTTGTATAATAAATTTTCTGGCTTTACTTAGTGGAACAACACTGCGAAGATTTTAAATGAATTCACTTTGTAATATTCCACAAGGTATTTGTTACTCCGACCTAGGTATCGACATAAGTTAAGTCATTATCAAGGTTATACATCTTGATAATAACTTAAGTCGTAAGTAAGCGTAATAAATACCTTATGGAGTTTTACAAGGTGAATTCATTCAAAATCCAAGATTGGTTGACTTCAGCCCTCCACCCTTCCCTATCTAATGCTATTTTCCTTGCCTCCAAGTACTTCTTCCTGTGTACTATCCTCTTTATTTGGAAATTTTGCTTTTTGCTTCACATAAGGTTTTATCTACAGGATATACTGTGTCCCCATCTTGACGCATACTTCGAAAACATGGACAAGGAAGAGAAAGAATGTGGGCAGGTTTTAGGCAAGTCAGATAAAAATTTACAAATGTTGAGTAGGAAACGACAGAATGGATAAGATAAGGATTATAAGAAACGGGGAAATTCAACGGGAGGCACCACAGAAGGAAAAGATACAGACATCTTGGCTGAAATTTTTTAGGGGTATAAAAAAGGACGGGAACTTACAGAATATCTAGAATGGTACATGAAATGTAAATTCTATGGAAACGGCACCCGAGGAAGACCACAGGATAAATTAGTGAAAGGAATGGAATATAACATAATATATCATCTTGGAATTACCTTAACATCTGATATATCGTGGGGATTGCACATACAAAACATATATGGCGCAGCATTAAAGAAACTAGGTTTTGTTAAACATAAAATAGGAGGGTCCTCGGATGAAAAAGTCAAAGAGAGATGCTACTTCGCTCTGGTTAGGCCACACCTCGAATACGCCGCGAGCATTTGGGACCCTGGTCAAATAGATTTCACCAAAAATATTAATAAAATACAAAGGAAAGCAGCCCGCTTCGATAAAAACTGCTACGAGAGTATATATAGTGTCTCACAGCTTTTAGAGGGATAAAGGTGGGAGTCCCTAGAGACTCAGAGGCTACACGCTAGACTTAGGTTGCTTGATAAATTCAAAACGGATATTTTTCAGAGCGACATAGAGAATATTATCATAACTCCTCACTTCATCTCTAGGTCTGACAGACGCGATAAAATAAGAGAGATACACTGCCAAATACATAGATACAGAAACAAGTTTTTTCCGTGAACAATAAGCGATCACAATAAAAATTAACCTCACTAAATACACTCCTGATGTTCATGTCACCATTTCATCTCCAAAAAACTTACACGTTTACACGGCTGGTGACCTATCACCCCCTGCCACGCGCTCATGCGCGGGCTGCGGGGTATCATGTAGATGTAGATTACGTAGAGAAACATAGAGAAAGAGAATTGGAGAACTGTGAGTGAAGGGAAATGGTGGGAGGATAGAAAAAGGGGAAGGGAAGGGAACGGCGACGCCGCCTAGGATTCCGCGCGTAATAAAAACGAAGAACTTTGTGAATCGTCACACCACCACTCTGGTATTACTGGTACTGCGATGGTTCAAATGTAAATTCAGAAAGCAGAAATGTAACAATCACCATTTTCCTGCCGGTAACCATGAATCTAGAGCAAAATAAATATATAATAAAATTTAGAACGAAAGCATTAATCCATAATTCCAAAACAATCGAAGAAAAACCATTTATGATCATAAGTCTTATGTTGATTACTACTGTTGTTTACTACCGTTGTTTACTAATGCTCTATCATTGTTGTTCATATTATATGCATTTACCAGCATTATTTACCTTTGAAATGTTTTATTTACCTTCATTTTAAATACGTGACACGGAAAATAGTCTTCCGTAAATGTAATAAATTCATTATACATTCACAAATCGCACATACAAGCGTGACTATGTAAGCTGAATACTTTGTTTGAGGTTTCACTATTACAGAACACGTTCACGCGGGAATAATCGAATTTTAAAAAATCTCAGAAAAGGACTGTTCAAACCATGTATATTCATGATACAAATCATAGTAAACGCCAATTATTTACATTTACAGGGAGCATGCGGCCGTCATGAATAAGTCGACGTCGTGAATAAGTCAATTACTAGGGTTTATTTACGAACTGGACTTATTTTAGTTTATTCAGGAGAATCTTATCCTATAAAAACTCTGCGGACGCTCCTAATGGAAATATAAAACTACCAACGAATGATAATTCAGTAAATTTGCATAGACTTCACATACCTTCGTCTGGAACAGATTCTTCTTGTTCAACTGAGTTTGGCATATTCGCCCCTCGTTTGCCAAAACCCTGTTTTCCAAACCCTGGTACCAAACAATTTTTGAATTGAGAAGGCATTGCAAAATCTTGAATCTTGCCGAGCACGCTGAAGCAAGCTTGATTCGGTGTCCGACGCACCGTCGACGTGGGCTCAGAATGGAAGATTCATGCGACTCTGGCTCAATTCCTATAGCAGATCTTTCCTTCCTAACATCCACAAAGTTACTCTGAGATGTCATAAAAATGGCCAGCTGTAATTTAAAACTTTGCGCTGTCCGTATCTCTTCAACAGTAAGGTAATAACCAACACAGTCTCACGTGAACGACTAGCAACAACGACCATTTACGAGTCGACGGAGAAGACTATTTTCAAGGCAGCGCCAAGGACTGAGTGAACTAAATGTGAAAATGTAGGCAACACGCAGCCTGGGCAACGATTCCAAACATTTGAATCCATTATGTATATTAATGGCTCTGGGCTTTGACGAAAACCGGACGTCTATTGTTTAAACCTAAATACGTCACGAAAACCTGCAATTGTATTGACTCCGGACTCCATTGCTATTTCGAAGGAATCGATATCATGATTTTTTTGACGAACTGAGGGGGGGGGGGGTTATAATTATCTTCAGGCTTAAAAAAATTTAGCCTTTTTATATCAAATGCCTACTAATGATATACATTTAAATATAGATTTTTGTTTACTAGGTAAAAGGCAGAAGTTTCTCTTGGCAACGTCGCCACGTTCGTTTCGATGTGTATTTTATGTACTCCGATGAAAATCCGAAGCATGTTATTTAAATCTAAATACACCGCGAAAACCAGTAATTTTATTGACTCTTTGATGACGGAAATTGAGATTTAAAAAGTTTTGTCTGGAGATACCATCTCACTGCCACTAAGACTGAGCATCAAACCGAAAAGCTTCTCCATTTTTTAAACTAATATATCTTCGTTGAATGACCAATGACCAAGAAATACAATATCAAACACCATTCGATTGGAGAAACCTTACTTAATAATATATGTTACAACCGATTTATATTTTCGGGCATGCCTAAAATAAAGGATTCGCCTTAAGATAACAGTCTTGTAAAAGCTCTGAGCAATCATGTATTTAACAACAGCATACCTGCGCAGGATTCAAGGGTTACACAGGAATCATGCTGGATGTGCTATTACTGCTAAGCAGTGAAAGAGCACAGAAGTATTCCTGAGGAAATCAAATAATTAGCAGCATTACTTCTCGAAAAACACAATAGTAAGCTCTCTATATCAGCACCTAATGATATCTTATCGTTCGCGGAAGAAAAAGCACTTTAAACCCGTCCGTTATGCAACCTTTTCCCCTTAACACTCTCAACATAATCTTATCTACGTTAGTGCGAGGTACGTCCAGAAAATAAGTTTCGTTTGACGGGTCAAAGAAAATAACTATATATATATTCAGGAAAAAATTAATTGTGAAAAAATCTTTGGACCTCGCACTATTTTTCTGCACAATTTCCGGCACTTTGTCGGCATTTGCGATAGCGCGGCAAAACCTTTTGCATTCCGCTTTCATACAAATTTGCCGCCTATTATGTCAACCGAATAACAACATGGGAAACACATCAGGGAAATAACTAGTGTAGCAAACCGTAGATTAGGATTCGTAAAAAGGGTTCTAGGCAAATGCGATGAGAGAGTCCGAGAAAGAAGCTATTTTACACTTGTCAGGCCTCATTTAGAATATGCCGCTAGTATATGGGATCCGTACGAGGAAGGTATGATAAAAGAATTAGAGCGCGTGCAAAGGAGATCCGCTAGGTTTGTTAAAGGCCGTTATGATAATTGTGTAAGTGTTACGAGTTTAATAGAAGAACTAGGATGGGAATTACTATCAGAACGCAGGTTAAAATTTAGGTTAAACCTTTTAAGTAAATACGAAACAGAGTTGTTCACAGATGACGTTAAATATATATTGAGAACCCCTGCGTATTATGCTAGGTTTGATCAGATAAACAAAATTAGAGAGATAGATTGTCGTACCGATAGATTTAAAATGTCATTTTTCCCGCGTACCATAAGAGAGAACAATAGGCAGCGTAGCAAATGGATAGGTAGGTGAAATATAGTTAGAGTAGTCTGTAGTGCATGATGCATGTAATAACAACCAATAATCCCTTCCTAATTATGTAGATATTAACCATCTAGCTCCCTGTGACCCTATTATCTAGCATATCTCCCTTAAATATCCTAGTTGTATATCAATAGTGCATGTTTGGTGATCTTCACCCCCTGCCACACACCCTCGTGGTGGCTCGCAGGGTATCACGTAGATGTAGATGTACATGTTCTTTGAAATCGTCACCATCGTTGATTTTTTTTTCTTGCCACCTCTTGCCACCTCTTGCCACCAATGCTCGATTTCAGGTGGTAGAACAAGATGGAAGTCACTGGGTGCGAGGTCCGGGCCATGTGGAGGGTGGTTGAATTGTACCAAACCAAACAATTAGTTCTGTAAAAATTGTTGTGGCACATGTGCAGTGTGAGCGCGGGGATTGTCATGAATCAAAACAATACCGTCAGTGAGCATCCCTCTGCGGCGGGATTTTCGATTTTATTCGCCATTTCAAACAAGAAACACGAAGCGAGAAACAACAATCGGCTAGCTCATAATGGCGTCAACTCCTTTTCAATAGGTCAGGGGGAAGTGTCGCGCATGCGCGAAACAGCGGTCGCAGCGCTGCTGTGACACAAAACTCAAGCGTAACTTACTTTCTGGATACCTCGTATGTCGGGTATCGTGAAATGTTTTTAGCGTCTTCAGCAGATCTTGGAGAAACAATATCATGAATACCATAATTACTCATCAGAGAGGTGCCTTTATATTACTGTTTTCAATCAATTTTGTTTTCGCAAAGCTATAGTAAATAATCTCTGGCGGATATCTTATTAATTCCAATACAATTTGTTAGCATACCCCTAAGGGCGAGTTAGTTTTACTCGCTGGCGGATAGAGGCGCTAATAGCATCAGATGCGTCTTAGCTTTGGAAAATTATGTCGCGACTTTAGACTGTGACTTCATTACAGTCGCTAGGATTCACTCTTGCACTTCCGTCAGTTTCCGGCACTTAAGGTGACTTCGTATCGTAATCTGGCCCTTTGTTCAGTCTCGTAAAGATCTCACGCCATTATTCCCTTCAATATCCGCATGTTAAACACTTCCTTTCTCCTACCTCCAGGCTCGCCATCTTCGCCTCTTTTCCTACCTCTTCCCCTCTTAGGAGACATGTTGAGAAAAAGGTTTTTGTCTGCTTCCTCACGTGACCTATTTAACAGTTAGAGCCGACAGCAAACACCATTGCTAGGAGCAAGTCAATGTCCATCCTTCATAGCAGACTTTCGACTGTTCCGTTTACCTTTCGACGTACTGACTTATAAATCGTGCACATATTCCCACTATAAATCAATCATTAAAAAGCTAATCATCACAACCTCGCGTTATCAATCTTGGGATTGATTTGATTCACCCCGCTACAATTGCCAATCGCTAATCAAAAAAACTTATCGTATCTTCATATATCTTCTCTCTGACATCTTTCATTAATCTGCGACAGACACCCGATGCAAGACCTTTGTCCAGATTCGATTCCCATTCATTTTTCCTTCCCTGTTGTCTCAACGAAGCTGCCACATCTCAAGATTTCATTACGATAAGGTCATCATCTTCATTTTTTTTATCCCTATAGATAAATTTCTTCTCTCACTCTTGGCTAATGGACCAATGCATTTAAAAATGTCTCCATCTTCAGTCATTTTCACTAACTCGTATCACCTACTTCTTCATCTGATTAAGCATTGGTTTGTCTATTGTCAGCCAAGGGGTTACAGTCATTTACGAATGAGTCAACGGCGAGGTATAAGAGGTGTGATATGAAGATAAATCATGATATGACGAAATTGGTTAGAGTTTCTAGAAGGAAGAAGGCGTGTCTGATTATTAGGGTGATAGGGCACAGAATAGAGCAATTCGAGCAGTTTTCGTGTCTGGGTAGTATTCTGGAGGAGGACGGGTTTCGTGGTAAGGATGTAAGATGTAGAATTGCCTTGGCTATAGAAGTATTTTGTATGAGGTGGGAATTGATGAGGGGGTGTCTGAGTAGTGACGTAAAGAAAAGGCTGGTGAAAACCGAAATACATGGAGCGTAGTGCTCAGGGGCGGATTCAGACTTGATAAGGCCCTAACTATTTGAGATATGGGGCCCTTTATGAGTCCAGATATTCTATGTCAGTGCTAAATATGATTTTCGGATGCCTAGAGGGTTAAACTGAAATAAAATTGTTGACTATTATGTTAGTAACGCTGCGTCTTTGTTTGATATTATGAGCGGATCTCCGAACGGATCAGTCCGTGAACGACAACAATCCCTCCTCCTATTGGGAGGTGGAGGAGACCGCCATGAAGGTTGATCTCTCGACCGTATGTCGTCCTCCCAATACGAGGCCGCCTTCGTGGGGGAGAGATTAGAAGGAGAGACTGACGATATGGGCCTAAGTCTCTTAATTAAAGCTGTTTGTTTGAAGCAAATAGAACTAGGAAATAAAATAAAAATATAATATTGAGATCATTGACCATTATTTTCTTTTAGCGTTTACGAGCGAAAGCACTAATGTTTCAATTTTATATTTTTTCCACCAATAACTTACTGGTAATCATCATGCAATAATCTGTTTAATATATATTCTTCATACATATTTTGGTTAATTATTTTCATTAACAATCATCCACAATCCCGTCATAAATTATAGTAAAATTAAGACTAATCCATGGCACTAAATTATCGCTGAATGTTTCATGAGTTACTTGCCTTAAATTTCACACAGATGGTGGTTATTCTTGCTTAACATCCCCTAATTCGTCCATTCCGTCATACTATCCAGAGGAGAGTAAGGAAAGAGAAGGGTTAAACAATATGGGTGGCATTTCGGTTCTCAGGCTTCAGTTTGATGACGTAATTCCGCCTCCATCTACCTCAATTGCTCAATGCGTTCCTCAGTTTAATCCATTCCAACTATTTCATTCATCTTGTCGGGAGGAAAAGATTCTTAGGGAATATGAGAGTGATTTTGAGGCGATATAATTCGGAGTGGCCCCACGAGTGAGAATGAGAGGAAAGATGTGAAGAGGAACATATATATATAGAGGGAAAGAAAGAGTGGGCGGACAGGAGGGTGAGAAACCTTTTGAAAAATGAGATTTTAATCATCATCACCCGCCGTGGTATCGCATTCGAGGGGTCGAGAGGGGTGGGGGCGAGAGGGAGTGAAAGTTGTGTGAGGATGGGTTTTCAAACCCCTTCAGACCCTCCTCCTCCCAGGTTCCAGAATTTTTAATTAAATATCTCCTCTCACCCCAGAGGGAGAGACCCTTGCTGTAAAAGGGTTTACTCAAAAAAAGAAGGCGATGATGACCTCCTCATACCCCTTTTTATTCCCCCTTTCAAATTGCGATTTGATCGAAATACCCGGCTGGTCCGACTGCGCGAACTGACACCCTTAAAAATAAAAACTATAATTCCCCCACCAAACTTTAATAATTTCGTTTTGAGAGTCGTTTGCCGACGAAAGCCATTTGTGACGGATTGCGAAGCAAAAGTGGTACTCCTCAAAGATGTAGCCTCACCCGCTGAAATAATGTGTGCGTGTGTATCTCTCATAATGTTGTCTATATCCTCCTTTGTCAGCTATGCTCCAGCTTCTACATAGGTCTGACAACGACTGCGCTTGATATTCGTATGAATGGCCTGGCTGCAGTATTCCGCCCTCCCTCTTCGTTTTTCTCCCATTCACCACCCACGTTTCTTCCCATAACTCTACTTTCAACAATATTATTAAGGTTGGTATTCTCGTCTCCCTTCCCCCTTCCTCCTCCCCTCCAACTTAATGATCCTGAGTCCTCCAGTATTTACTTTTTCCAAGCTTTTTCTCCGCCAGGACTCAATAAATCTCATTAACCTCCTCCATCACTTCCACTCAGACCAACCTATTCCTTTTAAATTTTCTTTTTTTCCAACCTCCCTGCCCGACTCCGTTCCTTCCTCTCCCCCCCCTCTTCCACTCTGTTCCTCCATTTCTTCCCCTCCATCCGCCTCAGTCCTCCCTTCCTTCTTATTCTTCTACTTCCTTGCTAACAAGGCGCACGCCACACCGAAATATTAACGAGCCTCCTTGTGTTTTTCTTTTTCGTTCACCTAAATTTTTTGTCCGTTCAAAATTTATATCCTTTTTTTCCAAACTCATGACAGGTGGACATCACGGGGCTATTATCTAATTCAAATGTCTATGGGGGCTAGGAGGCCGGGCTAAAAATTTGTGGGGGCGCGCGCCTTTCGTGCGAGTTTAGAACTGTTCGAAGGCTCACAATGAGAGAGGCCCTGTGATACGGCAACACAGCAAGCAGAATCACGAAGTTCACACAACGGAGGTCTATATAGACTGAATTTTCTAGGCTCTACTCCTCACCTTCAGTACCCTGATTGGCTTTTAGAAACTCACGTGATGGGCTACTTTCTCTTCGCTCACCCCCAGAAATGTTAGTCCAGCCTCCTAGCTGCCAAGACGTGGAAAACGATAACAGTTGCCAATGGAAGGAATGTCCATTCCCACCTCAGTTTATGGCTCCTGGCGACCGAACAGCGTCTTCAGATTTTGCAAATAAGTGTACGTTGGCACCAGCGCAAGACAATTCTCACGCAGTTAATTTGGAAACACGGATGACTCAAGACTGAGGTAAACCCCAGGGTAGTCAGACAGAGAGATAACAACTAAAGCTTGCAATCTCTTCGAAGATGGACTAGATGAAGAATCAAAGATTCGAAGGTAAAAAAAACTTTTAAGTACATCTACATCTACGTCTACGCGATACCCTGCGAGCCACCACGAGGGTGTGTGGCAAGGGGTGAAGATCACCAAACATGCACTATTGACATGCAAGTAGGATATTTAAGGGAGATATGCTAGATAATAGGGTCACGTGGAGCTAGATGGTTCGTATCTACATAATTAGGAAGGGATTATTGGTTGTTATTACAAGCATCATGCACTACAGACTACTCTAACTATATTTCACCTACCTATCCCTTTGCTACACTGCCTATTGTTCTCTCTTATGATACGCGGGAAAAATGACATTTTAAATCTATCGGTACGACAATCTATCTCTCTAATCTTGTTAATATGATCAAACCTAGCATAATACGCAGGGGTTCTCAATATATATCTAACGTCATCTGTGAACAAATCGGTTTCGAATTTACTTAAAAGGTTTAACCTAAATTTTAACCTGCGTTCTGATAGTAATTCCCATCCTAGTTCTTCTATTAAGCTCGTAACACTTATACAATTATCATAACGGCCTTTAACAAACCTAGCAGATCTCCTTTGCACGCGCTCTAATTCTTTTATCATACCTTCCTCGTACGGATCCCATATACTAGCGGCATATTCTAAATGAGGCCTGACAAGTGTAAAATAGCTTCTTTCTCGTACTCTCTCATCGCATTTGCCTAGAACATTTTTACGAATCCTAATCTAAGTAGGCAATAACCCAGTTTCACAATGATGCAGTCACTGTATTTTAGCTTAGTAGGGCAGAGCAGCTCTCAGGTAGGAGAATTTTTAACTCATTCAATATTATCGAGTACAATTATTCAGTGTGGAAGTCACTATAGTAATGCATTATGTGTTTCGGAGGCAAGCGAACAGCAATGTTCATTTGAAAAGTACAAATAAACATTTCTTTTTCTCATCTCACAAATAGTAACACGTTCCTATACAATGGAGGAATGTTAGCATAATGGCAGAAGAAATCAGAGGGAGAATTGCGCGAATTTCTACTTTGATTCCACGGACTAATAGTGATTGTAATAACTCATTACTAACATATCCATTTATTCTGTTGCGTATGGAGTAAAATTGTTCTAGTATAAACAAGATAAGCAATATTCATTTGGATGAGGTATCGTAAATGTTGCTGAAACAGTATCCCAGGCGTTTAACTACTCGTTGACTTTGAACTTCGAGAAACGCGTTATTATATTAATCGTTTCTGCGGCACTAAAACTATTTATAGATGCTTAATAAAAACAAATCTATGCTTGGTATCGATTATAATTCCCATTAATCAATACATAAGGATACTCAATACTAATCATTCTTATTATAATACAGGTAAAGATCGGATTCAGTGAATTAATAACTATTACAAAGGTATTCACATCCCTCCCGTTCCATTTTGGCTCTAAAAAAAACAATTGATTGGTGATATTCAGTCATCGGCTCGGAGAAGTCGCGTCGTGAACTCCGCGACGTCTTCAGCGAAACTTCGTGTATCTCTGCATCAACCTCCGACGCCGAATTGCTTACGGAAGGCTCAGTGCCGTGGCCAGGGTCTCAGTAGTTCCGTCAGCGAAATCACGGTGACAAAAACGTGAAATTAGGGAATCTGGCCTCAGATCAGAGCCACCTTAAGAAGCGCTATATATATAAGAAAGTAAGAGAATTCACAGCGTATTATTCCCTCTCTCTTACTTTGATGATAATTTGAAAGAAGACATTTTACTCGAATGATGTATTCTCCTTTTAAATAGGTTGCACTGTACATCTACCTAAAAATCTGACTTAGTTAAACATAAACCCAACCAACCAATGGGCAATAACTGTTTGAGGAGCTTTTTAATTCATGGATAAGCATGTGCAGCAAGATCTTTGGTTATGATAAACACAACTTGGTGGGATTCAATCTCTCATACTCAAGATTGTCAGTAAAGAACAACATCTTTTTTTCATTCAACATTCTCAGTCTCTTTCAACAGTTTTAATACTTGATAGGCCATTTCCGTCTAATATATATATATACTCCTAGGCATCACAATAAGTTAGACCACTTACAGGAAAGGAACGGTTGGTAAATGTCCGCTTCCGTCACACACCTTTCAAACACTTATTCCCAGAAATTGGTGCTATTAAGGATAATGACTGTGACATAGTTTAGTTCTTGAAGAATCACAGTACAAAACAAAAGATACGGAAAAGTTGTTAAGCCACAGGTTTTTCAGATATTCACGTTAGAAAATGACCAATTTTCGTCATTTTTCCCACTTTTTCGACGCCATTTTCTCAGTTTCGCGAAAGCTCCGACAGAGGGATATTTGTAACTTCACCTCTACAATATACGTTTCTACATGCCTACACCACCTATTTCCACCCTTCTAATCACCAACCGTCTCGAGGGAGATTTTTTTCTAGAAAATATACCTCTCTACATGGCTGCACCTCCTACTTCCACCCTTCTAATCACCAACCGTCTCGAGCGAGATTTTTTCTCGAAAATATACGTCTCTACATGCCTACACCACCTATTTCCACCCTTCTAATCACCAACCGTCTCGAGGGAGATTTTTTTCTAGAAAATATACGTCTCTACATGCCTTCACTACCTATTTCCACCCTTCTAATCACCAACCGTCTCGAGCGAGATTTTTTTCTAGAAAATATACGTCTCTACATGCCTACACCACCTATTTCCACCCTTCTAATCACCAACCGTCTCGAGGGAGATTTTTTTCTAGAAAATATACCTCTCTACATGGCTGCACCTCCTATTTCCACCCTTCTAATCACCAACCGTCTCGAGCGAGATTTTTTTCTAGAAAATATACGTCTCTACATGCCTTCACCACCTATTTCCACCCTTCTAATCACCAACCGTCTCGAGGGAGATTTTTTTCTAGAAAATACGTCTCATTAACATGGAACGGGAGATGTTAGTGGGTAAACGCAACTCAGCGACTGTCGCGCCACGCTGCGGTCAAAAGTGGAAACAGTTCAATGGCGGCCGGGAAAACCGTCACCTCAAGCTTTGAAAATTTCCTATTTATCGTAAATTACTTATTTCCCCAAAAGAAAATTATCACTAGATACCGGCATCTTTCTAGTTTTTGTCACAAAAATTTCGCGGTGATACGCTATGTGGAAAGGGTCGAAAACAATTTTTGAAAGGTGTGTGACGGAAGCGGACATTTACCGAACGGTTTAACTTGGTACTCTTCTGCCATTTCTTAGCATTTTCTGAGCACCCTTACCTCGTGCCAACTCATACCAACTGCATAACCGTTAGGGGGCGGCATACCACATTTTCAGAATGGATGGACAGAGCATTATGCTGCCATATTCTCAGTAAAAATGAATTACATGTGCTTTTGCTCACATTGAACTAGGTACCTTTCATCAAAAATATTTAGATGAAATTAAGTGGTTTCAACACCAGCCTCAATCATGTCTTAATGAGAACGCACGCCTCATAGGAAGTGCCCACACAATCTCGTGAATCAATTGGCTTCCGTAGCGTTAACCTCCGACGCCAAATTGCTTACGGAAGGCTCAGTGCCGCGGCCAGGGTCTCAGTAGTTCCGACGTCGAAATCACGGTGACAAAAACGTGAAATTAGGGAATCGGGCCTCGGGTCAGAGCCACTTTTAAGAAGCGCTATGTACAGTGGCGGAAGAAATTAACGCAAAATTTTTCGCGCGCCAGAATGCGGCATTTTTGGGAACTTCTAGGAGCAGTACACACTCGAAAGACTGGCAACACTGAGGAAAACATCGTCTACCGCAAATATTTGAAATCCGCAATGGAACTCACATTTGTCGGAGCCTAGAACTTGGTCATCAATCGCCTCATTTTTGAGCTTTCGTCTCATTTTACTTGCACATTCAGTCGCAGCGCATCGCTGTTTGTTTCAACGTGGTTCTTAGGTCGAATGGTATCATTTATACAGAAAGACTGATGATAAAAAATATTCACTATCCCCCCCAATTCAGTATACTATATGCTAAAATATTCATCTTCTACCACCAAGGGATATTTATTGTGGTCGACTTTCCGAGGATCTTTTAGAATGATGCGTACTGTGTCTGTTTCACCGAAATAATATAAATCGAGATTTATCCTCACCAAATGTCGATAAAAAAAGATTTAATTAAAATAAGTATTGTCTACGTAATGTAATTTTTCATGATTTTCCATTTGTTAATTGACGAAGTTCCTTAAACGGATATAGATTAAATTGAAAACTGATATTTATTAATGAATCATTCTTGACCCAATATAAATCCATCTTTAGTTCGTCAGAATGGGATTGAACTATGAAAACATACGTAAACATATATGATTTCACGAAATAAAAATAAATGTGCTCGCATCGATACCGAATAATCTAGGCATATTTTCCCGATATTTCTTTCATCTTATCACAGGAAGTTTGGTGACGAGCTGTCCACTGTTAAGTTTTATCTTGTAAATATAGGATATACGAATAAGCATTCAGAAAAGTTTACCCAAATTAGGTGTAGTTATGGATAAACAACTCTATTACGTCTGATTGCAAACTATCTTATATGCTTAGCTATAAATTCGCTGCACATATAAAATTAACAAAAAGCCTTTTAAATGACTTCAGTTTGGAGTAAAATATCATTAATGAGATAAATTAATAGGTAACGGTTAATGTTGTAGCTGTCAGATGTATTTGGCTAGCTAAAGAGTGGTCCGTGTTCTATTTGTAATGAACGCAAATGAGTGTTTATATAAATTTCCTCATATTGGCGATATGAATGAATGTAGTGTGTAGCTGCAATGACTGGCTGATAATATGAAATTTTTTAAATATAAAAGAGATAAAATTTGCCGAATAAAAATAATTTTGCTCGACCAAAAATAGAACGAGAAACCCAAAAATGTCTCGACCAGGGGTGGGATTTCGGTTCTTTTCTTCTTATGGTCGTTATTGTCATCCAAAAGGCAAGCCGCATTGGTAGGGCAATGCACAAGGTCCTGGAAGCGCACTCCATTGCTATGTAGCACCCGATCTTTCTTAATGACGATCACGTTTTCGAAATCATGAGCGTACTCGAACAATGTTATTACGAAGAACCATGATTGCGATTCAGTTTTGCTACCCAATAACAACTACTAGACTTTCTCATGACAAGGCGAATTTATGATGATGTTTCGTATCCTTTCGATGAATTTATTTGCGTCCGAATGCGTTAATGTGAACTAAGTTACTTTTAAAATGAGTGGTGGTATTGTCTACGAACGTTTAAAATAACCAAAGGAGAGGAGAAAGCATACTACTCTCCCGGGAATACAAACAGAAAGAAGTAGTTCTCGATTTTACCTCATCAGCCCAGACCATTCCAATCAAACGCCATAAGTTCCCCTCATGCATGGGTTTGGAGGCCAGCTCCTTAAGTCTGAGTTATAGGAACGAGCAATCGTGGAGGACTCTTGAGGATCCCTAGAGGTTTCCCCGTGTCGATACAAAGCTCCACCAATGCTAATCCATTCAAAATCGGAATGTATGAAGGGCGCATTATATTGATTTGGAAAATAGTATGCCTTTAATAAGAGCTTACTTTCCCCTTGTGTTGCGGGGGATACCTTTTCTGCCATAGATAATGTCTTGAACGCCAGGCGTTTAGCTCACAGGAAAGAAGTGGTATTTGACTTCTCTTACGCCCTTAAAAGTATTCGACGGGGGCTTCCAATTTTTTCGAAGCGCGACGAGCCTTTTCTTTCTGGTGCAGCAAGTATTTGAAACCTGCGCGTTATTCACAACAACAAACCACCCCGACCATCACCACCCGGAACTTGGCCAAGGTTTACTGATGACTACTTCATTGAGACGAGCGTCGATAGACGAACAAGCAGAGCGGACAGCGCAAGCAGAGATACTATTCAAAGTTTTAGCGGCCTCTCCCACAATTCTTGGAGGAAAAAAAGATCTTATTAGCCTTTGAGTATGCCTCATTTTTCTCCCAGGCGGAGGAATCGGATAGTAGGTTTGTAAAAGACAAAAACATCTGTCGAAAAATTACCCGAAGAGGTGTTCCGCCTTTGACTTTCACCCACTGAACTTTTATTTGGTGTTTAAAAGTAAAAAAGAAAACAATTTCTTACTACTATCAAACGAAATTCATTAAATTCATGTCCGCTATAATAAGAACTATGTTTAATCAAATTTTTATCAATATTCATTTTTCGTCCGCAACTAGGAATACTTACGAGTTCACAAATGTCAAAATTCTAGGCGATGGTTCAAAATCAATCATGAAACATAGATGGAGCGGGCTGTACGGAGCGCAGCGTTCATTATGAGAAAGATGCAAGAAACAAACGCTTTTCTACCCCGTCAAACGAAACAACCCCAAATTAAGATGCATTGAGGAAAATCGTGGGGGAAGAATGGGAAATGAACCCAGTAAAATGATACCGAAATGAGGGCAACTCCATGTCACAAATACTTGGTCAGGAAATCGAAAATGGAGGGGGATTAATTGATTATAAGGCTAATAAACATCCACATTCTTTATGTAAATACCAGCATATTTCTCGATGATCCTTTGCTGTGATTATGAGCACACATAGCTCAAATTGAGAGAATTACGCATTCATTTTAACCTTTTCCACTCGTTCTAAATAAAGCATTATAGTGTCCCTTTTCAACATCCGTTAAAATACATTACCACTAAGAGATGAAATTTATGACCCTGTAAAAAGTCTGCAAATATCTTCATGTGGGGGCACTCACAACTTTAACTTCCATTGAAGCTATAATATTACGACGCATTTGAAGAGGAATAGATTCTTTAGGAACGTATCAATCGTATAATCTTTGATGGTGCACATTCCTAATTTGCACTCCATTGACTACTCTGCGGATTTATGAGGAGTATACAAATGACCATAGGAAGAATATCTAATTATTGCTTAGTCGCTACATGGAAAAGATGATTTTGAGTATTTTATCACTTTCACAGGGGAAGATAGGCGATGCATTTTTGTCGGAGTATTACTAACGCGTGGGTATAAAAATGCTCCTCATAAAATTTAACTGCGTAATTTTAGCCCAACATTTTTCACTGCGAATATGTCAAAAGGTATTTAAGTGATTCATTAATTTACCTTCTCCTCTAAGTATTATCCTCCATCTTCTAAGTTGAACTGTTGAACTACACGGTTAATGTATTGCTCATAGCAAACCTAGAAAACAATGCTGGGAAAGCTTCAAACACCGTTTTAAAGATATTTTGAAGAAAATTCCACACTTGTTTGGTCTCTCACTCAGAGAAGTAATCGGTATTTACAAGTTCGGCAGATAGAACCAAACTCTAATTCCTAATAAAAATAATTGCCCTCTTTACTAAATCATTTCAAAGTAATTTAAAGGTGAAGGTCCCTGGGCCTTCCGCGGATTCCTGCGAAGTTTTGGCTGCGATAAAGTCACAACGCGTAGATTAATTATAAAGGCACTAAAAGAGGCCACGCCAGGATTTGAACCCCAGGCATTCTTGGTCGCAGACGAACACTCTCCC
The DNA here is from genome assembly GCA_963169105.1 of Ceriagrion tenellum. NCBI lineage: Eukaryota > Metazoa > Arthropoda > Insecta > Odonata > Coenagrionidae > Ceriagrion > Ceriagrion tenellum. Next base: position 130,407,826 of record OY720633.1, read on the forward strand.
TCTAGGCCACTTCATCGATCAAGCGAAATCCGCGTCCAGTGGTTCTTACTATGCAACGAAAAAAGGGAATTTTAATGTTTCCTTTAAAAACTGGACCAAATAAAATGTTCTGGATTTTTGAAAGTAGTTTTCAGAAAGTAAATAATATTACGTTAGGAGTAATTAAGAAATGTAAGTGTTTGAGACGACCTGTATGCACGAGGGCGGAAACTTACGTAGGGTTTCAAGGTATAGGAAATTCTCGTAAATAAAACTATTCTCCACATGGAAACCATTCTATTCAACCAGATTTCCCATACTTTTACTTGAAATTCACAGGATATTACGCCAAAATGTTAATTGTAATGCATCATATTTCTCGGAAGTAGTTTGAGGCCTATAAAAACGATGTTCATCCACAGCTATTCCCTGCACGAGGAAATACGTTTTATTGTCAGTGAATTTGATCTGGAGAGTAAAAAATTTTTATATCCCAACAAATAATGCTTTCATCGTATTGTTTCCTAAGTTTCAATCAAGAAATTTTTTTTAAACGGTCCAAAGCTTAAAAAAAATATGGTAAGCATCTCTACATAATCAACTACGACTTCGGAACTTCAACTGGGTGAGGGTCGAAGCAAGCTCATCACGTTTATAACTCCTAGACGATCTCGCGAACACAAACCTTATTAGTATGACTATTTACATGACGCGTAAAATCGATATCCATTCATAGAGAGTTTGAATATTCCCGGTTTCCATATGCTGTCTCATTGTTGTCAAGTTGTCGAAGCAAAAGCGATTTCAATTAGTTCCCGTTTACGCCGCATTCAAACGCCAATGAGTTTTGCGTTAATTTTTTCCGCCACTGTACTTTTGGGATCCATATTAACGATCCGAACGAGGTACTTTGTATGGCATGGATTTGGTCGGCATAGATAAGTTTCTGGTCCCTTATAACGCCAAGATCTTTGACTGATGAAACTCTGGCCAGTGGGGTGGAGTTGATGGTATAATTGAAATTTATTGGTGATTTTTTTTGGTCATGACTCTACATTTACTAGGATTTCACAAAACGTACAAATAAACTACTCACTGTTCATTTTTTTTGCGTGATCTAGGTGTTATAATTTCTTCATTTGTTTAATTTTACTGTATCTGGAGTTTAAAAATGTATGATTTCCCGTGTAAAATGGCCGGGAATTTTTTTTTTTTTGCAAATATCTCGGAAAGTAAGCGCCGTAAGAAGTTGATATTTTGGTGTCCCTGAGAAGGTGAGATGCTCTAAATTAAAATGAGACAAAATCATTAGATTTCGGGGTGGAATCGTATCTCCCACTTATAACCTTCAAGGTCCTCTCGGGAGATCCTCAAAATAATGTTTAGTCGCGGATCATAAAATCGCGCGTCATCGGGGTTCTGCGCGGAGTGACCCAGATTTGATATTCTGCGTGTAGCCACCACACCGTTCGACAACCGAACGCTTCAAACCCCACCAGCCGGCCTTCACGATGCACTTAGCCCACTCATTAAGACATTACGCTATCAGCGTAATGGAGCACTTGAGGCTCGCCAGCCAACGCGCAGGCACTTCGAGGAAGGTGGTTCCATAACCTCCTTTTGTTTCCCCCGACCGCCGATGGAAGCGGATCGCTGGTTGGTCAGGAGACATGAGCCCCCCCTTCCCCCCCTTGCTAGGTTTGAGCTGTTACGCTGGGGACTGCGGTTAGTCCTGTTGCCTTTAATGTGAAGTGCGGTCCAATTTCGAAGTGATACGAAACGAAACGTTGTTAAATCGTGAAGTAGGTACCGCAGCTATCTGCAGGTAATGGCGCGTTTTAGTTCTTATAAACTCATCTCGCACATGGGTGTGAAATCCGAAGCTTCTTCCGATATTGAAAGTTATTTATGCGTGATGCTGAAATAAAAAATTTGCCATTATACACAGAAATAAATTTTACCGCGACTTATGTTTCGATGTTTTTACATCATCGTCAAGTCACCTGATCGATGTTTCTACGTTTTTACATTATCTTATAATCTCGTCCTGTACATGGGTATAAAATCCGAAGATTTTTGCGATATTGAGCGGCATTTATGCATGATATAGAAATAAAAAATTTGCCATTGTCCAAGGAAATAAATATCACAACGACCTAGGTTTCGATGTTTTTACATCATCATCAGGTCACCTGATCGATGTTTTTACGTTTTTTTAAATCATCTTGTAAACTCGTCTCGCACATGGGCGTAAAATCCGAAGATTCTTGCGATATTGAGTGGAATTTATGCGTGATGCAGAAAAACAAATGAATTGATGATGACGCAATAAACATCGAAACCTAGGACGCAGTCAAATTTTATTCAGTGGATAATTGCAACTTTTTTTTATTTGAAATGGATATATGTATCGGGTTAAGAAAAGAGTCGATTAATTGAAGTTAAAATCGGGACCCACGAAATGTTTATTTCATCTGAATACCCAGAGATGGGCAAAATACATTTTAGATATATTTTAGATACAAAATACAAATAACTCTCAGAAACTGTATCTGAAATGCCAAATACAAACACATACGGAAAATTTGTTTTTGATTTAAAAAATACGAAAGTAATTTCAAATTACATACTTTAAAATGCAAAATGCATCCTTTCCCTACGCTTAAAAAATTTTTAAATTCTTCGCGACTACTTGATTGAGAGTCACTAGGTACAAACTGTTAGTATTTGGATTAAATTTCTAGTAAATTTATAGGCTGAATTTCACCGCGTATTTATACGGTGGCAGCGAGAGCTCAAACGCATAGATTCCATACACAGCAATACACTGGAGTCAACATGCAAGCCGAGAATACAACCCGCCACGAAAATCTTCATTCCATGGTTGTTGGTCCACATTCCATGTTAAAATAAAATACAATGCGAAGAACATGCGCTAAAAATTTAATATTGTTACCATTTCACAAAAAATGTTCATTTCCTTTTTAACCCTTCGGCTGCCAAGGGGGGGAAACTCAGTTACCCCAACGCCACATTTTTACTGTTTTTATTTGCAATTATTTTCTGATATTTTTATGCTTCCATGAGTTTGTTTTTAAAAATCTTACAATACGATTTCATGTGAAATCTTCATTCATTGATTGTTTTTTTTCTTATAATTTCTGAAATACTCGTTGGGGTTACTGTGTTTCCCCTCTTGGGATAGTTCGTCTCAGATTCTCGCTTTCTGAGGATCTGTGCACCATTCAGAGCACAGTTTACCGAGATTTAAAATAACAATGGGATTCTGTGTGTGCCATCAGGTGTATCAAACCGCGCCGTGGACGGCAATCGTGGTCATCACGGCGTAGTCAATTCGACGGGGCGCGGCGCTGCGCCGTCTGCGCCGTGAAATGTGCATGACGCCTGATTTACTTGTTCGAGCTCCTTGACTACTGTGCATGTATGGAAAGATCAGCAAGTGAAAAGCCAAATGTTGTGAAATAACAGGACATCCGATTAGACCTAGACAGGACATCCGATTAGATAATTGTATGCTCCAATCTGAGCCTACAATTATATTTATGTGTTATTTGATTAAATATAAATCATATTTCTTTGAAGGCTTCCGCGACTCTTATAATTGTTAATATTGCTCTTTCCAGGTATTCCCGTCGCTCGTTTGGTTTTTTTTGACAAGAGTTTCTCCCCTCTTCCTGGGGGCGTCTTCAAAATTCCCGCTGCAATGTATGAGGATCTTGGGGAAAACATATTAGGGAAATATGCGGTCAATCATATAGGAAGTTAGGCTTTATCAAGAGAGTACTTGGAAAATGTGATGAGAAAGTGAGAGAACGTTGTTATTTTTCAATCGTTAGGCCTCATCTGGAATATGCTGTTAGTGTATGGGATCCATACGAAACGGGGTTGATATCAGAGTTAGATCGCGTCCAGCGAAGAGGAGCTAGGTTTGTGAAACGATGATACGATAAGTTGGCTAGTGTGTCTGGACTGTTAGAAGAATTAGGATGGGAATCGCTATCACAGCGTAGATTGAATTATAGGTTTAACCTCCTAAATAAATTTCAGGAAAATCATTTCACTGACGACGTAAAAAATATACTATTAACCCCTTCGTACTACGGCAGATTAGATCGCGCCAATAAAATTAGAGAGCTAGATTGTAGAACCGATAGGTATAAAATGTCATTTTTTCCGCGTACGATTCGGGACCATGACAGCTGTGATCGTCGTCATGAATAGTTCGAGTATTGACATAGGCAGGCAGTAAATCTTTCTCATTATATATTCTGCTCTCTTATTTATGCATGATGTAAATATTGATGTTCTTATTTATGCATGATATTTTGAATCTGTAGTAGTGGTCTTTGTATCCCTTGCATGTTGGAACGATTGAAGATAGAATGTTTCTTGGGTATTAGATTTTTAATCGGCGCTTTGCATGTGTGGTACGCGGGTTTTAGTGTAATGTCGGTGTTCTACCCTATCATTCATGCATGCCTGGTGCGAAAGCACCCCCTGCCACACACCCTTTGGGTGGCTAGCAGGGTATGACGTAGATGTAGATGAGGGAGTCTATGAAATAAAATGTAGATGTGGTAAATCCTACATCGGCCAAACGGGGAGAGCAATTCAATGTAGAATTAAAGAGCACCAGAGGGCCACCGAAAAGAAGAGATTCAGCCTCTCCGCAGTTGCAGAGCATGCGTGGTTCAAGCCAGGACATCAGATTGCCTTTGACCAAGTGAAGAGTACTCTCAAGGGAAAATCGTTATTTTCCCAGGCTGATCAGAGAAGCGGTAGAGCTGGTTAAATGTCCATCGAATTTCAATCGGGAGGATGGATACCCACTTGCCTCAACCTGGGAGAGAGTGGTGAAACCACAGCGAGGAGCGGGCAATGGAGACACCCTATGGTCCTAGATGTACTAGCAACGAAATACATAACAACAGGAAATAAATAATAACAATTACAAAATGTCCAACGGACCTGAAGACGCCCCCAGGAAGAGGGGAGAAACTGTTGTCAAAAAAACCAAACACGCGACGGGAATACCTGAAATGAGCAATATTAATAAATCATATTTATTATAATTTTGTATAATTAATTTTATTTAAGATTTATGTCACACAGAATTCATTTTTTGTATAAATTAAGCGAATAAACAAAAAAATATTGTGAGGTAACCGAGTTACCCCCCTTGGGAGAGGTAAGGTGAAAAAATACCTTGGTAGCTGAAGGGTTAATAGTGACAATGTTAACGCTTGTATTATTTGGAATAGTGTCATTCGTCGCAGGCCGATAACTCCGATAGCTCCACAAGACACATCTACATCTACGTCATACCCTGCTAGCCACCCAAAGGGTGTGTGGCAGGGGGTGCTTTCGCACCAGGCATGCATGAATGATAGGGTAGAACACCGGCATTACATTAAAACCCGCGTACCACACATGCAAAGCGCCAATTAAAAATCTAATACCCAAGAAACATTCTATCTTCAATCGTTCTAACATGCAAGGGATACAAAGACTACTACTACAGATTCAAAATATCATGCATAAATAAGAACATCATTATTTACATCATGCATAAATAAGAGAGTAGAGAATATAATGAGAAAGATTTACTGCCTGCCTATTGTCAATACTCGAACTATTCATGACGACGATCACAGCTGTTATGGTCCCGAATGGTACGCGGAAAAAATGACATTTTATACCTATCGGTTCTACAATCTAGCTCTCTAATTTTATTGGCGCGATCTAATCTGCCGTAGTACGAAGGGGTTAATAGTATGTTTTTTACGTCGTCAGTGAAATGATTTTCCTGAAATTTATTTAGGAGGTTAAACCTATAATTTAATCTACGCTGTGATAGCGATTCCCATCCTAATTCTTCTAACAGTCCAGACACACTAGCCAACTTATCGTATCATCGTTTCACAAACCTAGCTCCTCTTCGCTGTACGCGATCTAACTCTGATATCAACCCCGTTTCGTATGGATCCCATACACTAACAGCATATTCCTGACGAGGCCTAACGATTGAAAAATAACAACGTTCTTTCTCATTGCCGGCGACCATGATTCGCAAATGCGATTTCGGAGTCTACGGGGGTTACGCAAATGTATTAAGGGACAATTTACTGCCTCCCTGCCTCACAGATGGCAAGACAATACCGGGTAATTTAAAATTTCTGGCGCGCTAGGAGTTCATTTGCCAAACCAATCCGTTACATCTAAAAAAAATAATGTATTTTGAAAATACAAAATACCCTTTAAATGTATTTTCGTTACAAAATACAAAATGCACTCAGAAAATGTATTTCCGACACAAATTACAAACTACCAAATTTATCGCAAATACGTATTTCAAATCAATGTATTTTCGATACTGCCCATCTCTGTGAATACCCCATAAAATTTAGAGGACGCATGATTCATTACGATACCTACAATGCTCTCAAATCATCATTTACTCGTCATAAATTTGTCTATTCGCATTTCTCTGTGCAGTGCACAGAAGACAGAAACAGTGTCATTCCAGGGAAAATTAATTTCCATACCGAGGGAATTTCCAGTTCGCAAGAGGCGAGGCAGACTGCGAAGATAGCTGGCGAGTGACTCAACGCCTAAATGGACCGCAGACCTTTCTTTAATTTAAAAATAACCCCAAGGCCAAGGCCTTGGTTGCATTTTCACGGGCCTACGACGCGGATGAGTCATCATCGTATCTCAAACTTTTACTTCACGCGCGTCCCCGTTATAACTTTCGCGCGTGATTATGCGACGTGAGCTTCATTTTTCTTTCGCTCCCGCGGCGGAGTCTAATCGACCCGCGAAATAAACAGTAAGGAACGCTTTCACGCCCTCTCGCCGTGTACCGGCGTCTGTCTGTTCTTTCGCGTTGTTTACAATGGCCGCGCAGAAAGGGAAAGAAGACAGAAAGAGTTGAAAATTTAAAAAAATGTCTCAATTGAAAGAAAAGCAACTCGCCTGGGAATGTGGAGTGACGTCGAATTGAGATGTACCGCTACAGCAAGTGAAGAGTGCATTTTTTTTACCACAGGTGGGGTTCAATTAAGCAAAAGATATTTCTATTTCTCATCACTTGTATCTACATCTACATATTTACCTGAATGCCAACTGAAATATAGGGGTCACAATTACTCACTACATGTCTTGGGGAAAACATATTCGGGAAATATGCGGTGAAAAATACAGGAATCTAGGCTTTATCAAGAGAGTACTCGGAAAATGTGATGAGAAATTGAAAGAACGTTGTTATTTTTCAATCGTTAGGCCTCATCTGAAATATGCTGCCAGTATATGGGATCCATATGAAGCGGGGTTGATATCGGAATTAGATCGCGTGCAGCGAAGAGGAGCTAGGTTTGTAAAACGATGCTACGATAAGTTTAGTAGTGTGTCTGGATTGTTAGAAGAATTGGGATGGGAATCGCTATCACAGCGTACCTTAAATTATAGGCTTAATCTCTTAGCTAAATGTCAGGAAAAACATTTCTCTGACGACGTAAAAAACACACTATTAACATCCTCGCAGCACGGTAGATTAGATCGCGCCAACAAAAATAGAGGGATAGATTGTAGAACCGATAGGTATAAAATGCCATTTTTTCCGCGTACCATTCGGGACCATAACAGCTGTGATCGTCGTCATGAATAGTGTAAATAGTGACATTAGCTAGATTTTAGGTCTCTTTCGTATGAGGAAAAAATGACATTTTATACCTATCGGTTCTACAATCTATCTCTCTATTTTATCTACCGTAGTTCGAGGGGGTTAATAGCATGTTTTTTACGTCGTCAGAGAAATGTTTATCCTGAAATTTAGCTAAGAGATTATGCTTATAATTTAATCTACGCTGTGATAGCGATTCCCAACCCAATTCTTCTAACAATCCAGATACACTACTAAACTTATCGTAGCATCGTTTTACAAACCTAGCTCCTCTTCGCTGCACGCGATCTAATTGCGATATCAACCCCGCTCCATATGGTTCCCATATACTGGCAGCATATTCCAGATGAGGCCTAACGATTGAAACATAACAACGTTCCTTCAGCATCTCATCACATTTTCCGAGTATTCTCTTGATAAAGCCTAGATTCCTGTATTTTTGACCGCATATTTCCCGAATATGTTTTCCCCAAGATATGTCGTTAATAATCGTGACCCCTAAGTACTTAACAGACTCGGCATTAGTTATTTCCGTATTATTAATTATGTAAGTCCTACCTGGCCTATTTATATTTTTCCTAAAGGTGACTGCTATCAACTTTTTAATGTTCAGTTCCATCTGACACTGCATTCATCTACATCTACATCTACGTGATACCCTGCGAGCCACCACGAGGGTGTGTGGCAGGGGGTGAAGATCTTTAAACATGCACCATTGACATGCAAGGAGGATATTTAAGGGAGATATGCTAGATAATAGGGTCACATGGAGCTAGATGGTTAGTATCTACATAATAAGGAAGGGATTATTGGTTCTTATTACATGCACCATGCACTACAGACTACTCTAACTATATTTCACCTACCTATCCCTTTGCTACGCTGCCTATTGTTCTCTCTTATAGTACGAGGGAAAATGACATTTTAAATCTATCGGTACGACAATCTATCTCTCTAATCTTGTTAATATGATCAAACCTAGCATAATACGCAGGGGTTCTCAATTTATATCTAACGTACATCTACATCATCTACATCTACCACATACCCTGCAAGCCACACAAAGGGTGTGTGGCAGGGGGTGCTTTCGCACCAGGCATGCATGAATCTACATCTACATCTACGTCATACCCTGCTAGCCACCCAAAGGGTGTGTGGCAGGGGGTGCTTTCGCACCAGGCATGCATGAATTATATGGTAGAACACCGACATTACATTAAAACCCGCGTACCACACATGCAAAGCGCCAATTACAAATCTAATACCCAAGAAACATTCTATCTTCAATCGTTCAAACATGCAAGGGATACAAAGACTACTACTACAGATTCAAAATATCATGCATAAATAAGAACATCATTATTTACATCATGCATAAATAAGAGAGTAGAGAATATAATGAGAAAGATTTACTGCCTGCCTATTGTCAATACTCGAACTATTCATGACGACGATCACAGCTGTTATGGTCCCGAATGGTACGCGGAAAAAATGACATTTTATACCTATCGGTTCTACAATCTAGCTCTCTAATTTTATTGGCGCGATCTAATCTGCCGTAGTACGAAGGGGTTAATAGTATGTTTTTTACGTCGTCAGTAAAATGATTTTCCTGAAATTTATTTAGGAGGTTAAGCCTATAATTTAATCTACGCTGTGATAGCGATTCCCATCCTAATTCTTCTAACAGTCCAGACACACTAGCCAACTTATCGTATCATCGTTTCACAAACCTAGCTCCTCTTCGCTGGACGCGATCTAACTCTGATATCAACCCCGTTTCGTATGGATCCCATACACTAACAGCATATTCCAGATGAGGCCTAACGATTGAAAAATAACAACGCTCTTTCACTTTCTCATCACATTTTCCGAGTACTCTCTTGATAAAGCCTAGCTTCCTATATGCTTGACCGCATATTTCCCTAATATGTTTTCCCCAAGATAGGTCGTGACTAATTGTGACTCCTAAGTACTTAACAGACTCGGCGTGAATAATTTCTGTATTTTTAATTCTGTAAGCCCTAACTGGCCAATTTTTCTTTTTCCAAAAGCTGACTGCTACGCACTTTTTTATGTTTAGTTCCATCTGCCACTTTTCGCACCAAGCATGAATAGCAAGTAGGTCGATTGTTAACGAGTCGCTATCTTCGGAATTGTTAATATCCCTATACACAACCGCGTCGTCTGTGAAGAGTCTAAGCTTACTTTTAACGACGTTACTAATATCATTAATGTACATACAAGAGAAATAAAAGTGGACCAATTACACTTCCCTGAGGAACACCCGATGTAACGCTAACTGTGTTTGACATGATACCGTCTATGACAACCCTTTGTTCCCGCCCATGTAAGAATTGATTAATCCAACTAATAATGTTTTTATCTATTCCATATGCTTCTAGTTTTGAGAGCAACTTAACATGAGGTACCTTATCAAAAGCTTTCCTAAAATCGAGGAATATCGCGTCAACTTGGACATTATTTTCACCCGAGAGCAAGATGTCATGAACGAAGAGGGCCAATTGGGTTTCGCAAGATCTACCCTTTCGAAATCCGTGTTGGTTATTTATTAACAATTCCTCCCTATCTAAATGACTCATAATGGAGCTTACGATTATGTGTTCAAATACCTTACAGGAAATGGATGTGAGAGAAATAGGCCTATAGTTACTAGGGTCTTCCCTGTCGCCGCTTTTGAATATAGGTGTGACATTTGCTACTCTCCAGTCCTTAGGCACTACATGATCTACTAAAGATTTGGTAAATATTAATTCTAAGTAAGGCGCTATGTCTGATGCCATTGTTTTATATACGCGAGCAGGTATTTGATCTGGACCGGGGGATTTGTTGGGGTTAATATTTTTTAGCTGCTGTTCTATGCCGCGACAATTTATAATAATTTCAGGCATACATGTTTGGGAACGAACTGGCTGCGGATCGAAAAGATGTGGTGTATAAGTACTGAAAATGCTTTTGAAGAATGAGTTTAACGAATTGGCTTTTTGTAGGCTGTTGGTTATCTTTTCCCCTTTGATATTCTTAAGCGTGTGTACTGTTGATTTATTTCCTTGAGTGTCCCTAACATACGACCAAAATGCCTTGGGATTATCGTTCAATTGTTCTCCCAGTAATTTACTTTTGAAATCAGCTAACGCCCTTCGGCACGCTTTTTTTGCTAAGAGTTTAGATATTTTGTAATTTTCGGTGACTGTGTATAGTTCTTCGGAGGATTTGTTAATTTTTGCCCTTTTTAACCTAGCATGACATGTTCTTTGGTGCTTTAATGTTTTTCTAACCTCCGCGTTATACCACCTAGGCTCTGCATTGGCTCTTTTCCATTTACTTGGTATGTATTTGCTAACTACTGATCGTGTAACGTTGAGGAAAGTATTCCACAAAACCTCAGTATTACTGTTGATACTTATTTTTTGAAAATTAGTAAATGACTTTTGGAACTCTCGTTTCATACCTTCGTAGTCAGCCTTATTATATAAGTAGATTTTTCTTTGTGGATTATGTTTCTTGATCATGCTCACGGAAAAATTAGCTTTAACTATCTTGTGGTCGCTTATTCCCTTATCCGTACCTATGTTTACAACCATGTGTGGAATATTTGTCGCTAAAAGATCAAGTGTATTTTTCCCTCTAGTTGGAGCAGTGACTAATTGATGTAGTGAGTGAGATGTGAATGTATACAGGAGTGACTCACAAAGGTCTTTGTCTTTCCCCCCAGTGATAAAACTGTACGTGTCCCAGTCTATGGACGGAAGATTGAAATCCCCACCGATTATAATATGACAGTCGTTTTTTTGAGTGGTTAATTTACTGAGTTGACTTTCTAGTCCTAATATTGAGGTTATATAGGTATCTGGTGGTCTGTAATATGCGCACACATAGATTGTTTTTGCTTTAGGATTTTGAATGGAGCACCATACGCTTTCTACCTGGTCGTCGGAAAATGACTCCCTCCTACTAATATAACAATCCTTCACTGCAATAAAAACTCCTCCCCCGGTCCTTTCCACTCTATCTTTTCTATAAACTGTGAAATTTTTTGGGAATACTTCATTATCTGCGATTTCGTTACACAACCAACTTTCCGTCCCTATAATTAAGTCTGCGTCAGTAGTTTCAATTAGATGGTAGAAGTCAGCTACTTTATTCCTTAAGCTACGGCAATTTACTACCACGACAGAAAAGGATTTATCAGTGAGCGTATTCCCGGAAAGTGTATTCTCATTACAACTCGCTTTCTTAGGTATATTCAAAGTTACATTACTGCTATTTTTTGAAACTGGCCTCTTACTGTTCTCTTTAGACTTAACACTTTCTTGGATATTTTTTCTATTAAATATTGTTCGCGATGGTACCTGATTCGACCCATTAGCTGACCTACTCTCTGCCCTACCCTCTATCCTAAAAAAGGTCTACAGTGATCGAGTATGCTACTCGCTACACAGCTAGCTGCCTCGGCCGTGTAATGGACACCAGAACGGTTCAGAGGGGTCCGACACGATCGGATTGCCGGCCGAAGGTCGACGAAGGAGGCTCCAATGTCCGTGCAGAAGCGACGCAACCTCTGGTTTATGCCCTCCACTCGGCTCCAGACCAGGGGTCCACGATCGATCCTCGGGACAAGAGTACAAATTGCAAGCGTCATGTCAACCCCTTCGTCGCGACTTACCCGCTTCACTTCGGAGTCCAGTTCCCTGAAGGAACGCAGGATCTCCTCGGATCCACGGTCCATGGCGTCGTTAACGCCGACATGGGCCACAATCTGCAGACTTGAGCACTTCGTGCCCCGGACCGCCGCACCAACCGCCTGCGTCACCTGCGGAACACCGCCACTTGGAATGCACCATGACGTTACACGGTGGCTTATACCCTCATGGCCTGCCCTTTCCCGCAAAGGGATCATAACACGGCGGACGTTACTACTACCTATCACTACAATCCCCCCCTTCCCACTCTGACGACTCTTCCTAGGTGCCAGTCTCGGAGTAGGAGTAGGCACGTCAGGCACCTCGGAATTTCCATCCGAAAGCAACTGGTACCTGTTCGAAACGGGAATGGGAGGTGCCAAAGCATCTCCTGAACCACGCTTCAGAGTGACCTTACCTCCACTCCTCCGAGACACGACCCTCCAGATATGATAGCATAATGATATGGTAGAACACCGACATTACATTAAAACCCGCGTACCACACATGCAAAGCGCCAATTAAACATCTAATACCCAAGATACATTCTATCTTCAAATCGTAATCTGTGAAAAACTCGGTTTCGAATTTACTTCGAACGTTTAACCTAAATTTTAACCTTCTTTCTGATAGAACCATTGCAAAATTGCATTCATTGCAATTGCAAACCATAGAACCATTGCAAAATTGCATTCATCTACGTCTACATCTACGTGATACCCTGCGAGCCACCACGAGGGTGTGTGGCAGGGGGTGAAGATCACCAAACATACATTATTGACATGCAACTAGGATATTTAATGAAGGCATGCTAGATAATGGGGTCACATGCAGCTAGATGGTTAGTATCTACATATAAAGAAAGGCGTTACTGGTTGTTATAACATGCGTCATACACTACAGACTACTCTAACTATATTTCACCTACCTATCCCTTTGCTACGCTGCCTATTGCTCTCTCTTATAGTACGAGGGAAAAATGACATTTTAAATCTATCGGTACGACAATCTATTTCTCTAATCTTGTTAATATGATCAAACCTAGCATAATACGCAGGGGATCTCAATATATATCTAACATCATCGGTGAACAACTCTGTTTCGAATTTACTTAAAAGGTTTAACCTAAATTTTAACCTGCGTACTGATAGTAATTCCCAGCCTAGTTCCTCTATTAAGCTCGTAACACTTATACATTTATCATAACGGCCTTTAACAAACCTAGCAGATCTCCTTTGCACGCGCTCTATTTCTTTTATCATACCTTCCTCGTACGGATCCCATATACTAGCGGCATATTCTAAATGAGGCCTGACGAGTGTAAAATAGCTTCTTTCTCGTACTCTCTCATCGCATTTGCCTAGAACCCTTTTTACGAATCCTAATCTACGGTTTGCTACACTAGTTACTTTCCTGATGTGTTTCCCCCATGACATGTCTTCAGTGATGGTGACGCCTAAGTATTTAATTGAATCTACGTTACATATTTTGTTTTCCTTGATGCAATAATTATTCCGGGGAAAGCCACTCTTTTTCCAAAAATTCATAATCGCCCATTTCTTCAAATTCAATTCTAGTTGCCATCTATCACACCAATCATCAATCGCATCTAAATCCTTAGCTAAAAACTGTCTGTCCTCTTCATTTCTAATTTCCTTATACACTACTGCATCATCGGCAAAAAGACGGAGCTTGCTATTTTTTACTACACTATTCAAGTCGTTTACGTACAGAAGAAATAAAATTGGGCCTATCACGCTTCCCTGGGGAACACCTGATGTAACTTTCACTTCGCCGGAGCTGACACCATCTAATACCACCCTTTGAACGCGTTCATGTAAGAAGTCTCCTATCCAGCCTACTATATTACTATCTATTCCGTATGATGCTAACTTCGCGAGTAACTTACAGTGGGGAACCTTGTCAAAAGCTTTTGCCCATCATTCAACCCATTCGCAAAGCATTCAACCCATCTAAGGGATGAACGACAGACGATGGCATGTACTTAGTAGCAATAATGATTGTAGTAATGACCCAAAGCGGAATGACATGGTCCTACCACCTTGAGGACGCTCCTCGTCCACTGAGGGTAAGTGGACGAGCGGGATTGGTGAAAGCGTTCGGCTGAGGACGTTGGTGATTACAAGAGGAACAGTTGAGTGGATGGGGGCGCGGATGAGGGCTCTCTCTCTCTTTCTGCCTCCAGAAGTTTTTAAAAGTGTCAGCGTCGCAAATGAGTCTGGCCCGAGGGAGAGGTGAGGAGAGAACGGGTTTATATGAGGAGGGAGGAAGAGAGAGGTCGCTGGGCTAATGAGGATTGTTATGAGGAAGTGGTCGACACACGCGCTTATCGACCATCTTGCAGACTGGAGACGGGAGAGGAGGACCAGGGGGGGGGGGGGAGGGAGGAAGTAGAGAAGGGAGGGCCGAGGAGGAGGTAAAAGGAGGTAGAAGGAGAGAGGTTAATGAAGAGGGAGGGGAGAAAGAGAGAGTGTGACAAAAGGACACTTGAAAATGCCCCGTTGTGAAGCCCCCTTTGTCTCCTCTTTTCCTCCCAAACTGGGAGGCGACCTTCCCCCAGCTCTGGTGCGAATGTTCAGAATTGTTGTGCGGGCAGTGCAGTCCCAGTCATCTACATCTACATCTACGTCATACCCTGCAAGCCACCCAAAGGGTGTGTGGCAGGGGGTGCTTTCGCACCAGGCATGCATGAATGATATGGTAGAACACCGACATTACATTAAAAACCCGCGTACCACACATGCAAAGCGCCAATTACAAATCTAATACCCAAGAAACATTGTATCTCCAATCGTTCTAACATGCAAGGGATACAAAGACTACTACTACAGATTCAAAATATCATGCATAAATAAGAACATCATTATTTACATCATGCATAAATAAGAAAGAGGAGAATATAATGAGAAAGATTAACTGCCTGCCTATTGTCAATACTCGAACTGTCATGTGGTATTAGACGTCGCGAAACTTCGTGGCAGTCACCAGGGTTTTTAAGCCCTCTTTTCCTCCCAAACTGGGTGGCGACCGTGTACGCCACCCAGGCTAAATTATGGCTACTTGAGAGTACTTTTCATCGGACCATGATTCTTCCAAAGAGATCATTTTTTTGCCTTCCAGAGCAAGGAAAACAGTATTGATATCCATTTCAAAATGAAAGGCATTGGTAACTTTACATAGAGAATTTTTGATGATTACCGACCATGGTTTCAGCACCTAGTGACATTATCAAGGTTGATTAATAAACCTAGCCCCAGATTCAGCACCTAGTGCCATTATCACCCCTGATAATGGCCCTTGGTGCTGAAACCATGGTCGGAAATCATTCAAAATTCTGTGTGTAAAGTTACCACTGTCTTTCATTTTGAAATGGATATCAATACCAATTGCTTCCACAAAGTTGAGCCTGATACGCTTTTATATATAATGGAAAACAGAATTTGTAGGTTCATTGAAGTAAACAAGGACGGAGCATCTACAATGTATGGAATTATTCACAGAACTATTAGGTAAAAAATCTTTTATCAGTACATTCACATTTGAAAACCCTTTAAATATAACGAATTTACCAATTTTTTCGCAAAAAATTAATAAATATCACACAAATATACGTAGTAATAATAAAATGGTATCCATTTGAACGTTTCTTCACTTCTATTTTCCATACTAGCCCATATTATCACACCCCGAAGTCTAACTTAATACATAGTAAGCATAACAAGTCTGCTTTTTCATTTACTAGGTTAATTGACTGGGTACCTAAACAATATGGCGTCTGCGGTCACTTGAATTTGACGTCATATCCGACCAATGAGCTCTAGGTTCCAAGGGAAGATTGCTCGATTTGCCAAGTTCTAAAACTGCCTAAATGTTCCTGTTTTCCCGAGTATCTGCATCAGATTTTCCCACGTATATACATCCGTAAAACACCTTTTCAAATTCACAAGAACAAACGAAAATAAGAAAACACATCAAGATTATACTAAGAATACTATTCATCTACATCTACATCTACGTCATACCCTGCAAGCCACCCAAAGGGTGTGTGGCAGGGGGTGCTTTCGCACCAGGCATGCATGAATGATATGGTAGAACACCGACATTACATTAAAAACCCGCGTACCACACATGCAAAGCGCCAATTACAAATCTAATACCCAAGAAACATTGTATCTCCAATCGTTCTAACATGCAAGGGATACAAAGACTACTACTACAGATTCAAAATATCATGCATAAATAAGAACATCATTATTTACATCATGCATAAATAAGAAAGAGGAGAATATAATGAGAAAGATTAACTGCCTGCCTATTGTCAATACTCGAACTATTCATGACGACGATCACAGCTGTTATGGTCCCGAATGGTACGCGGAAAAAATGACATTTTATACCTATCGGTTCTACAATCTAGCTCTCTAATTTTATTGGCGCGATCTAATCTGCCGTAGTACGAAGGGGTTAATAGTATGTTTTTTACGTCGTCAGTAAAATGATTTTCCTGAAATTTATTTAGGAGGTTAAGCCTATAATTTAATCTACGCTGTGATAGCGATTCCCATCCTAATTCTTCTAACAGTCCAGACACACTAGCCAACTTATCGTAGCATCGTTTCACAAACCTAGCTCCTCTTCGCTGGACGCGATCTAACTCTGATATCAACCCCGTTTCGTATGGATCCCATACACTAACAGCATATTCCAGATGAGGCCTAACGATTGAAAAATAACAACGTTCTTTCACTTTCTCATCACATTTTCCGAGTACTCTCTTGATAAAGCCTAGCTTCCTATATGCTTGACCGCATATTTCCCTAATATGTTTTCCCCAAGATAGGTCGTGACTAATTGTGACTCCTAAGTACTTAACAGACTCGGCGTGAATAATTTCTGTATTTTTAATTCTGTATGCCCTAAATGGCCAATTTTTCTTTTTCCAAAAGCTGACTGCTACGCACTTTTTTATGTTTAGTTCCATCTGCCACTTTTCGCACCAAGCATGAATAGCAAGTAGGTCGATTGTTAACGAGTCGCTATCTTCGGAATTGTTAATATCCCTATACACAACCGCGTCGTCTGCGAAGAGTCTAAGCTTACTTTTAACGACGTTACTAATATCATTAATGTACAAGAGAAATAAAAGTGGACCAATTACACTTCCCTGAGGAACACCCGATGTAACGCTAACTGTGTTTGACATGATACCGTCTATGACAACCCTTTGTTCCCGCCCATGTAAGAATTGATTAATCCAACTAATAATGTTTTTATCTATTCCATATGCTTCTAGTTTTGAGAGCAACTTAACGTGAGGTACCTTATCAAAAGCTTTCCTAAAATCGAGGAATATCGCGTCAACTTGGACATTATTTTCACCCGAGAGCAAGATGTCATGAACGAAGAGGGCCAATTGGGTTTCGCAAGATCTACCCTTTCGAAATCCGTGTTGGTTATTTATTAACAATTCCTCCCTATCTAAATGACTCATAATGGAGCTTACGATTATGTGTTCAAATACCTTACAGGAAATGGATGTGAGAGAAATAGGCCTATAGTTACTAGGGTCTTCCCTGTCGCCGCTTTTGAATATAGGTGTGACATTTGCTACTCTCCAGTCCTTAGGCACTACATGATCTACTAAAGATTTGGTAAATATTAATTCTAAGTAAGGCGCTATGTCTGATGCCATTGTTTTATATACGCGAGCAGGTATTTGATCTGGACCGGGGGATTTGTTGGGGTTAATATTTTTTAGCTGCTGTTCTATGCCGCGACAATTTATAATAATTTCAGGCATACATGTTTGGGAACGAACTGGCTGCGGATCGAAAAGATGTGGTGTATAAGTACTGAAAATGCTTTTGAAGAATGAGTTTAACGAATTGGCTTTTTGTAGGCTGTTGGTTATCTTTTCCCCTTTGATATTCTTAAGCGTGTGTACTGTTGATTTATTTCCTTGAGTGTCCCTAACATACGACCAAAATGCCTTGGGATTATCGTTCAATTGTTCTCCCAGTAATTTACTTTTGAAATCAGCTAACGCCCTTCGGCACGCTTTTTTTGCTAAGAGTTTAGATATTTTGTAATTTTCGGTGACTGTGTATAGTTCTTCGGAGGATTTGTTAATTTTTGCCCTTTTTAACCTAGCATGACATGTTCTTTGGTGCTTTAATGTTTTTCTAACCTCCGCGTTATACCACCTAGGCTCTGCATTGGCTCTTTTCCATTTACTTGGTATGTATTTGCTAACTACTGATCGTGTAACGTTGAGGAAAGTATTCCACAAAACCTCAGTATTACTGTTGATACTTATTTTTTGAAAATTAGTAAATGACTTTTGGAACTCTCGTTTCATACCTTCGTAGTCAGCCTTATTATATAAGTAGATTTTTCTTTGTGGATTATGTTTCTTGATCATGCTCACGGAAAAATTAGCTTTAACTATCTTGTGGTCGCTTATTCCCTTATCCGTACCTATGTTTACAACCATGTGTGGAATATTTGTCGCTAAAAGATCAAGTGTATTTTTCCCTCTAGTTGGAGCAGTGACTAATTGATGTAGTGAGTGAGATGTGAATGTATACAGGAGTGACTCACAAAGGTCTTTGTCTTTCCCCCCAGTGATAAAACTGTACGTGTCCCAGTCTATGGACGGAAGATTGAAATCCCCACCGATTATAATATGACAGTCGTTTTTTTGAGTGGTTAATTTACTGAGTTGACTTTCTAGTTCTAATATTGAGGTTATATAGGTATCTGGTGGTCTGTAATATGCGCACACATAGATTGTTTTTGCTTTAGGATTTTGAATGGAGCACCATACGCTTTCTACCTGGTCGTCGGAAAATGACTCCCTCCTACTAATATAACAATCCTTCACTGCAATAAAAACTCCTCCCCCGGTCCTTTCCACTCTATCTTTTCTATAAACTGTGAAATATTTTGGGAATACTTCATTATCTGCGATTTCGTTACACAACCAACTTTCCGTCCCTATAATTAAGTCTGCGTCAGTAGTTTCAATTAGATGGTAGAAGTCAGCTACTTTATTCCTTAAGCTACGGCAATTTACTACCACGACAGAAAAGGATTTATCAGTGAGCGTATTCCCGGAATATGTATTCTCATTAGAACTCGCTTTCTTAGGTATATTCAAAGTTACATTACTGCTATTTTTTGAAACTGGCCTCTTACTGTTCTCTTTAGACTTAACACTTTCTTGGATATTTTTTCTATTAAATATTGTTCGCGATGGTACCTGATTCGACCCATTAGCTGACCTACTCTCTGCCCTACCCTCTATCCTAAAAAAGGTCTACAGTGATCGAGTATGCTACTCGCTACACAGCTAGCTGCCTCGGCCGTGTAATGGACACCAGAACGGTTCAGAGGGGTCCGACACGATCGGATTGCCGGCCGAAGGTCGACGAAGGAGGCTCCAATGTCCGTGCAGAAGCGACGCAACCTCTGGTTTATGCCCTCCACTCGGCTCCAGACCAGGGGTCCACGATCGATCCTCGGGACAAGAGTACAAATTGCAAGCGTCATGTCAACCCCTTCGTCGCGACTTACCCGCTTCACTTCGGAGTCCAGTTCCCTGAAGGAACGCAGGATCTCCTCGGATCCACGGTCCATGGCGTCGTTAACGCCGACATGGGCCACAATCTGCAGACTTGAGCACTTCGTGCCCCGGACCGCCGCACCAACCGCCTGCGTCACCTGCGGAACACCGCCACTTGGAATGCACCATGACGTTACACGGTGGCTTATACCCTCATGGCCTGCCCTTTCCCGCAAAGGGATCATAACACGGCGGACGTTACTACTACCTATCACTACAATCCCCCCCTTCCCACTCTGACGACTCTTCCTAGGTGCCAGTCTCGGAGTAGGAGTAGGCACGTCAGGCACCTCGGAATTTCCATCCGAAAGCAACTGGTACCTGTTCGAAACGGGAATGGGAGGTGCCAAAGCATCTCCTGAACCACGCTTCAGAGTGACCTTACCTCCACTCCTCCGAGACACGACCCTCCAGATATGATAGCATAATGATATGGTAGAACACCGACATTACATTAAAACCCGCGTACCACACATGCAAAGCGCCAATTAAACATCTAATACCCAAGATACATTCTATCTTCAAATCGTAATCTGTGAAAAACTCGGTTTCGAATTTACTTCGAACGTTTAACCTAAATTTTAACCTTCTTTCTGATAGAACCATTGCAAAATTGCATTCATTGCAATTGCAAACCATAGAACCATTGCAAAATTGCATTCATCTACGTCTACATCTACGTGATACCCTGCGAGCCACCACGAGGGTGTGTGGCAGGGGGTGAAGATCACCAAACATACATTATTGACATGCAACTAGGATATTTAATGAAGGCATGCTAGATAATGGGGTCACATGCAGCTAGATGGTTAGTATCTACATATAAAGAAAGGCGTTACTGGTTGTTATAACATGCGTCATACACTACAGACTACTCTAACTATATTTCACCTACCTATCCCTTTGCTACGCTGCCTATTGCTCTCTCTTATAGTACGAGGGAAAAATGACATTTTAAATCTATCGGTACGACAATCTATTTCTCTAATCTTGTTAATATGATCAAACCTAGCATAATACGCAGGGGATCTCAATATATATCTAACATCATCGGTGAACAATTCTGTTTCGAATTTACTTAAAAGGTTTAACCTAAATTTTAACCTGCGTACTGATAGTAATTCCCAGCCTAGTTCCTCTATTAAGCTCGTAACACTTATACATTTATCATAACGGCCTTTAACAAACCTAGCAGATCTCCTTTGCACGCGCTCTATTTCTTTTATCATACCTTCCTCGTACGGATCCCATATACTAGCGGCATATTCTAAATGAGGCCTGACGAGTGTAAAATAGCTTCTTTCTCGTACTCTCTCATCGCATTTGCCTAGAACCCTTTTTACGAATCCTAATCTACGGTTTGCTACACTAGTTACTTTCCTGATGTGTTTCCCCCATGACATGTCTTCAGTGATGGTGACGCCTAAGTATTTAATTGAATCTACGTTACATATTTTGTTTTCCTTGATGCAATAATTATTCCGGGGAAAGCCACTCTTTTTCCAAAAATTCATAATCGCCCATTTCTTCAAATTCAATTCTAGTTGCCATCTATCACACCAATCATCAATCGCATCTAAATCCTTAGCTAAAAACTGTCTGTCCTCTTCATTTCTAATTTCCTTATACACTACTGCATCATCGGCAAAAAGACGGAGCTTGCTATTTTTTACTACACTATTCAAGTCGTTTACGTACAGAAGAAATAAAATTGGGCCTATCACGCTTCCCTGGGGAACACCTGATGTAACTTTCACTTCGCCGGAGCTGACACCATCTAATACCACCCTTTGAACGCGTTCATGTAAGAAGTCTCCTATCCAGCCTACTATATTACTATCTATTCCGTATGATGCTAACTTCGCGAGTAACTTACAGTGGGGAACCTTGTCAAAAGCTTTTGCCCATCATTCAACCCATTCGCAAAGCATTCAACCCATCTAAGGGATGAACGACAGACGATGGCATGTACTTAGTAGCAATAATGATTGTAGTAATGACCCAAAGCGGAATGACATGGTCCTACCACCTTGAGGACGCTCCTCGTCCACTGAGGGTAAGTGGACGAGCGGGATTGGTGAAAGCGTTCGGCTGAGGACGTTGGTGATTACAAGAGGAACAGTTGAGTGGATGGGGGCGCGGATGAGGGCTCTCTCTCTCTTTCTGCCTCCAGAAGTTTTTAAAAGTGTCAGCGTCGCAAATGAGTCTGGCCCGAGGGAGAGGTGAGGAGAGAACGGGTTTATATGAGGAGGGAGGAAGAGAGAGGTCGCTGGGCTAATGAGGATTGTTATGAGGAAGTGGTCGACACACGCGCTTATCGACCATCTTGCAGACTGGAGACGGGAGAGGAGGACCAGGGGGGGGGGGGAGGGAGGAAGTAGAGAAGGGAGGGCCGAGGAGGAGGTAAAAGGAGGTAGAAGGAGAGAGGTTAATGAAGAGGGAGGGGAGAAAGAGAGAGTGTGACAAAAGGACACTTGAAAATGCCCCGTTGTGAAGCCCCCTTTGTCTCCTCTTTTCCTCCCAAACTGGGAGGCGACCTTCCCCCAGCTCTGGTGCGAATGTTCAGAATTGTTGTGCGGGCAGTGCAGTCCCAGTCATCTACATCTACATCTACGTCATACCCTGCAAGCCACCCAAAGGGTGTGTGGCAGGGGGTGCTTTCGCACCAGGCATGCATGAATGATATGGTAGAACACCGACATTACATTAAAAACCCGCGTACCACACATGCAAAGCGCCAATTACAAATCTAATACCCAAGAAACATTGTATCTCCAATCGTTCTAACATGCAAGGGATACAAAGACTACTACTACAGATTCAAAATATCATGCATAAATAAGAACATCATTATTTACATCATGCATAAATAAGAAAGAGGAGAATATAATGAGAAAGATTAACTGCCTGCCTATTGTCAATACTCGAACTGTCATGTGGTATTAGACGTCGCGAAACTTCGTGGCAGTCACCAGGGTTTTTAAGCCCTCTTTTCCTCCCAAACTGGGTGGCGACCGTGTACGCCACCCAGGCTAAATTATGGCTACTTGAGAGTACTTTTCATCGGACCATGATTCTTCCAAAGAGATCATTTTTTTGCCTTCCAGAGCAAGGAAAACAGTATTGATATCCATTTCAAAATGAAAGGCATTGGTAACTTTACATAGAGAATTTTTGATGATTACCGACCATGGTTTCAGCACCTAGTGACATTATCAAGGTTGATTAATAAACCTAGCCCCAGATTCAGCACCTAGTGCCATTATCACCCCTGATAATGGCCCTTGGTGCTGAAACCATGGTCGGAAATCATTCAAAATTCTGTGTGTAAAGTTACCACTGTCTTTCATTTTGAAATGGATATCAATACCAATTGCTTCCACAAAGTTGAGCCTGATACGCTTTTATATATAATGGAAAACAGAATTTGTAGGTTCATTGAAGTAAACAAGGACGGAGCATCTACAATGTATGGAATTATTCACAGAACTATTAGGTAAAAAATCTTTTATCAGTACATTCACATTTGAAAACCCTTTAAATATAACGAATTTACCAATTTTTTCGCAAAAAATTAATAAATATCACACAAATATACGTAGTAATAATAAAATGGTATCCATTTGAACGTTTCTTCACTTCTATTTTCCATACTAGCCCATATTATCACACCCCGAAGTCTAACTTAATACATAGTAAGCATAACAAGTCTGCTTTTTCATTTACTAGGTTAATTGACTGGGTACCTAAACAATATGGCGTCTGCGGTCACTTGAATTTGACGTCATATCCGACCAATGAGCTCTAGGTTCCAAGGGAAGATTGCTCGATTTGCCAAGTTCTAAAACTGCCTAAATGTTCCTGTTTTCCCGAGTATCTGCATCAGATTTTCCCACGTATATACATCCGTAAAACACCTTTTCAAATTCACAAGAACAAACGAAAATAAGAAAACACATCAAGATTATACTAAGAATACTATTCATCTACATCTACATCTACGTCATACCCTGCAAGCCACCCAAAGGGTGTGTGGCAGGGGGTGCTTTCGCACCAGGCATGCATGAATGATATGGTAGAACACCGACATTACATTAAAAACCCGCGTACCACACATGCAAAGCGCCAATTACAAATCTAATACCCAAGAAACATTGTATCTCCAATCGTTCTAACATGCAAGGGATACAAAGACTACTACTACAGATTCAAAATATCATGCATAAATAAGAACATCATTATTTACATCATGCATAAATAAGAAAGAGGAGAATATAATGAGAAAGATTAACTGCCTGCCTATTGTCAATACTCGAACTATTCATGACGACGATCACAGCTGTTATGGTCCCGAATGGTACGCGGAAAAAATGACATTTTATACCTATCGGTTCTACAATCTAGCTCTCTAATTTTATTGGCGCGATCTAATCTGCCGTAGTACGAAGGGGTTAATAGTATGTTTTTTACGTCGTCAGTAAAATGATTTTCCTGAAATTTATTTAGGAGGTTAAGCCTATAATTTAATCTACGCTGTGATAGCGATTCCCATCCTAATTCTTCTAACAGTCCAGACACACTAGCCAACTTATCGTAGCATCGTTTCACAAACCTAGCTCCTCTTCGCTGGACGCGATCTAACTCTGATATCAACCCCGTTTCGTATGGATCCCATACACTAACAGCATATTCCAGATGAGGCCTAACGATTGAAAAATAACAACGTTCTTTCACTTTCTCATCACATTTTCCGAGTACTCTCTTGATAAAGCCTAGCTTCCTATATGCTTGACCGCATATTTCCCTAATATGTTTTCCCCAAGATAGGTCGTGACTAATTGTGACTCCTAAGTACTTAACAGACTCGGCGTGAATAATTTCTGTATTTTTAATTCTGTATGCCCTAAATGGCCAATTTTTCTTTTTCCAAAAGCTGACTGCTACGCACTTTTTTATGTTTAGTTCCATCTGCCACTTTTCGCACCAAGCATGAATAGCAAGTAGGTCGATTGTTAACGAGTCGCTATCTTCGGAATTGTTAATATCCCTATACACAACCGCGTCGTCTGCGAAGAGTCTAAGCTTACTTTTAACGACGTTACTAATATCATTAATGTACAAGAGAAATAAAAGTGGACCAATTACACTTCCCTGAGGAACACCCGATGTAACGCTAACTGTGTTTGACATGATACCGTCTATGACAACCCTTTGTTCCCGCCCATGTAAGAATTGATTAATCCAACTAATAATGTTTTTATCTATTCCATATGCTTCTAGTTTTGAGAGCAACTTAACGTGAGGTACCTTATCAAAAGCTTTCCTAAAATCGAGGAATATCGCGTCAACTTGGACATTATTTTCACCCGAGAGCAAGATGTCATGAACGAAGAGGGCCAATTGGGTTTCGCAAGATCTACCCTTTCGAAATCCGTGTTGGTTATTTATTAACAATTCCTCCCTATCTAAATGACTCATAATGGAGCTTACGATTATGTGTTCAAATACCTTACAGGAAATGGATGTGAGAGAAATAGGCCTATAGTTACTAGGGTCTTCCCTGTCGCCGCTTTTGAATATAGGTGTGACATTTGCTACTCTCCAGTCCTTAGGCACTACATGATCTACTAAAGATTTGGTAAATATTAATTCTAAGTAAGGCGCTATGTCTGATGCCATTGTTTTATATACGCGAGCAGGTATTTGATCTGGACCGGGGGATTTGTTGGGGTTAATATTTTTTAGCTGCTGTTCTATGCCGCGACAATTTATAATAATTTCAGGCATACATGTTTGGGAACGAACTGGCTGCGGATCGAAAAGATGTGGTGTATAAGTACTGAAAATGCTTTTGAAGAATGAGTTTAACGAATTGGCTTTTTGTAGGCTGTTGGTTATCTTTTCCCCTTTGATATTCTTAAGCGTGTGTACTGTTGATTTATTTCCTTGAGTGTCCCTAACATACGACCAAAATGCCTTGGGATTATCGTTCAATTGTTCTCCCAGTAATTTACTTTTGAAATCAGCTAACGCCCTTCGGCACGCTTTTTTTGCTAAGAGTTTAGATATTTTGTAATTTTCGGTGACTGTGTATAGTTCTTCGGAGGATTTGTTAATTTTTGCCCTTTTTAACCTAGCATGACATGTTCTTTGGTGCTTTAATGTTTTTCTAACCTCCGCGTTATACCACCTAGGCTCTGCATTGGCTCTTTTCCATTTACTTGGTATGTATTTGCTAACTACTGATCGTGTAACGTTGAGGAAAGTATTCCACAAAACCTCAGTATTACTGTTGATACTTATTTTTTGAAAATTAGTAAATGACTTTTGGAACTCTCGTTTCATACCTTCGTAGTCAGCCTTATTATATAAGTAGATTTTTCTTTGTGGATTATGTTTCTTGATCATGCTCACGGAAAAATTAGCTTTAACTATCTTGTGGTCGCTTATTCCCTTATCCGTACCTATGTTTACAACCATGTGTGGAATATTTGTCGCTAAAAGATCAAGTGTATTTTTCCCTCTAGTTGGAGCAGTGACTAATTGATGTAGTGAGTGAGATGTGAATGTATACAGGAGTGACTCACAAAGGTCTTTGTCTTTCCCCCCAGTGATAAAACTGTACGTGTCCCAGTCTATGGACGGAAGATTGAAATCCCCACCGATTATAATATGACAGTCGTTTTTTTGAGTGGTTAATTTACTGAGTTGACTTTCTAGTTCTAATATTGAGGTTATATAGGTATCTGGTGGTCTGTAATATGCGCACACATAGATTGTTTTTGCTTTAGGATTTTGAATGGAGCACCATACGCTTTCTACCTGGTCGTCGGAAAATGACTCCCTCCTACTAATATAACAATCCTTCACTGCAATAAAAACTCCTCCCCCGGTCCTTTCCACTCTATCTTTTCTATAAACTGTGAAATATTTTGGGAATACTTCATTATCTGCGATTTCGTTACACAACCAACTTTCCGTCCCTATAATTAAGTCTGCGTCAGTAGTTTCAATTAGATGGTAGAAGTCAGCTACTTTATTCCTTAAGCTACGGCAATTTACTACCACGACAGAAAAGGATTTATCAGTGAGCGTATTCCCGGAATATGTATTCTCATTAGAACTCGCTTTCTTAGGTATATTCAAAGTTACATTACTGCTATTTTTTGAAACTGGCCTCTTACTGTTCTCTTTAGACTTAACACTTTCTTGGATATTTTTTCTATTAAATATTGTTCGCGATGGTACCTGATTCGACCCATTAGCTGACCTACTCTCTGCCCTACCCTCTATCCTAAAAAAGGTCTACAGTGATCGAGTATGCTACTCGCTACACAGCTAGCTGCCTCGGCCGTGTAATGGACACCAGAACGGTTCAGAGGGGTCCGACACGATCGGATTGCCGGCCGAAGGTCGACGAAGGAGGCTCCAATGTCCGTGCAGAAGCGACGCAACCTCTGGTTTATGCCCTCCACTCGGCTCCAAACTAGGGGTCCACGATCGATCCTCGGGACAAGAGTACAAATCGCAAGCGTCATGTCAACCCCTTCGTCGCGACTTACCCGCTTCACTTCAGAGTCCAGTTCCCTGAAGGAACGCAGGATCTCCTCGGATCCACGGTCCATGGCGTCGTTAACGCCGACATGGGCCACAATCTGCAGACTTGAGCACTTCGTGCCCCGGACCGCCGCACCAACCGCCTGCGTCACCTGCGGAACACCGCCACTTGGAATGCACCATGACGTTACACGGTGGCTTATACCCTCATGGCCTGCCCTTTCCCGCAAAGGGACCATAACACGGCGGACGTTACTACTACCTATCACTACAATCCCCCCCTTCCCACTCTGACGACTCTTCCTAGGTGCCGGTCTCGGAGTAGGAGTAGGCACGTCAGGCACCTCGGAATTTCCATCCGAAAGCAACTGGTACCTGTTCGAAACGGGAATGGGAGGTGCCAAAGCATCTCCTGAACCACGCTTCAGAGTGACCTTACCTCCACTCCTCCGAGACACGACCCTCCAGACCTCCTGTTTACGGAGTTGTACTGCCCCTTCATCGGAAGACGGACCTTCAGGCAAACTCTCGATCGTCCAGCCATTCTTTGTATTCAGTGTCCTCACCATCGTAATCTCATTCTGTGCAGCCTTCTTCTACATCAACGATAAACCGTGCAGTCCACCGCTAGGGTGTGTGGCACGAGGTGATTGCACATATGGTATGCAGCACTCATCCCAGTTCAAATCAAAACCGCGCACCTTCCCTTGGCCGCAAGTAGCAGGCCAAAAGCAGTCAGGACAACAATGCGCGGACAGTCCAGAAACAAGAGGAATGCTACGAACACTAAAATCCTACCATCTGCATCTAAGAAATACCCTGCGAGCCACCACTAGGGTGTGTGACTCGGGGTGATTCCACACCAGGCATGCAGCACTCATCCCAGTTCAAATTAGAACCGCGCACGTTCCTCCGAATGCCAGGAGCAGGCCAAAAGCAGTCAGGGCAACGGTACGCAGTCAGACCAGAATCCAAGAGAGAGATACGTAGAACATGCTACCGTGCAGTATGCTGCGTGCAAAGGAGATCTACTAGGTTTGTTAAAGGCCGTTATGATAAATTTGTAAGTGTTACGAGCTTAATAGAAGAACTCGGATGGGAATTACTATCCTAACCCTGCCTAAACGCGTGAGAATACTGCACTTGTGATGGCACTAAATGTAACCTAAGAGAACACAAAAATATGGCATTTAACTAATTTAAAAGAAATAAGACTCACCTTTTATCTATATTCTTACGAAAATCCGAAAAAAAATAGCTGGAGAGACACTTATTTTCTTAAAATGCACACACAGCACTTCCTACTTCACCGGCTACCACAACTCAAGTTACGCGTGCTTGGGGGGGGTGTCAGAAGTTCTAAACGTACGTGATAAATGTCACCCAAGTGCAGTATATCAGTTTGTAGGCTAGTGGTGCGATTTGGGATTCGGTGCGATTTAGGCAACTCTCCCCTAAATGAGAAGCAAGAGTCGTGCAGGGATCATGCAATGATGACGTTTGTACTAAGTGTAGCAGGTTAATATATAAGCATTCGGGAGAAAATTTACTAATCAGCGACACTACATCTACATCTACATCTACATATTATCCTACCAGCCAACTTAAGGGTGTTTCGTAGGAGTTAATTATCACCAACATGCACAGCACAGTGTAGAAATTAACTTTCACCAACGTGTACCATACCATGGGTATGCTACAAACGCCACAGAAACTATTTAATTAATGTAAAATGCGACTAAATAAACGAGATACAAGAATCCTGCAGGGAACCCGCGAACAAGATGATAGCATTACGTAACAGATTAAGAAACAAGCATAAGGAAGCAAATTAACTAATCATCAACGTACTGCTACGTAATACCCTGCGAGCCACCACGAGGGTGTGTGGCAGGGGGTGAAGATCACCACACATGCACTATTGACATGCAACTAGGATATTTAAGGGAGACATGCTAGAAAATAGGGTCACATGGAGTTAGATGGTTAGTATCTACATAATAAGGAAGGGATTATTGGTTGTTATTACATGCATCATGCACTAAAGACTACTCTAATTATATTTCATCTACCTATCCCTTTGCTACGCTGCCTATTGTTCTCTCTTATAGTACGCGGGAAAAATAATATTTTAAATCTGTCGGTACGCAATCTATCTCTCTAATCTTGTTAATATGATCAAATCTAGCATAATAGGCAGGGGTTCTTAATATATATCTAACGTCATCTGTGGACAAAACAGTTTCGAATTTACTTAAATGGTTTAATCTAAATCTTAACCTGCGTTCTGATAGTAATTCCCATCCGAGTTCTTCTATTAAGCTCGTAACACTTATACATTTATCGTAACGGCCTTTAACAAACCTAGCAGATCTCCTTTGCACGCGCTCTAATTCTTTTATCATACCTTCCTCGTAAGGATCCCATATACTAGCGGCAACCATCTGCACGACCTGTCGAGTAACCTACTTCAAAGTTTCATTATCAGTCATTATGATCTCTCTTATCAATCACTGGAAAAAAAGACATTGTTAATCTGCCTGTTCTGCTCTCTACATCTCTAATTTTACTATCATCTACCCTAGAATATTGGAGTTCGCCACCTCAAGGTGTTTAGCAGCGGGTGACTTATCACCCACATGAACTACAGTGAAGAAATTTACTTTCATCAACTTGCACCACATAATAGTTATGCTAAAAATGCTTCAGAAACCACGAAATAGACCTTTAATGTGGCTACTTAACCGTGACGCAAGAGTCATGTAGGGAGCATGCGAAACATGGTGTTAGCACTACTCGGTAGATTTAGAAACATGCATCAGGGGGTATACGAATTAATCAGCTAAACTACCTGTCAACTAACCTGTTTCAAAGTCTCAACGCAGCCATTATGGTCTCTTATCGATCTCGGGAAAAACGACATTTTAAACCTACTTGTTCTACAGTTTATTGCCCTTATTTTATTCTCATGATATGATCTACCGTAGAATGTTGGAGTTCGTAAGATATTGAAAACTTCTTCTCCAAATAAATCGGTTTTGAATAGACTTAAAAGATTGAGAGTAATTTTCAATCGACCGTCTGATTATGACTCCCATCGTAGTTTTTTGGAAGAGGTCAGTAACACTAACGAGACTATCATAACGATCTTTCTCGTACCTTGCTGGTCTCCTCTGCACGCGTTCTTACTCTGTTTTTTTAGGCTACCTCATGTGGATCCCAAACACTGGTAGAGTATTCTAAGTAGGGTCTAACAAGGGAGAAATAGCTGATTTCTCAAACTCCATAATCGCACTTTCCTAGTACTCTTTTAACTAATCCCAGTTTACAATTATCCTGAGCAGTTATTTCCGGAATACGATTTCTCCACGAAAGGTCATTAGTTAGTTTAACTCCGAGGTATTTTACTGATTCTCTAGTCTCTAATTTGGTATTCTGTGCGTAATAAATGTACTGAGGGGAGGTTTTTCCTTCTCCAGAAGTTCATTGCAGCACGTTTTTTTTTCAATTTTTTTTCTAGCTGTCACTTATCGCACCACGCTTGAATTGCCTTGAGGTCCTTCGTTAACGCTTCCTTATCATTATCGCTAGGCATTTCCCTGTAAACTACAGCATCGTCTGCAAATAATCTGAGCTTGCTGTCTACCACCTCTGCAATATCGTAATGCACAGAAGGATTAGTAACGGGCCTTTGACACTCCCCTGTGGAATACAAGAAGTGACATTAACATCACTAAAGATGGCGCCATCATATACAACCCTCAGTACGAGATCGATTTCCGAAACGGAATTCGTGCAGGAAATAACATCTTCTTTTAAGCTGTGGGACTATTTTTATTAGTGACTTTCCACGGAAGGCTTTCCTAAAGGCGTTTTCAAAGTCAAGAAAATTGCGTCAACTGGAACGTTATATTCATCGGAGATCTTTCTATGACGCAACCCTGTGCGAGACACAGATTGCCACCAAATTGTGCGGTGCCAATTAGTTATCCTTGCGTGCGCGGCGGCAGTCAACGCTTCGGCCTTCCTTTCGGGGAAAGAGATCGCGCGTCTTTGCGTCAGAAGATAACATCGGCCGCGTCGAGGTCACTCAGTCCACTCTTGAGAGCTCTAATCCTCGCGCAAGGAAGAGCGTTGAGGCGGATGTGAAATTGCGAGGCAAAATTTTTATCAAACTTAGGAAATCCCTAGGGAGCGGACAGATGAAGCAAGTGCATCGTTTTGTAACCATTTCCTCCTGTTTGAGTCGGTTTTATAGAGATTTTTCCCCCATTCCTAATTGAGACCGCATAAGACTTTTATTATGTTCCACGGTTTGAGGGTCAGCTATGTGGAAGCTGATTTTTTTACAAATGAAAAAATAGCTTGGCTTTCTTCCACTGATTTATTTTCTTGGTGCAACATGTCGAAACATCGACGACGTTGTGTCGAAACATGTTGCGTCAAGAAAATAAATCAATGGAAGAAAACTAAATCATTTTTTTTCACTTGTGAAGACTTTTATTCTTTAATGCCAGCAACCATCAGGTTCCTGATGAAGCCCTCAGTAAACCTCAGATTTAAAGCAAGCCTCATGGGTAAAATTATTTTCCTCTTTTATTTCATTTTGGTATTGCACCAGCTGGCTGGTAGGGTTTTTTTCCACACAATTGTGTGATCACTAGCGGGTGGCTCCGTTGACGGAACTGCGCGGCTAGTTCCGTGGTTCTTTGAAAATGTCCAAAGTAAACACCACCGTGTTTAAAGTTTGGCTTTACCCCGTGGACTGTGGCGCTTAGCGCTCGCATATGGGTACCTCTGACATCATGTGCACGTTTCCTGTGAGGATAACTTGCTCCTTAAAGCCCCCATGAGATTCACCTTGGAAGAGGACGCCTGGGTAGCTTAATTGGTTAGAGCACTCGAGGGATCTCGGTTCGAATCCCAGTAAAGCCGAATGATTTTTCCACAGTGAATTTCACACAATTGATTGGTAGGTTTTTGGATAGTACATATTCTAACGTCCTGATTTCTGGCACATCGTTCCGCTATGGTTCCTATGGAAGAGCCGCCATTCCTCATACCGTCTCCCACTTCATATTTCATCCAGAAATCATATCCTCTTCCTTACTCTTTATCGCTTCCCCAGTTCGGGAACCATAACAGCTGTGATAGTCGTCTTGAATAGTCCGATTAGTGATATTAGCTAGTCTGTAGATCTTTCTTCTTATATTCTCTACGTTCTAATTTATGCATGATGTAAATATTGATGTTCTTATTTATGCATGAGATTTTGAATCTGTAGTAGTAGTCTTTGTATCCCTTGCATGTTGGAACGATTGACGATAGAATTTTTGTTGGTTAGTAGCTTTTTAATAGGCGCGTTGCATGTGTGGTACGCTGCTTTCAATGTAATTTCTACCGTATCATTCATGCATGCCTGGTGTGAAGCACTCTCTGCCACACACCCTTTGGGTGGCTTGCAGAGTACGACGTAGATGTAAATGTAGGTGAATTGTTCTCTCCTCTATCACCCTCTTCAGCATCCTCTCTCCTTTAATAATTCAATTCATCCTACATCCATCTCTTTAGCCTCCTCCAAACCTCCGTCGTCAGCTTCCTCTCCAACTATGTCCAATACCTCCTCGTTCATCCTTCTCTTCGCCCAAGTCACCCTCTCCACCCTTATCCACTCCCACATTTCAAACGCCTCGAATCTACGTACATCCTCCCTTCGTAATAACCTAGTCTAGTGGATGAAAATCGATTAGGGACTGGGAACTAGTTACGGCAAACCATTACCGCATCAATGATAAAATCCAGAAAACGTGAACGACAGCCGGGCTGAATCCCATAGTCGTTTGATCGAGATTATTCACTGACCCTAACAAGCCATATTAAAATTGAAGATGGCGTTTACATAATTATTTTTTAACTTGGGCAACTGCGTGAAGCAAATATTTTTTAATTATTGGCGCAAAAATATTGTTATATATGGCTGAAATTTTCATCAAAGAAATAAAATATATCCTCATCAATCTTATTTTGCTCATTTTTTCCTCTCCTCATCAGGCAGGCTGCATTTATAAACCTCTACTTACCATTTGATATGGTAATTACAATATTGCAGGTTAGATGGCGTCGTAATTTTTTGGTCAAGAGAAATCTTAAGCAATGAGTGGAATGGGTTGATTAATGTAGTGTTACCTCAAATGAAGTTAAAGGCATACTTTGAGTTCCTCAGGGTATTGTCATGGGCCCACTTTATTATGCTGTCAGGAAAACGCCGTTTTGATAGAATATTTTATCTGAGATTTCGTCGATTCAACTATGGCGACTTATTGATTAACTTTTAAAAATAGCAGAGAACGCAGAATAAACTGCACAATGTGAAATCGCTGACGAGATACACGCGTTTGAAAGTCCTCAATTTTGAATAAGTCTCCCTAGAGTACATAACTTAAATGATTTCCTATGGAAAACGATTTCCAAATTTTTAAAAATTACTGTATAAGTAGTGCAATTCATGTCTAATACGTTGATATCTTTGGTAAGATGAATTTTTATTTTTAAAATGCGGTCAAATTGTATGTGCTCTATGATAAATTATACCTCCCCGAAGTCCTTAAGCCTGCTTCTTTAGGGACAACAATAATATCATCGAAATCGAGGTGGGATCTAACATGGCATAAGTAAAGGTTTCTGGCGTTAGTTAAATTAGTTAAATTATTTCATGTCAGGAAATTGAAAAAGAGTGGTATTATATTTTTACGTGGAATTTAATATTTTTTCAATTTCGTATGAAGGAAAAAGTACCTGAATTTCCTAACTTTATCGTCGCACTATCCCAGTACCTTTTTAACGAATCGAAATATACGATTAGCTTCACCAGTTATTTCGGGAATATCTAAAGCCCACGTGAGGTGATGAGTCAGTTTAACTCCAAGGGATTTTACAGAACTCATGATATCTAACTGGCTCTGTTGCATAAAAGAGATATAATGAGGACAGCATTTCTTTTTCCTGAAGTTCAATTCTACACATTTTTCCAAGTGTAATTCTAGCAGTCATTTATCGCGCCATTTTAGTGTTGCCAAGAGGTCGCTCGTTAACGCTTACTTATAATTATGGCTACAGATTTCTCTAGTCACTACAACGTCGTCAGCAAATGATTTATCCGATTAAGCTTACCGTCCACTACTTTACCGACTTCTTTAATGTAAGTCAAGTGAAGGAGAGATAGTGGGCCAATGACATTCCCCTGAAGGACTCTAGGTCTGGCTTTAGCTTCATCTGAGGTGGGTAACACTATCTAAAACAACGATTTTCACTGATTGCTTAAGATTTCTATGACCCAAAAACTACGTGGTCATACAACCCAAAATATTTTCATTACCTTAATACAAATTTGTATTGTCCATCAATAAATAAAATATCTGTTACAAGAAAAAAATCGGGAGTTAATATGAGGTAATGGTATAACCTTGATGACATTTGGCAGCAATCACTTCTGACATTAGGGTTAGTTTAAGTAATAATAATAAACTCTAGTTTATAGCAGAAAACAAGCTATTTCAATTGGCAGAAGTGTATCACTCAACCGGATAATGCTATAAAGCTCATTGACTCCTCCAAGACCCTAGGAACTCAGATAGGAACTTTAATACAGTGGAGTCTGCCCGAATGTGGAACTCTGAAAGCGACCTCGGAAGAAGCCTGGCAAAATGGGACAACTCTGAACGTCGACGAGTAAAGCGGCCCAACGCAGAAAGTTGGGGCCATTGGGGTTACATATTCCATCTCCCCCCGCTTGAACCCAGCGGCGTCGCTCGGCGCGAGGCCGAGGCCCATGCGCGGGGGGCGGAGGAGGAGGCAAGGGACCCCGGGGGCGGACTGGGGGGCTGCGGGAACGGAGATGGGGTGAGGTGAGAGAGGTCCCTGATCTCTCACTTCAGCCTCTCTTCCGGCGCAACCAGTCCTGCTGCCGCTCCGCACTCCGGACAGCGCTCGATCGATCCCCCCGAAGAACAGAATTCCCTGCCGCCGCGGATTGCCGCGGGCGGGCGCCGGGGGGGATGAGGGTGGGAGGCGGGAGGAGGGGTGGTGGGGGCCATGCGAGGGCGCCTCCGCCGCCACGTGAGGGACCTGACGCGCTCCTACCTTGACCAAATTCCTCATCCTCGCTCTGAAACCATCTCTCGCCCGATTCACTCCCCACGTGAAGATACCAGTGGCGCCTACAGGCTGCATCGCTCATGGAAGGGTGACTCCGCTCAGAGGGTCCTTTCGAATGATAAAAGGCCATAACTG
This sequence comes from Ceriagrion tenellum, assembly GCA_963169105.1. Lineage (NCBI taxonomy): Eukaryota > Metazoa > Arthropoda > Insecta > Odonata > Coenagrionidae > Ceriagrion > Ceriagrion tenellum. The sequence continues at coordinate 130,443,701 of OY720633.1, forward strand.
CCACTGCTTCACGGGTTTTGTTAATATGAATTAGGTTATGGAAATAAAGTGGGCCAATGGCACTGCCCTGAAGGACTCAAGTTGTGACCATAGCTTCATTAGAGAGAACATCATCTAAAACAATCTTTCGCAGTCATTGCTTTAAATTTCTGTAACCCAAAAAATTACGACGTCATCTAACCCGCAAAACTGTAATTACCATATCAAACAATAAGTAGTGGCCATAACTACCGCCAAAAAAAAAAATTTCAACTAGGTTTTTCGTTGGAAATTGTAGCTAATTCGTTGAAATGATTGCTAACGCTTGCTTCAAAATCTCCTGCAGTGTACTTACAGGAACGATTGTATTTTTTTCCATGCAACTCTTGAATATATGTACGTTTACACGCAATTACGTATCCGTCGTGTCATACCCTTTTGCAGAAGGCAAAGTCAAATAATTTAGTTACTACCATTAGACCTAGAAAACGAGCTCACTTTTCGTGCATGATGTCCCATTTATACAAGCCACTTTCGCTTCTCATAAGCCATGTTTACACGATTTATGCACGAGCGCGGGTAGATGCGAGAGCACGTTCACCATTAAAATTGCACCGTGTAAACACACAAAATTGCGCAAGTGCATGAACGCGTGGCCATAAAATATCTAATGTTCTAATATGGAGCATTTGTCCACGTATCAGTCGCGCCACGTACTTGCGAGTGCAGAGGCATCGTATAAATACATCTTTACACTCATTCCTTCATGCACGCTCTTCTATTCCTTAGATACCTAATAATCTTCCTCTTATGATTTTCTTCTGCCACATTCTCCCGTGACTTAGTGGTCTACCTCTTTCTTTCACATCATTCACTCTTAAATATCCATCTTTTAACTCTAAAACTTTTCAGAAACCATAGGACAAAGAAAGCGAGGCCGGTCATTAAAGTTGGAGGACACAAGCTTGAGCAAGTATAGCATTTTAATTACTTAGGCAGTACGAAGAAAACGGATACAGTGGCAAAGACTTACGGAAGAGAATAGCTCTAACTAAGGAGGTTTTAAATAATTGAAGGGAGTTGATGACGGGGACCATGGGTAAGGATTTGAAGATGACGCTGGTGAAGATCTTGATATGGAGCGTAGCGTTGTATGGGCCAGAAACGTGGAGTTAACTCCTCAGAAAGGGGGACGAGAATAGGCTGCAGGAATTTGAGATGTGAGTGTGGAGTAACATGCATTAGGCTAGGTGGACGGAAAGGAAGACTAACGAAGAAGTGCTTGAGATAGTGGGCGAGGAAAGGATACTTCTTAATAAATTTCGGGATAGGCAGAGCAGGTGGCTGGAGGATGTAATAAGGGGTTTGTTGATGGGTTGATCAAGAATGTGATACAGGGAAGGATGCTGGGCAAGCGGGGAAGGGGAAGAAAGAGAATAGGTTTCATGGACGGGATGAAAAGGGGTAGATCGTATGCAGAGGCGAAAAGGGATATATTAGAGCGAGACAGGCCCCTGAAAGTGTAGAAAACCAGGATAAGATTCTCCAACATTCAGCATTGCCTTAAACGGCAAAATACAAAAAAAATGGCTGCTCTAAGACTTTGACGTATGTTAGTTGACAGGTAGTGTAGCTGATCAATTCATATGCACCCTGATGCATGTTCCTAAATCTGCCGCGTAGTGCTAACACCATATTTTGCATGTTCCCTGCATACCTCTTGTATTGAGTTTGCGTAGTTGCATTACAGATTAAGTTAATAGTTTCTGTAGCATTAGTAGCATACCTAAAGTCTGGTGTTTAGCGTATGTATTCAAGAGAGGACGCGTGGGCTATCCTTGCAGTGTATTGCTAGCTCACTTCCACAAAATCCTTAACATTTATTGTGGATTATCTTACGCATTTTATTTTATTTATTTAAATTAAATATCATCCACATTCTCCATGACAACTACTGTAAAATTGAGCATAATCCATAGCACTAAGCAGCTAACACATGTCTCCAGAATTACTCGCCTTAAAGTTTTAACAGATGGCGGATATTCTTGTTTTACAATCACCAATCCGTCCATTCCGTCGTGCTTGCCACAGAAAAGTAAGGAGAGAGCAGGGTCAAACAATGTGGTTGTTATTTCGGTTTTCAGGCTTCAGTTCGATAACGTAGTGCCTTCTAAATATGCCGCAATGTTTTTGACTCGCAGAGTCGTAATATTGTTACAATAGGGCGATAATATATGTTATAAACACTCGTAACTTAAATATCAAAAAGGCTCAAAAATGTCGGCACGTAAATAGTGAATTTGATTGTTATTTTATGGTTGATTTCAGATGTGTGAATAAGTAAGCTCATAGCTTGTCATCTTTTATTGTTGATGGGGAGTTGCTACGCATGGCGGTAATATAGAGATTTGCTGTTTTATGGTACCAGAGCGGAAATAAAATGCATGCGGAGCGTTATAAAAAAATTTTATTTAATCGCTTTCGTGAATCATGCAATGGCGGTATTGGTAATGGTAATGGCGGCGGTAATGGTAATCAGAGTCACTTCAAAAAAATTAAATCCGTATATGGTCTCCATTACGACTAGAGAAAGCCAGAAAACCACCTTAATGGTTTTTTTTCTACTAATTGGCCTCACCTACAGGAGGCACTGTCGACAGACGTGAAAGCGCCGGGTGAGGGACACCGCCTCAGCGTCTCCTCGGGGAATACCAACCCCGGGCGTCCTTGGTGAGGCCGCTGTCTGGCTGCTGTGGCTAGACGAGGAGAGATCAAGGGAGTTCGTCCGGTCGTGAGATATCGGTGGCCATTCGTCTGCGATATAGGAGGTGGGTGGAACGATCATTGTAAAAAAAAAACAGATTTCTTGCGAAACTTTGCACGTATATTCTATTCAGAGATACTCATAGCTACTGGTGAAAAAAATTGGATCTTATCCATTTGCTTTATTGACCATTCAATTGTTTTTTGGACACGTACCTATCCTTATTGCACATGATTTACATTTCGTAATAATTCGATTTCAAATTCACTGATTTTTTTCCTGTACACAAAATAATACATATTTAGGTATTACAACATATAACCATTGAGGTATACCTATGGAGAGGGCACCGCGTCATCAATCTGAAGTCCGACAACAGAAATTACAACAATACTTGTATAACCCTGCTCCCTCCTTACTTTCCTATGGATAGCATGACGGAATGAATGAATTAGCAGATGTAAAGAAAGAGTATCCATCATCTGTTTGAAAAATAAGACAAGTAACCCTTGAGACATGCATTGGTTACATAGTGCTTAGGATTCTACTTGAATCAACCGTAGTTTTCATTGGGAATGCGTATTAGTTTTTGTTTAAACAAGGAAATAATAAAATCCAAGGATAACACACATTAAAGAAGTAATTGTGTACAATTGTTTAGTAATTTGTCGATGGAATTCCTGTAATGGGCTCATATCCATCACTCTTGAGTTGGCAGCCCTTGTAGTATCAACAGTGCCATGGCAATGAGGAGTTTGTTTTAAAAGCGGGAGAACGCGTGGGGACAGTGTCGAGCCAGGGAGTAAAAGTGATTGGCAGTGAAATTGTGAGGAAGGAAAAGGAAGTGTGAGACGGTGTTAAAGGAAGTGTGTATTACTAAATATAAAAAAGGGAGAAACCAGAGTGTTGCATTATATAGAAATAAAACGAGTGTTACAATCCGCAAGCGCAAGAATGTCAACCATTTCTTTGAATTTTAAGGCAAGTGACTCATATAAACATATATTGACTGCTTAGTGCTATGGACTCTACTCCATTTCACAATAATTTTCATCGAGAATGTGGATGATTTTTTATTTGAATAAACAAATCGGAATACGTAAGGAAAATCCACATGAAAGAAGTTAGTACATGCTTATAAATAGTACCTAAGTTATCGATGGAAAAAAACATCGCGAAATCACAAAATTAGTGCGTTAACTCGCAATCGCTACAGGAAAAGGAGAGTTAACGAAGACGGCGAACTGGCTTCAGCGTCCGGCATCGGCCAGCGTAGCAAGTGCCCTCTCCATACACCTCAATGGTTATAATAACCGCTGCGAACAAATATGTTGGTGTCTTTTCGAGTCTAATTTGGATAACATATGTTCATATTCCAATATAATTTCGTCTGAATTTCGAATACCCTGCGGAAACCTGTAGTCACAACGTAGTTCTACTGAGAAAGAGACTTAAAGTATTATTCTTGTACCATTTTCTTAAATGCCTCTTCAGTAGGTTCCAAAACAAAGGCAAACGAATGATATGCTGTCCGAGAACTATTTTCGGCTGCTAAAAAATTAGTTGAATGCACACTCCATGATCCGCGATTTTTGTTTGTAAACAGATTTGCGAGCAAACTGTATACTTGCTTTTTTATCGTGGTGATATCTGTAGAAAAACCTGAAAAAAATTCAATGTTAACCGATTGTTTTTGTTGACAACTCAGTGCTGTTTTATCGCGTAGATTTATGGCATATGGAGCATGTCATTTAATTATTTGATCGAATATAAACGGTTTTTCTTCCAAACGCGAAATAACGCATCTCACAAGAATGCGGTGCACGGAAAGGAAAACAAATGAATAAACACTTTACACGGTTGGTAAGGAAAAGAAACCTCTTGATGAGGTAATGGAGAGGCAAAAAAAAGTGGCTTTAAAAGGTAATGAGAAGCGTTAAAGGGAATGGTTTTTCGGGTCTCCTTCCGCGTCTATCCATTTTTTATGGACAATATTTCGCCAGCGTTCCAGCTGTCTTCTTCAGGTCCGCTGAAGAGTGGATGCAGGGTTTTGTCCGTCCTTTTATGTTATTCCGTTTTCGCGCCTTCGGGTGGAGGTGTGTCGTGATTGGTCCGTACTTTTGATGAGCCGTTTCCAAGCGGTGGCGAGGGTTTAGCCGTCCTCTCGTTTGAAATTTTGTGGTGTTTCCGCTAGCTCTATTGATTCCCGTATGATTGAACTATTATCGTATCATGAAATACTGTCCATAAAAAATGGATAAACTTGGAAGGAGACCCGAAAAGTCATTCTCTTCATAAAAAAAAAAAACTCTGCGGAAGCCTTAACGGAAATGAGGAGCGTTAGTTTGCTCAATGCCCGATAGAGGGATAGGCAGACGGTGAAGGAGAAGAAAGAGAATAGGTTTTACGGACAAGATGATGAATGGCATGCTGAGGCAATAATGGAATACTAGAGGTACATAGGTCCCCGCACGAGAAAATATATGTAACGAGAAAATATTTGAAGGATCTGAAGTGTAAATATCAATTGAGCCTATGAGTTGTTAGAGGTAGTTTGAGCATTATGGTTCCTTTGCCATATTGGAGATCATATTTGAAGTATACTTTTTTATTTCTACAGCTGTAGGTAGCATAAAGAAAACATTCATTACTAATACTGCAATTATGTGCAGTTAGTCCTCGGTATGAGTCGTTTCGATTTACGTCTGATTCGATGTTACGTCCATGCTGACATCAATCGTCGGAAAATGTTTCCCTGCGTAACGCTAATTCAATAGACCGTACGTGCATATGCTTGCATTTTTTTATAACTTAGACATAATCATCCTATCCGAAAAAGCCATTTTTTCCGGGATAAAGGCAAAAAACGAATTTTGAAATGAACGCCTTGATTTATCTTTGGATTAAAGTGGTCACGAATATCTGGATCCGTTTTACGTTGTTTCGACTTACGTCCCTCTACTTCAACACGCATCTCCGACATAAATTGAGGACTTACTCTACTTTTATATAAGGGTAGACGGGGAGTATTGAGATGACGGACGTGCCCACGCTTTGACCACAATTGGTCCGAATTGACCATCCATTGGTGGTCCCTGATTCGATGACGTACTCCGGCAGAACGCACGACTTCTACCCGTAAAAGGAGTCGGGGGATACCTAATCCCAATTTTTTGGGCAACGGGCTCTTCCGGTTCTCAAAAGATGTGCGGTTAGTCTTCGCAAAAGCGAGACTGACGGGGACTCTCGTCTGACGTTGTTGGGGGAACCCAGCAGATACGAGTACTGCGGGGAGGCGGAGGCCCATTGTCGTCCTTTTGACGTCAATCCGCCTCATGGTGCCGGCCTCGCAGGGGTTGTAGTTCGCTAACCTTCCCTTCCCATTATCATTATTCCCACTACTTCCCACTAGGGTATAAGCGAAGGCTTGCAGACCAAGTGGGGGGTTTTTATACCCTGCGGGGAGACCCGATTCACCTGTACTTTAATATGACTGATATTCTATATAATTCAATAGCAAAATGTATACGTCTTTAACTTAACTCATTTTCTACTCGTGGTGCATTTTATAGCTCTTTCATAACGGAAGGTTATTTTTACGATCCTGAAAATTTTACTGCGGTACTGACTATATGATTTTTTTAAGAGGAAAAATAAAAACTACACGCCTTCCAACTTTTATCCGGCAATTAGGTGCTATAAATTCCTCATTTTTTAAATGTGGTCTCTCTGGAGTGCTTACCATTCCCCATGTTAAAAGGGCTGGTATTTTGCGTAAAAAATCTCGGAGAGTAGTTCGGTAAGGGGCTGATATTTTTATATTTTAGGAAGGATAAGATTTTTTTCGGTAAATGTCCGCTTCCGTCACACACCTTTCAAAAATTTTTTTCGACCCTTTTTACATAGCGTATCGCCGCAAAATTTATTTGATAAAAACTAGAAAGATGCCGGTATCTAGTGATAATTTTATTTTGGGGGAATAAGTAATGTACGATAAATAGGAAATTTTTAAAGCTTGAGGTGACGTTTTTCCCGGCCGCCATTGCACTGTTTCCACTTTTGATCGCAGCGTAGCGCGACAGTCGCTGAGTTGCGTTTACCTACAAACATCTCCCGTTCCATGTTATTTACGTATATTGTCTAGAAAAAATCTCCCTCTAGACGGTTGGTGATTAGAAGGATGGAAATATGAGGTGTAGGCATGTAGAGACGTATGTTTTCTAGAAAAAAATCTCCCTCAAGACGGTTGGTGATTACAGGGTGGAAATATGAGGTGTAGGCATGTAGAGACGTATATTTTCTAGAAAAAAAATCTCCCTCGAGACGGTTGGTGATTAGAAGGGTGGAAATATGAGGTGTGGGCATGTAGAGACGTATATTTTCAAGAAAAAAAATCTCCCACGAGACGGTTGGTGATTAGAAGGGTGGAAATAGGAGGTGTAGGCATGTAGAGACGTATATAGCGTATATTGTAAAGGTAAAGTTAGAAATATCCCTCTGTCGGAGCTTTCGCGAAACTGAGAAAATGGCGTCGAAAAAGTCGGAAAAACGACGAAAATTGGTCATTTTCTAACGTGAATATCTCAAAAAACTGTGGCTTTACAACTTTGCTGTAACTTTTGTTTTGTACTGTGATTCTTCAAGAACTAAACTATGCCACAGTCATTTACCTTAATATCACCAATTTCTGGGAATAAGTGTTTGAAAGGTGTGTGACCGAAGCGGACATTTACCTATTTTTCTTTAGGATAGTTTGGGCGCAATATCATTTCACCTACAAAATCAATGAATTTGGTCTCATTTTAAAGAAAAATATATCACCCTTCCTTTGACATCAAAAGTTCAACCCCTTACCACATTAACTTCGGAGATATTTTCCAAAAGTATGCCTGCCATTTTACATGGGAAATGATTCGTGTATGCAGTCCAGAGAGACATTATTGAGGGATTTCTAACACTTATTTTTCGTCAAAAAATCAACAGTATGTAGTTTTAATGGTTTCTCAACTATTTTTTATAATAAATCATATTGTCACTGCAGTAAATTCTTCGAGATCACAATAAACCTTCCGTTTTGATGGAGTTTTAAAAGTACCGCGAGAAAAAAATGAGTCAAGTTGAAGACTTTTTGAGATATTTTCATTTCATTACTTGCGATTTCTGTCATATAAAACTATATTATTGCGCCATTTATAATGAAATATTTAATTGATGTTCCTCACAGCTGGTGAAATTAAAACGTAAAATTCGAATATGGTCTCTATTATGATCAGGGAACTATCTCGCTCGCACTACCTTAAACTGAGACCAAATTCAATGAATTCTTGATGAAATGATACTTCGCTCAAATAAATAATACAAGTAAATTTGTGTCATTCCATATTTCAAAACTTTAACGATAGCATTTGCAACACCGCAGATTTTACGCAAATCCAATTAATTACAAGTGACGCTTAAGCGTTGAAACCTGGATTGTGTGTTTTTTAAATATGTCGTGTTGTAAATTTGATCTTCAATTTTTTTTTGACTTCGCTCAAATTTCCTAAAATGATCAAACTTGCATTTGACTCTACTTTTCATAACCGGGATGAAAAAAATATGTATTCCAAAGGCTGCTATTAAAAGAACATGCGCAAACTGCTGTTCTCCTAAAATGCGATGATTTGACCTTCGTTAAAAAAGCTTATTAAGTCATTTTATTTTTCCCAGTTTTTGCTTTGCGACCTCTTCATAACGCTCTTAGGCTGATCCCCCAATCTCGATTCTGACGGCTGTTATTACCAGAGATTTGGTCATTGCGAATTGAGGATGCACGTGGACTTGAGGCCTTTGATATATATGGGCGTGGAGGAGGATAGAAAGGGTTAGCTGGGTAGCGAGAAGGACGAACAAGGAGGTATTTGACATGGTCGGAGAGGAAGCTAGTGGCGGAGGTTTGGAGGAGACAGAATAAAATAGAATAGGATAAGTTTTATTATGCTCTGGGTTTCCCCATAAGAGCAAAAGAGAAAATACATATCAAATTCTGCTTTGGATGAAAAAATAACAAAAAAATATGTACCTGGCCAACATCTCACAGTGATGAAAAACAAAAAAATTCACAGTCACAGATAATTAACAATAAAAACGATGGAAAATTTAATTTTTTTCAACAGATTCAGGCGATATATCGTGGAAGTTCGTCATATTAAAACAGAAACAACAATTGCACTATTCCACTGGGTATTCATTACGCACGACGCGTTTCAATTCACAGAGCCATCATCAGATACAAGACCTTATTGTACCTGATGATGGCACTGTGAGTTGAAACGCAGTCCTACGTAATAAATACTCTGTGGGATAGTGAAATTTGTCGTTTCTGTTTCAATGGGAAAATATAATATCAATCACGGAGAGTTAACAAACAAACAGTAATTTCTCAGATCATTTAGGAAACATACAATTCTATAGCAGGATAAAAACTTCAATTATTGGCATATATGCTGATTACAGTAACAATTGAATAGTTTTTCCTTAAAAACAGGCAGAGAGGAAGAATTTTTTGTGGATAATGGCAAGGAATTCCAGAGAATAGAACCAGAGATGAGAAACGATTAAAGGTATGTATTTGTGCGAGGTATAAGGCGTAAGAGGTATGAGGGGTCAGAGAAGGAAGAGATAGGAGGGGTCGCGGGAGAGAAGGATGGAGGACTTATTGAAAGGAAAGGGAATTCTGAAGACGACAATAGAAGGGAGAAAAGTGCGGAAGCGTGGTAGAGGAAAGAAGACGATAGGAATTCTGAACGAAGAATAAAGAAGAGAAAGAAGAAGAAAGAAGAAGAGGAAGATGAATCGAGGATTTTAATAGGAATCTAATGGCGGACCACATAGAAGAAGGAAAGCAGAACAACATGCCAGAAATTATGAAGATAGAGTAAGTACTGTCCAAAACCTTGCGAGTCGACTCGTAGAACACTGGAATAAATCAGGCTAGTTTCAAGTCGGAGTGTGACACGGAAGAAGTGTAGAAATCTATGATCGCCTTAAGGTGTTTGGAGCGTTAATCGTGGGCCATCATGTGCGCAGTGAATTAACTTTCCGAGAACGTCGAAAAAATTCATTGATCACACTACACTTCAGTGCATCTGTTAATGCGGTTGAATATCCAAGTAGATATGTGTATAAAGGTTATGTATGCCTTTTCAAAGAAGGAGGAACGTAGAATAGAGCTGAGAACAATGGGTAAGAGGGAGGAAGAGGATGGTAATTCTGTACGAAATAAGAAGAGGGAGACGATATGAGGATTTTTAGGGGGATCTAGGCTCCAGGTATTTGAGATGTGGGTGTGGAGAAGGATGGACAAGGTTAAGTGGACGGAGAGGAAGACTAACGGGGAAGTGCTTGAGATGGTGGGCGAGGAAAGGAATGATAGGCAGGGTAGATGGTTGGAGGATGTAATGAAGGGGGATAGGTTGATGAAGAGTGTAACAGAGGGAAGGATATTGGGCAAGCGGGGAAGGGGAAGAAAGAGAATAGGTTTCATGGACGGTATGAAGAAGGGTAGATCGTATGCAGAGGCAAAAAAGGATATGCTAGAGGGAGATAGGCCCCGGAATGTGTAAAAGACCGGGAGGAGATTCTCTGTCTTTCAACAAAACCTACCTTTGCCGGTAGAATACATTATAATGATAAATGGCAGATCACCTTTCATCTACATCTACGTGATACCCTGCGAGCCACCAAGAGGGTGTGTGGCAGGGGGTGAAGATCACCAAACATAAACCATTGACATGCAAGTAGGATATTTAAGGGAGATATGCTAGATAATAGGGTCACATGCAGCTAGATGGTTAGTATCTACATAATATGAAATGGATTATTGGTTGTTATTACATGCATCATGCACTACAGACTACTCTAACTATATTTCACCTACCTATCCCTTTGCTACGCTGCCTATTGTTCCCTCTTAAAGTACGCGGGAAATATGACATTTTAAATCTATCGGTACGACAATCTATCTCTCTAATCTTGTCAATATGATCAAACCTAGCATAATACGCAGAGGCTCTCAATATATATCTAACGTCATCTGTGAACAACTCTGTTTCGAATTTACTTAAAAGGTTTAACCTAAATTTTAACCTGCGTTCTGATAAGTGACAGTTAGTTAGATAAGTGACAGATATCGTTCCGTCTTCCCTCCGACCTTTCGGCCCAAAAAAGGTCCAAATGCCGCATTTCGCGGCGGCGCCTGGCCATCCGAGGCCCCCTGCTCGCACACGTGTGGCACAGGTCGCATATTCCGCCCATCCCGCTTGCCCTTCGCGGCGTGCCAGTAGAACGACTCCCAGCCAGCCCGCCTCACAGGCGTCCGCGAGATCCCGGCGAACGACGGTCCGCTTCCGTCCGACCGACTTCTGCCGCTACCGTTGTACGCCATAGCACGTCGCTAGGGCCAAGAGCTTTACAGTGGCGGAATAAAGTGCTGTCGGAGCGAAACGGCTGCAGCCTCGACCGTTGTTTAGGTCGGACGCCTGCTTTCAAATAACTGCTGCGAACAAAATGTTAGTTTCGCGATGATGCCGCAGTCGCGCCAGTTGGGCTCTGAGCTGTGCAGTGGAAACTGATAACTGAATCTGTCTGTTTCGTCATCGATTCTGTTCCAGTAGCACAGTGCGCGTTGCTGAATTGCGGATATGATCCGGAATTCGATCGATTGATTCGAAATTGTTGTCGGCGGTTACTGGTTTATTCAGCCAACACTTACCTTTCCGCCAATCACTGCGGATAGAATTAGAACTGTGATAGAATCTTTCATGAGTCCAAATGAAATCGCACCTTTGCTCAATCGAAATATTTCTTATTACATTGAATAAAAAATTACCAGCAGAGACCCTCGAGTCAGAGACTGGAAACATCGGTTCCACTTTTCATTGGCGGGGAACGTAATATGGCAGAACCAGTTAGAATCGTGCGCCAATCGAATGAAGCGGGGCGCAAATAGTTGTAAACATGGCTTAGAAACAATTGTAGCAATATTTTTAAATTTATTTTTTTTAAATTATAAATAAACAAACACGGTCCCTCTAAGCCATAAGGCTTGTCATAAGGATCCAACACATATACATACAATGCGGCAAATAAAAAATAATGGTGTATACAAAAAACAAAAAAAACACGTTACAACAATTTATAATATTACAACTTGAGAACATAAAACATAGCCAGATTTAGGTATTCCACATTTTTGAATACACAGGTATTCGTGCCAAATATATAGAACGTAACCAATCAAAAATGTTTAATTTCATCAAGTAACCATGCATATACCTTTTTCTTCACTACTGCCATACCTTTAAGATCATCAAGGTGTTTTGGCATGCAATTAAAAGTTTGTGGCACATAGTATTTTGCTAACCTTTTACCGTATGAATTGAAATATCTGTACGTTTCCAATACAGGGAAATTTCTTTTTGACATGCAATGTGTGTTTTTACATGGAATTTTATACTCTTTTTTGTAATAATTTTCCAATATAATTACCCATTTTGTTAATTGGTCTGCGGTTAACACTTTATATTTTCTACACAAATAATTTAATTCAGAATTAGCACAATATTTACCTCTATCTTCATCAAACAATCTTAATATTCTCTTCTGGTTCCTGATTATTGAGTTCAGCAAGGTATTAGAAGCCATTCCCCAGACTGTTATTCCATATCTCAAAATACTTTGTACCATTGCGTTGTACATCAAAAGCTTTATGGATGGAGGTACTATATCTTTGATCATGTAAATTTGATATGCAACAATTCTCATTTTTTTATTTAGTTTACCAATATGGTGTGGAAATTTAAAATGTTCATCTATTACAATACCAAGGTAACAATATTTGTCCACCTGTTCCAAAGTTGAACAATTGCAATTAACATCACAAGCGACACATAAGCGACATAACAATGTAACCTTTACTTTTATACGGGCTTAATTTATGATTAAATGTGATCACGCGAAATATTTAATAATAAAGGGTAAACATTTATTAAATTGATGACTTAACAGACAAATATTTAACGATTTATTTAATTCAATATTTGATCCAATAAAGCGCCCAAAGCGTGCTATATAACATGGCCGATTTCAAGTCTCAGATTTGAGGGTCTTTACCAGCAATGTTCTAACAGCGCCGATCGTTCGACCATTGTTTGGAATGCCTCCTGCTGCTGTCCCTGACAGGATGTTTCACAGAACTGTTTAGTTGTCAAACTGTTTCGTTTGCGAAACAGTTGCACTGAAACTGTTGTCTTCTATGATTGCCACCGCTACTCTACTCCGTCCCGCATTGACGCCCCGCGCTCTCTTTTAGTAGGACTAATTTCATTCTCGCCAAACACTTCGGCGCGCGTCGGAATGCAAAACAAGAGAGCGTGCCGAGCACGTGGTAATATGACCGCATAGACTTTAAACTTGCAAGAATTTGCTGAGTACCTCAATGGACGGATTGAGTTGTTTTCTTTTTTTTTTGCTTCACGACCCAAGAGTGTTTCAGCACGTGGTTGGCTCGCTTGATTGGCGTTCTTGCGGTGTGCTATTTTCGTTCGGAATTCCTCCCATATTTTCGTCTCTGTGTTTCCGATACGGTTGTTTTCGTCTGCTTCGTATGTGTGTGTATATTAGTCATCCTTTCCGTTTCGCTACCTGAGGTCGTCTGAAGCGCGCGAAGGACGCGTCCTTCCTAAGACGGGATCCATTTCCGGAATAAGAATAGACTGCCCATGAAATTAATTCCGTCGCTTTCAGCCTTCGCTTCCAACGTGTGTAGGTTTATCTCAGCATATTTAATGCCTCTGAATGAATGTGGGATATTTCCCGGTCGCCACGTGCATAGCTAACGAACGCGTCTCTTCGTGAACCTCCGTTGCCAATGGCGACCGATTAAACAACTTGTTTTAACTTTCACATTGTATGTTTTATTTCAATTTAGGCAACTGACGCTTTTGAATTAAATTATTGTATGATGACACTTAACATCCTAACCACACGTACAGTAGGAAATAGTAACAAAATCGTGTGTCATATGTTCTGGTCTCGATGGAGTATTCCTGAAATATTTTCTTGACTCGAGATAAGTTTTTGAATATGATGTAATAAGAAAGGTTGGAAAACTAAATATGAATAGCTAGTATTTTTTTCACCATACAATTAGTTTCCCAGTGGAAGCCATATCGAACAGCCAAAGTTATGAAATCGGTCGTAACACGTAGAGAGAAGTTATCTGTGTGCGATGTAAAACTTTGAGATCAAATTAAATTGCACACAGTTGAGCCCGCAAGTTTGAATTTTTATATTCGAAGCCACGGATTCGCTTTATTATTTTGGAAGAGCCATCAATAAAATCGGAAAATGAGACAATCGTTATTGGTGCATCGAAAATCGAAAAAAACTCGAAGTGATGACTCAAAAATATGACAATCGTTAAATTTGCTGCCAACATTCAAGTTCGGTCAGTATTTCAAATCGTACCTACGGTATGCATTTTGACTCGATTTAATTCCGTTACTCCTAAGTATTTTTTATAGAAGGGGAGAACACGTCGCCAACAATCAATGCTCTTACACTTTGTTCACAAATTGGAAGATATCAAATCTCTCTGTAGTAGTGTACCTGAATATAGCTTATCTACATCTACGTACTACCCTGCGAGCCACACACGAGGGTGTGTGGCAGGGGGTGAAGATCACCAAACATGCACTATTGACATACAACTAGGTTATTTAATGAATGTATGCTAGATAATAGGGTCACATGGTTAGTATCTACATAATAAGAAAGGGATTATTGGTTGTTATTACGTGCATCATGCACTACAGACTACTCTAACTATATTTCACCTACCTATCCATTTGCTACGCTGCCTATTGTTCTCTCTTATAGTACGAGGGAAAAATGACATTTTAAATCTATCGGTACGTAAATCTATCTCTCTAATCTTGTAAATATGATCAAACCTAGTATAATACGCAGGGGTTCTTAATATATATCTAACGTCATCTGTGAACAAATAGGTTTCGAATTTACTTAAAAGGTTTAACCTAAATTTTAACCTGCGTTCTGATAGTAATTCCCATCCTAGTTCTTCTATTAAACTCGTAACACTTATACAATTATCATAACGGCCTTTAACAAACCTAGCGGATCTCCTTTGCACGCGCTCTAATTCTTTTATCATACCTTCCTCGTAGGGATCCCATACACTAGCGGCATATTCTAAATGAGGCCTGACAAGTGTAAAATTGCTTCTTTCTCGTACTCTCTCATCGCATTGGCCTAGAACCCTTGCCTTACCTGCCGAAACTAGCTGTGCATTCTACGGCAAAATTGTGGAAGTCAAAAAAGTTTCACCAGCCACAATTTCGACCTTCTACCAAGCGAAATGTTCATTTTTTTTATGTTAGAAAGCATTCTATGAGGAGGTATTCTCACAGCTGCAGGATATAAGCCAGAAAGTCAGGAGGTATTACATTGAAACGTGTTTTGGGCATGCTCGCAAATATGGCCGTGAAGCCAGAACACCTACGGCTAGAGATTTAAATAGAATGGCGATTATGTGGAAATTGTGCCGTTGAAGACGAAATGAGCTAAGAGAATCGCCAACGAAACGTCAGAAAAGATTTAAATAGAGGAGTGGACAATCTGCATCATCATTGGTCATAAAATGTTAAGATTGGTTCATTGAAGCACTCCATCTTTACCTCACAAATGCAAGATCCTGTACTCCCTTGTTGATCTTCCAATGAACTTTCTTCTGTATTTGGTCCATGAACTTACTCCAGGCTCTTCCTATGGAAATTTTTCTCTCTATTTTGCCTTCAAGAATGTTCGCCAACTTTTTCCCAAACCCATCGTGTATCAGTGTGTGTTCAATTCACCTGATTCTGCTTTTTTGTAAGTTGTTACATATGGTCCTTTCCGCTTCCACTCTTCTGTACAATTCATCGTCTTCTTCTGTACAATTCTTACTATGTCTATCCATTTTATCTTCAGTATCCTCCTCCATCACAAGGTTTCGAAGGCATCTAGTCTGTTCTGGTCAGCTTTTTCGATAGGCCATGCCTATCGAGAGTCAGACACACTAGCCAACTTATCGCTACGATAAGTTGGCTAGTGTGTCTGGACTGTTAGAAGAATTAGGATGGGAATCGCTATCACAGCGTAGATTAAATTATAGGCTTAACCTCCTAACTAAATTTCAGGAAAATCATTTTACTTACGACGTAAAAAACATACTATTAACCCCTTCGTACTACGGCAGATTAGATCGCGCCAATAAAATTAGAGAGCTAGATTGCAGAACCGATAGGTATAAAATGTCATTTTTTCCGCGTACCATTCGGGACCATAACAGCTGTGATCGTCGTCATGAATAGTTCGAGTATTGATAATAGGCAGGCAGTAAATCTTTCTCATTATATTCTCTACTCTCTTATTTATGCATGATGTAAATATTGATGTTCTTATTTATGCATGATATTTTGAATCTGTAGTAGTAGTATTTGTATCCCTTGCATGTTGGAACGATTGAAGATAGAACGTTTATTGGGTATTAGATTTTTAATTGGCGCTTTGCATGTGTGGTACGCGGGTTTAAATGTAATGTCGGTGTTCTACCATATCATTCATGCATGCCTGGTGCGAAAGCACCCCCTGCCACACACCCTTTGGGTGGCTTGCAGGGTATGACGTAGATGTAGATGTAGATGCCTCAGAACCAATGAGTTTCACGCTTCACACGAATGTTTTCACGTATGTACTGTATCCTCATTTGTAGTCCCATCTTCTTTGAGCACAGAAGTTGTCTTTTTACCATGGACACCTTCTTAACTTGGCCTATCATTCGCTTGATGTTTAAAAACTTTGTGGGGCACATTTTGCGATAAAAAATACTAATGACAAAAATTATGGAGGGAAAAATCAATGGGAAGAACAACACAGGAGTTCAAGAATGGAATATACCATAGAAATAACTATGTGTGTCGAAATGGTGACGAAACTGAAATATTATCTACATCGATCTACACACATCATACTACCCGGTGACTAAAATTATCTTCGGTCGTTGCCCAAATGCCGATACAAAAATTACAGAATGAGAGATTACATGATTAAACCAGTTACATGATTCCCCAGGCTCAAATCGTATAAACATTTATCGGTTCCTATGGCTGACGTCACGTGTGCCAGCTTACTCTGGCCCCATTAACAATACATTGCAAGAATAGCCCATGCGTCCTCTGTTGCATGCATGCTCTAAGTTTGTAACGTTGTGTTGCATTGAAAGCCGATATCTTGGCCAATATTACGTGTGACCCAGGACTATTGTATAGGTCAAATCAATTCCGATAAAGAGCCTGCAAAAATTACTCATGAACGTTAATGGATTTAAATAGCCCTAAGGCGTTTACATGTTATGTAGGGCAGCAAACATTGCCTCTTTCGCACTCTGATCGAAGGTGGAAACTTTGCGCTGACTTTTGTAGATAAGTTATACGTACCGAATGCCAGTCGACATCAGCCGATGGTAACTATCAGCGGAAGTCAAAAGCACGCAATTCCACTAAGAGGCCACGAGAAAAGGATTTACACTGTGGTGATTGCTGTGGATTTTTTAAATGAGAAAAGTTGCAAGCAAAATTGGATACAGTGTACCAGTGGCAAAACATGATACCGTGAAAACTGTTACAAATGGAGCATTGGGAAAAACGTGACAAACGGGACTTTGCTCTTTGTACGAAGATGGTGTTTCGGAACTGAGTGAGTGACCATAATAAACAAGTCCATGGCAGATACTAATTTGGTGTTTATTCTTTGAATTGACAAGCTAATTTCATTTTTTTAATTATTATACTGTTTTATATTATATATATATAATATATATATGTAATATATATATATATATATTTATTATTAATGATTAAAATGATTAAAATGATATGATTAAAAAAATGAATAAAAAAATTTTCTCATGAAAATTATTTTTTTTTTAATTAAAATTAAAAAAAAATGATTAAATTATATTTATATGTAATATTATATATATATATATATTTATATATATATATATATATATATATAATATTACATATAAATATAATTTAATCATTTTTTTTAAATTTAAATTTAAAAAAAAATAATTTTCATGAGAAAATTTTTATATATATATATATATATATATAAGTTTGCCAGAGGAAGGCAGACGACAAACAGAAAACAAAAAAATGATGAACACACTTACAAAGTTTCTTGATATTTCGGTGCCACTAGCACCTTGGTCGCAAGAGCGAAGACTGAGAAGGAAGGGAGGACTGAGGCGGTAGGAAGGGAGGACTGAGGCGGAAGGAAGGAAGGGAGGGGAGGGACAGGGGAAGGGGAGGAGGGGGAGGGAGAGGAAAGGTGGGGGCGGGAGGCGGGAAGTGGAAGAAATTCGAAAGGAAGAAGTAGTATGGGCAGAGGTGAAAGAAGAAGTTAGTGGGATTTATTGAGTCCTGGCGGAGAGAAAGCCTGGAATAAGTAAATGCAAGAGGACTCAAGATCTTTGATTTGGAGTGGGGAGGAGGAAGGGGGAAGGGAGGCGAGAATGCCAACCTTAAAAGTATTATTAAAGGTGGAGTTGTGGGAAGAAACATGGGTGGCAACAGGGAGGGAAACAGAAATAGACGGTGGTTCATTACAACTGGAGCGGTGGCCATTCATGCGGATGTTAAGGGGAGTGGTCGTCAAACCGATGTAAAAACTAGGGCATAATTGGCAAAGAAGGTTTCCTCTTATAACTCTGTCACCGAACGCATCTCCGCTTTCGTTGACTACTACTTACAACCTTTTGTTCTCTCTCTCCCTTCTCACATCAAAGATACTTATCATTTTCTTGAACGCCTCCAATCTACCCCACTCCCCTCAGACTGTGATATCTTAATGGCCACCATAGATGTCACTTCTCTCTACACTTCTATTCCTCACTCTGAAGGACTTTCCGCCATTCGTCTTTTTCTTGACCAGCGGCCTGTTCCTCACGCCCCTAGTTCAGATTTTCTCCTTGACCTTTCCAACTTTATACTTACTAATAATGCTTTCTCCTTCAATAACAATTTCTACATCCAAACTAAAGGTTGTGCCATGGGTAGTCGTTTCAGCCCCTCCTATGCTAACCTCTTCTTGGGTGCTTTTGAGCAATCTTTTCTCTCGTCCTGCTCTCCTAAACCTCTTCTCTGGCTTCGTTACATTGACGATATTTTTCTTCTGTGGCCACATGGCCTTGATTCCCTTAACTCTTTCATCTCCTCCCTAAACTCCTCCTCCTCTGTCTCCTTCACCTCTAACATCTCTGCCTCTAAAATTACCTTTCTGGATGTAGACATCTCCCTCAGTAACCTTAAATTCCACACTTCTGTCCATATCAATCCCACCAACAAGCAACAATATCTCCATTTCAACAGCTGCCACCCCTCTCATACTAAACGATCCCTCCCCTTTTCCCCTCTATCCGTGGTCACCGAATATGCAACAATCCCGAATCCCTTGACCTTTTTCTCTCCAATCTCCACCAATCCCTCCTTCGCAGAGGCTACCCTGAGCGTCTTCTTCAGAAAAAAATCCTACAGCGACCCTCTTCTTCTAAATCTCTCTCTTAATAAGTTTCCTCATGATCAAATCTCCCTCTGTACCACCTATTTCCCTGGAGTTCACTCCATCCGTCGCTTAATCAAAAATCTCTACCCCATCCTCTCTGACAACCTTACCACTTCCAAAATTTTCCCCCGCTTTCCTTCTCTCACCTTTAGACGCCCTCCCAACCTCTCCACCCTCTTTAAAATCACTAAACCTCTTTCCAAATCAATCTCCCGACCTACTAAGTCCCTTCCGACGCCGTGCAATCGCCCACGTTGCAAAACTTGTGGCATCCTTCTCACCCAGCCTCTGCCTGATAAATTCCTTGCCGCTCATCTTCCTTCCGTCCCCTCACTCTCCTGCGTTTCCCATAATGTTGTCTATATCCTTCTTTGCCAATTATGCCCTAGTTTTTACATCGGTTTGACGACCACTCCCCTTAACATCCGCATGAATGGCCACCGCTCCAGTTGTAATGAACCACCGTCTATTTCTGTTTCCCTCCCTGTTGCCACCCATGTTTCTTCCCACAACTCCACCTTTAATAATACTTTTAAGGTTGGCATTCTCGCCTCCCTTCCCCCTTCCTCCTCCCCACTCCAAATCAAAGATCTTGAGTCCTCTTGCCTTTACTTATTCCAGGCTTTCTCTCCGCCAGGACTCAATAAATCCCACTAACTTCTTCTTTCACCTCTGCCCATACTACTTCTTCCTTTCGAATTTCTTCCACTTCCCGCCTCCCGCCCCCACCTTTCCTCTCCCTCCCCCTCCTCCCCTTCCCCTGTCCCTCCCCTCCCTTCCTTCCTTCCGCCTCAGTCCTCCCTTCCTACCGCCTCAGTCCTCCCTTCCTTCTCAGTCTTCGCTCTTGCGACCAAGGTGCTAGTGGCACCGAAATATCAAGAAACTTTGTAAGTGTGTTCATCATTTTTTTGTTTTCTGTTTGTCGTCTGCCTTCCTCTGGCAAACTTTTATATATTCGTCACTTAAGTGATCCTAAGTGCAGTTATATATATATACACGATGTGGATAGGATTATCCACATCGTGTGTTCATCGCCGCATGGCTGACTCCAATCCATCAACGTATTTATATATATATATATATATATATATATATATATATATATATATATATATATATATATATATATATATATATATATATATATATATATATATATATATATGTATGTATATATATGTATATATATATATAATATATAAATAATATATATATATATATATATAATAAAAATTTCTTTTTTGGCAGCAATAAAATCTAATGTTTTTATGATAATACTCTGAATAGCGTTATTACCTACACTGAAGGTAAGAACGCCAGTTTGTGCAGTTCATGTTATTTTCCTCCTCCGTCACAAAATACAAGTGATTTTGATAATTTTGAAAAAGAATTTGATGAAGAACGTGCCGAGGTATTGACGACAAAAAAGTAGGAGTATATAAATGATTTCATTAAAAAATCTACGACAAATTAACTGAATAGATGGCGTTATTACCTTCACCTGCCTTATTTCTTAATTTCCTTACTACTTACTTTCTAGTTGGAAGGGTTATAACCACATCAACGACCATTTCACATGTGTAAATTATGGGTGATATTGATTGAACGCCTAATTGAGAGAGCTCTAGCCATGCCAGTGACGAATCCTTTAATTAGAATCATGTGAAATGTGAATTTAGAATTTTGCGGGTACTTCCCACGCTGCGGCATATTAGTTGACAATCAACTCTTGAAGATGCATTGGTCACTTACTGCAATGAATAATATTCGATTTCGCCCTAGTTTTCAGCGGGAATGCGGATGATATTTAATTTAAATTAATAAACAAAATACGTAAGATAATCCACAATTAAGAAGTGAGTATGTGCTGATTTCTAAATAATTTATCGATGGAAAACATTGTAAAATGGCAAATTTAGCGCGTTGGCCCGTAAGCGCTATAGGAAAATGAGGGTCAACGAAGATGGCGGACTGCCTTCAGCTTCTAGCATTCGCCAGCATGACAAGTGCCCTCTCCATGTACCTCAATGGTGAGAACTCTAGCTTCATCAGTACATCACAAATAATATCTCAAATAATATATAAAATATCTCAAATGTGTGTGATATTGGTTGAACGCGGTATATTTTTCACATTTTTAGGAGAAAAACATAATCCATTAACTTTCAATTCCGAAAATTTTATATTTTCCGGACTAGAGGTTTCGGATGTAAGTCAAAATTAAATATTTAGAGAGAAGGATGCACGTGTGAACCAAGGCATTAGCTCGGGTAACTGAATGGAGCAAATTTATTTTATGAAAAGGGATTTTTAGCTGTACGGACGGGGGAAGGATGGCTCGACCGTGGGAGCATTTTGAAAGATGAGTTAGCAGTTGTCATGGTTTCAAGGTTAAGACTCAAATAGAGTACCAATTGTGAGAAATATAGCCACATCAATGTCAATTTCTCAAATGTGACCTGCGTGAGAGATTGGTTGAAAGCGGTATATTTTCCCTAATTTTCAATGAGACAAACGTCATCCATTAACTTGTAATTAATTCTATGGATTAAAATTCACAGGGAAAGTGATTAGGACGTTTGTCAATTTAAATGTTTAGAGAGAAGGATGCGTGCAAAGGAGATCTGCTAGTTTTGTTAAAGGCCGTTATGATAATTGTATAAGTGTTACGAGCTTAATAGAAGAACTAGGATGGGAATTACTATCAGAACGCAGGTTAAAATTTAGGTTAAACCTTTTAAGTAAATTCGAAACCTATTTGTTCACAGATGACGTTAGATATATATTAAGAACCCCTGCGTATTATACTAGGTTTGATCATATTTACAAGATTAGAGAGATAGATTGTCATATCGATAGATTTAAAATGTCATTTTTCCCTCGTACTATAAGAGAGAACAATAGGCAGCGTAGCAAATGGATAGGTAGGTGAAATATAGTTAGAGTAGTCTGTAGTGCATGATGCATGTAATAATAACCAATAATCCCTTCTTTATTATGTAGATACTAACCATCTATCTCCATGTGACCCTATTATCTAGCATATCTCCCTTAAATATCCTACTTGCATGTCAATAGTGCATGTTTGGTGATCTTCACCCCCTGCCACACACCCTCTTGGTGGCTCGCAGGGTATCACGTAGATGTAGATGAAGGATGAACGTGTGAACCAAGGCATCAGCTCGGGCAACTGAATTGAACGAGTGTTTTTTTTTAATGAAAAGGGATTTTTTTTTAGCCGAACGGACAGGGGGAAGGATGAGTCGACCAGAGGATCATTTTGAAAGATGAGGTAGCAGTTGTCATGTTTTCCGGGTTAAGACTTAAAAGAAAAAGATTAGTTAAAGCTTTCACGCAGAGGGGGGAGGGAGTGGTGCGCAGAGCTGAACTATTCCGAAGTTGAAAACTGTTCCGGCCGCCGAAACTTCGAGAGCTTCCCGCAGTGCGTGGTCTTCTTTTGGGAGGAGCATTGAGAGCGTAGATTGGGGGGCTTTTGAGATTTGGGTCCGGAGAAGAATGGATAAAATAAGCCTCGGTGGGGAGGAAGATAAAGAAGTGTTATTTATTGCAGGGGAAGGAAGTCATTGGCGGAGAAATGCTTCTTCGGAGAGGCGGAAGGAGGGGGGGGGGGAGGCTTTAAAAGTGGACGGATGACGTATTAAGACGTAACGGGATGTTGAAGGCTGTGACGGAAGAGAGAGAGAGTGAGAGGGTGGGGAGTACGTTGGACGAACGGAGAAGATCGAGGAGGGATGAGAATTGGAGTTTTGGACGCTAAGGAAAGGAGTTGAAAGGCCCGCAGAACTTAAGACAGTTTGGGCGAAATACAGGGTGTCCCATAAATGTCACGCCACAGTGACACTGGAGCTAGGGCAGCCTAAGAGGAACAGAATCAGCCTAATATGACCTTAGTAAAAGATGCACGGTTTTCGAGATATTCCCAAATTAAAGCTTTTTCAAAAATTTCACTTTTTTTACATTTCTAGTCCCAGAATTCACTTGAATAGCTCTCAAATTAAGTTTTTTTTAATTGTACGATATCATCAATCGGTTATTAAGCTGACAAAAGGGTTATTTTATTGATAAATAATGTAAAATGAGGAAAAATACTGCATTAATCTTGACTTAACTTAGCAGCAAAAAAAACAACTTCGACTTTAACCGCCTGCCGTGAAAAAAATACTAGAAAGTAAATGAGATAGTAACTTCCAAAACTTGCGTATGTTATGCCAATTTTAAAATGGTATGATACATGTATCTTACTAAATAAAATCACGTTACGTTTCCTACTGATTACTTGTAAGTAAAAACCAATGTATACTCATGGCAAAACCGGTAAGACGTGTTTATTTACAAGCTGTCGACTGCATTTGCATTTGAACTTCCTTCTTTCATCACTAGGCGGCACCACTTTCCAAAAAGTTGATTGTTTACGGAATTCTAGACAACAGTTTATGGCAACGAGACCCCAATTCATAATATATATATTCATGGTATATATGTTCCATTTCCAACTTAGAGAAAGTTATTTTTCTTCAGAATTAGACAAAACTCATCGATTTCTAGGGGAAATGATGTATTCGCCCAAACTACCTTAAAGAAAATATCTCACCCATCCAAAGATTAAAAAAATATCAGCTCCTTTCCGAACTACTTTTCGAAATTTTTTCTACCAAATATACCAGCTATTTTGCAAGGATAATAGTCCGTGTAGGCACTCCATAGAGAGACATAATATTTAAAAAAATGATTAGTTTCCAACGCATAGGTCTCGTCAAACAAATTACAGTGTGCAGTTTGTTCGTTCTATCGGCTGTTTTTTAAAAGAAATTATATTGCCTACGCCGTAATTTTCTCAGATTCGCAAAAAAAACTTTAAAAAAAAGGAGTTTTGAACGTGGCTACCGCGTGAAGAAGTAAGTCAAGTTAAAGACTTATATATGTATTATTACTTAATTACTTAGGATTTCTATCATATAAAAGTATATTATTGCACCATTAATAAATTCAATTTCAAATTCATACTTCCTACAGCTGCTGAAGTCGGAAAGTATAGTTCGAATATGGTATCCATTATGACCAGGGAAGTATTTCGCTCTAACTACCTTAATGTGGTATACGTGAGTTTTTTCCATTGTCATATTAGAGATCGCATCTTTTCTTTTTATTTAAGTAGCTGTAAGAAGCATGAAGTAATATTTTAAAATCGATAGCCTAAAATTATCGATTTATGTGGCTGAAATTCTCTGTAATAAAATGAATATATGTACCTCTATATGTCTTTTTATTTGTTCATTTTTTTCATTCCATACGTCGTAAACGTTTTTTTTGTAATTCTGTTCTAAATTACTTCGATGGGTATTCTATTTTTTTTAAAGTTGAGAATTTATACAAACTACACTCATTTGCATTTCAGATGAGATCTTAACTGTTACAAGCTCCTCATTTTCTTTTTGATAAAGTCCCTTTGGAATACATATACCCGTAACAATTCCCATTGAAAATGGGGGGTATTCCTTTGGAAAATATCTCAAAATGTGGTGCGCTAAATGGTTTATGTTTTGCTATCACAGAGAAGATGAGTTTTTTATTTATTTATGATGAGGCCAAACTCATTGAATCCTATGTGAAATTGCATCTCACATAGACATTGCTGAATGTAGTAGAAGCGAGTTCTATATGTAAATACGAATTCCCGTGAAATTTTTCGTACGTATTTTTATTACCGACATCTGTAGATAAAAGTGAAACAAATTGTGTTTGACTGATTTTGTTGTTTTTAGGCGATTCGATTAAACATGCAGGGATCGGCTTATTGTTTGACCCGGAACTCGCTTATTTTATCCACGTTGCTGATTCACTACCGCGCGAATACTGTGAAGCTGATGTATTTACTAGCAAGCATCTTCGATCCTTGTACTGTGTCAATTATCACGTATTAGCGTGAAAGAGCCGGTGTATGCAATACGGCCATTAGCGTGAAAGGATCGGTAGTTATATCATTAATATACAAAATTAAATCTAAAGGACCTATGTACCTTCTCTGGGGTACACCTGCTGTTACTTGCACTGGATGGAAACCAACGCCATGTGGAACTACCCTCCTTTCGCGGTCGCCTACGAAATACTTTTATCCAATATGTTGCGTCATGATGCATTCCATAAGCTTCCGGCCTAATTAGTGATTTCGAAATGGACCTCAATCTAATGATAGAATAGTCGGGCGTCCGGAAAAGATTCCCCGTGCCACACACCCTTGGAAATAGTGGACGGTAGGTATCCTTCAGTTTTAGACCTCTACTTTCGCAGTGTTTAATCGTCAAACTGGAATCTTAACTTTGGCAGCGTGCTCCTATCATATCCTTCCCAACCCTTTTATCATATCACACAGGCTGTGTATAAGTTGAAGATAGTTGATTACTTCATTGTCAATCATTGACACTTGCAGTTGCACAATTCTGTTCTCAGACTAGCGCCATCAACGAGATAATGCGCACTGGAGTAGATGTGAGTAAAATTAGCATTAGCTTCGAACTCATGCATTCTCTTGCGAGGGAAACTTATACATAAAACAAACAAGATGGCCACTCAGACACTAAAATTGAAGAGGATGTCATTAAACGAAGCGTGAATAGAAACTGCGCTCCGAAGTACTATTTTCTTAAAATTTGCTGTAATGAGTAAATTAAGTTTAGTGGTATCTTGTATATTTTTAATATTTCATTTATATATTCCTTCGAGTAAATTCCTATACGACAAAGTGTTAAACCGAGGCTTTTACCTCGAACCGAAAGCCAGTAATTATACAGACGCCAGCCTACATTACTCTTCAGCAGCATTTGATATCAATATTTTTTTCACGAACTGAGGAAAGCGTATAGTTATCTTCAGGCTTAAAACAATTAACTCTGTTAATTGAATCCCTGTTTTAGACGTAATTTAATTAAGAAATTTTGTGAACAGCAGAAGTTTCCCTTGGCAACGTTGTAACACTCATCACAGTTGGTCGGCTATGTGCTCCGTAAATAAACCGGAAGTCTGTTATTTAAAACTGAATACTCGTGTAATATGATCAATGAACAAAGCCGAAAAAAATAAATTAGGTAACTTAATAGCTAGTTCTAGTAATAAATGTTTTGAACAATATTATTCAAAAGTTATGTGAAGAGATGCCATCCCATTGCCATTAAAGCAGTAAATTTCAGCGTAAAAGTCAATCATTTTGTAGGCAATATGTCTTCGTTAAATCACCGATGACCTAATTAAATTTGTGCACCTATATAGTAGAAATCTTACGTGGTAATACATAATAAGATGAAGGTAGGTTATCGGGTTTGCCTAAAATAAAGGTTCCTACTTAAAGATGTAGGTGTCAAAGATTTTTTTTAAGAGAGACTGAAGCACTGAACTCTAAGGCTTCCGCGGAGTCGTTCAGAAGATATCGAAGACTTTTCGGGTTCTCTTCCGCGTGTTTCCATTGTCGAAGACGACAGTTTCGACAACAGTTTCGACTTCTGACCTGAAGAAGACAGCTGCAACGCTGTCGAAACTGTCGTCTTCGACAATGGAAACACGCGGAAGAGAACCCGAAAAGTCTTCGATATCTACTGAAGCACTGAATTGCATAAGCAAACTTTATTTACATTTAATATTGTCTGATGGTGATGTCATCTTTATATATATATATATATATATATATATATATATATATATATATATATATATATATATATATATATATATATATATATATATATATATATGTATATATCATAACTTTTTTAATCTCAATTTCCCCCGAAAACTATTGATCAAAAACTTGTATACCATTCAATAAATATTTAGATACCTAATATAATTTTTCAGCTAAGTTTATCGATAATATAACTCGAGTATTTATGTTTAAACACAGCCTTCTGGTTTTCCTCGGAGCGTATAGCCGACATTTTGTGATGAATTTGGCAACGTTGCCATGGGTGACTTCTGCTGTTTACCTTGTTTGCCAAATACATTTATCAATGTATATCATAATTAGGCAATGAATATAAATTGTAAAATGTTTAAGCCTAAAGATAATTATTCCCTTCCCTCAGTTCGTTAGGAAAACATGATATCATATCTTGCCGAAATAGCAATGGTGGCCGGAGTCAGTGTAATTTCTGGTTTTCGTGACAAAAGAAAAGTTTCGGTTTAACACTGTAACCTATAAGATTTCAACCGAAGGAGTATTTCCAGGAAATGTAAAAAATAAAAAGGCAGCACTAAGCCTGAATTTGCTCATTGCACCAAATTATATATCTTAAGAAAATGGTACTTCGAAGCTCTGGTTCCTCCATGTGGATACACTAAGAATTTTCCATTATTAAATATTGTTTCCTATAACTAAGGCCTGTCATCAGTGAAAGTAATATTTTAAACATTGCAAAGGGAAGAGTTGGGAAATGAGTGTTTTTATGACAAGCCAGAGTCGCATCCATTGAGGTATATGAAGAGGGCACTTGCTATGCTGGCCAGTGCTAGAAGCTAAAGCCAGTCCGCCATCTTCGTTGACCCACATTGTAATATAGTCCTTGCGGGTTTACGCACTTATTTTGCAATTTTACTGCGTTTTCCATTATGCACTTTCTTCTTTTATGTGGATTCTCCTTCCTTTTATTGTTACTTTATTTAAGTAAAATCTAATCCGCATTCCCAATGAAAACAATTGTAAAATCCGGTAGAATCTATAAAAATAAACAGCCAATATATGTTTCAAGAGGTACTTGCCTAAATTTCAAACAGATGGCTGCTATTCATTATTCACATCCGCTAAGCCGTCTATTTCGTCTTGCTATTCATAGGAAAGTAAGGAGAGAGCAGGGATTAGCAATATGGTTGTTATTTCGGTTTTCAGGCTATAATGTGATGACGTAGTGCCCTTACCATATACCTAAATGGCCACAACGGAACAAACTCGGTGTTGATATTTTCTTTCCACCATCTTCTCAGATATCCTGAGTTAAGATTTCAGAACCCAGACAAAATGGCCGCAAAAAAAGTCACACCTTTCACGATAAAAACATTCTGATATCCCGCGTCTACACTGAGCACCTAAGTGCACCGTTTAGACGCCCTATCATCATCAAGGTAGTTTGAGCAAAATATCATTTCAATTGGAAATCAATGAATTTTGTCTCATTTTAAAGAAAAACATATCACCCTTCCAATGACACTCAAAATTCAACCCCTTCCCACATTACTATCCGAGATATTTGCCAAAGAATGCCAGCCCTTTTACATGGGAAATATTACGTGTATGCACTCCAGAGAGGGCTTATTTGACAAATGACGAGTTTCTAACCACTAGTGCCCGTATTCATAGTCGTATTCCAAGGGGTTACCTGGGTATCCCCTAGCCAGGTAACACTTAGGGGTTCCCTACGCTGAGCGATTCATAAACCTTACCTGGGTAACACCCAGCCAGGGGACGCCTGGGTAAGAGATTTGGCAACAATCCCGCGGAAAAATACATATGAACGGTTCCGCTGAATGGTTCTCGATGTTTTCGGGGCTCATTTTTCTCCGTAACCAAGCACGCTATAACAATGATAACAATAATATACTACACTGTTTCACGAGGTTGATGAAAAATGCTTGAAGGAATATGAGAGAATGTTTACAACATTACTTAATTATTTATGTAATATGAATGGTGGGGAATACAGAGGGTGGTTCAATAAGTACCCGTGTTTGTAAACAGAAGACTTTACTATGGAAAGTTGTTGATGTTATCGTGTACTGCCATGAGCACAGTAACATCAATTCGTACCACGCGTGGGCAGCAGTACTGTGTTAGGGGAGTTTTGGGTAAGCTTCATGCCTTACCCAGGAAATCGACGGCCTGGGGGAGGTATATGGGAGGGCAGTCACCTGGGTAACGACTATGAATACAATTTCTGAGCCAAGAGGTTCCCCCACACCCGAGGGACAGCCGAGGAACGGCTATGGATACGGCTCTAGTGCCCGTATTCATAGCCGTATTCCTAGGGGTTACCTGGGTATCCCCTAGCCAGGTAACACCTAGGGGTCCTCTGCGCTGACCGATTCATAAGCCTTACCTGGGTAACACCCAGCCAGTGGACGCCTGGATTAGAGATTTGGCAACAACAACCCCGCGGAAAAATTACATATGAACGGTTCTGCTGAACGGTTGAACGTGGTGGCACTCTTTCACACCTTTTTTCTTATTTATTAGCTATTTTCTTCCATTCTGCAAAATCGTCGAATTGACGGACTACCAAACCTGCCAGAGATTTGTTCATATATATTTTTAAGAAGTAGGAATGGATTTCATGACCAGAAAAATTTCCTTAGTTGCTTTGGCTCAATGGTTTCTCTGGGTGGGTAACTAGCACTCACAGTACAATACACCGAAAGAAATATCGGGTCTTTATTTCGAGGGGTGTGGGGAGGCGGAATCTCAATCACTTGGTATCACGGATGATAAAGTATACGGTCAATATTTTCATGAATCATGCACTCCAATTTATGAATATATGTTGACCTCCCATTTTGCTTCTTTTTTATTTTTTCCTCGATATCGATACATTACTTTTGCACGAAAATAGGAAGATTTTAAACCACCCCACTCCATGTTGGTTATGCCTTACCATATAAATTTTCGTCGCTTCTAATCGTTTCCTATTAATAATATCATAAAACCCAATGAACTGCAAATAAAATAATATGTATCTGATATATTGCTCATAGAATAATCTATATTTTTATCTTAATAGATTAATTTAAGGGGAAATTTTCAGTTTTCGGCGACAAGAAAAATTGTAAATTTTTTGTCACAATTAATTACTGCCAAAAAAGTGTACAATCCATAAAGAGCAAAATATAATAACATTTATTTTCCCTATTTTCTTTTTTAGTAAGTAAATATTACTGTAATTATTTTTAACTAATTTTGGGCAACTCTTCAGTTTTACTATTTATTAACTGCCGAAATAACAATCGAAAATACGCTTTTTCTTGAATGAGTTAATACTTTCATTCCTTAAATACCAAGTAAATAATTAATGTATATCAAATCTTTCTAAATAATTTAAAACTTTAAGTAAACATTGCTGGGTACCCCATGGTTGAACGTCCTCGAATTTTCATTTATCGTTTAAAAGTAATTTTTTAGGTTTCATAACGATTGAAATAGTATTTATGTTTTGAAATGTTATAATGGGTACATTTTCTGATATTTAACTACTAACTGCTTCCATTAGCGAACTAACGTGCCACTTCATTTTCAGTTGAACATTTTAGGCATATCGAATTTTCCCGCTCAAATTCTGACTTCTCCTGGCGGAGAACTGGAGAAGAGAATAACCCTCATCGTGCCCAATCAAAGTCATCGTATCATGTACCATAGGTTCAATTCGGCCATCTTAGCTCCACCACACCCCGACTGAAGTAAACATTTTTGATGGGACAGGGTCGATATCGGCCCGGGGAACCGGATATCAGGCAAGCTGGAACTCATGGAATTAGAGAATATTGTAGCGAATACGGTATATTTAAAAGCAAGAGAAGGTAAGTCAGCTTATTCAGTATTTTCTCTTTTACCGTAACGCTCTTCACTGTTGCTTTCTTTGGCACCGAGTCGTGTACGGCGGGCAGCCGTTCGCACGTATCATGCTGTACGCTGAATGAAATTTGCAATGGCAGTTTGAATTAAAGACATATTATTAACCTCTGTATTCAGTGAAATTAATTTTCATAGTTTATTGGGTCTAATTATTTTGTGTAAATAATTTAAATTGATGCTAGTATTAAATGGGATATTATGTTTTCCTTTTTAACTTTATTTCAGGTGGCACAGATAGTAATAAAGGAAAAAGTAAAAAATGGAGAAAAATTTTGCAATTCCCCCATATATCGCAATGTATTGACCTGAGGAATAAATTAGGTAAATTTGTGCTAATTTAGAATCTTATTGATGAATCTGAAAAATGTTATAACTCATTATTTCCCTGGGGACCTGATGAACTTTTATTTGGTGAATTTCAGATGTATCCTTTTCGTATATAGTTGACCAGCAGCCTATAGGTAGGCTATTATTTAGACAATTTTGTGAAGATGCCAAACCTCAATACCACAAGTACAACATTTTCCTGGATTCCATCGTAAGTCGTGTTGCATTATGCCTTGTTCTCCTCAGTGTGTGTCTGCAGTTATTAATAACGTTGTTTGTGCTTACTTTGTAGGAGCGATATGAGGTGGAACCGGACGAAAATCGACTGGAGGTAGCACAGAAGATCTATGAAAGATACATGCAACCAGATGTAAGTTCTCATTAGAGTGGTGTGAAATTACTAATAATCTGAAGATCCGATTGGAATTGTGTTTATTAAAGTTATAATTCGTATTCCTTTGTCCCTGTGTGGCCCTTCTTTGACAGGCAAGTGAAGCGGTGGATGTCCTAAATGCAGATGATGTGGAAAAATGTAGAGAGAAATTGTCGGCTGCGAGCAAGGATTTATTTGTGGATTGTGTCGGTACAGTAAAGCACTACCTTGAGGGCGAACCGTTTCAACAGTTTGAAAATTCCATGTACTTCCATCGTTACCTCCAGTGGAAATGGCTAGAAAGGTTAATTTCTCAATTTTATATTGTACGTTAGTATGCCAGATTAAGTGGTTGAATCACTGTCGATTAATCAACTTCACTTCATCCTCGTCAACTAATCTGTTCTTCTTACACCTTAGAATTACTGAAGTCATGTGTTCGTTGCATAAAGCTTTTGCACCATGATGTTTGCTCCTTGACTAACTATGAAGAAATAGATTTTTAAATATGTGTATCCCACTCTCTTGTATGTTGGTTTAGGCACTATGTATTTAACAATTGTTTCTTTTTCCTCAGCCAACCGATCACTTACAAGACTTTTCGTATGTATCGTGTCCTTGGAAAAGGTGGCTTTGGAGAAGTATGTGCTTGCCAAGTAAGAGCCACTGGAAAAATGTATGCTTGTAAGAAGTTAGAGAAGAAAAGAATAAAAAAACGTAAAGGGGAAGCAATGGTACTAATCGAGAAACAGATTCTCCAAAAGATAAACTCGCGTTTTGTAGTAAGTGACTGCTATTTTTACTTTTCTGTAATTTGCTCTGTCTTAAAGTTATGATAAAGTTTTGGAGTATAGCTATATCAGTTGATAGATGACTGTGGCATTTGGTGTTTTTTTTCCTCGTTGAATTTGTTGTGTATTAATTTAGTGTTGAGTGGGATTTTATTGAGGAAATATGCAATGTTTTATGCATGTATCGAAGTATACTGTGTTGAATACGGGAATAATTAATTATATCATGTTTCCTCAACCAATGTGTGTAAAGCCTTAATCTCTCACATTTTGTATTTGTGGTTTTCTACCTGCCCATTGATTACATTCATTGTGCTTGCATGATATGATTAGCTTTTTAATATCTCCCCTGTTTATGTCGTATATTTGTCTAATTACGTCAGTATGTAATTATTTCACTGTGCCTTCTAAGTTTCCAAAGCATTGGCATTGATGAAAACCAGTGGAAAGCACATTTACAATCGCTTAAGCCTTTGTTATTTGTTGACATTGTATGCTGTTTAAAGTTAAAATCTCACAGCAATGGAATCTCTCAGGCTTTTTATCGATTCACTCCATCACTGTTAGTGTTACTGAAGCCTCTTCCCTGCCAGAGACATAGAATGGAGAGGGACAATACAATCTGGCCGTCTATGGCAGATGGGAGGAAATGTTTGTATCAAATAACAGTGCCTTGGTGAAGCCCTAGAGTCCATTTCCCTAAGAAATTGTTGGGGGAATAATCTGTATTTGGTTATTGGAATGAATTTGGATTTCCTTGTTAGTGTCATGTCAGTCAGTCACTCAGGCTAATTTGTAAGGAGTTAGTTGAAGTTAGGCATTGCAATAGAGTTTTGCCAAACATGGCTCTGTTTATTTTAACTTGGTTTATCTCTTTTTCTTTTGTAGGTCAGCCTTGCATATGCATACGAAACGAAAGATGCTCTCTGTTTGGTGCTCACAATAATGAATGGGGGAGACCTGAAATTCCACATATACAACATGGGTGGAAACCCTGGATTTGATATAAATCGCGCCCGTTTCTACGCAGCAGAGGCAAGTAGTTACTATCCAAATTCATTCATTCAAGAGACTGTTCATGTTCAGTGTTTTAAGGCCAGTGTTGAAATGCGTGGTTTAACATCTACATTTCATCTGTGCAGTGCAACAGTGAATGGGATTGAGTGTATTTGTTATTCTTCATATATGGAACATTATGGCTGGAGGGCAAGAAGAATGGTTGCTTCTTGTGTGTATGTGAAAATTTTCGATGGAAGTGGATACAGTTCATATTTTTGTGGAGTGTTTGTGGATTGTGGCTCAATTAATGAAGAGTTTGTTATGGAATGTGAATGCTGGGGAAAGGTTCTCAGTTGCATGTGAAATGCATGGAAGTATCTTTTCAGAGAAAAAGTTATCAGTCTGAAGATTTGTATGCTGCAGCTTTCATTTCTATCTCCTGTCTACCAATCATTAATTTCTCTCAACAGTTAAAGACTAATCATTTGATTGTCTCAAATAATATCCCCAGAATTTTTCAGCGTGGATGTTTCAGCATTTTAATCTGATCTTCTGTCCTCCCTTCTCAAATTGTTCTTCTTCAAGCGTTCATGGCGTTCATTTCCTCATTCATTATTGTTTTCCAGAGGCTTTTGTGTTGCAGAAAGTGTAATAAGTTTTAATCTGCTACTTCACAGAGTTCACCTAGCAGCCTCTATTCTTCCTCACACTTCCTCATTGGTTATTCTCTTGTTTCATTTGATCCTGATCATTCTTTGACAGCTCCATATTTCCTTTGATTCCACCTCACACATTCTGCTGCTGTTTTTGTCCAAGCTTTATTGTAATGTGAGAGTTTACTCCATTTGTATTGTGATGCTCTGCTCCCTTACTTCCAAACTTGTGTTGTTGGATGTTAGTAGCATTTCTCGTACTGAAATACCTACTTTTTAGGGTCTGCACTTGCTGTCCCCCTCTTGCATCCTCCTTTACTCACTATCCATTTTCCCAGTGGCCAAATTCTGCCACTTGCTGCAGATAGTGTTGTCCAAGTCTGGCATTGGTTTTGTTTTCTGAACTTCTTAACAAATTTTTCAGCGTGGATGTTTCAGCATTTTAATCTGACCTTCTGCCTTCCCTTCTCAAACTGCAATGTCATCGGGAAAGTGATGCATGTTTATAGTTTCTTCTTGCTTGTGTATATTGTGTGAACTTTTCTTTTGTTTCATTTATTACCTTTCGATGTAATTATTTAAGATGATTGGTGACATACTATCCTTGCTGCACTCCTTGATGCACTTCTGCTTCCTTTGCTGTGCAGCTGGGTTTAATCAAAGCCAAAACTATTCCTCATAAGGTCAGCGGATTCTCTTCTGTCTTTAAATACTGCTTTTCTGCTCTTCTCTGTGGAATCAGCATTTTGTTACCATCCGCATTGTTTAATATGTAATCAAATGATTGTGTATTAGTCTTTATGCACCCTCTTCTTTAAATAGTCTGCTGGCTGAAACAGCCTTTCTCCATCCCTCTCTTACCCTAAAAAAAACTAGAATTACTGGGAAGCAATAGTGGTGAAGTTTTCAAGGTTGGCTGCATCTCAAGCATTTTCAGCCCAATGTTTCACCCTTTATGGCTGCTCCATATCATTATTTTCTTAGGTAGTTTGAACGAAATATCATTTCTCCTAGGATTGAACAACCACTGAATAAAATGAATGAGATACAGGCCAGTAAAATTATGGAAAAATCCAGCTACCATTTAAGATTGTGGTAAAGATTCAGATCTTAGTAGAGTTCTGCTTCAGGCATACTAAGCATGGCTAAACTGCAGAGTGCTAAGTTGTGCATAGGTTTGATTCCCTCCCTATATCTCCACTGTGAGTACGCCCGAGGATTCCTACATAAGCTCCACCCTAGTGCGAAAGTGTTCTCACTCTTACCAGTTAGTCCTATGCAGGCAGTTAGCCTGTATTTTTGCAAAATGTTGTTCGTAGCTTACATATCAGAAGGTGGCATGTGCTTACCTACGCAATGACATCCAATTCACAAGATCTGACTCTGAAAATGGAGATTCCAATCCCTCATTGGTAACATAGCTGCATAGTGCACCCATATGACTTCTGCTTTGCAACATTCACTCCTGACTTCAAAATCCAGCTGTGCACCCCAGGTGCAGAACTCTTGATTCACCGCCCTCTGTGGCTGCTCCATATCACGATACAATTTATTCAAACTTAAGGAGTTTGAGGGAAATATCATTTAACCTAGAAAGTAATGAATTTTTTCTCATTTAAAGAAAAATATCTTACTCCTCTGAATATACCAAAACATTAACCCCTTACTAAACTTCTTTCCAAGATTTCTGACAAAAAATACCAGCCCTTTTACATGGGAAATGGTATGTGTATGCACTCCAGAGAGACCTTATTTAAAACATACTTCCAAGCCCATGGGCCCTAGAATAGGTCCTGGAAGATGCTCGCTGCAATGCTCTTCACCTCTGAAGACACTCGCTGCAATGAGGGTGAAACATCGGGCTGAAACTACTCGACTCGTAGCCAACCTCGAAAATTCCACACCTTCCCATCAACAGCTGCTATAGCCTGCGCTCCAAAATTACTATACAGTGCTCTGTTTCTGCCGTCATCATCAGTTATCAGCTTGAGCTCAGGCTTATGATGCAGTTTTGCTTTCTCACATTGTTTACCTTCCCTAGAGATGTGTGGTAAAGTATAAATTCTGAGTGAGGAAATATTGGATTGAGAGAGATGCATGGGGAAGTGTGGCAGATGAAGTGAGATATTGTAGGCATCTGAGGCTCAGGAGATGGTGAAATGAGAGAGTGAAAGAAAGTATCACATTTGTGGATGTAATACTTATTTTAAGAGCTCTATTTTTACGGGAATGGGTTTTGTGTGGTGACTAAGGTGTTTCCAATCCCATGGGCCCTAGAAAAGTTTCTGGAAGTGGTAAAGATTTTTTCAACAGAATCTCTATCCACTAGGTGGGATATTTTAGTCAGGATCCCTCGTTACCTTTCGTTCAGAGTAGGGTACATCTACATACTATCCTGCGAGCCCCTGCATGAGTGTGTGGTGGGGGGTGTAAGGATACCAGCTGTGTAAAGGTGTAAGGGATGAGGTTTTGGGAGGTTAAATGGTGAAGTGTATTATGGAAGTGGAGCTCAGTTTGTATATTGGTCACTTATTGTTTGTGGAAATAACGAACTTTTGTGCCTATGTTTGGCAATGCATCTCTCTTATTTTATCACTTACGTCAGACCTAGAGATGTAGTGGGGTGTTGAAATAATATACTCTGTGTTGCTTTGAAACACATGTTCTGGATTTCTCAATCAAACTAAGCCTAGTGTGTACCCTGAGAGTCTCTAGAGGCTTCCAACCTAATCCCTCTAAAAGCTGTGAAATACCAAATATTAGCTCTTAGCAGTTTTTAATGCAGGGTGCAGATTTCCTTAGTGTCTCATTTATTTTATTTTGTTAAATCTTTTTGTCCAGAGTCCCAAAGGCTCACAGCTTATTTGCGGTAGGGCCTAACAAGAGCAAACAAGCTCCTATCTTGTACTTTATTATTTCAGGACCTTCCCTGCATACGCTTGATAAATCTTAGATATCAGGGAAAAAAGGGTTAACACTGCAATTCCACATGGTAATAGATTTATTGGCATGAGCGGTTTCACTGCAGAACAGCATCATAAGGTGTTGCATAGCAGCATCACCTGATGATGCTGCTCTGCGATGAAGCCAGTCATGTCAATGAATATATTACCATGTGGAATCGCAGTGTTAACTCTTCTTTCCCTTTACCAAGTAAGGTCCGATACCATCGTCTTGACAAATCCTAGTTTTTTTTAATGCTGTGCTGCTTATGTTTTGTATGTGTGTTCCCCAAGATATGTCAACTATGGGTTTCGTTCTCAGCTTCTCCATTCCCAGTATTATCCTTCCCCCTTTAAATCAGACTATATCTCTCTCTGGTGATGATTGCCTAAGTTATTAATCATCTCGAGCTTGCTCCTTTCACATTTTACGTCATTCATTTGAAGTTTGCATTCATTTGAATGCTTCTCATTTCTCTCCCAATCCTTAGTAATCTCATTTGTAAGCATGGCTGGTGCTTCAGCACCCCTGTCACCTTCTGCTGCTTATTGGCTATTTTAATGACTTGGCACTTATCTGGTTACCCATGCCTACTGCAAATTGCTAATGTTGATGCATATAGAGTGGCATATGTCTGGTTTATTTTCAATAAAAGGTAGCATGCCTAGGGAACATGGTCTTTGTTGCTTAATTCATGAAAAAGCTCCATTGAATTAATGGATCTTGTGATACAGGACAGGATACATCAAGAAAAGTATAGACCATGCTAAGAAGGCGTTCATGGTAAAAATGAAACTGCTGTTCTCAAAGAAGATAGGACTACAAACTAGAAAACAATAGGTATGAGGATTCATGTGAAGTATGGCTATCCATGGATCGGAAGGATGGACCATTGGAAAAGCTAACCAGAAAAGACTAGAAGCCTGCAAAGCCTGGTACTGGAGGAGGATGCTGAAGATATAATGTACAAACAAAATGAGAAATGATGAAGTGTACAAATGAGTAGATGAGGGAAAGACCATATGGACCACCATCCAGAAAAGAAGAACTGGATGGATTTAACACACTCAGAAGCACAATGGATTTGTGGAGAAGGTAAAATATGTGAAGGGAAATGTCCCCAGAGTAAGACCGAGGAATAAGTTCATGGACCAAATAAGGAGGAAAGTGCTAGATAGGAAGAGCTACTAGGAAGTATGGGAGCTAGCATTAGATAGGGAAGGGTGGAGGGCTGTAGTCATCCAATCGTAGGATTCAACAACCAATGAAGTTGATACAGGACAAAATAATTAAGGAAAAATCCAACTACCATTTAAAATTATGGTAAAGAGTCATTTAGGTCTCTGCAGAGTTCTTCTTCAGGTGTACTCAGCCAGGCCGGACTGCCGAATATAAAGTTGAGCGTAGGTTATTGAGTCCCTTTCTGCATCTCTGCTGTGAGTACACCGGAGGCTTCCTGCTTAAGGACCACCCTTGTGCAAAAGTGTTATCATACTTACCAGTTGGTCCTATGCTGGCAGTTAGCCTGTATTTTGGCTTAATTTAGTTCATAATTTACTTATCAGAAGGTGATGTGAGCTGCCCTACTTAATGACATCCAATCTACGTAGATCTGACTCTGAAAATAGAGATTCCAACCCCTCAGTGTTACGATAGCTGTATAGTGCACCTATGTGACTACTGCTCTGTAAAATTCACTTGTGACTTTAAGGTCCAGCTGTATACCCACAGTGCAGAACCCTGTTTCATCACCCTCTATGGCTGCTCCATAACACAATATAATGTGACTGATTTTGAGTTACCCGGGTCTAGCCACTGATTAGACCTTACAGAATCTACCGCAATGCACAATTGTGCATTGAGGATGATTCCGTAAGGTTTAAACCATGGCTAGTCCTGGGTGACTCAAAATCAGTCAGAAAGCGTGATTGTGTTCAAAGTACGGCCTCTCCTCTTGGGCTGTGGTGCTCAGCGCACGATATGTGACTGCTTTTTACATTGTATGTCTGACAGTTGAGTACATCTGGTCCTGTAAAGATCACAAAAATCCCCAGGGGAAGAGGATGCCTCGGTAGCTTAACTGGCCTAAGCACTCGGCCAGAAATCGAGGGATCCGGGTTTGAATCCCAGTCCAGGTGGATGATTTTTCCTCTGTGGAATTTCGCACTACAATATAATTTATTAAAACTAAAGGTAGTTTGAGCAAAATATCATTAAACCTAAAAATCAATAAATTTGCTCTCATTGAAAAGAAAAATGTACTCCTCCAAACACATCAAAGTATCAGCCCCTTACTGAACTACTTTCTGAGAATTGATGATATTTCTGAGGTTTTTGACAGTAAATTTTACTAGGGAAATGGTACATGTATGCACTCCTGAGAGACCTTATCAGAGACATGAGGAATTTCTTACGCACGGATCTCATAAAAAAATTAACAGTGTGTAAGTAGTTAGTTTGTTTTCTCACCTATTTTTGAAAATAAATCATATTTTCACGGCAGTAATTTTGTGAGAATCACTAAAAACCTTCCGTTATGAAGGAGTTTTTTTATATACCTTGTGTATAAATCAATGAGTCAAAGAAAAGACATAGATATTTTTATTTAATTATTTAGAATTTCAGTCATTTAAAAGTACATCTTTGCACCATTAATAGTGGAACCTTTAATCCATGCTTCCTAAGCTGCTGAAATTGAAATTTAAAATTCGAACAAGGTC
The DNA here is from genome assembly GCA_963169105.1 of Ceriagrion tenellum. Taxonomy (NCBI): domain Eukaryota; kingdom Metazoa; phylum Arthropoda; class Insecta; order Odonata; family Coenagrionidae; genus Ceriagrion; species Ceriagrion tenellum. Next base: position 130,483,541 of record OY720633.1, read on the forward strand.
TCCATTATGATTAGGGCATTTTCTTGCTCTTAATGGCTTATCAAATATTACCATAACTGGATTATTATTTAGGCTTGTGACTGGAGGTGTTGGGTGCCATACCTCCCATGAAGGACAGGGAAAAGAGATAGATAGATAGATATTTATTTGTACAAAAGGACTCTCAGTCCTATGAGAGTACAATACAAACATTGGAAGATTTAAAAAAAAATAAAGTAAGTTCAGTTCCTTCCGCAAATAAGAAAAATTAGTAAAAAAAAATTAATTGCACCATAAATGAAAACAGAAAAAAAATCAAAAATAGTATAACAACATAATCAACAGGAATCGAGAGACAAAATATTTTCGAGCATGGAGTTGGAAGGTTTTGACAGAGATGCAGTTAGTTACTGTGGATGGTAAACTGTTCCACAAAATGACAGAAAATATCCAGAAAGCGCCTCTTTCTTTATCGGTTCGGTGTTGAGGGACTCTTAGCATATCTGGATTCCTGAGAGGGCGACTGTAAATGGTGTGAACAAAAGAAAGCTTATTGTACAGCCTTATAATCATGTCTGGGGTTGATTTTCATCCCATTTAAGGAAGCAAGGTGTCCAGAAATATGGCAGTCACGAGGCAGGTCAAGGACAAATCGAGCGCAGGCATTTTGGAGATGCTGGATATGATTTACACGTACAACTAACATTCCATCACAGACCAAAGCCCCATAATCAATAGTAGGAAATACGAGACTCTCAATCAGATGTTTTCTGACATTATTTGGTAACAAATGTTTATGGCATCGCAGCTGTTGGAGTACGGACAACCCCTTTTTACAAATAACATTTGCATGTGGTTGCCAAGTTAAGTGCTTGTTAAATACGATAGGAAGAGGGAAAGGACCAAAAGTGAAATGTGTATTAATGTTTATGCCTACCTCTGTGTAGGTTTTTGTCGTTAATGGAAGAAGGAAACGAAGACTTGCTGTTCCCATTTGTTGAGCAGTTGTCTCCAATTTTTTGTCTCATTACCATCAACAGTTATCAAACTGGAGATTGGTTTGTTGCAGCTCTCCACTATTGTCTCAGGCAACCATTTCATTCCTGGATCTTCTCCTTGATAATCTATCCTCTGCATTTCTCCTTTCATTGCTGTTTACTGAAAGCGAATATGCCCTGTCAGTTTGTCTTTAGAACCTCCGAGAATTTCCATCAAAAGTCTTTAAGTTCCCAGCTCTGCGTCGAAGTTCTTCACTTGTGAGACTCTCCATACATTTTGTCTCTGTCATTCTTTTATAACTTTGTGTTTCTCAGGGTGGCGATGGTCAGGGAAAACCTGGAATTGTCAGGGAATTTTGAATTTCTGGAAAAGTCAGGGAATTCTCGTAACACTCAGGGAGAAACCGAAATAGGAATCCATCCTCCTTATAATTCTACCATTATGTTTATCGGCCAGTAGGTATTTCCTGCCCTTTATTTAACCAACTAAAACTAACGTCCGTCGCTGGCGTGCATGGAATAAGCACCATCAATATGTGGAGTACTCATTTGTTAATCTTATTAGTTGTGAATGTTAGTTATTTAGTTGTGAATCAGGTGTACAATGTATCCCTTTTGTATATCTTTATTGCGATATTTGCCTAGTTGTGTTAAAAATCATTATCACAATGTATTACACTCATCACAAGGAATCCAAGGCTATGTTGTTCGGAAAATGTTACCTCGCGTTTTTTTTATAACTTCTGGAACTCAGGTCGAGAAGTAGCCGGGGAACACTAGCTGATAGTAAATACATGCTTGCAGTTCTAAAAATGTTAGACGATAATTAGAAAATTTAAAGCTGCAGTCAAAAATTTAATTCAGCAGAAAAAAATATTCCAATAATTGGTGGCCTTTTGGCAATCGGTCAGGGAAATTGGTAAATCCATCAGGGAAAAGTCAGGGTAAGGTCAGGGGATTTGAAAATTTGATATCAGTAGCCACCCTGGTTTCTGTTTCCTTCAATCTGCCGTTTTAGAGCAGTTATGGCCCAAGCTTTGCTGCTCTTGAATTTACTTTAAGTTAGAGATGATCCGAAAATAATTAAATCAAATATTTAGAAAAGAGAAAAATGGATCCTCTTTTGTCACCAATCATCTTCAATGTTTATGTCGAAAATATTAGATGAAACAAAAGAAGAATAAGTTCAATACACATGTATGGGGAAACTATATGTATACATTGCTTTCCTGATAATATTGCAATTTCAGTGAGTGAGGAATAAGAACTAATGAGATTGCTGAAATATGAACGTAGAAATAAAAATATGAAGAAATTGAGAAAACAAAATCAATGTCAGACTCGGATTGCACTAACTGGAATTAGTAACAGAATTTTGCAGCTGGAAAAAAGTACCTCAAGGAACAGAAGATGCCAGAGAGTTAGCTTAGTATCTCTTTAAAAAAAGGCATTTTAGTGGAAGGAAGGCCGCTAACATCCTATGACACGAGCTTGGCAGGAAGAAAGCGTAGAATTACTAGGTACCCACGGAGGGAGCATGCACTTATGTGGCAGTAAAGTTTTGGCAATAACAGCAGCAGGGTAAATAAAATAGAAGTTAAGGAAACTTTTAGTTATCAAAGAATGATGAGGATCAGTTGGAACAAGAGGATAAACAATGAATGAGTCCTACATATAGTAGGAGAGGAAAGACGGTTGATGAAAATGTTGGAAAGAGGAGACAAATTTACTGTACACATTCTGAGACCGAAAAGTCTCTGCAAGACAGCATAATATTGGGAGGAATGATTCCAAAGAATCATTGAAGAAGGCCAAAGATACATTGAAGACTAATTTTGATCATTGATAACCTTAGTCCTTTGCTTTTCCTTCTCAGCTGGTTTCTCTATCCTTGTTGGTGGAATAGGTGCACTTTAAAACATTAACAGTGAAATGTTGGGCTTTCCATTGGCTGGAGCTCAAAACAAAACTCATGCAGTATGGTGCGAAGAGAACAGTTGTTATTTATCCACAGTTCATTTTCTATGGAACTACTAGTTTCAATGCGAAGACGTCATCTTCAGTTACCTGAAGATGACGCCTTGGTGTTGAAACCAGTTGAACCATAGAAAGTAAACTGGAAAAAATAAAGTGTGTTCTCTTTGCAATAGATTCATTTCCATGAAGTCATGCCTGAGCTTACCGAGTTTATAAAAAAAACCTGTGCAGTATTTTGTGGTACTTGGCTGTTTCTTTAATGACCTCGTTGGATGAGTTCATTCTAATTCTGTGTTTCGGTGACCAAGTCAATCACCATCAGTAGCTCCACATAATCACTACTGTTGCAAGAGTTTTAAATGCTAAGAAGTGATGTGGCATTTAAGTGTCCAAAGATACTTTGCCAAGAACTGAACCTTTGTTCCTGTGTTCATGGTCACACACTTCTGAATTGCAGGCTTAAGTTGAAACCTCCTTAGATTTATAATAAAATGAATTAAGAGCAGACTACTCTCCATGAGAAACAGTAATGAAGTTCTTTACTTATGGCCATTTGCAGGAATAGCAGATATGTATTCCATTAACTTAAGGGACCCATAAGCCACGGCAACTATTCAATAAGTCTTGCAGAAACAATCTATTTATTTATTTGTTTCATAACTAATAAGTATACCAGTCTTTATTTAGCCAATAGCTATTCTCAGTACAAGGACAAATCACAATAAGGATATCACAATTAAATACTTTACATACAGTCATTTACATTGAGTTAAATTACATTGGACTGGCTTTTGTTAAAAATCCACCTTCTTACTCCCGATTGAAAAGTTTTGATGCATTGGGTTACCTTAGTATTATTGTCCAATGGTGTAGAGTTCCATCAGTAGCCAAGATGGCGGATGTACAATGAACTGCTTGGAGATTTAAGTAATAGATAAAAGAATTCGACCTCGGTGGCAGCGGGGTAAAGTCCTCGGATAAAAATCCTCGCATGCCTAAACGAAGGTTGCGGGTTCGAGTCCCGCCTGGGTAGGATATTTACACCTCCCTGGGCATGGTTGTGTGTGTTCGTCCATATATTAAATACGTAGTAATTGGCTTCGGCTGTTACGTATAAAGAAATTATTATTATTAATTACTTTGACAGATGAGATTTGAGAGACAAATGACCATTTTGTTTCTCATACTGACTAATTATTATGTGCATTAGGAATTAATTATTCACGGGCTAAACTTTCATAAATTTTATCAAGCAGTAGATTAAATCAAATATTCGAACTAATTAACCATTGGTATATTAATTATGTAACTAGTAGGTCTGTTCCTGCCACCCAAATTTTTTATGAGAGCTATAACTTCATGGATCTCATAACTATTGATTGCATGACTAAATCTTCTGGCAACCGACCATTAATCAGATATTTTATGATCTCTGAAGTTTGCATGGTGCTCTCGTATATTTTGTGCAATATAGCCTCCAAATTTCTTGCGTTACATGGTATTCCATGAGTTATGTCAGCTCAATGGTTTTATGTCTATATCATAAACATGTTTGTAAATTGTTATAGGTACTCTGTGGCCTGGAAAACCTCCATACTCTGGGGATAGTGTATAGAGATTGTAAGCCGGAAAACATTCTTTTGGACGATCACGGGCACGTGAGAATATCAGACCTTGGTCTTGCAGTGGAGATACCAGAGGGAGAAATGGTGCGAGGACGTGTTGGAACTGTTGGATACATGGGTATGTTCTCCAATTTCAATTATTTTGCTTTGCCTTGTATGATTATTTTGCTTTTTATCTGACTTAATTTTTACTTACTTTGATATCCTGTTTTAGAGTCAACAGATATCATCAAAACACTATGGAACAGATAAAACGTTTGATGTAGCTTTATTTTCATGATTATGCTATGTGTAATTTTAAGGTTTAAATGCTGTTTCAGAAAAGATTCAAGTGTTGGTAAATGTGGGCAGTTTTTTTATTTTCTTTACATTGTGTTTCTCGGCGGTTGAAATAATTCAATATTTTGGGTTTTTTTCAGTTCCATTTCATTCTTACATGTGCCTTTGAGCAATGCTGGCAATTATCTCTTCCTCCCTGTAATTTACATTGTTAATGATTTATTTCTTTATGTCAATGTCATGACAGAACCAATTGGGGTGTCAGTATTGATTGTAATCCAGTTACATTAATTCTGCCTAGATAATAGTCATCTAATTGTTGCTTGTATGTATTATTTTCATTTTCACTTGTTTCTTTTTAATTTTAGCCCCCGAAGTTATTGACAATGAGAAGTACACTTTTAGCCCTGACTGGTTCAGTTTTGGCTGTCTTATATATGAAATGATTGAAGGGCAGGCCCCTTTTCGTGCTCGGAAGGAGAAGGTTAAACGTGAAGAAGTAGACCGTCGAGTTAAGGAAGACCAAGAAAAGTATTCACATAAATTCACGGAAGAAGCCAAATCCTTGTGTCAATTGGTAAGAAATGTCGTCTTTTTTCATTTGCTGGCTCTGCTTACTCGTCCTAGAATACTCTTCATTGTTAAACTCTACAAAACCAGTGTATGCAGATGAATTTTTCACTGGTATTCCATTGGGTCGGGTGTAAGGCTACTGCTGATATTTCAAAGGCTGGTACTGCTAATTGCCCTGAGGGTAGTGATGCTGGAACTTGCCTTGTGCTCACCTTACATAAATTTTGCTGAGTGCTACTGCTGATATTTCAAAGGCTGGTACTGCTAATTGCCCTGAGGGTAGTGATGCCAGAACTTGCCTTATGGTCACCTTAAATAAATTTTGCTGAGTCCTTGAAATCAATTAAATTAAAAGTTAACCCTTGCTTTATGTTGTTTATCCTTTCCATGGGGCCGTTTATAAAGTGAATTCTGTTGTCAAGTGAACAAACATTTTACTGGCCTCAGAATTGTTGTTCACATAACAATAAATATTAATATGTTGCTATCATAAAAAATGCAGTCTGTTTACAAATAAGGGTTTAAGTGTTTAAGAAATGAGTTATGAATTATGGGTGTAAAATATCGTGGAAATTGGATGTTTGCATGCCATAGCATGCAGATCTAAAAGTGAATCCATCATGAAGTGAAACCATGATAAAGTCTTCTGTAGATTTTTTTTTGGGTTGACCCTACTTTGCCTGATGATGTTACAAACACAGAAATGCCAGAAATCTGAAACCAATTGTTCCAAATTTCCTTATCGTTCACTTTCATATTAGTTGCATATCAAATTGTTTTAGCCGGAAGTTGTGAACAAACTAATCCTGTGCACTGTGAATGTGTTGGAAGAGTTGCTGTGGAGACAACTTCCTATGATGGGGTGTCTGTTGTCATTCGTGCTTGAAGTTTAGTTGAAAGTTTTTGTGGCCCTTACTTTTTATTAGAAGATTTTTTGTCATACCACTGCTATATCAACCCTGTGTTAACTCACTACATTTTGTTTTATAGCTTCTTAAAAAATCACCAAAAGTAAGACTTGGGAGTCATTGTGGAAGAAATGGTGCAAGGGAAGTGAAGCAACATGAGTTTTTCAAATGTCTTCACTGGAAGAGGTTGGAGGCTGGAATGTGGGATCCACCTTTTGTCCCCGATGTAAGTTTCCAATTAGTATTCGTATTGTCTCTTTCTCTTTACTAATGCATTACCTGAATGAACAATTTCGCAAATACAGGCATATTTTTGTGAATGTTGACCTCCCAATTCCATTGGCGTACTTTAAATGTTGATTTGTGGGAGAGTAATTATTTCGCTGTGAGAATGAGGTCACCATGTTAACACTCTTGAGTGCGGACATCGGGTCTCGGGCATATTTTTCTCCGGAGACCGGAGAAATACACTTTTGAAAATAATTATTTCAATTGTTTTTTTTGCAGTAATTGTTGGTTCACGTTTTCCAAGAAAATCATATTTGTAGTTACATTCATACATACCAATCACGCCGTTCCCTTCCAGGGTAGGCACAGTCACAAAGTTTCACTCATAAATCAATATTTGTACACCTAACTGTGCTTCAATAATTTCCTCCATACTGGCCTATCCTTGCAAACCTCTTTTGCCTCATTTACCAGTGGCAGTAGGGTAGTCCTCGCCTGCTAACCTGAGGGTCGTGGGTTCGAGTCCTGCCTGGGTAGAACATTATCTGCCCATGACATGGGTGTCTGTGTCTCGTCTGTTGTTGCTGTCATTCTCCCGACGTAAATTGACCCATTTTGCTGTATTCGGGATAGTGAAGATAAATAAAATAAATTAAATAAAAATACATTCATTACTTCATACACGCCCTCCTGTTTTTAAGACTCCTAATATTCCTCCTCCTAAGAATTTCCTCAACCACAACTTTCTCGGCCTACCTCTACCTCTCGCACCATTCATTTCACTCTCATATATACCTGTTTCGTTATTCAATTCACATCCATTCTCTCAAAATGGCCAAACCAACGAAGCACACTCCTTTCATATATGTCCGTTACTGGAGCATCTAACCCACATTCATTTTATATTTCGAGTTTGAAAGGTAAAACAAAAGTATACCTTCATTTAAATTATAGGACTCCACGGACTGTATAACACTTGAGGGTCTTCTGGGTCGTGTAAATTTTATCACTGTTATGATGGGGGAGTTCCAAGTCTAGACAAATTCAACTTCCTTTGGATGCCACGGCAACACATTGCAACTGTTATTTGAGGAATTATTGTTAGAGGGATCAAGGTGGGAGCCCCTAGAGACTCAGAGGCTGCACGCTAGGCTTCGGCTGCTTGATAAATTCAGAACTGATATCTTTCAGAGCGGCACAGAGAATATTATCATGAGGCCTCACTACATTTCTAGGTCTGACAGATGCGATAAAATAAGAGAGATACTCTGCCGAACAGATAGGTACAAAAACTCATTCTTTCCACGCACAATAAGCGACCACAATAGAAACTGAGCTCCTCCAAACACACTCTCCAAACACACTGTCACCATTTCACCTCCAAAACTTTTACATCTTTACACGGCTGGTGACCTACCACCTCCTGCCACATGCCCAAGCAGCGGCTCGAGGTGTAGTATGTAGATGAAGATGTAGAACTGTTCTCAAGGCCTTGAGGATGCGATTTTCAGCTTCTCGAGGCATCTCCGCTGTTCACGTCGTTGTTTTCGTCTAGAATAAATTTGGAATATAATTTTTGACTGTATGTGGCCTTTGTTATTCTGCAATGGGAGCTGGAATATTTACAAGTGAATAAGAAAGTTAACATGTTTCAACTAACTTAATTTTATTTTCGACAATAGTTTTTTTGTTTTATCCAAATGCTGACTTGAAAAAATTGTTTCATATTTATTTCAACGTGAAATTAAGTGTTTCATTTCTGAAGCGTATAATATATGTACACCATTTTGTTTAAATTCTTATCCTTATTATGTATTCATTCGTTTCTTACTAGGGTAGTGAATATTGTTACTATAAATTAATTTTAAAAGTCAGAGTCCTAGGGGATCCAGGGCCATACTCGGTGCAAAGTCAGTGATGTCCATACTCGGGAGTGTTAGAAACACTTTTGTTTACATTGCTGTCGATGGCCTACAGCTGTCTAAAAATGAAGAATACCAGCGAGTGCTGTCTGATTGATCTTTATGATCTAAGCACGGGTTATATAGCTTCTGATCAATTCTATATTCACTCCTGGTAGTGAGGAAGGAGGTCATATTCGGGACAGTATGGTAGTTGAAGTATTAAGATTCTAAAGCAGTGACTTGTCAAGTCATTGGCTCTGCTTGGAAAGCTGAATTTAAACATTTTCCCCAAGTTCTCTTTCAGCTTCTCTACTTTGTGATCACGGTGTATTATTAGAATGAAGTACGTAATGGGGACTAGTCTGTCATTGAGATACTCAGGAAACTAATGTCCCTAAATTGAGTCATGTTTCTTGATTTAGTTATCTTTACCTTGGAAATTTTCCTTTTGACTCCTTAGCCATCTTTCTTTCATGCTTGTTTAAGATGTCTATAGTTAATTTAAGGGTCACTTAACCTGCTGCACTGCCAGAAGATACCAATAAGGTGTGCTGCCTAGTACATTATATCATACATTCAAATGCTGTAGTGTGTATTCTCAGGGCCAGATGTATTAGTTTATTCTAACGAGGTGAAATATTTAAAAATTAGTTGCTCTTGTGGAAATTTATGGTTGAAAATAATAAAGTGTTATTGAATTTTGAAGGTAGTGAAAATGATCTACTTAATGAAAACAGTTATGAAAATGCCAGTTTTTATTTTGTATTTTCTGGAGTTTGGCCGAAGGGTCCTTTGGCAGTAAAAGGTTTAAGGTTGATTTGTAGGAACAGGCTTATCTTTATGAAAAGTTGTGAGTCCCCTCTCTTGTTAATTCCTATGATGTTGTTCATTCCATATCTTTTTGATGTTTACAGTTGAAAATCACTTATATGTGTCCATCTATTATTGTATCTTAACATTTCATCTAATTAAATAAAATGTCCTGGGGAAAGCTTGTCTAATTACTGAATGCTCTGTTAGAAAATAATCTGCCTTCAACATACACTGTGAATTATAATCACTGTTTAACAATACTTCAATTGTTAATTAATTTAAAATGCCATGGGTTCAGTATGTTCATTCACCTCAAGGTGCCAAAAAATTACTTGCTTGCGTCATCTATGTACTGATCATGTTTTGACTGTGGCTCCATATGTGGCTATTCATGCTACTACAATCCCTCTTTCACCTGGAATCATGAAGTTAATCTTTTAAATATTTTGTTCTCTGCAGGATCAGCTTTTAATTTTTTTAAATATGGGTAGTACTGTAAACTATGGTCATATTTAGACAGGGATGGCTCTTCGGTAAATCTGCATCAGTAATGTGTTTCATTTTGTTGACTATTGACTGAAGATAAATGTTAGTGGGTCCATTCTTGTTAAATTTGACTCTCCCACTTAAAGAGAACATTTTCTTATGGGAGGAAGTAATAAGTTAATACATGTGCAGTTCTCACGTCTTGGCCTACTTTTGGCCTAGGACGTATGTAGTGACTGGGTCAATCAAATTATCTCTTATTTTCTTAACTAAGGATGTGACTTTTTTTATCTTTTTTTGTAATGATGCTAAAATTTTTTATTATCCAAAAATTAGTCACTTAAGTGAATCACTATGTGTGATAATATGTTCTGCCTTACTGGAATGGTGATAAAACCATAAGGATACTAATCTATTGTTTTCTTATGCTTATGATAGGTAAAGCTTCAATGGAATATGACATCCTTTAAAATTCTTTCTTTGGCAATGAAATACTTGTAGTAATTGTTGGTGTTTTTGAATTAATTTTGAGAATGTTTGGAGATGATTTAAATTTGTATTTACCTCTTTATTTTACTGGAGGCACTAAAATCTGGTGTTCAAGCCAGTCAGAATATCACTTCTTTCACAAGTATTTACAAATTGTTGTTAGTCTTTGTTCCACTGAATTGGATAATTTGAAACTCAAGGGTTGAAGATAATTCATTTTGTGGGTACCATATGCCACCTAAATGAAGTGATGATAAAATCATTTGGATATTGCTCTTCAATTTTTTAAATATGCAGTATACGTAGAGTTACAATGTAGTTTAACTTCAATTAATCTCTCTTTTATTACCAAGTTATTTAAAAGTGAGCGTCAAAGTCAAATTTATTTCTGTTCATTTTGAGAATGTTGTGAAGCATGTACGTCAGATTTGCAGTTTTTTTTTTAATACCTGCAAAATGGGAACTTATTTGACTGTTTTACTTTCTTCTGTTTTAGGCTCAGCACAACTTATGGTCTGAGCTAAGTAAGTTCATTTTTGTGTGACCCCAGTTCATTGGCTGTCATCAGTTGTAAGGTTAGCAGTCAATGAGATTTTATTATGTATTTTTACAAATATTTTTGGAGGCACTTGAGAGTATATTGAATTTAGCTTTGGCCTTTCTTTGTAGTCGCTGTAGATTGGGCAAAATTATTTTGACCCCCAAGTGCATATGCACGGTCACCATAAGCCCATCCAGCAAGATTTTCTGAAAGTCATTTTTTTAAGCCATTTTAGTTAGCAGAAGTAAACACACAAGTCAACAAAACTCATCTCCCCTGCCTTTTTAGACATTTTATTAATCTTTTAGATAGGCTTGGGCCGACACCAGTTTTCCCATTACTATTACCTACTTTTCAAGGAAAGAATCTAATGCCCTATTACCTACTTTTCAAGGAAAGAATCTAATGCCAATGTATTTATGAGTATACCATGTATACTACATGTATTCTATGCACCATAATCCAGAAAAACTTTCAGATGAGTTTCTCTGCATTTACTGTTATTACTATCAGTACTTTGTATTTGATGCCAGTGGTGTTGTGTGCTCAATCATCCTGGAGAAAAAATTGCCTTTGAACCTATGCGGTCAGGTTGAATGAGGTGGGAATTCAAAATAATAGATAAAATAGTTGGCCAAAACAATTCTTGCAGTTCAAAAGTTCTTCCTGATTAAATATATGTCAAATCAGTACCTGGATAAATTCTAATACATTATGCTCCTTTTCAGAATCGGCCCAGGCCTAGTTTTAGATGAGCCTTCTGTTATCTCTCTACTCTACCTTCTTCTTTCCTCCGTTACTTTTCTATTAGTCAGCTTCCTGTTCTGTGGGCTGGTGATAACAATTGCACATCTGGGGTTTTTATCTTCAGCGTTTCAGTGATCAGCTTGTAGGCCTGCTAGTGAAATGAGTCACATGGCTTAAGAAGCCAATGTGGTATCTCTTTTTTCCATCAGATGTGTCTTCTCACATTTTTGGCTGCAATATAAGTTTTTTTTTCTCCTGTCATTTAAAATGTGCCCAAATTGTGTAAAGAGTTATTGCTAGAAATTGCCCAATTATCCACTTTCACAGAAAGAAGGCATTATTTCAGTTGTACCAGTGTAGTATTTCGAGCACAGAATCAAAGAGTGACAAAGAGTTGAGTACTGGTGCTAGTTTGGCAAAAATTCCTGCAGTGATTAAAAGAAAATCGGTCGGTCAATAGTTCTTCACTCTATTATTTAAAAACAGTAGTGCCCTCCAAAGCTTTGAAAGGATTGTTGTACGTACACCAGCGCACTACAGATTCATACCAGGAGCACATTTTTCTGGTTCAAATGAATTGTAGGCAGTGGATGTATAGTTACGCTCCATTGCATTTTAATTTGTCACGCCATCACCATAATGTTGTTATTTGTAAAATTTACCCTCTTGAATAAAACAAATAGTCTTTGGGTTAACTTTGAATCACTGCATTTTAACTACAAAAGAAACAGGTGTTAATATTATTCATGATTCCCTTAAGTTTCACTCAGCTGACCCTGGTTTTAATGGTTAACTGTCGTTTTCCTTACCTGAACTACGTATCTCTATTATTAAATTCTGGTATTATTTGTAAACGCTTATAATTACCCCTTGGCACATAATTATAATTTATCTGTGAGTATTGCATAATTATATTGAATATTTTTCAAAAGATTTCACATTTTCTGCAAGTACAGAGCAAGTATTAGCCAGCTTGGTTTATCTAATGTTCGATTTGAGCTTCAAATGATGGAGGTAATTGGACCATTGACCAGTTACAGTGGAAAGTGCAGGAAAGAATGCCGGTTTTTCAATGTCTTATAAGTGATTGAAGTGACTCCGTGAGCTTTTCACTGATTTACCTTGAGTGTTTATTGTCTACCTGTTGCATTGGCAAAAGAATAGTTTTTCATCTTGATGCAATGTGGAAGTTTTTCAAAGTGATTCATTAATTAGTTTCTAATGCTGCAACATTAAATTCAGAAGATCATGTTCTCAGTTAATGGGAACATTTCATGTTAAAAAGCGAATTACAAGTGAATTAAAGTTGTTAGGATCACTTTTATTTATATTTTACTCTCAATTTGGCATTTATTTTGTGCGGGGTGTATCCTTAGCTTTCCTTTCTACTAGGGAAAATTGATATGTTTTATGAATCTTAATTGTGCTAAATGTTATCAGTATGTCGTGCATTTCTATCTATCATGTGTATTTGTGCTCGTTTTCATGCTGTGATACACATGCATCTTCTGTTTATCTCAAAGTCAAGTGAGATATAATAGTTACTAGTTCAAAAACTAGGGTTAGCTCCTTTTGGATGTACAGATATTGTTCTACTTGGTTATGGTGGTCAAATATAATTTTTGTTCTAAAATCGTCTGCTATTTTTCATATGGCTTTTACTAGCAGAGATTTTGCTTAAAAAATAATGAATTCTAATGAGCCTTAAGTTTTGTGATTATGTTGGAAAACACTTATATTCTTGATTTTGGAAGTTGCTAAAGCATTCATTCTCAGATTCTTATAGGTATTCTAGCTGTTAGTTGTTTTTGTTGAAGTTTCCATGTACTATTTTGTAAAGAACCTATATTCAGTCAGTCATAGCGTGAAATTTTATCTAGGAATTACATTCTGATCACTGCCAAGGTTACTTGTTGATGGACTACCTACTACATGTGATGCTCCAAATTGTATTCTGGAATACCAAGTATACTATCAATGCTTTACGCATTGCATAGCATGTGCCAAACCTATACTGTTAAATTTCTCTTAAAAGGATTCCTTGATGATAAGGTGGAACTTTTCGATGGTTTTAATGATTTAAATGGTTAAATCATAGCCATAATAGTTTTTGAGGTGCAAAATATATTTGATAGAATCTTTGGTTATTATTTGTGCCAGTGCAAGCCAAAAATGTGGAAGCCCATAGAAATATTAAAATTCTCATTTTTCTCGATATCTGACAAATATGATGAAATATAATTTGATTACAGCATTTGTTTTGGTAGCAATTCATTCACATTTTCATATTCTCCCTCAATGATTTATCTGAAGATTGAAATGAATGTCTCCTCTTAACTGTGATTTTACTCAGCATTGCTGGAGATAAATGATTAATTACTCGGTAATTCAAACATATGATGCTTTATTTTTTTACAGAGCTTAGGCTGAGTTTTGAGTTTGCTGAGTAAAAATGATAACATATGTTTGTGTACTCGCATTGTCTTGAACTTATTGATGTGACCCACTGATTCCTCTTTCTCAAGTTTCTTTATTTGCATTTCAGGTTTTCTCCCAATTAAAACGTTAATTCCAGCATTGAAATTAAATTCCATATTTTGTTTGTTCCCAATATCTTTTCTCTTGTGACAAATTTAGCCCCAGGCAGTGTATGCAAAGGACATATATGACATAGAGCTCTTCTCTATAGTGTCTGGAATCCAGTTAGATCAGGAAGATAGCAACTTTTACAAGAAGTTCTCCACAGGCGCTGTGTCGATTACATGGCAGAATGAGGTATGCAGTGTGGTCTTGCGGCTGGAACAGTAAAAAGCAAAGTGACTTAACACATGCAACATGTTGTTTGTAAAACGATGTTTTATCATTGTAATCGGTTTAAGTGCATCATAGGATATGACTGAGACATTTACTACAGTCAGGCTGCAATATTTAATGCTAATGATGCAAAAGATGTAGGTACATACTTTGTTTGAATACTATTAGATGGGGTAATTTTCTTGTTTCTGAGCCATGAATCTTGTTGAGGGCTTTGTGATAGGGAATAGTTTTCTTGTCGTGATATAACCTTTCATTTATATTCTAAATGACATGACAAGAAGTTGAGGTGGTACACTTCCATAGTGCTAAATTAAGGAAATGCTTGATATTTTATACTTGGCTCAAATTCATGTTCAAAATCATGTTGTTTACAACTTGTGTGTGAAAATGATCTCGATATTTGACTCCTCTGTCATCTAGGGAAATTACATTGATTACTTCATTTATTATCGACCAGTTATCATTCACGATTTCACTCTTTCTGCTATTTATTCAATTCTGAAAAATTGTTAATATCTCTTGGGAGCATGATAATTTTATCCCGCTGAATTTAAAAATAGCTGTTTCACATGGTTCTCAAGGAAAAAAATCACCCCGCACTCTTTCAGCAATCCATGGTTTTGTGTTTCTTGCCTTGTAATGTGTGTTGGAGTTCCTTTATTTTCAAGTTCTTTGATTTTTAGCTGTTTTAGTTTGAAAAAAAAAACGTTTTGTTTAAGCACTTAGAATTGGAAATTTCTCCTCGTCATACCATTTTTCAGTAATTATCGCATTTTCTCTGCATATTTGATGTAGTGCCTCGGTACTAACCTCACTCTTGTTTCAGTTTGTTATTGGCATGGTGCTAACAAAAAGTTGAACATTTTCATGCAGTAACGGTGGGGAAGACAAGATAGAAAAGTTGATTTCTTTCATATCTCCATGTGCTTACTGTCTTTGATATCTGTTCACGTATGTGTCTTCTGTCAGCTGCTGTTCAGGGGTTAGTGCTTTTAAGAACCGTAATTGACTGTCTGGGGTTATCTATTTCTCATATAACACTTTGGACTCTTTAAGTTCTAATACCCGCAAGTTTTTTGCTTGCTTCCTGAATGACATTTATTCTCTGAATTTCATCAAAATAAGAGTATCGATGGTCATTTAAACATTACTTCCCCACTTACAAGCCACTTATTCTTTAACAAATGCATCTAATTTTCTTCCTTTTCATCTGTCACCTTTCTTGGTGCTTGCTCTAATCTAAGGGCAGAGAAGCTTAAGCAATGTCATCAACTTTGGTGATCAGTGCAGGCATCTGTTCGGCTTGGCTGCTGCCACTCATGGTATAGTCATGCTTTTCTAAGAATGATCAATCATAGCTGGAGCCTTCTACATTGTGGGAAACTGGAAAAAGAAAACTTGAATTTGATAACGTAGCTCTTCATTGTTCCATCTGCTGCATGTAATTAATTTTTTTAAATCCATACTAGGTACATTTTCAGACATTAGCAATGCTTGTGTGAAGCCTTACGTTTATTTTTCTAGAGCCAAAATTAGACTACCCATCTACATGTTTTACAGCCAAATGTGGAAAAAAATTATTTTCTTTTGAAAAGAAAATGTGAGAGAAATTTCTTTTTCACGGGATAATCATCATATTTCAACTTCCCATCTTTCTGTACACGATTCTTTAATTATGAGACCAAGTCTTATAATCAGGAAGACTTAAGTGTTCTTATATGAATCCATGAAATAGTCATAGAATGAATGTCAGGAGTAGGGGTGAGGGTGACCATGCTTGACCCTAGGAAATGAGATCTGCAAGTCCATGAAATATGGCAAAAATCATGAACTAAAGTTAATTCCTCAAAAGTGAAATGTTGATCATACTAATAAAAACTGTATAAGTTAGCAATTGTTTTATATTTAGAATAAAGGTTACTCTTCATTAATTCATCCACATGAAAAACCACATTTATAGTTAATGGCAAAAACCCAAATATCCTGTATAGCTTAATTTCAGTTTTTGAGGTATAAACTGCGGGACTAGTATTTTTTTTCATCTAGTGGTCATGTTCCAGATTTCAGCTTACCAGCTTCAATATCAAATGGTGGTTAACGGAAATTGATGTGAATAATTCACAAATTTAGTATCATGTGTGTGGCCTTCAAATTTTCCTCGCAAATCAGAGTTATATGGAGAGAGAGAATAAATAACAATTCCCTCCGTCGTATTAGTGGTGCTCCTCATTTTATGGGAATTCTTTTGAATGAGGCTGACTTCTCTTGAAACACTTTCTCACACATGGTGTCAGAAACGACTTTAAATCTTTACAGAGTATATGTCTAGGTGATACTGCCATTTATTTTCATGGTTTGGTTTCGATCTGGTTGGCTTCCAACGGCTATGATTGGCACATTCTTGGTACTCCTTGGTAGGACCATGAGTTTTCCCTTGTCTTCAGCAGCGAAATATACAGCTCCCCGAGTTCAGCTGACCTTCAATCAGTGAAGGGGAACTAACTGTGCATGCTTAAGCTTGAAGCTGATACTCTTAATGACTTGATGCAGTTTCCTGAAGAGCCTGGAAATGGCTTTGCCAAAGAGATGAGACTTATCCTAATCATTTTCAGAAAAAGCAGTAAGAGACTGGAACATTCAAGTGTCTGATGACTGTTTTTAGTTCCAGAGACTAAATTACATCATGCAATTGACCCATGGCCTCTGGAGAGAATGTGGACATTGAAAATTTTCTTATGTGCTGCTGTCGTATATCCTGTGCAAAGTTGAGCCTTCTCCTTTGTCGCTTTTGGCTTGTCCAGTTGGTCCCATCCTACACTCGTGTTGCCTTCTTTCAGCCTCATGCGGTGTATGCCAAGGACGTCCTTGATATTGAGCAGTTTTCCACAGTGAAAGGGGTCAATCTCGATGCCACCGACGACACCTTCTATAGCAAGTTCAATACGGGATCAGTATCAATACCTTGGCAGAATGAGGTACAAGAGAAATGTTTGCTGGTGGAAATGCAGAGTCATTGTTGCTAAATCAGTGTTGTTTGGATTGTTTTCCATTTGGTGATGGTTCGGCTGGTCTGCAGCTTATTTTTGGCATGCTTATATATGAGTTTGCTTTGAGAAAACAGTTTTATGATGGCAGTTTTTGTGATAAATAATGAATGATGTCTGTGTTAGCTGGTTTCTTGGGTGCCTGAAAAGTATAAAATGGGTTTTTTTTAAATAAGTAATTGGGTTTTTTTTTTAATTTTATCAGTTCTGGGCCCTGTTAAGATACCATTAGGTGACCCATCTATAGTTTCACTCCTAGATATTTTTGTATTCAGTGGGGAGACTAACTAATATGAAATTTGGTTTCAGTGTTTGGTGAGTTTATTTTCACCCTTATGGAACACTACTGCTCATTCCAATGGAAAACTTAAATGACTTATTTCTAATACCCGTGTTGTAGCTAATACCACTTTTTTAGACATGTGGGTGTTTCTTTATTTTTGTGTTTGTAAAATAGCGTATTATTTGAAATTCCAACCATCTTTTACAAGCCATTGAATTTTATTTATCCCAAAATGAATTTTGAATTGGCTTTTCAGAAGCCAAGAAATATGCAGAGTTAAAATTTACTCGCGGTACACCCAACTACATTAAATATGTTTTGTTTGTGATTCTTACTTGTTGATTCTTTGATTTTTCCCATTTAAATAAAATAATAGCATTCCTGGTGTGACTTGGGTGGGAATAATCTCCCTCTGGTGTGTAATTTGGATGATGGAGCTCAGTAATGTTGTTGGTGGGACTATAAATATGTGTGGTAGATGATAAAATATTTCAGCATACATTGCCCAATCCATTTGCATAGCTCTATAAAGATAGATTCTATTTCTGCTTGATCCTCAAATTTAATGGTCAATTTTTATGAAGCTTTATTAAGTAGCAGCATGTGACTTTATATAGCGGCACCTTCATTCTAGAAAATCTGTGAAATATTGGTTAGAGGCTTATCTTTTTGTAATTTCGAAGGGAGTTCTGATTGATGATTCATACTTGTGGCATTGTAGTGTCATGTGATAATTTCAGGAATGTGTTAAATCAGTGGTTCCCAAAATATGGCCTGTAGGCCAGATTCAACCTGTTTAACTTTAATGTTCCCATGGAGGTACCTTCAAATTTAGTCCTAACTGATCAAATGATCAAAATGTAAGTCATGTTTACATGTTATCAACTGATAAATACACATGTGAGCAATAATTGTTCACTGTGTAATTTCGATTTTAAAATAATTAATTTGAATAGATGTAAAATTATACATTTGTGGCTTTCCTACCATCAGATATTGTGCTATGGTCTGAAAAGGTCAAATTTTGGGCACTGCTGTGTTTCAGCATGATTTTGGCCATTTGTGAATGCATGATGACTGAGCATGAAGATGATCCACGTCTTTACCTTCGCATGTAGTTCACCATTTTTATGCTTTCCCTGCATGTTTTTTGAGCCTTGGGGTACTCTTGAATGTGTTGCATGGCTTGCTGTTATAGGTGCGGGAAATGACTTCTCTTGTCAATTTGTTTTCGCAGGATTTTTTTGTCGACTGGTGGTATTTTTTCAAACATATTTGCTACATTCCCTTATAAGAGGACAGTAATCATGGCCCACTTGAAAGTATTTATTGTCTAGATGCTCTGAAGCATACATGGGAAAAATTTTGGGCTCTGAAATGGGTCCTTTCGTCATATATGTGAGGGGTGTAATGGTTTTTTTTTGTTCAGACTCATCATATGTTTCCTTATTGTCTCCACCTGATAGTCTCATGGTGACTTTCTCTTATAATTTATTTAAATAATTAATATTTGGGATAAGGATTTGGTGGAGTGGTGAAAGTTTTGCCTTGTCTGATGCTCCTATATGAATTGGGAAATAGGGAAAGTGTTGTATCAATGAATTAGACCCAGCTGTCTTTCCTGGGACTAAAATGTATTTAGGCATGGTACTTATTGATGTCTAAATGTTTTGTAGATTTTCATTTTTTGGCATGGAAGCCCCTCAAGTAGAAGTAATTGAGCTTAAGTTTTTTTTTTCTGTTCTCTCAAACATTACCATGGATTAAGCTTTGTGTTTATGGACAGAATCATATCAATTTCTTATCATCTATGAATATTGTCTTGCTTAAATATTGTTAAATTTTTCAGCTCAGCTTGTTCAATTTTGAAACGGTAGCTTAAAACTAAGAAAGATTTGCCAGAACTCATTGGATGACTTGTCAAACTTGAGCCTTAATTCACATTGAAGCTGAGTGCCAATTTATTTAATTAGTGCTTAATGCTAATGAATAACTCACTGCCCACCCTGTTAATGTCATGCTCTTCTCTTCAAGATGATAGAGACAGAGTGCTACAAGGAATTGAATGTTTTTGGACCTGGAAACTTTCCATCACCCGATCTTCAATTGGATGCTATACCTGAGCCAGAGACCAAAGGATGTTTTCCATTCAGAAGAAAGGTGAACAAATATTCGATTGCACGCACTGTTTTGTTTCTTTTCTGTGGAGTTTTATAAGGTTCATTGTCATTACATCTACGAAGAGACACAAATTTGTCAAAAATCAGGTGATTGCCACGATGCATACGTGACATATTTCTTAAAGTCTTTGCACTTATTGTAATTGGGAATCCTTTTACTCTATGGAGCTTCATCACGATGTTGACAATTAGGTGTAATTATGTCTCTGTGAACATTCTCGTAAACCTTTGCAATGCATGTGGCTGTGTGCCATCAGTGGCACTGTTGACAGGGGCAGGTATTGGAGGGAAAGGCGAAGATCTCTCGGAGGCAGCAGGAGAAGTCAGAACTAGAAGGACTTTTTCGGCCGACGTGTGTATTATACACTATATACTATACACTATATACTATACACTATATACTATACACTATATACTATACACTATATACTATACACTATACACTATACACTATATACTATACACTATATACTATACACTATATACTATACACTATATACTATACACTATATACTATACACTATATACTATACACTATATACTATACACTATATACTATACACTATATACTATACACTATACTATACACAATATACTATACACGATGTACTATACACTGTATAGTCCCCTTAAATGGTTGTGATTTTGCCTTTACTCTTGTGGCATTTCAAGGAGCTGCCTGTGTTGTGTAATGTTGTGTCCATATGAAAAAGAACTTTCTTGACCCATTTCCATTTCTATATCGCTCTGCAGATTGAGTGATGCTAAAGTGTCTTTTTATGGTAGTGTAACAGTTCATTTTAGAACCTAGTAGTTGTTATCCTTTTCCAATATGACTCCTTATAAAGGCTTAGAGTGAGAAGATTTCAACTGTGGTTGCTATTCTTTCATTGTATTCACCCAAACTAGTGCTTCATCAGCAAAAAAACGTAGTTTGGGATTTCTCACCAGCTTAAAGTCATGAGTATAACATACTCAACCAGCAACTTGCTTGGCTGATTATACCCGATACTCCTTCAGCTCTTGATTTAGACTGGAATTGAAGGAAAAGTGAGTTGTCCCCCTCCCCAGCCTGCTTAACGAGGAACCTGTACTGTTATCTTGAGATGTATAAAATTTGCTGTCATGAGTCAATTTAGCCTTAGTGCTGCCTTTTATACTTTTTAGATTCCATGTTAATACTCCTTTAGGTGAAATCTTATATGACAAAGCATGAAGACCAAGCTTTTACCATGTCACGAAAGCCAGTAATTATACTGACTCCGGCCTCCATAGCTATTTCGGCAGGATTTGATATCATGATTTGATTACAAACTGAGGGATGGGTATATCTTCTAGCATAAAAATTTTAACAATGTATTAAATACCTAATTATGATATGCATTGAAAAAAAGATTTGGTAAACAGAAGAAGTTCTTGGCAATGTTGCCACATTCCTCACAATATGTCAACCATTTGCTCCTATGGAAACTGGAAGTCTGTTATTTAAACCTAAATATTCGTGTTATATCATCGATGACCTAAGATGAAGTAATATATCAGGTGTCGCAATATCTAGTGCATGGTATCAAAGTTTTTGAAGATTATTATTCGGTCTGAAATTAAGATAAAGTTATGTGAAGGGATGCAATCACACTGCTATTGAGAGAATGGATTCCAGCGTAAGAATTCATCATTTTTAAAGTAACATATCTTCTTTAAATGGTCAATGACCTATTAATATTTTTATACCATTCCACAGTAGAATTCTCACTTTATAATTTATGTTAAAATCAAGTTTGTTTTTGGACATGCCTAAAATGAAGGTTCTTCTTTAAAGTTATGTCAATGTAAGTCCGTATGATCTATCAAGAATTTGCTGTTGAGTACACTTGCTAAGAAACATCTTGTTTCCTGGAAGCCACTGTCCATCAGGATTGGTCTTATAAACTGCCGCAACCCATGACAATTCAGCGATTGCAAGATTGCCATAACTGCTGCAACAAACGGCCAAGAATGCATGGAAAATGGCTTTGAGGAACAGGGCCCAGCATTCTCTATTCCTTTGCATTGAAGTTGTGTTATGTGAATTCAGGCATAGGAGCTGTCAATGAGTCTTTGGTGTCAGTTTTTAACTGACTTTTTCATGTTCTGTTGCAGAGGAAACAGCCTTCAAGGACACGACCTATTCCTATGACGGGTCGTGTTTCTCAGCAGTGCACCGTTTCTGGGGACCGTGCCGACACCAAAGCCACAGATGGTCAAGCGTCAACTGATCAGGTGCAAGAGGCTCAGAGCCAAGTGCAAAAGAATGAAGAGCCAGAAATACAAAGCTGATGACTTGGAAAATTATACCATTTTCCATTGTTTCCCCACAATGACACTTCACCATGGACACCTAGTCTTTATCGCAACTTTGGCTCCTTAACTTGCCAATGGAAAAATTCTTCAAAATTCGTCCAATTATTTTGGAAAATTTTTTTAATAAAATTTTCCCCTCTCCCACCCCTTACCCCTTACGTACTCTAGGCCTGAACACCTACATTCCTCGTTCCTGAAATATGGAGAGAAGTGTGATCCCTCCTTCTCCTTTCTAGTTGTCAGTCAAGTCTTTCCGCGTATTAAATTTTCCAAGGTGCCAAATTTCTAAAGGCTTGGAAGAAATTCTAAATACTTCTTCAGTCTCTTAGCCAGTACTTGAAAGAAAGAAAATAACAGGCTTTTTGTCTGAGAGATGCTGTTGAATATACCCATTGGTTTGAGAAGCGTTCTCTTCTTTTATGTGTCACTATTACTAATGGAGTCCTTGGGTCTGTTTTATGTTATTTTAGTGGGCCTGTCTAGTCTTGCTTCAGTTTGCCGTGTCGGCCTCCCCTGTGGTTTATCTTTACCCATCCCTGAGTTGTTTATACTTTTGCTCCCATTGCCTCAACCACGCACATGTCCACTTACCCCATTGGGCATTTATAATTGTTTAGGAAGCATTTTGAAAATGTTTTTGAGCAAACCTTTGAGAAAAGTAATGTGAGATATACTTTGTAGGATCGTTTTCATAAATGTGTGTCCTTTTCTAGGAACTATTGACATGATTGTAGCATCGTAGCTGTTAAAATTAAGAACAAAGAGAGCCTGAAGGTTTTAGTTTTAGGTTTTCAATCAGTCGTTGGTGTTCAGTAATTCAGCCTTTCCCGATCAATTTTTGATTATTTTTAATCTTCAGATATTTGATTACATTTTCAAGTTGTTTTTCAACATGCTTCATAGTGCTGTTGAGCTGTATTCTGTTTGTCTTTCACTATATTAGTGTTCTATTAAGCTGTTTTAGTGTTTATATAAAGCTTGTTGTTTTAATTATGTCAATATCTGATGAGAAACGATCTATGGTAATCCCCATACTGCTGCTAAGGCTATGTTCCTTAGTTTGCAAAACTGCATTTGAACTAAAACTTCTAGTTATTTTTAAGAAGACTATTTTTATAGTGTGTAAAATAGGTCATAAAATGACCAGCCGTTTCAACTAATTGAATGAGGTAACTACACCTCAAGCAAAATTTGAATGAATAAAAATTTAGGCTGATCCATGTTAAATTGCGATTACAGAAACCCGTGGGACATGTAAGGGATTACCACTCTCATTAGACCGTTTCAGTTTTTGGGTTCTAACATTGAGGTGTTTGGCCATAAGTCCCAAGATGTAATTTGTTTGATGTCAAACTGTGTCCTGAATCAAATGTAGATATCAAGTATGTTCATAATTTTATGAATGCTGCCAAAGACATGGGCTTTATTAATTAAGAATACCATGCGCACATGCTTTGTGGAGTCGGCTTACTTTGGAATCTTGTATGCTTTTCTGTATTATATTTCGATTTGTCGATATTTAAATGGCATATGCGTTTCCCTGTCAAAATTCAGAGCAGCTTTTGGGATGATTTTTTTTAGAAAATGCATATATGATACACCCCTCATTTTATAAAGTATATCACTCTGTCAAAATGGAAAGCATTCAAGGCTTATGGATTGTGATGAAATATTTGTCACATATGACAGACCCTTTTTTATCACTGGACTTACATCAGTACAAACTGTTTTTATATATTGCTCAATTTCTTGTTGGCAGGCCTTCACATTGCGGGCAGTTTGTGGTTTTTGTATTGTTTAGGTGAGGCATAAAGTATCAGGCGCAAGTGAGCCTGATGTGATCCTTAGACATAATGATAGTTGAAAATCGACTCTTATGCCAGCTTTTTTCATATGGGATACATTACTGTTCGTAGTGATTGCATAATATTCCATCTTCCTATATATAGCTCTTCAATAAAAGGATAAAAGTAACTTTTTCATTGTTCCTGTAAACTTTCATACCCATGTAACATGATCAGGCAATACCATTCCACTCAACAAACTGTTTCAGTCAAAGTTGTTTTTATTTTTTTTGCTACATTCATTATGAGTTGTAAAAAGCTGGGGAAAACATCTTTTGAAAGTGATGCCCCTTTGAATAATTACGCATTATTTCCAAGTGAGTGCCTGAGAAGTGTGGGTGTGTGAATGTGTCGAGAGTATGTACCTCTGCATGAATTTTTAAAATATTATTATGATTTTGATTAAATTTATGAGTGCATTATATGTTTTTGAATGGCACAAGTTCATGTGGTTTTATTGTTGTTGAACAAGATATGTGATATTACCTTATTAGTGGACAACTTTGATGTAATATATATATATATATATATACTTAGTTTCATTTGATTGAAATGTGAGTGTGTGTTAGATTTGTGAGTTGTTAATGTGTGTGTGCTATTTCAAATGTGTTACTCTGTTGAAAGTCTTTAAATTATTTTAGTGGAAGAGTGCCAATGGCTAAGCAAATTTTGTTAACATCCCCGTGTTGACCACGCTTCGTGAAAAAAAGAATTCTTCCAATTAGCTATAATGTGTAAGACATTATATATATATATATATGTATATCACTTGGTCTGTTTGTATGTTAGTTTTCGATTTTTTCCAAGAGAAGCAGGTTTTCATATTTTTTTGCAATATGATAATTTATTCATACATATTATCAAAAGGAATTTTACGTATATAAGCAGTGTCTAAACTTGTCTTTTGTTTGTCAAAGTCTAATATATTGGGAGCCTTGCTCAACACTATGCTCTATCGGCATTTAATACGGGTTTACCCTTGCAGTCATACTAGAAGTGGTCGGATACAGGTGATAAATGCTCGTGCACTCATTCATATAAAATGAGCAAAATACTCTATGCGATCCCGCGATAGGGGTTTGATCACGCGACCATTGTCTTCTATTCTCCATATCTGCAGAGTGATGCCACTACCTTTAGTGACAGTTAATAATTAATTCCTAAAAAAAATGCACATTTGCAAGACTGCTTACTCATAGCATTTCACTTTATTTATTCTTTTTTTTAATTGTGTTAAAAATGGTGAGAACTTAGTCAGTTGGGACAATAGTTGCCTGTTTTTTTGTGTGTTCTGTTACTTCCTCTCGCTCATGACACTAGGGATCGAAATGACTACTACTGTCCCTTCAGAGTCCCTTCCTGCTGTCAATTCTCATTTCTCACTTATCATTTACAGATTAAGGTTGTGGGAAACTGTTCAATCGTCTTTGGTTTTGATATTATTCTGTGTCATGTTCTTAAAGTTTGGAGTATCCATTGTCTTTTGTCATATTTATTAATTAGCTATTGTCAAGTTGATTTTATTGCTTAGAAAATTATATTTTAATGTGAGTACAAGGGTTGGTTGTATCAAATATGGGTAATTCTCTTTCATCAACAAATTGTGAAATATTTATGAAGTGTGGAGGTTGTTGACTGCCATTTGTACAATATCTTTGTACATGTAGTCTTGAAATTTTGTTTTGAACTCTGTAGCTTGAGTAAAACTGATGTCTTAAATTCTCATATCCATTCTAGAGAGGGAATTTGGAATGATAGTAGTGAGCTAAAAGAATTAAAAACCGTATTTAAGTCCAAGAGAATGGTATCTTTGGAGGCTTTGTGTGGATTGTCTAAACATAAGTAAATAATTTTGATGAAATTTTAGCTGGTTAAAAGAAAATTTGAGGATGTGGGGTACTGATGAATTGAAAATTTGTAGAAATATTTGATGTGGATTTTAGAAAAAATATCAAAATCTGAAAGAGTACTTTATTATTTGATGTTAGTAAAACAAAAAGTTTCCAAGCTTGTTTACATCCGGATAGAATTACTACTCTGCCTGATGGAAAGACATCATAAAAGGCTGGTGTTTGAAGCAGCTCACGACTTGTTCCAAGTACTTCACAGTTATATTTCACCAGTGAATATTAATTGGAGAAGAGAAGTTTGTGTGGCATAGTAATGAAACCATTATAATTGATTTTAATTTTATTTTGCATTCAATTTAATGGCATCTTCATCCATCAATTCTGTTGTAATTTTCAATTTGGTCATCTGTTCACAAGTACAGTCAGTATTTCAGTATTAATTTTTTATGTGATTGTTAGCCAATTTTCAAGCTCTTCATCGATCCCACAAGGTGTAATACTCTCAGTGTGTGTAATGCCGTAAAGACCTCAGTTTTCATGGAAAGCTTTTGGTAGTAAAAAAAAAGTCTGCATATGTGAAACATTTTTGGTGTAAAATCTGCTTGACGGAACATAAATGTCGTTATTGCTAAATATTTTCTTTTTTTATTCCGCTTATGTGTCCATTGGAGCTAATGCGCAAATCTCTATTAGTGGCACATTATATTCTCCTGTCTCATCTAGTTAATGTTCAGACACCTATTTTATCGTTGATACTTTACTTTGACCATTAATAATTTTTTTTAGATGCTGAATATGAATATGTACTGGATTGCTTTCAGAGGTGATTATCAACTGAAATCCCAATCTTTTACATCTACATGCTACCCTGCAAGGCACTGCATGAGCCTGGTGTTAGTACACCAGCCATATAAAGGACAAGGTTTTGGAAGGTGAAGTGGTGTAGTCTATTATGAGAGTCATTTGAGTGGAACTCAGTTTTTATTAATTGATATGTTTATTACTTCCAACAAGAAAAGAATAAATTTATACACTTCTTTTAACATAAAAAATGGAAACTTTAGGTAGCTTTATAGGTAATACCCAAGTAAAGGCTAACTTCAGTTAACATAGACATGCATGGCCAACACATAGATGATCAACAATTGGTCATACAGAAATAGACATATTACACCAGTCATCAACGACAACGATTGCTTACTTTTCTTATAAACAGAATGTGTATATACTATTATATACATGATACAATGCTTAATTTATATGTTTGTGTCAAACAGAGTTTCAATATTGTATGTACGGAGCTAATAGCCATGATTTCACTAAATGAACTTTTTGAGAAGTTTCTCTCTGTATAATTTTAGGCAAAAAATGGCATGCCTTAGGGCCCATGTACAAAAATGATCTTTTATATAATGTTAACTTAGGTTTAGAAAGGCATACATTGCTTTTTCTCATGAAATTGTAAGAATGCCTTTACAAAGATGAGGATGGCGAATGGCTGCTTGGAATAGGAAAAGATCCTAAAATGATTTATGATTATGGTCCCTTTTTTGTGGGAAGAACAAATTTCTGTACCTTTGTTTGGCCGTGTATCTGTCTTATTTTATCTCTTCTGTTGGTCATAGATATGCAAGATACACATCAAAAAGATACACATTCCCTCTGTTGCTTTGAAACACACTTGTTCTGAATTTTTCAAGTAACCAGTAAAGCAAAATATCCATAGGAAAGAGTCTGCTCGCCAGCAAAAGTATTTTGTCTTTTACATTTTCTGTCACTGAAGGTGTATTAAATTTACAGGAGGTTAGGCTTGGAGTAATACAATGCAGTAGTAATGCGTGAGAGTACAAAGGAACATGTCATGCTCCAAGATATTTCTACATTGCTAAACAGTAGTACCATATGGGTTGGTGTGGAGGATGTCATTTTTTACCTGAAATAAGTCATTCATTTAGCCTTCGACTCTTTAAGTCTTTTTAACCCGAGCAAAACTTTTTTTTCCAAAAGCTGGGTTGAGTCCTTGAATTAAACAAATACAGTCATTCAGGTAACCATCAGGTCTGTGTGCACTGATGAACATTCTATCTCTACAATTGATTAGTTGTGAGATTTTTTCATCTTGAATCAAGTTTTGCGTCAAATTAGTTAATCATGTGCATTTTTAAAATCTCTTCTTGTATCCAATTCTAACAGGATGCTTCCCACGGACAGAAAACAGGATGGTTATTTTGAAGCGTAGTGTTTTTATTCCTCCCAAGCTTTTGAAAATCATTTTTTTTCCACTTTCTTTGTTGGAAACATTCTTCTGTATTTTTCTAACATGAAATGCAGACTTACTGATTGCGATACGTAAGAGGCTACTCAGAAAGGTCGTTGCTGTTGGCATAAGTACATAGTTACTCCTTTTATTTTCATTTTGGCTACGCCATAACTTCGGTGATTAATTACTTGAATGTATTTTCTCTCTGCTGAAGCTATTCCAGCAAAGTTGTGTTGGACAAAATAGAATGATTTGCTGAATTGATGGCAGAAACGGCAGTGATTCAAGCTATTATTTATTTGTGAACAGTCTTCTGATGAGTCATCTCAGTAGACAAGAGGCAAGCAGTGAATCATCATCTTGTAATATGGTATTTTGGTTCTTTAAATTTTTGATATTATTGAACATTGTTCATCATGATCCTTCCATGGGCGAAATTGCAATTCTAGTGTACCTAGTGATAATTTATTAATTCAAATTCCTTGAATTTTCTTCAAATTGATGATGCCCCATACATGAATTACCTCATTTTGAATAAGCTGAATAAGATATGAATTCTCTGTCTGAATCCCTGTTACCTACTGAATGAATACTTTCAGACTTTTTGAGCCCTGGTAAAGAGGATATTATATTTTGAATGAGTTCAATTGTGTATTGAATGGACTGGCCTGTGCCAGATGGCATCCCTTTAAGAAAGGACTCCACTTATGAAACCTTGAGCATGTTGGTCTCACAGAAAAATGAACGGGAAGTATTTATCAATGGAAACATCTTTCCATTGAGGTGTGAGTTGCGTATTTGAGTAGGTGATCAGTTTCTGTGGGCCATGCAGCCGTCATAGCATAAATGAAGGCAGAGCAATTTTCCTTCTGGTTGATTGAAAATGGGCATCCAAAGTTAGATTTGGTATTTACAATGTACCTTTCATTTTTTGTCCCTGATTTTTCTCTCCTGTTTAGGGTAATTTTCAGTGGAATATTTTACTGTTCTAGTCCATGGCTAAATGTTGCTTCGGTCTTGCTCTTCCCCATTCTCCTAGGTAACCCTCATCTAGTTATACTATTTAACATACCTACCTTCTCTCTTGGCTCTGTAGCTATTTTAAACTGGTCTTCAATTATGTTCTTTACTATCCTCCAGCCCATACCCACCCCTTTCTCATCTACTTACCCTGATTACTACAGTACTTTTTTCTTCCCTCCCGCCAAGAACACTTCTGCTAGCCTTCCTTTGCTTCTCCACCAATTAAATACTCTCTTCGTCACAGTCTAATGGGGAATAACCCATTTCATTCTGCCAGAACGAGTATGGTAATCCTCGGCCGGAACCTCTACGAGTTACAAATCAGTTTTGCTCGATGCACATTCAAACTAAATTTGGGTCATAGCTTTTCTATTCCGCAACTATAACTTGGGAAGGTAAATTTAATGATTGTAAATGGGAGAAATTGTCTTTCATTTCCGTCTCATCAATTTAGAAATATCACTGACTAATGGTGAGGCTTGTGAAAATGGCCGACAGTCCTGTGGTTGACGTACGGACGTCGTAAAGTTATGGAGTTTTCCTGTAGAATACCGCGATGGATCTTAGAGAGGTATGTACTGCAATTTCTATAAAAATCATTTTATTTCAAGATAAAGCTATTGGCGATAGATTCTGGGCTGGTTATGGAGAAGTTGCTCATTATCGTTACCCTACTCTTAATCGCAGCGCGCATATCGCGAGAGAAAATAAAACTTCGAATTGAAACTTATGGAAGAATAGCTGGTGTTAGACAGTGATAGATACAAGTAAAATTTTTTGGGCATGATTCCAAGAGTTTGGCCCCCAGTTTTAATCGTTGAAATACACGTCCAGAGTGTTGTTAGAAGTGTTGACTTCTTCAACCAGTGCGGACGGATTTTAAATTGCACCTTAGACTCTGCTAACCGTAGGTATATACTATCGGCATGCCTCGATAACATTATGCGTGACAAAGTCCTATCACTAGGATATCTTGTCTAGGATACATCCTATGTAACGACAGAAGGTGATTCCGCTACGAGCTAAACGAACAATTCTACAGTGTATTCCCCAGTAGAATTCTCCCTTGCTAAGCTAGGTAGTCGAGTAAGTGAGGATTACATAGGGGCATAGAGCAGTGTACCTATAAAGGTATTCGGCTCCGCACATATAAGTCTCGGCGTTAACTTACCTAATACCTATGTGACACGTTTAACATCCTCTGGACTGAATACTCGGCTTTTTGCCAATGATTCCAAATAATACTTTAGCCGCGGGTAAAATTAAAGCAATTGTTCTGTAATCCTCGCATTCAGACGCATTTTTCTTCTTCGGGGTTTCGGAATGAGGACTGTGTAATTGAAGTCTCGGACCACACTCCTTCCTAGTTGATGGTACGGATGGAACTTAAAAAAAAAAGATATCTACCCGTTAGCAGAAATTCACTAGTGACTCGAAAGGTGTGCCATTTATTCCCACAGTTTTTCCTCCTTTCATAGTATCTCTTAAGCCTGTTTTACTCATGGCACGAACTTGCACAATTTTAATTTTTTCTCAATCGGGCGTGATATAAAAATTGAAGATAAAGCAGAGGCTATCTTGCCTGCTCGCGTTCATCCATTCGCGCATGCACCCTTGCAAGTCATCGCTTTAGACGGTGCAATTTGAAATGGACGTTCGTACGTGCATTAGCTTGTGCAATTGCGTGCCCCGTGTGAAAGCGGCTTTAAGGGCCTCTCAACATCGCCGTGGAGTGACTCTGATCGGTCAGATGTTGTTCTTGTTTATTATCATTTCAGCCTCTAAATTTTGGTTCTCCGATTTTTTGACCGCTATCATATAGCTCTTCTAAGTTGGTCGAATAGAACTTGGCCAATAAAAATCCTACCCTTTCATTTGTCTTTAACCTTTCGTATCGTTGGCATTGTCATACCTCCCGATTATATTTTCACTCCAGCGTGTAGCGCACCCACTTCCCCATCTTTATTAAGCTTTTCCTCCCATTGCCCTGTCCACCAGTTTTCCTTTGCCCGGTTGGTTGGATAGGAAGATAAGGAAACAGCTGATGGAAGCATTTATCTGAAGCGTATTCCTCTATGGCACTTGCCCATTTGTATTAAGCTTTTCCTCGCATTGTCCAGTCCACCAGTTTTCCTTTGCCCGGTTGGTTGGATAGGAAGATAAGAAAACAGCTGATGGAAGCATTTGTCTGAAGCGTATTCAAATTCAAACATGGCGGGTGAATTTTTCTGAAGAAATTGCCATGAGAAAAAATCGGCCTGGACCGGGAATCGAACCACGGACCTTTGGTTTGCCGGACCAATGCGCATGCTGCGCATTGGTCCGGCAAACCAAAGGTCCATGAAGCGTATTCCTCTATGGCAAGGAGACATGGACTCTTGGGATGGAAGGAAAGAGAAGGACGGATGCATTTGAGCTGTGGTGCTATCGCCATGTGCTCAAAATCAGTGGGAGGGATAAAATCGCGAATGAGGAGGTCTTGAAAAGAGTGGAGGAGGTCCTTGCCCGTGGAATAGTCAGAAAATGTCGTAATTCCTGGATTGGGCTCATTCTGAGACTTGAAGAGCTGTTGCTCACATTAAGAGAGAGCTCTGTGGACAGATCTAGGAGAGGACTCTAAACAGATCTAGGACGACGTTCATCCATCAAATAGTAGAGGATCTTGGCTGCCACTCTCACGCGGAGCTGAAGAGACTGGTAGGAGACCGCCATCCTGGAATAACTGCCGCAAACCAACCATCTAGATAATACTCCATGAGCCGCCGCATGGGCGTGTGGCAGGGGGTGTTAGGTCACCAGCCGTGTAAAGATGTAAAAGTTTTGGAGGTGAAATGGTGACATGTATCATAGGAGTGTATTTAGTGAGCTTAAATTTTATTGTGATCGCTTATCGTTCGCGGAAAGAACGAGTTTTTGTACCTATCTGTTCGGTAGTGCATCTCTCTTGTTTCATCGCATCTGTCAGACCTAGAGATGTAGTGAGGAGTCATGATAATATTATTCTCCATGTCGCTCGGAAAAATATCAGTTCTGAATTTATCAAGCAACCTAAGCCTAGCGTGTAGCCTCCGAGTCTCTAGGGGCTCCCACCTTAATCCCTCTAAAAGTTGTGAGACACTATATGTACGCTCATAGCAGTTTTTAACGAAGCGCGTTGCTTTCCTTTGTATTTTATTATTTTTTTTGGTTAAATCTGTTTGACCAGGGCCCCAAATGCTCGCGGCGTATTCGATGTGTGGCCTAACCAGAGCGAAGAACCTTCGGGTCGATTACAAAAGAAGAAAGAGATTCCTCCTATCTTTCCTGCTGACTTTTTCCTTTCCTTCTCTCCTGCATTTTCTTTTTTATTTTCTTGTTTCTTCTGGGATACATCATTTCTAATCCGCTTTTTTGCCACTGATCATAGAGTTTCCCTGCCGCAGTCACTATCCTATTTTTATACTCTCCCATATTTCCTCGATTGTTCCCATTTCCTTTGCTTCTCCTGGGCTCCTTTCCACCAACTCCAGGTATTCTCTCCTTTTCTTCCCTTCCAAAGCTCCCAAGTTTCACCTCCTTGTCCTCCTCCTCTTACTAAACCTCTTGGATCTGGCATGGCATTTCACCATTACTAAAATATGCTCCGACTCCCTCATCCGTCCCCGGGTAGCTCCGCGAGTTTACGACACTGTTCCCGAATCTTCGCCTAACCATCATGTAATCAATTTGATATCTCCCAGTGCCTCTCTGCATTTTCCAAGTGTTAGTTACTACAAATTTATTTCTCCTACAAAATTCAGCTGTCTTCTCCACGCGATCATTTCTTGTTCCTAATTCTTACCCTCCCACTTCATACCCCTCACTTCGGCGTTCCAATCGTCCAATTCTATTAAGTTTTTTCTAGCCTGGGACTTCTTAGATTATCCCCTCTAGTTATTCATACACTCCATCCACCTCTTCCTCCCTGTGAAGTACCTACGAAATGTGTACTTTGCTTATTTTCAGTATTCTTGGGTATGGCATTAGACTTTGGGGTAATGACCCTGGAATAACAAGGGTACTTGTGATTCAAAGAAGAGTCATTTGGATCATGGCTATTGCAAAATCTGATGCTCACTGCAAACCCCTACTTGTGATCGAAGCTATTATATCAGTAATAAACCTTTACATTCATGAGGTATTAGTTCGTACCAAAAATAACTTATCAACTTTCAAGACTAGAGGCGATGTTCATTTTCACCATACCAGAAATAAATACAGCTTAGATACACCCTCCTATAGGCTTCAGAAGTTGGCAAGAAGCCATCTATCAATGGGTATGAAATGTTTCAACAAACTACCAGCTCATCTTCAAAATTTTCCTCTTCATAAATTTAAATCTAAGCTACACTCTTGGCTTCTCCTCAACCCTTTTTACTCGGTCGATGAATACAGGATGGTCAAGGTTTTTTTTATTTATAACTGGCTGTGACCTTTTACTGAGATTTTTTGTTTTTGCTAAGAGGTTTTGTAGAATGTCAGAGAATCTCCTCCCGGTTTTCTACACATTCAGGGGCCTATCTCCCTCTAGTATATCCTTTTTCGCCTCTGCATACGATCTACCCTTCTCCATCCCGTCCATGAATCCTATTCTCTCTCTTCCCCTACCCCGCTTGCCCAACATCCTTTCCTCTATCACACTCTTCAGTAACCCATCACCCTTCATTACATCCTTCAGCCATCTACCCTGCCCATCTCGGATTGAATTCAAAAGTTTCCTATCCTAGCCAACCATCTCAAGCACTTCCTCGTTAGTCTTCCTTTACGTCCACCTAACCTTCTCCATCCTTCTCCACACCCACATCTCAAATGCCTGCAGCCTATTCTCGTCCTCCATTCTCAGCGTCCACGTTTCTGCCCCATACAACGCTACGCTCCATATCAAGCTCTTCACCAGCCTCTTCTTCACGTCCTTACCCATTGTCCCCGTCATCAACTCTCTTCTATTATCTACTAAACGCCTTCTTAGCTAGCGCTATTCTCTTCCGTGTGTCTTTGCTACTATGTCCGTTTTCCTCTAGCGTGCTACCTAAGTAATTAAACTGTTCTACATGCTCGAGTTTGTGTCCTCCAACTTTAATCACATGCTTCGCTTTCTTTGTCCATGAAGGGTGGTAATCGAGGGGTATGCAACTCTGAGAAATGGTGTACGCTTGTTGAGAAATGGCCGCGAAATTGACAGAAATGGCTATAAATGGACAGAAATGGTTAGAAATGGACAGAAATGGATGGAAATTGTTAAAAATGGACAGAAATGGTTAAAAATGGATAGAAATGGACGGAAATGGTTAGAAATGGACAGAAATGGTTAAAAATGGACAGACATGGATGGAAATGGTTAAAAATGGACAGAAATGGTTAGAAATGGATAGAAATGGAGAGAAATGGTTAGAAATGGATCGAAATGGACAGAAATGGTGGGTAATGGACAGACATGGATGGAAATGGTTAAAAATGGACAGAAATGGTTAGAAATGGACAGAAATGGTTAAAAATGGATAGAAATGGACAGAAATGGTTAGAAATGGATAGAAATGGACAGAAATGGATAGAAATGGACAGAAATGAATAGAAATGGACAGAAATGGTGGGTAATGGACAGAAATGGTTAGAATCGGATCGAAATGGACAGAAATGGTGGGTAATGGACAGACATGGATGGAAATGGTTAAAAATGGACAGAAATGGTTAGAAATGGACAGAAATGGTTAGAAATGGACAGAAATGGTGGGTAATGGACATACATGGATGGAAATGGTTAAAAATGGACAGAAATGGTTAGAAATGGATAGAAATGGACAGAAATGGACAGAAATGGTTAGAAATGGACAGAAATGGTTAAAAATGGACAGAAATGGTTAAAAATGGACAGAAATGAATAGAAATGGACAGAAATGGTGGGTAATGGACAGAAATGGTTAGAATCGGATCGAAATGGACAGAAATGGTGGGTAATGGACAGACATGGATGGAAATGGTTAAAAATGGACAGAAATGGTTAGAAATGGACAGAAATGGTTAGAAATGGACAGAAATGGTGGGTAATGGACATACATGGATGGAAATGGTTAAAAATGGACAGAAATGGTTAGAAATGGATAGAAATGGACAGAAATGGACAGAAATGGTTAGAAATGGACAGAAATGGTTAAAAATGGACAGAAATGGTTAAAAATGGACAGAAATGAATAGAAATGGACAGAAATGGTGGGTAATGGACAGAAATGGTTAGAATCGGATCGAAATGGACAGAAATGGTGGGTAATGGACAGACATGGATGGAAATGGTTAAAAATGGACAGAAATGGTTAGAAATGGACAGAAATGGTTAAAAATGGATAGAAATGGACAGAAATGGTTAGAAATGGATAGAAATGGACAGAAATGGATAGAAATGGACAGAAATGGTTAGAAATGGACAGAAATGGTTAAAAATGGACATAAATGGTTAAAAATGGACAAAAATGGATAGAAATTGACAGAAATGGTTAGAAATGGATAAAAATCGTTGAAATGGAAATGCGGTGTACACTTGTTTTCGAAGTTGCGTGCCCCTCGGTGGGAATGAAATAATGAAAATAGGCGAATATAAACAAACGCACAGGTTTTACCACAAATGGTAAATTTGTACGTTATTAAAATTGCACGTGCGAGACCAAACTTGGCATCATTGGAAAAAAAGTGTCCGGTTGGGATTTTGTGCTGCCATTCAGAGGTCCGGGGCCAGGGCGCCCGCCTTGTGCGCCAGCCCTTAAATCTGCCTCTGTCTGAGTAGATGTTTAAACCAAGTGTTTGTTACTTCTAATTTATATCTTTGGTAAAACCCAAGTGTCCTCTCGCCGCGGTAATTTCTCATTCCCAGACCATACCCTCCCACCTCCCGTCCATGCCTTCCCAACAACTCCATTCCAGTTGCCCATTGTTAACAGTTTTCTCTTGTCTGGGACTTCCCTAATTATCTCCACTAAATGTTCTTACATCCAGTTCACCACCTCCTCTGTATGGCTATTTGTGGGCATGTACACCTACATCTACATACTACCCCGCGAGCCGCCGCATGGGCGTGTGGCAGGGGGTGGTAGGTCACCAACCGGGTAAAGATGTAAAATTTTTGGAGGTGAAATGGTGACACGTACTATGGGAGTGTATTTAGGGGAGATCAGTTTTTATTGTGGTCGCTTATTGTGCGCGGAAAGATCGAGTTTTTGTACCTATCTGTTCGGCAAAGTATCTCTCAAATTTTCTCGCATCTGTCAGGCCTAGATATGTAGTGGGGCGTCATGATAATATTCTCTGTATCGCTCTGAAACACACCAGTTCTGAATATCTCAAGCAGCTTAAGCCTAGCGTGCAGCCTCCGAGTCTCTAGGGGCTCCCACCTTAATCCCTCTAACGGTTGTGTAACATTATATGTTCGTTTGTAGCAGTGAAGCGTGCTGCTTTTCTTTGTATTTTGTTAATTTTTTGGGTTAAATCTTTATGACCTGGGTCCCAAATGCTCGAACACCTGGACCAATACAAATTTCGTTGGACGCGCATTTAATTCTACCACTAGTATCCTATCGCGCACCTGTTCAATGTCGAGTGCCCTCATTCCCTGTGTTGCATTCAATTCCATAGCTACCCCGCGTTGAATCTTTGGATGATTTTTTTCAATTATTCACCCGGTAATGGCAGGTTTTGCTGTAAGTCAGAGAATCTCCTCCCGGTTTTCTACACTTTCAGGGGCCTAACTACCTCTAGTATTTCATTTTTCCCCTCAGCATACGATCTACCCTTCATCATCCCGTCCATAAAACCTATTCTCTTTCTTCCCCTTCCCCGTTTGCCCAACATCCTTCCCTCTATCACACTCTTGAGCAACCTATCGCTCCTTATTACATCCTCCGGTCCACCTACACTGCCCATCCCAGATATCATTCAGAAGTTTCCTCACCTCGCCCACCGTGCAGAGGACGTTTTGACAAGAGAGGGAATGCTGAAAAGGGTCCAAAAACCTACCAATCAGCTGATAGAATACTTAAATTAATGAGTCCATATATTTCAATGAATAAGTTATGTAAGGCAAGTTTCACGCGTATCTATACGTAGATTTAAACCGTCCCGGCCACCTTTAACTGTTGTTGTTTTGTTTTTCGAGCGTGATGCATCGTCGCAGTCGATTCCCTTTCACTTGGGCAAAAGTCACGCTCATGGGAGTGGGCGGAGTAGGTTATTCAAGCCTAGTAAGACAAAAGTTCCCGGTGATGTAACTAGGGCGCGATCTGGAGATCTTGTTTCATCGAGGTTACCACCGTCACGTGCACGAGAAGTGATATCGAACGATGACGCCGATTTTTAAGGTGGTTGGATCGATTTTCTTTTATGTACTGGGTTGCGTGAAATTTTGCTCACGTGCAGTTACTTGTAACAGCTATTAATAGAAGCGAATGAACATTGCATGTTGCGGATTTGGTTTCTTGGCAATTTAATTCCATTTAAACTCGTATCTGTATGGCTCTTCACGTATATTTCGAAAGAATTCGATGACGTATGTGCAGAGTTTCTCCTAAACGCAAAAACTTAATTTCATGTTACCATGATGATTCCCAATAAATATAAAGGTATCGTTCCTAATAATAATCACGTATTTACGCTCGATTTCGGCTCAAACAAATGACTCCTGCGATGCGCTTCAAGTAACTTTTAAGGTGGTGGGATTTACGCTTGAGTGCAGATTTCGTTTACCTGGTCCTATTAGTAATGAGCATAAATAAAAGCGAAAAAATACACGTCGCGGATTAGGTTTCTTGGCATTTTAATGCTATTTTAACACGTCGAGTTATTACTCTTGTCATATATTCAGAAATAGTTCAATGGTATACGTGCAGATTTCCCCCTGTACGCGAAAACAGGCACTTCATATTATTATAAAGGTTCCATATAAGCTTAGATATCGAATTCCGCGCCGTGAACCCGAGTCATAACAATGCTTTAATTGTGACGAAAATTTAAAAGTCTAATTATTGCATCATTTATATTATAATGTGCGTGGTTATTTCAAACTAATAAATAAATGTACATAAGTGAAGAGTGGGAAAGAAGAGAGGTACGAGAATTTTTTTCGATTTTCTTGAAGTTATTGAATTGCGCTCTCAACGATTCAAGATTCACGCTCCAGCCACATTAATTCTCTTAGAAAATTGAATCGAACACAATGTCGCTGTGAAGGATAGAAGTCATTAAAATAGCAAATCACTTTGTGAAGAGAAAAGAACGATATTCTTTCCATCAGATTTCGTCGCCGAATGAAATTTTCATGCAAGAATGTCCTCTTGAATACAGAGTAGACATTGGAGAGAGGAATCCTAAGAATGTCGGGTGTTCATTAAATTAAGGTAAAATTACAATTTGCATTCGCCGGCCGAAAAGAATGGCTCGGAATTCTCGGCACGATTTGGTGGAAGAGCTGTCTGCTTATCTTTCTTCTTCTTGGATTGGATTGGATTTTGGGGAGGTGATCGACAGCTAAGATCATTTGCTTCATAGGGGATAGGTAAGGGAGGAAGGGTGGGTAGAAACCCGGCGTCTGCATTAGCCTGCTGCAAACGAAAGGCGCCAAGGGGACCACGGTTTTACGTCTCATCCGACAGACGAAGTATTGTACTTGAAGTGCCCTCCGCAAGACACTCAAGTTGGGATCGAGTTTCCTCTGAAAAACATCTTCCACTGCGAGGATTTAAACCCTGGCCGCCCGTATGGTTAGCCAGTACCACATCAACCCGATCCCCTTGTTCTTCTTGTCGGCAAATTCTTTACAAGTTCATTATCTTTACTGTCAACTTTCTTTATGGGTTGTCGAGACCTATTGAGGAGTGGGTTGTACTCACATTTTGACCAAAATTGGTCCGTTTTGACCCTCCATGGGTCCGGTGATCCTCACTCCAATGACGTACGTCGGCAGACTGCACGGCGGCAACCCATAAAGCGAGTCAGAGAGACACCCCATCCCAAATATTTGGGCAACGGGCTCTCTCGGTTCGCAGAGATGTGCGGTAGGCTTTAGCGAAAGCGGAGCCGACGGTTACTCGTCTCAGTTGTTTGGGGGAACCAAACTAACACGAGCACTTCGGGGAGGCGGAGGCCCAATAGAGGTCCTTTTAACCTCTATCCGCCTCATTGGTGTCGGCCTCGAAGGGGCTGCGGTTTCGCTAACCTTCCCATCCTAATCCCTTCCTTCCCCCTCTTCCAGTCCCTAGGTAATAAGCGGAAGCTTGCAGACCTGGGGACGGAGGTTGTAACCGTTTTAACCCTGCGGCGAGAGCCGGAACGCCTGTCAACTTTCTTTGTCAGGGGTTGACGAGAACTACTGAGAGAAGGGATGTACCCTCGCTTTGACCAGAATTGGTCCGAACTGACCCTCCATGGGTCCGGTGGTCCCCGACTCGAGGACGTACTTCGGTAGACCGCACGACGTCAACCCGTAAAGTGAGCCAGAGAGACACCTAATCCCAAATAATTGGGCAACGGGCTCTCTCGGCCCACAAAGATGTGCGGTAGGTCTTTCGCGGAAGCGAGACCGACGGCTACTCGTCTCAGTTGTTTGGGGTAACCAAACTAATACGAGCACTTCGGGGAGGCGGAGGCCCTTGAGGTCCTTTTGACCTCAATCCGCCTAATTGGTGTCGGCCTCGAAGGGGCTGTGATTTTGCTAACCTTCCCTCCCCTTCCTTTCCTCCCACCTCTTCCTTGCCCCGGGTATAAGCGAGAGCTTACAAACCAGGGCGGAAGTTGTAATCCTGCGGCGTGAGCCGAAACACCTGTCAACTTTCTTTCCGAATCGTACTCAGTCGTCCAGTATTCCTTTTTCCTTGCAGGTCCTAATGTCCCTAAGTACTCAGCATCCCGCTGGTCTTCCAAACTATATATCACCTCTGGGAAGATCTATTTCAATAATAGGAGTGATTACATTACTAAGCTGGTGCAATATTTATACTTCAATCGAATGATAACGAGAAACTCCACCAGCTGAGCATAGTTATTCTGTAATTCTTCAAACGATATCTTCTTTCTTTAATGTTGCGGGAAAGTGCTATGGATCTAAACTTCATCCATGGAGGTTAATCCTTCCATTAAAAATGAGAACATGAACACACATAACCTTTGAAGAAGCGACATCTCCTAAAATTAAACTAACTATCTACTTTCATGACCATACTATAACAATCCCGGTATTTTTTCAGTAATAGTAGGTTATGTTATAGCTTCATCAAGTTGAAATGAACAATAAAATTGAGAACAATTAGATGGACAAAAAATTGAAACAGCCTGAACTATTTTTACCCAGCGTTCGTTTCAATTATGATTGCTTTACCATCCCTTTCTCCTTCTCACGTCTTTCTTAATTTCCTTCCGCGGTAAAAATAGTTCTGTAGAAATAAAAAGCGAAAAGTTGCGAAACTTATTGCAAATATTTATTCTTACGCCTTAGGCCTACGCAAATGGATTTACTTTAAGTAGCGCGTTGACGACTGTGGAAGTGTTTTCGGCCGTGGTGTATACAGCCCCGTTAAACTGCAATGATCGTTGCGTTGCTTTTCGGAACAGAAAACTTCACACCCCTCTTATATAACCGTTCGAAAGTGGTCTCGCGCATCTTAGCGCGTGTAGATAGCTGGGCATGCGCGGTTAAGATCGCAAATACACGAGGTCATTGCCGTAGACGCGTGGACTTTCCCGCGGGAGAGAGGCTAGTTGACACAGTTACCTTTGAGAGGATTTTATAACAGGAGAAACCACTACGCCGAGTTGCCCAAGAGTAACATATTGAAATGAGACCTAGAAAACGGCCGGTGGTCATAGTGTCCCGGAGAAGAAAGCCATGCAGAAGGATTGGGCTGAAATTCTCGATTCGTTGAGAGTTATCAACATTTCTCACTGCGGAAAGGCAGTTTTGTTTTGACGTTCTTTTGGTGCATGGGTTTTGGACATCAATGAGAGGATTTTTTTGGTAGCCGTGACCCGGCTTGAAGAAAAAAAGAAAGTTTTTTTTCTGTGAGTGATACTGAGTGACGTTTTATGTGCTGCAGTGGGATAGGTCGAGCAAGTAAATAGTGCAACTCTGGCTGGGAAAATAGGGGAGCGATAGAATGAAGAAGGCGCCTTAAATGGTAGTTAGCCAAATAAAAATCATGTTCCAAACTCTATGTAGCTGGCTTATCGTGGAATACGCCCTGGGTTTGGCAGAAATTAATGTCATTTGCGATGAAGTATGCACATTGGAGCTGAAATTCCATCCATAAACTCAAATGCGCGGTTGTCTTTACTAACCCCGAGTTTTAATGTCTCCACGTGAATACTGTGCATAAAGATCACGTCGCGTCTCACGGAATAAAGTGCATTACTAACCTGAAACGGAAGCTGCAACAAGAAGTATTTTCGTTTGTGGGGGCATTCAACCGTTTGAAATTTGCCAAATGCGGCGAATCTTAACGTGCGGCGATTAATGCTGGCTGCCTGAAGTCGCAGAAGAAAAGACGGAGTCTCTCGGATATTAGAAATCAATCGGAGTTTTGTCGGAATACCCCACGAAAGGTAGGTGAGTTTTCTCGTAAATTTTCGGTTGTATTAGTTTCAGTTTAATGTATTTTTGCACAAATACATTGCAAGATGATTTGCAATACCGGAAGGCGTGTTCGGTAATAGGAGGAAGCTGATGACGGGGACCTTTTGTTACGTAAGGAAATGGTTTCTGAAGAGTTTAATCTACACCTACATATTACCCTGTAAGCCACCTTAAGGTTGTTTTGGTGAGAGGTGAGTTATCACAAGCATGCTTCACGCTACAGGTATGCCACCAATGCTTCTCGAATGCAATTGAATTTGGGTATAATCACGTTATTTTCCGCTCGTTAATTAGATTTCTCTATTGAAATGTCGATTACATATGTTGCAAATTTTGATAACCGAGTTCGACCACTCTAAACAAGTGATTCAAGCATAATATCCTTTAAAATTAGCTGTCGAGGCGGGACTCTTAGAACTATCGGTAACGTTTGCGAAGTATCACCGTTCTCAGAGGGCCTATATTCGGGAGGGGGCGGGGCAGGTGATCTGTGCTCGGGATTGTGCCTCTTTGCGCGCTCGCTTAGACCTCCAATGCCTCCTAAACGGCTAAAGATAGATCAAATTCGATAAAATCTTCGTCCGTTAGACCGTGTAATTTCATTTCAAATACACAGGGAGCTATTTTGGCGCGAAAATTTTCTTTTTCGAGTGGGGTATTTTAGACCCCATGCGGTAGGGATAAATGACATCGCGTTCCGACTGGAATTTCAACGGTGCGTTTTCTCATAAAAAATGAATGTTTTGGCGGGTAGAACTTTTCACCTTTCAGACTTTCGAGAAATAAGATGCACCCAATGCCAGAACAAAGATCACCATCACGATATTATTGCAGCATCATTATCATTCCAACCTAGATCAGTTCACTGAAACTTCAATGTGAAAAATTCCACTCTAAGATTAGTTCACTCTAACATTGGTTCCATTCTAACCTGTCCCCTGCAGATTCCTTTACGTCCTTATACCTCTCTTGTTTCATTTACTGTTTCAGGTGGACTACATATTTGAGCCTCCGTCTTCATCGTTGGGCTTTTGCTTATATTCTTCCCTCTATCTTGCTCCCTAAGGTAGTGCAAGCGAGATAGTTCCCTAATCATAACATAGATCATATTCGAATGATACGTTTTGATGTCACCAACTGTGGGACACACGAATTAAATATTGTATTATCAATGGTGTAATAATATAGTTTTACATGACAGAAATTGTAAGTAATGAAATGGAAATATCCAAAAAAGTCTTTAACTTGACTCATTTTTTTCACGCGGCACGTTTGAAACTCCATCAAAACGGTAGGTTTATTGTGATCCCGTAGATTTTAATGCGGTGATGTAAAGATTTATTTTAAAAAAATATTCAAAAATAGGTGAGAAAACACAAACATCACACTGTTGATTTTTTGACGAGATCTAAGTGTTGAAAATGCCTCATTTTTTAATTAAGGTCTCTCTGGAGTGCATTCACGTACCATTTCCCATATAAAAGGGCTGTTTCTTTCTGACAATATATCTCGGAAAGTGTTGTGGCAAGAGGTTTAGTTTTTCGTTTCAATGGAAGGGTGAGATATTTTTCTTTAAAATGAGACCAAATTCATTGATTTCTAGGTAAAAAGATACTAAGATAAAAATGATACAAACTAGGTACCTTAAGAATTCGTTTATTCTCAAAGCGTTGCCTATCCTTCTAGACTACGTCTTCCTGATTGTTCTCCATATGTTTTTCGCCTCTTCGCAGCTTCTGTACAACCCCTTTTTTCTGCTCCTATACGTTTTTTTTATCTTCAACACCCGCCTCCAGTACCAAGTTTCGAAAGACTATTATATCTCCCCTCCCAGCTTTCCTGTTGTCCATGTATCTGAGCCAAATGGCGCTACACTGTACTCGACTTTTTTCACGTACTCCATCGTCATTAGTTGTCCCATTTTCCTGAATAAAAAATTTCTCAACCTAATTATGGCTAACATTTTTCTTCTCGTAGTTACCTGTCTAAGATCGCGTGGTTTTTCTCCCGGTCCAAAGCATAAAGTCAGTGTTTCATGGGGCACGTAATTGTGCAATCTGATATTCGTTCGCATGTGCATTTCAAATTGCATCGTGAAAAACCGGGGAATTGCAAGAATGCATGCGCGAATGCGTGTACGCAAGTTGGCAAAATAGCTCCTGCTCTAATTCCATTGTTACTGCCCGTCAGATTGAGAAGCACATGCAGTTTCAAATTGTGCAATTTCACGTCCCATGGACATACAACAGACTAAATAATCGATTCATTCAGCGTTTCTTGCGAGTTATCACGCAATTTTCTTCCTAATTCTGGCTGATAAAGCTCGCTAAATTGGGGACTCAAACTTATCACTGTTGACTAAGGTCTTCGCTGGAAACCCGTGAAGAATTTTCTCGTGGAATGCGCCTGGAAAGCACCAGATTCTCAATCA
Organism: Ceriagrion tenellum; assembly: GCA_963169105.1. NCBI lineage: Eukaryota > Metazoa > Arthropoda > Insecta > Odonata > Coenagrionidae > Ceriagrion > Ceriagrion tenellum. The sequence continues at coordinate 130,527,782 of OY720633.1, forward strand.
ATATTACTCATCATGTTATATTTTAAATAGCTGAAAATTCTACCCTTCGGGAAACTTGATGTCCGAAGCTAATAAAAAACCCATCTCAGTTATATTGATAATTTTTTTCGCGATGTCAATCCGTGGTGGATAACTGTTTTTCGTTTATATCCCACGATGGTACCTTGGCCTTGTTTCACCTGGGCTTGAGGATGCGGTTAGCATAATAAGCGAAACCACGCCATTATTAAGATGCCTCCACGGGACAAACCTAAAAGACAGCTCTCCATTCAATCTCACCTTACTACATCCACGTCAACATACTACCCCGCGAGCCGCAGAATGGGCGTGTGGCAGGGAGTGGTAGGTCACCAGCCGTGTAAAGATGTAAGTTTTTCGGGAGGTGAAATGGTGACATGTATTATGGGAGTGTATTTAGAGGATTTTTTTAGTTTGTTTTTTTCTCTCAGTTTTTTATTGTGGTCTCTTATTGTGCGCGGAAAGAACGATTTTTTGTACCTCTCTGTTCGGCAGTGTATCTCTCTTATTTTATCGCTTCTGTCAGACCTAGAAATGTAGTCAGGCGCCATGATTATATTCTCTGTGTATTTCTGAAACTCACCATTTCTGAATTTCTCAAGCAGCCTAAGCCTAGCATGTAGCCTCCGAGCCTCTAGGGGCTCCCACCTTAATCCCTCTAAAAGTTGTGAGACACTATTTGTACGCTCGTAGCAGTTTTTAACGAAGCGTACTGCTTTTATTTGTATTTTGTTAATTTTTTTGGTCTAATCTTCATGTCCAGGGTCCCAAGTACTCGCGGCGTATTCGAGGTGTGGCCTAACCAGAGCGAAGAAGCATATCTCTTTTTATTTTTCATACGAGGACCTTCCTATTTTACGATTAACAAAACCTAGTTTCTTCAACACTGTGCCGCTTATGTTTTGTATGTGTCCTCCCCACGATATATCTGAAGTTAAGTTAATTCCAAGGTATTTTACTGTATTTGAAAATTTTAGGTTTACTCCACCCACTTTATAGGTATGGCAGCATAGGATATAAGGGTTAAAGATAGGCTGAATAAATAAACGTTTGTACTTTCCGCAGTAGTTCCTTTTAAGTCGACCGATTTCATTATCCTCATGTCGATTTATGTCGTTTTGAAAATGACTTATTTTTCTTGATTCAGAGATAACATTGTTTCACGAAGTAAAGCTTGAAACGGTGTAACATAACTTAAGTCACCTCAATAGCAGTATATAAAACAAATCTGTCGTGCGCTAATATAATTCATCTGTTGCTGAATTGAACGTTTCGACAAATTTATTTCGATTGCACATGCATAGATAAAAAGCCCGCTCTGTGTATTGATGTATACTTTAGGATTGGATTGGATTTTTGGGGAGGCTACCGACAGCTAAGGTCACTTACGCCATAGGGGATAGGTAAGGGAGGAAGGGGGAATGGAAACCCGGCGTCGGCATTAGCCTGCTCTTAACGAAAGGCCTCAAGGGGACCACGGTTTAACGTCTCATTCGACAGACTTGAGTGCTGAACTTGAAGTGCCCTCCACAAAACACTCAAGTATCGATCGGGTTTCCTCTGAAAAACATCCCCCTGTGCAGGGACCTGAACCCTGGCCGCCCGTATGGTTAGCCTGTACTCTAGCCACCACACCTACCCGATCCCCCGTATATGTACATTAGGTCGGAACCTGATGATGCCGACAGGGGTGCCGGCGAAATGGTCGTCCACAATATGCTACAACGGGGGAAGACTCCTAAAACCCAGCGCACACTTATCCTCCCGCCTCCGTCCACTTTCTTTCTCCCAAAATGTATGGCTAACTGAAATACGGGTAATTCCCGTATTTTGGCGCATACTATTCCTCCCGGCCTCCGTCCGTCTCCGTCCGCTCCGCCCGGAATTCTCGGTCGTGAATATTCGGCGTATGCGGACGGGCGGTCGGAGGTGGACGGAGGCCGGGAGGAATAGTATGCGCTGGCTTCCGTCCGTCTCCCTCACGGGGACTGCGGGCCCAAGTCCATTGTCGTTCGGTTTTGGCGGACGGAGTCGGACGGCGTAGTATGCGCACCCCTCGGAAAAAAAACGGTAGGAAGCGGACGGAGGCGGGAGGATAGGCGTGCGCTGGCGTTAAAACTTCGAAATAATTTCGATCGTGATTTTGCTAGCGTTGTGTGTTTGTCTAAAATGTGCTGTAGCTTCAAGACGAGGTTCCACTCAGTTCAGCTTAACTTGTGTTATGAGGGCAAGAGGAGTTAGATAATCAAGTTTTCGGTCGGAGATATAAAAAAAACACTGATAGCCGTATCTCTGTTTATTTGATGACCGTTGATACGGTTCCGACGAAATAGTGGGTCGTAGAATTTCGAGAAATAGGTAGCGGCTTGACTCTCTTGGATAAATTGATTTCGTCGGCGTGTACCAACGTGGAATCTGCCTGACCGGCAGACGTGACTGTCGATATTTTAAAGGTAAGTTTGAGAATATGTGTCCTTCAAGACAAGGACCACCCTTTTCACCTGGCCGTAATCAATCGGGATCTCATGATTTGGTATGCGTTCAATGAGTATGTAATAATCCGCAATATTTTTACATTATTTTATATTTCGATCGTTGGCACAAATTATAAAAACTTTTGTGTGAAAGGTCGCCGAATGAAATGTTAGGAGTTGGCTTCATTTGAGGTAATTTGAGCGAGATAGTTCCCAAGTCATAACGGAGACCGCGTTCAAACTATACGTTCTACTTTCAGCAGCTGTGGGAAGCATGAATTAAATATTGCCTCGTAAATGTGCGATAATATACTTTTATTAGACTGAATTTCTCGGTAATTCAATAAAGATATCCAAGTAAGTCTTTAATTTGACTAGTTATTTTCGTGCAGTACGTTTAAAACTCATTCACAACGAAAGATTTTTTGCAATCCTGGAGTTACTACTGCGGCGACAATATGATTTATTTTAACAAATAGTCGAGAAAACATAGAAACTACACATTGTTGATTTGTTGACGGATGTAGTTGTTAGAAATTCCTCAGTTTTTGTTAAATAAGGTCTCTTCTGACTGTATACACATACCATATGCAAAGTAAAATGGCTAACATTTGTTGTAAAAAATCTCGGAAAGTAAACCTCAAACCTCCAGGCGTCACTTCGAGGAAGTATTTTATATTCCAATGCATATTGAAAATTAGTAAGGTACCCTTTCCGAATTATGTACTGTGATCGTGCAACGCGTTTCGCAGCTTGCTGCAACTTCAGGTACAATTGTTTATCAATAAAAATAAATAACCTAGGCCTTACTTTCAATATAGATTCGAATCTCGGAAAGCAGGTCAGTAAGAGACTAATATCTATTTTGTTATTTATGGAAGATTGCGATGTTTTTCTTTAAAATGAGACCAAATCCGTTGATTTATACGTGAAATTATATCATTTTCTCAAGCTACCTTAAGTCGTGGGGTAGCTACTTGTGAATAAGGAGAGTTAGCCACGCGAAAGTTTTAGAATGGTCGACTTTGAGACGATGGGTTTTAGAGCGTAAAAATTCCAGTCGTTAGGAAGAAGTGATGCAAACATCAGTAAATAATGATAATTGGAAGAGGTGGTACTAATTATAATAATGGCCGCCGTTATTTTAACTGTTCCTGGATTATTTCCAAAGTTCGAGGCGGTTGAAAGAATTTTTGTTTATCTATAGAATTACGTTGAACTCGGCATTCGTGCTTCCGATTGGTGATATCGAAAAATTGAAGTGCAAGAATTGCATTTTATCGATTTGGTTGCTTGGCAATTCAATGCTGGTTAGACATGTAGGATTATATCGCACAAGATAATTGTGTTTCATTATTTTCCGTTTATATGTGCTCACATTTTATTTTAAACGCAAATTAATGCATTTCACATCCTGGTAATGGTTGATAACTTATGTCAGAGAGTCTGGCCCTGTTATAGATTCCAACAACATAATTTCCGACTATATTGTTGCTGTTATATATCTTCGTAAACTATCTGCTGCTCATGTCATGAAATTCATGAAATACTTTAATTATGGAAAAAGCGTGAAGTATATATTCTTTATCAATTCGATTGCTGCGTCATTCGCGAGCTCCACTGCTTAAGGTGGTCCGAGCGAGATAGTTCCATAGTCATAATAGAGACCATACTCGAACTTTACGATTTTATTTCTGCAGCTGTAGGACACATCAATTAAATATTGCATTATTAATGGTGCCATTACGTAGTTTTACATGACAGAAATTGTAAGTAATCAAATGAAAATATCTAAAAAAAAAGGTCTTTAACTTGACTCATTTTTTTCGCGCGGTGCGTTTGAAACTCCTTCAAAACGGAAGGTTTTTTTGTGATACCCAAGAACCTACCGAAGCGACAATGTGATTAATTTTCAAAAATAGTTGAGAAAACATACAAACTACACACTGTTAGTTTTTTTTACGACGTATAAGTGTTAGAAATACCTCTTTTTGTAAACAATGTCTCTATGGAGTTTATACACGTTCCATTTCCCATGTAAAAGGACTGGTATTTTTTTGTCAAATATCTCCGAAAGTAATGTGGTAAGGGGTAGAATTTTTGGTGTCATTGGAAAGGCATATTGTTCTTGAAAATGAGACCAAATTCATTGATTTCTGAGTAAAAGGATTTATCGCTCGGACTACCTCAAACATATGCTATTCGCTAAAACGAAATATGGCCCTCGTATTCTTCCGACTTGCTTGAATAATTATTAAAATCCATAACTATATGACCAACAATTACCGCCGTAGCAGTCGTAGTGATGAAAAATTTTATGACGTACAAATAAAACGTGTTTATTTCTCGTGGACAGTTTTTTTTTTTTTTGGCGGCCACCTTTCCGTGAAGTGCCCTTTCTCGTACCAAGGACATCCGACACTTAAAGGTGGCTGGAGCGCGAATCGTAAGTCATCGCACATAAATTTTCAAGTGCACATCGCAATAAATTTTCAAGGAAGTCCAAAAAAAGCTATTTTTATACCACACTTTACTTGCATATGATTGCAGACGTATAGAAGCATGCTATTTCATCATTTATAATACACTGCTCAATTCATACTTCCTACAGCTGCTGAAATGGAGACGTATAATTCGAACGTGGTCCCCATTATGACAAGGAAACTACTACGCTCAAACTACTCGGGGGATATGGATTTCACCATAGTAGGGTAAGAGCATTGCGTGGGTCTGGTCCTTCGGCTATAGTTATCTTATTATTAAGGGTGATCTTCGATCTCCCCATTAAAATATGTTTAGCTGGAAGTAGGAATGCGTTGGCTAAGCTGTTTACCGGAGAAGGTCATTGCCTCCTTGCACAGTTTCATTCTTCAGCTAGGGATACGTTCTACCTCTCTTCACAACTGTCTCCAAGCATTTTCTCCTTCTTCCCCTTTCGCTCGGGTTCTATTAACTGGCCTTCTATTAATCCAATAGTTTCTGTACCATTGGTAGCAAGCCTATTGTGTTATGCATGTTGGTGGTAACTCACCCCCCCCCCTCACCAAACACACTATATGTGGATTGCAGCGTAATATGTAGATGGAAACTCTTCAGAAACCATTTGCTTACATCCTAGCAAAAGGGTCCCCCGTCATCAGCTTCTATCATTACCGAACACGTCTTCCGGTATTGCAATTCCGACTTACTGCATAAATTATTAAATTATTCTATATCTAAAAGATTTATAGATCATGTCCTCAACATATATATTGAACAAGGTTGGCGACAGACAGCACCCCTGCCTTACTCCTCTACCAAGATCCACCCATTCTGTCATATCCTCATTTATTTTTAGTGCAGCTTGTTGCCTCATATATAATTCTCTAATGAGTTTTCTCTCCTTCTGTATCTACCCCTTCTCTTTTAGAATTTCGAACATTTTACTCCATTCAACCCGATCAAAAGCCTTTTCCAGATCAATTAAACAAAGTGCCATTCCTTTTCCAATCTCTATATACCTTTTTCCAGTTATTCTTAACAGGCCAGTGGCGTCCCTTGTTCCTTTCCCTTTGTTAAGTATACCTTGCGTAAATATTAATATGTAAAGTATTATTTTAAATGAAATACATACAATACATATACGTCACATTTCAAATAAGTGTTATTACCAAATAAATTGCTATTTTTTTAATACTTAAATAGCACCTTTTAAAAAAAGTAATATAGTAGCAGTATTTTTTCCATGCGAATGTTTCATAATTCCTTCCATGGAGGGTTAAAGTAGAAGGTTCTCCGGGAGAAAGCACCGAATATGACACCATTGTTACCTACTTCGTTAAAAACTGCTGTGAACGAACAAAGATTGTCACACAACTGTTATAGGGATTAAGATGGGAGCCCCTAGAGACTCGGAGGCAACACGCTAGGCTTAGGCTGCTTGAGAAATTCAGACGTGGCGTGTTTCAGAGGGACACAGAGAATATTATTATGACGCCTCACCACATCACTAGGTCTGACAGTTGCGATAAAATAAGAGAGATACTCTGCCGAACTGATAGGTACAAAAAATCGTTCTTTCCGCTCACAATGAGCTACCACAATAAAAACTTAGCTCCTCTAAATACACTCCCATAATACACGTCACCATTACACCTCCCAAAAATTTCACATCTTTACACGGCTGGTGACCTACCACCCCCCTGCCACACGTCCATGCGGCGGCTCGCGGGGAAGTATGCAGATGTACTTTCCCGAGGCGAGAGTCGAACCCACGAGCTTCAAATACGGAGTCGCGCTCATCACAGAGCAAATCGAGTCGCAGATATGCGTTTTCAATTGCGAGATCCCAGGTCGCACGAGAATACATCGCATTATCGCATCGCGTGGGGAGAGTACACAAGCGCATCGTAAATGCTGACGACCCAAGTCTTTCCCAATACAAAGAGAAGTCGCTTACCCTCCCCTCTCCTCCAGTCCCATCGACTCGGCCAAGGCGGCATCTGCCAGTCCCCCCTCGAAGCACTCCGCGGGTTCAAGGCACAATTGATAACCTTGGGACTTCATTTGATCCCGGCATCGACACCCCCTCGTGTCCGCACAGTGACCTCCTTCAGTCTGCATCGCCACGCGGACACGACTCGAGGCACGCCTATTCGTCGAGCGTGTGCATTACGGGGCCGCCGTCCCTGCGAGAGGCTGTGTTTACATTTTCAGCTAACGAGGAAAGAGGGTAAGTACTGATTGCAACCTTAATTTCGTTTCATAATCTCCGCTTTCGTGGATAGTTACCGCGTGAGTCAGCACCGAGCACGGAACGAGTCATCGAGCGACTTGAAATATTCTGGTTTCACATTGGCACAGGGTGGTGACACCACATTATTTGAAACACTCTCGGTTATAGTCCCGCATTTCGCGCTCCAAACAAAGCATTACGTAACTCATCCTTCCCTCTCTTCCAGAGACGTCCAATACAGCTTCCTGAAGGTTGCGTCATAGCAGCTAGGTTTTGTTAAGCGTATAATAGGAATTATGAGTCGTTGAGCGCACTTTTTAATAACTCAAGTAAGAAAAAAATCTTGGACCACTCTTCACTTAAGTACATTTATTTGTTCGTTGGAAATAACCAGTTCAATATCTTGGAATTACCTTAACTTTAGATATATCGTGGGGGGCACACATTCAAAACACAGCACAGCGGCAAAGCATGAAGGAAACTAGGTTTTGTTAAGCTTGTAATAGGAAGGTCCTCGGGTGAAAAAGTCAAAGATAGATGTTACTTCGCTCTGGTTAGGCCGCACCTCGAATACGCCGCGAGCATTTGGGACCCTGGTCATAAAAATTTGACCAAAATATTAATGTAATACATAGAAAAGCAGCACGCTTCGTTAAAAACTGCTACGAACGAACATACAGCGTCGCACGACTTTTAGAGGGATTAAAGTGGCAGCCCCTAGAGACTCGGATGCAACACGCTAAGTTTAGGTTGCTTGAATAATTCAGAACTGGTGTGTTTCAGAGCAACACAGAGAATATTATCATGGCGCCTCACTACGTCTCTATGTCTGACAGAAGTGATATAAGAAGAGAGATACATTGCCAAACAGATAGGTACAAAAACTCGTTCTTTCCGCGCACAATAATCGAACACAATAAAAGTTGAGCTCAACTAAATACACTCCCATAATACACGTCACCATTTCACTTCCCAAAACCTTACATCTTTACACGGCTGGTGTCCAAACAACCCCTGCCACACTCCCATGCGGCGGCTCGCAGGGTAGTAAGTAGATGTAATAAGGTCTATATGCATAAATGTGCATAGGAATACAGTTTTTATCCATCCTTAAGGAAAAGTTCATGCCATCGTCTTCTGTATTCTCCAACTTTCTCACACGCACCCAACAATACCAAGCTGATTAATGTTTCCTTGGCCTTATATGGAGGCCTATTTATGCAACCCCCACGCTCTCGCGTGGGTACAACATGTATGGACACAGATCCGGAACGAGATATTTTACAGACATCCTTTCAAGATTTCGCGCTTGTTGGCATGTTCGCGCGATGCCAGGGAAGGGAGGCGATTTCAAAATAAAATTGGTTCGCGCATCAACTTGCATAATCACGTAAATCATATGAACGCGCCTTGAGGATCGAAATAGTGGAGGAACGTGAAGTGATAATCCGAATGTCATAACTTTTTTTATTTTATTGAGCTCTTTATTGATATCCGTCGAAGAATACTCAGTGAGATGTTGAGTGGCAATTGCGGGATTAGACGTGGAGATAGCGTTGATGACAATAGCGAAGGAGTGCTGTAAACAAGTTCAATTCATATTTGTTCTTGAGTTAGTTTGAGCGAAACCTCATTTTACCTACAAATCAATGAATTTGGTCTCATTTTAAAGAAAAATATATCACCCTTCGAATGACACCAAAAAAATTCAACCTCTTACCACATTACTCTCCGAGGTATTCGCCGGGAAAGACCATCCTTTTTAGATGGGAAATGGTACGCGAAGGCACTCAAGAGGAACCTTATATTAAAAATGAGGCATTCCCTTCACTTCGATTTCGTCAAAAAATCAACAGTGTGTAGTATGCGTGTTTTCTCAACTATTTCTGAAAATTAATCATAATGTCACCGCAGTAAATTCTTCGGGATCACGATAAACCTTCCGTTTTGATGGAGTTTCAAACGTACCGTGTGAAAAAAATTGGTCAAGTTAAAGACTTCTTTAAATATTTTCATTTTATTACTTTCGATTTCCGTCGTACAAAACTATTTCACACATACATACCCATCACGCCGTTCCCTTCCGGGGTAGGCACAGTCAAAATGTTTCTCTCGTTAATACATAATTGCACACCTAACTCTGCTTCAATAATTTCCTCCATTCTGACCTATCCTTGCAAACCTCTTTTTTCTTCATTTACCCCCATACACTGCTTCACACACGCCCTCCTGTTTTTAAGACTCCTAATATTCCTCCTCCTAAGAATTTCCTCAACCACATTCAACCACAACTTTCAGGGCCTACCTCTACCTCTCACACCATTCATTCTACTCTCATATATCTGTTTCGTTATTCGACTCTCATCCATTCTCTCAACATGACCAAACCAACGAAGCACACTCCTTTCATACACGTCCATTACTGGAGCATTTGACCCACATTCATTCATGACCCACTCATTCCTGACCCTATCCAGGCGATTCGGCTCACGCCGCAGGATTACAACTTCCGCCCCCGGTTTGCAAGCTCTCGCTTATTACCGAGGACATGGAAGAGGTGGGAGGAAAGGATGGGTAGGGAAGGTTAGCGAAACCACTGCCCCTTCGAGACCGACACCAATGAGGCGGATTGAGGTCAAAAGGACCTCAAGGGCCTCCGCCTCCCCGAAGTGCTCGTTTTAGTTTGGTTCCCCCAAACAACTGAGACGAGTAACCGTCGGCTCCGCTTTCGCTTGAGCCTACCGTACATCTCTGCGTACCGAGAGAGCCTGTTGCCCAAATATTTGGGATAAGGTATCCCTCTGATTCGCTTTTTGGGTTGCCGCCGTGCGGTCTGCCGACTTACGTCATTGGAGTGAGGATCACCGGACCCAATGGAGGGTCAAAACGGACCAATTTTGGTCAAATGTGTGAGTACAACCCACTCCTCAATAGGTCCCGGCAACCCCTCCTGACCCTATCCATTCTACTTGTGCCACAAATACTCCTCAGATAACTCATACCCAATTGTACCATTAATAATTCAATATTTAATTCGTGTGTCTCACAGCCGGTGAAATTAAAAGATATTTATCGAATATGTTGTCGATTATGATTAGGGGACTATCTCGCTCGCCTTAAATCATTTCATTTCAGTACTATAGCAGCTGATTGGTGGGCCTATGAACGGTGCTTATTCTGAAGTCCTAGTTTCTTGAATATCGTTCTGCTTTCCCTCTTGAAATCCTCATATCGTCTTCCTCTTCTTAATTCGTCCACAATTCCTATCCTCTTCCTTCCTCTTCCGCACTTCCTCAGTGTTCTACCCCTCTACAATCCTCTTCATTCAACATTCCCTCTCTTTTCAATAACAAAATCAATCCATCCCTTCTGTCTCCTTCGAACCTCCGCCACCGCCTTTCCTCTCCTCTTCAACCATACCTTCAAACGTTCCGCGTGAAAAAAATTAGTCAAGTTAAAGACTTTAATTTGATATTTTCATTTGTTAACTTACAATTTCTGTCATATAAAACTATTTTATTGCACCATTAATAATGCAATATTTAATTCGTGTGTCTCACAGCTGGTGAAATTAAAAGGTATTTATCGAATATGTTGTCGATTATGATTAGGAAACTATTTCGCTCACCTAATTTCATTTCATTTCAGTACTATAGCAGCTGATTGGTGAGTCTATGAACGGTGCTTATTCTGAAGTCCTAGTTTCTTGAATATCGTTCTGCTTTCCCTCTTGAAATCCTCATATCGCCTTCCTCTTCTTAATTCGTCCAGAATTCCTATCCTCTTCCGCACTTCCCCAGTGTTCTACCCCTCTACAATCCTCTTCATTCAACATTCCCTCTCTTTTTAATACAAAATCAATCCATCCCTTCTGTCTCCATCGAACCTCCGCCACCGCCTTTCCTCTCCTCTTCAACCATACCTTCAAACGTACCGCGTGAAAAAAATGAGTCAAGTTCAAGACTTCTCGTGACATATGTACCTTCAAGTTAAAGATTTCTTTAGATATTTTCATTTGATTACTTACAATTTCCGTCATACAAAACTATTTTATTGCACCATTAATAATGCAATATTTGATTCGTGTGTCTCAGAGCTGATGCAATTAACAGCTATTTATCGAATATGGCCTCTATTATGATTATGGAACTATCTCGCTCGCATTACCTTCATTTATTTCATTTCAGTACTCTAGGCCTAAGAGGAGTTCTACTTAAGTAGTTCTAGTCCTACTTAAGTAGTTCTAACTTATACTCAAGGAGTTCTAGTTAAGGAGGCTTACGACGTAAGAGGAGTTCGAAAACCAACTTTTGTACACATCTGTTCGGCAATATATCTCTCTTATTTTATCGCTTCTGCCTGAGGTAGGGATGATGTGTGGCGTCATAATGATATTCCCTGTGTCACTTCGAGACACTTTTTTCTGAATTTCTCGAGTAAACTAAGACTAGCGTGCAGCCTAAGTGTCTCTAGGGGCTCCCACCTTAATCCCTTTAAAACTTGTGAAACACTATTATGTTCGCACGTAGCACTTTTTGACTGAGCTGTCGAATGCCTCCTCGTTCGTCCATCTCACCACCCAGCTCACCCTCTCCATTCATCTCCACGCCCACATCTCAAACGCTGTCAAGTCTACGTACATCCTTTGTTCTTAATTACAGTGAAGGAAGTAATATGGCGACTCAATTGTTATAGGTAAATCAACTCCATTTCTTGTATAATTTGACGCAATATTCTTTCCTCGTCGAATGGAACGGTTCGGTAATTTGTTTTCTATTCCAGCGAAATCACGGGCATGGTCGATGGAAATGAAAGTAAAATGAAATCTAAAGGCTGGGACACAATCAACGTGTACGTGTAACGTGAGCCGTTAACGGGAATACGCGAAAAGATGGCCGACGGGAAAGTATAGCGAACGGACACAATCAACGTGTACGCGTACGCGAGAGATGGGCAACTTTCATCTCTTCCCGTGTCCCGCACACGGAAAACCAATCAGAATAGTCCCGAGAATCCGGGAATGGGAGCCATCTGTCGGCAGATACATCCAACTGCTGAAGATTGCTCTTGGCTAAGACAACTTATTTACTTCCACACTTGTTTACACCTGATCTCTTAGCTGCGCCTGCGTTAGTCAATTGTTACTCCGGGCCGCGTTAACGTCGATTGTGTCCGCTGACTTGCGTTCCCCGTCTCCCGTTGTCCCGTTAACGTCTCGCGTCACACGTACACGTTGATTGTGTCCCAGCCTTAACTGTCCTCGCATTTAATTTCCTCGGTATAAGGGCGCAAACAGTCACACTCTCTGTTCGGAGTCGCATCGGTGTTTCCTCTTACCGCCCGCTAGCCATTTGTGCATTCCTTCCTCGACTGATAACGACTTGTAAGAGCTCGAGACTCACCCAGGAATATACCTGGAGAATACGTAATCAGTTCGTCGATGAAACTACGTGCCGGAAGTTGGGGTTCCTCGCCTGTGAATACGATTGAGAATGTGAAAGAAGTTTGTTTACCGAGAAATGACATACTCCCGAGGATTGATTAATCTGCCGAAAGAAATATGAACTGCTAACGAAGCGCTTCTGCGGAGCTCAGTTTTTATTATGGTCACTTATTTTGCGAGGAAGAAAACAAAATTTTGTACCTCTCTGTTCGGCCGTGTATCTCTCTTATTTTATGGCATCTGTCAGACTTAGAAATGCAGTGAGGCGCCATGATTATATTCTTTGTGTATTTCTGAAACTCACTAGTTCCGAATTTCTCAAGCAGCCTAAGCCTAGCGTGTAGCCTCCGTGTCTCTAGGGGCTCCCACCTTAATCCCTCTAAAAGTTGTGAGACGCTATGTGTTAACTCGTAGCACTTTTTAACTGAGCGCGCAGCTTTCATTTTTTTAATTATATTTTTTAGTTAAATCTGTATGACCAGGGTCCCAAATGCTCGCGGCGTATTCGTGGTGTGGCCTAACCAGAGCGGAGTGGCATATCTCTCTTTTACTTTTTCATCCGAAGACCTTCCTATTATACGGTTAATCAATCCTGGTGTCTTTTAGGCTGTGCCGCATATGTTTTTTTTATGTGTTCGCCGCGATGTGTGTCTGAAGTTACGGTGACTCCAAGACGTTTGACTTTATCCGTTAACGTTCATACAAATCTAGCTAATGTGCATCTCTATTCATTGCATGAAAAATTAGGCGCATTACTCCCGGGTAAGATTAGAATGATTTAGATTGCTGCGATAATCTTCCAAAACCGCCGATTAAGTTTTTTTATGGATTATATTAGCACTTCTCATGATATGTGTATATAGATACCTTCAATATTACTTGAGGCAGTGAGAGCGCACATCTCGTCCATCGTCCGGTATTTTGAGCAAGAGTTCGAGCTTAATCTAAGCTTGAACTTTTACGTAGATAATGGTAAAAGAGCCCTCCGCTATCAATAAACTATCCAACGAAGTGAGCGCCAGAATTTACGCGCAGTATTATTCATTATCTTTTTTTTGCGGAACCTTTGACTTTTAACGGACTCTTTTTAACTTGGCGAGCCTGCCCCGAAGTTCTGTCGCTAGTCGAAAAAAGGCGGCAATTGGCGAGAAAGTTGTTTTTCGGAGTAACCATTTCCAAATTTAGTCCCTACGGCCCAATTTGCTTTTCATCTGACTCCTCGCCATCAATTCCAACTGTGAATACTTTCCTAATTTGTATTCATTTTCCGGAAATTTAAAATTTGTTTCGTTGTTACTCGAAGCACATCAACATCACGTTATTAGCGAGTTAATTTAAGATTTACCGAAGGTCAGAAACGTTTTACGACTCAAGTCAAAACTCCCATCACATTTTGTTGCTGTTAAATTAAAGCTTAAAGCGGTTGGAGCGCGAATCGTGAGTCGTTGAGTGAACATTCAAATAAACCTTTTTTTGTGAGTCGAAAATCAAATTTTTGTCCACATTTCGCTTGAGAACGTCTACTTATTTGTTGCAGATAAACAGACATGTTGTAATATAAACGATGCAACAATTATATTTTTAAAATTTCACCTCGTTTGAAGCATTGTTATGATTTGGGTTTTTCGGTGCGGACTTTGAAATCGAAACGAAAGTCGTATGTGAATACGCGTTATTTTTCGGTGCGATACCCTGTTATTAATATGGATCCATTATAAAAATATGAATCGTATGTTTTCGCGTTAAGGAGAATATCTGTACTTATGTCATCGAATTATTTCGAAATATGCGTGAAGTGTCCTCCGGCAGCGTGTTAAAATAGCATTAAATTGTCTAAAAAGCAAATCGGTAACATGTATTTTTTGTCGCTTATATGTATGCATGTTACTAACCGGAACGGAAATACAAAGCTTCGCACAAATCTGTTCATAATTCGCCCCAGCCGCCTTGAAAGTCAATTAATGCGCATCACAGGCGTCATTTGTCACTTTTCCGTCGAACGTCGGCCGTCGATTTTCGCGCGTAGATACTCGTTTCGCTCCCATTTAATCTTTCAAATTTCTGAGGGAGTCAAAATCATCGCATAAACGCATTAAGCGAAAGAAAAAAGAAAGCGAAAGCATTATCTAATGACTGCCATGTATCTACGCATGTGCCCCACACGCGCTAATTTTTTTCCTCAGATAGTCAGATGCGCGTCGTTCATGAGGATACACGTGGGAGACGCTGTCCTTCCAGCCGAGCCTTCGATCTCGAAAGGAAATTTTCAAGGGAAAAGTGGAATGACCTGCTTCAGGGAGGGGGGAAATTCATGAATCACGTAATACGCTTCAAAGGGGAGGAGGGTCACGATGGTTGTGTTGTCTAGCGTCGGGAGGTTTTGTGTCCACCGAGATCATCAACGTATAAGATTTTACTCTCTCGTGAGATCATATGTGTCACTTTTTTATCGTGGGATTGTAATGGTAGTTTTTGGATGTGCAAATATTGCGCAGTAAGTATGAGTAAAGACTTGCTAAAGCGTTAGGACGTATGTTCACATATACTCAATTAAACTACCCAAGCAGCAACCCAATATTGGGCCATTATCGGCCCAATATTGTTTGCTGATGAGCCAATGTTGGCCCAATATTGACTGACAATATTGACTGACAATATTGGGGTAATGTCGGAATGATAATATTTTACATTATTTAGCCAATATTGGCTTCATATCATTAGCCAATATTGGCTTGATATTGACAGCTAAGATTCATCCTATAGAGCACATAAATTGAAGTTGAGCATTAATTGAGAGTTTAATGCTCAAAAAGCTGCCCTAATGGAGTATCATGTTGGATTATGTAATGTGCATATTTTGGTTTCGATTAATGGACTTTCCCTGGCATCTGCGATCATGATATGATATGGGGCCTGTGTTGGCTCCTGATATTGGGCCTATGTTGGCTCCTGATATTGGACCAATGTTGGCTAAATAACGGTAATTACGGACCAATGTTACCAATGTAGAGAAAATGCTGGACCTATATCCAGCCATTATTTATGGCTACTTAGGTAAAGTCAAAAATAGCAAATAACCAAATTTGAGTATACCGGGACTTGCCACTGATTGACTTTATGGAGGCACCCATAATTCCTATCAATGAATTTCACTCATAAAAGCAAATGTCACGTGCCATTTGCTTTTATGAGTGAAATTCTACTGGCGCACGTGTGCAGAGCCAGGACTGTAAGGAAATTTATGTTTGGGAGGAGCAGGACACCCGCCTGTAACCTTCCTCTCTGACTCCCTATCGCAGATTGAGAATGAAATGTCATGTGCAAGGGGAGGGGCTAGCTTATCCCCCCCTGCCTCCTCTGGGCTACGCCCATGCATGCTCACTCTTTTGCGGCCAAAATTGTTTGAAGTTGGCAGACAGCAAACTCTGCCTCCAGCACTGTGTTTTCCAATGGTTTGGGTTCAGTATAACCTAGAGTAGCTGCATGTAATGGTTTCCCTAAACATCATCCATCAAAAAGATGATTTATGCAAATTCCTTGGAAAATCTGTGATAACCTCGTAAGATGGTATTCCTTTAAGAAGAGGAGTATTCCTTTAAGGCCACCACTCACCAGTGTTCCGCCAGTCGCTTTGGTGCTCTAACAGGCACCTAGCATGATAGAGTACATACATATACTACTTTAGCAGACAGAAGCTGATATATACTCCCTTATAATTATTGTCATCCATATCTTACCTCATAGATCAAAGTTAGGAGGAGTGTGGTAAATCAATAAAAATCCCAAAGACAGCCTATGTTGCAGTAATACATTGAAGATTGGAACCAACCTCCATGCAGGAGGTAAGGGGGAGTATTTTAGTCAGTAAAAATCTGACAGAACTTACAGGGCTAGTCGGCGTCTTTTGAAGATTTTTCTCCTCCTTACAAAATAATGGCTAACTACAACCCCCATTGCATACCACAAAAAGATAATGCACCAAAAAAACTCTGTTTTACAATATTCTTTGTGAAAATGTTGATGTGTTTCTTATGCTAGAGGAGGACATTCCAGGGTTCATGTGTAAAGCG
The DNA here is from genome assembly GCA_963169105.1 of Ceriagrion tenellum. Taxonomy (NCBI): domain Eukaryota; kingdom Metazoa; phylum Arthropoda; class Insecta; order Odonata; family Coenagrionidae; genus Ceriagrion; species Ceriagrion tenellum. Next base: position 130,544,501 of record OY720633.1, read on the forward strand.
ATACATTCTTTCATAGTAAGAATAGCATAAGGGAACATATTATATACCCTCACAAATGGACCATAGCAATGATAGAATATTATCTCGGTTGAAAAACTTTAGCATTCTGGAATAATGCCCCACCCCTTAATGGCACAGCCACTTGTGCCAAGAAAAGTCGTGTGTTTAATTAAGGAGTGATTGGTGCTTTTCTAGTCTTAGTTTTTTTTAAGAAAATATGGCATCGGATGATTATAAGTCCATTAATAAACATTGCTATACCTCGGGTAACTGATAAGGTATGCGACGAGGCATAAGAGAAACGGTGATTACTACAGGTGAATGAAACTATGGATTGAATTGGCTGAGAGAGAGAGAGCATAAAGAACAGGATGATTGACAGTATGAAAGGAGAAAGGAGGGTATGTGATCACCTTACACTAGGATATGTATTGTGTGGCTGATAGATATTAAGAGGTGTTACAGGCACAAAAATATAGCTGAGAGGGATAATTAATGGCACCTGAATTTACCGCATTAGAGTGAAAATGTGTTAATATCATTTTTCAACACTGCCTCTCAGCCAATCTACTCCTTCCTGACATTTATATTCGACTTGTAATTAAATTGTTTTTGTATTGTACTAACATATGTATGTAAAGTCTTAAGTGACTTAACAAGTCTCTAAATACATCTCCCCAATCACTGTGCATGTGATCTTCAGCTATCACTATGTGAGACTGAGAAACATCTGGGGGTTGAAAGCATTGTCTAGCTGAATATATGTAATAATGAGGTATTAAGATCATGATATGTTTCTATTGGTAACTTTCATTTGCTCAGTATTTCATTTCTTTCCGATGTGTCAGAAGAATAAGTACACATGTAGTCGATTCTGATCATGGTTATGACCCTGTAATGGCTTTCAAAAACTTGTCATTACAATTTATCATTGATTATTTTTCCTTGTGATGGTAGTACCATCATTTGTGCACCCCTGTCTTATTGATGTGCTTTCTTTCATAGTGGTCTGAAGATTTGGATCTACCATGTGGAAAGTACTGGTGAAGAGAGCCGCTCCAAGGAGTGTACATTATGTTAAAACAGCCAGTCGAAGGTGAGAGAAATGGCAGCACAATGAACATGTGTGTGTGTGTAAAAGCTAAGATTTGAATTAGTTGTTGTGTTTTTCCAAAACTTAAGTAAGCAAAAATAAACTTTAAATGTCATCTTGTTTAAGGATCGATTCAAGTACCATGTAGGAATTTCTAGGCAAGATAATATTCTTTTTCTATGACATGATTAAGAATCCTCTTGTTTATTTAGTGAAAGCAACACTGAGAAGGGGCATCTTTCCAGCTTTTCTGAAAGTTTTTAAAATTGTTCCTCTTTACAAAAACAAAGGGGGGAGACAAATTGTTTAAACAACTACAGTGCAACTATGCAGGTAGAGGAGAGAGAGAGATAGAGGCTAATCTTGAAAGGGCATCGTTGAATATATAAATAAAAATACAAAAATTTAATGCTCAGGGTCTGATGGGAAGTGAGAACAGTTGAGTCTATTGAAATATTCTTGGCTGCAATATCATTATAGTTTCTTATCACCAGCTTACTTGGAAGTCGGAATTCAAAAACTTTGACATTAAGCCTGTTTTTGCCAAAGATTTAATCGACAGCCAATGTCAATTCAGCGTTTCTTTTTAATAAAAAATTGACAAAGGCAATGAAGTGGCCTTTTCAAAGAATTATTTTTAATTAGAAAAATTTGAATTTTTAGAATATTATTGGCATTTTAGTACTACAAACAGCAATGGCTGTTTCTCTGAGCCAGCATACATGGGTACTCCAATGATTACAGAATCTACAATGAAGAATTGCCTTTTGCTTTACAGTTCTTCTGTTGCTACTAAAGTCAACGAAGTGGAAAACTTAGATGGAGCGGCCAGGACTGAAAACCCATTGGATCGAACTCTTCCAGAAACAGCTGAAACTGTCATCATAGGAGGAGGAGCTATTGGTTGTAGCCTCGCCTATCATTTAACTAAATTGGTTAGTTCACTGAAGTTTTATTTGGTTATGTATCTAGATGGACCATTCTGAAAATTACCATGGTAATTTTTTAAAATTACCTTGGTATTTTACATAAATTAATGCAACCCCTGAAAATTACCAAAATCTTCAATAATATTCACTCCGTGTAAGATATTTTTACATACCAATTACGCCGTTCCCTTCCGGGGTAGACACAGTCACTAAGTTTCACTCATGCATACATATTTGTACACCTAACTCTGCTTCAATAATTTCCTCCCTACTGACCATTCCTTGCAAACCTCTTTTGCTTCATTTACCCCCATACACTGCTTCATGCTCGCCCTCCTGTTTTTAAGACTCCTAATATTCCTCCTCTCAAGAATTTCCTCAACCACATTCAACCACAACTTTCCACCAGAAATTTTTATCTGAACAGTTTAAGGATATCCCCACAAATATTCTCAAATGAAATGGTATGTGCCTTAATTTATAATTAAGATTATATGAAAATATATACAGACTTACAAAATAATATGTTTGGAATATATTAAGGTATAAAAAAGATCTTACAAGGAGATATGAGATATTTTTTATAACATTATATTCCAAACATATTATTTTGTAAGTCTGTGTATATTTTCATACATACATACCAATCACGCTGTTCCCTTCCGGGGTAGGAAGAGTCTTTAAGTTTCACTCATAAGTACATATTTGTACACCAAACTTTGCTTCAATAATTTCCACCATGCTGACCTATCCTTGCAAACCTCTTTTGCCTCATTTACCCCCATACACTGCTTCACACACGATCTCATGTTTTCAAGACTCTTAAAATTCCTCCCCCTAAGAATTTCCTCAACCAAATTCAACCACAACTTTCTCAACCTAGATTGTTAGTTGGGGAAGCCTTCGACAGGAGCTCGGGCACCTAGACCTTGAGTAGTCCATTGTGCCAACCCTATTGTAACCTGCCTGCCATGTGCAGACAGGGGACAAGAGCGGTGAAAGTATGAATGGTCACCCATCCCACCCTCGTCCGGGCCCAACATTGCTTAGCTTCAGTGATCTAAAGGGTACTGGTGTTTCAATGAGGCCAGGCCCTTGCCCACTTTCTCAGCCTGCCTCTACCTCTCACACCATTAATTTCACTCTTATATATCGGTTTCGTTATACGACTCTCATCCATTCTCTCAACATGGCCAAACCAACGAAGCATACTCATTTCATATATCTCCATTACTGGAGCATCTAACCCACATTCATTTATTACCCACTCAGTCCTCACCCTATTCATCCTACTTCTGCCGCAAACACTCCTCAGATATATTTTCATCTAATGTTAATTATAAATTTAGGCATGTACCAACTCATTTGTGAATATTTGTGGGGATACCTTTAAACTGTTTGAATAAAAATGTCTCATACCAAACAACAGAACACCAAATTTCATGTAAGCTGCCATATTTTTTTTTTAATTCTCTTTATTTCTAATACATTCATTGTAGTAGCAATTGATGTGGTGTAAATTTCGTTAACCCCTTGCTATTGATGTTGGCTTTCCTAATTAATTCTTCATTAGCTATTAATTGTAGACCTTAAAAAATACCGGAAATATATGGTATATTACCTTGAATGAATAATATGGTAATGTAGCCAATTCTAGTTACATGTGCATTGCCTATTCTAATTCACTAGAAGGTACATATGTATTTATTTTTCACAAATAGTTTGGTAATGCATTTAGGGTATGAACATATTTGCTCATGTTTGTCAGGACTTCATCTCCAAGGCATTCCTTGTTGAGTTATTGAATGAATCAACAAAGTTGCAAAATGTAATAGAAGGTTTGGTTATTTGAATATCCATTGCACACTCAGTCTAGAGAATACCCTTAACCCTTCAGTGTAAGTGTGAAATTTTGCTACACGTTTGGGAGCGTGGGCTACACTGGTGGCCCAAATTAGTTTTTTATTGCCATTAAATTTTCAATTTTTAGTGAAATATTTTTACAAGCAATAAATTTATACTAATATCTATCGTTTACTCAGGTTTTTTCACTATGGATTATATTTATAGTCATTAGTGGAACAAAACCCAAAGTCTTTGAATAATCGAGAAATATTTTGAGCATCGAACATCCACTGTGACAAAATTTATATAAAATATCTGACAATTTTAAAATTACTGATTATGATATAATAATGTATAAATACTATATACAGTATATATAATGTAATAATACCGACAGAAAAAGGTTACACAGTTGGTCGCGTGGGCCACATTGTGGCCCAGTCACGCTGGCATCCTTTTGCACGCTATTTAATACAAACCCTGCAACAATTTGTTACACATGACCATGTGAAACTTTTGAGAACATAATAATATGCAGCTACTGAAGCTTACAAGTATATTATGCCATCCTATGAGAAACGGCACACAAATGAAACTCTGCGAGCCACCCCTGTGACCCACGCACCAAACTGAAGGGTTAAGTATTTAACCCTATCGTGCCTAGCGTCAACTATATCCTACGTGAATTTTCCTATGCAAACGAATGAATGTCGGCTCTGACCAATGGAGAAAAACCAATGCAAACTACCTAATGTCGGGTATAGCCGATGCGAGGGAAGGGAAGTGACCGATACGGGAGCAATAATCCTATGTATGCAGTTAACCCTTGCGACCCAGCTTAGGGGCAGCCCAGACCTTTTCCTCGGCAAGTGAGCTCGACCCTATGCATCATTAATAGCCCTCCTTGCTGCATGAATCCACGGTTAATTTATTGTATTTGCAATGGTTTTTCGAGGCAATTATTTTTTCACCCTACAAAATTTTTAACTTTATGAAGTGAATTATATGCTATTTGTTGGGTCTTAGCAAATTTCAAATGAAATTCTAGTGTTGATAGTAACGGAGCTCTTGTGTGGAACTCTTAATAGTTTGGGCTCTAAATAGAACTCTAAATTTGTTAATATTAATGCTAGAATTTTGTTTAAAATTGAAATGCTCAGAATAACATTAGAAATTCATTTGAAGGTATTACTTTTTGAAGTATACAGCAAAGAGTTATGTAAATAAAAACAACGTTAATGCAACAAACTTACAGTGGCGTCCTGCCGAGAGAGGGGCTGCTAAGTGTTGGGGGGTCGAGCCGAGTGCCCGGGGGAAGGGCACGGTTTCCCCCTGAGTGGGGTTCCAAAACGGGCAAAAGACATACCTGAGCGATTCGTCGCCACAAGAGAGCTGCGTAGAGAGGAGTACAGAAAATTCTCATGCTACTCGTAGAAGGGAAAGCATTTCCCTTGGAGAGACTTCGGCGTGAAAGGGTTAACAAGTCATATTTTGGTGATTTGTGATTGTCTACATATTTCAACCCACATTTTTTTTCTCAGTAGGTTTTCGCAGGTTTTTCACGCCCCCCTTCTTGTGTGGGCGTTTTCCTGCAGTGGGTTTTTTCCAATAAGGACGAAAGTCAATATCCTTAGGTTTTACCCACGTTTGCTCACATCTTTTTACACTTGGTAACTTTGCTAACTTATAATTATGTTTGTTGAATGAAAAACCGTACTGCTATGTCTCTCTTGCCATAATTGAGTGTATGTAATTCCAAGAGCAACATGACAATGTATTTAGCTGCAATAATTTTTATGTTTGACGAGGGGTTAGATGGAAGATGGGACTTTCTAGTCCCAATCTCGCCTAATAAAGACGTTTTATTATTATTATTATTATTATTATTATTATTATTATTATTATTTTTTCACTGATGCCAGAGTTAAAATCCCATCATTTTTTATTACGTTAGCAAGTTAAATATGAAGGTTATTGATTCTTCATTGGAACATTTTAAATTGACAAGATAATTGAGGTGGCTGGCCTATATCAAAATGTAGTTGCTTCCATTCACCTCGGTGTCTTATTTGATGCACCTAGTGAAATTTGGGCAGCTATTTAAACTCAAAGCTTTTATAATGTGATCAATAAAATGAATCCCTTAGAGTTATATAAGACTTTTATTCAATCAGTTCACCTTTATTATTCCAATAATCAACAATCATATCATTCTTAGTAAAACCTGAAACTAAGGGATGATGGATGTGCTTTAAGTGCATTTGAAAATGAAATTACGTAAAGTAAACTGCCACTAATAGCACAAACTGTTTCATATTATCAGCCTGTTGACCTTATGGAGATTGTTTACATCATCATTTAATCTATAACTGTCTATTGGGTGATATATCAGTCTAGGTTTCTCATGCCTAAACTGCCACTGGCCATTATATCATCAGACATATTTATGCAACTGATGAATGAAAGTGCTGCTAATTTCTACTGACTTCTCCTTCCTCAGAAAAACATTCCAAGATATACTCTGCATATTGCCAATAACTTTCCTACTCTCATCCTCATTCCTAATCTTTTTATCTATAATTCCACCTTTCACAAGCATTCAGCCGAGATGCACAAAACCATTCGATTGCTAGGGTACTGCAGTTCTTATTGTTTCAAATACTATAATCAATTTACTGGATGGTGTCGAGAGTCATAGGAGCCAACAAGAATAACTGCAGCATCTACATACTGCATTTTAGAACAGGTCTGATGTTAAGGGGACACAACTTTCATTCATATTTTTAGAGTGAGAATACAGGAAAATATTGAATGTTGGCTAAAATAATCAACTATTTGGATAATCTTGCTCCATAAAAGTTATTTAAGCTTTTAAAAAAATCCTGAAATATGACTTTTATTAACAAATTTTAAGCTATCCGGGACTAGCCACGGAGTTTCACTTTTACACACCCGCAATGACACCCGCAATTCGCACATGACTTTTATTATTAATTTAACATTGATTTTTTTAATTAATATTTCTCACAGGGACAAAAGAAGGTGGTTTTGCTAGAAAAAAGTGAACTCACCGCTGGATCAACTTGGCATGCCGCTGGTTTAACTGCTCTGTATCATCCAACTCCCAATTTAAAAAGAATTAACTATTACAGGTAAGTAGGTGCCCTGGTGCAATCCATCCAGTTCTTATTTAGCCTCAAGAACTCTGTGTTAATTAGTGGATCGTTATAGGTATATCAATGAAATCTGGGACTTAGCAAGAACCTCATTCATGACAGAGTTTCAGGCAGGTTGAAAAAGTTGTACTTCTTAATCCTTTGTACATAGGCATCTTTATAGTGCATGGATATGGATTCAATTTAACCTTCAGCACATCATTAGGTTTCCAGGGATTAAAACCTCCTAAGCTCATTCTATACCAATTTGAAAAGAACGCCTCAAATGGGCCATCCAGCCAAAATGGCCATTCTTTGAAATTTTCCCTGTAACATTGCATAAAATGCAATTTTTTTGTGAATCATTTCAGGGTAATGGGCATTCTGATTCAATATCACTGCAATGTGGCAATTTATTTGCTAATATATCTGTTTTTCGCCTGTGTACTTCACAGTTGAATCATTCAAATGGCTGATTGTGCATGAAAACAGTGCGGTATTATTGAGTGCAGGACCAAAAAGAACGTAGTAACCAGAAAAAATACCTGAAATATTATTGGTCAGAGTTTATAGAACTAACGAACACAATCACACATTTGTACATAGAAGATGCATGGAGTTATGTCAAGGACAGAAAATACTAAGAGCATGCCTAAAACATGCTTGTTGAACACATTACATGTATATGAAATTTTCAAAAAAGTTCCCAATCCTATTTTGAAGCTGAGAAACACATTATTGGCAAAAAAACTGTCAACTTTGGCAATATTTAACTTTAGCAATAAACTTCACAATTAAGTTTTTCAGTGCAATTGACTGTATTCCCTTTTATTTCAATTATATTGGAGATTGAGAAAATATAATTGAAAAATGTGACATTTTTAGAAGAGAATTCATGAAATAATTTGCCAGGGAAGGGGTCAATGGGTTCCATATTCAGATTTGCAATTTTTGTTTTTGGTTAAGGGCTCAACAGGCCTCTTTAATTCAGCCTATCCCCTGACCCATACCTGATAAATATCTGCATGATCAGTCTGCCCAGAGGAGAATGGATAAAGTACGATGGACATAAGTGAGAGCAACAAGGAAGTGCTTGGTAAGGTGGGTACATACAGGATACTTCTGGGGAGGTTATGGTGCAGATTTGGGAGGAACAGGTAATGAGGGATGCCGAAGGTTGTAATTTAGGTAAGGATGTTGGGTGAGCAGGGAATGGGAGTAAGAGAATAGGTTTAGGAGTCTACTAAGGATCTCTATTGGGTCAAATTGTCCCTCACTGTCGATGTTTTGATAGTTGAGAGATCCTTCATTTCTTAGGCTGAATTGGCTTTGTAGGACATGTGTTGAGATGAAGAAGGAAATTATGTTGGTAGATTTGGCCCTATTACCATCAAACGTAGTTTTTTTCACTCACGTTCATTTTCTCCTACCTTAACTGGTAGACTACCCTAATAATAATGGTAATATGACCTACAGTACAAGTTAAAAATTTGCAACTCACTTTGTATTGCTGTGGAGGCAGATTTGATTGGAATAAGCCATAGATAACAACCACCCTTTAATCTTATTATCTTTTCACCTCTATTTCCTTGAACTAGTATTAACCTTTACGCTCTACTGGAAGCTGAAACTGGGCAAGCAGTAGGATTTCATCAGCCTGGAAGCATACGCCTGGCCACGTCACCTGTGAGGGTAGATGAATTCAGGTAATTATAAAAATTAGACAGTGCCTCATAAATTACTTACTTATAAGCTGGAGCACTAGTATAGTTATTGTTTCAAATATTTGGCTGTTTTATTTGTTTAATTGAAGTTCAATAAATTTTAAGATTTCAGATGTCCCGCCAACAACATAAAGATGCACCACAAATGATGATTGATCCAGATGCCATTCAGAAGCTTGTACCTTTCATGAATATGGACACAGTAAGTGTAAACAAATTGATCATAGGTTAAAGAATGTGATGCATATTAATTATTAACTCAAATGAGAGGTTGGTGAGACTTTATTCCAGCAGATTGTAGATATCATGGTGAAATATATAGAAATTGTCATGAGAAAAAAATCAGCCTCTATTCTGAATCAAACCACGGACCTTTGGCGTGCTTGGCCAAGCCAAAGGTTTGATATCTAGTCCAGGGTGAGTTTTTCTAGTCACAATTTCTACGTATGAGGTGGATGGATTGAAACATTTTAAGTTGGATCATATTTGTTTGTTAAAAACATTTTCTTCGAATGTACAATAGGAAAAAGTTTCTGACTGTCCCTCCTGATGGATCAATCTGTAATCTGTAAGCATGCCTCAAGCTTCCATTTGTCAAGCCTATTTTAAGGTTGTTTTTGTCTATTGTTGTTTCACAGAAGCCATTTTAGCTTGATTCCAGCTTGATTTTCATGGCGAGCTTTGTGAATAAAGCATGATACTAGCTTGAATATAACTTGCCCCCTTAAAAAAAATGGTACCAAAAAACCGATCAACTGCTGGAGAGGAGTTGATCAGTTTTTTGAAAGACTTAATGAGTTACTGGTGAGAAAATTCATTAGTTACTGGTGAGAAAATTCATTTGTTACTGGGGAAGATTCACCAGTTACTGGTAAGAAAGTTCACTACACACATTGGTGGGCTAAATCACGTGACTGATGAGAAAATCCAATCAATTTCTTGAAACATCAATCTCTTACTATTGAAAATTGACCTGTAACTGATGGATTTCACCTGAACTGTCCTCATAAGGACCATGTTAACATAATCAAGAAAATCCCAGTGATGCCTAGGTATTCTGCAATGAGTTTGAATATGCTATGTGGGGTCTTGCTGAAAAAGAAGGTTATAACTACTTGTATATACATACTCTTATAACTACTCTTCCACACAGATATTAGCAGGCCTCTACAATCCAAATGACGGACACATTGACCCCTATTCTCTAACCCAAGCACTGGCTGCAGGAGCTCGAAACAGAGGAGCAGAAATTTACCTAGATACTGAAGTTGTTTCCATGGAAAGACTCACTTCCTTACACAAATTTGCACCCAATGGCTGGGAAATCCACACTGCAAAAGGTGGCTCCATTGCAACAAAAAGAGTTGTCAATGCAACAGGTGAGTAAATTTGAATTAGTGATGAGTTCTTAATAAGCTTTAAAATAACAGAAATAAACCATCACAAATGCCTTTATATGTACAGAGATATTTTAGATTGTTTATATCTGTTTGATCAAACCTGCTTATGACTGCAAGTGCTAGTTTGTAGTAGTGTTATCACAGCCTGGAATCAACCTTCCATGAGAAAATGGCATGTAGTGCAATGCGAATCAGGGATTTTCATTTCAAATCGAACCGAATCAAATCTGCCACGTAAATTTTTAATCGAATCGAAACGATTTTTTTTTTTTCGTTAGCGAATCAAATCACCCTAAAAATTTCGCTTGCGAATCAAATTCGAATTCTAAATAAATACATCTATATAGGGGCGCAAAGAATAGCACATTATAACATGTGGTCATTTAAATTTTCGTTTCACGTGAGGAAAACATCTTCTAAACAGACAGTGTGCAATTCAGGGATGAGTGCCGTGTTTGAATGCATGTAAACGATTCGAAGACAAATCTACCCGATTCGAATATTACGAATCATTCACTTTCAAAGCATCCCAATTCGCAGGTGAACCGAATAGAATTAAGCCTGATTCGATTCGATTTTGAAGCATTCGCACAGCTCTAATGGCATGCCTATTTAATGAATTAAATGAAAAAATATAAAATTCCTACATTTCTCATACATTACCCACTAATAACTGTCAGTATTTACTTCCTTAATATTTTTGACACCAACAAGATAGACATTTACATTAAAAAGCAAAATTCCATGGCTAGACGAAGTTAACTTGAAGAAACTTGAATTTTACTGAACTGAAACACATGAGAGGCATTTCTGGATAAACACCTGCCCTGAGCATTTTTTGCCTTTTTATGGAATAGGTATCAACTTAATAAAGCAACATATACTATTTATATTACATGGGCCTGTAATAATTTTGATGTCTTTGGTTAAAAATTTAATGCTATATTTGAAGCTACATACCATTATCCAATTTTATTTCACAGGATTTTGGGCTCGCGAGGTTGGTAGATTAGCTGGACTAAAGCCTGACTTGCCATTGGTGCCAGTAGAACACCAATATGCTGTCACAGCTCCCATTCCTGAGGTGCAAGAATTCATGAAAAATGACAATGGACCCAAGAGAGAGATCCCAGTACTTCGTCATCTCGATGGCTCTTTTTATTTGCGCCAGGAAAGAAGTGGTCTCCTGATTGGGCCATATGAGAGCCAGAAGTCAATGAAGTTGAGAGATGACTGGGTGTTGGCTGGGGTACCTCCAGGTAAACTGCTGAAAGCATAATAAAAGTAGTTTGCATGTAATTATGTCTGGGTTCAATTGAGCCCAGCTTGCAGTGTTCATTGTACAAACAGTCCTCAGATTTCAAATAATGCATGTTGTGATGTGTACAAAATTCGATGAGCTGAGTTCCATACTAACCCCTTAAGTGGGCTAAGCACATATATGCGCGGATTTAAAACGACCGTCCGGTGGGGAGCGCGCATATATGTGCGCTTCATGAGAAATTCAATTTCTCAGTGCGTTTTGCTTATAGATGCGTGCTCTTTTTTCTATTGCCTTGTTGAAGTGTGCTGCTACCTAACGATTTTTTTAGAACTCCGTAATGCCAGTCTTACTTGCTGTACATGACTCCCAAAATAGTGAAAATTGTAGTGCGAAAAAAGTCCCGTTATTCCTATCTTGGGTTTTTATGGCTCCTTCAGTTTGAAAGAAGTGATTCGCTCAGTCTGGTATTCTTGCGGTGTTGAAACTTCTGGAAATATACAGTAGTTTTTGCAAGTCCAGTGGATCTTCCTGTAGTTCCAGAGGTTTAGGAACTTCTGCCTTTGCTTCGTGAATTTCATTGCTTCGAAATCGAGTGGAATATAAAGTGAAGTTTTTTATTTCACTCACCACAATGGCAAAGAAGCGAACATTGCTGTCTGAGGAGACTACAATGCACGCACTTATAAGTGAGGATGAAGTTAGTTAAAGTGACGAGAGTGACGACTTCTCTGAAAAAGGAGATACCCACGTTTCTCTTGGTAACAGAGCGGGAACTAGTGGTATTTCGACGTGTGGTGTGCTCATCACACAAACAGCGCAGGGAAACATATTTGTGTTGCCATAAGTGTGATGTGCTGCTGTGCACAGAGTCATGTTTCTACAAATATCACACGGATTCCCTATACTGAGGAAGGAAAAAAATAAATTTCAAAATTTCTATTCATAATCTATTGAACTCTGAAAATATATTTTGAAAAATATTTCAGGATTTCGGGAGAAAGGATAAAAGATTGGATTTCGATGGCAGGGGCAAATATGCAACCACGCAGTACAATGCCTATGACGTAATGATTTTCTACAAGCATCGCCTGTGAATTTAAAACTTTCTTCTTCAAATGTGATTTATGTGTGACCGAGAAGCCAAATAATCATTATTATGTAAAATACTGCTCCAAATTAATGAAAAATCGATAAGTTGCAAAAGTTGTAAAAATGTAGAAATTTTACAATTAATTTGCTAAAATATGGCTCAAAAATTAACTTAATGAGTATATATTTTTTAAATATTTCATAATTATATTATATAAATAAATCACCAAAATTTCAAAATGGCACCTTTTAAATTCGCAAAGCCCCACCAAGTGATGCATTAGTGAAATTTTATCGCCCACTCAAGAGGCTAATTATGTGTTACATTCCTTGAGAGCTATAAATGTAGAGTAAAACCTAATTTATTCGTGGGAATTTTATTTTCAAGAAAATATGTTTGCTTTTACGTGGTTGATAATTCAAACAATACGTTATGACATTAAAAACTATATTGACTCATCTAATAGAGGTTCAAAAAAGTTTCGTTATGCCCTGAATGAAACTTAGAGACAAAATATATGATCATTTGTTATTTTTATCGATCATTTTGACAATCATTGAAATCCTTGGTATCGTTGTGCAAAGTTTAAAATAATTGTTAGCTGACATTCGTCTGAAAGTCTAAATTTAGCATATATAAATTGGGTAATTGGTGTCATTTTTTAAAGTACAAAAGTGTGAATTGTACAAAAGTTAAGTGTATGAAAGTTGAGAACTGGCTGTATTCTTAGAGGCACATGGTGCACTCAGCCATGAGCTTAAAAATGTGAATGGAAATTCAGCATAATGACTTGTCCATGGAACTAGAGGTTGAAGATTTGATTTTACATGACAAAAAAATAACAGGTAGCATATGGAAAAATAAGAGAAAATATTCTTATTAACTTTTTCACAGGTTGCTCTTGCTTTCTCATCAGGGAAATGCCTGCAGTGTTCAGCAAATTAATCATTTATTCTACCCAAAACCTATATCATTTAGGTATCTGAAATTATTAGCATAAAATCCATACCTTAACCCTTTCGTGCCTAGTGATGGCTATAGCTGACATGAATTTCTCTACGCAAACAAACTAATTTTGGCTATAGCTGACGGAGATAATCCAACGCAAAAGACCTAATGTCGGCTATAGTCGACGTGAGGGAATGGAAGTGACCAACACAGAAACAATAATCCCAGGTATGCAGTAAGCCCTTGTGACTCAGCTTAAGGTCAGCAAAGACCCTTTCCTCAGCAAGTGAGTTCGACCCTTCGCCTCATTAGTAGCCTTCCTTGCTGCATGAGTCCTGGGTTAAATTATTGTATTTGCAATGGTTTTTCGAGGCAATTATTATTTGCACTCTACAAAATTTTTAACTTGGAAATGAGTTATTTATTTTTTGCTGAGTCTCGGCAAATTTCAAACGAAATTCTAGCGTTGATACTAACAAATTCTAGCGTAAATATTGACAAATATCAATTAAATTTGTTAATAGTTTGTGTGTGCATATATCAATTAAATTTGTTAATATTAACGCTAGAATTTCGTTCAAAATTGTAAAACACTCAGAAGAACATTAGAAATTCGTTTAAAAGTATAAATTTTTGGAGTATACAGCAATGGATTATTTAAATAAAACCACCGCTAATGCAACAAAGTTTCAGTGGCTTCCTGCAGAGTGAGGGGCTGCTATATGGGCGAAAGGCATACCTGAGCGATTCATCACGACAAGAGGGCTCTGTGGAGAAGAGTGCAGAAAATTGTCATGCTACTCGTAGCAGAGGAAGCATTTTCCTTCGAGAGGCTTCAGCGCAAAAGAGTTTATAAATAACAGCTGTCTTTGTGACTACATTTGTAAATGGCATAGGATTATTCTTTGCTCCTACTTGAACAATAGTAATGTACAAGTACCTTCCATTAATAAAATAAGTGGTAAGTCCTGAAAATAGTAATAGCCTTTTTTTTGTTCAATTCTCTTCCAGGATTTGGGAAGGAATTATTCCAGCCAGACCTGGACCGTCTAGCCCCACACCTTGATGTTGCCATGAAATTAATTCCATGCCTAGCTGAAGCCAGCATCCCTACTGTTGTGTCTGGACCAATTACATACACTCCTGATCTGTTACCGATGGTTGGACCTTCTTTAGTGCCTAATATGTGGCTAGCGGTTGGATTTGGGTAAAAATATTGATTCGCTCACTTATTTATTTATACCACTTAAGAATTGGAAATTAAATTTAGAAATATGCTCTATGAATAGTGAGGTTTTTTTTAAGAAAAACATAATATGTATCTGTATTTTTTGGCCCATTGGACACTTTTCTGACTTGAAAGTGTGATCTGAAACTCCACCTGCATCTATTGATTGGAGAATATATGCATTATTTTATCTAAAATCTCACTGAATAATTGTTTGAATCTAATGGGTGGTGAACTATGATAATTAATGGCTGATTGAATAGGTTGCTTATAGGCCAAAGATTATCATCCTTTTGATGACAGATTTTGTATTTACATTTACGATTTTTAGTTGTGTATGCATGGAATACATATTTATAATCTGATCTTGAGTTATTTGAATTTAAATGTAACTTCATTCGATTTTTTTTGTTTGCACTTTACTTTGATGATATGTTGGTTAGGCGAACAATTAATCAAAGAAGACTGTATGTAAATTACTTCATATTAATGTGCATTTTCATGTTATGTCTAAATTGCATTTGTCAAAGCATCATTTTTTCAACTGAGATTCATAAATGTATGGAAATTCTTGATATGTAGAGCACTATGATTTCTAGAGAATGCAAAGCTGAATAAATCGAGAGGTATCAACATCACAATTCAATTTTAGTTGCACAGTTTCAATTATTCCAGT
Source organism: Ceriagrion tenellum (assembly GCA_963169105.1). Taxonomy (NCBI): domain Eukaryota; kingdom Metazoa; phylum Arthropoda; class Insecta; order Odonata; family Coenagrionidae; genus Ceriagrion; species Ceriagrion tenellum. The sequence goes on from OY720633.1 coordinate 130,559,853, forward strand.
TTCAGTATGTGTGAAGATCGAGTCATGTAATTATTATGTATACCTATTAATTATTGACAGTTCAGTGTTCATTTGATGCTCAATAATTAAAAAAGGCCCTGATGAAACTGAAAGTTAACTAAATCACTTGAATGGTAGGAATTCGGATGGCTCCCAGGCTCTGCTATGCTTGTCTATCTTGATTGCAATGACATCATGTGCCCTTTTTTGGGAATATCTTCAGATTTAATCTTAATGCTGTACAGGTGGAAATCGACCGGTATTTATATTATTGCCAGGGTCAGGCCTCCTCATTGTGTAACCAATCAGTATCCCGGGACCTGATTTTGGCACATTTCTATCTAGGTGGTTTTTTTTGTTGTTATTCTTTTCTAGGTGTTGAAGAGTCTGTGCCTGTCATCTCTTTTGTGATTTTTCTTTTGTTTTTCTTTTTTGATTGCCTAACTATTAAGGGGATGCATCATACCAGCTTGACAGGTCAATTTTTTCTTTATTTCCGAACCCAGATCTTTTGTTAAAGACTAAATTTATCTAATTGAAATTTCCAGAATATAAGTAATAGACCTTTGCCAAGAGAGACTTGTAAGTCAAATGTGACAATTTTATCTTGGCGCATAAATAAACCAGTGGAAAATTGGCAAGATAGATAGTACATTGTCACAAATACTAATATCTCTAATAAAAATCGTAAACAAAGGGAAATGTATCAACCATTTTTCTATGAGAAAGATAAGCAGCTGTCATAATGGTTGATAGGTAAACTCTCTAATTGGGTCATTGGCAAACTACCTGAGTGGTTGTCAGTGATGATGTGCCCAGATGGTAAAGAAAAAAGTTCAGCCTTTCCTCACAGACCTTTGGGCAGTGCTGCCTGCACCTATGTGCCATAGACTTGGCAACAACTTGTAGGCAACTGTTGCTTTGACAAGAGTTATCCTAGAATGAGTGGCTCCTGACATCAAAATGACTCAATTGAGTGCAAGTGTCTCCATCTGGTTAATTTTCTGCAAAAATATTCCTTACTGAAGGTTATGACGCATCCCCTTAAGGCAAGGGAAATAATATTTTTATTTGGCCAAAAACATGCATCACAAATCATTATTAGATATCTCACATTGGAGAGGGCATGCTCTGCAACTGCTGACTGCATGCAATGTTCGTTCTTCAGAGGCCTGTGGCATTTTTTCAATTGAATGAAAATTGTCCTCTTTGTTTGTCCCTTATATTGTGCAGCTGTAGCTGCTGGGAATCTCATTTACTCCTTCATGTAATGAATTTGAGATTTTTCTGGGGTTGTTGAAGAAGACCATATAGATAGATGGATGTACTGGAACCTAAAAGCTATCCAAATTCCTGCATTTCAGCACTATAACAGCCTCCAGCAGAAAACATTGGAATTGTTTTCATATGCAATATCTCTTTGAATAACCTAGGCCATTTAAAGCTAAAGAATCAATATATTGGTATAATTAACCTTATTGCTCATTTTGCACAGCTATGGAATCATTCATGCTGGAGGCATTGGAAATTATTTGGCTCAGTGGATCTGCAATGGAGAGCCTCCGTTTGAGTTGAATGAGCTGGATCCTCTCCGCTTCTCAAATTGGACCCACCTCCGATACACATTTGCCAAAGCTCGTGAGTCATACGGAATGAATAATGCTGTGACCTATCCCCATGAAGAACGATATGCAGGTAAATTACAATTATTACTCATAAAAATTATTTCATTCATTAATCCAGTGCATGTGGCACCCTGGATATGTCTATATGTAGTCATTATAAATGTTTATTTTTTCAATGGGTTGTAACTATACCCAGGTAAAAATATTTGTCTGTAACCACTCTGAAACTGGTTTCTAATTGCTCTGAAACTGCCCTGGAAAACTAATATCTGATCTGGAAGTGGTCTGTTACTGGTCCGGATTTGAAACATCTTGAAACTTCTTTCATGTCCTGCCTAGTCCAGTCTAGTTATTTGGCCTCATGGGGCGCAACCTCATTTATATTTTATACCTTAACTGAAGTTCATTTAAAGATTTTTTAGAAATTGCATATTGTAGCGCTCTATTCCATTGAATACCAAAATCTTCATATTTAATGAATTTATGTTGATATCAAATATGAAAGAGCACACCACGCTTTTCGTTGTGGTCTTATGATTGTGTGGCTAATTTCCTTGAATTTAATTATTTCCAGTGCAAGGCTAAATTTTCATTTGCTTGAGAAAATATTATTCTTTTCTTTTTTAGTACAATGTTAAGGTATTTCTCTTTTTATATTTTTTAATAATTTTTTTTATAAAAGCATTCTAAAAAATGCTCTTTTCATTTTTTTATTCTTCCTGAGAGAGCTATTTGCACTCCATGGTTTTTTCTCTGTGAAAATCAGTCGTATGATTCCTTGCAGTCCATGAGAATCTATTTTATCTACCCAGTGTCCATCAGCCTTAGATTTGTTGTTGAGAGCATTGATCTCCCTTTCTTATTTTTTAGCTAATGAATCTTCCAATCCTTTGGAATTATCAATGACCATGCTTTCCTTTGATTTCATTATTTCGTCCCTTTACCTGCGTTTTCTACTGTTCTTTCCATGTACTCTCTAGGTTTTTCCCTCAGTTTTCATAGAGCTCTGGTGGTTTTGTATAGTTAATAGTCAATTTATCTATTGACTGTTTAGTACCACATTCCTTCTTGGCATAATAAAACCTTGACATCCCCTTGTTTATTCCTTCCATTTCGCTGAACTCCAAATTAACTTCTCTCACCCCAAAACCTCTGCCACTCCTTTCACCCCCTCACTCCTGCTTTCATAGGTGGTGTATATATAGGCTTGACTCCCAAATTTTGAATCTCCTTGATAATGGTACGTACGTGTGAAATCCACTGCGGATAAATCATTTGTCTGGACTGGGAATCGAATCCAGATCGCTCGATTTTGTGCCGAGTGCTGCTAGGTGTGAATTTCAATCAAATGTGTGAGCTGTCGTGGGTGACTGTTAAAGCTACTGTGTTGCTAGTTCCATAGTTCTTTGAAAATGGTACATATGTGCTGAAACCATGGTAGTTGGTGAGTTGAAGTAAAAAAGTGTGGAATATGGTATTGGTTTCATTTGAGAATGTTTTTTTTTCTGTTTGGTATCAAATAGATCAGGAAACTGCAGCATCATCAAATTATTGAGAGAATGCTCTGCTAAAATTTGAATAAAAAAATAATTTCTAATATCGCCGGCCAGCTCCGGTGGCGACAGGGAAAAGTCCTTGCCTGCTAACCTGAGGGTCGCGGGTTCGATTCCCGCCTGGGTGGAATTATCACCACTTAGGGCATGGGTGTTTGTGTTCGTCTGATGTTACAGTTATTCCCCTGATATCAATAGGCCCAAGGTGCTGTATTCAGGGTAATTAAGATGAAATAAAGATTAAAAAAATAAATAAATTCCAATTATGTGTCTTTAAAAAAATGCTCAAATGTAAACACACCTTGTAGTGAGAGGATCTGCAAGGTCGTCCTGGACTATAAGGGTCCTCTACCTGCTAGACACTTGCTGGGGCTAAAAGGGAAAATACTTTCCTCACTTTTCTTCTGCACATGGTAGCAGCAAAACTCACGGGCTCCCATAGCCTATGGGTTAAATGCACTTTCATCCTCCTCCTCTGTGATTTTAACCCTTCAGCGGTGGAGAACGTACTTGTACGTGTGTACGGGCAACTGCGGGAAAAACGTACTTGTACGTTCGACCCTCTCTTCTTACCTGCTCCCCGAGCTCCTCCTTATCTTTATGGCCCAAGCTCTTCCTTCCTTGAGGAGGACAATTGGCAATCCTCATTTCCCACCCGAATGAGTCCCTCCCTCGCTCGTTAGCGGTCGCATTCCATTGCCATGAGTTTCTAACCTTTTTTTCCTATTATCTTCTAAATGCACTCTAGTAGACTTACCCGAGCGCAATGTGGGTAAAAATCAACAGATTTCCTTGGTGTTTTGTATCAAATTAAACAGTAAATTACGAACAAACTTCATATAATACTTATTTTGCAGATTTATGCCGATTGAAAAATTTGGCCAAATTAACTGATGTTCCACTAATCCGTCCCCCGTAGGGTGGGGCCCTTTCCGCGGAACCTCGGGATAAGGGTGGGGAGGGAATTGCAAGGGTGTACCTGCTCTGCCCCTCACGGCGGAAAAGAGGGTCTGGCTTCCTTCGAATATTTCTCACACACAGTGGAAGACTTGCGATCTTGCTACCACAGCTGAAGGGTTAAGTCCTCATTTTTAGCTAAGCATGCTCAATATTTATACATGGAGACTTAAAATCTCTAAAAAAAAAGGTGACTATAAAATTAAAATTCTGAATAGTGCTTGTGCATTGAAACATTTATTTCTCCAGGGCGTCCTACTGCTCGTGTAAGTGGAGCCCACTCTCATCAATTAACAAGAGGTGCACATATGGACTTCCACTCTGGTTGGGAGCAGCCAGCATGGTTTTCATGCCAAACAGAAGAAGGATTTCATCACCCCATGTATAAACCCAGTTTTCGAAGGTAAAAGCTTGAGAGCAAAAAAAAGTATTTTATAATGGATAGAACTTTTGAATCCAAATGGAATCCACTTTGGCTGATATGCTTTGGTTTTGCACCACTTAAAATATTCTCATCCTACTGTGCACCTATTTACAATAATGTAAATCTTCTGACCTGTGCTCCTTGTATTCACTCTCTGTCAAAACACTTTACTGTCACATTATTTACCATGGTAATTTACCTCAAATGAAAATTGAATTTACCCACTGTAATTTATCCATATATATATATGTATTTTATGCTTACATTCTTGTATAATGAAAGGTATTTACCCAAAAAATCTTTTTATTCCTCGTCTTTGCAGAACAAATTGGCACGAACCAGTGCAAAAGGAATGCAAGCTGGTGAAAGAGGCCGTGGGAATCATTGATCTTTCTCCATTTGCTAAATTCCACCTCAGTGGCCCAGATGCAACTGAGTTTCTGGACTATGTCACAGCAAACAATGTGCCTAAAAAGGCTGGCCGATCAGTGGTGACCCATTGTTTGACCCGTGCTGGTACAGTGTATGCTGAACTCACTGTCACTTCCTTGCCTATATCAGACCCCTCCCAGGATCCACATTTTATGATAGTCACTGGTAGCGGAAGTGAGTTGCACGATTTAAGGTGAGAGTGCCTCGTTTGTTTCTTATCTCACGCCCTTCATACTTTTCACTCCATTATGCTTACCCTGGTCAAAATGTTTAGTCTTTAACTACTCTGAAAGACAAATATCTGATCTGGAAGTGGTCTGTAGCTTGGCTAAACCAGTCTGGATTTTAATAATGTTTCAAATCCAGACCAGTAACGGACCACTTCCAGATCAGATATAGCAGTCTTTCAGAGCTGTTACAGGCCCAATATTTTTACCTGTGTGTGTATGTAATTTAGGGAGATTAACAGGAGTGCATGAATAAGCTTACATCATAATATTTGATAGATGAACTGTAAGTATATGTAGTTATCCTACAAGATAATATATGTATACCTACTAGTTCATCCTAGTGACATTTCCGTGAAGGCTTTCGTGGAGTCTTTGTGATGAGGAGAATGGTTTTTGTGTGTGTTCTCCCGTGTTTATCCATGTTTAAGAACAATATTTTGCCAGCGTTCCATCTGGCTTCTTCAGGTCTGCTGATGTTACTTCACAAGTCACTGAAGCACACTAGCGGACCAGCTGGAAAGTCACTTCAGTGGACCTGAATAAGCCAGCATAGAATGCTGGCGAAATATTGATCTTAAAAGTGGATATACATGGAAGAACATCTGGAAAACCATTCTCCTCATCTTGGTGACAACCCATATGAAAAGTGCTGTTGGATGCTTTTAAATATCCACTGTTTACTTAATCACCCAAGTGGCCACAAAATGTCACGAGTAATTAGTTGTAAGTGGATATGAATGACCGAGGCTATTTGGTTGGAGTGGCCTAATGTCATCACCTAATTTCCATTTGTGGCCACATGCTTTCGGATGGCCATTAGTCACCATTTTCAGCAGGGAGGAAAACTTTGAATCCCTGGTGACCAATATATTGGCCACAGCTTTTCTAATCAAATCTCCCTAGAAGCCAATTTATCAGCCCCAAGTTCTGAGTATCATGGAATGTAAACAAACCTGTTTACAGCATTAGAATTTTTTTAGATGTGAGTTTATAGTCAGCTTTTGTGTTTTGGCGCTTTCTCTGTACATATTGGTTTAAATTCATATGCCTCCAACTTAAAAACTGTAGCACTGCTAATTTTAAAACAATTGAAGGAAAATTTTCATCTGATTTCCCTCAGGTTTGTTGAGTAAATACATAAGTATTGGCTTGGGAGTGAAAAGCTTAATATGCTGTTTGTATGAGAACTAGAATGAAGTAGAGAATTGATGGAACCATACGGCTAGCTAACACAGGAATAATAGGACCATTAAAAAACATAATTGGTCATACAGAGACCCAGGTAAAATACTTGGCCCATAAAAGCTCTGTAACTGGTATGAGACTGCTCTGAAAGACTAATATCTAAGCTGAAAGTGATCTGATACTGGTCTGGATTTGAAAATTCTCTAAAATCCTGACCAGTTCAATATAGTAGTAGGCCACTTAGAGGTATTAGTCTCTCAAAGCAGTTAGAGACCTGTTTCAGAGCAATTACTGGCCAAATATTTATAACTGGGGAGATTTAGTTATGCAGTTACATAGTACACCAAAAATAGAGGGATCATTGAAACATTTTTCTTTCTTTTGATCATTTATTCAAAAATATGTAAACTGAAAATAATTTACTGAAAACAAAGCATTCTGTGTGATACCACAAGATATTTTATAAGAAGAGGTCCTATTGATTTGATCATTTATTCCAAAAACAAGCTTCATTGTCATAAGCCTAGACACTGTGTATTCTCTCCCTTTGTCAATGGTGCAATTAAGCCCTGGCATTCATTCAAGTCTTGATTCCAATTTGATTCATTTTCAACAATAGGTGGCTCAATGAACTGGCAACTTTGGAGAAGAAAGATGTCGTCATTGAAAACTTGACAGATGATTATGGCTGTTTGAGCATCGCTGGTCCTAAATCGGGAGAACTACTGGCAAAGCTCAAGGATGGTGGACAATTACCCAGTTTCCCTTTTATGTCAGCTAAGGAGGTAAAATTTCTCGATGACTTGCCTGAAGAACAGACTAATCATTTTTGAATGCTTAAGTCTTAACTTCAGAGTTTTTATTCATTGGTTTCCCTCACAGCATGACCAGTAACTGGGACTACCCAATTTCTATAATCACAATCCTGGACTCTTGTCGAAGCAGAAATGATGTCAGTTCACGTTTAAAGCTTTATAATAAAAATGCACTCTGATCTCTATAAATGACTGAATGGCTGCCCAGGTAAAATATTTCATCTGTAACTGCTCTGGAAGATTAATATCTGATATGGAGGTCCCCTGTAACTGGACTGAACTGGTCTGTGTTCTGAAGATTTTTCTGATGGCGACCAGTAATAGGCCACTTTCATATCAAATTGAAGTCTTTCAAAGCAGTTACAGACCAGTTTCAGTGTAGTTACAGACCAATTACGGAGTAATTACAGACTAAATATTTTTTCCTGGGCATTCTTGTCTCTGTTCAAGGAAAAATTGAGATAAGAAAAGAGGCTTTAAATTGTCTGAATGTAATGCACTGTATGATAACCAAATAATGTCAATGATGGACTCATCTGAGATGATAAACTTTCTCCAAGTCAGTAGCACTGTTGAGGTTCATAAATGCAGTCAATCAGGAAACACTTTCTGGGGAGTACAGTTTGGGGGAGGGAATCTGGTGATCAAAGAATCCATGATGGTAGCTATTGCTTAAATCATGCGATCGTGAAAAAAATTATTTACTTTTTTATTTCATTCTAAGCCAAGAGAGTGTATTTCAACAGTGCAATTATCTTGGATGTATGGTGTTTTGCTTTATTCTGTAAGGAGCTTTGTTAGTTCAATATAAAGCTTTAAACACATGAGTATATAATTTCTGCTCTGACCACGTAGTGGTTCCCTCTGGGTGAGCAGGTTGAGTATCCCCATTAGGAATCCCTCGTTGAAGTTTCTTGGTGAGTCCTGAAATCATGGATGATTGTGATCCATGGGAAAAGGCACTTCGGGTATAAATCAGGACATTTTTATTGAGCTCTTATAGAGCATGGGAATAGACATAAATTTCTGCCTCGGATAAGTTTCTTTCAGTAGCTAGCCAATGTGCATTATTGTGGCCATTCCAGAAGCCGTTATTGTCTCAGCCGGGCTAAATTGCTCTGAAATTAGTTTTTAACTACTTTGAAAGACTTACATGTATATCAGCTCTGGGAGTGGACTATTACTGGTCTGGATCTGAAATATCTTGAAACTTCTTTTAAATCCAGAGTAGTTCAGGCCCATTACAGACCACTTCCAGATCAGATATTTGTCCTTCAGCAGTTTCAGACAATTTTCAGAGCTGTTACAGACCTAATACTTTTACCTGGACTGTTTTCTAGTCTGCTAATCTACCGATCAACCCTGCCTCTCCAAATATAGAAGTCCTATTGATATCTCTTGGTCTCTTATGTGCTAATTGGATAGTTATTTGTACAACGTACCTTGGCCAAGTGCACCAGAAAGATTATTCCTCTCTCATATCATTTGAGAAATGCATAAATTGAAGTTAATTTCTCTATACAGCTCTCTTTCTCCACTCAGCTTCATGATTTTCTCTTATAACATTAACTCCTAATTATCAAAATTGTTAATTAAACAATTTCACAGGATAATATCTAAAACTGTATCTACCGATCCGGTATGTGCTCTGACAGCTTCTGCTGGCTGGAAAGGTTAGAGTAACTGCCCTTCGAATAACATACACTGGAGAGTTGGGATGGGAGATCTACTGTCCCCACAAGGATATCGATAGTGTATACACCCTGCTGCTGAATGCTGGTGCTGACTTAGGTGAGTACAATAATGAATGCTTCTTTCATTATTATCATTTTCACTGTCAACGTACGGCAGAAGTTTGTACTCATGAATTTAATGTGATACTGAACCAGTAAGTCATTTTTTAATAAGTGTAGAGGTTCATATAAGTTTTAAAAAAGTTTCAAAAGAACTACCTAAAATATATTACTAGAGGATTTGTTATGCAGTATCTTCATCTTGAGTTTCTTTAAGCAAAGGCGTAACTGAATAAGCTTGTGAAATCTCCTGAAAGTATTTAGAACACTCTGTACAGTTATTTGTCATAGCATACAACCATGATCATGAATGAAAATGGAAACTATGAAGTTAGTCAAATTATATATAGGTACATTAAATGCATGTAAAATAGTTAAAGTATATAATGACATGTCAAGAAATTCAATCAATATTATTTAAGTTCCAATTCACAGTTAATTTAATGATATTGGATTCACTACACAAGTAAGTTCCTTGATATATTTTCAATGATTTATGAGTGTATAACATATAAGTTTGATAATTATTATTTTACAACTGACATTCACTTCAGTCATTCAAGCTCTCATTTGAAGTGATATTTTTCCCTTCTCACTTGTTTTATTGCTTATATCAGCCCTAAAGATATCTTGTAAAGTTAGAGTAATGTCTTCCTTGGCACCTATTAATTTGCATGATCTATATACTTCAAATGATGGAAGCATAGTGTTTAGTCTCTTCTCCAGCAGCTCCAAACCCACTCCTTCCATGAGATGTGCTACAATTTGTTGGCTCATAGTAGATTTTAATGAATCATGTCGCTTCCCTTTATGATATGTTTATTTAAATAAATCATACCTTTCTTTTCATGGTCCCAGCATTACCAGAGTGAAGTGGTCTCTCACTTTCATCATTTCATTTTGAGACCTTACATAATATTAAATTAATAGAGCCTTATACATATTTTCTTAAATGCAGCACCATAAATGTTTTGCTGTTGTTTCCCCATATGAGTTTTGCAATTACCATGATTGGTTGGTGGTGATGATGGTGTTGGACTTCATTTGACCCCTTTGTATCTACTCTCCTCACATCCCTTTTTATTGTTCAATAAATGAATTCCAATTTTCTTCATTATCTCTGTAGGAGTTGGGGATTTTGGCACCAGGGCACTGAATGTACTGAGAATGGAAAAGGGATTCCGCATGTGGGGAGCAGACATGAATGTGGACACTTCTCCCTTTGAGGCTGGACTCTCGTCCTTCATCAAAATGGACAAGGTGAAGATCAGTTCCGGCAGTAAATTTTTAAATTTTGGAATGCCACACAAACCATAAAATTATCATGTTTCCTTTTATATTCATGACTGTACATGATTATTTCCTCTTCAGGGAAATTTCATTGGACGAGATGCCCTCGTGAACCAGTTGAAACATGGAATCAACAAAACGTTAGTATATTTGGCTGTCGACAGTGAAGACGTTGACCCAATTGGAGATGAAGCAGTGTGGTCATCAGGAAAGGTAACTTAATTTTATCATGATAAATGCAGGAATTTATGATTGTTAGATCTACAATGAGGATAATGCTATGCAAACCTATTGCTTCAGGAGATTGTGTGGGCACTTCCTATTGGACGTGTGTTCTCATTAAGACATGATTGAGGCTGGTGTTGAAACCACTTAATTTCAACTAAATATTTTTGATGAAAGGTACCTAGTTCAATGTGAGCAAAAGCACATGTAATTCATTTTCACTGGGAATATGGCAGCATAATGCTCTGTCCATCCATTCTGAAAATGTGGTATGCCGACCCCAAACAGTTATGCAGTTGGTATGAGTTGGCAAGAGGTAAGGGTGCTCAGAAAATGCTAAGAAATGGCAGAAGAGTACCAAGTTAAACCGTTCCTTTCCTGTAAATGGTCTAACTTATTGGGATGCCTAGGAGTATATATATTAGACGGAAATGGCCTATCAAGTGATAAAACTGTTGAAAGAGACTGAGAATGTTGAATGAAAAAAAATGTTGTTCTTTACTGACAATCCTGAGTATGAGAGATTGAATCCCACCAAGTTGTGTTTATCATAACCAAAGATCTTGCTGCACATGCTTATCCATGAATTAAAAAGCTCCTCAAACAGTTATTGCCCATTGGTTGGTTAGGTTTATGTTTAACTAAGTCAGATTTTCAGGTAGATGTACAGTGCAACCTATTTAAAAGGAGAATACATCATTCTTGGAAAATCACTTTTTTCAAATTATCATCAAAGTATGTGAGAGAGAATAATATGCTGTGAATTCTCTTACTTTCTATGAACTTATGCATTTTTCTTCTCACCTTAACGTTCTACTGTTTACATCTCATTGTATGATTTCCACTTATTTTGTTTTGGCTACGCAATTTCTGTAAGGAAGTAATGGCCTCCCTCCCTTGATAGGAGGACATGCCAATTTGAGGCCTTTCCATTTAGGTATAACAAAAGCTGACTGTTAAGGATAGTATTCACCAATTGCCAGGTATCCAATGCAATCTCTTAAATGTGGGGAACTTCATTCTCATGCATCCTGCATTCTGAGAGCTGTGGAAAAACATTTTGTCTTTCATTTGCTTGGTTTGCCTCGGAATGAAATGGATGGCAACAATTGGCCGATTCAAATAAGTAGCATGGAATGTATTCAACCATCATGAAAACAGGAGAAAAATTAAATGGAAGACAAAACAAAAGAAGAAAAGGCAAATGTGTGGCAAAAATGCTGTGTTATCTTCACCTAAATCTGATATTTGTCATAGTTATGCAATAGTTTATCTAAAGCATTTCCTGTGGATATACTCTCTGACTATAAAGTTTTAGTACTAAAGTTGTTGAGAATGTTTCACCAAAAAATGTCAATTTGCACAATTCTACGAATAGCCTTCATTCCAACTCCTTGTGAAACACCACAATGAATTACATAGTTATAACTGTATGACACAGTCATGCTGAGAAGTTACATCTTGTTATACTCAGTTCTTCTGACACTGTAGCCCCACTAGGAATTGTATGAATCAGTGTGTATTATGAAAGGGGTTACACCTTATGTGATGGAAACATAGCTGAGTAGGTGGAATATGAGAATACCAATGAGAATTTATGGGTTTTGTTGGGTGCATGACTTGAAAGAAAAACCAATCCTTAACAGGGATGGAGAACTACATATATATTTTCTGCGCAAAAAATACAAATTTGTTTGAAAAAAGTCTCTCAACATGTATAAATATATAGATATGTCTCTCTATACAAATATGTACAAAAGGAAAAAAGTCTCCATATATTAATACATGTATACAAATATACCCAAATTACATCCGAGTATATTATGGCCTACATCTGCTCAGCACAGAAGTTGTGATTGAACTGCCTGAATAGAACGGACATGTCCATGCCAACCTTACTGTGACAAATTCACCTCGAAAATCACTAAACTCACCATGCAACACGGTGGGAAGCGAGTCCTAATCACATACATGATAAAGGTTCAAATCAGATATGTAACAGGTTTAAATCTGGTCGAATTGTCTCCAGTGTGTCCAGCTAAACCCAAGCTTGCATGATTTATCGATGAATCTTGGAAAGGAGCAAACCCCTCCCTCTCAGAAGTTTTAACTTCATGAGTCTCCAGAGTTAAGTCCTTGGAGAGCCTGACCCTCAACAAGCGCACCAACCTTGGGGTTGCAAGTTAGAGATTGACTACCTAATGCACTGATTTAATCTCTTTACAGGTGATTGGCAATACAACTTCAGGATGTTTTAGTCACACACTTAAAAAGCCACTGGCATTTGCCTATGTACCACCATTTTTAAGCACACCTGGCACAAAAGTACAGGTATTAATCTTATTCCATTTTTTTAATCGTTACAAAACTGATGAACAGAAAAATGCATTTGCCGGGACAGCTCACAGTATTTCCCAATAAAAATAAAAACTACATTCTTCTCTCAATAGGTGGAGCTACTAGGTAAACTCAATGAAGCTACAGTATTGAGTGAACCAGTGATGGAAACTTATCCACAAAGAGTTCGAAAAATGAAGAAAACATAACGAGAACATTTTTAAATTTTAATTTTTTAAGACAAAGGAATTGAAAATATATTTTTATAAGTTTTTTTAAAAAGCCTTTTATGAGCCCTCAAACTCTTGGAAGATTCTCAATTTGAAGAGTTCCTCTTTGAGAACCAGGGTGAGCAGCTGTAAAATTCTCAGGAAGTAAATTTGTAACTCAGAGCAGCACAGTATGTACTGATTTCTCATGAATGGAGAGGAAAAATTGCATAAGTGCCCTATATTTCTATTAAATAAATGGGGAATGATGGTGAACTCCCTGGGAGCATGCTTCAACCAATGAAAATCTAATTTCATCCTTTATGTGCGATACTCTGATATTAAATGTCAACACCTTACCCTTTGGTAAGTAATGGTTGAGTAGAAAATCTACAAGATGGCGGTGCTAGCACCCTATCAACGTGTTTTGATGTCAGTAACCTGTCACTCCAGGATTACTCTGGTTCAAGACAACAGTTGAGTGTACATTGTTGCCAAATCTTCAGTGCATTGCTGCAGGCAGCATTTATCAAAAGCCTGTGAGGAGAAGCTTGACTATTTGCATCACCATCCAAGCATACCATCACTGAAAACCACTTGGGTAGCCTATTTAAAAGGACCAATTGAAGATTATCTTTCTACCATGATGACTGTTGTTTAGTAATATTTAATTCTTCAATTCAGATGTTTAAGTTTTTCTAAAAATATATATTATATATTCTTGGAGATTCCCCAGTGGTTTATTCATACATCAAGGTAAAATTGTCATATTTGAGAAACACTTTCCCCTTGGAAGGGGTCTATTATTTCTATCTGGAAAGTTTCAAGTTGGTGATATAAGTCTTAAACAAAATATTTGGGGTTGAAGATAATGACAAATTCAACCGGTCAAGTAGGTGTGATGCATCACCTTAAAGCTTTTGAGTGCCTTGCTTATGGTCTGAGTGAAATCAGGAGTGACAGGAGGTTGAGCTTGGCATGTGACAGTGATTTTTAAATCCTAAAGCTGAAATTCACGTTGTGTGGGAGAGATTTTTCATCATTTTTCCTCTATGAATGAGAGTATAATGTGCTCCCTGCAATTCAGTTTTATTTGGCTCAATCAAGAGGTTTCGACTAGAGATGGCAAATTTTAATCACTACAGTAATCAATATACCACTGCGAGTGTAATGTAATGTATTTTTGTCAAAGTGCACCTACTGTATCACTTGAGGCTTACAGGCTAAATAGGCTCATGTCACAAATGAGATCTTTACCATTTAGGATTCTTGATATTTTTCTGATACATACAAAGAAGGTATTTTCATTCCATAAAATATGAATGACTTTTTTAAGGTTACCAGGTAAAAATATTTTTACTTGCTCTGAAAGGCAATTATCTGATCTGGAAGAGATCTCTTTCTGAACTGAACTGGTCTGGATTTTAAAACATTATCAGTTCCAGACCAGTAAGAGACCACTTCCAGGTCAGATTATTGACTTGTAGAGTATTCACAGACCAGTTTCAGAGTAGGGGGATTTTTCAGAGCTGGTACGGACCTAATATATTTACCTGGATTGTGATGCAACCTCACATAAATTAATGGGTCTATATTAACATCCTTGTTATCTGTATTGGGCTTCCTTCCCCAACAGTCTTTTAGTTAAAGATATTAAAATGAAATACCATGGCAACAAAAAACTCAAGGGATTCAGAGGCAAATTCCTCTACTTCGTATGACAAATAAATTTATTACATTTGGTTTCTCTTCATTGTTTTAGAAAATTTGAGAATTAATTGGCTGGCTGACCAAGTATGTATTTAAACCTTGAAATTGCAATGAGGTCTTCTATCATACCTCTTTTTTAAAAGAATTTTTTGCATATTTTGAAATGGTCATTGGAGTTTTGAAGAAACGGATACTCTTGGAGAAATTGATGGCAGAAATAGATGGCAGCAAAAACCTGGATGAAATTTGTAACAGAGAAATTCAATTTCAGTTCTCTGGTGAAAATTATTAGCTAGGTATCTATTAAACAGGAGTTCACTAATTAAATGAAAGCACTATTGAAGCCCCACCCCGAAAGCAATCATTCCATATGATTTAAAGCTTCTCAGACCAAAACAAGTACATACTAGAATTCAGAGGAATTATAGTAGATGAAAGAATGCATAATATATATGATAACATTACAATCCTCAGAACAGCCACTTTCGTGCCCAAGAGGAGAGATAGATAGCCCAGGCTCCTTATAAAAATCCCTCTCAAGACCAGATGACTCATATTCTCTTCTATATGCCCTGATTTCATTGTTTCATGTGCATTAATAAATTAACAGAACTTTGTTGCCTGCTACGTTCTCTGTTCGCTTTTCACACGAAAACTGGCGGATGGACTGTTTTGAAATGTTGTATTCTAGCAATTGAGTACACAGGAATGACCATAGGCTATTTTAAAATGGCATCAGGAGCTCCGAGGGCCCCAAAGTGGGCCCTTCGTCGGTCTGTCATCCCTTGTATGTAAGCAACCCACAACAATTTGAGTAAAGATAGCAGCCTAACTGTAAGGATACAGTTACTTGGATATCCCATTCACTTTGGCATGCCTTTTGAATGTAGATATGATGACCCTCGCTTTTAAGAAGTAGAATATTTGAGGAAAATGAGGGTACAATGAGCCAAACTAATATCTCTTTTCATCATGAAGGTTTTGAACCCCATACCTAATGCGTTAAGAGAAAAGCGTTTCATCATCAATGGTCATTTAATGCTAAGATAGGTTGACTACAGCCCTCTACCCTTCCCTATCTAATGCTAGCTCCCTTACTTCCTGGTATCTCTTCCTATGTACTATCTTCTTTATTTGGTCCATGAACCTATTCCTGAATCTTCCTCTGGGGACTTATCCCTCTATTTTACCTTCAATTATGTTCTTCATTAACACAGTTATCCTCAGAGTGTGTCTATTCCGTCTGGTTCTTTTCTGTATGGTGTTCCGTTTGGTCCTTTCCTCTTCTCTTCTGTAAACTTCATCATTTCTTATTTTGTTCGTCCATTTTGTCTTTAGTATCCTCCTCCAGCGCTATGTATCAAATGCTCCTAGTCTGTTCTGGTCAGCTTTTCTATGTTTCTGATCCATAGAGAGCCAACTCCACACAAATGTTTTCCCGGAAAAGAAAAAATGTTTATTACATCATATATGCATGAATATTGCTCTTGTGCACTTAGTTCTGTACTAATTCAGGTAATTGTCAATGCTTCACCGTCAATGGTTCTAGAGGAAATATGAAGTTTGAATCGTGTCCACCATTTATAATTTTGACCATTAACTGTGCGTGAAAATACTCGCTTCGGAGTATAAATATATTTATATACCTACAACTCTGATAAAATTCAGCAAAAGGAAATGCATTGTGAATTCTGCGTTCAATTTTTGTTTGACACCACCTGGGTTTAGCGCTGTTGTTATAATCTGATCTTACGTTTTCTTTAAACCAAAGTCTATTTGAAAATTTTTTAGTGAAATTCTAACCGTAAATTTTGCGGAGACAAGAGTTGAGATTCAAAACCAAAGTTTGCAACTGTAGGTTTTACTGATGCAGCGGGAACACAGAAGAGTTTTGAATAATCCTTTTTCTTCCGAATTCGTTATACTTATGATACCTAAACAGCTATATGGGATCATGTAAAACTTAACATTGTATGTCCACAGAATTTCCACAAAAAAAGTTTCGTTTGATGAGCTAGGAGATAGCCGAAGCCGAACAGATAGGTACGAAAACTCGTTCTTTCCGCGCACAATGAGCGACCACAATAAAAAATGAGCTCCACTAAATTCACTTCCATTATTCAACGTCACCATTTCACTTCCCAAAACCTTATCCCTTACATCTTTACGCGGCTGGTGTCCTAATATCCCCTGCCACACGCCCATGCGGTGGCTCGCAGGGCAGTACGTAGATGTAGGTGTAAGCGCGGCTATACTCAGCGAATTGAGAAATGCAAAGATAGGTGCCGCTCATATACTCATACATAGTATGGCCTCATGTACCTACCATCCAATATGGATACTGGTGTATTTTCTTTCGTAAGTGCATGGATATAAACAATGGAGTCAATTGCTTGGAATCGTTGCCCAGGCAACGTGTTGTCTAAATTTCCACATTTAGTTCGCCCAGTCCGTGGCGCTACTTTGAAAAAAGTCTTCTCAGTCGACTAGTAAATGGCCTTTGTTAATTGTTATTAACGTGAGACAGGTGAATACTCAATAACGATCGAGGAGATATGATCCACTTGATGCTGTGAAAAATAGCTGGCTATTTTTGAGACCTTAAATAATTTATCTCTGGAGGGCATATACGTACCAATTCCCATGTTAAAATGGCGAGTATTTAACGTAAAAATCTCGGAAAGTAGTTCAGTAAGGGGCTCAAATTTAGACATCTTTGGAAGTGTAAGATATTTTTCTTTAAAATGTGACTAAATTCATTGATTTCTGAACGGTATGATATTTCGCTGATGTGCTAGATGGGGAGGCCATTTTGTCATCAAACTGTTTCCTGACAACTGAAATAACATCCATATTGTTACGGAGGCTTCCGCGGTTATTTAATGACCGTATTCTCTTCGGGTACATCGGGCAAACATCTAGATCCCTGAAATGCAGGTTGGAAGAACATCTAAGAGCAACCGAAAAGAAAAATTTTCTCCTTTACGCAGTCGCAGAGCACGCATTTTCGGAACCTGGCCATTTAATTAATTTTTACGAGTGTAAGATCATCGCCAGAGAAAATAAGCATTTCCCTCGGCTAATAAGGGAAGCTATCGAAATAGCGAAGAACACGGAGAACTTTAATGGAGAAGACGGCTATCCGCTAGCTTCAACGTTTAAACGGCTCTTCCAACAATCGATTTCGAATTCCCATCCGGCCAATGAGCGCGCATGACTAATACCGTTAAGAAAATGATCTGCATTTGATTTAGGACCTGAAGTAGCCAGCTGGAAGGCCGGCGAAACTGTTGTCCCCCCAAAAAATGGATAGACGCGGCAAAAACCCGAAGAGAATACGGTCGTTAACAACCATATTGTTTAACCCTGCTTTCTCCTTACTTTCCAATGGATAGCACGACGGAATGGACGAATTAGCGGATCTAAAGCAAGAATATCTACCATCCGCTCGAAGTTTGTGGCAAGTTACTTATGAAAAATATATTGGGTACTTAGTGCTATGGGTCATTCTTGATTGTATAATAGTTTTCATCAGGAATGCGGATAATAACTAAAATAAATTTACAACATATATACCCGGAGAGAGCACATTAAGAAAGCAAATGCAGGCTGATTTTTATTGATTGATCAATGGAAAGTGTCGTAAAATTACAAAATTTATGCGTTATCCCGTAGGTAAGCGCTAAAGGATTAACAAAGATGGTGGATAAGCCACACTCACGTTACACCCTCTAACATTGGCCAAGATCCTTATACCCTTGGTGGAAAAGCATCTATATGTTCCTTCCGATGGTGCCATTTGTACACAATAACAATTATTATTTGCACATATCCATTTGGCTTCATATTTTGGGAGGAAACTAGCACAGATTCGTAAATTATCTTATTGTCAAATACTAAAGGACGGTGTCCATTCTAGCCTGGTAAGTGTGTGAGTGAAATTTTTCCGTTAAGTTCTTCATTTGCCCACAACTGACGCTTAATTATGATCTAGAACAATGTTAGTGATTTATTGACATGTGGAGATAATTACCGTGCGCCAAAATACACCGAGGATGGTCATACGTGGTCAGAGATGATTCTTGTTTGTCGTTAGAAATATTTGATCCTTAATTTATACCAAAATATACCTCGTATAGCTTACCTACTCTTTTCATATTTTAAAATTTAAAATCATCCTCATGTTTAACGGTAATTTTCAAGATTTGAATACTAGGTATCAATACTTGAAAATGATGTAGCATTCTAGAAACCTGTTTCGCTGGCGTGTGTTAAAGAGTGTGTGCAAATATAATATATTTCATAACAAAAAATGCATTTCATGAACATGATATCTGTAGCCAATTTTCACCACCTGTCGTCCGATTTGTAAAACTTAAACATCGATTAAATCATGGCTGCGAATCGAAAAACTTACGCGTCGGAACAGCTAGGATTACTAAATGATTTAAGATTTTCCCGGTGTATTATATTTAAATATCTTTCTCGGGCTTCGCACCGGGTAATGTTTTCATAATCCGCCGACGTTTCAGAAAACGACTTGTTTTCCATTTTCAAGGCACGTGTTATTTCCGCCGTGACCACTATAACACTAAATATAACACTAGAATTCCTTATACTTTTGATACCTAAACAGCTATATGGGATCATGTAAAACTTAACATTGTATGTCCACAGAATTTCCACAAAAAAAGTTTCGTTTGATGAGCTAGGAGATAGCCGAAGCCGATCAGATAGGTACGAAAACTCGCGCACAACTTTCCGAACAGATAGGTACGAAAACTTTCCGCGCACAATGAGCGACCACAATAAAAAAATGAGCTCCACTAAATTCACTTCCATTATTCAACGTCACCATTTCACTTCCCAAAACCTTATCCCTTACATCTTTACGCGGCTGGTGTCCTAATATCCCCTGCCACGCGCCCATGCGGCGGCTCGCAGGGTAGTACGTAGATGTAGGTGTAAGCGCGGCTATACCCAGCGAATTGAGATGTGCAAAGATAGGTGCCGCTCATATACTCATACATAGTATGGCCTCATATACCTACCATCCAATATGGATACTGGTGTATTTCCTTTCGTAAGTGCATGAATATAAACAATGTAGTCAAATGCTTGGAATCGTTGCCTAGGCAGCGTGTTGTCTAAATTTCCACATTTAGTTCGCCCAGTCCGTGGCGCTACTTAGAAAAAAGTCTTCTCAGTCTACTCGTAAATGGCCTTTGTTAATTGTTATTAACGTGAGACTGGTGAATACTCAATAACAATCGAGGAGATATGATCCACTTGATGCTGTGAAAAATAGCTGGCTATTTTTGAGACCTTACATAAATTTGTAAATGCTAGAGAGGAAAGATCTACTACTGAAAGTGTGTAAGAGGCATATGAAACTTCCATCGTGTGCAGACGCCGACGGTTGCCAGACTCTGATTCTAGTTTGAAAGCATTAGGCCCGTTCGGCTTAATTAAAGAATTTAGAATGCTATTTTTAAACAGAACTTGCTTCGCACCAGGCTACAAAACAGGGTATGCCTCTACGAGAACCCAACATAGGAGACCGGACGATATTCAAAAAGCGTGTAATTACATCCCGCATATGGTACTAAATCTTTATCCTCTGCATTATGATCACTGGTAAGTAAGACCGGTGAGACGTTTACCGTAAGACGACGGTATTCACTAAGTGCTAAGAATTAAATTGTGCATTTGTGTAATTTAATTTGTAGAGGAATTAAATATATCTATAGACCGGACGATATTAAAAAAGTGTATAATTACGCCCCGCGTGTAGTACTACATTTGTTATCCACTGCATTGTGATTAATCGTAAGTAAAACCCATGTATATTATTGGTAAAACCAGTACGACGTGTTTATTTACAAACTATCGACTGTATTTACATTTGAACTGCCGTCTTTCATCACTAGGCAGCGCCACCATCCACAAAGTTGTTTGTTTACGGAATTCAAGGCAACAGTTTTTGGCGACAAGTCAACAATCCATATGTATATTCATGCGTAAGTGAGTTAGGATTTTACTATATTTTCGTCGTTGGTTTTTCCATAAGTTTAATATCATTATAGGAATTGATTGATAGGAATTAAGTCGATGCAGAGACTTAATAAAATGGACGGGGAGAGAAAAATGAATTTCCTGACGCCAGGTTGTCAAGAGGCGACATCAGTGACTTGTTTGAATGCATTATGCATCGTTATTGACCTTCGAACACCTTCTGCGGGCGAAAAAATTTGGGACGGGGCCACACACTTACGCTCGCTCTCACTCGGAGCCGTTATTTCCAATTCGTCTGGAAGATTCTTTCAGGTTGAGCCGCCGAGGGAATGAACTGGATTGAAGCATTACCTTCTCCTATTTGAAAACCAACGAGTTCATGACGCTCTCTAAGAAGTTCAACTCGTGTCTTATATTATTGAAATGTAAAGACACAGGTTAAAGCTGACTAGAACGTAGATTAAGGTAATTTGAGTGAGATTGCTCCCCTAGTCAGAATGGAGATCAAGGTCGAATTATACGTTTTAATTAATTTCAACAGCTATAGTTAGCATAAAATTAAATACTACATCATTTATGGTGCAATAACATACTTTTATAACACTGAAATCCTGAGTAATCAAAAATATCTATAGAGATCTTTGAGGTCTATAGAGGTGCAGAAATTTGACTAATTTTTTCACGCGGTTCGTTTAAAACTCCACAACGGAAGTTTTATTGCGGTTCTGAACAAATTTTAGCGGTGATTACATGATTTATTTTCAAAAATAGTCGGGAAAACATACAAATGTACACTGTACATTTTTGGACGAGCCTTAGGTGTTAAAAATGCTTCATTTTTTAAAATAATTTATCTCTGTAGGGCATATACCTACCAATTCCCATGTTAAAATGGCGAGTATTTATCGTAAAAATCCCGGAAAGTAGTTCGGTAAGGGGCTCATATTTAGACACCTTTGGAAGTGTAAGATATTTTTCTTTAAATTGAGACTAAATTAATTGATTTCTGAACGAATGATATTTAGCTGATGTGCTAGATGGGGAGACCATTTTGTCATCAAACTGTTGCCTGGCAACTGAAATAACATCCATATTGTTACGGAGGCTTCCGCGGTTATTTAATGACCGTATTCTCTTCGGGTACATCGGGCAAACATCTAGATCCCTGAAATGCAGGTTGGAAGAACATCTAAGAGCAACCGAAAAGAAAAATTTTCTCCTTTACGCAGTCGCAGAGCACGCATTTTCGGAACCTGGCCATTTAATTAATTTTTACGAGTGTAAGATCATCGCCAGAGAAAATAAGCATTTCCCTCGGCTAATAAGGGAAGCTACCGAAATAGCGAAGAACACGGAGAACTTTAATGGAGAAGACGGCTATCCGCTAGCTTCAACGTTTAAACGGCTCTTCCAACAATCGATTTCGAATTCCCATCCGGCCAATGAGCGCGCACCTGACTAATACCGTTAAGAAAATGATCTTCATTTCATTTAGGACCTGACGAAGCCAGCTGGAAGGCAGGCGAAACTGTTGTCCCCCCAAAAAATGGATCGACGCGGCAAAAACCCGAAGAGAATACGGCCGTTAACAACCATATTGTTTAACCCTGCTTTCTCCTTACTTTCCAATGGATAGCACGACGGAATGGACGAATTAGCGGATCTAAAGCAAGAATATCTACCATCCGCTCGAAGTTTGTGGCAAGTAACTTATGAAAATTATATTGGGTACTTAGTGCTATGGGTCATTCTTGATTGTATCATAGTTTTCATCAGGAATGCGGATTATAACTAAAATAAATTTACAAAATATAAACAGGGAGAGAGCACATTAAGAAAGCAAATGCATGCTGATTTTTATTGATTGATCAATGGAAAGTGTCGTAAAATTACAAAATTTATGCGTTATCCCGTAGGTAAGCGCTCACACTCACGTTACATCCTCTAACATTGGCCAAGATCCTTATACCCTTGGTGGAAAAGCATCTATATGTTCCTTCCGATGGTGCCATTTGTACACAATAACAATTATTATTTGCACATATCCATTTGGCTTCATATTTTGGGAGGAAACTAGCACAGATTCGTAAATTATCTTATTGTCAAATACTAAAGGACGGTGTCCATTCTAGCCTGGTAAGTGTGTGAGTGAAATTTTTCCGTTAAGTTCTTCATTTGCCCACAACTGACGCTTAATTATGATCTAGAACAATGTTAGTGATTTATTGACATGTGGAGATAATTACCGTGCGCCAAAATACACCGAGGATGGTCATACGTGGTCAGAGATGATTCTTGTTTGTCGTTAGAAATATTTGATCCTTAATTTATACCAAAATATACCTCGTATAGCTTACCTACTCCTTTCATATTTTATAATTTAAAATCAGCCTCATGTTTAACGGTAATTTTCAAGATTTGAATACTAGGTATCAATACTTGAAAATGATGTAGCATTCTAGAAACCTGTTTCGCTGGCGTGTGTTAAAGAGTGTGTGCAAATATAATATATTTTATAACAAAAAATGCATTTCATGAACATGATATCTGTAGCCAATTTTCACCACCTGTCGTCCGATTTGTAAAACTTAAACATCGATTAAATCATGGCTGCGAATCGAAAAACTTACGCGTCGGAACAGCTAGGATTACTAAATGATTTAAGATTTTCCCGGTGTATTATATTTAAATATCTTTCTCGGGCTTCGAACCGGGTAATGTTTTCATAATCCGCCGACGTTTCAGAAAACGACTTGTTTTCCATTTTCAAGGCACGTGTTATTTCCGCCGTGACCACTATAACACTAAAATTAAACAAGCTGTTGATGCCCCAACAATGAAGGTTGCGATTGGCTGACGTGTTCCGCTGGCCGTTGAATTATTTTCTCGTCTTTTTAATACATTTGATCACTGGCCACCAGGTATTACTCAGTTGGAATCCGGCGTCTCTATTAAAATTATGCGGATGCAATCGTATCTCGATGGCCTCTTTGATAATGCGGTCCCAGTAAAGGTGTGCACGGCAAAGGATTTTTGCATCGGTTCATTTAATGGCATGGTCTTCGTTGATGTTGTGTTCCGCCACTGCCGACTTCTCTGGCTGCGCCAATCTAAAGTGCCTACGATGTTCTTTAAGCCTGGTTTCAATTGTTTGACCAGTCTCCCCCACATATATTTCGCCACATTCACACGGAATCTGATATACCCCTGGTGTCTTCAAGCCGGTGGGATCATTTGCATTAACCAACTGTTCCCTTAATTTAGATGGTGGCAGATGGATCGTTTTGATGTTAAAGCGGTGCAGAATGCGGTGGATCTTTCCCGATATAGTTGAGACATAAGGGATCAAAGCTGTGGCCACAGGTTTTTTAGGTAGCTCTCCTGCGCCACTCTCCTGGGTTTCACCGAATCTTCTTAAGGCTTTAAAAGACTGTTGTCTCCCATAGCCATTCTGGAGAAATGTCCTTTCTAGGTGCTGCAGTTCAGCTGAAATGCTTCCTTTATCAGATATTGTTTTGGCTCTATGTATAAGCGTAGATAAAACTTTGCCTTTTTGTGATGGATGATGGTGGCTCCGTCCGTTGAGGTAAAGGTCAGTATGAGTAGGCTTGCGGTAAACGCTGTGGCCTAGGCTCCCATCTTCTTTCCTGCTGATTAAGATGTCGAGGAACGCAAGTTGACCATTATCTTCTTTCTCCATGTTAAAATTGATGTTTCGGGTGTTTGTTGTTCATGTGATTTAGAAAATCTTCTAATGCAACCGTACCATGTGGCCAGACTAAGAAGGAGTCATCTACATGTCTGAAAAAGCACTTTGGACGTAGGGGAGCTGAATTGAGGGCTTTTTCCTCAAAGTCTTGCATGTAAAAGTTAGCTATCGCTGGTGAAAGCGGTGATCCCATTGCGACACCATCAACCTGCTCATAGTAAATGCCCTCGAAAGAAAAGTACGAAGAGGTCAGTACATGATGGAATAGCTTGACTGTTTTGGCGTCGAATTTTCTCTCCAATAGTCTTAAGGTGTCAGCAAGAGGTACACGAGTGAAGAGGATTACAATAGCAGCTGTTCATTTCGCGGCGTGACAAAAAAATTTAGTTCAGATTCCGATTAATCAAGGCGACAGAAACTTTAAAACGCCTCTGGCTTTGTTGCGCAGGACGGGCTGTTTGTGACAACACGCGACAGCCTCGGCGATGGCAACGATGATTTTGAAACATACCAATAGAGCTTCCGAAGGCCGTCGGGTAGGAAGCCATTCCCGCGGAAAATTACCATGTGCTTCCTTCCGCTGGAAGTCGCGTATCGGCCGAAGACAAGCAGGCAAGGAGGACAAAAAAAATTCCTCGTGAAATTTGTTCTCCGACTGGGTTCTTCTTCTAGGCTTCTATTTGGGTTGGGTTGTCGTTAGAGGAAATAATTAGCGGAGAGAATGTTCCATGTTCTGGTTCTCAGATAATTAATTATTCATCTACGTCCACGAACTCAGATTGATATGATCTGTGTCGTTCTGAAACACACCTATTGTGAATTTCTCAAGCAAACTTTAAGTCTAGCGTGCAGCCTACGTGTCTCTCTGGGCTCCCAACCTAATCCTTGGTAAAACTGTACGTTTTTTCATTGCAGTTTTTTAAAATGCAAATTTCCTTTGTCTTTCTATTAATTTTTTTGGTTGAATCTTTCTCTCCAGGGTCCCAAATATTCGGGGCGTATTCGAGGTGTGGCCTAAGCAGAGTGAAGTAGCATCTCTCTTTGACCTTTTCATTCAAGGACCTTCCTGTTATACGTTTAACAAAACCTAGTTTCTTTGATGCTGTGCTAGTTATGGTGATTCCATGGGATTGAACTCTACCCGAAGACTTAGTTTACTCCATCCGCATTGTACGTACACTGCGTTTACCATTCGGACTCAGATCGACATGAACTCGGGCCGATCTGAACACCCTAAGCCAGCCGATTCGGATCGCCTTGTTTATCAATGCGAAATCGATTGACGTGACTTAAAAGAGAGAACTCTTAGTATTTTCCACACTTAAAACTTAAAATTCCCGACCCATGTTTAGACTGCCTTGCAATCATTTTTAAAGGTGGATGCAAATGATTGCAAGGCAGTCGAAACCTGGGTCGGGAATTTAAGTTTTAAGTGTGGAAAATACTAAAAAGGGGAGTGTCAGATAGCCGGGTCTCAGATTTTATTCAAACTTAGTAGTTGTACAGACCGCTGTATGTGGTTCATGAATCACCCCACATATAGGGTTATATAACCAACAGTTTAAACGAAAAAGGCCTTTAAAAATTTCAAAATTCCCTTCAGACGGGCCACCCACATAACTGACAAGCTGGACGGGTGGCTGACGTGCTCGTCTCCGGTCTAGAGACACGGGTTCGATTCCAATACGGGGTATGTTTCTTCCGCTGTTTTTTTTAGTTTTTCTTTTACGGCATCCTACAATGCGCTCAAGATTTTTTTATTTTCACTCGAAATATTATTTTTGCGCGAGGCAAATTTTTCATTTGCATACACGACGTCAGGCTTAGTCTCTTTTTTTTTCGGTCGAAGGCAGCCTTATAATTATGTCACTTCCTTATCTTTTCATGACGTATTTCCATTATTCCTTCTTGC
Source organism: Ceriagrion tenellum (assembly GCA_963169105.1). Classification (NCBI taxonomy): domain Eukaryota; kingdom Metazoa; phylum Arthropoda; class Insecta; order Odonata; family Coenagrionidae; genus Ceriagrion; species Ceriagrion tenellum. Next base: position 130,586,274 of record OY720633.1, read on the forward strand.
ACATGATTTCCATTTTATATAATTATTTTATAATATTGTCTTCATATTTTTACAATTCAAGCATAATTCTTAATGACATTCAAATTTTTCGTAGCTTGTCAGTTATGGGGGTGGCCCGTATAAAAGGGAATTTTGAAATTTTTAAAGGCCTTTTTCGTTTAAACTATTGGTTATATAACCCTATATGTGGGGTGATTCATAAACCACATACAGCGGTCTGTACAACTACTAAGTTTGAATAAAATCTGAGACCCGGCTACCTGACACTCCCCTTGTAAGAGTTCTCTCTTTTGAGTCATGTCTGTAGCGTCATTCCACAAAGTTACGCCTTCAACCATTAAGTTTATGCGAAATCGAAATCGATTGAAATATCGATTTGAACCAGTCCCTGTCGATTTGATATCTCAGACTGGCAAAGAAAGCGGGCCGAGTTAGCCCGCCCGTTGCGTTTACCATACCGAGCTGAATCGGCCATATCGATCTGAGTTCGATTGGTAAACGTAGTGTACGTAGTGATTGTGTCGTTTGTGTGATGACTCAGAAAGAAGTGTACTGTGTCGTATTTACTGAGATTTAGCTCTCTAGTCCCCACGACTGGCACAATGAATGAACGTTGGTTTAGTCCGATGATAGAACTTCTAAGTCTGCGTGTTCCAACGATACAATTTATCGATTGGTTTGCTTATCTGTGGAGGCGAGCGAAAATTGAGGTAATATGCTCCATTTGAAGACTGGGTGGTTGGCAGGTGCGGGAAGGGTGATTTGGGAATGAGGGACTGTTGGAGGGAAGCCTGGCGACAGCCTGCCTTAAACGGAATAGTTTCTACATCTGAATCAAGTTAATAGTACTCTGCAAGCCACCTCAGTGGTGTTTGGCAGGGGGTGACTTATCATCAACATGCTTTACACTGTAGAAATTATCTTTGACCATCATGCACCACACTACGAGAATGCTAAAAATGGCACAGAAACTATTGAATTAATCTCTAATGCAACTATGTATAGTGTTAAAAGAGTCATGCAGGGAACATACAAAACATGGTATTAGTACTTACTACTCGGCAGATATAGAAACATGTACTAGGGAGCATATTGGCTGATTAGCTACTCTACCCGTCAACTAACCAACTTCTAAGTCTTAACACAGCCATTACGGTCTGTTATTGATCGCTGAAAAACGACATTTTAAACCTTTCTGTTCCACAATCTACTTCCCTTATTTTCATGTAATGATATGATCTACCTCAGTATGTTGGAGTTCGTATCATATTACCATGGAATGTTGACTCGCCAAAAACTGTTGCCTTGAATTCCATAAACAAACAACGTTGTCGATGGTGATGAAAGACGGCGGTTCAAACGTAAATACAGTCTACAGGTCGTAAATAATCACGTCTTACCGGTTTTTGCTTACCAGTAATCATAATGCAGTGGTAAAAAAATGTAGTAATACACGCGAGACGTAATTGCACGCTTTTTTAATATTGTCCGGTCTACAGATATATTTAATTCCTCTCCAAATTTAATTACACAAACGCACTTAAAGGCACAATTTCACGAATGCACTTCGTGAATATCGTTCTACTGTAATTTCATAATAACACAAGGTGAAAAGAGTGGAATGAATTAGAAAACGTTTATAAAGTAACTCTTAGGTCTAAAAAATAGCCAGCTATTATTCACATCATCAAGTAGTTCATATCTCTTCAATCGTTATTGAATGCTCACCACAGTCTCTAATTAACAACAATCAACAACGGCCATTTACAGTCGACTGAGAAGACTTTTTTCTAAGTAGCGCCAAGGACTGGGCGAACTAAATGTGGAAGTTTAGGCAACACGTAGCCTAGGCAACGATTCCAAACATTTGAATCCATTATATTTATTCATGCCTAAAATAGAGGTTCCTCCAGAAACGTATAGTTTCGCGTTATAACGAAAATCTGTACGTATGTAATCGAACTGTTTCGAAATATTTGAAATGCCAAGAGGCTGCGAGTTAAAATGGCGTCAAATTTGGACGAAACCAAATGGTTTACATGCATTTCTTTACACTTTTATCCATGAGCATTACTGATCAGTGCACGTATGCAAACTTTCACTGCAATCTGTACATAAACGAAAATCGTTCTGACCACATTGGGAACCTTTGTAAAACGTCCCATCCGCTGGACGGGTGAACCATCGTCTAAAGGCAGGTTTGCACATGGAAGTCACTCCAATGACAATTACCTTGCAAGTCGCTAGCAATCAACAATTCGATGTGTAAGAACGGACTTCCATGGTAGGAGGGGTAGATTATGGTAGTCATCGACCGAGGTTCGCACTTGGATGGAAAATAGATGTTTCTATTTGGCTGCAAGTAACATATCGATTCTGCGATGAAATCGCATCGCAACGAATAAAAGCAGGAGGAGGACTCATTGTTGCACATATAAATATATTTATTTGTACTTCAAAATGTTTTAAATGCTAAAGAACCACTTAGGTTAGCTTTGTGACTTTTATTTGATAGTAGTAAGTATTGTCGCCATTCTCTTTCTTGATACGATGAAATAAATCACAATTAATGAAATTCTTACAAATGTGTTAGGTCCACGAATGCATATGGGATTCAAACAGCGATATACGAACGCCATTATTGCCAAATTCAGGCGTTTTGCATAGTTACCGTATTCATTGTTTACCTCCATCATTCATTTGTTTGGGTAAGGCCCGAAGGGAAGGGAAGGGTTTGGGAAGGCTCCCGATTCGTTAGGCATTAGGGAGGATGCGGTTCGCTACCTAAATATTTAGAGGCCTTTCGCTAAGGGAGCTTGATTTGGGACATCCTTCGCTAGTGTTGCCATCTACCGAGCTGGAAAGGAATGAAAAACATGTGAGTAATTAATAAAGGGCTGAATGAAACAAATTAAACCTGAAATTAAGACATTTTTGGCTCCTTTGGCTACCTTCGTATGCGTTGTGAGATTTGGAAAGTGAAATAACATTTTTTCATCCATTTCGTTGTTTGGAGATTCATTAGTTTTTAGTTTTCGGGGTATTTAAGTTTGTGTCGGTGTTCTGGGATTCATATTCGTTTTTTTTTTAAGTGTACTAAGTACAATTTTTCTTTTGTAGTCGGGTGTTGGGTTGCGAAATATTAGAGAATTCTTTCAATTACAGACAAAATACTTGCCGGCCATGTTTGCCACTTTTCAACTACTTTCTTGTGTACGAGTTTCCTTGTACGACGCATGCAGCGCTTTGCATGATGGGAAATTCAATATTGAGGCGGATTTAGGATAAACTCCATCTACCCTAAATTTCACCCCCGAGAAAGGCACCTAAATCCGCTCCCCCATGATGCCTAACGAATTGGGACACACTTCAAGATGGCGTCCTCCCTAAATCTGCCGATTTAGCTGCCTAAATGGCGAATTGGGACACAGCTGTTTAAGCAGAGCGATGCCATGCAAGTTTTCGATACGATTCGAGATATCGCTCCACTTGCTACTTCCGAAGGAGTCAACTTCCATGTGTGAACCTTAGAGTAAATATCAGATTTACGCGCCAGTTCAAAATGGAGGATTGAAATTAATTGCTTTCGTGTGCAATCGAAAAGAGTACTCTATATATTGTAAGGAATAACTTTGGTTCTCCCGTACCAAATGGAAAGTATCTCAAGTAATTATCAAACTTTCACTGCCCTTGTTCCTTTTCATTATTCCAACCTTGTAACCTGCTCTGAACTTTTCTCTGCGTATTTTCATTTCCCATAGCTTTTCTTCTGAGGATCCTTGGGGAAGCTATAAGTGATGAAAGCATATTATCGGATCGCCAAGTCTCTCGATCGTAACGCGGTGATATTACGTTTTCACGAAGAAGCATGCTTAAACCCACGTGGGGTTTATCGGTGATTGCTAACATGTTAATGACCCCGAGAGGACAAATTATATCACTACGAAATACATGTAGTAAAATATTTACCTGTGAAAGGTCACATAGCTTCCTTTGAACGATTTTTCTTGGCACCCAAAAGCACATCACTTATGCGCCATTTTGCTAAAGCTCCGAAAGTCACGTGACACGATGCCACGTGACCAGTGAGAGTCTGGTTGTATGTTGGAACATGGGTAGTGACGTCACCCGCCCTCTACTTATTTTTACTCTAAGGTGTTAACCCGCCATAGTAATATACAGTCGTGTTCATTTTTTTTCAGAAAATCTGGAATGAGTGACCCTGTGGCCAAAGCAACCTTGATTCAACAAGGATTAGTATTGATCGGAAAATTGTACCAAAAACGATCACCAGTCCGTTCAAATTGCCTTATCTTTACGCGGTTAAAGATAATTTAAGCGATATATCATTTCCTCTTGAAATCAACTATTTTGGTCTCGTTTTAAATAAAAATGTCTCACCGTTTAATGAAAAAAATGCTAAAATATGAGCCCCTTACTGAACTACTCTCCGAGATTTTTTGACGAGAAATACCAGTTCTCTTATACGGGGAAGGGTACGTATTAGCACTTTGGAAAGACATCATTTTTAAAAAATTAGTAATTTCTAATACCTAGATCTGGTCAAAAAAATTTATGTTTGTTTAGTTTGTTAAAATGGTCTCTATGTTTTCTCAGCCTCTTTTGGAAAATAAATCATATTTCTCCGCTGTATTTTTTTTCATATTCACGAAAAACCTTCCGTTTTGGAGGAGTTTAAAACGTACCGAGTGAAAAAAATGAGTCAAATTAAAGACTTATGTAGATATTTCAATTTAGTCAGGATTTCAGTCGTATAAAAGTATATTATTTCACCATTAATGATGTTATATTTTATTCATGCCTGTTCTAGCTGCTGAAATGAGAGCGTAAAATTCCAAAATGGCCTCTATTATGACTAGGGAACGATCTCGCTCAAACTAACTCCTTAATTGCCCGCTAGAGTGGTAATGAAAATCCCTATTGCTCCTGCTAATCCTCCCACTATTCCTTGGCCAACCCAAAAAAATACACTTACGGACTCTTCCCCACCGCCTTGATCAAACTAGCTTAGTAAAACTTCTTATAAGAAGCAAAACATCCTTGGAAATAGCAAAAAAATAATTATCAACATCTTACCACCGATTTTTTTAACTGTCAAAGATATACTGCCATAAGTTAAGTCAAATTTCACTAGTTCCATGCACGCAGCGCTAACGTCGGCTTTCATGGCTGGACAAATATAATTAACAATATGTATTATTGTGATTATCTGCGTATTTGGTATCTTACTATTGGTTTTCAATACGTTATACATTTCTTCAGCAAAATCAGGATTTTCAAAGCGAATGAATTAAAATGTGTACATCAATTGTTGTATTGACTCACATTCCAATTAAGTCACTCATAGTCAGTTGCAGGAACGACACGTATCTATTATATAAAGTTATGGGACCCATTAGGTATTGTAACCATTCCAAAAGCGTTTCAGAAACATTCGATACATTTATTGGTTTCATAGCTTATGGCATGGAGTTATGAGTTCCATTAGTAACCAAGATGGCGGATGCGCAATGAACCGCTTGGAGACTTAATTACTTGATAATAGAGTTGCTTTGAGACGAATGGCTAGTTTGTTTACTCTTAATGACTAATTATCATGTGCATCAGGAATTATTCATAGGCTAAACTTTCATAAATTATACCCGGCGGTAGAAGATTAGATCGAATATTCGAAGCTATTGACTATTGGTAAATAAGTAATGTAACTGGTAGGTGTGTTCCTGCAACCCGAATATTTTTATAAGATCTATAACTTTATGGATCTCATAGCTATTGATTCCATAACTAAAAGTCCTTGCAATCGGCCATTAGGCTGGCAAAGTCACTTAAAGAGAGCAAGCGAGCGAAATTAGGGATACTATTAGCATCCTACGGCGTTTTGAGTTTTTTTAATGTTTATTTTTTAAAGAAATTTGAACACCTAGTTCACAAATAATTAATTGCATGTAGTTTTTATGTTTCCTCTACTATTTATGAAAATTAATTATATTGTCGCCGCAGTAATTTTTTCACAAATACGAGAAACCTTCCGTTTTGAAGGAGTTTTAAACGTATAGCGTGAAAAAAAGAGTCACTTTAAAGATTTATCCAGATATTTTTATCTGAATAAGCACGATTTCAGTATTATAAAAGTTTATTATCGTGCCATTAACAAAGTGAAGTTAAATTTTATTCTACCGAAAGCTGTTCACTTGAATTAAAACGTAAAATTCGAATAATGTCACCATAACGAATAGGGGACCTTCTCGCTCCAACTGCATTAACCCTATATCATGTAGTGTGACCTAGAGGTAACATATAGAAGAGTTTTATGTTTGTCTCTGATTAGGTCTACTAGATTATTATTAGATTTCTCTACCTTTATATGCTTTAGTGACATCAATTTTTACATCTCGGGAACGAAAATCTCTCTCATTCGTAATTTTTAGTTCCTGATTCTCTCACGAGTGGGGTAACATTCGAAATGACTGCATATTTTGGACAATAAAATCGGTGTATAGAGGGTTGAGTCTCCTCCTTCATTGCTGGCAAGAGTGGTAATGAGAATCCCCATTGCTCCAACTAATCCTCCCACTCCCCTGGCGAACCCAAAAAAAATAAGAAAAAAAAACAGATTTACGGACTCTTCTCTACGGCCTCTTATTCCTGTTTTCATGCCCCGAAGGACAATGGGCCTCGCCGGGTTAGGGGCCGGAGGGAGTGGGAGAAGGTCTGAGTACCAAGCGGGGGTGGGTAGGTGGGAACAACGACATGCAGAGAGCCCCCCGCGGGGGGACAGCGACGAGCAAGGCCAACATCATCCGTTGCATCTCTCGCTAAAACTACCACGTCGAAAGACAAAAGCCGCGCGGGCAGCGAGCTAAACGAGAGCCTGATAGACTCGCCCAATCCCCATTCCTCGCGCATTCATTCCGACTAGGGCTGTTCGATACCTTTTGTGATTGGAGAATTCGCGTGGTTTTGCTGGCTGGAGCGATTTGTATTTATGAACAGAGTCGTATGAAACACTACGTCCGCGATGAATTTAGGAAAAATCTCCACTGGCCGTAATGAATTGGCACCACTCGTCAGAAATGAAAATACTGCTGTGTTGATTTAACGGAATATTTTCTCTGACGAAGGGAATAGAAGGGAGTTGATGACGGGGACATTGGGTAAGGATGTGAAGAAAAGGCTGGTGAAGAGCTTGATATGGAGCGTAGCGTTGTATGGGGCAGAAACGTGGTCTCTCAGAAAGGAGGACGAGAATAGGCTGCAGGCATTTGAGATGTGGGTGTGGAGAAGGATGGAGAAGGTGAGGTGGACAGAAAGGAAGACTTGCGAAGAAGTTCTTGAGATGGTGGGCGAGGAAAGGAAACTTTTGAATGAGATCCGAGATAGGCAGGGTAGATGGGAGAAGGATGTAATAAAGAATGATGGGCTGCTGAAGAGTGTGATAGAGGGAAGGATGTTGGGCAAACGGGGAAGAGGAAGAAAGAGAATAGGTTTCATGGACGTGATGAAGAATGGTAGATCGTTTTCTGAGACGAAAAAGGATATACTAGAGGGAGATAGGCCCCTGAAAGTGTAGAAAACCGGGAAGAGATTCTCTGACATTCAACAAAACCTACTTTTACCGGTAGAATACGTTTTAAAGTAAATATTTTAAAAATGGCAGCAAATTATTACCGCCGTTGGAAATTTTACCTAAATTTGTTACATTACGAGACCGTACAGGTCAAGTTTCCTTGATTTTTACATGTTCGCCCATTGTCGTTTTTAACGATGATTTCCAAACATACCAATGGAATTTCCGTAGGTCGTCGGGTAGAAACCAATTTCCGCGGAACAATTGCCATCTGCTTTCTTCCGCTGGAAGTCGCGTATCGGCCGAAGACAAGCTGGCAGGAAGGACAAAGAAATTCCACGTGAATGTTGTTCTCCGACTAGAGGAGAAATGGCTTACTTCTATTTGGGTTGCGTTATCGTTAGTGGAAATAATTAGTGAAGAGAGTGTTCCTTGTTCTGGTTCTCAGATAATTAATTATTCATTTACACCTACGCACTCCAATTTATAAAACTTAATCCTTAAATTAGGCTCTGTGTCGCTTTGAAACACACCTGTTCTGAATTTCTCAAGCAAACTAAGGGCCGTATTCATAGTCGTGCCCTGGGTGTCCCCCAGGTGTGGAGGAACCCCTTGGCTGAGAAATGGTATTCATAGTCGTTACCCAGAGGACTGCCGTCCCCTAACCCTCCTCCAGGCCTCCGATTTCCTGGGTAAGGCATGAAGCTTACACAAAGCTCCCCTAACGCAGTACTGCTACCCACGCGCAGGACTAATTTAGATTACTGTACTAATGGCACTACACGATAATATCGACAACTTTCCATAGTAACGACTTCTGTTTACTAACACGGGCACTTATTGAACCACCCTCGTATTCATAATCATTCAAATAACATAAATATTTAAGTAATTTTATAAACATTCTCTAATATTTCTTCAATCATTTTTCATCAATATCGTGAAACAGTATAGTATATTATTGTTCATAGCTTGCTTGCTTACGGTGAAAAATGAGCATCGGAAACATCGAGAACCGTTCAGCGGAACCGTTCATGCGTATTTTTCCGCGGGATTGTTGCCGAACATCTTACCCAGGCGTCGCCTGCTTGCGGGATAACCAGGTAAGGTTTATGAATCACTCAGCGTAGGGGACCCCTTGGTGTTACCTGGCTAGGGGGTACCCAAGTAACCCCTAGAAATACGACTGAATGAATACGGGCATAAGCCTAGCGTGTAGTCTCCGAGTCTCTAGCGGCTCCCAACCTACTCCCACTAAAAGCTGAGAAAAACTGCCCGTTCGTTCGTTAATGTTTTTAACGAAACTCACAGTATTTCTATGTATTTCATTAACTCTTTGGTTACATGTTTCTGTCCAGGGTCCCAAATACGTGTGGCGTATTCTAGGTGTGGCCTAACGGGAGCAAAGTAGTACCTCTCTTTTAGATTTGCATCCGAGGACCTGCCTATTATACGCTAGATGAATCCAGGTTTCTTTAATCCTGAGCCGCATATGTTTTGTACGTGTGTTCTCCACAATATGTCTGAATTTATGGCAATTCCAAGATAGTTGACTTTTCCCGAATACTTTATGCGAAATCCAATCTCAGTGTAGATATGTGGACCCCAGAAGTCAAGGGGTCTAAGTGACATGTTTGAAAAAAATAAGTTAGGTACAGGAATGGGAAGTGAAAATATTAATCTCTTAGGTGGTAAAGAGATCCAAGTGATTTTCTTGACAGGTGCTGCTATCTAGGGTAATGCCTCTTAACTATTTAATGGGTTTTACTGAACATTTTCAACTTTGACTTAAGTTTTCTCTAAACAATGCTTTTGTTACTTAGACCCCTTGACTTCTGGGGTCCTCATATAGCGTTTGGGTAATGACCTCCGCAAGAAGTGTACTGCGGTGCATTTACCAAGACTTTGCTCTAGCCCACACTCCTGGCATGAACGTTGTTTAGGCAGTGATTAAAAATATTATCGTGACATCGTCAATATTGCTATTAACGACGTCTTTTTTCTCATACCTCCTTCATTCTTCCCAGGCTTTGCGCTTGTTTTCTTAAGTAAATGGTCGGATTTTTCATCCGAGGCATAGTGCTGGTAGGTACTTTGAGTAATGGGATTTGAACGCCTTTAAGTAGGTTACTAGCCCGGCTTATTGGCGATGGTGCGCGACTTAGTCTGGCCTCTTCTTCCAGGCCAATGCGGCAAGAGCGTGACTCTACCTGTGGCAGCACGGCCATCACTCTCTGAGATTCATTGGGGTCCACTACAGACCCTCAGGGTAGAGACTGGTAACCAGCCATGTTGGATGGCCTGTTCTGGGTGCTTAGTTTATTCAAGTAGTTAATTAACCACGTACATATTTAATTATATTATATTACTATTAATTTATTTTTATTTATTAATTGATTTATAATTAATTTATTATATTAAAATATTAAATGTTTAATTGATTTTTGACAATAAGTAAACAATCGTGTGAAAGTATATACTACATCTACATTTACGTTATACCCTGCGAGCCACCACGAGGGTGTATGGCAGGGGGTGAAGATCACCAAACATGCACTATTGACATGCAACTAGGATATTTAATGAAGGCATGCTAGATAATAGGGTCACATGGTTAGTATCTACATAATAAGAAAGGGATTAATGGTTGTTATTACATGCATCATGCATTACAGACTACTCTAACTATATTACACCTACCTATCCCTTTGCTACGCTGCCTATTGTTCTCTCTTATAGTACGCGGGAAAAATGACATTTTAAATCTATCGGTACGACAATCTATCTCTCTAATCTTGTTAATTTGATCAAACCTAGTATAATACGCAGGGGTTCTCAATATATATCTAACGTCATCTGTGAACAACTCTGTTTCGAATTTACTTAAAAGGTTTTACCTAAATTTTAACCTGCGTTCTGATAGTAATTCCCATCCTAGTTCTTCTATTTAATTCGTAACACTTATACAATTACCATAAGGCCTTTAACAAACCTAGCGGATCGATTACGTTGTTACCAAGCAGTGTTTACAAATATTTGTACCGCTCTTCGTTACAAATGCGCGATTCTTATTGGTTCCGCCATATTCCGCGGCCCACCAATCAGACGTGGAACCGAGATTTCCAGTCTCTTACTTGAGGGTCTCTAGGGCCCACGAGCATCGTAACCACGACGAAGTGCACATCAAGGTAGAGGACTGTCATGACGACGATAGGTATCTCAAATCGACTTCATATTCTATATCGATGGTGTCGCCCAGGCAACGTTATTGATGATAGTACACATCAAATTATTTTCATCGCATGAAAATAATTTGATGTGTACTATCTATGTGTACGCGGTCTTATGTCGTGTGGACGACTTTAATTCTCACCACATTGCCTATATCGACAAGGCTGTTTTCAGACAGCTACATTTTCGTATCGATGGTTATTTTCATGGTATCATATCAAATATCTTGTCCACATCGAATGTATCGATTACATAGTTCATTGTAGGACATTTTTCGTCATGACGGCATGATTCTATTAACGTCTTTAGTGCGACCCATCCAATTATATCGACCGAATCTTTTGTATTAGGCTAATATTTGGCAAATCGTCATTCCTCATTGTGTTCTTCCAATGTGTCAAACATTGTGAACATCGGAGATGGTCGAGCCACTGCCTTGGTTGAGTTTGCGTGTAATCGACCTATTGTGAGTTATTATTTGGGATTAAGAAACACACCGACAACTTTAACCACGTAAGATGATGTCCATGATAAGTTCTCGCGTCGATGCATATTAGTATTTCGACCATCGAGGTAGATGGAGAGGTCATCACGTCATCAAACAGTATCCTGACAACCGAAATAACAACCATATTATTTAACCCTGCTCTCTCCTTACTTTCCTATGGATAGCACGACGGAATGGGCGCATTAGCGAAATATAAAGCAAGAACATAAACCAACTGTTTGAAATTTAAGGCAAGAAATTCTTGAAACAGGTATTGGCTAATTAATGCCATGAATTTTACTCGATCTGACCAAAGTTTTCACCAGGATCGCGGGTTTTTATTGATTTAAATAAGTATATAACCTCGTGTAATAAGAATGAATATTAAAGGGAAAAGTACGTGTTGCTTTCTAGTTAGTTATCGATGGAAATCATTGTAAAATTTCGAAATCACTGCGTCACTCCGCTAGCGCTAAATGAATATCGGGGTTAACAAAAATGGCGGGCGGGCCCCGCCCGCGCTATAGCTTCTGGCTTTGACGACTATAGCAAGCGCCCTCTCTATCTACCTCAGTGATTTCGACCATCTCACCCAAAGCGTGATATTCACTACGTTTACCAATCGAACTCAGATCGATTTGACCGGCTCAGCTCAGTAAGATAAAACGCAACGGGCTAGTGAGATCGATATGAAAAGCGGGCTAACTCGGCCCGCTATCTCTGCCAGTCTGAGATTTCCAATCGGTATGAACCGATTATGCAAATCGATATTTCAATTGATTTCACATTGTTAAACCAGGCGATCCGAGTCGGCTGGCTCAGAATGTTCCGATCGGTCCAAGTTCATATTGATCTGAGTTCGATTGGTAAACGTAATAGATGTTTGGAATTGTTACCTAGGCTACGTGTTGCCTAAATTTCCACTTTTAGTTCACCCAGTCCTTGGCGCCACTTTGATTAGAATCTTTTCAGTTGTTATTGTAAATAGACGTAGTTAATTGTTGCTAACGTGAGACTGTGGTGAGTATTCACTTACGATCGAGGAGATATGAATTACTTGATGCTTTTAATAATATCTTGCTAATTTTGTGATCTGAAAGTTACTTTGTAAATGCTAGAGAGGAAATATCTATTACAGAAAATGTGTAAGAGGTTTATGAAACGTCCATCGTGTGCCGATGGACGTCAATGTTTGCCAGACTCTGATTCTAATTTGAATGCATTAAACCCGATCGACTAAAATGAAGAATTTAGAATGCCTTGTTTAAACAGAACTTGCTTCGTACCAGGCTGCAAAACAGGGTAAGCGTCCACGAGGACCCAAAATAAGAGACTTGGATTGAAAAATAAGAATCTGTTCAAGGCGGGGGTAAGTGCATTCCTTTTTACCTACACTGAAATGATGGCCATTGGGAATACTCATGAAGTCACCTCGCATTATTATTGAGTTTCCGTATAGCGATATTCACGAAGTGCTAAGAATTTAATTGTGCATTTGTGTAATTTAATTTGTAGAGTAATTAAATATATCTTTAGATCGGACGATATTAAAAAAGCGTATAGTTACGTCCCGCGTGTAGTACTACATTTTTTATCCACCGCATTATGATTAATTGTAAGTAAAACCCATGTATATTAATGGTAAAACCAGTACGACGTGTTTATTTACAAACTATTGACTGTATTTACGTTTGAACTTCCGTTTTTCATCACTAGGCGGCACCACTTTCCAAAAAGTTGTTTGTTTACGGAATTCTAGACAACATTTTTTGGCGACGAGATAACAATCCATAATATATATTTATGTGTAAACTCATCAGACGGGCACCGTGTGTAAACTCATTGCAATCGTAAATGCAGCAGAAAGCATCGGCAGAGAAGATGGTTACCCCATCTCCAAAGCCGGGAAGAGCGTTTTCGTAAAGAAGGAAAGAGTAACCAATGACATCGCACCAGACTGAATTGGCGGGGAAAACGGCCCCTTAAAAAGACCGACACAAACACCTGCGTCTTCACTGTTAAAGGAATCCTGTTCCGGCGCATCAAGCGCCAAACAGAAGCACCAGCTTTAAAACTGAAACAGAATAACATCCCCTGGACAAACGCTGCAACATACTTAGGAATCCAACTAGACGGAACATTAACATACAAACCTCACCTATCCCATCTCACCTCAAAACTCCAATCCAGCTCAAACGCCCTTTCCCCTCTCCTTTCATCCGAATTCATTTCCACAAAAAACCGACTCCGGCTCTACCACCACATAATCATCCCAGGAATCCTATACGCCTCACCCGTCTGGTCCGGAATGTGCCTGCAAAATTGCACACACCGCCTTCAAATTAAACTGAGGAAAATCCTGAGATGGATCCTTCGTCTCGGGAAAGGCATAGGAAATGACGCCCTCCACCTCATCGCGGAAGATATGACGCTAGAAGAACACCTTGAAAAATCGGCCAAAAATTTCTACCAAGAAACGGCAAATAAATCCAGCAGTAACATCAGCAAATTGGCAAAGGAAACACCAACCGCCTGGGACATATATAAAAGACCAATATCGGCCACAAAAAAGGTAGAACGCCAACCACCAAAAAGGAAATAGATATCTTCCGAACGCTGGAAGCAGCGTAGAGAAAAATGCAGCTTCCGCTGAGAGCCCAGAAGGGCGGAAAGCGGTAGGAAGTTCCCCAGAGAACTTCATAAAACCCACATCTGAGAGCATCTTCACTTTTGAAATGAAGAAGAAATCTGCGATGATATCGAAACTGTCGTCTACGAGACAGTGAAAATACGCGGAAGAGAGCCCGAAAAGTCTTCACTGCCATCCACATCTACTTATCACCCTGCAAGCCACAACAAGGGTGTTCGGCAGGGGATGACTTATCACCAACCCGAAATAGAGTGGAGAAATTTACATTGGCCAACATGTGTCACACTATGGGTGTGCTACAAATGTATGACATAACACTTTCCCGGCTAATAATATTTGTGTAATTCTCCCCGTCTCGCCATTTTTTTAAATATTTTTTTTTAATTTCTAATTTTTTTTATTTTAATTTAAATGAATTTTACGGGCATCCTTGAGAATGGGTAACGAGTCGGAATCCGAAACGTCGGCTGCCTATAAATTTCTTACCCGGTGGCGAGCCCGAGAGAATTACACAAATATGCTACGAATGCTACAGAAACTATTAAGATAATCTGTAATGTAACTATCTAAACGTGACTCAAGATTCATGCAGGGAACATATGGTCCTAGTACTACTTAGGGGATTTATAAACATGCACCAAGGGGCACATGAATAAATTAGCTACACCACCTGTCAACTACCCTGCATCTAAGTCTTAACGCAGTCATTATGGTCTCTTATCGATCTCGGGAAAAATGACGTTTTAAACCTTTCTGTTCTACCGTCTACTTTCCTTTTCTTTTATTATCATGATCTGATCTACCGTAGTATGTTGGAGTTCGCATGATACTGATTACTTCGTGGTGAAGTAATTTACGTGAAAGATTGACTCTTAATTTGCAATCGACGGTCTGAAAGCGAAGAACTACCTCAGTGATTTCGACCATCTCACCTAAAGTGCGATATTCAATTAATTTTTTTGTCGTGGGCCTTTCTGGTCCACGAGATATTTTACGTGGTTATTACGAAAGTAAGAAAAGTGCGATAAAAATAAAGAAAAAAAGAAGAAAGGAGATAATAATCACAACAAAAAATTATACACATTTCAATCCCATCAAATGTTAATTCGCCGGATTTCAGTTTGACGATGTATATTCATATAAGGAATGTTGAAAAAATTCTTGTTCGTTACATGTTATTTATTTAATAACCATAATAGAGATCGAAGTTCAAAATTGTAGCGAAGAACGAAATTAAATATTTACATTCTTACCCAGTTCACGCTAATCAATAGAGCAGCGCTATCAGTTGCGCAGGGAACTGCCATGCGTCATTTATAATCAACTTGTACACTCGTGATTTGAACACACGCATTGATTGTTTCTTATTTCTAATGGTAATGAGTAATGGTAATGATATTGTCAACTTGTGTGTGTAAAGCCGCCTTAAGGCGACGCATCACACCCGCTCGACAGGTCGGATTTGTGATGATTTCCGAACCCAGATTTTTTGTTAAAGTCTTACGTCATCAACTTGAAATTTTTATAGTATAAAGAATAGACCTTTGCCAAGGGAGGCTAATATCTGAAAATTTTCTTTTATCCCGGAGCATAATTAAACCATCGGGAAAACGGCAAGATGTAGGGTATATTTTTATAAAAACTATTATTATTATTGACATATCTAAAACTAATGGAGATGTATCAATCCCTCCTCTATCGGAATGCTAAGTAACAGCCGTCACGGTTGTAAGATAGAATCTGTGATTGGTATATTTCGACAAGCTACCTGAATGGTTTTCGGCCATGATGTGCTCGGATGGTGATGCAATTAGTTCAGTCTTCTTCCACAGATCTTATATAAGCGCTCCCTGTACTTACGCGCCGGAGACTTAGCTACAACTTACCGACGACTGTTGCCTTGTGCGAGAGTTTTCCTGGAGTCGGAGACTCCTGACGCTAAAACGCCTCGATCGGGTGCGAGTGACGCCATCTTGTGGATTTTTGACTGAACTTTTCCTTACCTAAGGGAATGATGCGTCCTCTTAAGCGACTTGCTTCGATACTGTAATGGAAGTGACATCCACGCATAAACCCGCCCTTACACGAGGTTTGAACCCTGCTAAAAAAAATTCCTTAGAAGCTGTTCTTTAGAACGTAAGGAATTCCACAGAAATTGACTCCTTTTTCTTCAGAAATAGTTCCTTTTCTAAGGATCTGTACGGAGCATGAGAGCCTGACTCTACGGAACATACGTTCTGTTGAGTTATTTTCTGCAGAGCAAAATAACTACTTTCAAGCTGTTCTGTAGAACTTCAGCAACTCTACGGAAATATCTGAGGTTTCCTTGAGCTTGCAGGGAGTTCTACAGAACGTCGAAGGGCTTCTGCAGACCGTCGCAGGGAATTATGCAGAACGTCCTGAGGAATTCCGCAGAACGTCCTCGGGTATTCTGCAGAACATCCTAAGGTATTCTGCAGAGCATCATAGGGAATCCCGTACAATGGCGTTTCAATACTTTAAGGAATATCTACATAACTTTTTAAAGAAATTCTGTGCAAGTATTTACAAGGAAACTACACAGGTTTAGGTTCACTAGATGGGTTTATTGAGAACGGCCATGGCTTCGTCACACAATGACATCTTCAGGTGGCAAAAAATTATTTTACATCGTATATATATACTATTTTCTGGTGCACGGGTGAAAGAGGGGAAGGAATGTGCACCCGTGCACCAGAGAATGGTATATATATATATATACGATGTAAAATAATTTTTTGCCACCTGAAGATGTCATTATGTGACGAAGCCATGGTCGTTCTCAATAAACCCATCTAGTGAACCTATACAAAGTGTATTTTAATTTCCGTTAAGTGTGGAGAGGTTTCACAAACCCTGCTAAAAAATTCTGTATAGTTTCCCTATAAGTACTTTTACAGAATTTCTTAATAAGTTCTGTAGATATTCCTTTAAGTATTGAAACGCCATTTTACGGAACTCCGTACGAAGTTCTGCAGAATACCTTAGGACGTTATGCAGAATTCCTGAGGACTTTCTGTTGAATTCCTTACGACTCTCCATATAGGTCCTTGGAAAAGGAACTGGGTCAACGGAAACCTCGCATATTTCCGTAGAGTCGCTGAAGTTCTACAGGACCGCTTGTAAGGAGATATTTTGCTCTGCAGTAAAAAAACTCTAGAGAACATATGGTCTGTAGGATCAGGCTCTCATATTCCGTACAGATCCTTAGAAAACGAAGCATTTCTGAAGAAAACGAGTCGATTTCTGTAGAATTCCTTACGTTCTACAGAAGAGCTTCTAAGGAATTTTTTAGCAGGGAAGTAATGCCTGAAGTTACTAGTTAAACTATACAGAATTTTTAGCAGGGAATGCCCCATGTCCGAGAGAGAGTGTAACCTAACTCTCCGAGTCCCTCCATCGACTCTCAAAGTGACTGAGTGGTCCCTTCCATCAGCCAAAGCGGACACGAGAGAAGCAGCCGAGAGGGGGAGAGAGAGAGAGTGTAGAGGAGGAAAGATAAGGAAATTTTTAGAATTGATCGAAACGGGAGAGAGGGGGAGGAGGGTGGGAAAGTTAAGTGGGGAGGGGACGGAGCGGGGGTGTGCGTGGGTTGACCTCGGGTCTAAAAAAACGGGGGAGGGGGACAGTATGTCAGTAGGGGGAGGGGGAGAGTATGGCAGTGGGGGAAGGGTTGGGGCGGTGGAGGGGGCGGGAAATGTGGAGGGAGGGGGGCGGGGCGGGTGGGAGAGGCAGGGATACGCGCAAAGCCCACGCGACTCTTTCCCACTCGACTTCATATCCCTACCTACTTCCCTCCCTACCCCTCCGCCGCCCTCCTACCTTTCTCCCCGCCAAGAATAAAGGTGGCGTAAAAAAAGTCGATAAATATTCTCGATAAACGGACCCTTGTAGTTTTTGGTTTGCGTCTTAACATGCGTACCCCTGTTCCCAGGCGTGTTCATCTCTCTGAATAGCCCTCAGCGCTACCGAAAAAATGTAGGTATACATGCTTAAACGTCACAATACGGGTGCTACAAGTCGCTGCTCCCATTGTTCATCTTAAGGCGGTTTTACTCATGGAATTTAACTTCTATGAAGGTAGCTGGCGTAGCGATATCTTGAATCGTATCGCCATTAGCATGGCATCGCTCTGATTACGCATAACTACCGGCTTTTTCAAAACAAATGGATGACGGAAGTAAACAGTGAATATGGTAACTACGAAAGTCGCCCAAATTTGGCAATAACGGCGTTCGTATATTGCTGTTTGAGTCCCATAGACATGAATATAGGTACATAAAGGATTCAAATATTTGGAATCGTTGCCTAGGCAACGTGTTGCCTAACTTTCCACATTTAGTTCACCCAGTCCTTGGCGCTACTTAGAAAAAAGTCTTCTCAGTCGACTCGTAAATGGCCGTTGTTAATTGTTGTTAACGTGAGATATTCAATAGCGATTGAGGAGATATGAACTACTTGATGCTGTGAATAATAGCTGACTAATTTTAGACCTAACAGTTAATTTTTGAATGCTGGAGAGGAAATATCTACCACTGGAAGTGTGTTTGAGGCATATGAAACTTCCATCTTGACCAGACGCCGACGAGTCGGTTGCTAGACTTATTAATTCTAATTATTATACTAAGATTAATTCTAATTTGAATGCATTAGGCCCGTTAGGCTTAATTAAAGAATTTAAAATGCTATGTTTAAACAGAACTTGCTTGGTACCAGGCTGCAAAACATGGTATGCCTTTACGAGGACTTAAAATAGGAGACCGGGCGATGTTCAAAATGTGTGTACTTAAATCCCGCGTAACTATGCTAGTAAATTTTTATCTCCATTATGATTACTGGTAAGTAAAACCGGTAATACGTGTTTATTAACGATCTGTCGACAGTATTTACATTTGAACTGCCGTATTTCATTGCTAGGCGGCGCCACAATCCACGAAGTTGTTTGTTTACGGAATTCTAGGCAACAGTTTTTGGCAACGTGTCAACAATCCGTGTGAATATTCATACCCATAGACATTCGTTGGTTTAATAAATTTGTATGAATTGCAGTAATTATGCATTATTATGACGAATCAAGTGCGTCAATTGTGACAATAATAATTATTCTCAAATAAGAGATAAGTCATGAAGCTTAACTAATGGGTTGTAGAGTATTTAAAATATTTTCAAGCACTAATGAAAATTTACATAAGCAACAATGAGTCCTCCTCCTGCTAAGTTATTCGTTGTTTACATTTTTAATCTCTGTTTCCTGTCATGTGACCATGATTCCACCGGATGTGATGCAATTTTATCGCGGAGTCGATGTGCTACATGCAGGCAAAATAAAAACCAGTCTATTTTCCTTGCAAGTAGCAACCGCGGTCGATTTGCCAACACTATCGACCCCCACTGCCTAGGAGGTGCGAACTTACAAATCGAAGTGTCGCTTGCGAGCAACTTTCAATCCTACTGTCAAGGAGTGTAGAGTAGGTACTCTATATTCCTTGGCTACTGTCATGGAAGTGACTTCCACGTGTTAACCCACCTTTACTCACATCAGCAATAACAGTGCAAAGATTAATTTCACGCTCGCTATTCTTGCTGACGATGCGGTTTTATGCTGAGAAATTTTCACTTTGAAGAATGCGGGCTCTTCAATAATATATGACAGTTGGAATTTGGAAAAAAAAATATTTTCAAATCAGGAATTTTTTAATACCCGGGGATTTTACGTGAGAGGGTGAACGTGCCCTGCAAATTTCCAAAAGTCAAATTCATGGGAATCAGAAGAGATGATGAATCATGAAAAAATGAGGTTCACGAGTGGTCATGGCCGGCATAGAATGGCCGAGCCCAAGTCTTAAAGACCATTCTCTGCTGGCTCCGATTGCGAATTGGAAACGTTAGTCCCGAAAGAGTGAGAGGGAGAAGGGGGTAGGGAGGCGGTGGTGGTTGAGGAGAAGCAGGAAAGAATCAGTGGGAGGGAAGTGGGAGAAAGAGAAATGGCGAAAAGGAAAGAAGAGAGAATGTGAAAGTAAGAGGTCTGGGCTAATTGGAGACGCCAGAAGCGTCGATAGCACGTTGTTAAGCCGGCCTTCGGCGCTTCATTTGTTGGGGCGGTCTGAAGGGATTGGGGAAGGAAGGGAGGCGAATTAAGGTTGGGAATCCAGGTCTGTGGGTGAGATTTTGTCGTCGTCGAGTCGATGCTTTCTCATTTCGAGCGTGTCGATATAAAAATAAAAACTTTTGGATTGAGGGTGTAACGTTTCCTCTATCATGAGTAGGGGGTTAACTTTAATATGAGGATATGGCCACTAGAGGAGGGTCATTCACGAACGGACGGGACCGAAAGAACGGGCCCATGGATTAAACAGGACCACCCAGGACCGACTTCTCCGGAACGAACGGTCCTTTCGGTCCCTCGTTCCTTTCAGTCACTTGTTCCTTTCGGTCACTCGTTCCTTTCGGTCACTCATTCCTTTCGTTCCTTCCCGTCCCTCGTTCCTTTCAGTTCCTCGTTCCTTTCGGTCACTCGTTCCTTTAATATAACCGGTCCGTTCCGTAATTTGATTTTTATTTTTTACATATTCAGTATTGTAGATCGCGATTATTAGAGCATACAAATTATTTATCTCAAACAAAGTTTCTCACGTTGTTGTTTTTTAATGCTAAGTACACATTGAAAATAAAAGTTAACGACCACTCATAAAAATTTAACGGTGAACGAGTAAATATGAACGGGTCCCAAAATGAACCGGTCCACAGTGAACTAGTTCCCAAAAATGAACGATTTGGCCCCATTTTCAAATGGCTACTGATTTCTACGCGGACGAATAAGTCGATAATTAATTACCACGATTACCGTTTATCATTTATTAACTAGGAGAGGTCGTTTATTATTAAAATTTAACTGAGCGAGGACTTTTCTCTTTCCCCTGAGAATAAACGGAAAAAAGAAAAAATTGAACTTTCCAAAGGAATGAAAGGACCCCCATGGTGTGACGTTTATACGAACAGTACCACGGGACCGACCTTTGCTCGGTACACTGATTGTAATAATTATCATGAAATAAAAACATGGTCTTCGTAACAAGGGCAAGTTTAGTGGCAATCATTGAACTTATAAAAGAACAGAAATAAATTGTGTTTGATGGACGTTACACTATTTTGAACATGATATTGCGGGTGCAGAGCAATAGACGAAAAATCAGTTCCTCAAAGATTTCCTTCTGCATTCTACCGGTAAAGGTAGGTTTTGTTGAATGCCAGAGAATCTCCTCCCGGTTTTCTACACATTCAGGGGCCTATCGCCCTCCATTATACCCTTTATTCGCCTCAGCATGCGATCTACCCTTCTCCATCCCGTCCATGAAACCTATTCTCCTTCTTCCCTACCCCGCTTGCCCAGCATCCTTCCCTCTATCACACTCTTCAGCAACCCATCGCCCCTTTAGATCATCCAGCCAACCTACTCTGCCTATCCTGGATTTCATTCAGAAGTCTCCTTTCCTCGTTCTACATACTTGGATATTTCTCATTCCTCTTACTTACCGTCCAGCTCACCTTCTCCATCCTTCTTCTCACCCAGATCGCAAATGTCTGCAGCCTATTCTCGTCCTCCTTTCTGAGGGTCCACGTTTCTACACCATTTAACTCTACGCTCCATATCAAGCTCTTCAGCAGCCTCTTCTTCAAATCCATAACCAACTGCCCCGTCATCAGCTCCCTTTTATTACTGAACTCCTCCCTAGCTAGTGCTATTCCCTTCCGTATATCTTTGCTACTATGTCCGTTTTCATTGAACATCTACATCTACGTAATACCCTGCGAGCCACCACGAGGGTGTATGGCAGGGGGTGAAGATCACCAAACATGCACTATTGACATGCAACTAGGATATTTAATGAAGTCATGCTAGATAATAGGGTCACATGGTTAGTATCTACATAATAAGAAAGGGATTATTGGTTGTTATTACATTCCTCATGCACTACGGACTACTCTTAACTATATTTCACCTACCTATCCATTTGCTACGCTGCCTATTGTTCTCTCTTATAGTACGCGGGGATAAAAATGACATTTTGAATCTATCGGTACGACAATCTATCTCTCTAATCTTGTTAATATGACCAAACCTAGCATAATACGCAGGGGTTTTTAATATATATCTAACGTCATCTGTGAACAAATCGGTTTCGAATTTACTTAAAAGGTTTAACCTAAATTTTAACCTGCGTTCTGATAGTAATTCCCATCCCAGTTCTTCTATTAAACTCGTAACACCTATACAATTATCATAACGGCCTTTAACAAACCAAGCGGATCTCCTTTGCGAGCTTTGCGAGCGAGCCATTTTACGTGCTACCTAAGTAATAAAATTGCTCTAATTTCTCGAGTTTGTGTACTCCAACTTGTATCACCAGCCGCACTTTCTTTGTCTAAGAGAATCTCATTACTTTTTTTTCCTATGATTTATCTTCATTCCGAATATCCCACACTGTATTTCTAAAGCGTCTACCAATGCTTGCAGTCCCTTCGAAGATCCACTAACCAATGCCTGATCGTCCGCGAATTTAACTGATTTTATCAGATGCCCTCCCACTTTGACTCCAACCTCAAGTTCTTCCTATGACTGTCTTACCATTTCCTCAGCATTAATGTTGAAAATCAATCTTGCCTTACTCCGCAACCTATAGTTGCCCATCCTGATTCACCATCAGCCACCCTCACCTGCGCCCTTTGCGTCATATGTAAGTTTCGGATTAGTCTTCCAGTCTCGCCAATCTATTCCCATTTTTCCGAGTATTTCTGTTAGTTTATTCCACTTTACCCAGTCAAAGGCTTTTTCAAATTCAATAAAGCATGCAAAAACGTCCTGGTTATACTCCATGTCTCTATCTATAAGTGCTCTCATTACCGCAATCGCATCCCGAGTTGACCTTGCCCTCCGGAACCCAAACGGGTCATCGTTCAAGTAGCTTTTGGTCCTACTCACCAACCTTCTATTGATTGCTGAAAGTGAAACTTTGGCTGCGAGTGAAATCAAACTGATTGTTCTATAATCTGCCGAATTCTTCACGACGAATTTTTGTTTCTGACGACTCTGACGAATTTATCTTTTTCCGGGATAGGAATCGGGACGGTTTTCGCGAAGTCCTCTGGCCATACTCCTCCCCCGTAGATCCTACGTATTAGTTCGAATAAAGCTTACCTACCTTTGTTCCATAAATTCTTCAGCAGCTCCGAAGGTATGTTATCTACTCCTACAGCTTTTCTTGCATTCATCTCTTTCAATGCTTTCTCTGTTTCACTGTCGAGAATCATTAGACCCTTGGTTATCTAGGGTTCCCTCATCATCTATATCTAAGTTAGCTGGTCTACTATCACAATCACATAGCTCCTTCACGTATTTTCTCCGCCGATCTTGAATATCTTCCCGCTAGATTAATATTCTACCTCTCCTGACCTTAATCTTTGGTGTCGTTTGCCCTCTCTAACCTCCCAGTTAGTTAATCGCTGTAGCTAATTATTTAGCTCCTTGTATTTCGCCTTACCTCTGTCGGTTGTGCCGAATTTTCGGCACAAATTTGGCCGTAATTTCGCCGCGGACATTTTCGGACGCGGACAAGTGCGGTAGGGAGATTTCAAAGTGCGCACTGTCGGCGATATTGCGCGACAAGAACAAGGTGCCCTACTTTTATAGTGAATTCGCATCTGGCGTCCTCTTTTCGGAACTTTGTGGCAATAGTACTCCTCTACGCCGCCGTCTCAACCAATGGCTGGACGAACAGTTCCCCTACTTCCCCCTTCTCCACTGATCCAGAGCTACCTCCCCTCCTTTGACGTTTCATCGCAGCGGCTCTCTCCTCTGCCAGCCACCGAAGTGTGTACCTCGTCAGCAGGCATCGTTCGTCAAGTTTCGGCAGCTATCCTGCGGGCCTCATTGTCGTGTAATCATAATTGTAATTTAGTGTATTAACTATAGTGTGACTGTTGGAAATCATTCCGTATTGGTCATTTTTGACTCCTTTCCCACTGTGTCAATTCGTTTTTCTGCGACGTTCGCAGTGTTGACGTTTTTCCAATCCCTCCTCTCTTCCGTTTTCCTAATCATTTCTCCCGTGACCCACTGCTTCTGTAACCTCCTAGTTTCCGCTGCTCCTATTGTTCGCTCGGCCGATCTTAATTTTCCTTTTTTCTCCCATTTTTCCTCGGTTTTTTCTGTTTCTTTGGCTTCGGCAATGTTCCTTTCCACTATCTCTTGGTATTTATCCTTTCTTCCCCTTTCAATGAATCAAATATCCACCTATTCATCCTCCTACTTCTATTAAACTTTTTAAACCTAACCTCACAATTCATCACAACTAAATTATGACCTGTGTCTTCATCAGCCCCCGGATAGCTTCGCGAGTTCCTCACACTGGTCCCAAATCTTTGCCTGACCATGATATAGTCGATTAGACATGTCCCACTATCTCCCGGCATTTTCCATGTGTACCTCTCTTTGCGATGGTGTTCAAAGTGTTTGTAAGTATTAATTTATTTCTCCTACAAAATTCAACTGCCTTCTCTCCGCGATCATTTCTCGTTCATAATCCATATCCTCCCACTTCATACCCATCTCTCCCTTCCCCCACTACTGCGTTCCATTCGCCCATTACTATTAGATTTTTCTTGCCCGGGACTTCTCTGATCATCTCCTCTATCTGTTCCTACCTATTCACCTCTTCCTCGCTATGATTGCTTGTGGGCGTGTACAACTGGATCAAGGCGAAGTGTGTAGGGCGCGCTTTTATTTCTACCACTAGTATCTTGTCGTTCACCTGTTCAAAATTTATTACCGTCATTCCCAATTTAGCGTTCAATACTAAACCTACCCTTCCACTATTGATTACCCTGTAACCATCACTCCAGTAGTCCCCGCTGTCCTTCCATCTCACCTCGTACAGACCAAAGGCATCTGTGTTCCCTCTGTCCACTTCCCGTTTAATATTTTCAAGCTTCCCTGTCCCCATCATTGTCCTAACGTTCCAGGTCCCGATTTTTATCGGCCTTTCCCTTCTCCTCTTCTTTCTCTTCTTATCTTCCATGGCCCTTGTATCCGGTGATGGCTCTGTTGCGCTAGGTTTTTTGTGAGACGACGACTTCGGAGGCCTTACCTCCCCCGATGCCGGGCCCGACACCCGCCCCCTATTGGGCGGCGTCCCGTAGTTGCCAGGATTAATTTCCTTTTGAATGACATTCATATTCCTGGGTAGTATAATAGTCGAG
Organism: Ceriagrion tenellum; assembly: GCA_963169105.1. Taxonomy (NCBI): domain Eukaryota; kingdom Metazoa; phylum Arthropoda; class Insecta; order Odonata; family Coenagrionidae; genus Ceriagrion; species Ceriagrion tenellum. The sequence continues at coordinate 130,611,504 of OY720633.1, forward strand.
AGGGGACTCCCACCCCCGCTTCCCGACAGTGTGTTTCACGTGACACTACATATCACGTGACCACCTTTCGTCTGGCTCCTATCCTTCGACCTATCTGGCCTGGGTGGCCCCACCGGGAGCAATATTAATTGCTCCTGCCAGTCAAGCTCTTGGGGTCTAATTGAACTCGCAAACCCTTCCACCACGTCAAGGCTGTAGTCCGCGGAAAAGGTTTCTACAATTGTAATTCTAAAATTATATACACGTGATAATTATTTCTTCAATATGGAATGTAGTGTGCTAAGTTCTTCGACGAAGTGACGGCTGATGTCGTCAAGTTTATTATCGAAACATCACTTTTTTTAAGTACATAACAGATTTCGAATGTCCCTGATTTTCGTAAAATTGGCTTCGGGAATTCTTTATTGGGCGGAGATGATTTTTCTCGGCTTGGCTTACTTCGTATCTTTTTTTTATTCGTCCTTCTTTTGTCTATCTGTTTCTGGTGCTGCCACCAAATGGGGTGGCACCCGCACACAATCGCTCACACATGGCGCATTTTTTTTTAAGTACTTAACAATTTTCGAATGTCCTAGATTTTCGTAAAAGTGGCTTCGGGAATTCTTTATTGAGCGGAGATGATTTTTCACGGCTTGGATTATTTCGTATATTTTTTTTATTCGTCCTTCTTTTGTCTATCTGTTTCTGGTGCTGCCGCCAAATGGGGTGGCACCCGCTCACACATGGCGCACTCCCAGCCGTGAGTGAATCGTCTTTCTCTCTCTCTCTCGGGGGCGTGTCTGTATATAAAAAGGGGAGTCCACACGGGATGTTTAAGAATGGTGCGTGTGAATGATAACGCCCGGCTGGGTCGATTGCGGTCCCCGTGATACTAAAGGTCTCAACCCTGACCTTTCTGCCCGCGTGGGATTTCGTCACAGTGGCTCTAAAAAGTATCCCCCCCATCTGCCGAATTTAACCTCATCAGCCGCTCCTCACGTCTTATGAATACACGATGAGCTTGGAAGACCCCATCATATCTCATTCCAGACGACTTGTCTTGGCATTTCAAGGAGGAATCTGAGCTTTGAATCATCATTTTCTTAAGATTTCTGAAATTTTTTGTCATGAGTCAATTTTAGGCTAAGTTTTGCCTTGTATATTTTAAAATAAAATTTCGTGTACATATTCCTTTGGGAAAAATCTTATGGGACAGAGCTTTAATCATTAGCTCTTAACTCGCAGCACGAAAGCCAGTAATTAAACTGACTCCATTGCTATTCCGTAGGATTTGATGTCGTGACTTTTTTAACGAGCTGTGGTAAGGGTTTAATTATCTTCAGGGTTAAGGCATTTAGTAATGTACTTTCCTTGCATAATTTTGAAGTAATTAATCGAGAAAAGACCCCGCAGGAAACCTTATGGAAAAAATATTACGGTGAAATTGGCTGAAACTTCGGAATGTGATAGTTCTTGAGGAGTAGATCAGAAGTTTCAATGGGCGTCAAGTCGTAAAAATTCTCATTTTCGAGTTAGAGGTCTTCGAAGTTGTGATTTTCATGGCGTTCCTCAAGGTTTGCCAATGTTACCAACGAGCATTTCTTCTCAGTTTTAATTTCTGCCGACAACAATGGGGATTTCACAGTTTAAACAGTTCAAATTAACCTTGAAAATACCTTGATGGTCACGCTCGAGGTCAGTGAGGAGGTCATCCTCGGGTATCCCGCTGCAAATCCTACATCTTTAGTACGTAACATTGTTCTCTATCCTGCGTAACTAGGGAAAGTTTTAGGTGAGTCCATTGAAATGGCCCCCCTTGAATGCTACGAAAATCACAGCTTCGAAGACCTCTAACTCGAAAATAATAATTTTCACGACTTGACATCCATTGAGACTTTTGATCTACTCCTCAAGAATTATCATATCCCGAAGTTTCAGCCAATTTCACCGTAACATTTTTTCCATAAGGTTTCTGTGGGGACCTTCGGTAAACAAGGTAAACAGGAGAGGTTTCCCTTGGCGACGTGACAAAATTCGTCACGGTATGTCGGCCATGTGCTCCGACGAAAACCGGAAGTCCGTCATTTAAACCTGAATACAAGTGTTATATTATCGATAACCTATGCTGAAAAAAATATTACGTGCCTCAATATCTAGTGTATGTTGTAAAAGTTTTTGAACAATTTTATTCGGGCGGAAATATAGGTAGAAAAAGTTATGTTGAGAAATATCGTCTTACTATCGTTAAGGCGGCGTAATACAGCGTTAAAATTCACCATTTTTAAACCAATATTCCTTCGTTAAACGACGGATGACCTAGTAATGTTTTACACCACCCGATAGTAGAAATTTTACGTTTTAATATATATTAAAATGAAAGGAGGTTATCCGGCACGTTCAAAATAATGATTCCTCCTTCAAGTAACAACAGCGTAGCAGATTTATCGTTAAGTTTTAATTTTTTTAGATTCTTACATTTTTTGGAACCTGAAACTTTTTTGATAATTGCAGAGACGCATCTAATTCGTGCGCCAGTGATTTTCTGGGGTGCATGTGAATTTAAAATATGAAAAAAGAGTGTGTGCCTCTTGAAATATGCTTACACGGAAACCCTGAATATGGATTATATCCATTGGGTCACCTTGTTCCTCATTGGAAATTTGGTAAACTGATGTGTTGGTAAAGTTATGTCACAAACGGTGGAATAAATTTTTTTTATTATATTCATCGTTTTATCATCAGTTTAACATAATTTATGAGGGTTATTTTCTACATCAACATCTGTTAACGAAGTTTGCGGACAGGCCACGCACACGTTATAGCTTCTAGCATTGACCAACATGGCCGACGATCTCTCTACGTACGGTCGGATTCAAATGTATTGCAAAGAATTACGCTTCTCAAGGAAATTGAGTTTCACTTACGGCGCTGTTATTCTTTGCTACGCAACGCTATCTATTCATCTGTTTATTTGCACGTATTCAAATGGTAATTGTTGACCAATTTCCTATATTGGGCTAATATGTTATTACACTTTCGTTTTGGTTTGGATTTACGATTTGACTATGGATGATTGTTATTTAATTATCACAGCTGTCACTCTAAATGATACATTATGTAGTATTTGCCGTCGGTATATTGTATGCCAGGAACGATCTGTGTTTAATAATAAAGTTTGGTATTTCAATTAATCAATACGTCTTAGCATGTCATTGTTATTCGAGCTGATCATATTATGCAATAACAAGTTAGCACAAAACAAGCAATTGCTCAACTGTTACAATTTAAATACGTGCAAATAAACAGCTGAATAGATAGCGTTGCATAGCAAAGAATAACAGCGCCGTAAGTGAAACTCGATTTCCTTGAGAAGCGTAAGTGCCATTTGAATACGTGCCGCTCGATTCTTTGCAATACATTTGAATGCGACTGTACATCGTTGGGCCGTCCCATCCTACATGTGGAAGTTGAGACGGAATGTTTCTCGCTTCAATATGAGGCAGATGTACTATTGAACGCCCCTCGTAGAATAAAGAGTTACCAATGTTTGCCTAAATCAGTCAAGCATCGGCCAGGAATTTTTTTCTCAGCTCCAGCGTTGCAAACGTGCATCAGTTGTTGACATCAGTATATTTGTTTAGTTGTTAATTGGAAATTAATTCATTTTTCTGACATTCCCCAATGCAATTTGGTACCAAAATCTCAAATTTAACACGGTGGTAAATAATGAAATTTTGAAATTGTTTATCGAAAGGTTACGCGAGAATAAAATCATGTTTTTTTAAAATTTCATTTGTTTCCGATTTCGAACGCAAAGTTTGTGACTCTTGCAAACGATTGAAGTACGTCAACGATAAAAACAACGGTTCAGTTATCGATAGCTCAAGATCGATATTATCTCCACGTCGATACTTTAGCGTCGATGATCTTCCGATGCTAAATATCGATGTTTTCCTCTAGAAACTCACCCCTTATAGCCACCCACTCATTTAGTCGCAAATGACCCCCCAGTTGTCGGTCGCCTCCCCAAAATAAACAACCCTTGACCTTTCGGACGCTGGAAATTCGTCACAATACATTCAAAAAGTGCTTCCTTCCTGAAAAATTTAAGGAGGAACGTACTTTTCGAAATACTGTTTTCTTTATACATATATACACAATTTGCTGTAATGAGTACATTCATGCTTAGTGTTGCCTGCTATGTTTTTGTAAAGTTTCATATAAATACTCCTTTTGGTAAAGTCTTATGGGATAAATCGTTAAACCGAAGTTTTTACCATGCAACGAAAACTAGTAATTATACCTTACTGCAGCCTCCATTGCTATTTCGACAGGATTTTATTTCATGATTTTCAACTAACTAAATGAAGAGCATCACTATCTTCAGGCTTAAAACATTAGAAATAAATGTTAAATGGCTAATTTTTACACACATTTAAAAATAGATTTGATAAACAAGGTAAACAACGGAAGTTTCCCTTGGCAACGTTGCCACAAACTCATCACAATATGTCGACCGTGGGCTCCGACCGTGAATATACGTTATGGATTGTTGACACGTCGCCAAAAACTGTTGTCTAGAATTCCGCAAACCAACAAATGTTTGGATTGTGGCGCCGCCTAATTATGAAAGACGGCAGTTCGAATGTTAATACAGTCGACAGATTGTAAATAAACACGTCTCACCGGTTTTACTCACCAGTAATCATAATGCAGTCGATAAAAATGTAGTACCATGCGCGGGATGTAATTACACAAATTCTCACGTTAAAACAATTAACAACGGCCATTGACGATTCAACTGAAAAGACTTGTTTCTAAGTAGCGCCAAGGACTGGGTGAACTAAACGTGGAAATTTAGGCAACACGTAGCCTAGGCAACGATTCCAAACATTTAAATTCATTATGTATATTCATGGCCAAATGGAGGGCGAAGTTCCTGCTGCAAAAATAAATTGGTCCATTGCAATCTCATCTTATCACGATTTTTTTCATTCGTGAACACAATATTACGCGTACTTATCACAGTTTAGCACTTAAATGGGCAGTTCCATGTCAAAACGACCAATTGAGACCGAACTGGTCCTTGGCCTCTTTAATTTTGAAAATATTTGTTGGATGTATTCCCGTTCTACTACATTGCTGACCATGCCCAATTGCTTTTAAAAATTCGTCTTCAGATTAGTAGAGGTACACGACCATTTCAGAACGTTAGTGTCGCAAACCCACTTACTTCTCGGGCTACGGCATGTGTCGTTATTTTCAGTAGATAGTCAAAGACGTTATCAGAGAGCTTATTGAAGTCATTTGCGAAAACGAAAATTAACAATACGGTGTCAAATAACTATCATTACGAGTGTCATTATAATCAATAAGGATTTCTTTTCTAAGTGGGAAATGCATTTCTCTCCAAGCGGTTCAGAATCTGCCGACAAAGTCGGAACCTTCCGATGCGCTCTGCGTCTCGGATGAGTGTATAAGCTGCCTCGGCCTTGCGAAACACCCACCCGAGGAGGTTCCTCCCCTCTCTTCCTCTCTCATACACTCTCAAACTGGAATCTTCGCCGCGCAGTTCGCCTGCGAGTAAATCAATCACGCTCCAGACGCCGAGCGATCTTCATTTCGGTTTCGCCGCAGCTGGAGGGAAAACAACTTCCGAGGAAGCGAACGCATTTTCAAAGATGGTGACTTCAAAGGGAGGAAGCGAAAGTTGGCTGTCCTTTTCTCAGCTGGCCCCTTTGGTCGAGCAGAGTTCACAGGCCTATAAATTAGCCGACCAACCACCTCAAGGACCTAAAAGCCTATGGAATACATCCCGATATAATATGCTGGATTGAAGATTTCTTAAGCAACAGCGAACAGAGGGTAGTTCTAGATGGCTTCAGTTCAGATACAGTTAAAGTCACATCCTGTGTACCCCAGGGAAGTGTCATTGGTCCCTTATTATTCCTCTTGTATATGAATGATATCACCACCGAGCAAAATTCGCCTCTTCGCGGACGACGCAGTGTTGTACAGGGATATTAACACAGAGTCTGATAGAATTACATTGAAGAAATACCTAGAAGCTATAAACGAATGGTACGAAACTGGGTAGTGAAAAGTAAATTTTAATAAGTGTGTTGCATTGAATATTTGGAGAAAGAGCAGCTTAACCAACGAAAATTACACAATTAATCAAGCCAAGCTAATAAATTTAGAGTCAGTTAAGTACTTACCCTTACTCAGTGTGTGTACCCTTACTAAGTGTGACCCTTACTCAGGACTTGTCCTGGGGGAAGCATATACGTGAAATTTGCGGACAGGTAAATCGTAAATTAGGATTTTTCAAAAGAATACTAGGAAAATGTGATGAGAAAGTAAAGGAGCGATGCTGTTTTTCTCTCGTGAAACATCCCTTGGAGTACGCCGCTAGTATATGGGACCCATACGAAGTAGGACTAGTTTCAGAAATAGATCGAATACAGCGGAGGGCAGCTAGATTTGTAAAAAAAATGTTGCGATAAACATAGCAGTGATACAAAATTGTCGAGGGAATTAGGGTGGGAATTTCGATGCAATCGAAGGGAAAAATATAGATTGAATCTATTTCGAAATTTTCATGTAGACTATTTTTTGCCGGACTGTATGTTGCTAGAGCAAAACTATTACTGTCGAAATGATCACAGGCGTAAGATTAAGGCGACCTCATTTATATTTTGCACTTTAACTAAAGTTCATTTAAGATTTTTCTAGAAATTGCATGTCGAATCTCTCTGTTGAATTGACCATCGAATACGAAAATCTTCATATTTAATGAATTAATGTTGATATTGGATATGAAAGAGCGCCCTCACGCTTTTCGTTGTGGTCTTATCATAGTGTGACTAATTTCCTTGAAAAGAATTGAACTATTTCCAGTACTAGGCCAAATTTTCATTAACCCAAGAAAATATTATTTTTTTATTTTTTATTGCGATGTTAAGATATTTCTGTTTTTAGATTTTTTAATATCTTTTTAGAAGTGCATGCTAAAAAAATCTTTTTTTTTATTATTTTTCCACCAAGAAACATTCGGCAATTTTGGCGTTGATTGTCTTTAAATGAGCTCAGTAATTTACACCAGGGTTGAAATTCGCTATGTAAAAATCATTTGACTTTGCCGGGATTCGAACCCGGATCTCCCAATCGCCGGTCAGGTGTGTTGTTGTTCCAATGATTTTATTTTATAACAATATCATATTACAGTACATTCATTATCATACAGGACAAAAAAAATATCCGCTCTAAAGACATACATTTATAATACATTTTTGTTTTAAGTGTTTTTTAGACACGTACATGAATATATTTTACATATTTTAGTTTTTTTATTTCTTTTTAATATAAAATACTATTAAAAGACGTTTAGCAGCCATGCTTTTTCATGCTCTGAGGAGGGAAACTGTTTATTTCCTACTTTAATTTTATCGATTAAAGCCGATCTTATATTTTTCTGACCTGTTTGACTTTCCACGAAAGTTGCAAATTAGTTCCGTTAAGATTATACTTTTATTGGCAGGAAATTATTTAAAATTTAGTGTTAACAGATTCTTTTCTCCAATATCTCCATCTCCGAATGTGTCGAAGTCTCTAAAAATGTAGCCAGTTACACCACCAAGCCATCTTCTTTCAAGGCGAATTTCGATGGGGGTTAATGCGAACTAGATGTTCAGGCATCAAGTCTATGTTATAGCACACGATTTTTTCATAGCGATTTCCATCCCTGGTGTATATGCACCCGTGCGAGTGACTTCATACCACATCATTTGTTAATTGCAATGTTTGGAAATTTCTCAGTAATTTAGTCTTGAGTATTACGTATTACTAAATACCCTTCTTTGGGCCTTTGGTACTCGTCTATGTGCCCTGTATATGGTGTACATATTGCTCTCGAAAAATGAATGTATATTGTGGTGGCGAAACTTGGTGGCCGTCTCCTGGGCGAAACGAGACGTAAAAGAGGGAATGTGATGGCTGAGGAAAAGAGAAGAGACGACACCTCATGATTGGAAATGTTGCCAACATAGATATTTTGCTATTAGCATGAAATGTTTGCGATCTCGGATCCCTGCTAAAAAAATCTGTACAGTTTCCTTATAAATACTCCTACAGAACTTCTTAAAAGTTCTGTAGACATTCCTTAAAGTATTGAAACGCCATTTTACGGAATTCCCTGTGATTTTCTGCAGAATATCTTAGGATGTTTTGCAGAATACTTTGGGACATTCTGCGGCATTCCTTAGGACGTTCTACAGAAGCCCTTCGACGCTCTGCAGAACTCCTTTCAAGCTCAAGGAAACCTCACACATCTCCGTAGAGTTGTTGAAGTTCTACAGAACAGCTTGTAAGGAATTGATTCGCTCTGCAGAAAATGCAGACTTTCATTTTCCGCACAGATCCTTAGAAAAGGAACTAGTTCCGAAGAAGAAGAGTCAATTTCTGTAGAAATCCTTACGTTCTACTGAACAGCTTCTAAGGAAATTTTTAGCAGGGATATCTTGTTAGACAAACGTAAATCCTACTTCCCTTTTTCTCACACTCGGGGAAAGGTCGGAGGCAATGCACTCATCCTAAGAATATTAAAAATGTACCAACATTTCCAAACATTGCATTTAACAAATGATGTGGTACGAAGTCACTCGCACGGGTGCTTATACACCAGGGCTGAAATTCTCTACGAAAAAATCAGTTGTCCTCGAAATTCGTCTTGAAGGAAGATGGCTTGGTGGTGTAACTGGCTAACACACCTGACCGGTAATTGGGAGATCCGGGTTCGAATCTCGGTCAAGTCAAATGATTTTTTCATAGCGAATTTCAACCCTTGTGTACCAACATTCTTGAAAAAAACAGTATTTCGAAGCACAACTTCCTCCTGAAGTATACCCGCCCTCTTATTTCCTGCGGGGTTGTGTTTGAACCCTTTCGGAATGATCCCGAGTTTGTTACCAAGGAGCCGCGTGGTGAGATCACGTAAGGTTCGGGATTTTGATTTATTCAAACCTCTCGTAAGAATATCACGCAATCATCCCGATCGAGTTTTTCCTCGCGAGAATTCTGTCAATGGAGGTAAATGCTGCGACTTAAGGCACCATCAACAATAAATCACACCCTGAAGATATCCATTCGTGCCGGAAAAACTCACAAAAAAAACTCTTCCAACTGTTAGTTGTCGCACCACGTGACTCCTTAGTAACGCACTCGGAATCATTCCAACTGGTTTCAAACAATACCCCTCCCTGGCACGTGACTTCCGTGTGCAATGCGCACGCAGGCGTGTCCGCCGCTATTTTTCCTAGCCTCGTCAATTTAAGTTTTTGTTCGCATTCCTTACTAATAGAGAAAGGGCACCTTGGTTATACGACGACAAATATACTCAGCAAGAACCTCATCGTAAACCTCACACTTGCAGCTTTTTCCGTTCAAGTAGTTTTAAGTTTGCGGAGAAATCGGAACTTATTATCGTCGCTCACGAGTGAGAGTGAATTTAACGATGCGCGCGAGATAAATGATCGATAACCTGCCGGTAGTTGGCATTCCTAATGTTCATAGTAGTCTAGACTGAATGATCTCCCCCAATGACCCCAATTTTTAAAAGCGGCGGTAGGGAACATCCATGTTATTATAGACCAATATCATTAACGTCACCATCATGTAAAATTATAGAGCACATAATAGTTACATCAATAATGGGACACCTCGACAGCCAGGACTTATTGATAACAAACAAGCATGGGTTCAGAAATGACGGTCTTGCGAAACTCAATTAGGTCTTTTTGTTCATGATATTTTAGTTTCCGGAGAAGGTAACGTACAGATAGACGCAGCGTTTCTTGACTTCAGAAAAGCGTTTGACATGGTTCCCCATTGTAAGTTACTCGCAAAGTTAGCATCATACGGGATAGACAGTAATATAGTAGGCTGGATAGGAGACTTCTTACATAAACGCATTCAAAGGGTGGTATTAGATGTTGTCAGCTCAGACGAAGTAAAACTTACATCGGGTGTTCCCCAGGGAAGCGTGATAGGCCCAATTTTATCTCTTCTCTACATAAATGACATGAATACAGTAGTAAAGAATAACAAACTCCGTCTTTTTGCCGATGATGTAGTAGTGTATAAGGAAATTAGAAATGAAGAGGACAGTCAGTCTTAAGCTAAGAATTTAGATGCGATTGATGATTGGTGTGATAGTTGGCAGCTAGAATTAAATTTGAAGAAATGCGCGATAATGAACTTTTGGAAAAAGAATGGCTTTCCCCGGAATAATTATTGCATTAAAGAATAGAAAATATCTAACGTAGAATCTATTAAATACTTAGGCATCACCATCACGGAAGACATGTCATGAGGGAAACACATCGGAGAAATAACTAGTGTAGCAAGCCGTAGATTAGGATTCGTAAAAAGGGTTCTAGGCAAATGCGTTGAGAGAGTACGAGAAAGAAGCTATTTTACACTTGTCAGGCCTCATTTAGAATATGCCGCTAGTATATGGGATCCGTACGAGGAAGGTTTGATAAAAGAATTAGAGCGCGTGCAAAGGAGATCCGCTAGATTTGTTAAAGGCCGTTATGATAATTGTATAAGTGTTACGAGTTTAATATAAGAACTAGGATGGGAATTACTATCAGAACGCAGGTTAAAATTTAGGTTAAACATTTTAAGTAAATTCGAAACCGATTTGTTCACAGATGACGTTAGATATATATTGAGAACCCCTGCGTATTATGCTAGGTTTGATCAGATTAACAAGATTAGAGAGATAGATTGTCGTACCGATAGATTTAAAATGTCATTTTTCCCGCGTACTATAAGAGAGAACAATAGGCAGCGTAGCAAAGGGATAGGTAGGTGAAATATAGTTAGAGTAGTCTGTAGTGCATGATGCATGTAATAACAACCAATAATCCCTTTCTTATTATGTAGATACTAACCACCTAGCTGCATGTGACCCTATTTTCTAGATTATCTCCCTTATAATATCCTACTTGCATCTCAATGGTTAATGTTAGGTGATCTTCACCCCCTGCCACACACCCTCGTGGTGGCTCGCAGGGTATTACGTAGATGTAGATGTAGATCTCTGCACATTAGTATGTAACATTATGGCCTCCGGATAGTCAAAATATCAACGTAATAAACACCAACCAATGAGAGAGCTGCCAAATGAGTAACCCCAATCCTTCAACTACAGATCCTTAAACCCAGTGGGCCTCCATACTTGACGCTGGTACCCATTTTTTGGTAGAAAATGATCTCCTTTATCCTTCGATTTGTTGCATGTGCCCATTTTGGCTCCATATTTTGAGGGTAAACTGGCACAGAAATCGTTACTTACGTTAAATACTAAATATGGTGACCCCTTCTCGACGAGAAAGTCTGTGAGTTTTTTCCGTAATATTATAACTATGCCAAACTGATGATTTATTACGATTAAACTCAAAAGTAAATATTTACAGATGTGCGGATATCACTAGTGTTCTCCGAAACGCACTGTGGAAGCTTAACTCGTAAATACGAGGAGAGAGAAGGTTCTTGTTTCTTCGCTGGAAATAATTTATCGCTCATTTAGACCAAAATATGCCTCTCATAGTTTATTATAATTTAAATTTTAAGGTATTTCATATTGAAAAGAGAATATGTTAATTTAAACAAGTCTAACCACCATTGCTTACTCGTCAAAGAGTGACAGAGCTACAGAACGCCGAGCCCAAGTCAGAGACTGGAAAACGGTCAAGTAGGTTTTCCCTCTCTATGCGCTTACTTAGTTTAATCAAATATTTAATTCAATGTCGTATAAAATATTTTATCAATAAATTACTCATTTGGTTTATTTATTATTGAAAATTATACTTGAATTTAATAACAAACAACATTCCTAAATAAGTATAGAAGAATCGTTATTTTTGTTGCTAAGCAATGTTTACGAATATTTGCGAAGCGCATCATTCGACTGATGCGATTGGATCCGCCATATTTCGCGTCCCAGCAATTTAAAGTGGAACCGAGGTTTCCAATCTCTGACGTTGGGGTCTCCACTGGGCCGTAACTAATTTGGAGAAATCAGAGGGCATCATGGGATTCAATCGTCACTGGAGTATATCGACCTTGCACCAATACAGCTCCTGCTGTGAAACCCAACTTGAGATAAGGAAAAAGAGAGAGGCCCAGGAATAGCTGGATAGAGGGAATTCACAGAGAGAGGTTTGGAAGATGAGCGATGAGAAATAACCGAAAAAAATAGAGACTGGGAATCGGGAGGCGCCATAGGACGTCATCAACCTATACGTACAGTCACTTCATAGAGTATCGCGACACACTACTCTAGCGGTTCGTATAGGTCGGATGTCTAAGCTCGAAATACGTTGGCTATCCTGAACTATCTCTGGTGGCTGTGTCCCTCTTGACTTTCAATAAATATCATACTGTGCCTGGAAATGCTCATAGTCAACAGATATGGCTCAGGGTAGCCAACGTGCTTCCAGCTTCGAAAGCCGACCGATATAAACCGCTAGCACAGTGTGTCGCGATACTTTATGAAGTGACTGTACATTTTAAAAAATTTAACATGGCCTTCTTCAACTTTTTTGATATACCATCACTAAATATTCACCATCGCTAGCAAACCTATAAAAAATCATAGAACAAAAACACTTCACCTCGACCCGGGTTTCAATGCATGACCAACAACCTAGGGTGATCAAAGTAGTAGAACCATTGAAGTAGATGGGGAGGGCGCTTGCTACTGTGCCCAGTGCTAGAAGCAGTAACGTGGGCGTGGCCTGTCCGCCATCTTTGTTATCCCCCATTTTCCTTTTGCGCTTACGGGCTGACGAGCTAATTTTGTAATTTTACAATGTTTTCCATCGATAACTTACTAGAAATAAACATGCATTTACGTCTAAAATGGATAAGGTATACTTTAATGTATTTTTTACATGTTTTAATCAATATTAAGCCGCATTCCCAATGAAAAATAATGTAAAATCGAGTAGAATCCATAGCACTAAGCAATATATATTTCAAGAGTTACTTGCCTTAAATTTCAAACAAATGGGGGATATTCTACGTCTACATCTACATATAAACCTGCGAGCCGCCCCATGGGCGTGTGGCAGGGGGTGTTAGGTCACCAGCCGTGTAGGGGTGTAAGTTTTTGGAGATGGAATGGTGACATACATTATAGGGGTGTATTTAGTGGAGCTCAGTTTTCATTGTGATCGCTTATTGTGCGCGGAAAGAACGAGTTTTTGCACCTATCTGTTCGGCAGTGTATCTCTCTTATTTTCTCGCATCTGTAAGACCTAGATATGTAGTGAGGAGTCATGATAATATTCTCTATGTCGCTCTGAAAAATATCAGACTAATACAAAAATATATTCTTGTTTTCCATCCGCTAATTCGTCCGTTCCATCGTGCTATCCACGGAAGAGAAAGGAAACAGCAGGAATGACCAATATGGTTGTTATTTCGGTTGTCAGGCAACAGTCTCATGGCTTAATGACCTCTTCATCTACCTCAGTAAGTATATCCTTGTTTTCCATCCGCTAATTCGTCCGTTTCATCGCGCTATCCACAGAAGAGAAAGGGAACAGCAGGAATGACCAATATGGTTGTTATTTCGGTTGTCAGGCAACAGTTTCATGGCTTAATTCTTTTTTTTTCATCTACCTCATCATCATCCTCTATCATCTACCTCAGTACCTCAGTTTCATCTACCTCAGTAAGTAGAACTGTTCCCTCGCATTCCCAATACTAAATTTAAGTGGGGAAAGAGAAGAAATATTTTTCGATGAGTTTGGGAATGCTAATTTCACAATAACTAATAGTACTTTAGAATTGGCGGGTAACAGGAATTCATTAACGAGATTAAGATACGGCTCACGACATCATTTTGAAACTTTCAGCTTTTCCAAAGCAATGAGCTCACCTCGTGTCATTTTGGAAATGCAACACACTTAACTTTTAAAACTTTTATGGTGGTCACAAGTTACAAAAGGGTGTTTAGCGAAGTGAATCTTTTACGCCATGATTGTTATTGAAAACGAACTGCGGTGTCCCTCCGTTCCCTAACTTCAAAAAAAAGCATTAAATCCTACCCCATTGAAGTAGATGGAGAGGGAATCGCGTCATCCAAATGTAGCCTGGCAACCGAAATAACAAACATTTTGTACATCCCTGCTCTTTCCTAACTTTCCTTCGGATAACATGGCAGAATAGACGAAATTGCATATGTCAAGCTAATATATCCACCGCCTGTTTGGAATTCAAGGTAGTCCGAGCGAGATAGTTCCGTAGTCATAATAGAGACCATATTCGAATTGTACGTTTTAATTTCACCAGCTGTGAGACTCACGATTTAAATTTTGCATTATTAATGGTGCAATAAAATGGTGCTTTCCCCGGAATAATTATTGCATCAAAGAAAAGAAAATATGTAACGTAGTTTCAATTAAATACTTAGGCGTCACCATCACTGAAGACATGTCATGGGGGAAACACATCAGGGAAATAACTAGTGTAGCAAACCGTAGATTAGGATTCGTAAAAAGGGTTCTAGGCAAATCAGATGAGAGTGAACGAGAAAGAAGCTATTTTACACTTGTCAGGCCTCATTTAGAATATGCCGCTAGTATATGGGATCCATCCGAAGGTTTGATAAAAGAATTAGAGCACGTGCAAAGGAGATCTGCCAGGTTTGTTAAAGGCCGTTATGACAATTGTATAAGTGTTACGAGCTTAATAGAAGAACTAGGATGGGAATTACTATAAGAACGCAGGTTAAAATTTAGGTTAAACCTTTTAAGTAAATTCGAAACAGAGTTGTTCACAGATGACGTTAGATATATATTGAGATCCCCTGCGTATTATGCTGGGTTTGATCATCTTAACAAGATTAGAGAGATAGATTGTCGTACCGATAGATTTAAAATGTCATTTTTCCCTCGTACCATAAGAGAGAACAATGGGCAGCGTAGCAAAGGGATAGGTAGGTAAAATATAGTTAGAGTAATCTGTAGTGCATTATGCATGTAATAACAACCATTAATCTCTTCCTTATTATGTAGATACTAACCATCTAGCCCCATGTGACCCTATTATCTAGCATATCTCCCTTAAATATCCTACTTGCATGTCAATGGTTAATGTTTGGTGATCTTCACCCCCTGCCACGTACCCTCGTAGTGGCTCGCAGGGTATCACGTAGATGTAGATGTAGATAAAATATTTTTACATGACAGAAATTGTTAGTAATCAATTGAAAATATCTAAATATGTCTTTAACTTGACTCATTTTTTTTCGCGCGGTGCGTTTGAAACTCCTTCAAAACGGAAGGTTTTTCGTGATACCCAAGAACCTATTGCGGTGAAAATATGATTACTTTTCAAATATCGTTGAGAAAACATACAAAATACACGTGTTAGTTTTTTTTACTACATCTAAGTGTTTGAAATTCCTCATTTTTTATGAGGAAAAATCGATTTCGATACGAAGTTCGTTCTGCATTTGATATTTTTGTGGTTTTCTTTTTGTACACAACACCTGTTTTGATGGGCATTTCATGTGAGTTGCATAAAATTCCTGCGTATTTTGATCCGAATTTGCCAACATAGCACATAGCCAAAATAGGTTTCGAGGCGAAATTGTATCACCCTCTAATTACCTTTAAGGCAGTCCGAGGGAGATAATCCCCTAGTCATAATAAAGACCATATTTGAATCATAGGTTTTCATTTCACCATCTGTAGGACACATGAATTAAATATCGGATTATTAATATTGCAATAATATAGTTTTATTTGACAGAAATTGTACTATCTATTAACTAATAAAACTTAACTAGCGCGAAAAAAAAAACTAAAATAAAAGTAATTAAATGAAAATATCTAATTAAGTCTTCAACTTGACTCATTTTTTTTTCGCGCGGTTCGTTTGAAACTCCTTCAAAATGGAAGGTTTTTTGTGATGCCTTAAAACCTACTGCGGTGACACTATGTGTAACCCTTTGAGTGCCACGTGACGATATATCGTCGTTTGCAGAATGTGCCAGAAGTGCCAGCGACGATATATCGTTGTCTATGAGGAGACCTGTTAAAACAATGAGTCATTACAAACAAATTTATTTTTTTCATATTCATTAAGAAAAAAGTGTTCACTTTCAAATACAGAGATGATCATGTAAAAATAGTAAAAAAAATAATAATTTATTTTCCGTAATAAACAAATAATAATTTTATGAATAAAGGCCTACAAATATATCAAAATACCACCCATGGCACTTCTGGGAGTACCCACCAAAAAAATTGGTGGCACTCAAAGCGTTAATTTTCCAATTTAGTTGGGCAACCATAAAAACTACTCGCTGTTACTTTTTTTACGGCATCTATGTGTTATAAATACCTCATTTTTGTAAAAATGTCTTTCTGGAGTGCATACACGTACCATTTCCTATGTAAAATGGCTGGTATTTTTTTGGTAAATAACTCCAAAAGTAATGTGTTAAGGGGTTGAATTGTTGTGTCATTAAAAGGGTGAGACCAAACCATTTTTCTTTTAAATGAGACCAAATTCATTGATTTCTGGGTAAAAAGATATTTTGCTCAAACTGCCTTAAGGAAAGTATCTCTTAAAATATATATATTGGCTGCTTAGTGCTATAGATTCCACTCGAGTCTATTATACTTTTCACCCGGATCGTGGATTATCATTAATTCAATAAATAAAAAAACCTTATTC
Source organism: Ceriagrion tenellum (assembly GCA_963169105.1). Taxonomy (NCBI): domain Eukaryota; kingdom Metazoa; phylum Arthropoda; class Insecta; order Odonata; family Coenagrionidae; genus Ceriagrion; species Ceriagrion tenellum. Next base: position 130,628,241 of record OY720633.1, read on the forward strand.
ATGGTAAAAAAGAAAGTTGATGCATGCCGATTGCTATCAAGTACTCGATGGAAATGTTAGTAAAATTGCTAAACTAATGCGTCACCCCGAAAGCGCTAAAGGAAAAATCGGGGTTTGCAAAGATGGCGGACAGGTCACTCCCACATTTCACCATTTAGCACCTCAAATTCATTGTTGAGTAGTACATAGATACCAGTATTGCAAATGGCGTACTCATAACGTTTACAGTATACTAGCGTGTTTTTTAGCAAATTGGGCAACTTGCACGGTAGTTTAAAAAATTATTACCTCGGAAATGTGTCAACAATGTTGTCAGGTACATTGCAAAAAAGCCTGGCATTATTTTTTACGATTTTTTAAACCAAAAATGAACACGCAAATTAAACCCCTGGTACGATTTTCGAAGTTCTTTTATCGTTCTGGGTCGCGTTCATTCTGCTCCCGATATATTTCGAAGTGCTGATATGCGCATCAATTCTGCTGCCTAATTCGCAGGATCTTTAACGTAGGGAAATCTTCTCCTTGCATCCTGGGAAGTAAAACGCTTAAAATGCAAATAACGGGATTGCAATTTTTGCGCAGCCATCCGCTAGGAGAACGAGTGCATGAAATATTGAAATTCTGATAAAATTGTCCGCTTGAGCAAGGTTTCCGACCCAAATCCCGCTGTATCGGTAATTTTAGGGTTCTTCCCGCTTTGAACCATTTTTATGGACGACCGCTTTGCCGGCGTTCAAGTCGGCTTCATCAGGTCTTCCATGGAAGTGGTTCAACAAGGAGAGAACCCGAAAATTACTGTTAAAAAAAATCAAACCGCGGAAGCCTTCGTAGCGGTTCCAAATTCCACTGATTTCTCACGAAACTTTGTCCTATTAAAACTCTATGAGGTATAGTGTGCGAGAAAGACATTGTGGACATCTTAATACTAAAAAGTCTAAATGCAATCAAAGCTGTGAGAATTAAGTCAGGACAAGCTAACTGTTAAAATTTTTATTTTTTTATTTAGTTAGAATTTGTTAAATTTAATATTATTTAATTTTTTTATATTTTATATATCTTAATGTTAAATATTAATTAATATACATTAATTAACTTTAATATAAATTAATTAACAATAATATAAATATTAATGTTAAATAAAATAAAAAAGTTAGAATTTGGAAAATTTTCGCTTGAATATCAGTTCAGGTGAAAGGCGGGGCGAGTTTTTTGTGTTATCTAGTTCCTTCATATTACGAATTTAAAAAACGTGAAAAACTTTTTTGAGTTCATTTCATTTCAGTAGTTAACCAGTTGATCGGTCTGGTTTTTTTAGGGATTACTCATTCTAACGTCCTCAATTATGACACATCGTTCTACTTTCCCTGTCACTCGTAATCCGCCATTAAACCCATCTTAAAAATCCACGTATTGTTTTTCTCTATATTTGCTTCAGCCAGGATTCATGTTCTCTTCCTTCCTCTTTCACGCCTCCCAGGTTTTCTCCCATCAATTATCCTCTTTAGCATTCCCTCTTCTTTCAACACGTCCTCCATCTATCAGTTCTGCTTCTTCCAAGCCTCCGTTACCAGCTTCCTCTCCTCACTAACCATATCCAAATACCTCCTCGTTCGTCCTTCTCGCCACCCGGATCACCCTCTTCATCCTTCTCCACACCCACATCTCAAACCCGTGGAGTCTACTTACGTCCTTCCTTCGCAATGACCAAGTGTCCGACCCATATAGCGCCACGCTCCATTTCAGAGCTTTCACCAGCCTTTCCTCTACGTCCCTACTCAGAACCCCACTCATTTATTCCCTCCGATTTGAAAATGTTTCTTTAGCCGTGGCAATTCTTGACCTTATGTCCCTACCACTTGCTCTACTTTGTGCCCTCCCGCACATAGATTCAGGGCCGTGTTCGTAGTCGTTACCTGGGTTTCCCCCAGATGTGGGGGAACCCCTTGGCTCAGAAATGGTATTCATAGTCGTTACCCAGGGGACTGCTGTCCCCTAATTCTCCCCCAGGCAACCGATATCCTGGGTAAGGCATGAAGCTTACCCAAAGCTCCCCTAACGCAGTAGTGCTGCCCACGCGTGGGACGAATTGATACTACTGTAATAATGGCAGTACACGATAATATCAACAACTTTCCATAGTAACGTCTTCTGTTTACACACATGGGACCCGTGGTCTTTACCCAGGGGACTGTGGTCACCCAAAGCTACCCTAACGCAGTACTGCTGCCCACGCGTGGGACGAATTGATGCTACTGTACTAATGGCAGTACACGATAATATCAACGACTTTCCATAGTAACGTCTTCTGTAAACAAACATGGGTACTTATTGAACCACACTTGTATTCCTCACCATTCATATTACATAGCTATTTAAATAATATTGTAAACATTCTCTAATATTCATTCAATCATTTTTAATCAACATCGTGAAACAGTATAGTATATTATTGTTTATAGCGTGCTTGGTTACGGTGAAAAATGAGAATCTAAAATATCGAGAACTGTTCAACGGTACCGTTCATATGTATTTTTCCGCGGGATTGTTGCCAAATCTCTTACCCCGGAATTCCCTGGCTGGGTGTTACTCAAGTAAGGTTTATGAATCGCTCAGCGTAGGGGACCCCTAGGTGTTACCTGGCAAGGGGATACCCAGGTGACCCCTAGGAATACGACTATGAATACTGGCATCAGACCCTCCTTCTTTCTTCCCGAGAATTTCCTCTTTTTTTTTACTGAGTGGTTATTGAAAATTTAGCAATATTCATGACTGACGCACTGAAAATCAACACAATATGTATAGGTCATCGCCGATTCGTTTATCGTGGTTCTTTTCGTTGTTCAGCACGCATAAACCCTTCTCCGGATTTCTTTCGAATATCGTCGCCAAGCCTGCAGGGTTTGAAACGAATGTAAAACAAAAGACGTGCCGCGATGCGAGGTGATAAGTGCATTATGGAGCTAATGGAGCGCTTACATAGTCTGAAAGCATGAGGTCAGCAGTTAAAGTATGTACTTAACGCGAGAGTATATTATATTTTAAATCTCCCTGAACCTCAAAATGAACGAATGATTATTTTTAATCTATATTTTTATGAATTCCGAGATCAATTTTTTAAATTAATTTAATTAATTTTGGGTTTTCTCGTGATGAAATATAAAGCACGATAATGCTTTTAATCTTGCCTAAATAAATAAACTTTCAGCGAACGAAAAGCACTGATTGCTGAGATCTATTTAAAAAAACACAGTCTAAAAACGAGAACACGTTTTTTAAAATGTGTTCTAAAGTTGCTATAACGAACGAAATTTATGTTTTTTTTTAGTCTAATCTAAGGGGAGGAGAGTAATGTGGTTCGAATTTTTTTAAACCATTTTTTGAGTCATTCTGAACAAAGCTGAGAAATATCGCCTGCCAGTGTGACTTTACGCAACAATTCAGTTCCTGGACGCAAAGGTTGACACATGAATCTCATCAGTAACTACTCAAATGAAAGCCAGTTCACTGTAAGAAAGAAAACGGGTTCGATTCCCACCGAGAATGTACGGCGACTTAGGAGAACTCAATAATTTTAATTTTTTTTAGTTCCAGCTTGGAAGGAAGACATAGAATTCTGCGAGATTTTCACCAAGCTTTCTTTCAAACAAGAAACTTTCCACGGAGAATAATCGTGACTGCCGTATTGTCCCATCTTGAATCTAACTTTCACTCGCTCATCTCGCTCAACATGACAGGAAATGACTGTTTTTCGACTTGAGCCACTCTGGACAAAGGCGGGAAATTTCGTCGGCTTCGTTCGTTTTATGATATAATTGAAACAGTGGAGATGATAATATATTAACATAACAAATTTGATAATGAATAATTATGAAACAACTAGATCTGCTAAAACTACAGCTACGACTACAACTGCTACAACTGCAACTAAATCAACAATTACAACTACTACATCAAAAACAACAATCATAAAGACAATTATAACAACAATTATTACAACAATTATAACAACAATTATTTCAACAATTGTAACAACAATTATAACAACAATTTTAATGGTAATTATAATTGTTGTTATAGTTGTTACTTGTTGATCGGCATTACTAAATTGGTAACCTCTGAGGATGAGCCTGTATCGGGGCCACTATCAGATAGCCCATGCAAAAGAAATAGCAACAAACAAAACACGATTCAAAACTTTGTAATCAAACTTTTAACAATCCAGTGAAGAATTATGAACAAATATGCGAATTCGCCCATAACTATAAACAGTTTGTTAATTGCGGTTACGAAATAGGATATACTGCATAATACATGGTCGGACATACTTAGTACAACAATAATGATAATGTTACCATAACGGTTTATTGTTTCGCATTAAATTCAATAAATATTACATGCCAATTACAGAAAAGAAAACCTCGATGTTTTTTTTTAAGTATTAACCAATTTTTTATTTCATTAATAAAATTTCTGACGTTTTATTTTCTTTCTTGATGCGTCTCGGAAGGAGGTTAACGATTTTCCTCGACTCATAATCAAACCATCTTTGGAATAAGGTTGGATTAGATTTAGGCAAAGAAACTGCATTTCTTTCTCGCAAACTAGAGACGTGTCCTAGGTAGCAAATTCGCTTCGTCGCCACTTCTTAAATAAAAATTCTGTAAAGGCCGTTTTACACGGGGCACGAAATTGCACAACTTAACACTGCGTTAATTCCGCAATCTGCCGTGCAATAATTGTTGCGAAAACGAATGCGTGACTGCTTTACACGGTGGTCGTAAGCAAGTAAGTTTTGTTCAAACAGGAGAGATACGATATTCTGTACACGACGTTGTTGACATTCAGTGAAAAATAAGGTTGTGTTGATTGTGGGATTCTGTGATATTGACACTGAGTCACTCTCTCTCTCTCTTTGAGAAAAATAATGGATCAGGAGGAGGCTAAATTGGTTGCTGCAGAGCTAGCAGTGGTAGGAATTATGATCGGGGCCGCAGAGCTCATGGATAGGCTTAACCGCAGGAGAAGAGCCAGAAGAGCACTTTGGATGCGGGAGTGGATCTGTAGGAGAGAGGAGGGAACGGGCATTCTTAATATGGTCCAACAGGAGCCGGCTGTAGAAGACAGGAATGCTTACCGCAATTTTATGCGGATGACAGAGGAACAATTTAACGAGCTATAAAATATCTATCTAAATACATAACAATATAAGTAACTGTAAATATCCTCCCACACAAAGAATAACTGTAAACACCCATCGCTCAGGTTATCAAACCTTTTCGTCTGTCAACTTCCCGTGAACTTAGATGTCGTTAGTTCTGCGACCGCTAGATGGAGTGATATTCGTACAAATTGCAAGAATGCGACCATCGAATTAGAGCAGGGGCCATTCTGACGTCTCGCATTCGTGCATTCGTGCATGCGTTCTTGAATTTCGCCGCTTTACACGGTGCATTTTTGAAATTCACGATTGCACATACATTAGCTTTTGCAATTCCGTGCCCCGTGTAAAACGGCCTTAAGACTCCATAAATATGCATGCATCCGAAAGGCAATATGTTCAGTTCTAAGAACGGTGAGAATTCATGAGAAAAACTGTTTTTGTGCATTATTACACGTACTATCATCATGTTTTACAAAAATAGTATGGGGTTTGTTGTATTTCCATAGGCTCCTCCCCAGCAATTTAAGCCATAAATTAATTTTGACTGTACAAGTGCCAAATATATAACGTTTAGGAAATTCAATGGACATGAGTTAAGCAAGCGTTGTATTTTTATCATAATGTTTAAACCACAGCGGAAATCTGATAAAATGGTACAATTCTATGTAGTTACATTTGTCAATCCATGAGATAATTATGGATCAATGGTCTATAACCCTCTCTGTGAAGGTCTCTCTCCCATCAAAGGTCTTCGGTAAATTTGTCAAGAACCAGAAGTTGAACAGCTTTCAAGTTTTTTACTCCACTTTATAAGTCACTAATCTGCTAATAAGGCACTATCATTTGCTACAGAGTAAGTCTAAGGTTAGATGATAATGTGCTGCTTATTCTAAAGTATACAGTCATTCTAGGGCGATATTCATGAACATTCACGACGACTTCCTTTTGAATTGCGTATAAAAATCATTTTTTTACGACTTGAAATATGTTTATCTTTTGCAAAATTAGATTAGAAGCAGACAGAAGCGAAATATTTGCAGTTTTCCTCTAATTCAGATGTGAAATGACATGTTTCGATGTTACTGCATCGTCTTCAAGATCGTACTATAAGAGAGAACAATAGGCAGCGTAGCAAAGGGATAGGTAGGTGAAATATAGTTAGAGTAGTCTGTAGTGCATGATGCATGTAATAACAACCAATAATCCCTTCCTTATTATGTAGATACTAACCATCTAGCTCCATGTGACCCTATTATCTAGCATATCTCCCTTAAATATCCTACTTGCATGTCAATGGTTAATGTTTGGTGATCTTCACCCCCTGCCACACACCCTCGTGGCGGCTCGCAGGGTATCACGTAGATGTAGATATATGACTAGAATATGATGTAGTAACTTCGAAATTAGTCGAAAATTTTTTTACATGCGGAAAACTGCAATTGCGTTTTGCTTGTTTTATCATGTAATGTCTCCACTGCATCACATCCCGTATCTGTATTTTGTTTAGAAATGATTTGGGCATTCCCTGCCACACACCTCTGTGGAAGCTCTATGAGGTTTAATGGTGTCGTCATTAGTCGTCTGCTTTCGCGGGTCCTTGGTGCCTCCATCTCTCTCTCTGTGTCCTCTGCTGTCCTCTTTTCAACTCTCTGTAAGTCCCTCCATCCTTCAGGGTCATCAATCGTCTTTCTTTTCTTTCTCCCTCTTTTTACGGTTTCCAGTACATCTCGTAACAAACATGTCCTTCTCAGTACATGTCTCATCCAGTTCTTCTTCCTATCTTCAATGGTCTTTAAGAGCTTTCTTCCTTCCTTTATTCTCTCCAACACCTCTTTATTCATAATCCTATCAGACCACTTGATTTTGAGCACATTCCTCCAAATCCATGTTTATAAACTCTCTATCCTTTTCTGTCATCGTCCACGTTTCCCCACCGTGCAAAAACACACTCAAAAAAAAAAACACTCGACGATTCTCTTATCCAGTTCCAGCTCCATTTTACCAGTTAGCATAGCCTTTTTCTTCCTAAATGCCTCCTTGGCCATACCAATTCTTGTTATTACCTCCATTTCACTCTTCCAATCCTCCGTCACTTCAGTTCCCAGGTACTTCAATCGTTTTACCTGCACCAGAAGTTCTCAATCCGCATAAATATTCAACTCTTGCTTCATCCCCACGTCCATTGCCTTAGTTTTCTTTTTTGTAGACTTTGAGCCCATATTCCTTCTTTGTTTAGTGCTAGGCGATCAAGCATTTCATTCAAATCATCTTCACTTTCTGCGAATAATATTATGTCTACTGCAAATCTAACTTTTCTCATTTTTCGTCCACCTATGCTTACTCCATTATATTCCTTCCAATGCTTCTCAACCATTTCCTCTAAATAGACGGAAAAAAAAGTGTTGGAGATAAACTAAATGTAGATGCATCAATATTCTGCTTCCACTAAATCACAAATATTTCTAGATTACACACACTTTTCATCACATTGATCGATTCATGTTTACTATGTTACTATGTCTGCATAAACTCGCCAATGGACACTATCGCCGCCATCGAGGTAGGTGGAAATGGCGCTTCCTACGGTGGACAATGCTAAAAGCTTGAGCTAATAGCTGTTCCATGGGCGTGGCATTTCCGTCATCTTATTCAACCCCGATTTTCTTTTAGCACCTACAGACTGTGGTCCTAATTAGGCAAATTTACGATGTTTTTCCTTTGATTGCTTTTTTTAAAAATGAGCGTCCATCTATATCTTAACGGGAATACTCCTGACGTAAACTATTTATTTATTAAAATTAGTAATAATCTGTATTTCCGGTGGAAACTACGGCAAAATCGAGTAGAATCCATAGCACTGAGAATCCAACAGATGTTTTAATAGTTAAGTACTTGCCTTAAATTTCAAACAGATGGTGGATATTCTTGCTTAATATCCGCTAATTCGTCCATTAGCTCGCGCCGTCGAAAAGAAAGCAAAGAAACGAGTCGGGATAACCTATTGTTTGTAATTTAGGTTGTCAGGCGACAGTTTGATGACTCTATTACGTCATCAAATTCCAGCCTGACAACCGAAATAACAACCTTATTGTTAATCCCCGCACTTCCTTACTTTCGTACGGAGAGCATGACGGAATGGACGAATTAGCGGATATTGAGCAAGGATATCTCCCCATATTCTTGAAATTTAAAGCAAGTTACTCTTGAAACATATACGTTACTTGGTGATGTGGATTTTGCTCTATTTTACCCTTGTTTTCACCAGGAATGCGGATTAATATCAGTTTTAATAAATGAACAATTCAATTACGTAGAATTCACATTGAAGAAGTAAGTGTGTGCTGATTTGTGGTAATTTATCGATAAAAAACATTGTAAAAATGCCGAATTAGTTCGTTTGGCCCAAAAGCGTAACAGGAAAGTGAGGCTGAACGAAGACGACGGACTCACTTCACCATCCAGCATTGGCCAGCGTAAGTTAGTGCCCCCCTCAAAAAAACCTCAATGGTACACACACGTCATGCATCCTATGTAATGATTCTCGTTTACTACGTTACCATGTCTAAATGAACATACTATTTGGACGATAGCGTCACACTCGTTCAAGAGACGACTCTCGAAACCATTTGCGACATCTTTGAAAGCTCCGAAGAGCTTCTCAATGAAGCCGCAGGAGTTCATTCCGGTGCACAGCAGCCGGAGTTCCGCGCCAGAGGAGAAGGGAATTTTCTTCCTTTATGAATTATTCGTCTCGTGCAACCAGCCCTTCGAGAGTGGGGATGGCGGTGCAGTTGTTGCCCCGTCAGACCGGACGAACTGAACTCTTTAATGTTTCCGGTCTCCGCGCTTTCTCAATTCCCTCCTCCCCACCTCTCTCTCTCATTCACTCTCGTGCTTCTGTCGCTTTCATCATCACCGGCGCCATCTTTCCTCTGGGTACTCTGCCCTCTCCCGAGGCGTAAAGGGGCATTAATATGAGCGATCTCTTCGCCGAGGTTTTTCATTCACGAGGAAGCCGTCGTGGGTGGCTGCGGAGGTAACCGTGGGTCATTGAGCGCGTACCTCAATAATTTTTTTAAACAAGTCGCCAATATTATAAATCGTCTTTCATGTCATCTACACCTACATATTACTCTGTAATCCACTTGAAGGGTATTTGGCAGGAGGAGGGATTTATAACCAACGTGCACTGTTGTGTAAAACTTTTTAAATTGATTAATTTATACCAGGGTTGAAATTCGCCATGAAAAAATCATTTGACTTGACCGGAAATCGAACCCGGATCTCCCAATTGCCGGTCAGGTGTGTTAGCCAGTTACACAACTAAGCCATCTTCCTTCAAGGCGAATTTCAAGGGGGGTTTATGCGAACTAGATGTTCAGGCCTCGAGTCTACATTGTAGCACGTGAGACGAAGTCGTGCTTACAAAGCCACTGTCGCGGTGGATAAACCAACATTGTCGTTATTAAAACGACGAAATTAATCTAATTTACAAACATTGCATATAACAAATGATGTGGTACGAAGTCACTCGCACGGGTGCATATACCTACACCAGGGTTGAAATTCGCTATGAAAATATCATTTGACTTGACCGGGAATCGAACCCGGATCTCCCAATTGCCGGTCAGGTGTGTTAGCCAGTTACACAACCAAGCCATCTTCCTTCAAGGCGAATTTCGAGGGGGGTTTATGCGAACTAGATGTTCAGGCCTCAAGTCTACATTGTAGCACGTGAGACGAAGTTGTGCTTACAAAGGCACTGTCGCGGTGGATAAACCCAACATTGTCGTTATTAAAACGACGAAATTGAGAAATTTCCAAACATTCCATGTAACTAATGATGTGGTACGAAGTCACTCGCACGGGTGCATATACACCAGGGTTGAAATTCGCTATGAAAAAAATCATTTGACTTGACCGGGAATCGAACCCGGATCTCCCAATTGCAGGTCAGTTTATCTGGCTAACACTCCTGACCGGCAAATGGGAGATCCGGGTTCGATTCCCGGTCAAGTCAGATGATTTTTTCATAGCGATCGGTCGAAGAAGAAATTAATTTTTGCTAAGCTAATTTTTTTTGTCTCTGAAAGAGATTAAGGCAGTTGATATCCAGGGAGCCTTTGGACCGTGGGAATCGCGTTGGTAGCGGTGTATCGACGCCCAAGGAGACTATTGTGAAGAATTTTAACAATATGTACTGATCGGATCAATAAATTATTTTTACCAGACCCAGTCTCAAAACTTTACGGACAAACCCTGGATTATCTAACAAACGCATCTTCTTCATCGATTCATACGGTCAGCGTGTCTACTACAACGAACACAGCGTACAAGATAGGTTACGAACTCCTTAAGTGACCACGTTGACAGTATTCTTCATGCTTTTTGGTTTTCTTATCAAATTAGTGCAATGTTATTCACACCCGTTGGATTTAAACGGGTACCTACCTTCCGCTAGTAGATATTAATATATAAAAATCTAGTGGTGTCTGTCTGTCTTATTATTATTATTTATTTTTCGGTAATAATTTAACAAGTACACATTAAAAAAAAGATCACATTATAGATTTTCCTCTTCGTCCATAGCACTTTAAACTTAATAAGTCCCTCACGATGTTAAGAGGACGCATCATACCCTTCGGCAAGGAAAAGTTCTGTCAAAAATCCACAAGATGGCGTCACTCGCACCCGATCGAGGCGTTTTGGTGTCAGTAGTCTCTCACTCCAGGATAACTCTCGCACAAGGCAACAGTCGTCGGTAAGTTTTAGCCAAGTCTCCGGCGCGTAAGTACAGGCAGCGCTTATATTAGATCTGTGAAAGAAGACTGAACTAATTGCATCACCGTCCGAGCACATCATGGCTGAAAACCATTCAGGTAGCTTGTCGAAATATACCAATTACAGATTATATCTTACAACCGTGACGGCTGTTACTTAGCATTCCGATAGAGGAGGGATTGATACATCTCCATTAGTTTTAGATATGTCAATAATAATAATAGTTTTTATAAAAATATACCATACATCTTGACGTTTTCCAGATGGTTCAATTTTGCTCCGGGATAAAATTTTCATGTTTCAGATACGAGCCACCCTTGGCAAAGGTCTATTATTTATACTATAAAAATTTCAAGTTGATGACGTAAGACTTTAACAAAAAATCTGGGGTCGGAAATCATCACAAATCCGACCTGTCGAGCGGGCGTGATGCGTCGCCTTAAGGAAGGCACTTCCTGGATGAGCAGGAACGGGGGATAACCCTCGGGGATGGTGTCCGCCCAGGCGATTCCAACCGCCAGCTTGGACTCTTCGCTCCCCGAGGCCAACCCCTCCTCCATGAATGGGCTGAGGCTCATCACTTAACGGCTTAGGTTTTCTGCATAGTGGCCGCCTTGGGTGCTTCATGGGTTTGCGAATCCTTGGCTGAGTCCCTGTCATATTAAGAATGAATCAAAGTATCAGTGAGGGAGACAAAATTGTCTAAGGAGTCGCAGTTAGTCTCAAAGGGGCCAAGAGGAACGAATCAATGGAAAAAATTATGCTTGTTTAGTGGAATAATGGTGAAAAATAAATAAACTGATGAGAATAAATCTAAAACGCTTAGAGAAATAAGTATTCGATGATCGTCATGATTGAAATCAACGCATAACTTGTGCGAAAGGGTTCTGAATATTGCCTTGCGCATTACAAAACATATTTTTAAAACCCCAAAACGAAACGAAGTCTGAAATGGCGCCATGAAAATGGTTGATATTCCGCTCTTTTTCCAGTCTTTTCTGTAGTTCACTTTTAAGTCTACTCATATAGTCAACAGTTTGAATTTTACCTCGGAAAAAGAGGGTTACTTCTTTATATATTACGCTTTTGCAAAGGGTAATGAGGTAATTCGCCAGCAAACCACCAGTTTTATTCAACCTATTGATTGGAATTCCGGCATATAGGCGGAATATATAAAGATGTCTTGCGTCAGTCAGAGCTTTTAGTTTAACGCATACATTTTTCCAAAGAGTGCGAACCGTAGTGCAACGGAAGGCTAAATGCCAAGCATCTCCATCGACTCCTGGACACCAAGGGCACTCAGCAGATTGACGAAGTCCAGCTGGCCTCAAGAAGTTGGTGTCTGCCCACCTTCCATGTGCCAACCTCCATGCTGCATCAGCGTCTCTTCCGGTGCTGGGATAGCCTCGTATGGATATCCAGAGAACATCTTCGCGGTATGCACCCTTTATTGGCCAGTTCTCACCAGCTTGTAGGTACTGAATTTCTTTGTACATTAGTCTTTTTCCGATCGGAAGAGTTTGAGCCTGTTTACTTCTAATGCTATGGAGGAAAAAGACCGGAATGGGCATTGGCGGGGGCCACCCTGTGGGAAAAGGGCGGCGGTTTGAGGAATCGGCTGAGTCGGAAACAATCTGTAGGTTGAAGGCCCTGGATGATTTAACAACACTATTATAGAAGTCGTCAGTTTGTGGGCACCTTTAATAGTCAGTTAGTATAAGTGTCTTATGGCCAGTTGCAGGAACGTAACATATGTATTCCACAAAGTTATGGGACCCATAAGCCATGACAACCATTCAATAAGTGTTGCACAAACATTCAATAAATTTATTGGTCTCATGACTTATGGCATGGAGTTATGAGTTCCATAAGTAGCCAAGATGGCGGATGCGTAATGAACCGCTTGGAGCCTTAATTACTTGATTAAAGAGTTGTTTTGAGACAAGTGACCAGTTTGTTTACTCTTACTGACTAATTATAATGTGCATTATCAGTTATTCATAGGCTAAACTTTCATAACTTTTATCCGGCGGTGGAAGATTAGATCATATATTCAAGGCTAGTAACTATTGGTAAATAAGTTTAGTAACTAATAGATGTATTCATGCAACCCGAATATATTTATGAGTTCTATAACTTTATGGATCTCATAACTATTGATTCCATAACTAAATTTTCTTGCAACCGGCCATTATAAGATAAGACTCTGATAAGAGTCCCATGACTTGCCATAGGGACCTATAACGTTCCAATGCATGTGCTGCCAATATCTGCCAAGTCGAACAAAAGGGTCCTTTAAGCAGTCTTTGCCAAAACAACATTCTAAAGGATATAATCTTGTGCTCAATATTTATCAGTCCAAGTCCACCTTCTTTGACTGGAGTGGTCAAAATCTCTGCTCTGACCCAATGTTTAGATTCAGACCAGACAAAGTTTATCAGTTTGCTTTGTGGTTGTCGACTTACCCTAGGCGGTGGGGAGATATTCTGTAGAAAGTGCCATAATTTTGGCACAGTAAATTTATTTACAACTAAGACCAGACCCCTCAGGGATAGGGGCGCTGCTCTTGAACGCCAATTTCGTAAGGAACTGTCAACTAGGTCTTGCAGTTTTCGAGTTAATTGTTCATTTTGAATGACTTCGTTATTTGCGAGGTAAAAAAATGTTAAAACTTGCCAAAGACTGGCTTCTTTCTCAAGAAAAAATTGAACATTTGTTTTGATGGAATTTCATTGTAACATTACTTATGTAACAGCTACTGCGTTTATTTTTATGGCATACATTTTTGGAATTTGCTGGTGGCTCAATTCTGGTCTTATGACCTTGGAGACCACCTAAAGCTGCCTCTTCTTTGCTATTACCAGTTTGTGTAACAAAAATTCTTTGGGAGTAAATAAATTATTATTATTCTAATTAAACACCGAGAAATTTTAATCCTATATTGGTCCATTATAGCCCAAAGGTTCGTCGTGTCTGATTCTCCAGCTACCTGCCCACATTCCTCTACTCTTAATGGCATTTAAAATTGCTCCCGATATTTGGGCGTAGTTATTGAAGCAATGAGCTGATTTTTCAAAGTCTTCTTCGTTATCGACAAAAACGCTGATGTCATCAGCGCATGTGCTGACCACCAGGCTAACTTCTGCGTCACCGGGCAGGAGAATTCCATTCAGGGACTGTTTCAAAAGCCTGAGAAAAGGTTCGATCGTTAAGGAATACAGTTGTCCGGAAAGCGGACAGCCTAACCTAATCCCTTATAGCAAAAGAAAAAGGAGCTGTAAGAGTTTTATCCACTCTTACCATGCCTTTAGCACCGTTATACAAACTTTGAATCATTGAGGCGAAGGTTGGTCCAAACCCCATTTTTTCTCCAACTAAATACAGATAATTATGCTTTACTCTGTCAAAGGCCTTGCTTTGGTCCAGGGAAACGATGGTAAGTGGCTCCATCTGGCTGTTTTTCCAGCGAATTGTGTCCCGCTAAAGGGCAGTGGAGTCAAAAATTGACCTCCCTGGAATGCAGTTACTCTGTTCAGAGGAAACTACTGATGCTATCACTCTGGACATTTTGTGACAGCGCTTTTGCAGTGATCTTACAGTCCGTGTTTGTGAGTGACAAGGGTCTCCAGTTTTCAATGTCTGAGGTATCGCCTCCTTTACTCATCAGTGATATTATCGACGTGGAGGTGGTTCGTGGTAGATTTTTGCCATTGAAGGATTTATTAGCCATTTCAAAAAACTGATTTTTTTAACTCGCTCCAAAAAGTTATATAGAATTCAACTGTTAGTCCATCTACTCCTGGCGACTTTCGCTTACTAAGACACTTGAGTGCTGCCGGGAAATCATCAGCTGACAGTGGAGTTTCTAGATAACGACGATCTGACTCACTCAGTGTTTGGAGGGTGTCAATTAATTCACTATGCATAATGTGATTCTCTTCTTCTTCGGCATGGAGAGTTGCGAAATGCGAATGGATGAACCTTCTAAATTCTGACGGCTCACTCAGTTCCCTGCCACCTACCATTACCTTCGTTAATTGTTTTGGTTGGCATCTGACTGCCCATCTTGATAGATGGTCTGTGGCAGAGGAATCAGATAACGTTAACGTGTCCCAACCTAGCGTTTTTAGCACTTTTTCTGCTTGTAATCTGTAGTACTCCTTGGATAGTTGAGTAGAAGGTTGTTATGCACTTAAATTATGTTGGTTTATTTCGTAAATCCTTTAGTGTTAAACACATATGTAGTATTTAGTGCTAATTTTTTGCTAGTGTTAAATAAAAGCGCAACAGAAAAAATTATAAAAAGGCACGAATGGCCTAGCAGGACCATAAAGTTATAAAGTTGATTAGATGGCGTGAATTTTACAAGATTTACATTATATTGCTTTTATGTTTTAGGTATTGAATTTGTACACTTTTGTAAATTCCATGTAATAACCGAAAAAGGTAATTGAATAAACTGACAAGAATCACCTTCTTAAAAAAAAGCAGATCGATTTGACTGGCCATTGGCTATTGACTGGCCATTCGAGTGACGTCACTGATGTCGCTTTCAAGCCTTTTTTTTGTAATAATCATCATAATGTATGTTGACATAATTAAAATTATTTTTTTTATTAGATACATCACCGTACTTAATGAGTACTTTCAAAGTAAACAATTCACTTCTGACCTGAAGAGCAAACATCTGCAATGCTATGAATACTGTCGTCTACGAAAATAGAAGAGGAAGAGAGCCCGAATAGCCTCCACTGCCAGGTAGGACGGAAGTTGTGATAATAAAGAAATGGTGATGATCGATGGAGATCTGGGCATGTACTAACCCGAAGGAATATTGCTGTCTTCCTACTAAATACCACCTTAACCGGTTGGATACAAAATTGAAAAATACGCATTAGGTTGACAATAAGTATAATCGGAAATATGCCCTCATAATTTAGACGTGCCCTATCAGAACATAGTATTTCCGTGGTCCCCTTTCGCAACGAAATAATTCAATTTATGTTCCATTAAAAATTACAAAAATGCGACATGCTTCGTCAGCTGCAGTTTGGTTCAGGGCCAAAGCAAATCTTCGGCAGTAATAAATTCGGAGGTTTGCCTGGAAGGTGGGCCTAGAGATGGGCTAAGTTGATCATTTTAGTGATTCGATCATTTTGATTCCAGTCACTTAAAAGATTCGATCAACTGATTCAATCATTTGATTCTTATGACTCGTGAGTCAGATTGATTAGATGAATCACGAGACTCACGTGAATCGAAAGACTCCAATGAATCAAGATTGAAGAGACTCAAACACTCGAATGATGCTAATTGATATCATAAATCTATTTGAATAATTTGAATAACTGATTAAGGATAATTACTATCGTGCTTAGAAATTTAGGAAGGCTGATTGATTTCCATATTCCACGAATTTTGGATCCGCATTAAATTGGAGATTTCCAAGTACTATTGTCACGAGAATATTTATAGAGGAAAAACTGTCACAGACTCTGAATTCGAGGAGAATAACGTAAAACTATGTACATGAAAATTAAATCACCAGCTCAGACTGCACAAATTAATGTGCATGAATGTTTTCTGACCTGCTGTATTGAATTCCATTCAATTAGGGGCTTTCAACTGAGCAGGTAATTACAATTCTTACCAAGTTTACCAACTGTAATGATGCGCTGATATTGTAACAAGGGTTAAATTTCATCGTTTTTAAAATGAGCACCTTGTCTCCAACTATGCTATACAAACATAAACTCTCTGACCAAATATTAACGGATTTATGCCCATGAAGATATCTCTCTGAAATTTCATAACTAGACATAACGGATAGCGTACCTGTGAATACGTTTTTCCACTTAATATCACATTCAATCACACGGCAGACGGAAACACAAAATGATTGAATGATCGAATCATTTTCCCGAAATGAATCATGAGTCGTTTGACTCACTTGGTGATTCAATCATTTTTAACGAATCGATCATGAACGACCCATCACTAGTTTGAACCGCTCGAGATTCTCTCGATCGCGTAACTAAGGAGTCACGTGGCACAACGAAGAACTGTTGGAGATTTTGACGAGATATATCCTCACCGATGAATAACTCAAGTGTCTGATATGCTGTTCATTGCGTCACTGATCGCGACTGTCATCTTCGCCAATAATAGTTCTGCGAAAGAAAACTCGACCGAGGATGCTGTTTGAGATTTTTACGAGTGTTTTGAATGCACCCAAATCCGAACCCCTTCGTTATTGTCCCACGTGACTCCCTAGTTACGTGATCGAAATTATCTCGATCGTTTCAAAGACAACCCCTATTGCGAAAGTGCTACACTCCACTCTTGCCCCATATACCCTTGAAACACAGTTTTCCCCTATCATCCTTTGAAAGTGTTCTTTATTGCATCTCTCGTGATTTTCTCGATAAATTCCGTTGCCGGTCTTTCTCTGAAGCCATTTTCATTCATTTCTCCTTCCAATATGGTTCCCAGGAAATTTTTTGGAATTATTCAAGTGTTTCTTATTGTCTCGGAAAATGTCGAACGATTTATTTTTAAACGACGCGGAGATATAATGACAAATACTCCATCACACACCTTCCTCACACTTTTCCTACCCGTCCAGATGATTTTTCCGATAATCGATTAATGGGACACCCTTTCAACTAGCGTGCTTAACGCTTTATATTCTGGTCATTTCTATTGCACAAGTGCCTGCCTTTAGTTACTGATGTGCAGGGATTTTTTTCATAAATTTTGCAACGTAACATTTAGAAAAATGCCAATTTTAATGTCTTTTAGGTAATAACTTTATCGCAGACGACTAATTCTTTTAATGAGAGTTAAATTTTTCAAATGATACCTTTAAGATCCATGTCAGTTATTTGTTAACAGTTAAAATTATTACGACGCAAGTCTCGGGGGATTTCTGGCAACGCCGCGTCATTAGCACACATTATCAGCGTTAACAATGAATACACACGGATATGCTTGACAGCAAATCTCCAGTGACAATAGTCGCCGTAGGACATTGTTGCAGCTTGATTATTTACATTATTTGATCCTCAAAAATACCTCCTTCGCTATTTAAGTTGTTGATAACACCATTCGATGTGTCAAAAAGGAAATAAGTAAGCTTCAATGGTTAATTTTAATTGTCTGTTCCGGTAAATAAATACCAGGACCATTCTGGGAAGACAGCTCGTTTCAACGCCATATCCCCGCTAGAAAAACTGGGAAAAAAATAATTTTTCCAAGGGTAAAAATTAAATTTAACTTTCAACCTTTGGTGGTCTCAGACATGACTTCATACTGCCCGAAAATAAAAAAAGTTCTTGAAACCAAATAAGTAAATTTTTGATGAAGATAATAACCAACCAAATAATTTATTTATTTTTTTACAAAAAACGTAAATGTTTATACGTTAATTTAATTGTTGGTTGTTAACATTTTTTTACTGTTTGAAGTTGTGTGTTACCATGTTACTGTTCAATAATGAGCTCGATGGCAGGTAAATTTTCGAGTCCTCAAACTTTTGTACTAATATTTGTGTAAATACCTGGCTGTGTGTCTCTTTGTTTTGTTTTGCAAAGCCCTGAAGATGCCAATATATTTGTAAATACGTTGGCAGTGAGTTAAATACATGAATGACCAAATATTCAAGAGACTTCTTATTATCTATGTTATGTTGGTCGAGAAAGTTATAATTTAAGAGTATAACTACCAATTTCGCTTAACTACCTCGAAAATTGCAATAAATGAGCTTAATTCTGAACATAAAAAATGTACAATTCCGAATTGTGAATTAAGCATGTTTTTCTTCATGGTAATTCGATCATGAAGTAGCGCGAAAAAAAAAGAGCGCTGATATTCCGAATGCGAACGTCATGCTAAGTTCTCTAACGTGGCTGTTCTCGTGTTTTAGTCACGGAAATCTCCAATTTATTCAAAATAGATCCAAATGATTACAAGCTATTCTAGGACATAGTGCCGCCTGGGAGAAGGAACAATATCCGTCTGAATATTTATCGAAATCGATTGGTTGTTGCCTCGAAAGTTCTATCGATATACTCATGGCGTCGTCCCCTGAATTTTTCCATGCATAATGTAGTCTGGAATATCAATGGCAAATAAGATATGCCGCTAAAATTCGCTGGGTAGTTCTACAGTCCAACCCCCAAATTCCGGTTGCGTTTCTAAAACTCGAGCGTTTTTAGCCCTCTGTTTACTACCGGAATATTTTAAAGAATTACATAAAATTTTTTGGTTAAGTTTATGGTGGATTAACACTTGCAAGTTAATTGCGCAAGTTACTTGCGGCTTTTCACTCTCTGCAACTCCACGAGTATATCGCTAAGAAAGTCCAACAGATTAACCAATATATCTCTGCAATAGCTTTTGAAACAATTTTAGTCCGAGTAAAATTCCCCGCAAGCTTTTCTGCAGAAGTAAACTTGAAGAAGTGACTCACCCAAAATTGTAAAAACGCATCCTCAGTCTTTCTTTCTGCATAACATTTTTCATTGTAATAACATTATTTTTGGGCAGTAAAAACGCGTTTGACATTCGTTGCATTTTTTAATGATCTCGCGATCGGAAACATTTGGAAATAGAAGGAAATAAAACGAACCATCATCTTACTAATAAAATAAAATCTAGTGGTCTGTTTGTCTGTTATTCAATCACTCATAAGGCACTATATCGATTGAAACAAAATTTGACAGGAAGATACTTGATATATCTTGTTCACTCATAGGCTATAGAAAAAGGGCCTTGGGACCCTAGAAGACCCTCAAGCGGGCCCTTTTATCGCCAAAAATTGGCCCTGGAAGATAATTCTTGCCTGTATTAGAGACGCGTAAAATATACCTATACTGAATGTATGTACAACAATCATGTGGTCGTAAGTCTCGCTGGGACTCCAGAGGGCCCAAGGTTCCCAAAGAATGCTTTCTTAAAAGCCTAATAAGTATTTAACGAGTGAACCGATTTTAGTGAAATTTTCACACATGGGTCCAGTAAAGCTTTTTTAAGGAAATTGGGACTATATAAGGAAGGCCCCTGGGCCCCAAGGGCAGCGTATTGGGCCGTCTGGTGTCTTATGGGTTTGAAAAACTCGAGTCTAAACATTTTGGTTCAAGTACAGAGGTTTCTCTTTTTGCATATTTGTATTAGTTCTACTGAAGATTGAAGGCTAAAGTTTACGCCATTAGATGGATAAAAGATTTCAGTTTCTTATTTTTTCATTCAATTTTCTTATACGAATAAAATTTCCCTAGAAATCGCGTTTTTATTGTCAAAATCATGAATGTTACTTCTGTCAACAATAGGGTATTTCCTGGGTAACCGTTGAATTAGCATTAGCTTTAGAAGGGAAATGGGACCTTTACAATGGCGGCTGGGTTTTACATCTAGAGATAGGTATCACAGTGGCCATCTCGGCCGTATACTGGAATGTTGCTGATTGCGATATTTTCGGGGATGTTTTCGCCTAAAATTGGCAAAATTCATTTCAAGTGGACTAATTTAAGTTGAATCCATGTAAAACAGGAGAATGCCACGATGTTATATTAATGCGACTAGCCTCTGGAATGCAAATGGCCTGTAGTTTAATTTATATATGTTACTGCAAAAGAATGTCGAAACTCGGTATTCATAATATAATGCGGTTTTCATCCGCTTAATTAAAAAATAAAACTAAAATTATAGCTGGTTTTCCATAGAAAAAATATACACCTCATGATTGACTCAAACTTACAACCTATACGCTCTGTCTTTCTTTCATCCCCCGTTGAATTTCAACGCGTACATTTGCTAGTTATGAATACATCTTTTGCGGAAAACTAAGTAACTCATCATTTCGTTATGAAGGAATTCCACCAAGTTACTGCCAATACCATTATTTCTATGAAACTTAGGAGCTTATAGTAGATCGCGAAGTATTGGACGGAGGTGAAAATAGAGAGAAGCCTGATCTGGTGAAGATGGCCCTATTCCTCTCCATAGTTTTAGAAAATTTGAGCTGATTATGGCCATAATACGATTATATACAACGCCTATATTGTGCAAATAGATAGAATGGTGTGTTGTTTACCTATTTTCTACCTACCCGTATTTTCTTGGAGATTTTCTTTCTAGATATCGTATTTACTTGCTCCTTGATAAAGCAGTGTACAGGCAATTCAGCTAGTTGTGTGATATTAAAGGAGACATCGCGTAACAGTAATTGAGGACGAAGACAAGACATATGTTATCTTAAAGTGGAGTGAAAATGCCGGAAATTGGTAATGTCTTTCCGCCCCATGTTCCCGGGTTCGTGAGAAAATTGCTAATAAACATTTTCGTCCCAAGAAAATACTTACGATTTCGCGCTTTACACTGCAAGGTGAAATGGCCGAGGTGTATAAGGCGTTAGTGCCTATTGTGCTCAGTTGGAGTGGGACGTCGCGGGTTCGAGGCTCATACATGCATACATTTTTTTCGCTCGAATATACTTCGGAAACCACGAAAGATGCCAGATTCCGAGCGTATACGACAGTAACTACGGTTTTTTTTCGTTTTAAAACTAGTTTCTGGAATTTCTACTGCCCAGAGTGTTGTGGACAATTGTGGAGTTTTTATCATTTGCTCGGAAGGAGAGTTGGAGGAGAAAGGAGCGTCATTGGCCGAGTATTTCCGATTTTGAAATACTTTTTGAAGTGTGGTACATGCTGGTGAAAGTTACTCTTACACTATAGTGCATGTCATTGATGGTTCACCACCTGCCAAACACTCTTGATGTAGCGTGCAGTGTATAATGTAGATGTACGTGTAATCTTCTCCATTTTAGGTAAGTATCCTCTATTTTCTTCCAAGTAGAGGAGGAATAACAAGACTGAATAAAGTGATCCAGATAAGTCGCCAAAACAATTTTGTCGCCTGAAATCTTCGTCCTAAAATGTTGGGTCCCTACACTATTCACTTCTGCACATTCCGGCAGTTCAAGGACTTCTGAAGCTATCAGTGGCGATTTATTATCACATTTAAGGAAAATTTACGGTACTGACCAAGTCTTAAGGCGGTTCTAGACGACCTGTTGTATGTTCGGACGTGCATTGAAAACTGCGTCGTGGTTAGCGGTGAATTGCAAGAAATTGCTTGCGCAAATTCATCCAAGACAGACGAGAAAATACCCTCTGCTCCAGTTTTGTGCCCACGTGCTTACAATTTATGTTAGTGCATCAAATTGTGCAATTCTGCGATAGTGAACTTTTGGAAAAAGAATGGCTTTTCCCGGAATAATTATTGCATCAAAGAAAAGAAAATATCTAACGTAGAATCTATTAAAAACTTAGGCGTCACCATCACTGAAGACATGTCATGAGGGAAACACATCAGGGAAATTACTAGTGTAGCAAACCGTAGATTAGGATTCGTAAAAAGGGTTCTAGGCTAATGCGATGAGAGAGTACGAGAAAGAAGCTATTTTACATTTGTCAGGCCTCATTTAGAATATGCCGCTAGTATATGGGATCCCTACGAAGAAGGTATGATGAAAGAATTAGAGCGCGTGCAAAGGAGATCTGCTAGGTTTGTTAAAGGCCGTTATGATAATTGTATAAGTGTTACGAGTTTAATAGAAGAACTAGGATGGGAATTACTATCAGAACGCAGGTTGAAATATAGCTTAAACCTTTTTAGTAAATTCGAAACCGATTTGTTCACAGATGACGTTAGATATATATTAAGAACCCCTGCGTATTATGCTAGGTTTGATCAGATAAACAAGTTTAGAGAGATAGATTGTCGTACCGATAGATTTAAAATGTCATTTTTTCCGTGTATCATAAGAGAGAACAATAGGCAGCGTAGCAAAGGGATAGGTAGGTGAAATATAGTAAGAGTAGTCTGTAGTGCATGATGCATGTAATAACAACCAATAATCCCTTCCTTATTATGTAGATACTAACCATCTAGCTTTAATGTGACCCTATTATCTAGCATATCTCCCTTAAATATTCTAGTTGCATGTCAATAGTGCATGTCAATAGTGCATGTTTGGTGACCTTCACCCCCTGCCACACACCCTCGCGGTGGCTCGCAGGGTATTACGTAGATTTTGATGTAGAAGAATTTAATTCCTCGTGCAAAATGGCCTTTACATGTCATGATGCCCTATTATTCGAATTTTTCCCCTCAGCTCCGACAGGGAATCAAAGATTTTAGGTCTTCTATGGAAATTTGGGTCTTTATGGGACCTCATTCAGTATGTACTCAGTTCGCGGAGGAATCTCGGAAAGTCCGTGGATATGACGTCAGAGCCCCCGACATTTGAATAGCCAAAATTGAACTTTTCGAAGTTTTAGCTGTATCCGCGCGAGGAGATGCATGAACACATTCACCACTAAAATTGCACCGTGCAGGCCCCAAAAATTGCGCAAATACATAGATGCGCGGCCGAAAAATAGCCCCCGGTCTAATTTGGAGAATTTGTCCACGCATTTTTCCATCTTGTAAACATGATTCGAGACGTTGGAATCGCTTCACTGTCGAGGCTCGGAAAGTCCGAGACCATAAGGAATAACCCACAGGCCTGTAGATCTCGGAAGCCACCAGCGCGTCCTTCATCTGGTTAATAAATATTTACCTTCAGCGAATTGGCCAATTATCGAGCATAACGAATCCGTCCACACCTTCCCTTTGTGGAAGTCCCATCAATTACCCCGCCTAACTCACGGTGCAATCGAGCTTCGCGCCATAATAAAAAAAACAAAAGATAGAGAGCCAAGCGAAAACCTTCTCCCCGAATGCCTTTCGCGGGCATCTCAAGGACGCGCCGGCTCGGTGGGGGCCGGTTGATCGAGCGTTACATGGCTTGGCAGTGGGTGGGCCGCTGCCGATACACAACGAATAACTGCCGAGTCTTTTAAATTACGCACTTGCGGCGCAAATCGCGTGTCTTTTGCGCGTCTGTATTTTTGAGTCGTGCGAGGGCAGCGAGCGTGGTCGTGATGGCGATAAAAGAATAACGTTCCTTCAACGCGCTAGATATGCATACGCCGATAAAAATGTATTTTTCGACATTTATTCTTTATAATTCAAGCGTCCCAAACAAGCGTTTGTTGTACAAACGTTTTTCACGTTAGTACAACAAACGCTTGTTGACTATGGAAATTGCAAATCATTGTTGACTATGGAAACCAAGGAATTTGATTAAATCATGCTCTGCGATAGTAGAAATGTACTATTAATTTGATAAAATGAAATTAACATGTATTACTGAATAAATAACGTTAGATAACCCTATATCTTTAACAAGTGAATGAACGAAATAACCAAATAAAACGTATTTTTTTGCTTTAACTTTCAAGCGTTTGTTGCACTAACGTTTGATTTCAACAATTAGTTCCCCTTGATAGTAAGAATACACCTAAAGTGAATGAAAGAACACTAATATATTATTATTATTAATGTAGTATCCTGCCGATAAAGGTAGGTTTTGTCGAACGTCAGAGAATCTCCTCCCGGTTTTCTACATTTTCAGGGGCCTATCTCCCTCTAGCATATCCCATATATCCTGTATATCCTAGTATATCCTAACGTATCCTAGTGTATCCTAACATATCCTGTTATTATTTGGAGCATTTTTCCACGCATCTGTCCATCCACGTACTTGAGCGGGAACATGTATCTTGTAAGCACGCCTTTAGGACGTCGAAATTGCTTCGCCGTCGACGCTCGGCCATTCCAAGACCGTACCGAATAACCCACAGGCCTGTGAACTGGATGGATATTGTTAATTGACCCAATATTTTTAATGGGTGCATTCTTACCAAATAAAAGTAACATAAACCCAGTACATAAAGATGATGTCTGGACTCTGGAGGTAGATTTCTCGGGTTTCCATCCGGGTCAAAGTAGTAAGTCTGTACCCTCCTCCTCTGTACTCCTACTCCTTTGGCCCAGATGGAAACCCGAGAAATCTACCTCCATAGCATTCACCGGGAAAGCCTGAAATCGTTCAAGATGATGTCTGTTTGAATGAGAATTGGCTTCTATAATCTGACGGCATAGCTCACAGTTCACGCTTCGAAATCATTCATTTTTCTTCAAACTTTTTCTATCACAATGATCTCTGCCCTACCCTCTATCCTAAAAAAAGGTCTACAGTGGTATTATGCTAGGTTTGATCATATTAACAAGATTAGAGAAATAGATTGTCGTATCGATAGATTTAAAATGTCATTTTTCCCGCGTACCATAAGAGAGAACAATAGGCAGCGTAGCAAAGGGATAGGTAGGTAAAATATAGAGTAGTCTGTAGTGTATGATGCATGTAATAACAACTAATAATCCCTTTCTTATTATGTAGATACTAACCATCTAGCTGCATGTGACCCTGTTCTCTAGCATGTCTCCCTTAAATATCCTAGTTGCATGTCAATAGTGCATGTTTGGTGATCTTCGCCCCCTGCCACACACCCTCGTGGTGGCTCGCAGGGTATTACGTAGATGTAGATGTAGATCAGTAATTAAATTTTTGGTACATCGAATTTCATGATACACATGGACTGATAAGCCATGACTCTTGTCTTCACGTACGGGAAACAATGATAGAAGGAGAAATAAAATGGAAGGATTGACTATGGAAACCAAGGAATGCTCATTTCTGGTAAATTGTGAAGGATTTTGAAATGAAGATTGCGGTGTGAGGGTTCACAGCGGTTGGCAGATGGGAGAAAGAAGTGAAGAGGAGCGACAAACCAATCTGCGGTGTGACGTCGGTTGACGGAAGGCGTGATTTGACTATTCAGAGAAAATTACTGAGCTTATTGGAAGACAATGGACGGTAAATTTGCCGCATGAAATTTAATAGTCAAATAATTTAGTGGTTATTTAACAATTCGATTAAATTAAGCAGCCTGAGTGGGCCGTCTAAATGGCCTGTATCCAATCTCTGACTTGAGGCTCTCTATGTACGCCTCTGTGTTGAAAGAACGTTAAATTGCCAGGAAACCAAGAAAAAAATTGCCAAAATAGGAGACAAATCGTGAAATCGGGCAGACGAGTAGTTCTCCGTACGCTCACTGGGCAAGCATGAGGGCCGTATTCATGGTCGTAACCTGGGTGTACCTCAGGTGTGGAGGGACCCCTTGGCTCAGAAATGGTATTCATAGTCGTTACTCAGGGGACTGCCGTCCCCTAACCCTCCCCCTGGCCGTCGATTTCCTGGGTAAGACATGAAGATTACCCAAAGCTCCCTTAACGCAGTACTGCTGCCCACACGTGGGATGAATTGATACTACTGTACTAATGAAAGTACACGATAATATCAACAACTTTCCATAGTAACGTCTTCTGTTTACACACATGGGTACTTATTGAACCACCCTCGTATTCCTCACCATTCATATTACATAAATATTTAAGTAATATTATAGAAATTCTCTCATATTCCTTCAATCATTTTTAATCAACATTGTGTGACAGTATACTATATTATTGTTTATAGCGTGCTTGGTTACGGTGATAAATGAGCATCGAAAACATCGAGAACCATTCAGCGGAACCGTTCATATGTATTTTTCCGCGGGATTGTTGCCAAATCTCTTACCCAAGCGACTCCTGGCTGGGTGTTACCCAGGGAAGGCTTATGAATCGCTCAGCGTAGGAGACCCCTAGATGTTTCCTGGCTAGGGGATACCCAGGTAGCCCCTAGGAATACGACTAAGAATACGGGCCTAAGACGCCAGCGGTCTATATTGTTGAATCCGTCCGCAAGGAAGCAGTTTCGAATGTATTGTAACGAAATGCCAGAGTTTGAAAGGTCGGAGGCGATTCATTTTGATGAGGCGACCGATAACTGGGGGGGGGGGTCATTCGCGCCTAAATGAGTGGGTGGTCACAGGTGATGAGCATCAAGAGGTAAACATCAATATTTAAGACTACCGTTAAGTGTCATTGTCTCTATTCAATCTTTCATCGAAAACACGTCAAACAATATTAAGGTGCTTGTAGGGTGAATCGTGAGTCGTTGACTGCACATTTTAATAACTTTTCAAGTAAGCCGAAAAAAAAATTCTTGAACCACAATCCACTTAAGAACACCCGTTTACGCATTGTAAAAGAACAATACATGTTGTAATATATCTATTATGCAAAAATTATATTTTTAATGTTTCGTCTCAACCGGAGCATTGTTACGACTTGGGTTTACGCCGCGGAATACGAAATTCAACCAAAAATCGTTAGTAAATACGTATTTTTTATTCGGCACGACACCTTTATATTTATTAATAACCATTATATTAATATAAAACGTATGTTTTCGCGTTTTGGCGAGCATTCGTACATTTGTGATCGAATTATTTAAAAATATATGTCAAGTACCATACGGCTACAGACCCTCAAGTCAGAGACTTTAAAGCTCGGTTCCACTTCTAATTGGTGGGCTAAGGAATATGGCAGAGAAAATGAAAATGAGAGAATTTTGAACGAATAACGTTACAAATATTTGTAAACATAGCTTAGTAGCAACAGTGACAACGTAACCTCTACTTTTATGCGAGTGTTATCTATTATTCATGAATATATATTATGGCTTGTTATCTCATCGCCAAAAACTGTTGTCTAGAATTCCGTAAACAAACAACTTTTTGGAATGTGGTGCCGCCTATTGATGAAAGACGGAAGTTCAAATGTAAATACAGTGGATAATTTGTAAATAAACACGTCTTACTGGTTTTACTTACAAGTAATCATAATGTAGTGTATAAATAATGTAGTACTACACGCGGGATGTAATTATACAATTTTTAATATCGTTTTAATGTGGCATCTTCATGAGTATTCCCAATGGCCATCATTGCGGTGTAGGTATAAAGAAATGCACTTAGCGCCGCCTTGAACAGATTCTTATTTTTCAACCCAAGTCTCTTATTTTGGGTCCCCGTGGACGCGTACCCTGTTTTACAGCCTGGTACGAAGCAAGGCCTGTTTAAACTAGGCATTCTAAATTCTTCATTTAAACCGAACGGGCTTAATGCATTCAAATTAGAATCAGAGTCTGGAAAACATCGTCGTCGGTACACGATGGACGTTTCATAAACCTCTTACACATTTCCTGTGATAGATATTTCCTCTCTAGCATATACGAATTAACTTTTAGTTCACAAAAATAGCAAGATATTATTAAAAGTATCAAGTAATTCATATCTCCTCGATCGTCGGTGAATACTCACCACAGTCTCACGTTAGCAAAAATTAACTACGTCTATTTACAATAACAACTGAAAAGACTCTAATCGAAGTGGCGCCAAGGACTGGGTGAACTAATAGTGGAAATTTAGGCAACACGTAGCCTAGGCAACAATTCCAAACATCCGAAGCCATAATATATATTCATGCTATTATGATTTAACATTAAATTAAATCTTAAATAATAAAAACAATAAATAAATTAAATTAATTAATTAATAATCTAATATTTAAGTGGTTATTTAACTATTTGAATAAATTAAGCACCCAGAGCGGGCCATTTAACATGGCCGGTGTCCAGTCTGTGGCCTGAGGGTCCTTACAAACGGCGGTGAGTTAAAAGAACATTGAAGAGCCAAGAAACCAAGATGGTATCACTCATTTTTTCGCTTTTATCCAAACACATTTCTAACAAGCATACGTGTTCAAATCATTACGTAAATCTGTTTATAAACGAATATTTCTCCAACCACCTAAACTGCAAGTTTCCCTGTTTTTGGTGATTCTGTTTACTATTGTGTACGACCAGACTACAGTGATGCGTTACAATTCCTTGCAATCCTAGATTTTGTCTGTATTTCCAGAATATTCAGACCTTTGAAATGGTCGACGTCCAAGTTTTCTCGGCGCAGGATAACACGGCATTAAAGTGAAACTCAGCGGGTTTGTGTTTATTACGGTGGGTCTTGTTTCAATGATTACCTGCCCACTACGAGGTGACTAACATGCGTCCTCAAGAGATATTTTTAAGGTGAGATCAACAAAATTGGTATAATTTGCCTTCCCGTGGACCACACTGCTGCTTTCTGTAAGCGAGCCAAGTTAGTTTAAGTGGGATTTTTCACTTTGAAAACTGTATACAGGGTTTTTCTGGAGGAAAGTTCGAAACTTCTAAAGGAAAGTTCGAAACTTCTGGAGGAGGCAGGGGAGGTGATTTTAAGCGTTTTTATCATAGCAACATGGGGTCGACAACTTCTTAGTTACCGAGCTATGGCAACGTAAACATTTTTTCAGAAGTATTCTGCAATAACAATGAAAACGCCGAATTTCAATGACTAGTATCGATTGTGGAGATTCGAAACTTCTCGCAGTGGTGCATAAGATATGTGTTGTTCTTGTACTGCTATCACCAATGCTAACGGTATCTTATTTTCAAGATGGTTCTCGAATTTTCGTCGAAATTTAATTCCTCAAAAACAAATAAGGTACGATAGCGCTCTTAATTTCAGAGATATCAAAAAATGTGTAAGAAAAAATTTTTAGTAAATTTATTTGTCAATTCATTGCAGAAAAAAATCACATCTAGTTCTTTTAAAATACGGAAGATATGGCAACGTAACTGATGTTAATACAACGAGGCAACAAATCTTCTTGCGGATAAGAGCTTAATTCGCTTAGGAACCTCGGTAATCAGTGACACTTAATCAAAACTTGCCTTTGAGAAAAATACAATTAGAGAATACGCAACCAAGGTCATGGTCTGCTTGCTGAGAGTTATGAAGTTAACAGTCACAGTAACAGTCTGCAACTGTATGACACATCTTGCGCAAGTCATCACACCCACGCCACATCTACACTGTGGTTGCAGTAGACGTAAAGTCTTCGGATGATGTCAAATACCTTGGGACTACCTTAACTTGGGACGCATCGTGGGGAACACACGTAAGAAAAATATGCGGTACAGGATTAAAGAAACTGGGATTTATCAAGCGTATAATAGGAAGGTCCTCGGATGGATAAGTAAAAGAGAGATGCTACTTCGCTCTGGTTAGGGTCACGCCTCGGATACGCCTCGAATACGCCTCGAGCATTTGGGAACCTGGACAGAAACACTTAATCCAAAAGTAAATAAAATACAAAGGAGAGCTGTGAGGTTAGTTATAAACTGTTGCGAGGGAACAAATAGTGTTACAAAGCTTCCCGAGGGATAAGTTTGGGAGCTGCTAGAGACTGCTACTTCGCTCTGTTTAGGCCACACCTCGAATAAGCTTTGAATGTGGCTATCAGCAATGTTTAGCTTGCTTTAGAAATGTATAACTGGTGCGTTAAAGTGCGACACAAAGAATATTATCATGAAGCCACACTGCAACTCCGACAGAAGAGATAAATATAACTAATAACTTCAGGCTTAACTTTGTGAAACCTCTCCATACTTAACGGAAATTAAAATACACTTTGTATAGGTTCACTAGATGGGTTTATTGGGAATGTGACGGAGCCATGGTCGTTCCCTGGACCTGAAGATGTCATTATGTGAGGAAACCATGGTCGTTCCCAATAAACCCATCCAGTGAACCTATACAAAAGTGTATTTTAATTTCCGTTAAGAAGAGATAGCATAAGAGAGAAATATTGCCGAACAGGAAGGTACAAAAATTCGTTCTTTCCGCGCAGAATTAGTGACCATAATAAAATCTGAGCTCCACTCAATACTCCCGTTATGCACATTTCACCTCCGAAAATCTTTTACTTATGTCCTGCCTACCATAAACTTTTACACCGCTGGTGTCCTAACACTCCCTGCCACACGCGCACGCGGCGGCCCGCAGGGGAGTGTGCAGGTGTAGATGAAGTTAATATATTGTATCATCCATGACGCAAAAACTATTTATGTTGCTGAAATTGCCAGTGAATAACTAAGTATACTCGAAAGGTTTTAATTTTACTATTTTTTTCACGCCTTGCGCAGGAAACGTCCTTACCATCCGAGAATTTTATGGGATTCTGTAAACATTACTGTGGAAATTAATGGATTTATTATTGACGAGTGTTGATAAAGCATAAAAACTACGCACTTTAAATTCTTGATGACATCTATGCTTTAGAAATTTCTCTCTTTAGAAATTCTTTTTCAATAAAATCTGTCTCGAGAGCACACATTTACTATTTCACATGGAGTAAGGCTGGCAAAGAATAATGGTGTCTGATATTTTTTCATCATTAGAACGATGAGATTTTTTCCTTTATGAGGATCTTATTCATCGACTTTTTTGCGAAGCCGTATCTCGCTCAAACTACCTTAAGCCGGTTGATATAAAGTTGCGGATTTAATTCCGGTATCGCATTCAACCAACATAAGTAATTGGACTGGGTAAATTATCTGCACTGTCTCTTGATTTTATTGAATGAATGATTTAATTCGGATGACATATTAAACTGGCGTAGGGAATGGGGTTATCTGCATTTTTAATGCTATACCGTTTACGTAATCAATTGAGTGAGAATTGTAAGTATCAGTAACAACGTGTCTTATCCATCTTGCATAGCTCAAGTAACTCTTGTAAGCTATCTTTCTCTCTTTCTAAATTAATATACCAAAAGAACATAGTAACAATTACAGTATATAGTGTTGAGCTTAGCTCAGATATAGTTAGAGTAACATCGGGTGTACCCCAGGGGTGCGTCATTGGTCCCTTATTATTCATTTTATATATTAATGATGTCACCACCGTCCTTAAGAGCAAAATTCATCTTTTCGCAGACGACGCAGTATTGTACAGGGATATTTACACCAAGTCACATTAACGCAGAATATAAAAGCACCAATCGGGGAAGGAAAAAATGTTTTTTTTTGTCTGAGAAACTGGAACAAATCAAGTTGTTAAGAGATCTAAGATAAATGGCCACTTCGGTTCAATTGGAGTTAACTATTCGAATTCGTATCAGCAGTCGAGAAAAATATTCTGTCGCTATAAATCATCGGGGATGTTAACATTTAAAAGTTTTATTGTGATAGAAAAATAACTTGCAATTCATTTGAATTCTTTTCATCTTAACAAGTAGTGGCTATCTGGAGCAAATATATTGGTGTATATTCACCTTCATTCTTTCATAAAAATCTACCCGTAAACCGCAAAAGTTGAATCAGGTCCATAATGAAGGTTTCAATACAACAATGCGTACGTGCATCTTCTTCCGAGGTGAATCTGTCCTCAGACAGGAAGGATTCAATTGATCCGTTCGCGCTCCTTCCATGCTCGTCTATCCTGTGCTGATTCCCTTAGCCCTTCGTAACTCCTACCGTTCATAATATCCGGAAACATATATTATTTCTTCGTCTTCCTCTCCCTCTCTTTCCCACGATCTTTCCTTCTACCTAATATTCTTTTCATCAGGCAATCTTTCCTCAGGACGTATCCCATCCAGTTTGCCTTCCTCTTTCTTACTCATCTTGAAACATTCATGCCAGCACTTCCTCACTGCATAAAAAATATTATCAACTTCAATAGTTAGAAAGTATTTTTTTTTTTACTTATGAAAATTAATATGAAAAATGAAAAATAAAGAAATTTACTTATGAAATACCTGTTTCACTTTCCAAAGTTGAAGTATCGTTGTGCATTTTTTTTGTAGTGCATTGCATGTGCATGTGTGACGTTGGGCATTGGTATTTAACCTATTAATCCTAGTTTACTTTTGCTACAGGGTTACCTTAATCTAACCTTCAACTGTTTGTGCTTATTCAAACCATAGTACAGCTCATGAGGAAGTTCTTGCAAATTCTCTCGCGCATATGAATGCGTATCATGGATGTCTATAAACTATTATCATCGATTATCAAAAAAACCTAATAAAACTACGGAGAAATTATTTCATCTAAAGACTATAAAACTCAATTTTAGTATGACAAAACTCAAATAATGCAAGGAAGATATAGTCTGGGGTCGAAATGACCTTTCTGGTACTAACTGGCGGTAGGTAATTTACATTAAAACTACTATTACTGCTATGAGGTTCTTATTTTCACATTTTATCCTCCTGTTAAATAAAACAAAAGTCAAGATACAACGAGAAAGATAGGACGATTCGGTCAGGAGTAAAGTATTGTTAAAAATGAAAACGGGGCAAAATCGACCCCTGTGGTACTTCTAGTGTTAAAGAGTAACCTCTTCTTCTAGCTAACCTACTCGATGATTGGTTCCTTCCAGATGCGCCCGACGACGAAATGAATCGTAATGCTTATATCTTCGAATCTCTCACGGATGTGCCCGCGGAAATGGCGCAGGTGGTGTGTCTTAACTAAGCCGGAAGTGGGGGATGATGACCGCTTTGGGGCTCGAGACTCTTGGCTCCGCTGTGAAAAGCCTTTTAACTGATCCAGACGCGTCGGGAAGCCGTTTGGGATACAACAAAAATTATAAAACGTGCACACGACCGACTTTCCGACGGTCTCAAGAAGGCGGTCGGGAGAGGGAGTTAGACGACGGTGGTTGGCTCGTGTACTAGACACTAGTTGGCAAAACCAGACAGTGCTTAAGGTGGAATCTTCATTTTAGGCATTCCCGATGACCAATCTAGATTTTAACATGTATTATAAGGTAAAACTTCTGCTATAGAATGGTGTGCAAATATTACTTGGTCATTCAACGAAGATATACGTACATACATACCAATCACGTCGTTCCCTTCCGGGGTAGGCGCAGTCGGAAAGTTTCACTCATAAATACCTATTTGTAAACCTAACTCTGCTTCAATAATTTCCTCCATGCGGGCCTTATCCTTGCAAACCTCCTTTGCCTCATTTACCCCCATACACTGCTTCACACACGAAGTAATTGAACAAGTGGATGATTTTGGGTACTCAGGTAAGATGTTTGCGAAAGATGGACGGATAGATGAGGAGATAAAGAGACGTGCGAATGCTGGAAGGAAAGTGGTAGGTAGCACGTGGAGCGTATCGAGGATCGAGTGCCTGTCTAAGGAAGCGAAAATCGCCGTGTAAAAAAAGCGTACTTCTCCCCACTTTGTTGTACATGGTAGTGAAACATGGGTATGTCAGGATAAACATGTGAGTAGACTAAACGCCGTGGGTATGAGTTATCTGAGGAGTGTTTGCGGCAAAAGTAGGATAGATAGGGTCAGGAATGAGTGGGTCATGAATGAATGTGGGTTAGATGCTCCAGTAATGGACATAGTATATGAAAGGAGTGTGCTTTGCTGGTTTGGCAATGTTGAGAGAATGGATGAGAGTCGAATAACGAAACAGGTATATAAGAGTGAAATGAATGGTGCGAGAGGTAGAGGTAGGTCGAGAAAGTTGTGGGTGAATGCAGTTTAGGAAATTCTTAGGAGAGATATTAGGAGTCTTAAAAACAAGAGGGCGTGTGCGAAGATATATTGATTTGAATATGATGAATTTTAAAACTGAAATACTTAATTGCAGTGCGATGTCACCTCTACACATAAATTTTTTTCTCAATTTCGGCCTGATTAATATTCTTCAAAAACTTTTACAACATGCACTGGATATTGAGACACCTAACTTTTTTTCAACTTGGGTCATCGTTAATATAAAGCGAGTATTTAGGTTTAAATAATGGACTTCCGGTTTTCCTCGGACACATAGTCGACACATTGTAATGAATGTGGCGACGTTGCCATGGGAATTTTCTGCTGGTTATCTTGTTTACCGAATCTCTTTTCCAATGTACGCAATAATTAGGCATTTGATATGCATCGCTAAGTCTTTTACGCCTGAAGACTATTACACCCATCCCTCAGTCCATCATTAGATCATGATATCAAATCCTACCGAAATAGCAATGGTTGCTGGAGTCAGTATAATTACTGGTTTTCGGGACGTAATAAAATTTTAAGAAAACTAGGATTAATAGGTTAAATACCAATACACATATATACATGCACAGCGATACTTCAACTTTGAAAAGTGAAGCAGGTATTTCATATAATATATAGTTAATATAAAAATAATAAAATAAGGAATACCATATTCCTGAGGCGTTCTGAGGCTTTCGAAGTTTTTTTCGAGCAAATGACCCATTACTATGCTTATTCGTTTAAGTAACATCACATACTTCACCTTAATGATTTTTTTTTCATAATTATCCACGATTTTCGGTTTCCGCTCACGATGCCAGCGCCACAATGGCATTGTGACAGCGTTCGGAACTATAGACTGCTGTAGTACGAACTTGCATTCCCATTACGAATTCAGCCTACCATCTTATGTACGATTGTTGCGCGATTGTTGTGCGTTAAGGACAAAAAAAGGTGTACGTGTCTCCTTACAGACGATCTACAACGATGACCAACATGCGAACTTAAAATGTACATCGATTCAATATCTTTTTTTACATAATATCATCAACATCAGATACCAATGATGGCTCAGAATATTCAAATACTTGACAATAATATCCTTTTCATGGGAAAAAGACAACTGCTGTGCTCAATGAAGATAGGACTACAAACCAGGAAACAGTAAGTGAAAACATTCGTGTGGAACGTGGGCACTCTATGGATCAGAAACATGCACCATTGGGAAAACAGTCTCAAAAAGACAAGAAGCCTTCGAAATCTGGTGTTGGAGGAAGAATGCTGAAGATTAAATGGTCGGACAAGTAAGAAATGGTGAGGTTTGCAGAAGAATCGAAGAGGAGAGGACCATATGGAACACCATACAGAA
Organism: Ceriagrion tenellum; assembly: GCA_963169105.1. Lineage (NCBI taxonomy): Eukaryota > Metazoa > Arthropoda > Insecta > Odonata > Coenagrionidae > Ceriagrion > Ceriagrion tenellum. The sequence continues at coordinate 130,663,844 of OY720633.1, forward strand.
AGGGAGAACAAGATGGATTGTATCTTTGTCTGAAGGTTTTCGCAGCGACTCTTTACTGGATTAAAGTTATTCGGGGTATCCCGCTGCGTATTTTGAGTAAATTTAAAATGCTCAATACGCAGCGGGATACCCCGAATACCTTCAATATAGTAAGATGGATTGGACACACCCTGAGACACGATAGATTTGTGAAGAACATAATTGAAGGAAAAATAGAGGGGAGAGTCCCCAAAGGAAGATCCAGGAATAAGTTCATGGGCCAAGTAATGAGGAAAGCACATAGGAAGACATACCAGGAAGTAAGGGAACTAGCATTAGATAGGAAATGGTGGAGGGCTGCAGTCGACCAATCTTAGGATTGAACGACTGATGAATGTCAATAATTTCCTCTTCAAACGCAGCATAAGTGACAACGACAAACAGACAAAGTCGCAAATCAAGAAAAAGCTTACGTTAGTTATTAATTATCTGCACAATAAACGCCAGTATTTCAAAGGTTTCGACATAATCTGACATGATCACGATGAGTTCACGGACTGCGAAGGGGGAACAATAGTCTTGGCCGACACTGCCGCTCCGCCTCGGCGTAACAATCGCGTGACATTAGCCAATTGCCGGCTGCTGTCAGCTAACTTAAAAATTTCCATTGTTCGTTGGTGAACATGCCTTCCGTCGTGGCGTGCAGTATGTGCGTGCGTGTGGTGATTCGCGTTCAAATAGACAAATGCCGGGTGAAATTGCGTCGATTCCGAGGGAATCAATTTCTGCGAGTTAATTGATAGTCTGTTGTCATGACGTGTGTTCTCATTACTCGCGTGTGGTGAATAATGATGGATTATGTTGCTTTCATTTCGCCGCTAACCATCCAAGTGCTATACGTTTTTCTTGCTAACTGTGGGATTTCGTGATACTTAAAAGCGGCGGATATTGTGAATATGAAGGTTCATTGTTTGATTTTAAATGTTTGTGGTTTAAAAGTATCTTTCGGTGGAGAATTGATTAAATAATAAGAGTCATTTCGCGAAATTGTTATGTTTACCCGAAGCGATTTTCGTCTGAGACCAGCCATTAAAATGCTTCGCAGATAGAGCAGATCTCCTATATTATTTCTACTGTATAGATACCTTTTTCTCAACTTATACGCAACCAAACTCTACAAATGAGGTACCAAAATGCACAGAATTTATCAGAGAACATGCGACGGCATATCTTACTTCCTAAATATTGCTATTGTTTCCTAAAATTGGTTTTAAAAAATGGCCCTTGATATTTCTCTTAGGGGATGAGGCGATCCGCCATCTTGACGTCACGCACTTGCTCCATGGTGCAGAGCAAACCTTTATTTCAGGATATTTAATTGATACCAATTTAGTTTCAGATACATATTATTATATTTTTTGCAATATAACGCGCTTTCAACATTATAACGTATCAATTGAAATAGAAGAATCCATATAAGCAATAAGAAATACATTGTGCGCGATATATATCGATATATTTCGATTGTTATCGATAGTATAAAATAAGTTCAATGTGTTTTGCACCCGTTGAATTTCAACGGGTACGTTCCACTAGTATATATATATTTGTAAAAAATGTATTCTACAGGTTAAGGTAGGTTTTGTTGAATGTCAGAGAATCTTATCCCGGTTTTCTACACATTCAGGGGCCTATCTCCCTCCGGTATATCCTTTTTCGCCTCTGCATAAGATCAACCCTTCTTCATCCCGTCCATGAATCCTATTCTCTTTCTTCTCCTTCCCCGTTTGCCCTACATCCATCCCTCTGTCACACTCTTCAGCGACCCATCACCCTTTATTACATCCTTCAGCCATCTACCCTGTCTATCTCGGATTTCATTCAAAAGTTTCCTTTCCTCGCCCACCAACTCAAGCACTTCCTCGTTAGTATTCCTTTCCGTCCACCTAACCTTCTCCATCCTTCTCCACACCCACATCTTAAATGCCTGCAGCCTATTCTCGTCCTCCTTTCAGAGAGTCCACGTTTCTGCCCCGTACAACGCTACGTTCCATATCAAGCTCAAAGCATATTTTATTTATATTAATTTAACCGGTGTCATAGTTATGTATGAGTTGTGATCAGCAATTAGTGAAGCAATATTATTCGTAAGCTGGTTGGTGATAATGTTTTGATGTGGATGAAATTCTATACCGAAATATAATCCATATTGCAAGCGATTTCCTCGTTAATATTGAATGCCGGGATTGGGATTTGTATTCGATAGTCTTTTAAAATATCGTTGGCATATTTGTATCTGGTAAGTGGCTAAAATTTAACATTTTAAGTGTCATTGTTCATCTTATACGATCGTATTTACCTTGATTTTACAACTATCACAATTAAAATTGATACCATACCTCAATGAATTTCACGTTTAAAATAAATCAGGGCTTGTAATAGTCGAAATAGAAGTCGAATTAAGCAAATCTTGAATTTCATATTGAAAGGAGCTCCCTGCCATTCGGGAAATCAAAAAGCGATTTTAATTGGCTGATGTCGCGATTGTCGCGCTGGGGAGTGCCGTGGTGGTTGTCTCAACTATCCCCTTCTCGTCCTCAGTTGGCTTACTGGGACGTGATCTTCTTGAATCTGTTCCTATTTCATCTGAAAACAAAGACGATTGAAAGGTGGGCGTGGTCGAAGCTGAGAACATAAATTCTTTTAAAAAAAATAATACTGTGAAATGATTCAAAGTGCCGAAAAGAGTGAAATCTGGAAACAATGCAATTCAGAGCCGTGTATTCTGATATTCAGTCGTTTACAGTTTTTTGCTGTTTCGATTTGACCCGAAATTTATCAATTCTCCTTCAACTTCAACCTCAACCATTATATGTACCTGTATTTCCGATCATTGCGGTGGCATAAATATCTCTGTTTAACAAACCTGACCGCCAATTGGGAGATCCAAATTTTAATTCCGAAATTAAAACGATTTTTACAGAAAAATCATCCGTTTGATGAGGATATACGATGCGTCTCTTGACAAAAGCACCGACAGCGATAAGGGATAGAACTACCATTGTTACCAACATGACACTCAGTAATAAACTCTTTTTAAAAAAAATTGATGTTCCCGAATTTAACATCTTGCGTTTTAGTATAAACGCATTTTGCTGATTTAAGGCGATCGTTGATTAGATCGTATTTCCTTCCCCGGCGCTGTCATCATCGTTTTCCCTAACAAAAATCGCATTTCAAGGCCAATGATTGCCGATAATATCAAAATAATTGCTGTCTATCAATTGACACTAGTGATTTAAAGCACCGAACAAATATTTTAGGATGACTTTCAAATTTAAGTTCTCATGAGCGCAATGGACAAAAAAATAACGACAACGCTAGTGTGCGCGCTTTGTAGAGGAACGCAATCGCATCCCAGATTCGCGATCAGCACATCGAAATTTCATTGAGAATAATTGTTTAATTCTAACAAATCAGTGTTTCTTAACTTGATGGTGTCAAGTTGAGAAGTTTGTGGTTTTAAAGTTTATCAACAAGAGACGTTTAATAATAATGGCAGCAATTTTATAAATTCACATTTTACTCAGATAGCTCTGTCCATGAACCAAGTAAATAGTTAATATTAAGCCCTGTTGATAAAGAAATAATACTGCGCGAGACGTTGGCAAGAGGTGATAGAGATCGTTATCCCAGAACCCAACCCTCCCGATGTAATGTTGAGAGTGTGTTTATAAATCTTTCTGTCCAGAAAGGCCCCAAATGCTCGCGGGGTATTCGAAGTGTGTCCTAATCAGAGCGAAGTAGCATCTCTATTTTACTTTTACATCCGAGGACCTTTCTATAAAACGCTCCATAAATCCTGTTTTCTTTAACGCTGTGCGGTACATTGTGTTCGACCCACATTTATAAACGTCTTCGTCGCGTTCACATCACTCCCGAGGGCGCCATGCGGATGCGGATGGAGTTACATACCTTCATGCATCGCACTCCTCTGTCGACTCGCCAAAATATCGCATGGCTCGACCTTGGCGTGATTTTTCGTCGATGACTTTGCATTTTTCTCTCTCATTTCCTTTCGGACGGCGTAATTACGCGCTCGAACGCCCGAGAGGGCAAAGGAGCAGACGGGGAAGGGGACGCGCACGTCCCAGACAGAAAGTTGGCCTTTCCGGTGGAAGAGAAAGACAAAACAGGTAGTTTCCACGACGCTAACAAATGCCCTCATTCAAGTCGGTGTCCTACGGCATATGCTTTTTTCTTCCCATGGTAAATATTATATCATTAAATTTATTCTGGAATGATCCATAAAAACTCTCAGAATCGGACTACGCGTGTGCGCGTCAAGATTATATGGATTTCTGTAAATTAGGTTATCCTGTGAATTCATGAAGAGTCACGATAAATGTTTGGTTTTTCTACGCGCATGCGCTCTTACCGTACCCTTGCCAGAGACTACTTCGATTCCTGAAAAAAAGATATCGTAATTAAAGTAGGCCATCTTTGCCAACAGTTGAAATGAAGTTGGTTAAAATGAGGTTCGTATTATAAATATGTGCATACAAAAGTTCGTTAAAATGAGGTTCGTATTATAAATACATATAAATGAAGTTCGTTAAAATGAGGTTCTTATTATAATACAAGCCTCATTTTAACGAACCTAATTTCGTTTTACACATCGTTCCGTTGGGCAAACAGTTGATGTTATTTCATTGAAAGGTGGACGCAAAATTAATTTTAAATAAAAAAAATGAAAAAAAAGGTATTCACATTGCAGATTGATAAAAAGATGTTCAATTTCCTCAAACATGAACAACCATATGTACGACCTTGATTTCAATGTTTATACTTTATCATCAGATGATGAAACAAGGACTGTTCTTTTCTGATGAAAGTCGCACATCTTTTTATAATGATCATTTTTGATGTTCATTATGTTATAATTTCACGTTCGTACCTCAGAATCTTCTAATTTGTTTGTTTACTTCCCTCAAAAGTTTGAAATTGGATCCTTGCCATAAAATAATGAGCATCAACCACGCGTCCGCGATGCTTTCTCTCGTCTGGATTCGTCGGAAGAAGTGTGCAGTCGTCCAGCACGGAATTTATGAGCACTGAAAAAACGCCATAAAACTTCCATCTCTTGGATGACTGGTCCAAAATTTAGTCACCCGAGTTTACAAACACCGAGAAAATTATTTGGAATGCGTGAAGCAGATTCCAGCACTAATACTCATATTATCTGACACAGCTTACGGAAGCTAAAAAAAAAAAAATTAGTTTCATTCCTGACAGTGTCCTTACAGATATTGTCGTGACTTACTCATAAAAAAAAAAACTTTTTGAATTTTTTCACTTGTTTCAGAGATAGCGTAAGCCAACGCTCATTTGTTGAAACGACTCGCGCTCCTCCTATTGCACAACGGAGTTTATAATTCTGTACTTTTAACAATGAGTTAACTAACATTCCCTGAGATAAATGCAATATAATAAAGTGTCGTGACACACATACCACGCTTGACCTGAAAAGGATGCAACACCAAGTAACAGAGTAAAAAAAATCTCTTGTTAAATATTTACTCAATTAGTGAGTCTAAGTGAATACGTCTTCACTCAGATATAGCTATCGTTGACTTACCGACTCTCCGACGTAATATGAAATCCCATGGCTCTTGGTCAACTTCAAGTTATTGAAAAGACTACGCCATCTTGCGGTTAACCAGGTATAAAAACCGGCACAATAACTGAAGTATGGAGACGGAGTAGTGATAACGTGATAACTATGAAGGCAAATATAACGTTGCCAACTGAAGGAGAAACTCTGAATCGTGGTTTAAGGAGGGACCTGCCCTATAGGAAGTACTGTTTTCTTAAAACGTACAAAATGTGCCTTAATGAGTAAGTTTAGGGTTAGTGCCGCCAATTATATTTGTTAAATTTCATGTGAACACACCTTCGGGTGAAATCTTATGGGGCGATTCGTTAAACCTTTTGGCTCTTCATATGTGCCTTATTCTTTATTAGGCCCATGAATTTATTCCTGGGTCTTCCCCTGGGGACTCATCCTTCTAGTTTACCTTAAGTAATGTTCTTCACAAACCCATTGTGCCGCAGAGTGTATCCAATCCATCTTGTTCTTCTTTTCTGTGTGGTGTTCCCTATGGTCCTTTCCTCTTCTGCATTTCTTTAAACTGAAAACGTGGTATATCATTGTAATTCATTATACCGCGCTTATTTTGGTAAGCACACGTTAATTAATTTGAAAAAGTACAATTATGCACTCGAATATGCAGCGAAATATTCCTGTCGAATTTATTATTTTATTATGGTATTCCTTATTTTATTCCTTATTATCATCTACCCTTCCATCAAAATATACACTTATCGGTACCATTAAGTTTTCACATAATTCTTGTTTTAATGATGTGTGGAGTTTTGCTTTATCATGCCAAATTCTGTTCCGCTCTATAACCAAAGACTTATTCTCATTTGACATTAAACCAGCGTCAGCTAAAGCTGATGAAACAAGAGATGCGATAGCTCTCTCACTCAAATTATATCCCTGTGCAACTAAGATGGTATTCTCCAAATTCAAATGAGTCGTGGCTGAAGTTATCAACTTTTCAACAATTCTGTGGGGAAATGATATTCCTCTGATGAACTTTGAGGATCAGAATATTCGGAAACTGTTGGACTGCTTTTGCTATATTTTTTTATATGTTTTTGAAATATAATGATAAGTTGCTTTACACGACACTCACGTGAGGAATAATCGTTGTACTTAATTCACCATTTTTTAGTCAGTGCATCGACAATTACTTTCCACTTTTTTTAACATTTTACGTACTAAAAGTGTGAAAACTGTCGAAATTGAGCTCTTAAGGAGGTTCCACCGAGAAACGAAGTAAATGTCATTTTCGTGAAAGTTTCAAAATAAGCCCTTCTTATTGAACTCTATCGATTTCCGTTGAAAAAAATTAGGTTTCCACGCTATATTTCTCGGAAATCGCATTTAAAAATGAGAGAATTTCTATAGCATCTTATGGCAATGCTTGCCTATGAGTAGAAGAAATGCAGATTACTATTCTAATATAAATGTCGTTTTGACAAAAAACTGATATAAGGTGCGCCACAGTATAAGAATCATGATAATATTTAAAAAAATATACCCTTACCACGTTGGTTTAAATGATATTAACATATTTTTGCAACAAAATCAGCAGAAATCAAGTAGTTACTAACATGTGGCGCTGCAGGTTGATTCCACATCGGCAACGCTGTGCTGCTGTGCCGTGACGAAACGAGTGATTTTCGAGCAGACGGGAATATTACAATGAACTTTGTGGAGCTGGATTTTTTGTGCATTGACGCTAAATTTAATACATTGACAAAAAAGTATTAGAAATTGTCGTTGTTCCGGTAATGTTGTCCGGGTTCCCTCGGCAAGGCAGGAAATTGATCGCTTCCAAGGAAACGAAAATTATCTTAAGATATGTTATAATACTCACGGGTATTTATATAAATGAATACATAAATACAGTAATGTATTATACAAATATATATGTATAATATTAATGATTTCCTGGAAAGCAGTCACTAACAAACTCAAACACACGCCAACACGAGAGCAGGAAAACAAGTGAACGCAGTAATTGAGCAATGTTGCACTTACCACCGTTGCCAAGTCGTTCTAACATATGGTTTTTACTCATTTTATTTAAATAAGGAGTTACATTTCCATGTAAATATGTTGAAACTTATTTTTTAATTATAGAACATTTCAGATCACGAAATAGCGGTGATGGGCTCAAATTTATTGTCAGAGCAATTAAACGTGGCATCGAGTTGCCAGCCAGAAACCGAGATCAAAATAAGCTACTGATGAGTTTTAAAAATTGTTTCCCACTTTTAAGTGCTTCGATAAAACTTATTCACAAAGTTTTTAAGTACTTGTTTAAATACTATAGGTGACTACGTAAGGTAATGTTTTTTTAATCGACTTCTTAAAACACTTAAGCTACGCACGGTCCGTAGTTTCACGCAATCGCATTATCGCTATGGTGAATATTTAAGGAGGTTCCTCTGCCGCTCGGTGCGTCAAAAGCCGGTAAAAAATCCATCTTCTTAAGTGTTTTAAGAAGTCGATTAAAAAAACATTACCTTACGTAGTCACCTATAGTATTTAAACAAGTACTTAAAAACTTTGTGAATAAGTTTTATCGAAGCACTTAAAAGTGGGAAACAATTTTTAAAACTCATCAGTAGCTTATTTTGATCTCGGTTTCTGGCTGGCAACTCGATGCCACGTTTAATTGCTCTGACAATAAATTTGAGCCCATCACCGCTATTTCGTGATCTGAAATGTTCTATAATTAAAAAATAAGTTTCAACATATTTACATGGAAATGTAACTCCTTATTTAAATAAAATGAGTAAAAACCATATGTTAGAACGACTTGGCAACGGTGGTAAGTGCAACATTGCTCAATTACTGCGTTCACTTGTTTTCCTGCTCTCGTGTTGGCGTGTGTTTGAGTTTGTTAGTGACTGCTTTCCAGGAAATCATTAATATTATACATATATATTTGTATAATACATTACTGTATTTATGTATTCATTTATATAAATACCCGTGAGTATTATAACATATCTTAAGATAATTTTCGTTTCCTTGGAAGCGATCAATTTCCTGCCTTGCCGAGGGAACCCGGACAACATTACCGGAACAACGACAATTTCTAATACTTTTTTGTCAATGTATTAAATTTAGCGTCAATGCACAAAAAATCCAGCTCCACAAAGTTCATTGTAATATTCCCGTCTGCTCGAAAATCACTCGTTTCGTCACGGCACAGCAGCACAGCGTTGCCGATGTGGAATCAACCTGCAGCGCCACATGTTAGTAACTACTTGATTTCTGCTGATTTTGTTGCAAAAATATGTTAATATCATTTAAACCAACGTGGTAAGGGTATATTTTTTTAAATATTATCATGATTCTTATACTGTGGCGCACCTTATATCAGTTTTTTGTCAAAACGACATTTATATTAGAATAGTAATCTGCATTTCTTCTACTCATAGGCAAGCATTGCCATAAGATGCTATAGAAATTCTCTCATTTTTAAATGCGATTTCCGAGAAATATAGCGTGGAAAGCCTAATTTTTTTCAACGGAAATCGATAGAGTTCAATAAGAAGGGCTTATTTTGAAACTTTCATGAAAATGACATTTACTTCGTTTCTCGGTGGAACCTCCTTAATCGCAGTTGATGAATTTTCATAAATTTATGTAACTGTTTACTTGAATTCTGAATTCAATTTAACACAGCTAATTGCTGTCGGTACTTAGGGCTAGTTTGGTGATCGACTGGTGCGTTCCAGTACATGACCATACAAGTATGCGCGTGCATTTAATGAATTTAACCATGAACGAAAAAGTGGCCTTACATTTTCTATTGTTGTTTTTTTCCCATTCAATGAATTTTAATGGTCCAAATTTATAATGGAAACTTATTGTAAAGAGAACGATCGAGAGGTAGTAGATTGTATTTGGGTAAAAAACAAAATTTTGCCAGAATTTCGAAAACTCAAGAAAAATGCTTAAAAATTATTTAAAAAATCAACCTCAAATACCCTTAAATAAAAAATTTACATAATATATACCTTAAATATCAACTGAAATGTGTTAAATGAACTATTTTCTTTTAATCCTAGTGAGAGTAAAAATTAAAATTAAATTGTTCCAAGAAAAATGGAGGAAAAACCCTTAAAAAGTCGATAATTCCTGAAAATGTGCTTAAAAACTCAGTTTTTTGTCAGGTTAGAGTGGAAAGCCTCACCCCTGCTCAATAGTCTTGCGTGTACTTCCTAGTCACAGCAAAAGATTAGGTTTGGCACCCCTCGGGGAACGATTTGCGAGAAAAGCCTTTTTTCGAACCACCCTTATGTATAGGTCGCATGCTCTAGCGGAAAATGCTAGAAGCTGTAACATGGGCGTGGCATATCCACCATATTTGTTAACCCCAATATTCCGTCAGTGCTCACGGGCTGTGGCCTTAATTTTGCATTTTTGCGATGTTATCCATTGATAATTTAATGGACATAGGCATGCATTTATTTTTTTGTTATGCATTATCCTTACGTATTTTTTATTAAAATTAGTAACAATCCTCCCTGCTGGTGAAAACTATGGCAAAATACAGTAGAATTCATAGCACTAACCAGCCAATATATGTATGTTTTATGAGTTACTTGCCTTAAATTTCAAACAGATGTTCGGTATTATTGCCTTACATCCTCTATTTCGCCCATTCTGTTTTGCTATCCATGGGAAAGTATTGAGAGAGCAAGGATAACAACTTTGTTGGTTACTTCGGTTGCCAGGCAGAGTAATAAATAGAGAGTGCTAACTATACGGACGACCAGGGTTCAAATCCCTGGTTCAAAAGGATATTTTTCAGAGAAAACGTGGTCCCTTGTTGAGAGTCTTGTGGAAGGCATTTCAAGTATAGTACTCCGTGTATCGGATGAGACGTTAAACCGTGGTCCCCTTGGCGCCTTTCGTTGATGGAAAGCTAATGTCGACGCCGGGTTTCCATCCACCCTTCCTCCTTTACCTGTCTCCCATGGCTCGAATGACTTTAGCTGTGGGTCGCCTCCCCCAAATAACCAATACAGTCGGTCGGTTGTCAGGCTACAGTTTGATGACGAAATGCCCTCTCCATCCGCCTCAATGGTCTGAGCGAGGCATAAGTTTCCTCGGCGTTGTTGATCATTTTCGCTGCGCAATTTTCCTCCTTTCGGGTATTCACCGCGTCAGTCGTTTGTTTTGACTTCAGTTCTTCGACTTGAAGCCTCTCATCGCTGGAGCGCTGGAGGGCGAAAGCAGCCGCCAGCCGTCAAAACAAGGTAGCTCTGCGAGGTGAACGTTCGAAAGGAGAACAACGCACGGAGCATACGATATCCACGATGCTTACTTTAAGTTTCGTGCGTCGGCGAAAACCGAATCGCCTTGAAACAGTTGCATTCAAAACTTCCCTGCTACAAAATTCTGTATAGTTTCCTTGTAATACTTCTACAGAATTTCTGTAAAAGTTCTGTAGATATTCCTTAAAGTATTGAAACGTCATTTTACGGAATTCCCCACGATTGTACGCAGAATACCTTTGGATGTTCTGCAGAATAACTTATGACGTTCTGCAGAATTCCTTGTCGCCTTGAAACGTTCACCGGTAGAATCCAAAACTTCCCTGCTACAAAATTCTGTATAGTTTCCTTGTAATACTTCTACAGAATTTCTGTAAAAGTTCTGTAGATATTCCTTAAAGTATTGAAACGTCATTTTACGGAATTCCCCACGATTGTACGCAGAATACCTTTGGATGTTCTGCAGAATAACGTATGACGTTCTGCAGAATTCCTTGTCGCCTTGAAACGTTCACCGGTAGAATCCAAAACTTCCCTGCTACAAAATTCTGTATAGTTTCCTTGTAATACTTCTACAGAATTTCTGTAAAGGTTCTGTAGATATTCCTTAAAGTATTGAAACGTCATTTTACGGAATTCCCCACGATTGTACGCAGAATACCTTTGGATGTTCTGTAGAGTACCCTAGGACGTTCTGCAGAATTCCTTAGAACGTTCTGTGGAATTCCCTACGACTCTCCATACAGGTCCGTAGAAAAGGAACTGGGTCAACGGAAACCTAACATATTTCCGTAGAGTTGCTGAATTTCTACAGAACAGCTTGTAAGGAGTTATTTTGCTCTGCAGAAAATGACTCTGTAGGAAACAACTCTGCAGAACATAAATTCCGTAGAGTCAGGCTCTCATGCTCCGTACAGATCCTTGGAAAAGGAACTAGTTCTGAAGAAAAAGAGTCAATTTCTGTGGAATTCCTTACGTTCTACAGAACAGCTTCTTGGAACATTTTTAGCGGGGTTAACGAAAAATTGCGTCACTTATGCTTTATCGAATATCGTCAATTCTACACGTTCGTGTTCCTCTTTCAGTTATATTCCGTTTTCATTGCATCCTGTGCGTGATTCAGATGGTGTGATAAGAAAGCGGTCGCGAACAAATGGGAATAGCTGCAGTTTATTTCGAAATGTCAGCGAAAGTTCGGAACGATTTCTATTTTAGTGCAGAGATACACGAAACTCGAAGATCGCGTTCTCATTCAAAGTGTCTAATGACGACATCTTAAAAAGATACAGCATATTCGGATCTTTTTTTTTTTAAATTAATTTTTTTATTAAATTTTTTATTAAATTTTTTATTAAATTTTTTATTGAATTTTTAAAATAAACATTAAATATATATTAAGTAGATATTCTTTTCCATATGTGCACATTTACTTCCAAACGCAAAATTCAGGAAAAAAATTAATTCATTCATCACGTCCATCATTGCCTCTATAATTTTCCAAATAATGAACAGATACCACAAGATGGAATAATCTTAAGTGAAGTGTGGACCAAGAATATCATTTCTAAACGATTAAAAATACGTTAAAGTGTGTATTACCGGACTCTGATTACCGTTGCCTCCATAGTGATTGTAATTCCCATAAAAGGTGTTGACGTTGTCGCAGTTTGGAACATTTCGGCTCAAATAAACGACAATGAACGCAGGCGAAACGTTTGGTAACATACCCATATGGAGCATTCTGCTAGTACTCAATAGGTTGACACCCTAATGCATGTTTCTAAATCTGCCGAGTAGTGCTAACTACATGTTTTGCATGTTCCCTGCATGGCTCTTGTGTCACGTTTATATAGCTACACTAGCTGAATTACCCGGCGTTGCTCGGGATCATACTTCCTTCAAAACTCTTTATATAAGAGGTGAGGAGTTAGTAAGTAGTTGTGATGACAGACTACATTTCAAGTAATTGTTTTATTAAATTAATATTTTCTTCTGCAGAGCATCTATACAATTGTGAGACAATAGTAAGTAAACAATGTGACAATATCTCCCATGAACAATAATAATTGTAAGTCAAATTACTGAAAAATTGACAGAATGATAAAAAATAACATGGTCAAATAAAAACAATGAAATTTGTAAAACTTGTTTAATATAGAGTAGAGAGACAACTTTTTGACACCCTTTACTGTAATCATACTACCTGCACAGCCAGGCTAAAAGAACATTATAGTTAAGTACATAATTCGAGTACTTACTTGTTGAGTAGCTATTCAGAATTTCATTTTAGTTAATTAAGATTTGATTTAATGTTTATTTTTGTTTGTTTATTTGGTTGTCAAGGAAAATGCGTAAAAGAAAATCGATTGAAAAAGAGAGAAACTTCATTCTTTCGGGCAGGATACCACTAATTTTAGTAGTATCATGCTTTCGGGTATGTGATAAAATGAATTTCAACTCTCTATCTTTAGTTAAAGTTGTTTTAAAAAGCGAAATAATTAACCGCTGCGCAAATCCCAATGCTTAGCATTCCTAATCGGCTCAACTAAGCAATGTCAATTCCAACAGCAATGACCGAAATCTGGTTGTCAAGCGAATATGGTATTGTTGATTTCACAGAAAAATATGTGTTTCTGCAGCTAAAAACGCAATTTTCAGTCAATTATGAAGTGAAAAGGATAATCAATTGAAAGAATTAAAAACTTCATTCTTTCAGACATTTAATAAAAAAATTCCAACTCTCTATCTTGAGCGGAAATAATTTAAAAAAGTAAAAAATGAAACCACTGCACAAAACCCGATACGTACCGCGAACCACCTAAGGACCCCTTTTTGGGACTTTTATGGGCCCTGAGATCATTTTAAAGTAGCCTACAACTTTTCTCCTGCCTTGAGCTATTACTCGGCAAAATTTCAGTACGATAGGATTAAAACTGAGGTTAGGATTATTAGCTTACCCGTCGGGCGTTGTTGCGCAAAAAGTATTCGAAAGATTAAGAGGGCCTTGGGGGTGGGGGGGGAGGGGGTATTTAAAAAAATTTTATACCTAAAACCTTCGAAACCTTTGCAACTTCTTAAGTTTCTTGGCGATCGGATCAACAGTGTAGTAATGCATACAGGACAGACACACAGACATACATTCGTTTTTAAGTATATAGATGGGTTATTTTAATAGTTTCTGTCGCGTTTGTAGTATACCGATAGTGTGGTGCTTGTAGGTGGAAGTAAATTTCTTCTCTGTGTTTCATGTTTGTGGTGAGTCACCCCATACCAAACACCATTGTGGTGGCTTGCAGGGTAATAAGTAGATGTAGATGTAGAAGTCCGCCCGAATATATTTTGTTCGTATTTTACCAATTCTCTCGATATTCATCATTCATTTGCGTATTCTGTCAGCTGATTGGTAGGTTTTATGGACAGTTTTTATCCTTCTAGCACTTCGTTCCATCTTAGCTCCATGTGATGAGAAAGTGAAAGAACGTTGTTATTTTTCAATCGTTAGGCCTCATCTGGAATATGCTATTAGTGTATGGAATCCATACGAAACGGGGTTGATATCAGAGTTAGATCGCGTGCAGCGAAGAGGAGCTAGGTTTGTGAAACGATGCTACGATAAGTTGTCTAGTGTGTCTGGACTGTTAGAAGAATTAGGATGGGAATCGCTTTCACAGTGTAGATTAAATTATAGGCTTAACCTCCTAACTAAATTTCAGGAAAATCATTTCTCTGACGAAGTAAAAAACAAAATATTAACCCCTTCGTACTACGGCAGATTATATCGCGCCAATAAAATTAGAGAGCTAGGTTGTCGAACCGATAGGTATAAAATGTCATTTTTTCCGCGTACCATTCGGGACCATAACAGCGGTGATCGTCGTCATGAATAGTTCGAATTGTGACAATAGGCAGACAGTAAATCTTTCTCATTATATTCTCTACTCTCTTATTTATGCATGATGTAAATATTGATGTTCTTAATTATGCATGATATGTAGCAGTACCCTTTGTATCCCTTGCATGTTGGAACGATTGACGATAGAATGTTTCTTGGTTAGTAGATTTTTAATTAGCGCTTTGCATGTGTGGTACGCAGGTTTTTTTATGTAATTTCGGTGTTCTACCGTATCATTCATGCATGCCTGGTGTGGAAGCACCCCCTGCTACACACACCCTTTGGGTGGCTTGCAGGGTATGACCTAGATGTAGATGTAGCTCCTATGTATGACCTGCCATTAGATCCTTCTTAAATTCCTCGTATTGTCTCCCTCTTCTTACTTCGTCTAGATTGCCCGTCCTCTTCGTTATTTCGCGAAACACTACGCTATAGGTCGGATGTCGTAGCTCGAAATAAGTTGGCTATCCTGAACTATCTCTGGTGGCTATGTCCCTCTTGACTTTCAATAAATATCATACTGTACCTAGAAATGCTCATAGTCAACAGAGATGGCTCAGGATAGCCAACGTACTTCCAGCTTCGAAAGCCGACCTATACAAACCGCTAGCATAAAGTGTCGCGATACTTTATGAAGTGACTGTACATCCTCCCTTCGCAATGAGAAAGTCTCCGACCCATAGAACGACACGCTTCATGTTAGAGTTTTCACTGGACATTTCTTTACGGCTCTGCTCAGACTCCCTCTCATATATTCCCTCCTCTTCAAACACAAACCTTTAAAAAAAGGTAAGCTTTTCCCGCTAAAATAATTTGGAACATCATTTTGTTCACGTTTAACGTCTTTTTTTGAAAGTCGATTCAAGTTGTGAGCGGACTCCAGTACGGTATGAGCCGTACTAGAGGGCTTGGTTAGTTTTACAGAATCATTGGGCTTGTACCGGCAAGGTAACGGCGTCTTCACTCTCATAATGTCTACTATATACTAACCAATATCTACATCTACATCTACGTGATACCCTGCGAGCCACCACGAGGGTATGTGGCAAGGGGTGAAGATCACCAAACATGCACTATTGACATGCAAGTAGGATATATAAGGGAGATATGCTAGATAATAGGGTCACATGGAGCTAGATGGTTAGTATCTACATAATAAGGAAAGGATTATTGGTTGTTATTACATGCATCATGCACTACAGACTACTGTAACTATATTTCACCTACCTATCCCTTTGCTACGCTGCGTATTGTTCCCTCTTATAGTGCGAGGGAAAAATGACATTTTAAATCTATCGGTACGACAATCTATCTCTCTAATCTTGTTAATATGATCAAACCTAGCATAATACGCAGGGGTTCTCAATATATATCTAACGTCATCTGTGAACAAATCGGTTTCGAATTTACTTAAAAGGTTGAACGTAAATTTTAACCTGCGTTCTGATAGTAATTCCCATCCTAGTTCTTCTATTAAGCTCGTAACACTTATACAATTATCATAACGGCCTTTAACAAACCTATCAGGTCTCCTTTGCACGCGCTCTAATTCTTTTATCATACCTCGTACGGATCCCATATACTAGCGGCATATTCTAAATGAGGCCTGACAAGTGTGAAATAGCTTCTTTCTCTTACTCTCATCGCATTTGCCTATAACCCTTTTTACAAATCCTAATCTACGGTTTGCTAGACTAGTTATTTCCCTGATGTGTTTCCCCCATGACATGTCTTCAGTGATGGTGACGCCAAAGTATTTATTAGAATCTACGTTACATATTTTGTTTTCTCAATATATGACAGTAACTGTCGGGAATCTCCCATGCTTCCATCTCACGGTGCGAAAATCAAAAGAAGTCTTGCGGAAACAGCGAAGATGCCTCAGCTCACGTGGATGCGAAAATCCGAGTGCTATTCGTTCATTCAATCCTCCAGGTGAGTCAGACGTCCTTATTACCAAAACAAGGTCTTCTCTAGACCTCGGGTGGCACCTTCGAGCCCGCACCTTGTCGAATTCCGATTGAAAGGGAGGTGTGCCGAATCCGTTAGAAGACACGGAGTGTCCAGGTGGCCGGAAGTGGGATGGGAATGCTCCAGAAACATCTTGTCTCGAAGTATAACCTATGCAGGAACCAGGCAGACGACACACAGAGAGAGAGTGTGGAAACCAAACCACCTGAATAATCCGATCTAACCCACATCCGTTTCTGCGGTAAGGCTAATGATGAGCTGTTGAGGCCGTTTTACGCGAGGCACTTAATTGCGCAATTCGATGCACAGAAAATTGCGAGAACGCGTGCACGGAATGGGAGCAAGGGGGCTGTTTTCTCATCCGTAGAGTATGCGTTTGCGCATGAATTCTTGCAATTCACTGCATTACGCGACGCAATTTTCAGTGCTCATCTGAACTACTATGAGATTATGGAATACAATGCCTCGCGTAAAAACCGTCTTAAGAATATGTCGCCATTTCGTGGTGAGCTTCAACTTCAATCTTATTACCTTAAACCTTCAATATTATTATCATCTTTCTCAATGAGAAATTAATTAATAGTTAGAGGAGGGAAGAGCAACATTCATATTAATGAATACTTTTTATGATCATGCTACATAAAACAGATATTATTAAAAATCAAGAAAAGCATTCAGTTGCTTCGTCATCATTTCCCATAATTTTCCTTCTTTTAGGAGCGCGGCGGACGTTTCCTTAGTTCGAACGATTTCATAGAATTCCTTCACAACCATGCCAATCAACAAAACCTGGGATATAATGTTTCCGTTTGTTTCCATCAACAATGCATCCACGCGTTTCTATAAACAGAAGAGTATTCTTCCGTTGACAGCATATGTAGTGAATAAGCGAAAATGTTTATTAAGTTATTTTTCCAGGAACTTTCCCCTTTAAATGCAAAATTACATTCACGCAAAAAAATTCGTTTCCAATATGTGATAGCAATTAATTTAAAAAAATTATAATATGCTGTTCGACAAAGTAAAACAAAATGCTTGTTTTAGTCATGAATATGCACATGGATTGTTGACTCGTCGCCAAAAACTGTTGCCTAGAATTCTGCTAGCAACTTGGTCGATTGTGACGCCGCCTAGTGATGAATGACGGCAGTTCAAATGTATATTCAGTCTACAGATCGTAAGTAATCATGTCTTACCTCTTTTACTTACCAGTAATCATAATGCAGTGGATTTAAAAAATGTAGTACCTCAGGCGGGTCGTCAAGTCAAGTCAAAATAGGTTTATTCTCACACCAAACAATACAAAATAACAAGAACAAAAACAACGGTGTGAGCTCCGCTTTAGACTATCGCCTCTGCAGGGAATTCACTGGAAATTTTACACTGGTGCGGGAAAATATTGGCCCGGAATTCGCCCTAGGACGGTGGGAAACCCGCTAAAACCACCGCCAGGCCACAAACTTAACAAAAAACAAGGACAAACAAAAATAAACCGTAAATTTTGTAAAATTTAACACTGAATATGTCTCTGTCTAAATATATATATGTCTCTGGTAATAAATAAATAAGTAATGTCACTGGTGATCACTGGTCAGGTAATAACTGGCATAAACTATGAAACACTGAAACTTTTCAACACTAAATATATGTCTCTAGTAATAATAAATAAATAAATAAAGTCACTGGGTATCACTGGGGTAATAAATAGATATGGAGTGAACTGGGTATCACTGGGGAGGTGGGGGGACGCGGGACGTAAGTACACACTTTTTAAATATTGTCCTGTCTACAGATAGGTATATTTAATTCCCCTCCAAATTTAACTGCGCAAACGCACAATTAACTTCTTAGCACTTCGTGAATATCGTTCTACGCCAATGTAATAATAACACTAGGTGAAAAAAGTGGAATGAATTGGAAGGCATTTACAACGTAACTGTTAGGTCTCAAAAATAGCCAGCTATTATACACAGAATCAGGTAGTTCATATCTCTTCAATCGTTATTGCATATTCACCACAGTCTCACGTTAACAACAATCAACAACAGCCATTTACGAGTCGACTGAGAAGACTTTTTCCTAAGTGGCGCCAAGGACTGGGGGAACAAAAAGTGTAAATTTAGGCAACACGTTGCCTAGGCAACGAAACACTTGAATGCACTGTGTATATTCATGGTTTTAGTTCTGAACAAGGAGTAAATTTTTTTTTGGTTTTTTTAAAATTTACATCGGGTAATGAAATACATTAATTTTAAACACTGTCATCGATTCGTGATTTATGACTATCGATATTCTATTCAGGCATGTTTCAATTAGGCTTTATACGAGTTACAAGGTCATGGTATGAAGATTTTCCACGGCAAAATGTATGATATAATGCAGTGTGTTGGTCATTATTTAACCCTTTGAGTGCAACCAATTTTTTGGTGGGTACTCCCAGAAGTGCCATGGGTATTTTGATATATTGGTAGGCCTTTTTTCATTAAATTATTATTTGTTTATCACGGCAAATTTATTATTATTTTTTACTATTTTTACATGATCATTACTGTATTTGAAAAAGAATGCTTTTTTGCTTATGAATACGAAAAAAATATTTCTTTTGGTAATGACTCATTGTTTAAACAGGTCACCTCATAGACAACGATATATCGTCGTTGGCACTTCTGACACATTCTGCAAACGACGATATATCGTCGCGTGGCACTCAAAGGGTTAAGGAAATGGACGATTGAAATGGATAAGACCAAGCAACTGTGAGCTGTCATAAGAGAAATTTTACAGCTTATACCGGACAATCAGAACAAAAATGTGTGTTATAACAGATAAAGGACACGCAATTTGTGCTCTCACAGATAAAGGACATTTTTCTAGAGCCAAACTTTTATGGCAGAAGCGATCACCGGCTTGAGATTGAGGAAATAGACTGCGGAACCGATAGATTTAATATGTCATTTCTTCCACGTACAATAAGGGACCGCAATAGTTACGATATATCAGTTCTAGGATACTTTGACCCTGATTAGATTGAGTAGATTTTTTGCAGTTGTGCGAAATACCCTAACATCATTATTAGCTACCAACCTCGCATGCAATCTCCGGCATGATATAGCTCTTGCATGATTTAGTACCTTGTAATTCTATTTATCTATCGCAGTAATTATAACCAGTAGTTGTACCTTAAATAGTGTACTGCATGGTAGCATGTCATTGTACGTAGCACTATCCTAGTTTCTGGTCTGACCGCGCACTGTTATCCTGACTGCTTTTGGCCCGCGCCAGGCATTCCGGGGGAGCGCGCGCGGCTCTGCTTTCAGCTGGGATGAGGGCTTCATGCCTGGTGTGGAATCACCCTGCGCCACACACCCTACTTGTAGTGGGTTGCACGGTATTTCGTAGATGTAAATGTATCATGAATATGCTTGGTTTCTGTGCATTTTAATATCTGTATCCGTCTAAATAATTAATAAATGTTAAAAGGGTCAATTACTTCCTTTCCATATGTTTTTCATAAACCTTACTATATAGATTACAGACAAAAAGAGACTGTCTATTAAATATATAGGCGTCACCATCACTGAAGACATGTCATGGGGGAAACACATCAGGGAAATAACTAGTGTAGCAAACCGTAGATTAGGATTCGTAAAAAGGGTTCTAGGCAAATGCGATGAGAGAGTACGAGAAAGAAGCTATTTCAAACTTGTCAGGCCTCATTTAGAATATGCCGCTAGTATATGGGATCCGTACGAGGGAGGTACGATTAAAGAATTAGAGCGCGTGCAAAGGAGATCCGCTAGATTTGTTAAAGGCCGTTATGATAATTTTATAAGTGTTACGAGTTTAATAGGAGAACTAGGATGGGAATTACTATCAGAAATTTAGGTTAAACCTTTTAAGTAAATTCGAAACAGAGTTGTTCACAGATGACGTTAGATATATATATATATATTGAGAACCCCTGCGTATTATGCTAGGTTTTATCATATTAACAAGATTAGAGAGATAGATTGTCGTACCGATAGATTTAAAATGTCATTTTTCCCTCGTACTATAAGAGAGAACAATAGGCAGCGTAGCAAAGGGATAGGTAGGTGAAATATAGTTAAAGTAGTCTGAAGTGCATGATGCATGTAATAACAACCAATAATCCCTTTCTGATTGTGTAGATACTAACCACCTAGCTGCATGTGACCCTGCTCTCTAGCTTGCCTCCCTTAAATATAAGAGTTACAATTCTTGCCTACCCCTAAATTTACCCTCCATCCATCAACAAAACCGTGTGACGGGCAAAGTGGACTTGTCATATCCTTTTCTTTAGCTTCCCTGCTTCGTTTCAAAACCAATGGAAGGTCCCATCAAAGGATTGGATATATTTTTCGCCCGTGCTTTGCGTGCGCCAAAAGAAACCTTAATATAGCTGGGTGGCATCGACGATGGACACTGGGAATCTCTCTCCAAATAAATCCTCCGTCAATCAGACCCTCCTCCACTCCTCCTGCTGCCGTTCGGCCGCCATTGTTGAGGCATGGCTTCCGAGATTCGTGAAAAAAAAAGTTGTAAGAAAAACCCTTTACCCGTTGCTGGAATGGAAATGCGCCATAGTACGCTGCGATAGAGTTTGGAATAAATCACCCCGCGACGCTGTGATTCAGCATATGTTCCCCCTTAGGATATCTTGCTTTTACGCAGAACGTGCTTAGGCAGGTTAAAATTTAGGTTAAACCTTTTAAGTAAATTCGAAACCGATTTGTTCACAGATGACGTTAGATATATACACTGCAATGAATTATCTTTGATAATCTATCTGAACTGTTGGAGAAAGAACGGCTTTCCCCGGAATAATTATTGCATCAAAGAAAATCAAATATCTAACGTTCATTTTTCCATCGTAATATATATATTTACCAAATCTTTAGTAGATCACGTAGTGCCTAAGGACTGGAGAGTAGCAAATGTCACACCTATATTCAAAAGCGGCGACAGGGAAGACCCTAGTAACTATAGGCCTATTTCTCTCACATCCATTTCCTGTAAGGTATTTGAACACATAATCGTAAGCTCCATTATGAGTCATTTAGATAGGGAGGCATTGTTAATAAATAACCAACACGGATTTCGAAAGGGTAGATCTTGCGAAACCCAATTGGCCCTCTTCGTTCATGACATCTTGCTCTCGGGTGAAAATAATGTCCAAGTTGACGCGATATTCCTCGATTTTAGGAAAGCTTTTGATAAGGTACCTCACCGTAAGTTGCTCTCAAAACTAGAAGCATATGGAATAGATAAAAACATTATTAGTTGGATTAATCAATTCTTACATGGGCGGGAACAAAGGGTTGTCATAGACGGTATCATGTCAAACACAGCGTTACATCGGGTGTTCCTCAGGGAAGTGTAATTGGTCCACTTTTATTTCTCTTGTACATTAATGATGATAGTAACGTCGTTAAAAGTAAGCTTAGACTCTTCGCAGACGATGCGGTTGTGTATAGGGATATTAACAATTCCGAAGATAGCGACTCGTTAACAATCGACCTACTTGCTATTCATGCTTGGTGCGAAAAGTGGCAGATGGAACTAAACATAAAAAAGTGCGTAGCAGTCAGCTTTTGGAAAAAGAAAAATTGGCCAGTTAGGGCTTACAGAATTAAAAATACAGAAATTATTCACGCCGAGTCTGTTAAGTACTTAGGAGTCACAATTAGTCACGACCTATCTTGGGGAAAACATATTAGGGAAATATGCGGTCAAGCATATAGGAAGCTAGGCTTTATCAAGAGAGTACTCGGAAAATGTGATGAGAAAGTGAAAGAACGTTGTTATTTTTCAATCGTTAGGCCTCATCTGGAATATGCTGTTAGTGTATGGGATCCATACGAAACGGGGTTGATATCAGAGTTAGATCGCGTCCAGCGAAGAGGAGCTAGGTTTGTGAAACGATGCTACGATAAGTTGGCTAGTGTGTCTGGACTGTTAGAAGAATTAGGATGGGAATCGCTATCACAGCGTAGATTAAATTATAGGCTTAACCTCCTAAATAAATTTCAGGAAAATCATTTTACTGACGACGTAAAAAACATACTATTAACCCCTTCGTACTACGGCAGATTAGATCGCGCCAATAAAATTAGAGAGCTAGATTGTAGAACCGATAGGTATAAAATGTCATTTTTTCCGCGTACCATTTGGGACCATAACAGCTGTGATCGTCGTCATGAATAGTTCGAGTATTGACAATAGGCAGGCAGTTAATCTTTCTCATTATATTCTCCTCTTTATTATTTATGCATGATGTAAATAATGATGTTCTTATTTATGCATGATATTTTGAATCTGTAGTAGTAGTCTTTGTGTCCCTTGCATGTTAGAACGATTGGAGATAGAATGTTTCTTGGGTATTAGATTTGTAAATGGCGCTTTGCAATTGTGGTACGCGGGCTTTAATGTAATGTCGGTATTCTACCATATCATTCATGCATGCCTGGTGCGAAAGCACCCCCTGCCACACACCCTTTGGGTGGCTTGCAGGGTATGACGTAGATGTAGATGTACTATAAGAGAGAACAATAGGCAGCGTAGCAAAGGGATATGTAGGTGAAATATAGATAGATTAGTCTGTTGTACATGATGCATGTAATAACAACCAATAATCCCTTTCTTAGTATGTAGATACTAACCATGTGACCCTATTATCTAGCATGCCTTCATTAAATATCCTAGTTGCATGTCAATAGTGCATGTTTGGTGATCTTCACCCCCTGCCACACACACTCGTGGTGGCTCGCAGGGTAGTACGTAGATGTAGATGTATCTATTTATTCTCCATGATCTACGATCTAATATGACCTTAATGATGCGGAAAGAGCTGACTCCATAGATCTCGTTTACGATAGGAGGGATAGCTACGAAAAGACACACAGACGCGCGAGGCGAGTGAAAGGTGTGTCCCGTCAGCAACTGTCTATAATCCGAGGCCGGTCGCGGAGGCTTGCGAGAAAATCTCCTTCGAAGGAGCGTCCAAGGAAAGGCGGGGGAGTTCGAGTCTTCGTCACCCTTGCGATTTAATCTTTCGCCGTCTCCCTCGCTCCTTCTTCACTTTTCTCTCGCATGCCAGAGGAAATGAGGACGCCTTATGGTCACTCCCGCTCGTTTTTGCGCCATTAGCACACCCTTAAAAAAAAACCGCAGATCTTTTTATTCGGGACGTTCGTACGTATTTGCTTCTGTATGCAAATGATTCTCGGAATGTCGCGAAAAGGGGAGTGCTCGGGTGAATCACAGCAGTGCTCTGCCATGCGTCATAGACGGGATTGCCCCGTGGTGAGAGGGGGACAACGCTTGCATCAAGGAAGACCTGCAGACAGGTGAAGATCACACGGCGACGGTTCATTGAAGAACGCGATGAAAATTCGCGCGCGGCTGACGAACGAAAGAAAAATATCCTAAGGTACGATGTCTCTCACATTTAAGATAACATCTCTATCCGATTGAAAGGAAAAATGTTTATTAAAAATTTTACGAAAGTTTGATGTACTTTATTTTTTGCCGGACGTTCAACATATTTTGCTGCATCTACGTCTACGTAATACCCTGCTAACCACCGCGAGGGTGTGTGGCAGAGGGTGAAGATCACCAAACATGCACTATTGACATGCAACTAGGATATTTAATGAAGGCATGCTAGATAATAGGGTCACATTTTTAGTATCTACATAATAAGAAAGGGATTAATGGTTGTCATTACACGCATCATGCACTACAGACTACTCTAACTATATTTCACCTACCTATCCCTTTGCTACGCTGCCTATTGTTCTCTCTTATAGTACGCGGGAAAAATGACATTTTAAATCCATCGGTACGACAATCTATCTCTCTAATCTTGTTGATCAGATCAAACCTAGCATAATACGTAGGGGTTCTCAATATATATATATATCTAACGTCATCTGAGAACAAATCAGTTTCGAATTTACTTAAAAGGTTTAACCTAAATTTGAACCTGCGTTCTGATAGTAATTCCCATCCTAGTTCTTCTATTAGATTCTTAACACTTATACAATTATCTTTATCGGCCTTTAACAAACCTAGCGGATCTCCTTTGCACACGCTCTAATTCTAATTCTAATTTATCATACCTTCCTCGTACAGATCCCATATACTAGTGGCATATTCTAAATGAGGCCTGACAAGTGTAAAATAGCTTCTTTCTCGTACTCTCTCATCGCATTTGCCTAGAACCCTTTTTACGAATCCTAATCTACGGTTTGCTACACTAGTTATTTTCCTACTGCTAGAGTCATTACGGTCGAAACGATCACAGGCATAGGATTAAGGAAATAGACTGCTGAATCGATAGATTTACAAATGCCATTTTTTTACACTTTCAATAAGGGGCCATAATCATTGCGATAGATTAGTTCTAGGATAATTTCACTATGACTAGGTAACAAAGGTCTTTCAACTTATGCTAAAAATCTTAAAATCATTATTAGTTACCAGCCTCTTACGTTACTTCCAGCATGATATAATCGTGAATGATTTAGTACCTTGTAGAGTTATTTATCTGTCGCTTTTGTAATACTTACCAGTAGTTGTACCTTAAATAGTGTACTGCATGGTTGCATGTTCTTGCACTTAGAACTCTCCTAGTTTCTGGTCTGACTGCGCACTATTATCCTGACTGCTTTTGGCCTGCACCTGATTTTCGGGGAACGTGCGCGGTTGTGATTTCAGCCGGGATGAGGGCTTCGTGCCTAATGTGGAATCACCCCGTGCAACACACCTTAGTGGTGGCTTGAACGGTTTTTCGTAGATGTAGATGTAAGGTAGGTTTATTACACGTCATATTATTTTACTTAGAATTAAAAGAATTTGGCCTCTTTTTAATAAAAAAAGCCTTTCAAAATATGCTAAAATGCCAACCACGAGCCACACTACTTCTCGACATGTTTGTCAAGAACGAGAAGCCGTTTTCCACATGATTCTGATATGCGTACTGTTTATCATTTTGGCGATTAGTCACCCCCTGTCAAACACCCTTCATCTACATCTACATCTACGTGTTACCCTGCGAGCCACCACGAGGGTGTGTGGCAGGGGGTGAAGATCACCAAACATTCACTATTGACATGCAACTAGGATATTTAATGAAGGCATGCTAGATAATAGGGTCACATGGTTAGTATCTACATAATGAGAAAGGAATTATTGGTTGTTATTACATTCCTCATGCACTACAGACTACTCTAACTATATTTCACCTACCTATCCCTTTCCTACGCTGCCTATTGTTCTCTTGTGGGAAAAATGACATTTTAAATCTATCGGTACGACAATCTATCTCTCTAATCTTGTTAATATGATCAAACCTAGCATAATACGCAGGGGTTCTCAATATATATCTAACGTCATCTGTGAACAACTCGGTTTCGAATTTACTTAAAAGGTTAAACCTAAATTTTAACCTGCGTTCTGATAGTAATTCCCATCCTACCCTTGTGGTGCCTTGCAGGGTAATAAGTAGAAGTAGAAGTAGCTGTATCCTGCACGGAGAGTAGCGAGCAGCGCTCCCTCCTCCGCAGTGTTTCAACCTCCTTGTTACGAACGTAACCTCATCGATTCGCTCGCGCTCTTTCGCAGGCGGAGAAACAATTGAAGTCCGAGGACTCCCGACATTCCACTCTTCGACTGCCCCACAGAGTTCCCCTTCCCCCTCTTCCCTCTCCCGCCCCTCAATCCAAGGTCTCCTCATATTGTCGACCGCTTAACATGAGCTCACAGAGCGCTCGTCAAGCCCCAGGACGATGTCCCGACTGAACACGTGCGTCACAGCTGTTTCTCCTCCCGCGCCTCCCCCTCCTCCTCCTCCCGCGACAATCCGACGTAAACACATGGACCCAAAGATGAATGACTCCAGGCTTCAGGCAGTGAATTGAGACCATTGAGCGTGCATGGAGCGGTTATTGCGTCACCATACTGCGGTCTGACGACTGAAATAACAGCCATATTGGTTATCCCTGCTCTATCCTTACTGTACATTGTTAGGTTTGTTAAAGGCCGCCATGATAATTGTATAAGTGTTACGAGTTTAATAGAAGAACTAGGATGGGAATTACTATCAGAACGCAGGTTAAAATTTAGGTTCAACCTTTTAAGTAAATTCGAAACCGATTTGTTCACAGATGACGTTAGATATATATTAAGAACCCCTGCGTATTATGCTAGGTTTGATCATATTAGCAAGATTAGAGAGATAGATTGTCGTACCGATAGATTTAAAATGTCATTTTTCCCGCGTACTATAAGAGAGAACAATAGGCAGCGTAGCAAAGGGATAGGTAGGTGAAATATAGTTACAGTAGTCCGTAGTGCATGATGCATTTAATAACAACCAATAATCCCTTTCTTATTATGTAGATACTAACCATGTGACCCTATTGTCTAGCATGCCTTCATTAAGTATCCTAGTTGTATGACAATAGTGCATGTTTGGTGATCTTCACCCCCTGCCACACACCTTCGTGGTGGCTCGCAGGGTAGTACGTAGATGTAGATGTAGATGTACATCGCACCGCCCGACGGAATGGACGACTCGGCGGATGTGAAGCAAGAATATTCTCTATCAGTTTAAAATTTAAGAGTAGTAATTATTGAAACCATGAATATACATAATGGTTTTAAATGTTTGGAATTGTTGCCTTGGCTACGTGTTGCCTACATTTCCACATTTAGTTCACCCAGTCATTGGCGCTACTTTGAAAAAAGTCTTTTCAGTTGAATCGTCAATGGCCGCTGTCAATTGTTGTTGACGTGAGAAAGAGTGTAATTAAATCCTGCGTATGGTACTACATTTTTATCCATTGCATTATGATTACTGGTAAGTAAAACCGGTGAGACGTGTTCATTTACAATCTGTCGACTGTATTTACATTTGAACTGCCGTCTTTCATCACTAGGCGGCGCCACAATCCAAAAAGTTGTTTGTTTACGGAATTCTAGAAAACAGTTTTTTGGCGACGAGTCAACAATTCAATATATATATATATATATATATATATATATATATATATATATATATATATATATATATATATATATATATATATATATATATATATATATATATATATATATATATATATATATATATATACACATGAATATATATATATATATATATATATATATATTCATGATTGAAACATTCAAGGGTACTCAGTGACACGGATCCTACCATTAATGTGTATGGAGAGGGCATTATGTCATTAAGCAGTGGCCTGACAACCGAAATAACAACCAAATTGTTTAACCCTGCTCTCTCCTTAATTTCTTATGGATAGCATGGCGGAATGGAAGAAGTAGCAGATTTTAAGCAAGAATATCAACCATCTGTTTAAAATTTGAGGAAATTAACTTTTGAAACATATTTTGAACCCTTGTGCTATGGATTCTACTCCAGTATACCCTATTTTTCACACGGAATGCGGATTATTATCTGTTTTAATAAATGAACGATTAATTTACGGAGGGTGCATCTGAAAGAAGAATATGTGTCTTGTTTTTTTAGTAAGTTATTGATGGAAAACATTCCAAAAGTAGTGCGTTAGTGCGCAAGCGCTGTGGAAAAATGAGGATCGACGAAGATGACGAAGACCGGCGCCCGCCCCTCTGCTTGGGTCCTTTCTAATGAGAATGTCTGCTGTTAAGGTATGTTTCTATGGCTGGACTTGAGTGGAAAATGAATACAGATGATGAAAAACAAGAATTTTTATACTGGCATGAGGATAGAGCTGAAATTTCATCAGGAATGCAACTACATGCATAATATCCATTTTTATGTAAAGAAAGAGCTTTCTGCCATTCAGACGATCATACCCACTCACAGGGGAATATCTTTTCGAGACTTTTAGCCCGGCGCGTTTCCATCCGTTTTCTGCGTCCATTTTCCGAATATCTCCTGAAAGGCTATGGATATTATACTTCAACTTACATTCGATTTTTAAAATATCTTCGAGGTTTAACAAACTCGACATTAGTCGAGCAATTTGGGGTATTTCCGACCACTGTGGGGCGAGGCGGTCGCTGGCCGTAATGGAAGTCGGCGGCGGCGCGGAACGCGCCCCCCTTCTACATAACGCAGCGCGCTTACCGTTTATTGTATCAGTTTCAAAGTAGGCTCACATTAAAGCTTATGAAACGTGCTGCAATCATTGTTTTGGACTATTTTTTAATTTATGGCCTCGTTTACCGTAAAATATCAACTTTGGGCTGCGGACCCTTCTTTCGTTCCGTTAAATTTCAAAATAACACATAAAACTCGGTTGCAACGCCATTTTTTGTAGTAAATTCAAATTTCTCATTGCCTTAAACATAGGCTTAGCCGTTAACATCATCAAGTTACGCCTATATTTAACAGAAAACTGCGAGTTTTCACCCACGCAGCCATCTTGGACGCCATCTTGGATATTTCACTTACGATTAAGATTTTCGTACTCAGCGGATCGAAAATATCCGGAAACCACCTTTTACTTGCTTGTTACATGAAATGCTTCTTGCTGAGCGATTTTCCGAAATCTGACCCAGACTATATTCTCTGTCAGTTTGAAATACCGTTTCTCAATTTCTCAAGCAACCCAAGTCTAGCGTGTAGCATCCGAGTCTCTGCCGTTATCTCTTCCCACAATTTGCACGGTATCAAAAAAGTGAAGCCACGGTAAGAGTCATCGGAGAAATTTCTAGGGGCTCCCACCTTAATGCCTGTGAAAGTTGCATAATGCCATAAAAGCATGCAGCTTTTTTTTTGTATTTCTATAATTTTTTTTTGTTAAACCTTTATTACCAGGGTCCCAAATGCTCGCGGCGTATTCGAGGTGTGGCCTAACCAGATCGAAGTTGTTCGGCTTTTTCATCCGAGGACCTTACAACCATAAAAAAACCTAGTTTTTTAATGTTGTCCCCCGCGTGTTTATGTCCCCCAGTTTTGTGATATTCTTCCCCACAAGAATATCTGGTTTACATTTATATCTGCTTTCGATGAGGTGGGCCATGATTACGACGTTTCAAATCATTTTCACGCCGCAAAGGGCGTCGTTACAAAAAAAATATCTGGGCGGCAAAAAAAATTATTGAAAAAAAAAAGACTTGGAATGAGACGCGAATTGTGTTAAAGCGTATTCCGAGTTTTCCGCACAGCTGCTCTCAGAATGACGGGCGACGAAACTCTCTTTTTCTCTGATTGAATGAAGAGTGATCTCGTGTCGTCATTCTCCATATCAACATCTCCACCGCTACCCTTCGTTGTTCCTCCCTTTTACCGATGGCCAATTTCTCACGACCCCCTTCAGTGAAACATTCCAGACAAAGGTTTTGAAATTTTTTTCCTTGCTTCAGTATCTGAACGAAAAGACTGATATCTGAAGATAAAAGCGAATAAAAATAGACGACGAATCTTACCGATTTGTTTTTTTTTCGGCAATTCAATCCTATCTTAACGCGTAGACTTCTCGAACATGACGTATACTTCGTAATAATTTTGTGACATTTTTTCTGGGATGCTGATGACGAAGAGGCGTGTCGGAATTTAACAAAGCTTTTGTTAATTCCTGAACGATACTAAAAAAAGTGTTTGCATACAAATACATCGCCAAATTTTTATTCTTAACATTTTATATTTACAACATTTTAAAATTTTGTTGTTTTTCGTCTTTATTTGTTAACTTCAGGATTTATGTGCAAACTTATGACGCATATTGACATTTTTAAAATTAATTTCCTCGATCTGGAGGAGAAAGACGTGAACTTCTTTTCCGTCCGAGGACCGAAAGGAACGACAGACCGAAAGGAACGACAGACCGAAAGGAACTAGTGACCGATAGGAACGATGGACCAAGAGGAACGAGTGACCGAATGGGACAAGGGACCGAAAGAAACGAAAGGACCGGTCATTCCGTAGGAGTCGGTCCTCAGTCCTTCCGTTCAATCCATGGACCCGTTCCTTCGGACCCGCTCCTTAGGACCCGTTCGTTCGCGGACGACCAACCTCTATAAAGAAACAAAATCGCGCACGGCGCTAAACTAGAAGTAGCAAACGCTACATCTACATCTACGTGATACCCTGCGAGCCACCACGAGGGTTAAATCCATTATGTATATTCATGGTTTCAATAATTACTAGTCTTAAATTTCAAACTGATAGAGAATATTCTTGCTTCACATCCGCCAAGTCGTCCATTCCGTCGGGCTGTGCGATGTACATCTACATCTACGTACGTCCCTGCGAGCCACCACGAGGATGTGTGGCAGGGGGTGAATATCACCAAACATGCACTATTGACATGCAAGTAAGATATTTAAGGGAGATATGCTAGATAATAGGGTCACATGCAGCTAGATGGTTAATATCTACATAGTAAGGAAGGGATTATTGGTTGTTATTACATGCATCATGCTCTACAGACTACTCTAACTATATTTCACCTACCTATCCCTTTGCTACGCTGCCTATTGTTCTCTCTTATAGTACGAGGGAAAAATGACATTTTGAATCTATCGGTACGACAATCTATCTCTCTAATCTTGTTAATATTATCAAACCTAGCATAACACGCAGGGGTTCTCAATATATATCTAACGTCATCTGTGAACAACTCTGTTTCGAATTTACTTAAAAGGTTTAACCTAAATTTTAACCTGCGTTCTGATAGTAATTCCTATCCTAGTTCTTCTATTATATGTCCGCGTTACAGTAGCGTGTGTAGAAACAGAATAGCGCTCCTGATGTATTTAATTGAAAGGCACATCATGGCTAAGGTTGATTTTTTTTCTCGATTAGTCTTACTTGAATATTCTCACAATGAACCAAGAATTGGGCTAATTTAATGCCAGTGGGGCGAATGTACTGGAGAGGGCGCGCGAGCTAAGATTGTGTAGCTTGATTGCATTGTGGTGGAAAATGGGAACAGCAGTAACTGCATAAGAAAAAGAGAATGTCACCGGCGAAATATACGCTCACGAGGAGAGGACACTCAGCCTTTGAAGAGCGAAGTTCAGAGAAGCTCAGTTGAAACTTAAGCCGTGTCGTTAGGCATCAGGGAGGATGCGGTTAGCTACCTAAATATTTAGATACCTTTCGCTAAGGGAGCTTGATTTGGGACATCCTTTGCTAGTGTTGCCGTCTACCGAGCTGGAAACGAATGAAAAACATATGAGTAATTAATAAAGGACTGAATGAAACAAATGAAACCTGAAATAAAGACATTTTTGACGCCTGTGGCTACACCTTCGTATGCGTTGTGAGATTTGGAAGGTGAAATAACATTTTTTCATCCATTTCGTTGTCTGGAGATTCGTTAGTTTTTGGGATATGTAAGTTTGTGTAGGTGTTCTGGGATTTAAATTCGTTTTATTTAAGTGTACTAAGTAAAATTTTTCTTTTGTATTCGGGTGTTGGTTTGCGAAATTCTAGAGAATTCTTTCACAACAGACAAATACTAGCCATGTTTGCCACTTTTCAACTACTTCCTTGGGTACGAGCGGTGGGAGTTTCCTTGTACGACGCATGCTGCGCTTTGCATGATGGGAAATTAAATATGGAGGCGGATTTAGGATAAACTCCATCTACCCTAAATTTCACCCCCGAGAAAGGCACCTAAATCCGCTCCCCCATGATGCCTAACGAATTGAGACACTTCAAGATGGCGTCCTCCCTAAATCTGCCGATTTAGCTGCCTAAATGGCGAATTGGGACACAGCTTTAAAATGGCGGCTTAACATATGGGATTCTTCTTATCGAAATAAGCGAGTGTAGCGATATCTCGATCTGTACCGATGCTTGGAGGGTATCGTTTTACTATTGACAGCTTTACATATGGAAGTTACTCCCATGGCAGTAGCCTTGCGAGTCGCTTAGGATCGACATGTCGATGTGCGGGCACGGACTTCCATGGCAATAGGGGTCGACAGTGGTATTAATCGACCGCGGTACACACTTGCAAGGAAAATATATATGGACATCTATTTTGCTGCAAGTATAGCTTATCGACTTCTGCGATAGATTGCATTCCATTGGATGAAATCTTGGTCACATGATATCAATCAATAATCAAAAATATAATAATAAAAAATGTAAACAATGAATAAATTGAAGAATCGCCGCTTGTTGAAAGTGGTATATATTAGTATACCGTAGTGATGGAAGACATATACATTAATATATATACATATATATATATATATATATATATATATATATATATATATATATATATATATATATATATATATATATACACAATGGAAAACTTCGCCAAATGGCCACAAACACAATTAAAGAGGAAACTTACAGGGGGTAAAAAGACGAAAGTAAAGAGAGAGTCTTACTTAGAGACGTTTCGGGTGTTATCCCTTCTTCAGTCACACGACTGAAGAAGGGATAACACCCGAAACGTCTCTAAGTAAGACTCTCTCTTTACTTTCGTCTTTTTACCCCCTGTAAGTTTCCTCTTTAATTGTATATATATATATATATATATATATATATATATATATATATATATATATATATAATGCACTTAGGATCACTTAAGTGACGAATATATAAAAGTTTGCCAGAGGAAGGCAGACGACAAACACAGAAAACAAAAAAATGATGAACACACTTACAAAGTTTCTTGATATTTCGGTGCCACTAGCACCTTGGTCGCATGAGCGAAGACTGACAAGACTGTCAGTCTTCGCTCTTGCGACCAAGGTGCTAGTGGCACCGAAATATCAAGAAACTTTGTAAGTGTGTTCATCATTTTTTTGTTTTCTGTGTTTGTCGTCTGCCTTCCTCTGGCAAACTTTTATATATATATATATATATAATTAATAAATATATTTATATACATAAAAACATATATATAAAGCTAAAAAACTGACTGACAGACTCATTCATCCAAATTCCTGGGCATTTCTAAACAAGCTAGGCGAGTGAAATTTTTAGATTTATTTTTTAGATTTACTTTAGGTATAAAATTATATGTCGAGTTGGGAAAAAAATCGGAAAAGTTAAAAAAGTCAATTAAGCTTCGAGTTATTGCAATCGATAGCTTTACATGCGATTTAATGGGAAAAATGAAAAATTTAAGTGTAGACCTTTTTCTTTCGTTCATTAAAATATGAAATAATTGAGCGACAAGATTGATTCTTTCACAAGTATGAGGCTGAATGTTTGAAAAATCCTTTTCTTGCAATCGATTTTTCCCTAGATACTTACCGTTAAACTGAAATTCTTAAACTTTTATCGGAGGTTTTAGAAATTTCTCCATTTTCGTTGCAATAGATAGATTTTTCCATTGTCGCCAGGCCGATTGTCGATTTGAGATTTGGAACTCGGCGAGGCGTGCCAGCACTCTGTTTATTTATCATTTCTCTGGAAACGGAACTCATTGTCATAGAATACGCCATTGCATAAGCACCGTTGTATTGCACGGAGCATTTCGTCGAGCAATTATTCTTGGTATTTTGAAGTACTTCTCATGTCTATACTATACAAACTGGAAAGTAAACGTAAATGGAAGAGAGCCAATGCTGAGCCTAGGTGGTATGGCGCGGAGGTTAGGAAAGTATTAAATCACCAGAGAACATGTCATGCTAGGTTAAAAAGGGCAAACATTAACAAATCCTACGAAGAACTATACACTGTCACCGAAAATTACAAAATATCTAAACTCTTAGCAAAAAAAAGCGTGCCGAAGGGCGTTAGCTGATTTCAAAAGTAAATTACTGGGAGAACACTTGAACGATAATCCCAAGGCATTTTGGTCGTATGTTAGGGATACTCAAGGAAATAAATCAACAGTACACACGCTTAAGAATATCAAAGGGGAAAAGCTAACCAACAGTCTACAAAAAGCCAACTCGTTAAAATCATTCTTCAAAAGCATTTTCAATACTTGTACACCACATCTTTTCGATCCGCAGCCTGTTCGTCCCCAAACATTTATGCCTGAAATTATTATAAATTGTCGCGGCATAGAACATCAGCTAAAAAATATCAACCCCAACAAATCCCCCGGTCCAGATCAGATCCCTGCTCGCGTATATAACACATTGGCATCAGATATAGCGCCTTACTTAGAATTAATATTTACCAAATCTTTAGTAGATCACGTAGTGCTTAAGGACTGGAGAGTAGCAAATATCACACCTATATTCAAAAGCGGCGACAGGGAAGACCCTAGTAACTATAGGCTTATTCCTCTCACATCCATTTCGTGTAAGTTATTTGAACACATAACCGCTAGCTCCATTATGAGTCATTTAGATAGGGAGGAATTATTAATAAATAACCAACACGGATTTCGAAAGGGTAGATCTTGCGAAACCCAATTGGCCCTCTTCGTTCATGACATCTTGCTCTCGGGTGAAAATAATGTTCAAGTTGACGCGATATTCCTCGATTTTAAGAAAGCTTTCGATAAGGTACCTCACATTAAGTTGCTCTCAAAACTAGAAGCATATGGAATAGATAAAAACATTATTAATTGGATTAATCAATTCTTACATGGGCGGGAACAAAGGGTTGTCATAGACGGTATCATGTCAAACACAGTTAGCGTTACATCGGGAGTTCCTCGGGGAAGTGTAATTGGTCCACTTTTATTTCTCTTATACATAACTGATAGTAGCAACGTCGTTAAAAGTAAGCACAGTCTCTTCGCAGACGACGCGGTTGTGTATAGGGATATTAACAATTCCGAAGATAGCGACTCGTTAACAATCGACCTACTTGCTATTCATGCTTGGTGCGAAAAGTGGCAGATGGAACTAAACATAAAAAAGTGCGTAGCAGTCAGCTTTTGGAAGAAGAAATATAGGACAGGTAGGGCTTACAGAATTAATAATACGGAAATTATTCACGCCGAGTCTGTTAAGTACTTAGGGGTCACAATTACTCACGGCTTATCTTGGGGAAAACATATTCGGGAAATATGCGGTCAAGCATACAGAAAGCTAGGCTTTATCAAGAGAGTACTCGGAGAATGTGATGAGAAAGTGAAAAAACGTTATTTTTCAATCGTTAGGCCTCGTCTGGAATATGCTGTTAGTGTATGGGATCCATACGAAACGGGGTTGAAATCGGAGTTAGATCGCGTGCAGCGAAGAGGAGCTAGGTTTGTGAAACGATGCTACGATAAGTATGCTAGTGTGTCTGGACTGTTAGAAGAATTAGGATGGGAATCGCTATCACAACGTAGATTAAATTATAAGCGCGCCAATAAAATTAGGGAGATAGATTGTAGAACCGAAAGGTATAAAATGTCATTTTTCCGCGTACCATTAGGGACCATAACAGCTGTGATCGTCGTCATGAATAGTTCGAATAGTGACAATAGGCAGACAGTATATCTTTCTCTTTATATTCTCTACGTTCTTATTTATGCTTGATGTAAATATTGATGTTCTTATTTATGCATGATATTTTGAATATGTAGTAGTAGTCTTTGTATCCCTTGCATGTCGGAACAATAGACGATGGAATGTTTCTTGGTTAGTAGATTGTTAATTGGAGCTTTGCATGTGTGGTACGCAGGTTTCAATGTAATTTCGGTATTCTACCGTATCAAGTACCCATTTACTCGTCTAAATATTTATCTGCAACCCACCTCAAGGGTGTTTGGCAGGGGGTGAGTAATCACCAACATGCATAATAGAGTACCAGTAACTTTCACCGTCATTCAACACACTACCAAAAAGTATTCAACTAATGCTACTGAAACTATTTGTATAATTATGTATATGGCAGCTACATACACAAGATACAAGAGTATGGCAGGGGTCACGCGAAACCAACAGAAACTACGTTGCAGATGTTATTACTACGCGACATCTGCGTATGCGAGCAGAAATTATCAACGTTTTGTACGCTCGTCATCGAGTTAGTAATGTGAACGTGGGTGTATTATGGAGTGGTCACGGTCGCGAGAACGACCGTTGCAAGACCGTGAGCAAGGGTGGATGGGGCGAGTGAATGAGTCGCCCCGGGCACTGCTGAGGGCACCTCTTCCGCTCTGGCAACTAGCTTTATGCAGCGAGAATTGTCTTTTTCTGAAGTGGACGAGGCGCCGTAGGTCACGGGAATTTCACGGCGTAGGAACTCGGTCCTCTTGGCGAAACTTAGGGCCGTATTCACAGTCGTTACCTGGGTGTTCCCCAGGTGTGGGGGAATCCCTTTGTTCAGAAATGGTATTCATAGTCGTTATCCAGGGGGCTGCCGTCCCCTAACCCTCTTCCAGGCCGTCGATATCCTGGGTAAGGCATAAAACTTACCCAAAGCTTCCCTAACGCAGTACTGCTGCCCACGCGTGGGACGAATTGCTACTACTGTCCTAATGGCAGTACACAATATTATCAACAACTTTCCATAGTAACGTCTTCTGTTTACAAACACGGGTGCTTACTGAACCACCCTCGTATTCCTCACCATTCATATTACATAAGTATTTAAGTAGTATTGAAATCATTCTCTCATAGTCCTTCAATCATTTTTCATCAACATTTTGCAACAGTATACTGTATTATTGTTTATAGCGTGCTTGGTTACGGTGAGAAATGATCATCGAAACATCGAGAACCAAACAGCGGAAGCGTTCATATGTATTTTTCCGCGGGATTGTTGCCAAATCTCTTATCCAGGCGTCCCCTGGCTGGGTGTTACCCAGGTAAGGTTTATGAATAGCTCAGCGTAGGCAACTAGGAGTTACCTGGCTAGGGGATATATTAAGAACCCCTGCGTATTATGCTAGGTTTGATCAGATTAACAAGATTAGAGAGACAGATTGCCGTACCGATGGATTTAGAATGTCATTTTTCCCGCGTACCATAAGAGAGAACAATAGGCAGCGTAGCAAAGGGATAGGTAGGTGAAATATAGTTAGAGTAGTCTGTAGTGCATGATGCATGTAATAACAACCAATAATCCCTTTCTTATTACTAGATACTAACCATACAGCTGCATGTGACCCTGTTCTCTAGCATGTCTCCCTTAAATATCCTAGTTGCATGGCAATAGTGCATGTTTGGTGATCTTCATCCCCTACCACACACCCTCGTGGTGGCTCGCAGGGTATTACGTAGATGTAGATGTACCCAGGTAACCCCTAGGAATTGCGAATATGAATACGGGCACTAGGCATCTTCGAGTAAGGAGAGTGTGCTTAGGTCGGAGGCCTTTCGAGATACGATTCAAAAGGAGGATGGAATAGGTAATTTCAATACAATTCAATTTTTTTCATTCTCTCATGATAAATCATTCGATTAAAATTACACCTTTCACAGCTAAACTTGACGACATCTGGCGTAACTTCGTAGGAACTTAGCCGTATTATCCATATTGAAAATTATACACTTTTCTACAGTTATGTAATTTGTAAGGCACGTTTTATAGCTCTACTGAATCATTAGCAACATTTGCTTGTATGATATTCATTTTGTTCGAGGCTTCTGAGATGCGATTCAAAAGAGTGGTGGAGGAGGTCATCTTTAATACAGTTAAAATTTGTTCGATTTTCTCATGACAAATCATTCAATTTTAATAATACTATGTTCATATGAACTTGATGACATCAGGCATCACTTCGCGGAAGAACGTAGCGTAAGTACTCATGTTGAAAAGAGTATTTTTCACTTATATACAATTCTTTAACTTGTACCACGCGTTTCACATCTTTACTGCACCGTCAGGTACAAACATTCGTCTCATGTTTATTTATTAAATGTTGTCATAGTAACGCGATACGGGAGGGGTATGTGGAGAAGTATAAACTTTTGGGAGGGAAGACAGGGGAACGTATTTTAAGGGTTTGTGAGGCTGGAAAGGCTATTATTAAAAAAAAGAACTAGGGGAAAAAAGTGGGGCTGGGTGCGGAAAAAAATGTAGCTCACCACAAAGGCTGTTTGACTGTCAAATAATTTCAATTCGTTCCAAAAAGCATTCATCTTTCAACTTTTAGCGAGAATTCGTAAAATGTCAGGGTAAAAATCGATTACATGATTTTTTCCAAGCAGGTGCTTGGCAAATCGGGTGTTCGAATTTATATTCATGAAACTTCTAACGTGTTCAACTATTAACAGTGACCACTTTTTTTTACAGTGTCGTGAGATCCCCGTTTTAGGATGCCTGTCCTCTCATCCGATCCTTGTTAACGTTATTCACACATTTACATTCCAACGAACTATTGCAGATTGAATTGATGTAAATAAAAGGCGAAATACGGAGAAAGCCTATGGAGAGGAAAATGACGACGTCATTCTTGATAAATAACAACAGTACGACTGAGAGCCACGTGTGGAGCAAGAATCGATACTCGACGAAGGAATAAGCCGTTTGCAATGATCACAAATAAAAAAGAACTTTGTGATAACTTTCAAGTGGAGTGTGAATCGGAAATTTAAACGATTGGGAAAGCAGATCAGAAAATATTTACAGCTTTCGAGACCTGGTTATATCTACATCTACGTGATACCCAGCGAGCCACCACGAGGCTGTGTGGCAGGGGGTGAAGATCACCAAACATGCACTATCGCCATGCAAGTAGGATATTTAAGGGAGGCATGCTAGAGAACAGGGTCACATGCAGCTAGATGGTTAGTATCTACATAAGAAGGAAAGGATTATTGGTTGTTATTACATGCATCATGCACTACAGACTACTCTTAACTATATTTCACCTACCTATCCCTTTGCTACGCTGCCTATTGTTCTCTCTTATAGTACGAGGGAAAAATGACATTTTAAATCTATCGGTACGACAATCTATCTCTCTAATCTTGTTAATATGATCAAACCTAGCAAAATACGCAGGGGTTCTCAATATATATCTAACGTCATCTGTGAACAACTCTGTTTCGAATTTACTTAAAAGGTTTAACCTAAATTTTAACCTGCGTTCTGATAGTAATTCCCATCCTAGTTCTTCTATTAAGCTCGTAACACTTATACAATCATCATAACGGCCTTTAACAAACCTAGCGGTTCTCCTTTGCACGCGCTCTAATTCTTTTATCATACCTTCCTCGTACGGATCCCATATACTAGCGGCATATTCTAAATGAGGCCTGACAAGTGTAAAATAGCTTCTTTCTCGTACTCTCTCATCGCATTTGCCTAGAACCCTTTTTACGAATCCTAATCTACGGGATGCTACACTAGTTATTTCCCTGATGTGTTTCGCCCATGGCATGCCTTCAGGATGGAAGGTTATAGAAGAAGATAGAATGACAAACGAAGAAACAGTAAGTGACAATATTCGTGGGGGGGTGGCTCTCTTTGGAACAGAAACATGGACCATTGGAAGAGCAGGACAGAAAAGATCAGAAGCATTCAGAATCTGGGGGGCTGTTTTCTCAGAGCTACAAGTCCACAAGGTACAAGTCACGT
Source organism: Ceriagrion tenellum (assembly GCA_963169105.1). Classification (NCBI taxonomy): domain Eukaryota; kingdom Metazoa; phylum Arthropoda; class Insecta; order Odonata; family Coenagrionidae; genus Ceriagrion; species Ceriagrion tenellum. The sequence goes on from OY720633.1 coordinate 130,704,040, forward strand.
GACTATTTCCACAAGGCGGATGGGTTGCTCAGGTATACGTAACCGAATACTTGTACCAGTCCAAAAAAATGGCGGGCATAATCAAGACCATGCATGGCTCGTATTTTGATTATTACGATACATTTTGGGCGTGCACCTCGCAACATTTCCAATTCAAAAGTTACTGCAATGTTTTTGGGTGAACACAAATGATTGAATATGTACTGAAAAGTAATTTAATGTCTTTGCGTACCTTAAAAGATCCAAAGCGAATGCGAGCATTTGGGTAAACCTAACATCATGAGATATAATCGTTTATTTCGCCGTATTTCTTGGAGGATGAGCTCTAAATGGTAGTTATTGGTAAACCTAACATTTCAAGATGTCATTTTTATTTGGTTTTATCTTTATTGAACCACTAACAATGGCGTTACAACGTACTATTATTACGAAACTTCATGGTAACATACCGGTTGTTGATGTAAATAATATTTATCGTAACGTACAGTGCGTATCTCCAGTTGTTAATGATTATACTACTCGACAGCAACGAATTGATAAGTAGCTGTTTATTATTAATAAATTAAAGAGTGTGGTAAATCAGGATATTTAATAATTTTCTCTCGGCTGCTGTGTCGTATTATTGTCGTTCAATTATAGATGAACATGAGTCTTAGGCCCGTATTCATAGTTCGAACTTGAGAATTTGCTTGACCAAGATCGCCTCAAGCACAAGCTTAAATACGATTTACGTTTCATAGTCGTCAAACAAGGCGGTTTCGAGCCATTTTCGAATAATTCGAGCTTGGTGAAGAGTTTTATGCAGTTTCATAGTCGCGTCCCATTGGATACAAGCAAATGCTCAAGCAAGAATGGTTTCATAGTCACCGAAGCTTTCCTAGTTGCTGAAATAAGTCCGCGAATAAGCTCGCCTTCGTAAAGTCGACATCCACCTCGTCTTGAACAAAAGCATCTGTTGCTTTTATGCCCCATCTCCCTTTTTATCTTCAATTTCTCGGTGGAGTTGCAGGATACCCAGAAATATCTTCTTCTCGACGGGCGTATAATGACGGCATTTACGTGAGGTCGATGCCATGTTTTCGCTTGAAATTACCGCTTCGCGGTGACGACAGTTGCCAAGTAAACAAATGTAACAGTGTGTGTGATTGGTTGATCCAACAAGCATTTGCTTTGGCACAAGCTTCATTAAGCTCGTCTTATTGCAAGTGAGATGATCTTAATCAAGTTCGCCTTCATGAAGACGGTCTTATTCGATGACTATGAAACCAGAATGAGTATAAGATGGCCTTGACCAATAAGGCGATCTCCATCAAGACGGTCTCAAGTAATGACTTGAGACCTGACTATGAATCCGGGCCTTATTCATTACACGACGTATTTGATTTCGGACTTGTTTTTGGACTGGTACAAGTAATCGGTTAGGTATATCTGAGTAACCCATCCGCCTTGTGAAAATATCCACGTGACTTGTAGCTCTGAGAAACAGCCGCCTGGTGTTGGAGGGAAATGGATGGAAAAAAGGAGAATTGTTGAAGTACATCTACATCTACGTACTACCCTGCGAGCCACGACGAGGGTGTGTGGCAGGGGGTGAAGATCACCAAACATGCACTGTTGACATGCAACTAGGATATTTAATGAAGGCATGCTAGATAATGGGGTCACATGGTTGTATCTACATAATAAGAAAGGGATCATTGGTTGTTATTACATGCATCATGCACTACAGACTACTCTAACTATATTTCACCTACCTATCCCTTTGCTACGCTGCCTATTGTTCTCTCTTATGGTACGCGGGAAAAATGACATTTTAAATCTATCGGTACGACAATCTATCTCTCTAATCTTGTTAATCTGATCAAACCTAGCATAATACGCAGGGGTTCTTAATATATATCTAACGTCATCTGTGAACATAGTACACAGAAGAGGAAAGGATCGTACGGAACTCTGTACAGATAAGAAAAACCAGATGGATTGGTCGCTTTTCCTATGTGATACGATGGGTTTCGAAGATTATAATTGAAGGAAAAGTAAGGAAATTGAAGTCTGTTGTGAGTTGAAGGGGACGGTGCGTTGGTGATGGTGAAGGTGGCAACTTCGGCATCGTGTATAAAAAAAATAATACATGTTTCATCTTTCCAGGTGGATCAACTGCATTATTTGCAGTTCTGTGTCAAAGGCGAAAATCGAACGCATTAGTTTTGCGATCCTTTGGAGGGTGGACTTACGTGGGTGAACTTTATGGCTCGGATACCTGGACGATTGTGACAATAGATTAGGAAATATTAGGAGCTTTAGAAACCTGGCCTCTAAAAATACGTTTAAGATCAAATGGGGTATAAAGTAAGAAATGAAGAAGTACTATACTTAAAACAGAACAGAAAAGAAGAGCCAGACGGATTGAGCACCCTCTGAAGTACAATGGGGTGCTGAAGAGTACAAGTGAAGGAAAAATACAAAAAGAAAAGTATCAGGCGTTATTTGGTGGAATTACAGCATAAAGGAGAACAGAAAAAGGTGATCTCCCATCCCGGGAAAAGAAATAATTTTTATGCAACCCTGGTTTTGATGCACCTCAAACCTCAAAGATGATACAATACATCAAAACCTAGATCGCATTAAAATTCTTTATTTATCAAAATAGAAAATTGCCTTTTCTGTTTTCCATTTTGAAGAAAAGATAGAGGAGAAAGGCCAAGGGAAAAAATACAAAGACCAAAGACAAAAGATGGTATATACATGAGAACAACTGCCTGGGAGTATGGGGAACTAGCATTAAATAGGGAAGTATGGAGATCTGCAGTCTGCCAATCTTAGGATTGAGTGATCTATGATGAAAAAATAATTCAATCACAGCCGGGGATTCCTTGCAGATACATCACCAACAGTTGATCATGTAAATTCATACTACCCCGTTAGCCGCCGAATGGGAATGTGGCAAGGGGTGTCTGTACACCTGCCGTGTGAAGGAGTAAAGGATAAGGTTTTGTGAGGTGAAATGGTAAGGTATATGATGGGTGTGTTTTAAGTGCAGCTTCAGTTGTATAATGGTCGCTTCTTGTGGGCTAAAAGACGAATCTTTATAAATATCGGTTCGGCAATGCATCTCTCTTAATTATTCGCATCTGTCAGACCTAGTACCTAGGTGCGGACCTAGATACGTATTGAGAACCCCTGCTTATTATGCTAGGTTTGATCATATTAACAAGATTAGTGAGATGGATTGTCGTACCGATAGGTTTAAAATGTCATTTTTCCCTCGTACTATAAGAGAGAACAATAGGCAGCGTAGCAAAGGGATAGGTAGGTGAAATATAGTTAGAGTAGTCTGTAGTGCATGATGCATGTAATAACAACCAATAATCCCTTTCTTATTATGTAGATACTAACCATGTGACCCTATTATCTAGCATGCCTTCATTAAATATCCTAGTTGCATGTCAACAGTGCATGTTTGGTTATCTTCACCCCCTGCCACACACCCTCGTGGTGGCTCGCAGGGTATTACGTAGATGTAGTACTTAGTATAGTGCGGGGTCGAAATGATATTCTCTATGTCGCTGTAAAACACACCTCTTCTGAATTTCTCAAGCAAACTAAGCCTAGGTGTAGCCTCCGAGTCTCTAGGGACTCCCTACCTAATCTCTCTAAAACGTTTGTAGCATTTGATGTCCTTCCGCAGTAGTTTTTTAACAAAGCGCGCAGCTTTTATCTGTATTTTATTTAAATTTGTGGTCAAATCTTTCTGTCGAGGGCCCCAATTTATCGTGGCGTGAGGCTGGTAAAGAGCTTGATATGGAGCGTTGCGTTGAATGGGGCAGAAACGTGGACTCTCAGAAAAGAGGACGATAATAGGCTGCAGGCATTTGAGATGTGGGTGTGGAGAAGGATGGAGAAGGCGAGGCGGACGGAAAGGAAGACTAACGAGGAAGTGCTTGAGATGGTGGGCGAAGAAAGGAAACTTTTGAATGAAATCCGAAATAGGCAGGGTAGATGGATGAAGGATGCAATTAAGGGTGATGGGTTGCTGAAGAGTGTTATAGAGGGAATGGATGTTGGGCAAGCAAGGAAGGGGAAGAAAGAGAATAGGATTCATGGACGGGATGAAGAAGGGTAGATTGTATGCATAGGCGAAAAAGGATATACTTACTAGAGAGAGATAGAACCGGGAGGAGATTCTCTGACATTCAACAAAAGCTACTTTACCGGTAGAATACATATGTTTTAAATCGAGGTGAGGCCAAAACTGAGCAAAGTTACACCTCACTTTTACATTCTCATCTGAGGACCTTCCTAATATGCGCTTTATAATCTTCATGATACTAAATATAAATAAATTAGCAGAACTATTACTTTTACCCCTTTCAATGGAAATCAACGCAATCATTTACCACGCTAGACTGATTCAGACCTTGAAACGCGAAGTGATCGGTTTTGGCGAGGGCTCTTTTAATTCCAGTAACCGTTTGACCGAACCTCGGAATGCAATCAATACTGATTCAGCTATCTCGATTCTACCCGGGGGCTATCGATTATCTGGTTAAACGAGTCGCCCGCTAGACGGTCTGTAAACATAGACGAAACGCTGGCGAATGATGTGCAACGTTTAATTTTACAGACCGAAATCATTGATACATAAGAATGAGTTACTATTGGTACAGCCGTAATTCTATATCGCCGCGTAAGTGACGTACGTATAAATTGCAAGCATGCGGAGTAAATTTAAAAAAATTGTGAATTGGCTGATGAACTTTCTCAGTGATCGCAGGCAAAATGTGGTAATTGATGGTATTAGCTCTGATATGGTTAGAGTCACACTCGGTGTTCCACAAGGAAGCGTGATTGGCCCTCTTTTATTCATTAATTTTCGCAAATGACCTAAGTTCATCGATTAACAGTAAAGTAAGTTTATTTGCAGATGATACGGTCGTTTACCGGGGAATTAGCGAAGACGTAGACCTATAAGTTCAGTCATCGGAACTAAACAACGCTCATTAGTAACAGGAGTAGGGGCTGGCAAATTACCATAGCAAATGCCTGTAACACAGAGCACTTTTCGCGAAAGTCATCTCACGGACGCCATATCCACACTATTGGAAGTGTGTGGGTGGCGCGGCAGCTCACTGGGAAGTATGTAGATGTAGGTTAAAAAATTGTTAATCAGAACAGCACAAAAATTTTTATATTAAGCGAAATTTCGGAGACGTTTTTGAGAAAAATTGCTTATTTGTAGCTATCGATTTCGATTGCTGCAAAACATGCAATCGAGCAACTCCGCTGACATGTAAATATCTCATTCACACCGAAGATATTATGAGGCGCAGGGGCCGAGATGCTCTGACACCTAAAAAATGGCCTCATACGTACAGTGCTCTGAAGTAGTTCGAATTCTTCGCAAATTTTGCCTCTCCACTCCATCAGAAAAAAAAGTAGAGAGGAAATTTTTTACTAAAAATCCCTGAAATCATTCGCGAAATTTATTGGACGAACTGCGCGCGGTAACCGTCTTAAGAGGATCATTTTTATCGTATCAATAAAATAGGCCTCCGTGAGTCAAGACGCCATCTGTAGTACTTCTTCCATCATCTTCTCTATGCATCTAGTTTTCTCTATGCAGCATTTTTTTGATCGAAGGAAAAAGCGCATTAGTGGAAACGCAGTCTGTTGCTAATATACATTGAAATTCACAACCAGTGTTTGGGATCGTTATGGGGAAGGATTAAACACCGAGTTAGAACGCGTGCAGCGAATATCGTGAAGATACGTAGAAGTTCGTCATGACAACTTCGTCAGTGTCACAAGCCTTATGCAACAACTGGAATGGACATTGCTTTCAGACCGTTGCACAATGGGCTGAAATCGAAAAAAGCCGGCTAAAATTTAAAAAATGGATTTTTTTCAGCCTGGAATTTGAAATTTGGCATAGTAACTCATCTACTAATGGTTCATATGATGTGTGATTAATTTTTTTCATAATTCTTCCGAATTTAAATTATGCATGGGCTTAAAGTTGGACAAAATATGCAGAAAAAAGCAGGACTTGAGATTTTTCTGAAAATCTTCAAAATGAAGAGTCTACAGAACCTTGTATAGGAGAAATTTTAAGCTATCCGGGACTAGCCACGGAGTTCCACTTTTACTGAGTCACCCGCAATGCACAAATGTGCGAATTTCCACAGAGAAAAAAATCATCCAACTTGACCGGGATCAAGGACCGGATCAAGGACCGGATCCCGGTCAAGGCGGATGATTTTTTCTCTGTGGAAATTCGCACATTTGTATAGGAGGTTAATGCAATAAAGAGTGATAATGTTTCAAAGAAGAGATCTTAGTCTTTGGCAAGTTGGAATTTTAAGTGACTTTGAGAGAAAATTGTTTTTTTAATAGAATAAAATAGCGACCCCTATTTTACGCTGATTTCGTGGTTTTAGGTAGAAATATAGTTGAGAGGGACTCGAAGGAACCGTGAGTAACTTGTGAATCTAACCTGATGATGACGTTAATCGTCGAAATCATGGTCCTAAGTCATTAAAATTCACTGTGGAAAAATAAAAGTTTGCCCTATTCATTCAAAAATAAGGTTGTAATTTTGGTTTTCAGATTACAGTTTGATGACTTCAATTGCCCTCCCCATCTACCTCAATGATCCTTACACAGAGAAGTCACGCTTATTCCACCTTGAATAGCGCGCGACTTGGCTCGGGGGGAAAATTATTACCGTCCGTTCTTTCAAGTCGTGGTTTCCCGTCGTTTGTTCTTATCCATCCCTCGCCGAGTCGTAGTCAAGCGTCGGAATTCGAGAGTGCGTCGCTTGTAGACTAGGGGGGGGGGGGAGGAGGGGAGTGAGTGGGGAGAGGGGTAAAGAAATATGAGAGGTTCGCGAGGTCGTCCCGCGCTTTCTATCCGCATTTCGACCGTCAACTTTTTTTTCCAACTCCACCGACGGCATGGCATAGTTCGCATCCAAACCTCCGAGGAATGAATTCGTGTACAGTCGAAAGCAACAGTAAATGCGCAAACCTCTCCGGCGCCACGTTTCGGACAACAATGGGCTTGTAAACGGCGCGCGCCCTCCATTGTGGCAGAGTCCACACAGAGACCAAAAGCAACAATGGCTGTAATAATTTTTTTGCGTGATCCGCCGCGCTCTTAGAACGCTCAGTCCCGGTCAGTCTCTCTTGTGATATTTTTAAACGTGCTCGTGGAAAGATCAGCATATTCTAATACCTCCATTTTGGTTTGCAATGACTTACGCAAAATATCAACAAACGCTTAGCTTTTATAAAACCACGAGAAAATTTGAATTTAGTGTTTATATTGACTACAACAGTCGCAGTAGATCCTCCTAACGGTGGCTTGACCGATTTCTGTCAATTTTAAATTATCTCCGCAAAACTTTTCACGCGCGTGTGTGTCACATCAGTGACGACTATTGACGAAATCGTTAAAGCTTCCCAATAATATCCTTACCTAATGTCCCCGTCCTCAGCTCCCTTCAATTATTAAATGCCTCCTTAGCTAACGAAATTCTCCTCCTTATGTATTTGCTACTAACCCAATTTTCTTCTTGTATGCTGCCTAAGTAATGAAAGTGGTCTATTTCCTCACCATAGTTCCCTACGATTTTTATCACCAGCCTCTATGCTCTACTTGTTCGAGTCTCTGTCCTTCAAAATTTAATCACCAACCTCGCTTTCTTTGACCTAAAGAACTTCATTACTTTTGTTTTATTGTGATTTATCTTCATTCCAAATTCCCCGTATTGAATTTCTAAAGCACCAACTAAAGCTCATAGTCCCTTCGAATATCCAAAAACCAACACCTGATCGTCCGCGAATCTAACCGATTTTATCAGATGCCCTCCCACTTTGATTTGCACGTCAAGTTCTTCCCATACCTGTATTATCCTTTCCTCGCCATAAATGTTGAAAAGCAATGGCGACAACGGGCATCCTTGCCTTACCAAGCGACCTATAGTTGCCCACCCTCGTTCATGGTCAACCACCCTTACCTATGCCCTTTGGGCCATACATATTTTTCGGATTTAGCTTCTGTCTCTCCAAACTATTCCCATTTTCCCGCGTATCTCCACGAGTTTTTCCCGATTTACTATTTCAAAAGCCAATTAGGGATCCACGAATTAATTGAAAACATCCTGGTTATACTCTGTGTTTCATTCTATAAGTGTTTTCCTCACCGCAATTTCACCACGGGTTTACCTCCCCTTCCGGAACCTAAGAGTATAAGAATTTAAAGAATAAGAATTTTTATTGCTCTACAGTTTTTGTACAATGTTGCGTACAAATATAAATGAGCTTTATGCAGCCTCAAAGGTCACAGACCCGTGTGGTGAATGCCTTCCATAAATGAAATTCATTGCTGGCATAAACAAAAAAATTTTCGAAAGCTCGTGTGATAATTAACAAGAGACAATTTCATTTTAACCCGATTGATAACAAGGCAAGCAAATATTATAATAATATCAGTTCATCTAGATTACATTCGTATAATACACAAATTATTACAAGCCATAACAGAGGGTACATTGTACATATATCACAGATCTAGTGTAAAGCATCAATTTTGTTGTGCGCCAATAGTCATTCCTTTGAAAATTTCAAAAATTTCTTCTCTCGTTTTTTTAAAAATTTAATGGATTTAGAAAAAGCACTAAATGATTGTGGGCCCATAAATACAAAGGATCTCTTAATCAACGTGAGATTTTGTTTTGGAAGCCGTGTATTGAGCTTCTCTTACTTAGGGTTTACTTTTACTTGCCCTTAGAAGCGTTCTACTAGAAGAAAATGGGCATTTTAGGAAAGACATAAGGAGTAAAATGTCTTTAGCTAAGGAGGTGTTAATAATAGACAGGAGCTGTAAGTGGGAATACAACTATGACGCTTAGATAAGCTATTGTTTCCATAATCTGTATCTTATATTTCAAATTTGTGCACTCAAAAACTGAAGTACAGTTGAAAGTATACAGCAGGGTTGAAATTCGCTATGAAAAAATCATTTGGCTCGACCGGGATTCGAACCGGATCTCCCAATTGCCGGTCAGGTGTGTTAGCCAGTTACACCACCAAGCCTTCTTCCTTCAAGTGGAATTTCGAGGGAGGTTTATGCGAACTAGATGTTAAACCCCCTTCGAAATTCGCCTTGAAGGAAGATGGCTTGGTGGTGTAACTGGCTCACACACCTGACCGGCAATTGGGTGATCCGGTTCGAATCCCGGTCGAGTCAAATGATTTTTTCACAGCGAATTTCAACCCTGGTGTATATTTACAATAGTTCAACTGTACCTTCGTATTTGAGTGCACAAATTTGAAATATAAGATATAGGTTATGGAGACAATAACTTATTTAGGCGTCATAGTTGTATTCTATATATTTTTTAACGCAGATTACGAATCCGTTTGCAGAATAACTCGTATCGCCTATGGTTTCTGAGATATTCAAGCTCAAACAGACCTGAAAATTGTCATTTTCGTCCCTTTAAGGTTATGACATCTCAAAATTCTTACGTGATAGCCAATTTTCGTGAGTAAATTCGGATTCAGCACACAAAATCACGTCGCAAAGGGCCCTATGCATCAAAAAAGCACACCCTTGATGGTCTGTGTGAAAGACGGGAAGCTGTAAGTTGGGATGTGTGAAAACATTCGTGTGGAGCGTGGCACTCTGTGGATCCGCAGCATGGACGTGGGAAAAGCTGACCAGAACAGACGAGAAGTCTTCGAAACCTTGTGTTGGAGGAGGATGATGAAGATCAAATGGACGGAAAAAATACGAAATGATGAAGTGCACAGAAGAGTAGAAGAGGTAAGAACCATATGGAACACCAAAGAAACTAATTGATCGAGAAAAGAAGACAAGATGGATTGGACACACCCTGAGACACAATGGGTTTGTGAAGAGCATTATTGAAGGCAAAATAGAGGGAAAAGTCTTCAGAGAAAGATCCTGGAATAATTTCATCGACCAAAATAAAGACGAAAGTACATAGGAATGAGATATCAGGAGGTAAGGGAACTAGCAATTAAATAGAGAAGGGTGGAGGGCTGCAGTCAACCAATATTAGGATTGATCGACCCATGATGATGTAAAAAGGGAATTCGTAAAAGCTGTATGGGACATTACTTTTTGGGAAACCCATGTATAAATGAAGGCGAAGCATTTTTCAAATGGTCTTCAATTCGAGTTTTCCTTCTCTTCCACGAGGACAGGGCCTCCCCCGGTCGACCTTCCTCTCCCGCTCCGCTTTGGTGATGATGCTCCCTACTATTGATGGGTCGTTCATGATTGATTCGTTCCAAAATGATCGAATCACCTAGTGACTCGAATGACTCAAGATTGATTATTTACGAGAAAACAAGTCGATCTCGATCATCAATCATTCCCGTTTCCGCTTTAGTCTCGTGGATACGTTAAAGCAAGTCAATCATCAATCATTCCTACTTCCGCTGGTGGCTATATATGTACTTACTAGCAAGAACATTAGAATTACTTGCTAAGATTGCATGAAACCGGATTATAATCGTGTCTTTCAACGCCCAGTCGTCACAGATGTCATTCAGGCAGGGAAGTTCAGCTTAAAGAATGATTTGCGTGCCATTCGAAGGTGCTCTGATATTGATTTAGAAATTAAATTAAAAAACGAAGGTATCCATCGGCGCCAAAAATGTCTTTATTTCAGGTTTCATTTGTTTCATTCAGTCCTTTATTAATTACGCATATGTTTTTCATTCGTTTCCAGCTCGATAGACGGCAACACTAGGGAAGGATGTCCCAAATCAAGCTCCCTTAGCGAAAGGCCTCTAAATATTTAGGTAGCCAACCGCATCCTCCCTAATGCCTAACGAATTGGGACACGACTTTAGAATTAAGTTATCGCCGCATGCCCCAGAAATCTCACTTCCCGTCATGATTGTGATTTATTGGTGTTTATATTTGTTGATAGTTTTCATCAACAACCCATACTACATAACAACATCTAACATAGCAACATACATAAACATAGCAACATCAAATATGAAAATAACAACAAATATTGTTGTTGTTACCAATAAATCAATATCCTCCTTAATATCCTATCCTCACAAACTGCTTTCGCCTCTCTTACACTGATGCATGGCTTTATACTAGTGATGGGGCGTTCATGATTGATTCGTTCCAAAATGATCGAATCACCAAGTGACTCGAATGACTCAAGATTGATTATTTACGAGAAAACAAGTCGATCTCGATCATCAATCATTCCCATTTCCGCTTTAGTCTCGTGGATACGTTAAAGCAAGTCAATAATCAATCATTCCTACTTCCGCTGGTGGCTATGTGTGTACCTACTAGCAAGAACATTAGAATTACTTGCTAAGATTGCATGAAACCGGATTACAATTGCGTCTTTCAACGCCCAGTCGTCACAGATGTCATTCAGGCAGGGAAGTTCAGCTTAAAAGAATGATTTGCGTGCCATTCGAAGGTGCTCTGATGTTGATTTAGAAATTAAACACGATAGTTGATATAATGTATCCTAGAACTTATTCATCAAGTCCAGTTTTACGAATATTATGAGATGGCTTTTGTGTACTTCATGATGGTATTAAAATGACAAAAATTAGGTACTTATTCATAATGCTTATTGTTCCTCTGGGGTTGTGAACAAATGTACATGGCTCTGTTTGACCCTGATTTTATTTTTTCTGGTCGAATGAAAGTATAATGCACTGTCACTTATATAACAGAAAAGAAATCGAAACTTTATATATCACTAAAAAGGTAAAAGAAAAAATACTCAAGGTTATACTTTAACAGGAGTGGGTTAACAGTGAACAATGACAGTTTTAACCTCAAGGAATAGTAAAGAAAAAGATAGCTTGGGAATAATTCATGTTCCATCCATAAATAGGAATTCCTAACTGTATTGTATAACAACATGAATCAACGGCACCTTGGCAATAATATGTTCCTTCTTTGAATAAATGACGTTAATTATGAGGGGAATGAAGTACAGACAAAAGTTTTAAAGGCATAAGGATAATCTCCTCGTGTGATTATTCCTCAAAGATAGACATTTGTAATTCTGCTCTGGAAAACCACTATAATTCACATGCTGAAATAATCCATTTTTATTTTACCAGTTTTCGTTTACCTCAGAAAATTCTTTCGATTTTATAATTTAAAAAAATGTCTGTTACAAACGAATGGTCGTTTCCTTTTGAGTCCAGTCATTCATTTCAATCTCAATCACTCAGTTCACTTGAGTCGATCATTTCGATCTCGTTCACAAAGAGTCAATTGACTCGATCGAAATGATCGAATCAGATGATGGAATCATCCAAGTGACTTGAATCATAAAGATCGAATCCTTGAAAAGGACGACTTTGCCCATCTCTAGCTCCCACTGCAACACGCAGACAGACGGGCGGGACGCCTCCACGCGGCTGCTTCCCCCCCCCCGAGACTGTTTCATTTCTCCCCCGCCCCTCGACACCATCTCACCCCGCGCGTGCGCGTCGCCTGACCTCCACGGCCTTCACGTCGGCTCTTTTTTTATTCCTTGTATTCTTCCCCCCCCCCGCCCCCCCTCATTCCTCTCTCTCTCTCTCTTTGAGGGACGAGCACATGGAACGAAAGGTTTTTCACTTCCTCTCGAAGTTTCCTCATCCGTGGAAAAAGGCGCGCTTGCGAGAGTCGGACTCGCGTGAATTTTTATGGCACCCGCGTGGATCTTTTGGGATAAATTTAAAAAAAAAATAGAAAAAGCGATGAAGTATTTTTTTTTGTTATCGGGGGAAACGACCACTTTCGGTGTGATTTTCCCCCTTCACCCAACCATCTTTGGTTCCCCGGATTGTACGATGTCAGGCTGTGTTCGTAATCTGAACGCACGTCCGTACCATGGCAATCTATGGTTCCTGACGCTGTCAATTTACAGTGGTAGGGCTGGTATCGTGAGAGGAAACCGGAGATAAAGAATGACAATAATAAAAAAAGACAATCATTGAGGTGAAGCAGGTGATATTACTTCAATGAATAAACATAGAAATGTTTTTAAAAAATATTACGAAATCTTCACAACGCCACAGGAATCTACGTCTAGGTACATAATAGCCTCAGAGCCGCCGCATAGGCGTGTGGCAGGGGTTTTAGGACAACAGCCGTGTAAAGATATGAGGGACAAGGTTTTGGGAGGTGAAATGGTGTCATGTTTTTGGGATTGTATTCAACGGAGCTCATTTTTTATTGAGATCGCTTATTGTTCGCGGAAAGAGCTAGTTGTTGAACCTATCCGTTCGACAATGTGTCTCTCAAATTTTATCGCTTCCCCTAGACCTAGAGATGTAGTGAGACGACGTAATAATATCCTGGGTGTCGCTCTGAAACGCATCAGTTCTGAATTTCTCAAGTTAACCAAGCCCAGAGTGTAGCCTCCGAGTCTCTAGGGGCTCCCACATTAACCCCTCTAGAAGTTGTGAAACACCATATGTTCTCTATCGAAGCAGGAATATGGTATTCCTCATTTCGTTCGATCATTTTTAACTTATTCGTGGTACAACGACGGACGGTTGGAGATTTTGGTGAGTTTTAGACTCTCAGAAATACATCTTAAGCGGATGATGTGTTGTCTATTGTCTCTCTTATCAATAATGGCAATAATGAACTTTTGGAAAAAGAATGGCTTTCCCCGGAATAATTATAGCATCAAAGAAAACAAAATATGTAACGTAGATTCAATTAAATACTTAGGCGTCACCATCACTGAAGACATGTCATGGGGGAAACACATCAGGGAAATAACTAGTGTAGCAAACCGTAGATTAGGATTCGTAAAAAGGGTTCTAGGCAAATGCGATGAGAGAGTACGAGAAAGAAGCTATTTTACACTTGTCAGGCCTCATTTAGAATATGCCGCTAGTATGTGGGATCCGTACGAGGAAGGTATGATAAAAGAATTATAGCGCGTGTAAAGGAGATCCGCTAGATTTGTTAAAGGCCGTTATGATAATTGTATAAGTGTTACGAGTTTGATAGAAGAACTAGGATGGGAATTACTATCAGAACGCAGGTTAAAATTTAGGTTAAACATTTTAAGTAAATTCGAAACCGATTTGTTCACAGATGACGTTAGATATATATATTAAGAACCCCTGTGTATTATGCTAGGTTTGATCATATTAACAAGATTAGAGAGATAGATTGTCGTACCGATAGATTTAAAATGTCATTTTTCCCGCGTACTATAAGAGAGAACAATAGGCAGCGTAGCAAAGGGATAGGTAGGTGAAATATAGTTAAGAGTAGTCTGTAGTGCATGATGCATGTAATAACAACCAATAATCCCTTTCTTATTATGTAGATACTAACCATCTAGCTACATGTGTCCCTATTATCCAGCATGTCTTCATTAAATATCCTAGTTGCATGTCAATGGTACATGTTTGGTGGTCTTCACCCCCTGCCACACACCCTCGTGATGGCTCGCAGGGTATTACGTAGATGTATATGTATCAGCAAACAAAAATTGTTAAGCAATATCACCGCGAGTAAAACTATATTCTAAACGCAGTGTGAGATTTTTACGAGTACATGTTGAAATTCACCAAAAAAACTTTCACACCTTCGTGAGAGTACCGCGCGTCTCCTAAGTTACGGAATCGAGCTTATCTCGAGCGGTTGAAGGTAGTCCAAGCGAGATAGTTCCGTAGTCATAATAGAGACCATATTCGAAATATACGTCTTAATTTCACCAGCTGTAGGACACATCAATAATATATCGCATTACTAATGGTGCAATAATATAGTTTTATGTGACAGAAATTGAAAGTGATTAAATGAAAATATCTAAATGAGTCTTCAACTTGACTCATTTTTTTCGCGCGGTGCGTTTGAAACTCCTTCGAAACGGAAGGTTTTTTTTGTGATACCCAAGAACCTACAGCGGTGGCAATATGATTATTTTTGAAAAAAATAGTTGAGAAAAACATACAAACTGCACAATGTTAGCTTTTTAACGACATTTAAGCGTTAGAAATACCTCATTTTTGCAAATTATGTCTCTCTGGAGTGCATACACGTACCATTTCCCATGTAAAAAGGCTGATATATTCTGGCAAATATCTCAGAAAAGTAATTTGGTAAGGGGTAGAAGTTTTGGTGTCATTAGATAGGTGAGATATTTTTTATTTAAAATGAGACCAAATTCATTGATTTCTAGGTAAAATGATATTTCGCTCAAAATACCTTAACCCTTTGAGTGCGGCTGGACGTGATATCACGTCACGTTGTCTTTACGCTGGTGCTGATGACGTTATATCACGTCAAGGGTACTATGAGTGTTCCAGCTTTCTCTAGGGAACTTTCACTAGGCCCCCTAGTAAAAGCTGGAAAACTCACGGCACTCATGACGTGATATCACGTCATCAGCACCAGCGTAAAGAAAACGTGACGTGATATCACGTCATGCCGCACTCAAAGGGTTAAACGCAACAACGACCTGGAATAGAGCTGTTATCCAGCATTCTTTTATTTCATTTGCACTCTCTTTTGTTTCATTTGCACTCACTTGTTCGTCGGATGTGACATCTGAAAGTCGTCACGGTCCAAGCGTTTCCGAGCGACGAGGGAGGTGTTTATGAGGGATAAACTATGTGGAGTCAAGTTCACTCGTCTCGCATCTTTGATAAGCGGTCGAGGATTTTGCCCTCCCAATGGAATCTCTGACCCCCGCGACCCCGCGAGTAATGGTTCGAGGTAAATCTTTACGCGAGGTCTATCTCGAGGGTCACTGGGACGACCCGTCGCGGTTCACAGCTGATTGGCGTGTCCTCGTACTGATCGTATTACATGGGTCAGTGTTGCTACGCCGGGAAGTGAGTGTTGCCTCGTTCAGACTCTATAAAGGCCGTTTTACACGGGGCATGTAATTGCACAAGCTACTGTATGAGCAATCGTGAATTTCAAAAATGCACCGTGTAAAGCGGCGAAATTCAAGAACGCATGCACGAATGCGAGACGTCAGAATGGCCCCTGCTCTAATTCGGTGGTCGCATTCTTGCAATTTGAACGAATGGCTCTCCCTCTAGCGGTTGCAGAATTAACGACATCCAAGTTCACGGGAATTTGACCGATGAAAAGGTTCGATAACCTCAGCGATGGGTGTTTACAGTTAATCTTTGTGTGGGAGGATATTTGCAGTTACTGATATTGTTATTTATTTGGATAGATATTTTATAGCTCGTTAAATTGTTCCTCTGTCATCCGCATAAAATTGCGGTAGCCATTCCTGTCTTCTACAGCCGGCTACTGTTGGACCATAATAAGAATGCCCGTTCCCTCCTCTCGCTTACGGATCCACTCCTGCATCCAAAATGCTCTTCTGGCTATTCTCCTGTGGTTACGCCTTTCTATGAGCTCTGCGGCCCCGATCACAATTCCCACTACTGCTAGCTCTGCAGCAATCAATGCAGCCTCCTCCTGATCCATCAATTTTCTCACAGAGAGAGACTCAAAATGTCAATATCACAGAATCCCACAATCACCACAACCTTATTTTTCACTGAATGTCAACAACGTCGCGTACAGAATATCGTATCTCTCCCGTTTGAACAAAACACTCGCTCTTAGCGTAGGTACTTATCAGACGACTGGAATTCACGAATGAATGCATGCTTACGACCACCGTGTAAAGCAGTCACGCATTCGTTTTCGCAATAATTATTGCACGGCAGATTGCGGAATTAGTGCAGTGTTAGGTTGTGCAATTTCGTGCCCCGTGTCAAAGGCCTTAAAGCCTGATTCACACTAGGCCAGTAATTCAGTTTAGTTTAGCCACCCTCCGAAAATCATTCGCACTTCGGTCGAGTACAGTTGGCAAGTGAGTCGTGTTTTGCTAGATGAAGGGACTGCAACGCGATAAAATGAATAAGCTGATAAGGCTTATGGTAACGGCTATTTTGGAAGAGGTGGATGAAGAAATTCGTGTTATAGAGAAAAAAAAGCCATGGGTACGAAAATGGATTATTAACAGTTTTGGACTCCTTTATTTTTTTTAACTCCTGCGAGTAGGTCGCTCTAAATTGATTTATATCACGTTAGGTAGTGCTTCTAAAAAATATAGCAATGGGAGCCTATTGTACAAAGTAGATACAATTGTAATTTTAAAAATAATAAAAGTGTACACTTACCTGATGTTTTTAATTTTAAATTTTATTTCCCTCTCACCAAATCCAGGTATGTTCATTGTGTTCTCCAAATCCATTTATGCGGATTGCTTCATTTGCTTATTTCTGTAATGTAGGGACTTAACATTCCACAAGCATTCTTGCTGTACATATTGAGGAACGAATTTTTAAGTTGTTTCTTCGCTCCAGCGAAACGACATGTTTGCGGCAGCTAACGAAATCGACTTAAACGACAGGTTCGGACTTGTTTAGCCGATGAACGAGTGAGCAGTGACGCGTGGTGGGGGGCGCTACTCGCCCGACAACAATAGAACGAATAGGATTGAGTCGACTAAATAACTTGCTAATCCACTCGACTAATTTTTAAATACTGTTGAAGCGAAGGAAATACTGTGAAGGCTGTTAAATACGGTGAATGTAAAGAATCAAGTTTTCTGCCTGTTCCCCGGGGAGTCCCGCAAGGCTCAATTCTTGGACCCCTATTGTTCACTATATATATCATAGACCTCACTAGCACCATATCTCATTGCAAATACCATCTTTGTGCGGACGACTTGCAGATTTATCTCGAATCCCACCCAGAGGAAATAGAAAATGCTGTTGAATTGATCAATAAAGATATCCAATCTATCTGTAAATGGTTAGCTGTTAATCGGCTGAAGTTGAATCCTGACAACAATCTAAGTCAATAATATTTGGTAGTCCTTCCTATCTGAACTTCATCTCAATGAGTGGCCCTCCCAAAATAAGAATATCCTTATAGATTACTCGACTTCAGTGAAAAGTCTCGGGGTTCATTTAAATAACACCTTGAGCTGGCGGGAGCAAGTTAAAGCTATATCTAACAATGTGCATAAGACTATGTACCAATTGAAGCACTTCAGGCATCTGCTCCCAATTTCACTTCGCCAGAAGCTGGTTCAAACTCTGGTATTCCCATATTTTGAATATTGTTCAATCATTTTCTCAGATGTTAACTCAGAACTGTGCATTAAGCTGCAGCGTCTTCAAAACTCCTGTCTGCGTTTTGTTTTCAACATCCGCTATGATGAACACGTCACGCCTTATTACGAAAAAATTAAATGGCTGAAATTGGTTAAACGCCGAAAACTGCAAAAGGCTTTATACGTGTTCAAGGTCCTGAAATCCAAAAACCCCACCTATTTGTATGAAAATTTTATATGTATGGTAGATACAGGAGAAAGATCAACTCGTGTCACAGAGTTATTCTTAGTCCCTAAATTCCATAACTTATTATTTGAGCACTCTTTAATAATTTCCTCCTGCAAGTTATGGAATTGTTTACCTGTAAATGTTAGAACCTCTATGACAATTTCGATGTTCAAGAGAAACATGACTGATTACTTATGTAAAATTGCTCAGTTTTTTGTAATCTTTTATGTTATGGCATGTATTTATTTCTTTTTTATGTTCCAGGGGACTTAAAGTCCCAGAACAATAAAGACTATTTTCTATTCTATTCTATTCTAATTTTTTGTTGTTCAGACACATTTAGTTACTAAATCACTCGGTACTCAACTAAATTACTGGCCTAGTGCGAGCAAACCTTAACCGTACTGATCATTGAGGTACATGGAGAGGACACTTGCTATGCTGGCCAAATCTAGAATCTCAAGTCTGTCCGCCACCTTCGTTGACCCTAATTTTCCCAATGGCGCTTGCGGGCTGACGCACTGATTTTTCAATTGTACGATGTTTTCCATCGCTAACTCACTAAAAATCAGCATGCACTTACTAATTTAATGTGCATTCTCCTTATACATTTTGTTTATTTATTTAAATTAATAAATATCCGTTCTACCGATAAAAAAATTTGAAAAATGGAGTAGAATTCATAGCACTAACATCTACATCTACGTCATACCCTGCAAGCCACCCAAAGGGTGTGTGGCAGGGGGTGCTTTCGCACCAGGCATGCATGAATGATACGATAGAACACCGACATTACATTAAAACCCGCGTACCACACATGCAAAGCGCCAATTAAAAATCTAATACCCAATAAACATTCTATCTTCAATCGTTCCAACATGCAAGGGATACAAAGACTACTACTACAGAATCAAAATATCATGCATAAATAAGAACATCAATATTTACATCATGCATAAATAAGAGAGTAGAGAATATAATGAGAAAGATTTACTGCCTGCCTATTGTCAATACTCGAACTATTCATGACGACGATCACAGCTGTCTTGGTCCCGAATGGTACGCGGAAAAAATGACATTTTATACCTATCGGTTCTACAATCTAGCTCTCTAATTTTATTGGCGCGATCTAATCTGCTAACCAATCAATGCATGTTTCATGGGTGACAAATTTCAATTTTAAAATTTCAAACAGATGATCGATGTTATTGCTTCACGTCCAATGATTCTTCCATTCCGGAATTCCACCCATAGGAAAGTAAGGAAAGAGCAGGGGTAAACAGTATGTTTGTTATTTCGGTAGTCAGGCTTCATGTTTGAGAATGTAGTGCCCTCTCCACAAACCTCAGTTGAACGGACCCACGGACGTACGATTGTATAGAACGGAAAGCGTTACTGCGTTATCCTCATCAGGGTTCGCGTCCAACAAATAATGATATAATAATAATAAATAAGCGAACGCAACTAGGTATACCCTCGTAAATGAAAAATGAAAAACTTTGTAATATTCCACCAATTTATTTTATGGTACAACTAGTTTCGTCGCAGCGGCGACATCTTCAGGTATAAAGAGACAAGGCACAAAATATGTTCTTTATATACCATCTGGGTTAGATGTTTCGGTGGGGGAGGAAGAAGGTAGGTGGAAGTGGGGGATGGGTAAACCTCAAGGATGTAATGTGGCGTTGTGAGCGGGTGGTGGGGGTTGGAGAGCGCGGGGGGTGGCTGACCGTTGGCAGGGAGTTTTGAAGGGTTGTTGGTGACTAAGGTAGCGGAGCGGGGCGTCCGTAGGAGTGGGGGGAGGGGAAGGATTATGGGTTGCTGGTTTTTCCGTGAGGGTCAAAGAGGCTTTTAGGAGGGGGGAAAGGTTTTCAAATAAGATGTCATTAAGCAGAGGACGTTTCTTCATCCATCTCCTAATCTCCAACTCTTCCCTTTGGTCCATTCTCCTCCCTTTTTCTTCCCGGTGCAAAATCTTTGGAATAAAATCACTGGTGTGGTTCCTCTCCCACAGGTGTTTGGCAAAGTGGGACTGGGAGAGGTTACATTTCCGGAAACACCTCTTGTGCTCCTCTGTTCTCTGCCGGAAAGTGCGACCCGTCTGTCCAATATAGGCCGCAGAGCACTCGTTGAATTCCAATAAACAAATGCCACTGTTATCTAAGGGATAAATTTTACCTTTTGTGTTATTAAGGAATGTTTTTAAGTTGTCGTTGTTGTAGAGAGCTATTTTAAAATGATCTTTAGGGAACAGGCTGCTTATTTTTTTGTGACAGAAATCCGTAATACGGTAATTTACTCAACTTAATTTTGTCTTTTTTTGACTCAATCGGATGGAATAGCTTATGTTGTGCTCTTATGGAGCGTTTTTTGAGGAGCATTTTATCTACAAGGGTTTTTTTGTAACCATTTGCTGTTGTTATTGATTTAATCGTTTCCAATTCTCCATTAAATCTTTCTTTGGAAATGGTATACCCTATTCCTCTGGCTTTATGAGGCTCTCTAGACGTTTTTTTCAAGCATATGACACATTTCTATGATCGATCGTTAGAGTCACGTGCACAACTACCTGTGACATGGGTGTGGCGTTTGAGATGTGGGTGTGGAGAATGATGGAGAGGGCGAGCTTGGTGGCGAGAAGGACGAACGAGGAGGTGTTGGATTTGGTTTGAGAGGAGAGGAAATCTAGTGGCGGAGGTTCGGAGGAGACAGAAGAGACGGATGGAGGACGTATTGAAAAGAGAGGGAATGCTGAAGAGGGCAATACAGTGGAGAACACTTGGGAAAGCGAGGCAGAGGAGTGAAGAGGATAGGGATTCTGGGCGAAATAAGAAGAGGGAGACGATGCGAGAAAATATGATTAGTTTATTCTTCCATCAAATAATGTACACAACTACATTAACATCGAATATGAAAGATTTAGGCAGTCTTTAAGGTTATTCCTGAGGTAAGACTACCTTCAAAAACAAAAACATGCGTTACCTAGACAAAAAATTGAACAAAACACTATGCGTACATGACATTATATAATACAGTCTCTAATGGACAGCAACATAAGACAAAATTACCACTATGCGTTTAGCAGATTATATATTATATTATATTATTTATAGATTATATATTAGTACTCGGAAAATGTGATGAGAAAGTGAAAGAACATTGTTATTTTTCAATCGTTAGGCCTCATCTGGAATATGCTGTTAGTGTATGGGATCCATACGAAACGGGATTGATATCAGAGTTAGATCGCGTGCAGCGAAGAGGAGCTAGGTTTGTGAAACGATGCTACGATAAGTTGGCTAGTGTGTCTGGACTGTTAGAAGAATTAGGATGGGAATCGCTATCACAGCGTAGATTAAATTATAGGCTTAACCTCCTCAATAAATTTCAGGAAAATCATTTTACTGACGACGTAAAAAACATACTATTAACCCCCTCGTACTACGGCAGATTAGATCGCGCCAATAAAATTAGAGAGCTAGATTGTAGAACCGATGGGTATAAAATGTCATTTTTTCCGCGTACCATTCGGGACCATAACAGCTGTGATCGTCGTCATGAATAGTTCGAGTATTGACAATAGGCAGGCAGTAAATCTTTCTCATTATATTCTCTACTCTCTTATTTAGGCATGATGTAAATATTGATGTTCTTATTTATGCATGATATTTTGATTCTGTAGTAGTAGTCTTTGTATCCCTTGCATGTTGGAACGATTGAAGATAGAATGTTTATTGGGTATTAGATTTTTAATTGGCGCTTTGCATGTGTGGTACGCGGGTTTTAATGTAATGTCGGTGGTCTACCATATCATTCATGCATGCCTGGTGCGAAAGCACCCCCTGCCACACACCCTTTGGGTGGCTTGCAGGGTATGACGTAGATGTAGATGTATATACTAGTCTCTAATAAACAGAAGCAGTCAATTTTTAATTCTTAGATTAGACTATCAATGTTTTTTTGTTTTTTGGATCATCAAAATCAAGATGGATCTGTTTCCCTTTTTTTTTAAATCTAGCATATCACCTCTTTTTGTTTGCCGGACGATTCTGTTGGCCCCCGTATGTCCCCGGAATCCTGATAGGCTGCTGAGCCTGTCATCAGGTTTTCTAGGGACTGGACCAACAGAACTTGACATACATCCATTCCCTGGGTGGCGAACAATTCACCCAGGTGGGACTCGAACCCGCGACCCTCGGTTTTGCAGGCGAGGACTTTACCCCGCCGCCACCGGGGCCGGCTCACTAATTTAATCACTATTTTTTTTGGTACGTGCCATAACCGTTATGGTGCGTACCACTTTCGGGGTAGGCTCAGTCAAAAGATGTTTTAATGGCAACTTTTACAAATACCACAATTTAAAAACACACACACACACGACCCGGGTTTCGACGCTTGAGCGTCACCTGAAGATGACGCTCAAGCGTCGAAACCCGGGTCGTGTGTGTGTGTGTGTGTGTTTTTAAATTGTGGTTTTTGTAAAAGTTACCATTAAATCATCTGATATATTAAAATGGAATACCACAAAGTTAAAAAAGAACTTGTATTATTTATCAGTCAAAAGAGTTTAATTCTCGGCGATAGTCGGTCTATTTCGCTGAGTGAAAGTCGATATTGGTAAATTTATTGATCGTCCGAGGGATATATTGGTACAATAATGTTGATTGGGAAAAGTATTGAAGTAAATAACTAAAAGCGTTTTAATTTTTATTGAAGCACTGTAAATCTATTGAATATATATGAGGACCCCAGAAGTCAAGGGGTTTAAGGAACAAAATCGTCGTTTTGAGAAAACTTAAGTCAAAGTTGAAAATGTCTGGTACAACCCACTAAGTTGTTAAGAGGCATTACCCTAGATAGCAGCACCTGTCAAGAAAATCACTTGGATCCCTTTACCACCTAAAATATTTATAGTTTCACATCCCATTCCTGTACCTAAGTTGTTTTTTTTTAATGTCACATAGACCCCTTGACTTCTGGGGTCCTTATAGTATATCAATAGCATGTGATGGATGTGTGGGAGATTTTTTCTTTTACAGAAGTTCATTACTACACCTTTATTTTTCAAATTTAATTCAAACTGCCGTGCTTGAGTTACCTTGAAATCCTTCGTTAGCGCTCCGTTGTCAGATTCACAGTTGTTGATAGCCTTCTGGAGCATTTAAATAAATCCCCGATTGATCCTGTGCTTGTCCTTCGTATTTCCAAAAAGGAGATTTTAATTTTACGCTGTTGTGTCGGTAGGAAATTGTTGGTGCTAACCGCCTTGAATTTTTTTTCCGCGCCCTTTCGTCATCTGTGGATCGAAGGGCATTTTTATGTATCGGTAGGTTTTAGTCCATATTTAAGGGCAGCGGAAGCCGCAATCAGTGTCTTGGGATGATGCTTGCTGAGGATGTCATTAAACACTTATGCCCGTATTCATAGTCGTATTCCCAGGGGTTTACTGGGTATCCCCTAGCCAGGTAACACCTAGGGGTCCCCTGGGCTGAGCGATTCATAAACCTTACCTGGGTAACACCCAGCCAGGGGACGCCTGGATAAGAGATTTGGCAACAATCCCGCGGAAAAATACATATGAACGCTTCCGCTGTTTGGTTCTCGATGTTTCGATGATCATTTCTCACCGTAACCAAGCACGCTATAAACAATAATACAGTATACTGTTGCAAAATGTTGATGAAAAATGATTGAAGGACTATGAGAGAATGATTTCAATACTACTTAAATACTTATGTAATATGAATGGTGAGGAATACGAGGGTGGTTCAGTAAGCACCCGTGTTTGTAAACAGAAGACGTTACTATGGAAAGTTGTTGATAATATTGTGTACTGCCATTAGGACAGTAGTATCTATTCGTTCCACGCGTGGGCAGCAGTACTGCGTTAGGGGAGCTTTGGGTAAGCTTCATGCCTTACCCAGGAAATCGACGGCCTGGGGGAGAGTTAGGGGCCCCCTGGATAACGACTATGAATACGATTTCTTAGCCAAGGGGTCCCCCCACACCTGGGGGGTACTCAGGTAACGACTATGAATTCGGCCCTAATTTTAAGGAACCACTTCACCCAAGGAAAACCAGGTTCCCCCAAAAAATATCTTAAACCGTGCAGCACACGACAGGAAGTGTGTTTTGAGATATTGCCCTCCTTCCTCGCGTGCGGGTAACCGCCGCACTCATAGGAAATGAGTTTCATAAACACGCCATAATGAAGGGGCCAGACAGACTTTCAAAGCCATGAGCACAGAGCAAGGCGGGGCTCTGCCGAGGTTAAACCAGGCAGAAATTGGACACTCTTCCCTCCTCCTCCTCCATTCTGATAAGGATGACAAGGAAGAGAGCGAGGTTGAACTATATATATATATATATATATATATATGAGCGGTTGTGGTTACGGCGAACTCATTGAGGTATACGGAGAGTGCGCTTGCTATTGTGACCAATGCAGGAAGCTAAAGGAGTCGTTCGCGAATGAACGGGACCGAAGGAACGGGTTCATGGATTGAACGGAAGGACCGAATAGCGAATTCTCCGGAACGACCGGTCCTTTCGTTCCTCTTCGTCACTCGTTCCTTTCGGTTACTCGTTCCTTTCGGTCACTCGTTCCTTTCGGTCACTCGTTCCTTTCGGTCTCTCGTTCCTTTCGGTCCCTCGTTCCTTTCGGTCCCTCGTTCCTTTCGGTCACTCGTTCCTTTCGGTCACTCGTTCCTTTAATATATTTCAAATCCGTTCCGTAATTTGATTTTTATTACTAGATACTTATTCAATATTGTAGAACGCGATTATTCCAGCATACAAATTATCTCTAGTTTCTTATATAATTTTTTATTCAATTCTAAGTAATATTGAAAATAAAAATCAATGATCACTCGTAAAAAAGGAACGGTGAACGAGGAGAAAGGAACGGGTCCCAAAAATGATGGGTTCACAGTGAACGAGTTCCCAAAAAATGAACGAGTTTGCCCATCTCTACCAGAAGCAGTAATATGGGCGTGGCTTGTCCGCCATCATTGTTAACCCCGATTTTCCTGTAGCACTTTCGATCTAACGCACAGATTTTGCAGTTATGACTATGTTTTCCATCGATAGCTTGCTAGAATTCATCATGAATTTACCTCTTTGATATGTATTTTCTTTGCATGGAGTTCTTCATTTGTTTACATTAATGATTCTCCCCATTCCTGTGAGTGTTACAGACCATTTGCAACAATTTGGATGCGAATTGCTTTCATACCGTCGATTGAAAATTAGACTCAATCTTTCCCGTAAATTTGAAGCCGATTTATTTTCAGACGAAGTTTTCAATATCTTACGAACTCCAACAAATACTACGGTATATCAGATCATGATAATAAAATAAGGGAAGTAGATTGCAGAACATGAAGGTTTAAAATGTCTTTTTTTACCACGATCGATAAGAGACTGTAATGGCTGCGTTGACACTTAGAAGTAGGTAAGTTGACAGGTGGTGTAGCTGATTAATTCGTACACCCCCTGATGCATGTTTCTAAATCTGCCGAGTAGTGCTAACTAGAGGTGGGCTAATTCGGTCATTTTAGTGATTCAATCATTTTGATTCGAGTCACTTAAAAGATTCAATCAACTGATTCAATCATTTGATTCATTATGACTCGCGAGTCAGATTGATTAGATGAATCACGAGACTCGCGTGAATCGAAAGACTCGAATGAATCAAGATTGATGAAACTCAAACAATCGAATGATGCTAATTGGTGCCATCAATCTATTTGAATAATTTGAATGACTGATTTAGAATAATTACTGTCGTGCTTAGAAATTTAGGAAGGCTGATTGATTTCCAGTTTCCACAAATTTTGGATCCGCATTAAGCTGGAGATTTTCAAGTACTACAGTCACGAGAATATTTAGAAAGGCAAAACTGTCACAGACTCTGAATTCAAGAAGAACAACGTCAAACTATGCACATTAAAATTAAATCACTAGCTCAGATTACACAAATTAATGTGCATGAATGTTTTCTGATCTGTTGTATTGAGTTTCATTCAATTAGGAGCTTTCAACTGAGCAGGTAATTACAATTCTTACCAAGTTTACCAACTGTAATGATGCGCTGATATTGTAACAAGGGTTAAATTTCATCGTTTTTAAAATGAGCGCCTTGTCTCTAACTATGCAATACCAACATAAACTCTCTGACCAAATATTAATGCATTTATGCCCATGAAGATATCTCTCTGAAATTTCATGACTGGACATAACGGATAACGTACACGTGAATATGTTTTTCCACTTAATATCACAATCAATCACACGACAGACGGAAACACAAAATGATTGAATGATCGAATCATTTTCCCGAAATGAATCATGAGTCATTTGACTAACTTGGTGATTCAATCATTTTGAACGAATCGATCATGAACGACCCATCACTAGTGCTAACACCATGTCTTCCATGTTCCCTGCATGGCTCTTGTTTCTCGCTTGCGTAGTTAGATTATAGAATAATTTTGTGGTTTCTGTAGCATTTGTAGCATACCTATTAGGTGGTGCATGTTGGTGAAAGTAAATTTCTTCACTGTTGTTCATGTTGGTGATAAGTCGCCCCCTGCCAAACACCCCTGTGGTGGCTAGCAGGGTAATAAATAGATGTAAATGAACCCCCCCGCCCCCTCGGATAACCGCTGTCCCACCCAAGATTCCCATAAACCCATCCTTACCTCAACCCGCAGATTATCCGTTGGAAGAAGCAGTGACTAACCTCCAACCCTCCTCCCCAACCCCCCTTACACGTCCCTTTCTCCCAACCAACCGCCCCGCCCCCTTAAGACTTTGAATTAGTTTAGTTCACCGGCAGTTCAGCTGATCAATTCATATGCACCCTATAATGCTCATTTCTATATCATCTAGTTCTAGCACCATGTTTTGCATGTCACTCTTGTGTCACGTTTTCATCGCTACATAATGGATTATTATAGAAGTTTCTGTAGCATTTTTGGCATGCCGATATTGTGGTGCTTGTTGGTGAAAGTAAATTTCTTCACTGTAGTTCATCTACATCTACGTGATACCCTGCGAGCCACCACGAGGGTGTGTGGCAGGGGGTGAAGATCACCAAACTTGAACTATTGACATGCAACTGGGATATTCAAGGGAGATATGCTAGATAATAGGGTCACATGGAGCTAGATGGTTAGTATCTACATAATAAGGAAGGGATTATTGGTTGTTATTACATACATCATGCACTACAGACTACTCTAACTATATTTCACCTACCTATCCCTTTGCTACGCTGCCTATTGTTCTCTCTTATAGTACGAGGGAAAAATGACATTTTAAATCTATCGGTACGACAATCTATCTCTCTAATTTTGTTAATATGATCAAACCTAGCATAATACGCAGGGGTTCTTAATATATATCTAACGTCATCTGTAAACAACTCTGTTTCAAATTTACTTAAAAGGTTTAACCTAAATTTTAACCTGCGTTCTGATAGTAATTCCCATCCTAGTTCTTCTATTAAGCTCGTAACACTAATACAATTATCTTTATCGGCCTTTAACAAACCTAGCAGATCTCCTTTGCACGCGCTCTAATTCTTTTATCATACCTTCCTCGTAGGGATCCCACATACTAGCGGCATATTCTAAATGAGGCCTGACAAGTGTAAAATAGCTTCTTTCTCGTACTCTCTCATCGCATTTGCGTGAGAGAGTACGAGATTTTCATGTTGGTGATAGGTCGCCCCCTGCCAAACACCCTTGTGATGGTAGATTCCTGGTGAAAAATATGGTAAAATCGAGTAAACTATAATGCATTATGTGCCTTATATAAGTTTTAAAAGTTAATTACCTAACTTTCAAACAGATGGCGGATATTCTCGCCTTACATGCGCTGATTCGCCCATTCCGTCGTGCTATCCAAAGGAAATTAAGGAAGGAGGAGTTATAACAAATATGGTTGTTATTTCGGTTGCCAGGGTACAGTTTGATGACGAAATGGACCTCTCCAACTAACTCAATGGGCGTACTCATGCGGACCGAAAAAACCGAATAAGAAACAGACGGGGAGGGGAAATCACGGGATAATGGCGAACGGCGTTTGTGCCAGTCCAAACCATGGATAATGCATGTATATGTATACATAAGACCATGTGAACTGCCGCTGAGGCCCGTGGCAAGAGGCGTCTGAGCGTTTAGATAACGGTAATGAATATAGAATTTAATTTAAAAACTATTTGCGTGCGAAGTTCATCTTCTTTAATACACAGGATCAACATTTTTGTCGACTTAAAACATGCTTGGTTCAGTTTTCAATGGGCTTTTGTGGCGTTAATGTATGGAGCCTTGTTTGTTATTGTGTTGTAGTGAACCCATTGTAATATGAGAATGTGGAATGCGTTATAGATATCGAAGCAAGATATAGAGGCATGTTTTTGTTCGAAAAATGATCAAATCAACCATCAATCATGGTGAAGGGAACTAAAAAAATGGCCGGCACAACCGTCATTCGAACTTTAATGGACTACTCATGAATATATATTATGGATTGTGATCTCTGTTGTTTTTGGCGACGAAGTTCAAATGTTAATTCAGTCGATAGTTTGTAAATAAACACGTCGTACTGGTTTTACCATGAATATATATGGGTTTTACTTACAATTAATCACAATGCAGTGGATAAAAAATGTAGTACTACACGCGGGACGCAATTATACACTTTTTTTAATATCGTCCGGTTTACAGATACAGTCCTCTCCAAATTTAATTACACAAATACACAATTAACTTCTTAGCACATCGTGAATATTGCTATATGGAAATTTAATAATAATGCGAGGTGACATCATGAGTATTCCCAATGGCCATCATTGCAGTGTAGGTAAAGAGGAATTTATTTACCGCCGCCTTGAACAGATTATTATTTTTCAATCCAAGTCTCCTATTTTTGGTCCTCGTAGACGCATACCCTGTTTTGCAGCCTGGTACGAAGCAAGTTCTGTTTAAACAAGGTATTCTAAATTCTTTATTTAAGCCGAACGGGCTTAATGCATTCATATTAGAATCACAGTCTGGCAAACATTGTCGTCGGCACACGATGGACGTTTCATAAACCTCTTACACATTTTCTGCAATAGATATTTCCTCTCTAGCATTTACAAAGTAACTTTTAGATCACAAAAATAGCAAGATATTATTCAAAGCATCAAGTAATTCATATCTCCTCGATCGTTAGTGAATATTTACCACCGTCTCACGTTAGCAACAATTAACTACGTCTATTTACAATAACAAATGAAAAGACTCTAATCGAAGTGGCGCCAAGAACTGGGTGAACTAAAAGTGGAAATTTAGGCAACATTTAGCCTAGGCAACAATTCCAAACATCCGAATCCATAATATACATTCATGGAAGTACTACACGGAGTATGGCATTTACACGAGACAAGTCAGCACTTGTAAAAATCAAGTGGATTTTCACTCTTTTCCGTTTAAACCTATCTTAAACGGTAGATTACTATGATAATAATTACTCAAAAATATTTGCTAAAATCATTGAGGCAGATGAAGATGGCGCTACGTCATCAAACTGTTGCCTGACAACCTAAATAAACAACCATATTAGTTATCCTTGCTCTTTTTCCTTAATTTCCTTTGGATAGCACGACGGAATGGACGGATTAGAGAATGTACATCAGAAATATCCGCCATTTGTTTGAAATTTAAGGCAAGTATTTTATGAGACACATATTTTATTTGTTAAGTGCCATTTATTTTACTCGACTTTACCATTGTTTCCACCGGTAACGCGGATTATTGTTCATTTAAATGAATAAACAATATATGTTGGGAGAAAACGCATCGAAGAAGTAAGTGAATGCTGATTTATAGCTAGTTATCAATGGAAAAACATCGTGAAATTGCAAAATTAGTACGTTACTCCGTAATCGCTCTTGAAAAATCGGGGTTAACAAAGATGGCGCACAGGCCACGCCCTCTTTACATCATCTGGCATTGGCCACCATAGTAAGCGCTCTCTCCGTGTATCTCATTGGTTAAAAAACTTATTGCATACAACTGCGCGTTTTAGCGAAGACGATTCCGCGTAAAAATTCGGTCTTGTGAAAAGTCTTTCGTGCGAGAGGATGTTCTATTTTCATGGAATCGCGAGTAATATTCGGACAATTGACTTGAAAAAACTTTTTTCGAGGGTTCTTCGTCGTGAACAGCGGGGAATTGGATTGTTCGCAGATGGTGCGCGAAGGGCCGCGTTCTGCTCATTTTTCCTCAGACCCTAAAAGATGCAAAGGCTCTCGGAGTGATGTGCTTCTCTGTGTAGTATCGCATTCTCCTCCCCTCCGTGGTGATCCACTGGGACTGCCCATCTGGCCACAGAAATAGAATCGCTTGATAAATGAGCGTTGCCGATGAGACTGGTATCCAACTGGCATGCATCGAATAACCCAGAACCTGACGCTGTTGGCTGGTTCAAGAATTATAAAATACCAGCAGAAGTGCCCGTTGAATCTCAACGTGAGAGATAATAGTAAGATATTATACAGAAGTATTCAACTAATTTTCCACAACCTTCTATAGGGTACTTCATAGTTCAATGCATTTTCTTAATCATCTCGAATGTTCTGCATAGTGCTATTCATTACCAAAAAATGATGAAATTTTATACAAAGTTCTATTCATAGACATTACAAAATATCCCGTAAAAATAAGCCTTTCGTCAGGTTGTCAAGTAAATAACCTATTGTTGAACTTGGAGAAAAATGGAGAATTTTCGCCCCAAATACGTAACTTATAACCAAATACGAAGCGTAGAACGAAATCGATCACAAGAATTTATTATGCCATTGTTTTAGCTGTCGGATAATAAAAAAATGAACTCTTTCTTTACTTTGCTCTGCTTTTATTAATGCAGTAATTTATAAAAGCAAATATAAAAATGGCTACGCTCATTCGAATGCGTTTCTCACGTGAGATTTGTCCGCAGATTTTCCTCCGTATAGCGCTAAATAACACATTTCACATTTGGTGGATAGCGAACATCATTGGTGTCAAAACGTGTTTTGTGTTATACCGATCTCCAATGAGTAGATTACTAAACGAAGGTAGATATTCACTAAGGGTACGAGCAAGTAGCCTCAGGTTTTCAATGCCACACCATATTTGATTTAATCGGCCGAAAATATGTCCCAACGGAAAGAAAACAGCAAATGATTTCACCAGGACGAAGCATTTGTACGTCGAGAAATCGTTGATAAAACAATACTGATTTGAATTGAATTTTTTCAGCTGATCGATTGTTTTTTTATATAAATATACCTTTGTCTTTTTGAGTATTCCTTCCACCATCCTCAGTCATCTCCTCTTTTTTCTAAACGTTACCTACCAATCATCCATCAAGAGAGAATTTATTTTAAAATATGGAACTTATGACATCTAGATCTCGTCACAAAATGTTAGTGCGTAGTTTGTATGTTTCTAAAGTATTTTTGAAAAAATAAATCATATTGTCGCCGGAGTAATTTTTTCCGGATCACAAATAAACCTTCCGTTGTGAAGGAGTTTTAAAAACGCACACGTGAAAAAGAGTCAACTTTAAGATTTTGCTTTATTATTTATTATGAGGTATTTTTATGTAACGATTTAAAATTTCAGTTTCATTCAAATACTAAATTGTGCCATAAAAACTGGAATACTTATACCCGTATTCATAGTCGTATTCCTAGGGGTTACCTGGGTATCCCCTAGCCAGGTAACACCTAGGGGTCCCCTACGCTGAGCGATTCTTAAGCCTTACCTGAGTAACATCCAGCCAGGGAACGCCTGGGTAAGAGATTTGGCAACAATCCCGCGGAAAAATACATATGAACGGTTCCGCTGAACGGTTCCCGATGTTTTCGATTCTCATTTTTCACCGTAACCAAGCACTCTATAAACAATAATATACTATACTGTTTCACGATCTTGATTAAAAATGATTGAAGGAATATGAGAGAATATTTGTGATATTACTTAAATATTTATGTAATATGAATGGTGAGGAATACAAGGGTGGTTCAATAAGTACCCATGTTTGTTTACAGAAGACGTTACTATGGAAAGATGTTGATATTATCGTGTACTGCCATTAGTACAGTAGTATCCATTCGTCCCACGCGTGGGCAGCAGTAATGCGTTAGGGGAGCTTTAGGTAAGCTTCATGCCTTACCCAGGAAATCGACGGCCTGGGGTAGGGTTAGGGGACAACAGTCCCCTGGGTAACGACTATGAATACCATTTCTGAGCCAAGGGGCTCCCCCACACCTGGGGGACACCCAGGTAACGACTATGAATACAGCCCTTAATCCACACTTCCTGCAGCAGCCGAAATTAAAACGTATACTTCGAACGTATACGTTTTAATTTCGGTTCAAACGTACATGTCTCCATCATGGCTGGGGAAGTTCCTCGCTCAAGCTACCCCCAGTCCTTGAATCCATATTAAAACAATCCTCGTATTTTTCCACTAATATTTATTAATGTACTACGCGTTTCGCAGCTTGCTGCACCCTCAGGACAGTTGTTTACATGTTTTTTATTGATAGTTACGATAGTAACCAACGCCAATAAGCTTTAATCTTAGAATATCGTAGGATGCCATACCTTAATACCAAAAGTTCTATACCAAAAGGTTTAGGTAAAGATGGATGCATTGTAGCAGATAGAAATTGTCAGATAGTCAAGCAACCTTTGCATCGAGTTTCTTTTCCCGCACCCCTCCTCACTCCTTTCTGAAAAAAATTTCCCTTTTTACAAGCCCCTAACCAATGTTCCCCTGTCTTTCCGCCCAAAAAGAAATAATTTGTTCTCCAAACCCCCCCCCCCACCTTATTGGCGTTGGTTACTATCGTAAATATCAATAAATAACATGTAAACAATTGTACCTGAGGATGCAGCAAGCTGCGTAACGCGTAGTAGGTACATTGATAAATATTAGAGGGAAAGTAAAAATTGTTTTAATATGGATTCAAGTATGAAATACTTCCACGAAGTGACGCCTGAGG
The DNA here is from genome assembly GCA_963169105.1 of Ceriagrion tenellum. Taxonomy (NCBI): domain Eukaryota; kingdom Metazoa; phylum Arthropoda; class Insecta; order Odonata; family Coenagrionidae; genus Ceriagrion; species Ceriagrion tenellum. The sequence continues at coordinate 130,737,448 of OY720633.1, forward strand.
GTGTAAAGTCTACTTTAAGTCGTTTAAAATTCTCTCACTCTTCCTTCCGGCTACGTCACCGTCCCCTTATCCAACGTCCCTGTCGTCACATCTAGCGTTTCCTCCTGTGTCATCCACGCCACCTAATTCAAATTTTTCCAAGGACAAAGCACAAAGAAGTTTTCCGCCCCTCGAACTCATGCCAGATGGAATGGGAAAGGCCTGTGGATTTATGTGCAGTATATCTTTTGTTTCTCATTGTCTGTCGCGCCCCACGCGCAGTCGTGAACGGCGCTTGTGGAGTATGTACTGGTCGATTCAACCCGATAAACGAAGCGGGATTGAGCAAGTGGATACATATACCCGATGATATCACTCGCGCCGGCCGAAAGGCCACGAGTTGGAATTAAAGGACGCGAGGCTCTTCTGCCGTCCAACTGGGATCTGACGAGCAGGCGCCGAATCCTATGAGAAACGATCCGTTGTGTGAGAGGTCGTGCAAAATATTCACTTCTCCTCTAAACGCTGCCAAAATAACAAGTCCACTAAACCGCCCTTTCGACTGGTGAAGTAGGATTGTTATTAAATAAAGGTAGTGACTCCAGAAGCCGTAAACAATACTTTTCATGAACAAAAAAAGTGGGCAGGGTTTGGTCGCTGATGGCTTTATTGGGAATTTATTGGGAAATCCGCGTCAGGGATTCACTCAACAATCAATTGGCTGATGAAATTTGCCCCCGAATATTCAACTAACGAAACAATGGTTTAGAATCATCACTATCAAATGTTGACAGTTGACTGTTAACACTTGATTGTTGAGTGAATCCTCGGCGCGGGTTGATTCCCCTGTAGATCGCTCAACGACCAAAACCCGCCGCCTTTCTGACCCTGAAAGGTATTGTTAACGGGGTTTGTTGTGCCTACCTTTATTTTGAAAATCAAGCCGTAAAAGATCACTTCTTTAATATTAGGATTTTTATTCATGCATTGATTTCATATTCGACTGCAAAATAAAGAAGTAAAGATTTCTCCGGTTTCGTTCTGGATAATTTTCTGGAAAACCATCAACGTTTCGACGGCAGACTCAGCCGTCGTCATCAGGCTCTCATTGTTCTGATGACGATGGCCGAGTCCGCCGAAGAAACATAATAGTTTCTTATAATACTACCTGGTGTGAAACCCTAGAAATGTTCACTCAATTGATTCGCCGGGAAAAATCTTAAATCTTTTATAAGATAGCAAAGATTTTTCATAGTATTTTTCTAGGCTTTGAACTTTCAATTAAGGGAGCAAAAAAGAATTGTCGGAAAGGATCTTTGTTTACATTCTATTAATACCTATAGTTCCATTTACAAGTTGAGGATGCTAATTAGTGGTCATGCGAATGAGAATTTCGAAATCGAATTCCGGAAAAATTAAAGATTTATTATCGCGACACGCCAGCGGTTGCCAGGACAGGAAATTAATGCTCCAGTTCTTGAAAAAAATCACTTCAGCATTATAGGTCGTCAAATCCTAAGATTGGTTGACGGCAGCCGTCCCATCCTTACCAAACTAATGCTAGTTCTTTTACTTCTTGGTCGTTATTCTTCGGTACCCTCCCCTTTAATTGGAAAATGTATTAATCCTTTGTCCTTCGTAATTGGACATATCAATTTTTCCTTTAATTATATTCCTCACAAACCCACTTTAGCTCAGTTGGTTCTTCTTTACAGTACATTGCTCTATAAGGGCCTTTTTTCGTCTACCCTTCTGTGTGATTCTCCATTTCTTACTTCATCCCGCGCCAGGGATTCACTCAACAATCAATTGTTAACAATTTATTAGATTTTGCCTAATTTCGCCTCCGAATACCCAATTGTAGAAACAATCATTTGGAATCATCGCTATCAATTGTTGACTAGTGATTGTTGAGTGAAAAGGAGACTTGGGTTACCTGATGATGACTGCTAGATAGTTGAAACACGTGTTGTAAGAGTTTGAATTTAAATTTGGTAGACAGTACGATATCGTTTGAGTATCATTGGGTTAATTCATCTTTAAATCGCTCAACAACCAAACCCCGCCCCCTTTTTGACCCTGAAAGGTATTGTTCACGGGTGTTGGTGTGTCTACCTTTATTTTATAAATCAAGCCGTAAGAGCCCACTTCTTTATCATTATTGTGATTGTTATGCATGCATTGATTTCATATCCAATTGATGAAGAAAGTAAGTGAAGATTTCTTGGGTTTCAAACCGTGTAGTTTTGTTAAAAAATATCAACGATTCAGCGGCAGACTCAGCCGTCATCATCAGGCTCTCATTATTCTGATGAAGATAGATCGAAACGCTAATAGTTTTTTACAACAATACCCGGTGTGAAACCTTATCAATTTTAACCCAGTTAATTCGCCGGGAAAATTTTAAATCTTTATAAGATAGCAAGGGTTTTTCATAGTATTTTCTAGGCTTTAAACTTTCAATTAATGGTGCAAAAAAGAATGGCCGCAAACGGTCTTGGTTTTTCCAATATGCACAAGTACCGCTTCATGTACAAGTTGAGGATGCTAATTAGCTGTCAAGAGAATTCCAAAGTTGAATATCGGAAAAATTAGAGATTTGTTTCCGCGGTACTTCTGTGGCGGCCAGGATAGGAAATGAATGCTCCAGCTCTTAAAAAAAAGCACATCGCCATTGTTGGTCATTCCATCCTAAGTTTAGCAGACCGCAGCCGTCCATCTTTCCCAAACTAATGCTAGTACACCCTGGTCTTTCTTCTTCTGTACCTTCCTCTTTAATATGCACACGTATTAATCCGTTTCCTTCCTCTCCGGACTGTCCCCCTATCTTTTCGTAAATTATATTCCTACAAAAATCCAATGCACCTCAGGGTGTGCCAGATACATCTGTTTCTTCTTTTCAATATTATATTCCATATGGTCCTTTCCTCTTCTACTCTTCTCTCTACTTTTTCATTCCTTACTTTATCCGTTCATTTTATCTCCAGGTCTCTCCTCTAACACCAGATTTCGAACGCTTCTAATCTTTTCTGACCTGCAATTCCGATGGACCACGTTTCCGATCCCTGTAGTGCCACGCTCCGCACGAATGCTTTTCCGTGGTGTTTCCTTGTTCGTACTCCTAACGTAAATGAACAAAGTTGTTGTCTTTATAACATTAAACCTCTCTTAGCACGGGCTATTCTTCGCTTGATGTCCGCCCTACTTTTCCCGTATCGCGTGACAGTACTTACTTCCGAGATTTGAGAAGGAATTCACTAGACCCTATTGTCCTCCTATTACTTCCATCTCTCTTCCATCTTGTCCATGGCATTTACTTCACAAAACAACGATGGCATTCGCTGTAATGGCTATTCTTCACCACGAAACGTGTGCTAGCAGCTGTTTTAGCATCAAACGGGGTGGCTGACACGAGTCATGAAGAAGGAAGAGCGTTGAGGAAATGCATCGGAAGAGGAAAACGACGGAAAATTCCGTTATTTTTGGTGTCTGCGTGTCTCATTAGAGTAACGCTGTCATTGGTCGTTCAATCCTAAGATTGGTTGACTGCAGCCCTCCACCCTTCTCCATCTAATGCTAGTTCCATTACTCCCCGGTGTCTCTTCAATGTACTTTATTCTTAATTTTGTCCATGAAATAGTTCCCGAGTCTTCCTCTGGGAGGTTTTCCCTCTATTTTGCCTTCAATCATGTTCGTCACTAATCCATTGTGTCTCGGGGTGTGTCCAATCCATCTTGTTCTTCTTTTCTCTATGGTGTTCCGTGTGGCCCTTTCCTCTTCTACTCTTCTCTAAACTTCATCATGTCAGTACATATCTTATTTCGTCCGTCCATTTTATCTTCAGCATCATCCCCCAGCACCAGGTTTCGGAGGCTTATAGTCTTCTCTGTTCAGCATTTCTAATGGACCATGCTTCCGATCCGTAGAGTCATACATCTACATCCACGTCATACCCCGCAAGCCACCCAAAGGGCGCGTGGCAGGGGGTGCTTCCACACCAGGCATGCATGAATGATACGATAGAACATCGAAACTACATTGGAACAACGTACCACACATGCAACGCGCCAATTAACAATCTACTAACCAAGAAACATTCTATCATCAATCGTTCCAACGTGCAAGGGGTACAAGGACTACTACTACATATTCAAAATATCATGCATAAATAAGAACATCAATATTTTCATCATGCATAAATAAGAGAGTAGAGAATATAAAGAGAAATATATACTGTCTGCCTATTGTCACTATTCGAACTATTCATGACGACGATCACAGCTGTTATGGTCCCGAATGGTACGCGGAAAAAATGACATTTTATACCTTTCGGTTCTACAATCTAGCTCTCTAATTTTATTGGCGCGATCTTATTTGCCGTAGTACGAGGGGGTTAATAATATGTTTTTTATGTCGTCAGAGAAATGATTTACCTGAAATTTATTTAGGAGGTTAAGCCTATAATTTAATCTACGCTGTGATAGCGATTCCCATCCTAATTCTTCTAACAGTCCAGACACACTAGCCAACTTATCGTAGCATCGTTTCACAAACCTAGCTCCTCTTAGCTGTACACGATCTAACTCTGATATCAACCCCGTTTCGTATGGATCCCATACACTAACAGCATATTCCAGACGAGGCCTAACGATTGAAAAATTACAACGTTTTTTCACTTTCTCATCACATTCTCCGAGTACTCTCTTGATAAAGCCTAGCTTCCTGTAAGCTATTTCCCGAATATGTTTTCCCCGAGATATGTCGTGAGTAATTGTGACCCCTAAGTACTTAACAGACTCGGCGTGAATAATTTCTGTATTATTAATTCTGTAAGCCCTACCTGGCCTCTTTTTCTTCTTGCATTAGCTGACTGCTACGCACTTCTTTATGTTTAGTTCCATCTGCCACTTTTCGCGCCAAGCATGCATAGCAAATAGGTCGATTGTTAACGAGTCGCTATCTTCGGAATTGTTAATACCATACACAACCGCGTCGTCTGCGAAGAGTCTAAGCTTACTTTTAACGACGTAATAGGCTCCTCACGAATGTTTTCACAGTCATGTGATTTGTCTGGCTATTTTCAATAAATAGTGAGTGCGGAGATGGAATTATTACATCAAATGACGATGGCACGGTAATAAAATATTGAATAATTTGAGATGTTGACTACGTTAATTGATAAGCGTGATGCTGCACCTATAAAATAACATCCATGCATATTTTGTTAGACATTACTTGTTTAAGACGCTATGCTGTGAAACAAAAGAATAATAGTAGGAGCAGTCAACAAGAGTAATCACCGGGTAAGGATGTGAAGAAGACGTTGTTGAACAGCTTGAAAAAGAATGTAGCGTAGTGTGGGGATCGGATTGGATATTTGGGGAGGCGACCGACTGCTAAGGTCATTTTGCGCCATAGGGGATAGGTAAGAGAGGATAGAAACCCGGCGTCGGCATTAGCCTGCTCTGAACGAAAGGCGCCAAGGGGACCACGGTCTAAAGGCTGGGACACAATCAACGTGTACGTGTAACGTGAGCCGTTAACGGGAATACGCGAAAATATGGCTGACGGGAAAGTATAGCGAGCGGACCTAATCAACGTGTACGTGGGGAGTACGTGTACGCGAGAGATGGGCAACTTTCATCTACATCTACATCTACGTGATACCCTGCGAGCCACCACGAGGGTGTGTGGCAGGGGGTGAAGATCACCAAACATGCACTGTTGACATGCAACTAGGATATTTTCCTCTTCATTGCTATTTTTGCTATTGCTATTTCCTATTTCCTTCATTGCTATTTCCTATTCATCTCTTCCCGTATCCCGTTCACGGAAAACCAATCAGAATAGTCCTGAGAATCCGGGAATGGGAGCCATCTGTCGGCAGATACATCCAACTGTTGAAGTTTGTTCTTGGCTAAGACAACTTATTTACTTCCACACTTGTTTACACCTGATCTCTTAGCAGCGCCTGCGTTAGTCAATTGTTACTCCGGGCCGCGTTAACGTCGATTGTGAACGCTGACTTGAGTTCCCCGTCTCCCGTTGTCCCGTTTACGTCTCGCGTCACACGTACTCGTTGATTGTGTCCCAGCCTTAACGTCTCATCCGACAGACGGAGTACTGTACTTGAAGTTCCCTCCACGAGACACACAAGTAGAGATCGGGTTTCCTCTGAAAAATATCTTCCTCTGCAGGGATTTGAACCCTGGCCGTCCGTGTGGCAGGCGAGTACCGTGGTATGGGGTAGAAACGTGGACCCTCAGAAAGGAGGACGAGGGTAGGCTGCAGGGATTTGAGATGTGGGAGTGGAGAGGGATGGAGAAGGTGAGGTGGACGGAAAGGAAGACTAACGAGTAAGTGCTTCCGATGGTTGGCGAGGAAAGGGAACTTCCGAATGAAATTCGAGATCGGCTGAGTAGGTGGCTGGAGGATGTAATAAAGGGGCGATAGGTTGCTGAAGAGTGTGATGGAGGGAAGGATGTTGCGCAAGCGGGGATGAGGAAGAAAGAGCAGGTTTCATGGAGAGAATGAAGAAGGGTAGATCGTATTTTGAGGCAAAAAAGGATATACTAGAGGTAGTTAGGCCCCTGGAAGTGTAGAAAAGCGGGAGGAAATTCTCTGACACTCAAAAAAAGCCTACCTTAACCGTTTGAATACTTGAAGAAGAAAACCGAGATTGGAATGTACGAAGTGAAGAGATATGTTGGAATTATGTGGTTTGCTAAAAATAGATCGGAATTGAGGGCTGCTGCAAACTAATGTTCATATTGGTGACGGTACGAAATTTTTCGCACTCGCGTTCTTTTGTTTCAACTCTTATCTGGAAAACGCCTTCATGGCGAAGAAAATAAAGGAAACGGGCCTTTTTCATAAAATTATTACGAAGGCTCCTGCGGTTTTCTTGTAAGTTAGAATTTTTCGGGTTCTTCCCGCGTTACAGTATATCAGTGGACAACCGTTTCGCCGACATTCCAGTCGGTTTCATCAGGTTCGAATGGCCTACAAATCTCCTGAACTTTCGGCCCTGATGACGCAGATAAACCATAGGTTTATCTGCGCCATCAGGGCCGAAAGAACAACTGTTTCGCCGGCAAGTCAGTCAGCATCATCAGGTCCGAATGACCAACGGATCTCCTGAATATTCTTGAAAATTCCCTTAAAAATTCAAAATTTTTCACATTTTTCAAATGTAAAACGGCAATCAGTTCGGGTAAGTTGTTCTATATGTCCGAACTCAGGCCCGTTTTTAACCCTCGTGGCGCAAGGGGCAAATCAGGGTCGATTTATTCGATATGTTGCACCATCGATATCGAGTCGAGAGGCGAAGAATCGAGATATCGAACGACCTTGGGGGCAAATTAGACAGGTGCGCCCCCGGGGCGGAGTGGCGATAGGGGCGATTACAGTAGTACGCGCGCGCCCTCTCAACAGCTCCAAGATCAAACTCTGTAGTGGTGGCAACTCTGTTGATGTCGCTCTACAGTCAAACCTTAACGAAAATAATACACTTTGGTTTGCAGTGTGTTAACCTCTTATCGGCGCTTAATGTTTTTGCTACCTCACTTTTGTCATCTGGTAATTAGCTTCTACTCTTCTCTTTCGCCCCCTTTACGCCCCAAAACCCTTGCGCCCCTGGGCTAGTGCCCATTTTGCCCAGTTATAGTATCGAACCTGTCCAAACTCTTTCGTAAAAAAGATTTAACTTTATTTTTTCTGGGAATGCTTTTTGATGTGAGCACAAAAAATAACAAGACAAAATTTTGTGGCACAGCGGGACCGGCTACGACATTCAGCACCTTAAACAAGCATAAACCCCTTTTGAAGTACGTGTCGAGTTGGGAAAAAATTGAAAAAGTGAAAAAAAGTCGATTAGGCTTCGATTTACTGCAATCGATAGCTTTACATGGGATTATATGGGAAAAATGAAAAATTTTAGTGTGGACCTTTTTTCTTTCGTTAATTAAAATATGAAATAATTGAGCTACAAGACTGATTATTTCACAAATATGAGGCTGAATGATTGAAAAATCTTATTCTTGCTATCGATTCTTTCCTACCTACCGTAAAACTGATATTTTTAAACTTTTATCTGGGATTTTAGAAATTTTTTCACTTTCGTTGCTATGGATATATTTCTCCATTGTCGCCGGGCCGAGTGTCGATTCGAGGTTTGGAACTCAGCGAGGCGGGCCAGTTTCAGGGGAGGGTTAGATTTGTGTGTCGATTTGGGGTAAAATCGGAAAAGTAAAAAAAAAAAGTCGATTAGGCTACGATTTATTGCAATCGATAGCTTTACATATATAGGTTAGGTATCCTAAGTGAATGTTATTTAGTTTTCTTTACACCATCTTTCGCACTGCTAAGTACTGGGTATAATTTCTTCAACTTTTTCCTGGGCTCTACCGTAGCTTTGATGACCAATTTCAACCAACCAAGCTTCATGATATTGTAGTTTTCATTAAAAAAAACATGCAGTCCATGTAGAAGATTGGAAGAGAAAAATTGAATACGAAAATTAATATATTAAAGATCTCGATTCCGATCGAATTTATATGGTAAAATTCTTCATGTGAGCTCTTATTAAGTATGCTGTACTGAAATGAAATATCTAACGTAGAATAGCGTCTTATTAGCCGTAAAATTAGGTTATGATGATCTTCCATTGGTTCCACGTTCGTTTCGGTACACTGATTATAGTATTTTGTAAAGTCGTTTATGACCGGATGACATACAATATATAAGTTTGTACTAGAACTGTCTGGTATCCATACCTCATGGGGCGCGTATTTCATTTCCGAGAATTATACTTTTCTTTGCTTGCATGTAGCACGCAGACTTGAGAGCTTTCATTGTTTTTTGAGTATCATCATATAACACTTCCCCCACTGCTTGCAAATTGCAAGCACCCATTAACTCGTTGTTAGATATAGCTTTAACGTGCTCCCGCCAGCTCTAGGTATTATTTAAGGTAATGCGAGCGAGATAGTTCCCTAATTATATTAGAGACCATATTCGATATATACATTGAAATCTCACCAACTTAAGAGAGACACGAATTAAATACAGCATTATTTATGGTGCAATAAAATAGTTTTACATGACAGAAATTGTAAGTAATCAAATTAATATATCTAAATAAGTCTTTAACTTGACTAATGTTTTTCACGCGGTACGTTTGAAACTCCAATAAAACGGAAGGTTTATTGTGATCCCGAAGAATTTAACTGCGGTGACAATATGATTAATTTTCAAAACTTGTTGAGAAAACACACAAACTACACACTGCTGATTTTTTTGACGAGATCTAAAAGTGTAGGAAATGCCTCATTTTTAATATAAGGTCTCTCTGGAGTGCATACACGTACAATTTCCCACATAAAAGGGCTGGTATTTCCTGGCAAATATCTCGGAAAGTAATGTGGTAAGGGGTTGAAATTTTGATGCCAATGGATGGGTGATAGGTACATTTTTCTTTAAAATGAGACCAAATTCATTGATTTCTGGGTAATATTGATATTTCGCTCGAACTACCTTAAATGAGGGGAAGGAGGGTGGGTAACACTAAGATCCAACGTGGAGTATTCTCCGACGGGGAGCGAAAGTTTTTAGCCTCCGCGACGCGTGCCGAAGAAATAGATCGCGCGCACGGGATTCCCCGCGGACGCGCGCGCGTATCGCGTTGGAGCGTGGCGAAATGTGACAGGGAGGAGATTCTGGGCGAGAGTGTTGAGACGGAGGGGTTTGAGGGGGGGGAGGGAAGGGATTTCGGCGGCGGGGAAGAGGCGGGGAGTGGGAGGGCGGGAGAGACGTCGAAATAGCTTCCACTAGAGCCTGCAATCCTAAGCCACGCGCAAGCGGCCCTCCATTTATTCAGCACCGACTCTCTCCAAGCACAACGGCTTGAAGCTCCTCGGGGAAAGGTTTCTTGGCCGGCACAGCCCCCTAGAAAAAAAAAGAAATCTTGACAGATACGCGATAAACTATTTCGGGACTGAACAATTACATGTTGCCCTGCAAGCCACCTCAAGGGCGTTAGGCAGGGGATGACTAATCACCAACATTCACTGCAGTGTAGAAATTAACTTTCTCAGATATGTACCATTCGGGACTGAACATCTACATGTACATATTACCCTGCAAGCCACCTCGAGGGCGTTAGGCAGTGGATGACTAATCACCAACATTCACTGCAGTGTAGAAATTAACTTTCACAAATATGTAACATTCGGGACTGAACATCTACATGTACATATTACCCTGCAAGCCACCTCGAGGGCGTTAGGCAGGGGATGACTAATCACCAACATTCACTGCAGTGTAGAAATTAACTTTCTCAGATATGTAACGTTCGGGACTGAACATCTACATGTACATATTACCCTGCAAGCCACCTCGAGGGCGTTAGGCAGGGGATGACTAATCACCAACATTCACTGCAGTGTAGAAATTAACTTTCTCAGATATGTACCATTCGGGACTGAACATCTACATGTACATATTACCCTGCAAGCCACCTCGAGGGCGTTAGGCAGGGGATGACTAATCACCAACATTCACTGCAGTGTAGAAATTAACTTTCTCAGATATGTAACGTTCGGGACTGAACATCTACATGTACATATTACCCTGCAAGCCACCTCGAGGGCGTTAGGCAGGGGATGACTAATCACCAACATTCACTGCAGTGTAGAAATTAACTTTCACAAATATGTAACATTCGGGACTGAACATCTACATGTACATATTACCCTGCAAGCCACCTCGAGGGCGTTAGGCAGGGGATGACTAATCACCAACATTCACTGCAGTGTAGAAATTAACTTTCTCAGATATGTAACGTTCGGGACTGAACATCTACATGTACATATTACCCTGCAAGCCACCTCGAGGGCGTTAGGCAGGGGATGACTAGTCACCAACATTCACTGCAGTGTAGAAATTAACTTTCTCAGATATGTACCATTCGGGACTGAACATCTACATGTACATATTACCCTGCAAGCCACCTCGATGGCGTTTGGCAGGGTGTGACTTGTTACCACCTTGCACAACAGTGCAGAAATTAACTTTCACCAAAATGCACCACACTATAGGTATGCCACCAATGCAACAGAAACTTTTAACTTAATCAATAGAGCAACTTCGTGAACGTGATGCAAGAGTCATGAAGGGAACATGCAAAACATGGTGCTAGCACTACTTGGTACGCTAAGGGACATGCATTAGGGAGCAAATCAATTAATCAGATACACTACCTGTCAAGTAACCTACTTCAAAGTCTTTGCTTCCTCCATTATGGTCTCGTATTTATCGCAGGAAAAATGTCATTTTAAACCTACCTGTTCTGCAGTCTATTTCCTTTAGTTTATCCTAAATTTCTGATATACCGTAGTGTTTGGAGTTCGTAAGATGTTAATAACTTCGTCGGAAAATAAATTAGTTTCGAATTAACCTAAATGATTGAGTCAATTTTTCAATCGACGGTCTGAGAGCGGGTCCCATCCGAGCCGTTTGCAAGAGGTCAGTAACACTAACGAGGCTATCATATCGGCCTTTCACGTATCTCGCTGATCTTTTCTTGCAAGCGTTCCGACTCTGTTTTTAAGCCAACCTCATGAAGATCCCAAATATTGGCAGCATAGTGCAGGTGGGGTGTGTAAGGGTTTTCCTTAATCTTCGACACAAATAATGCAGTCTCCTGACTGATTTGGCTGGACCTGTATTTTGTCTGGATAACACGCAGTTTTCCAGTGATAAATTCGTAATGGAGTCAATTTAGATGCTACCTCATCTTTGCCGAGTCTACTTAGAATTGGTAATGGTAGGCTTGGGCTTAGCAATTATGTAAAAGTAGGAGAGGTCTGAAGAAATTATGTAAAAACATTTGCCGCGATTGAGAAGAGAAATTTTTACATTTATTTACTTTGAAATAAATGAACATATTTCTTGGCATAATTTTCAGAAAAATAACTTGGTAATATCCTATTAACGAGTTACTTTTCTTAAATTAGGTGCAAATTCCAAAAAGTTTATTCGCCAACCATCACATGTATACTTCTTGGCACAAAGAAAACTAATGTCACACTTCCCGAAATTTTAATTTTTTTAAAATGGGATAAAGATTAAAAGCAAAATGTATAGTGCATTGAGAAGAATATATTTATAAAATATTCAGTTCCAGCTCAAATGAACATGCATACGTACATACCTATTGGCACCATTCCATTTCGAAGTGGGGCAATACTTAAGCTGTGTCCCAATTCGCCATTTAGGCAGCTAAATCGGCAGATTTAGGGAGAACGCCATCTTGAAGTGTGTCCCAATTCGTTAGGCATCATGGGGGAGCGGATTTAGGTGCCTTTCTCGGCGGTGAAATTTAGGGTAGATGGAGTTAATCCTAAATCCGCCTCCATATTGAATTTCCCATCATGCAAAGCGCAGCATGCGTCGTACAAGGAAACTCGTACCAAAGGGAGTAGTTGAAAAGTGGCAAACATGGCCGGCAAGTATTTTGTCTGTAATGGAAAGAATTCTCTAATATTTTGCAACCCAACACCCGACTACAAAAGAAAAATTCTACTTAGCACACTTAAATAGAACGAATTTAAATCCCAGAACACCTACACAAACTTAAATACCCCGAAAACTAAAAATTAACGAATCTCCAAACAACGAAATGGATTTAAAAAATGTTATTTCACTTTCAAAATTTCACAACACATACGAAGGTATCCATCGGCGCCAAAAATGTCTTTATTTCAGGTTTCATTTGTTTCATTCAGTCCTTTATTAATTACGCATATGTTTTTCATTCGTTTCCAGCTCGATAGACGGCAACACTAGGGAAGGATGTCCCAAATCAAGCTCCCATACCGAAAGGCCTCTAAATATTTAGGTAGCCAACCGCATCCTCCCTAATGCCTAACGAATTGGGACACGGCTTTAGAATTTAGTTATGGCCGCATGCCCCAGAAATCTCACTTCCCGTCATGATTGTGATTTATTGGTGTTTATATTTGTTGATAGTTTTCATCAACAACCCATACTACATAACAACATCTAACATAGCAACATACATAAACATAGCAACATCAAATATGAAAATAACAACAAATATTGTTGTTGTTACCAATAAATCAATTTCCTCCTTAATATGCTATCCTCACAAACTGCTTTCGCCTCTCTTACACTGATGCATGGCTTTATACTAGTGATGGGTCGTTCATGATCGATTCGTTCAAAATGATCGAATCACCAAGTGACTCGAATGACTCAAGATTGATTATTTACGAGAAAACAAGTCGATCTCGATCATCAATCATTCCCGTTTCCGCTTTAGTCTCGTGGATACGTTAAAGCAAGTCAATCATCAATCATTTCTACTTCCGCTGGTGGCTATGTGTGTACTTACTAGCAAGAACATTAGAATTACTTGCTAAGATTGCATGAAACCGGATTAAAATTGCGTCTTTCAAAGCCCAGTCGTCACAGATGTCATTCAGGCAGGGAAGTTCAGCTTAAAAGAATGATTTGCGTGCCATTCGAAGGTGCTCTGATATTGATTTTGAAATTAAACACGATAGTTGATATAACGTATCCTAGAACTTGTTCATCAAGTCCAGTTTTACGAATATTATGAGATGGCTTTTGTGTATTTCATGATGGTATTAAAATGACAAAAATTGGGTACTTATTCATAATGCTTATTGTTCCTCTGGGGTTGTGAACAAATGTACATGGCTCTGTTTGACCCTAATTTTATTTTTTCTGGTCGAATGAAAGTATAATGCCCTGTCACTTATATAACAGAAAAGAATTCGAAACTTTATATATCACTTAAAAGGTGAAAGAAAAAAATACTCAAGGTTATACTTTAACAGGAGTGGGTTAACAGTGAACAATGGCAGTTTTAACCTCAAGCAATAGTAAAGAAAATGATAGTTTGGGAATAATTCATGTTCCATCCATAAATAGGAATTCCTAACTGTATTGTATACCAACATGAATCAACGGCACCTTGGGAATAATATGTTCCTTCTTAAAATGAATGACGTTAATTATGAGGGGAATGAAGTACAGACAAAATTTTTAAAAGGCACTGGGATAGTGGTCTATCTCTTCGTGTGATTATTCCTCACAGATAGACATTTGTAATTCTGCTCTGGAAAACCACTATAATTCACATGCTGAAATAATCCATTTTCATTTTACCAGTTTTCGTTTACCTCAGACAATTCTTTCGATTTTATAATTTAAAAAATATCTGTTAAAAACGAATGGTCGTTTCCTTTGAGTACAGTCAAATGAGTCTCGTTCACATTGAGTCAATTGACTCAATGTGAACGAGATCGAAATGATCGACTCAGATGATGGAATCATCCAAGTGACTTGAATCATAAAGATCGAATCCTTGAAAAGAACGACTTTGCCCATCTCTACTTTATACACACACTCTCCTCCTCTTTAAGACTCCAAATATTCCCACTCTTCAGAGTTTCTGACACCACATTCACCTATAGCTTTCGCTGTGTACCTCTTTCTCTCACATCAATCACTCTCCTATCCATTGAGGCATATGGAGAGTAGTGATGGGCCGTTCATATTCGATTCGTTTAAAATGATTGAATCACCAAGTGAGTCAAATGACTCATGATTCATTTCGGGAAAATGATTCGATCATTCAATCATTTTGTGTTTCTGTCTGCCGTGTGATTGAATGTGATATTAAGTGGGAAAACGTATCCACATGTACGTTATCCGTTATGTCTAGTCATGAAATTTCAGAGAGATATCTTCATGGGCACGAATCCATTAATATTTGGTCAGTGGGCTTATGTTTGTATAGCATAGTTAGAGACAAGGCGCTCATTTTAAAAACGATGAAATTCAACCCTCGTTACAATATCAGCGCATCATTACAGTTGGTAAACTTGGTAAGAATTTAAATTACCTGCTCAGTTGAAAGCTCCTAATTGAATGGAATTCAATACAGCAGATCAGAAAACATTCATGCACATTAATTTGTGTAGTCTGAGCTAGTGATTTAATTTTCATGTGCAGAGTTTGACGTTATTCTTCTTGAATTAAGAGTCTGTGACAGTTTTTCCTCTATAAATATTCTCGTGACAATAGTACTTGGAAATCTCCAATTTAATGCGGATCCAAAATTCGTGGAATATGGTAATCAATCAGCCTTCCTAAATTTCTAAGCACGATAGTAATTATCCTTAATCAGTTATTCAAATTATTCAAATAGATTTATGATATCAATTAGCATCATTCGAGTGTTTGAGTCTCTTCAATCTTGATTCATTCGAGTCTTTCGATTCACGCGAGTCTCGTGATTCATCTAATCAATCTGACTCACGAGTCGTAATGAATCAAATGATTGAATCAGTCGATTGAATCTTTTAAGTGACTCGAATCAAAATGATTGAATCACTAAAATGATCGACTTAGCCTATCTCTAATGGAGAGGGCATTTGGTCATCAAATTGTTGCCAGACAACCGAAATAACCACAATTTTTGTCTCCCTCAATCTTTCCTTAATTTTCTATGGAGAGCACGACGTGAAGGACGAATTAGTGGATGCAGAGCAAGAATATCCACCAGCTGTTTGTAAAGTAAGGCAAGAAACTCTTGAGACATGCATTGGTTACTTAGTGCAATGAATTTTACCTCATTTTCCATCAAGAAAGGGGATAATTATTAATGTAAATTAATAGGTAATATATGTAAGGAGAGTACGCATTAAATAAATAAAATCACATTGCTTTCTTGTTAGTTATCGATGGGAAACATTAAAAAATTGCAAAATTAGTTCGAATCCCGTAAGCGCTAGGGGAAAATCGGGGTTAACAAAGATGGCGGAGGAGCCACGCCCACCTAACACCCTCTAGCATTGGCCACAGTTGGAATTGCCCTCTTCCTCTACCTTTTGTTCAATATACCGACTATCATACGTTCTTCCCACTTGGAAAAACCAATGAATCACGCTCCTTTGAAATATATCTATTTCTGGAGCATCCAACCTGAAGTTTTTTCATCATCCACTCATTGCTAAAGCTATTCAACCCAACTTTCCCACAAACAGTTCTTAAGTTCTCATTTCTACTACCTTTTAGCGTACTCTTATGATTATTAGACCACGAGATCGGTCGCATAAAGCATTTATCTGAAAAGGAGAACAAAGATTTCTTCATCCTGTGTTGATATCATTGATCATTACTAATAATATAACTAGTTTATCGGTACTCTGAGACCTCAAGTGTGTTACATCCTGTTAAAAACGTATGTGTAATTCTTCGAATGAATTCAGGTGGGGTTTGATCGAGGTGGAATATGGGTAATATAGGTGAATATTTTTTAAAAGCGTACCACCGGTAAAGGGTCGGTTTTGTTGAATGTCAGAGAATGTCCTCCCAACTTTCTGCACTTTCAGGGTCCTATCTCCCTCTTGTATTACCTTTTTCGCCTCATCATAATATCTACCCTTCTTCATCCCGTCCATTAAACCTATTCTCTTTCTTCCCCTCCCCCCGCTTGCCCAACATCCCTCACTATATCACAGTCTTGAGCAACCCATCGACCCTTATTACTTCTTCTTTATACTGTTTATTGGAGAAAGGGAAGATAGATGCCTTGGGGCCGTGCGCGATAAAATGGAAGGACAGTGGGGACTATTGTAGTGATAGTTACTGGGTAATCTATGGTCAATTACTTAATGAAATGTAATGAATGCTGTGGACAGTATGTTGGACAGACCTGTAGAAATTTTGAAATTAGACAAATGGAGCATAAAAAGGGATTTTAGAAATTTTAATTTTAACGGAAGTGACTTCGCCAGACATCTTTTAACCCACGGACATTAAAGTGATTTTACCTTGACACCTCTCCATTCTACAAATGACAAGACGCAAGCTGAATGCTTTAGAACAGCTAGAGATTTTTGAAAACCAGGTTGACTGTGATAAATTCCTTGTCAATGAATGCATGCTCCCTGCCTATTCCCCCATCCTCAAAAAGCTTTAATCCCCTCCACTTCGTCCTCCTAGCCCCTCCCCCTCCTTACCCTCCCGCGACCACCCTCCTCCTGTATTGTCTTCTCTTCCCCCCACCCCCCTCTCCCCACCTGGTAATGTTTACTATATAAGGCCTGTACATCGGCCTCCATTTACCTGAAGATGATGTGAATTCACATCGAAACCTGGGTCGTTTTTTAATAAATCTAGTGGTTTTAGTAAAAGTTGTCATATCTTATTTTTTTTAGTAATCTACAGTGGTGGTGTTGAGAATCAACGTGGGGTAGCTATTGTATTGAAAGCAAATTTGGGGTGGAGGGTAGTGAACATTGAACAGGCAAACGAAAGGATACTAATGGTAGCAATGAAAGAACGCTTTTTTTTTAAATAAAGTCAATATTTATTTTTATCACTAGAATGACAAATAGCTTGGTACAATAATATTAAGCATTTTTTTTGGAGTCTCAAGTTTAAATTAATTAATCCCTCAAACGTAATGATCCAGCATTTTTACAAATATTTTACAAATAGCTTACATGCTGTAATTTCCCTTTGGATGGGTTACAAAAAAATATATCACAACTTACACAGTTACAAGTATACTTTCTTTTTTCATTACGGTTGGTTTTATACAGCATGGTCCTGCTAAGCTGATGCTTATCAGCAGGTTACAAGTTTACTAAATGTTTTGGTGCAATCACAAAGAAAATTATATTCTATCAATAATGAAAAGAAAAATAATAATAGTGCAGTTGAGGTCCTGCTAAGCCAAAGCCGCTTGTCAGCTTGTGCCTTTAGTTAAAAAATATTTTTTTTGCTGTGTAGCGTTTTGGACAATTAAGAGCTTAACAATGTTAGCCTATGAGCCACTCTTTTAGTGATTTTTTAAAGAACAGATATGCTATTATTATCATGCACTGACATTGGTAATTTGTTTAACAACCCAGGGACTACATGTGCCAAAGACCTCTTGCCATGGAGGTTAAAATACTTAGGTACGGACAGCCTATTTATTCGACGCAGTTGCATGTCAGTAATAATCACACGTTGCTTTATTAATTTGCTGTCAAAGAAGTTGTCACAAATTAACGCATATTTATACAATTCTTTTAATGGTAACAAACATTGATTCTTATATACTTCTCCCACATTGTTTTCCTTGACCATCAAATGCGCAACCATTTTATTTTGTAAAGTAATAACCTTATTCAGCAAGGTGGAGATTGTGCTACCCCAAATCGTCAAACCATAACGTATTACGGCCTCAGCTAAGCCTTGATGCATTAATCTTTTCAACTCATGTGGCAAAAATATGTTTTAGGTTCGACATCTGAAACAAAATACACCTTCATGTATTTTGCATATACTTGTCAAGCTTCGTATTAGTCCAGGCGTACACATCCACGAGCAATCTTAGGGAAGAGGAGGTGGACAGAGGCATAGAATTTCCATCGCTATTTTTATCGATTTTTATCTTTCATTTGTAGAACTTTCGAGGGCGTGGGAAGAGGAATACAAAGAGATAGAACGGATAAAACTGTAGACGATATCGTGCCCAACTATCTCGAATTAACTACTTCAGCCAATAGGCCAAGCTAAGAAAGCATTCACGGCTAAAAGACAACTGCTGTGCTCAGAGAAGATAGGACTAAAAACCAGGAATCAGTGCATACAAACATTTATGTTGAGCGTAGCACTCTATGGATCGAAAACGTAGACCATTGGAAAAGCAGACCAGAAAAGAATAGAAGCCTTCGAAACCCGGTGCTGGAGGAGGATGCTGAAGATAAAATTGATGGACCAAGTAGAAGTAATGAAGTGGACAGAAGAGTATGAGAGGAAAGGACCGTACGGAACACCATACAGAAAAGAAGGACAAGATGGATTGAACACACCCTGAGACACAATGGGTTAGTCGTATTGTAAGAACATAATTGAAGGAAAAATAGATGGAGAAGTCCTTTGAGGAAGGCCCAGGAATAGGTTCCCGAAACAAATAAAGAAGACAGTACATAGGAGGAGCTACCAGAAGGTAAGGTAACTAGCATTTGATAGAGAAGGGTGGAAGGCTGCAGTCAACTGTTAGGATTGATCAACCAATGATGAGTCAATTTGCAGAGGAGCATGGACGACACACGCAAATAATTTATTAATTACTGTGAAAAACTAAACTGATGGTGTCCCGACCGCACTAATATCTATCACAAATTCACTAACGTCTTTGCGCTAATTTAACTTTTTGCGATCCGGTCAATTTAGCTTGATTTTTTTTCAAATAAACCGACTTTAGAGGCCTGTTGATCGCTAATTGGAGGGTAACTCAATAAGCCCTAAACTTATGCCGGTTTCCATCAACAGTCATCGAATGATGTTCTGCATAGTCGTCCAGCAACGTGTCTCGGACTTTGTTGATGGTTTCCTCCTTCGGTGACCTCATTTGGGCGACGGGCATAATCAAACACGGATGTTCGGCCATTTATGAACTCGTCATACCATCGCTTAATGGTGGAAAAGGAAGGTTAGGCATCACCATGCAGGGTATCCAACTCGTTTTAAATTTCCTCACGCGTCTATCCTTTCAAAAACAGAAAACGCATCACCGACCGATATTGTTCTTTTTCCATTTTACACAAAAAAACTTGTCCACGTCAAACAGCTGCCACACAGAAACTACTCGACAGAATTGGTTGAAATTGTGATATCGTGGCCGTTTCAAAGATGGCCGATGTAAACAACGACAAGATTACGATGCATTGTTGCCGGATCGCTTCAAAGATCATTAATTATCGTACCACCCTCGTAGAGTACAATAGCAAGAACTGGCCAAGAGACCTGTGGAAGATCGTCAGTGCAAGGAAATGATGGTTAAAAACTCGCAACTGAAATTATTTTTTTGAATCGAGTTTTTTTTTCTGCGACGATCCATCAGAGGCCTCGCGGATTCATCGCAATACATCCGGCACTTTATTGGCATCTCCCCAGGAATCGGGACGCTCGTGAAACGAAGCGATCTGTGTGTTTCCGAGTCCGAAAATATATCCCACCACAAAAACAGACACGTCATCCTTTGGGGAAGCCCGGAAAGCCAATGTGGAGATATTAGGCGCACAACGCTTCGCTCAAAGATATCCCTCCCGGGGGGAAAAAATTATTAAGGGAGCTGATTGCTTTTTAATTTTGTACATACAAAACAATATTTAGTAAAAAGTGAATAATAATTTTTTAAAAAAACAGCGTAAAATTTTAACTTGTTTAAGGATCATCGTTGGTTTTTCAATCCTAAGATTGGTTAACTGCAGCCCTCCACCCTTCCCATTCATCTAATGCTAGTTCTCTAACTTCGAGATAGCTCTTCATATGTACTTTCCTCTTTATCCGGCACATCAACTTATTCCTAAGTCTCCCTCTGGGGACTTTTCCCTCAATTTTACCTTTAATTACGTACTTCACAATAGATTGTTAAAGATTGTTGGTCAATCGATCAGAACTGAACATTCAGGGTGATTATAAAATTCAAAATGTATCACATTCACAATAGTAATCAGCACATGCTATTAAACCTAAACTCTCCAAGTTTGGAACATAACGAGTAAATGGGTGCTTGCAGTTTGTAAGCAAGTGGGGGAGTTTGTACATAATGATACTCTTTATATAACGAAAAATGAATGTATCATCCTTACAAAACCAATGAAAGCTCTCAGGTCTGCGTGCTGCATGCAAGCAAAGATAAATATTCTGGAATTCTCAAAATGAATTACACGCTTCATGAGGCATGGATAACAGGTGTTTCGGCTCACGCCGCAGGATTACAACTTCCGCCCCGGTCTGCAAGCTTTTGCTTATACCCGGGGACAAGGAAGAGGTGGGAGGAAAGGATGGGAAGGGAAGGTTAGCAAAATCACAGCCCCTTCGAGGCCGACACCAATGAGGCGGATTGAGGTCAAAAGGACCTCAATTGGGCCTCCGCCTCCTCGAAGTGCTCGTATTAGTCTGGTTACCCCAAACAACTGAGACGAGTGTCCGTCGGCCCCGCTTTCGCGAAAGACCTACCGCACATCTTTGTGTACCGAGAGAGCCCGTTGCCCAAATATTTGGGATTAGGTATCTCTCTGGCCCACTTTACGGGTTGACGCCGTGCGGTCTGCCGAAGTACGTCCTCGAGTCGGGGACCACTGGACCCATGGAGGGTCAATTCGGACCAATTCTGGTCAAAGCGTGGGTACAACCCTTCTCTCAGTAGTTCTCGTCAACCCCTGGCATGGATAACAGACAGTTCTAGCACAAATCATATTATATCTCATCCGGTCATTAACGACTTTTCAAAATACTACAATCAAACAGAGAGCTGACCCGCCTCGCCAAGTTCCAAATCTCAAATCGACAATCGGCCTGGCGACAATGGAAAAATCTATCCATAGCAACGAAAATGAAGAAATTTCTAAAATCCTCGATAAAAGTTTAAAAAATTTCAGTTTAACGGTAGGTAGGGAAGAATCGATTGCAAGAATAAGATTTTTCAATCATTCATCCTAATATTCGTGAAAGAATCAGTCTTGTAGCTCAGTTCTTTCATGTTTTAATGAACGAAAGAAAAAAAGGTCTACACTTTTATTTTTCATTTTTCCCATATAATCCCATGTAAAGCTATCGATTGCAGTAACTCGAAGCCTAAACGACTTTTGTAACGTTTCCGATTTTTTCCCAACTTGACACACAATTCCAACCCTCCCCTGAAAATTTCACCCACCAAGCTCGTTTAGAAATGCCTAGGAATTTTGACGGATGAGTCAGTCAGTTTTGTAGCTTTACATGTTACTAAACTAAATTTATTACTAAATTATATATCACTACATATATTATAATATATAATACTAATAACTAATAATATACTACTTTTTACAAATGTGTTATGTATTATTCCTTTTGTCACGCAACGCAAATTACTGCGGTATTCCCATTGATGTAGATTGAGAGAGCATTACGTTATCATACAGTAGCCTGAAAACGGAAACAGCGACCATATTGGTCATCCCTGCTTTTTCCTTACTTTCCATTAAATAGCACGACGGAAAGGATGATTTGGCGGATATAAACCGAGAGTATTCACCGTCTGATAAAAATTTTAGTCCAGTGACTCCTGAAACGTCCATTGCATTGTTTACTTAGCGCTAAAGATTCCACTCAACTATTACATAGTTTTCACCGGGAATGCGGATCGTTATTAATTGAAATGAATAATTAATATATGCAAGGAAAACTCATATTGAAGAAGTGAATCAAATCTCATTCATAGTAAGTTCTCCATGGAAAACATCCCAAAATACAGAACTAAAAGCAACTTTCGTGGAAAGTCATACAGGTCAGAAAAATTTAAGATCGGTTTTCAATCGATAAAATTAAAATAGTAAATAAACAGTTACCATCCTCAGAGCATGAAAAAGCATGGCTGCTAAACGTCTTTTAATCGTATTTTATGTAAAAAAGAGATAAACAAACTAAAATATGTGAAATATATTCATGTATGTGTCCAAAAAAATACTATTAAAAAAATGTATCATAAATGTATGTGTCTTTGGAGCGGATCTTTTTTTTTGCCCTGTATGCTAATGAATTTACTGTAATATGATATTGTTATAAAATAAAATCATTGGAACAACAGCCCTCGCCAGTGTTACAACTTGTAGCGTTGACCACCATGGTAAGCGCCCTCTCCATCTCCTCAATGGATAATCCAGTACGGCCCAAACATCAACGCGATAGAATGTCCCCGAAAATGGTAATACGAGCTGTAATTGATGCGGTGCCGGAGTTCTTCCAGCGTTGCTGGCCATTGCGGCACACAAAGGTCATTGACGAGTCCCCAGAGGAAGATGTCACACACTGTCAGATCTGGAAATATGTGGGGTTGTGTTTGAACAGTGCGAAATATTTACAATCAGGTAACTATGGTGTCACGTGGTACAAACACAAAGTGATCGAGATTTTGGCGTATATAAACTACTCGTGAAAATCTCACACAGCCTTCCTGATGTTATTCTCGCTGGAGTACTTTAATGGATTCGAATACAGCATTTAAAGATACAGTAAACAGTGCGCCAGACTCTTAATTTATCAATTTGCGTAGTTATAAGTAAACAAAACATTT
This sequence comes from Ceriagrion tenellum, assembly GCA_963169105.1. Lineage (NCBI taxonomy): Eukaryota > Metazoa > Arthropoda > Insecta > Odonata > Coenagrionidae > Ceriagrion > Ceriagrion tenellum. Next base: position 130,760,597 of record OY720633.1, read on the forward strand.
AACTTTTCGTTGTTGTACCACGTGACTCCTTAGTTACGAGATCAGGATATTCTTGAGCGGTTCAAACACAACCTCCCTCGGGCCCAGTGCCCTGTACCAGTGCAATTGATTTACAATTCTCACACTCTAAAACACAAACATCTATTTCCTGCGTAGTCGCCATGTTGCAATCTGATGCCGCCCTGCCCCCTGGTGGGTCACACGTGTAGTGAAGTCGTAATGGGTGAGTGCACGCGATAATTAAAAAAACTCACAGATGCGACGTTTCTATCCGTTACTATCATAAATGGGTAAAATTTATGCCTTTGCAGTTATATGAATTGAAAACGCGGCTAATATTTAATAACCAGCCTACATGTAAGTAGTCGGAATAAGAAGAGATTCATATGTAAAATTTATAGTCGAAAAAATGTATTACGTAGTTCATGAGAAGAGGAATTTGGAAGTTTTGAAAACATTTTCGACGAGTTGCGGAGGAATTTGAAAATTATAAATGCACAAAATAAGGTTGAAATTGAAGTGTAAAAAGAAAACTTTGACCGAATATAAATATTATTGGAAGTAATTATAATCGTCATTTGTATACGAAAACATTTTTTGCTATGTTATTTTTATTTATTATTTTTAATTATATTTAATTATTATATTTTTTCTTTTATTATTTCATTATTTATTTATTATTATTTTATAATATTATTTTTTATTTAATTATTAATATTTATTATTTGTTGTTTTATTATATTTTGTGTGGGCTATATTATATTTAAAAATCTTTTCATGAGTAAAAAGTAATTATCACTAATCATTGTTTTTACGCAGTTTTTTATGCGGCATTCTAAAATGACGACCGACGTTTGGAACATCTATAATTACAACAAGCACCTGCTGACAACCTTAGAAGTACGGCTTAGCAAGACCAAAAAATGATCTATGCTTCCATGAGATAATAATCTAATAAATTGCGTTGAAATGCTTTATGCTATAGAATTTAAGTAGGTTAAATTCGTCAGGGCAGAATATTTTGTTTTTTTTTACTGAAATTATTTCATAACCTGATTTTTCATATGAAACGTATGGATTTGAAACAAATTAACATACTTATGTTATGTGAGGCCTCATTTAGAATATGCCGCTAGTATGTGGGATCCGTACGAGGAAGGTTTGATAAAAGAATTAGAGCGCGTGCAAAAGAGATCCGCTGGGTTTGTTAAAGGCCGTTATGATAATTGTATAAGTGTTACGAGTTTAATAGAAGAGCTAGGATGGGAATTACTATCAGAACGCAGGTTAAAATTTAGGTTAAACCTTTTAAGTAAATTCAAACCGATTTGTTCACAGATGACGTTAGATATATATTGAGAACCCCTGCGTATTATGCTAGGTTTGATCAGATTAACAAGATTAGAGAGACAGATTGTCGTACCGATAGATTTAAAATGTCATTTTTCCCGCGTACCATAAGAGAGAACAATAGGCAGCGTAGCAAAGGGATAGGTAGGTGAAATATAGTTAGAGTAGTCTGTAGTGCATGATGCATGTAATAACAACCAATAATCCCTTTCTTATTATGTAGATACTAACCATCTAGCTGCATGTGACCCTATTATCTAGCTTGTCTCCCTTAAATATCCTAGTTGCATGGCAATAGTGCATGTTTGGTGATTTTCACCCCCTGCCACACACCCTCGTGGTGGCTCGCAGGGTATTACGTAGACGTATGTGAACGCAGGGGGACATGGTTTCCCTTGCTTCGCTCACTATATACCGTCACTCATGCCAAGGATTTTTTTTAATTTTTTACACGTTACAGTTCTGGGCTTATCTTTCTCCTTGATTAGAGTGCCCGATGAATGTTACAGAGATGACGAAACAATGGGATTGTTGCCTTGGATTAAAAGCATGTTCCCAATATGACACTCACCACGCATATATTATGTATCAGTCCTCCACCATATATGAATAGGTCGGTTGAAAAATAATCCAAAATACAACCTCGCTGTTACGGTGTTATTTTCATTATTCATCGGGAAGTGTAATTTCTGTAGGCATAAGTCCTTATTTCAAGCTTTTGCTATGGTATTCAAATTACAAAAGAATTCTTTTTTTTTCAAATATTGTGTAAAAATCAACAGTTTTGGAGCCGTAAACCCAAATTTCAGGAAACAAATGAATGCGTTAATGAGACTAATTCAAGTATTAAAAAACGATGTTCTTTCAGTGAGCCGATGCCAAAAAAATTCCTCCTTGCACCACGAGTGTGATGTGATGCAGAAAAAGCAAAAGCAAGACATCGCTGTGCCCAATCCAATAGTTTTCCTATTGGCCAGGAAAATAGCCCGAATTTTTAGTCGAAACTTGAAGAAATTCTTACCCGCCATGTCATCGCGGTAAACTCAAGGGGGGTCGTATTGGAAGAGTCGTCTCATATCATGGTTCAAAAAATTTTTATTGATTCACGTGTTATTCAAACAATTGGAGGGTAAAATCAGTTTTTCCGATGTACTCGGAAAACTATGCATCGTAGAGAAACGTAATGTTCAACAGAATCGTGGAAAATAGAATTATATACAAAATGAGATTTGTTAAACTAAAATCGGTTGATAAACAACAAAGTTATTGAAAAAACAAGAAAAATGGCTATTTTTTGAATCGTTTATAATTTTAACATTTTTTGTTGAAATCGTATGAAAGTGATACGTACAAAAAGGTTTGGGTATTGTCATACTTTAAAAATGTGTTATGGATGGTCCCTGCAGATGCCATCGTTTTTGCACAATTTCATCTATTTATTCCGAAAATCTAAAGTTATTGACTTCAACCCTCTCTAGCGGTGTCAATTTCCAACGTAGGATGAATCAGAAACCGGCATTTTAATCTGGAAGACTTCGTTAAACTGTATATTTTTTTTAAATTTGGCCTTTTGAAAATTAATTGTCAAAATGGACCTTTTGTAATTTATGTGCAAAAGGTCAACTTTTTTTTAATAGACTGTTTAATTAAGTCTTCAAGATAAAAATGCCGGTTTCTGATTCATCCTACGTTGGAGATTGACACCGCTAGAGAGAGTGGAAGTCGATAACTTTTTCGATTTTCGCGATAAGTGTATGGAATTGTGCAAAAACTGTTGCACTTACAGGGCCCATCTTTAGCACACTTTTTAAAAAAATGGCAATACCCTTATTATTTTGTAGGTTTTATACGATTTTAACTAAAAATGTTAAAATTATAAACGATTTTAAAAAATAGCCATTTTTCTTGTTTTTTGCTTAAACTTTTTTTATGAATCGATTTTCGTTTAATGAATCTCATTTTGGTGATAATTCTATTTTCTCAAAATGTATATTTTCCCGAGTACATTGGAAACACTGATTTTACCCTTCAATTGTTTGAATAAAACGTGAATCAATAAACATTTTTTGAATCATGAGATGAGAAGACTCTTCCGATACGACCCCATGGAGTTTTTCGCGATGGAATCGCGGGTAAGATTTATTTTTTCCCGGCCTACTAAGGGAGTAAATGTTAACAAATCTGGGTTCACTGACAACACTTACTGAACAATGGGCCTCTAAGTCCCTGGATTCTCTGGAATGTAGTCTATTTATCATTATAGGTCATAAGGAATATATGGTTCCAATCGTTTAGGGGTGTACTGCGTAGCGCTCAAACCATTGAGGCAGATAGAAAGGGCGCTGGCTACTGTGGCAAATGTTAGAAGACGTAACGTGGGCATGGCCTGTCCGCCATCTTCGTTAACCCCAATTTTCCTTAAGCGCTTACGGGCTGACGCCTAGTTTTGAATATTTAACGATGTTTCCCATCGATAATTTTATAAATGTTTTATAGATAGCATGCTTTTACTTTAATAACATGCATTCTCCTTACATTTTATTTATTTGTTTAATATGATAATAATCCGCATTCCCGGAGAAAATCGTAGTAAACAAATCGAGCGGAATCCATATTAGTAAGCAGCCATTAAACGCTTGAAGAGTTGATTGCCTCAAATTTGAAACAGATGGAGGATATTTCTACTATACATCAGCTAATTCGTCTATTCTTTCGCGCCATCGAAAGGAAAGTTATGGCATAGTCGGAATAACCACAGTTACAGTTGTTTATTTCGGTTGCCAGGCTACAGTGTGATGACGTAAATCCCTCTCCATCTACCTTAATGGCCCAAACCAACTGAGTTTCAGCATTGCATATATTTATATGATGGAGGAAATGTCACTAAGCAGAAGTTCCGATCTGATCTGTTGGGCGGACATACCGCAAAACCAAATCATTTTACCTTGAAAAACGTGACAGATAGCTGATACATGATTTGACCGGGTGATAAACACTTCGCGCCGTGAGCCGACAGATGGGGCGACATTGAAAGAGTCGTCTGAAAGTAAAATTCACTCTCACCACACGAGGAGACGCAGGCATGACATTTTCTGGGTCAGAGAAAAGTTGTGTAGACAATGAAGGGAATCGTTAATGCCCATGTGCCCAAACTGCAGAATTTAGAACTCCTGATTTAATATTTTAGGTTTGGAGGTCGAATGAAAACAGAATTTCAAGAACGCCAAAGGGAACAAGAACGCCAAAGGGAAAATTGTGTATAAACAAGAAATCATTTCTCTCCTCAGTTTAGGACTTATGCAAAAGGTAAGCTTTGTCTCGACCTCACAAGACAGATGATTCGCGATCCCTAGTCAGCAGTTCGAATTTTTCATCATTTTTCATTTAAGTATTCTACCAACTGATTGGTAAGCTTTTGGACGGTACTTATCCAAATCTATTGTCACTCCTTTGGATGGCCCACCATCAGACCCCTCTTCAATTCCTCATATCGCCTCCCTCTTCCTATTTCGCCGAGAATTCCTATCCTCTTCCACGCTTCCCCTGTGTTCTCCTCTCTAAGGGCAGACGGGAATCATTGAGATGACGGACGTACCCACGCTTTGACCACAATCGGTTCGAATTGACCATCCATTGGTCCGGTGGTCCCTGATTCGATGACGTACTCCGGCAGACCGCACGACGTCTACCCGTAAAGGGAGTCGGGGGATACCCAATCCGTATTTTTTTGGGCAACGTTGTTGGGGGAGCCCAACGGATACGAGTACCGCGGGGAGGCGGAGGCCCATTGTCGTCCTTTTGACGTCAATCCACCTCATGGTGTCGGTCTCGCAGGGGTTGTGGTTCGCTAACCTTCCCTTCACTTTCCCTTTTCCCTTTCCTACTTATTTCCTCCCCGGTGATAAGCAAACGCTTCCAGACCGGGGGGAGGGTTTTTAGCCTCGCGGGGAGAACCGAAACGCCTGTGTTCTCCTCTCTGTCATATACTTCAACATTCACTATCCTTTCAATATGCCCTCCATCCATCGCTTCTGTCTCCTCCAAACCTCGGCCACTAACTTCCTCTCCTCTGCGACCATATCCAATACCTCCTCGTTCGTCCATCTCGCCTCCTTCTCCTTCCCTATAAATTTATGCCCCGTTGCAATGCTGCGGATGTTGTATCACGCTGCGATTATCTGAGGATAACAATACGGAATCAGATTCTGGGGTGTCGCATGTCGTTCTCTTTCCCCTCCTATTCGTGATTCGTAGTAATATCCCTCTTAAATTCCTCACATTCTCTGCCTCTTCTCATTTCGTCCAGAAGTCCTATCCTCTTCCTCATTGTCCTCCCCTCAATTACCCTCTTCAGCATTCCCTGTCTTTTCAAAACGTCCTCCAGCCACCTCTCATGTCTCCTTCGAACCTCCTTCACTAGCTTTTTCTCCTCTCCAACCATATCCAATACCTCCTCGTTCGTCCTTTTCGCCACCCAGCTCACCCTCTCCATCCTTCTCCAAACCCGCACCTCTAACGCCTCCAGTCTACGTTCATCCTCCCTTCGCAATGAACCAAGTATCTGATCCATACAGCGCCACCAAGCTCAATATTATAGTTTTCACCAACATTTCCTTTACACCTGTGACATACCGGTTGTATGTCATTTTTTAGTTTATGTTCCCCTTTACGTTTTGGGCGCGAGTTTGTGGAGAGACGGCTCACGCCCTATGTTTAAATTTACCGCTGTTGTATTTTAGAGGAGCAGATGTTTGTGTTGTGCGTGAAGAAAAGGTGGCGTTGGTGTGGGCATTAAACCACATAAATACCGCGCACGAGATGTGTGCAGGGGCATTTCTTTTGTGAGCATTCTATCTGAGAGCATTCTTGCTGGGGTCATTCTTGCGTGGGGACCTGTGAGTGTGGAGAACTGCCTTGAAGGCAGATTGGTGGAGAGAGGGGGAGACTGAACCTGGAGTCGGAGCGCTACGAGACGTGAAGGAGGGCGCGATCAAGACAGAGCCGTCCGAAAAAACGTCGTGGAAGCCCTGCTGAGGCGTACGTCGGCACCAACCAGAGGAAACGAGTATCCCTGCCGGGTGTCGACCTACAGTACGACCCACCCGTGGAAGCGACATCGGGCCGTTCCAGATACGCTGCTGATCCAAGTTTAAGTATTCACGGGCTCGTGCCCACTCCCATCAGCATCTCAATAGACATTGAGTGTTGTCATCAGTCACCTCTCCCACCCACTGGTTTCGCCAATTGTCTCCATCAAAATGGTGTAGTGATTTTTCGATTCATAGTGATTACGAAAATCGTCACCTGGTGTCGAGCAGGGCGATGTGCAACAACTTCTCCACACGAAAATTCACTGGTCAAATCCCTCCACGATCGAATCCACTACCCTTAGCATAGAAAGTTTGCTCATTTATCATTTGTTGTGCGGAGCATAGACTCCCGGTCGAATAGCAAATCTCCCGTCGATAGTAATGAGCCTTCATTTTCACTTGTAAGACGTGGAGCATGTAAATACTGTACATAAAAAAGTAATTGATCATTGTTCCTCCTTTTGTAGGAAGGTTGTCCTTCCGTGCTGTTTTTTTTGCCAACTCATTGATGCTTCACGATTCATCAAACCATTCATCCGTCATTAGTGAGTAAGAGGGTAATTTTCATGGATATTGTGTATGTGTGAACGAATATTTTTGACTAGTTGTGAATAAATGACCATGTCGTTCAATTGGATTTCTGAGTTGTCTCTTTCCAACGCGTGACCCTCTTGATTTTATTCTGATTCTCTTGTGTAACCATCGCCGCGAACACGATTTTCGGAAAGGCCCCCCCTTTAGAGATACCTTCTCGTTTGTCTACCTACTGGTAGCTCGGCCGCGGTTTTGCGAGGCACCCCGGTCACTCTGTCCATTGTGGTGCGTCACTTCTCACTCGCCTCTGTATTGTTTTGGCACTTCGCCAGGATAGACGCGGGGAGTGAAGTGGGGGGTTAGATCCCGGCCGTAAGATCTTGACGGCGCATTTTGAAGCGACGAGTCAAACATCGAGTCGGCCTCACCGCGTACCGTCACAGATAAATGGCGCCCAACGTGGGGCCCGAACGCGACCACTCAGTCGGCCTCGCCGCGTACCGTCACAACATCTTTACACAAAACCTCCCCTCATCAATTCCCGCCTCTTTGAAAACGATCGTTTAGCCATGGCAATTCCATTTCCCTGCTAATAAACCACGGTAGCATGCAGGGGTGCCCATCCCCCCCCCCCCCAATGCTGATGGCGCATTCCCCCCCAAAACCAATAACTCTCCTTCCACCTTCCGCCTCCCCCCCTCCGCGAGTATATAGCTAATTATCATATAGGACTAGCTGAATTACCCGGCGTTGCTCGGGATCATTCTTCCTACAAAACTCTTTATGTAAGAGGTGAGGAGTTAGTAAGTAATTGTGATAACAGACTACATTTCAAGTAATTGTTTTATTAAATTAATATTTTCTTCTGCATAGCATCTATACAATTGTGAGACAATAGTAAGTAAACAATGTGACAATATCTCCCATGAAAAAAATAATTATAAGTCAAATGACTGAAAAATTGACAGAATGATAAAAAATATCATGGTAAAATAAAAACAATGAAATTTGTAAAATTTGTTTATTATAGAGTAGAGAGACAATTTTTTGAAACCCTTTACTGTAATCATACTACCTGCACAGCCAGGCTAAAAGAACATTATAGTTAAGTACATAATTCGAGTACTTACTTGTTGAGTAGCTATTCAGAATTTCATTTTCGCTAATAAAGATTTGATTTAATGTTTATTTTTGTTTGTTTATTTGGTTGTCAAGGAGAATGCGTAAAAGAAAATTGATTGAAAAAGAGAGAAACTTCATTCTTTCGAGCATGATACCACTAATTTTAGTAGTATCATGCTTTCGGGTATATGATAAAATGAATTTCAACTCTCTATCTTTAGTTAAAGTTGTTTTAAAAAGCAAAATAATTAACCGCTGCACAAATCCCAGTGCTTAGCATTCCTAATCAGCTCAACTAAGCAATATGAATTCCAACAGCAATGACCGAAATCTGGTTGTCAAGCGAATATGGTATTGTTGATTTCACAGAAAAATATGTAGCTAAAAACGCAATTTTCAGTCAATTACAAAGTGAAAAGGATAATTAATTGAAAGAATTAAAAACTTCATTCTTTCAGACATTTAATAAAAAAATTCCAACTCTCTATCTTGAGCGGAAATAATTTAAAAAAGTACAAAATAAAACCACTGCACAAAACCCGATACGTACCGCGAACCACCTAAGGGCCCCTTTTTGGGACCTTTATGGGCCCTAAGATCATTTTAAAGTAGCCTACAACTTTCCTCCTGCCTTGAGCTATTACTCGGCAAAATTTCAGCACGATAAGATTAAAACTGTAGTAATGCACTTACCCGTCGGGCGTTGTTGCGCGAAAAGTATTCGAAAGATTAAAAGGACCTGGGGGAGGGGGGGCGAAATATAAAAATTTTTATACCTAAAACCTTCGAAACCTTTGAAAGAGTGTACTCAACAACTTCTTAAAGTTTCTTGGTGATCGGATCAACAGTGTAGTAATGCATACAGGACAGACATACAGACATTCGTTTCTCTCGTTTCTTAACATTCTCTCTCTCTCTCCCTTCTCTTCTTCTCTCCTCCTCTTTTTTCTCCTCTTCCCTTCCTCTCTTATTTTCTCTTTTTTATCTCCGTCGAAAAATTTCGGGGGGTTTTAACCTCCCAAATCCCCCATGGCTACGCTCCTGACCCGTTGGCAGATGTTGGGAGGAGTGGGCGGGAATTTAGACTGGAGGGATGCTGAGTCAGTTATGCTACTGGGTTGCGTTCGGGGATCTTATGGTGGCCTCGACGATGGCGCGGTGAGGCAGCCAAGGAAGAGTATAGAGAGACGCGATCGAAATAAAAGAAGCTTTCGGCTGGCTGAATGACTCTCCATGACCGCACGATGTTTTACTATCCTACACTTAACGCTTAACATTAATTTATCGTTTTAACCTTTCGATACCCATGTAAATTACTGCAAACGGGTAAAAATATTTACATTTAGTGAATTTCTTTCTGCATTCTGAAAATCCCCCCCAAATTTTTTATTCCCCCCCCCCTCCAAACTTTTTCTATGGCGCAACTTGCGCTATACATCCTTCCTGTGGGCGGCCCTGGTAGCATGGACCATAGGAAAAGCTGACCAGAAAAGACCTCCGAAACCTGGTGCTGGAGGAGGAATGCAGAATATTAAACGGACGAACAAAATCAGAAATGATGAAGTGTACAAAAGAGTAGATGAGGATAAGACCATGTGGAACACCATACAGAAAAGAAGAACCAGCTGGAATGGACACTCCCTCAGACACAATGGGTTTGTGAAGAACATGATTGAAGGTAAACTAGAGGGAAAAAGTCCCCTGAGGAAGAGCCAGGAATGAGTTCATGGACCAAATGAAGAGGAAAGTACACAGGGAGGAATACCAGGAAGTAAGGGACCTCGAGCATTAGATAAAGAAGGATGGAGGGCTACAGTGACCCAATCTTAGGATTGAACGACCAATAATGATGATCAATGAACTCATTCTCCTCAAAAATTGAACTGAAAATTATGTGCCCGATGCACATGAAAGGACATGTATATCATTTTATTCATATTGTTATTTTTTTATTTTTTTATTATTTTTATTTTTTTATTTTTTTATTTTTTATTTTTTTATTTGATTTTTTAAAATTGATATTGATATTTGATTGATTCATTGATATTGAGAAATGACGACATTTTTTTTCTTTCTGTGCTATATTTCTCTCAAATTTAACTTGAGATTACATGGTGTTCGATTGGAGAATTGGGTAAATAAAAACGTGGAGAAATTATATTTTTTTCTAAATTATATGAATGCCATATTCATGAAAAACTACTGATAAATTGAAGTCGATGTCTGTAGCTATAAAAGAGTTTATTATAAATATATTCGTGAAATAATTGGCATTTTTGTGCATATATTCTGGTTTTCAGTAGCTAACGTATGCCATCGCAGCGAATTTTTTTTAAACCGTGAAATTAAAGTGGGAATCCAGTATTTTTTATGACTAGCACGGTCGCTGCGAAACACCCTTAACAAACTTTTCGGAAGCAAAAACTACAGGTTGATGAATAAAAAATAAGATGGATGCACTTTACTGACTTATTTTTTGAGTTATTAGTTAATTGCTGCAAACGTTTAAGTCATTAAGCGGCGATTCCATGAAAATTGGTACAGTAGTCTGTGTCCATGACCATAAAACGTGTTTATTACAACTTTTTTCATGAATTAATTGTCATTTTTTGTGCTTTTTATCTGATTGTCAGTAGCTAACGTATGCCATCGCAGCGAAATCAGGATTTTTTTAAACCGTGAAATTAAAGTGGGAATCAAGTATTTTTTATGAATAGCACAGTCGCTGCGGAACTCCCTTAAGAAACTTTTCGGAAGCAAAAACTACAGGTAAATGGATTCAAAATAAGATAGATGCACTTTACTGACTTATTTTTTGAGTTATTAGTTAATTACTGCAAACGTTTAAGTCATAAAGCGGCGATTCCATGAAAAATGGTGCAGTAGTCTGTGTTTATGACCATAAAACGTGTCCATTAAAAACTTTTCACGAATCAATTGTCATTTTTTTGTGCTTTTCTTCTGGTTTTCAATAACTAACACATGCCATCGTAGCGAAAGCTGGATTTTTAAGACAATTTGAAAAAATTTTAAATTCAGTAATTGTTATGACTCGCGAAGTGGATGTAGAACCTCTTTAAGAGACTTTTATGTTCACCCGTGTCTAACATATTCACCCGTGGTTTTTGCGGTGTAACACCTTTCTCTCGCCCCATTCACCCATATACCATAAATCTGTTTCGATATTCGACTCAACCATTTTGTCAACGTAACTATACAAACGAATTACGCTCTTATGGTATTGCGTCCACTTTCGGAGCATTCATTCCTCCTTCATTTACAACCTACTCGTTCTTAACCCTATCCATGCTACATCGACCGCAAACGCTACACAGACACACCACGTTCATTACATTCAAGCCTACATTTGTTGATCCGACGTTGCCACCTTCGTCACAATATAATATTTTCATATAATATCATATTTCTTTTAACGAACTGGACGAAGGGTATAATTATCTCTAGGCTTAAAATATTTAGCAATGTATATTAAATGCCTAATTATGATATACATTGAAAAATGGATTTGGTAAACCAGGTAAACAACAGAAGCTTCCCTCGGCAACGTTGCCGCATTTGTCACAATATAATATTTTCATATAATATCATATTTCTTTTAACGAACTGCACGAAGGGTATAATTATATCTAGGCTTAAAATATTTTGCAATGTATATTAAATGCCTAATTATGATTTAAATTGAAAAATGGAATTGGTATACAAGGTAAACAACAGAAGCTTCCCTCGGCAACGATGCCGCATTCGTCACAATATTACATTTTCATATAATATCATATTTCTTTTAACGAACTGAACGAAGGGTATAATTATCTCTAGGCTTAATATATTTAGCAATGTATATTAAATGCCTAATTATGATATACATTGAAAAACAGGTTTGGTAAGCAAGGTAAACAACAGAAGCTTCCCTCGGCAACGTTGCCGCATTCGTCACAATATTATATTTTCAAATAATATCATATTTCTTTAAACGAACTGGACGAAGGGTATAATTATATTTAGGCTTAAAATATGTAGCAATGTATATTAAATGCCTAATTATTATATACATTGAAAAACAGGTTTGGTAAACCAGGTAAACAACAGAAGCTTCCCTTGGCAACTTTGCCGCATTCGTCACAATATGCCGGTAGTCTCGACGAAAACCGGAAGAATGTCATTTTTTTATCCGGGCATACCCAAGTTACTTTCACAACATCTCGAGTAAAACTCAGCATAAAAACAATCGTTTTCCATTACTATGTTAGGAACATTTTTAGCTAACGTATTACAGAATATCCAATCTCTTTGTTAAGTATTAAGAGAATGACAATGGCATAAAGCCGGGCCATCGGATTTTGAGCGACAAAGACTGGGATTTTTTCCAAATAAAATATCGTAAAATTGCAAATAAGGATGGAAAAAAATGCATACGAGAACCGATAAACGTAGAATTGATAATTTTATCAAATGAATTTTCTATCATTAAAATCAGTTTGCCCCGCTTGAAGATACAGCTTCCTAAGCTCAACCGACACGACTTTTTTAACGGACTGTAATTTCGCTGCCATGCAAAAAAAAAGTGGGTAGGGGTGCACTTTTTTTACCCTGGTGGAATTGCTAAGAGCAGTAGAGATGTCACGTAAACGGAAGATGAATGCCAACACGAGAGCGCAGCACTCACGAGAGACGCGAAATCGATTTGAAGGTTAGCCGAGGATGAGCGGGTGGATAATGGATTTTGTCGGTACAGATAAACTTTCATTCGACAAATAAAGCATTTATCTATCAAAGACGACGCTCTTTGGGGGTACGCGGAAGATAAAATGTTCGATAAACTAAAGGAAATGACAGATTGTTTCCACAAGGAAACGCTTGCTAGGTAACCAAAAGTAGCGAAGAGCGATGGTATTGGCGACAGTGAGGTTATGAGGAACCTGCGATTCGAAGTGTTTTTTTTATTAAGATGTACAAAATTTGCTATAAACATTAAATTCGGCTAATCTGCTTGTTATATTTTCTTTATTTCGTGTAAATACTCCTTACGGTTAAATCTCACAGGACAAAGCGCTAAACCGAAGCTTATACTACGTAATAGAGGTGTGTCGTTCATGAATGAATCGTTCAGAATGAACGATTCAATGGCATGAACCGAATGAATTGAATCTACGCTTTCCACTCGAATCGTTCAAAATGAACGATTTGATGGAAGATTCAAATCCGCCGAATCCAAATCGTTCAATACGAACGATTTGTGTGGAAGATTCTGCTAGCAAATCTCCGAATCCGCCAAATCCAAATCGTTCAATAAGAACCCTGTAAATACCCTTGAAACACCTTGTCAAATGTCTTGTGTTTCCGAATTGGAGCATCACATTTCACCTTTTTGTTTGTTATTTCGCACACCAATATTTGAAATGCAGTAAGTCGACAGATTCACGTGGATTCGAGATTCACTTGGATTCGAGATTCAGTTGGATTCGAGGTTCACATGGGATTCGAGATTCACACGGATTCGAGATTCACATGGATTCGAGATTCACTCGTGGATTTGGTTCATTCGGTTCATTGTGAACGATTTAAAGAACCGAATCATTGCCACGAATCAAATCCCATGAACCGAATCCACAAAATGAACCGAAATTCCCACCTCTACTACGTAAGGGTGGAGTAAACGTAAAATCTTCGGACACAGTAAAATATCTTGGAATAGCCTTAACTTCTTACATATCATGGGGAAGATACAGACAAAACATATGCGGTTGGGCAATTAGGAAACTAGGTTTTGTTTTGCTTATATTTGTAAGGTCCTCGGATGAAAAAGTGAAAGAAAGATGCTACTTCGCTCTGGTTAGGCCACACCTCGAATACGCCGCCATTTGAGACCCTGGTCATAAAGATTTAACCAAAGAAATTGATGAAATACAAGGAAAAGCTGCATGCTTCGCCGAAAACTGCTACGAGAGAACATATAGTGTCTCACAACTATTAGAGGGATTAAGGTGGGAGCCCCTAGAGACTCGGAGACTACACGCTAGGCTTAGCTTGCTCGAGAAATTCAGAACTGGTGTGTTTCAGCGCGACACTGAGAATATTATCATGACGCCTCACTACATCTCTAGGCCTGACAGAAGCGATAAAATAAGAGAGATACTTTACCGAACAGATAGGTACTAAAGCTCGTTCTTCCCGCGCACAATAAGCGACCACAGAAAGAACTGAGCTCCACTCAGTACACTATCATAACACACGCCTCCATTAAACCTCCCAAAAACTCACATCTTTTTCACGGCTGGTGTACTAATATCCCCTGCCTCACGCCCATGCGACGATTCGTATGGTAGTATGAAGGTGTAAATAAAATGAGTTATTATACTGACTCCAGCCTTCATTTCAATTCGGCAAGATTTGATGTTAATTTCTTCTAACGAACTGAACGAAGGGTATAATTATCTCCAGGCTTAAATAATTTAGCAATGTATGTTAAATGCCTAATTATGATATACATTGAGAAATGGATTTGGTAATCAAGGTAAACAACAGAAGCTTCCCTCGGCAACGTTGCCGCATTCGTCACAATATTATATTTTCATATAATATCATATTTCTTTTAACGAACTGAACTAAGGGTATAATTATCTCTAGTCTTAAATCATTTAGCAATGTATATTAAATGCCTAATTATGATATACATTGAGAAATAGATTTGGTAAACAAGGTAAACAACAGAAGCTTCCCTCGGCAACGTTGCCGCATTCGTCACAGTATTATATTTTCATATAATATCATATTTCTTTTAACGAACTGAACTACTGTCGGCGCAGAAATTATGTGCACTCGAGTTTGGGTACAAATAAAAAGTTATCGAAAAGACTTACAGAAAACCTAACGACACCATCATTTTTCTCATTTATTTCTACGTTATGTAATGGAAAATTTGAATTTTTTGATCAATTTTTATATTTTTTACTACAGTTATAACGTAAAAAGTACCGGTTATTTACGGCGCGCGGGAAAAGCTCCGACTTTGACACCTTGTAATTCAAACACAAGTTCGTCAATGACAACTATATTTCAGTAAATGGAGGATAGATATGTTTGCTATAGATTGAGCGAGTTTCAGATTTGTATGTTTCATATAATCAAAGTTATTATTAATTATTTAAAATGATTGCATTTCAAAACTGGGGCATCGTAAGATTTCGTTCTTGGTCTCGTTGCATTTGGCATGCCTTGAACGTTTCCAATATGTTATTGTCCAAAACATCTATAAGCGCGTTTAATTTAAATCGATTGATATTTATAATGGACGAAGTGAGAGGTCCGGTTAGGCGAAACGCCTAGCCGAATCGGTGCTGTGTTGCCGCGTTCACCCGCTCGGGCCCCCAGCGCTCGGCGCCTGCCCAAGCCGGCCTGGAAGGCGGCCCTGGTTAGCAATGTAATCGCATTCCTTACCCTTTCTCTCATTCTCATTTGCAAGTTATATTTGGCGATGATTCACGTGAGGTATTTAGTCATCACTCATGAAAGCAGTGGTTTTTCACGGCCATTAGCCTACTGTGAACGATAGTATGCAGTTTCCCTCAAGATTTTGTGGAGTGAACTGCACTGAAGATGCCTCCGAGATCTCCGTTTGGCGATCTCGGTGGCACATTATGAGCTAAATGCAATCGAGTTGATATGGGCGTATGTTAAGAATAAAGTGGCAAAAGTCAATCGATCAAATGCAGACGAGAAGGGAAACGGGGAAAATGTGTTTTGAGATCTCTGCGATGAAGCTCGGACGGCCCGAGCGGGTGTACGCGGCAACACAGCACCGATTCGGCTGGGCGTTTCGCCTAACGGGACCTCTCACTTCGTCCATTATAAATATCAATCGATTTAAATTAAACGCGCTTATAGATGTTTTGGACAATAACATATTGGAAACGTTCAAGGCATGCCAAATGCAACGAGACCAAGAACGAAATCTTACGATGCCCCAGTTTTGAAATGCAATCATTTTAAATAATTAATAATAACTTTGATTATATGAAACATACAAATCTGAAACTCGCTCAATCTATAGCAAACATATCTATCCTCCATTTACTGAAATATAGTTGTCATTGACGAACTTGTGTTTGAGTTACAAGGTGTCAAAGTTGGAGCTTTTCCCGCACGACGTTAATAACCGGTACTTTTTACGTTATAACTGTAGTAAAAAATATAAAAATTGATCAAAAAATTCAAATTTTCCATTACATAACGTAGAAATAAATGAGAAAAATGATGGTGTCGTTAGGTTTTCTGTAAGTCTTTTCGATAACTTTTTATTTGTACCCAAATTCGAGTGCACAGAATTTCTGCGCCGACAGTAAGGGTATAATTATCTCTAGTCTTAAAATATTTAGCAATTTATATTAAATGCCTAATTATGATATACATTGAGAAATAGATTTGGTAAACAAGGTAAACAACAGAAACTTCCCTTGGAAACTATGCTGCATTGGTCACAATATGCCGGTAGTCCCGACGAAAACCGGAAGAATGTCATTTTAACATAAATACTCGAGCTATACTATAGACGACCTAAGCTGAGAAAAAATAAAGTGGATGTTTCAATTTATTGTGCAAGTTTTTGAACAATATTACCCGGGAGGAAATTGAGATCAAAATTAAAAACAAAGAGATACCATTTCACTGCGATTGAGACAGTGTATTTCAGCGTTGAAATCCTTCGATTTTAAGCAATAATCTCTTCGTTAAATGATTGATTACTTGGTAATATTTTTATATAATTCGATAGTACAAGTCTTACTCCATATACTTTACTATAATCAAGGTAGGTTATCGAGCATGCCTAAAATAAAGGTTTATCTTTAATGAGAATCTTCAATAAAGTAATCGCAAAAACATAGGCACTGGGAAGGGTCGTCGAAATAAGTGTAACCCAGCTTCATCACTAACACAGCGACCATTGAGGTCGACGGAGAGGGTACTTGCTCTGGTGGCCAATTGTAGAAGCTGTAACGTGGGCGTGATCTGTCCACCATCTTTGTTAACCCCGATATTTCTTTTGCGCTTACGGACTGACGAGCTAATTTTTCAATTTCGCTGTTTTTTCCATCGATAGCTTACGAGAAACCAGAAGACGTTTGGTTCTCCAATATGGATTTTCATAATATATGTTTTTTTTTAATTTTTTTTGAAAAAATAATCCTCATTTAAGTAGAAAACTATGGAAAAATCAAGTCGAGTATATTGTAATAAGCAGCAAATACATGTTTCAGGAATTGATTGCCTTATATTTCCAACAGATACTGGATATTCTTCCCTTTCACCAGGCAGTTTTTTTTCTTTGGCCGTGCCAATAAACAGGCTAAAATGACGAAACTCAAGCGATATTTGGTTTCAAACAATGGTGTCGTTGAAAATAAATTATGACATGCCGTCAAAGATTTATCCTTAAAAACTGCTTCCGAATTCGAAAGAATGGTAAGCTATAAAAATAGACAGGCATTTTGTACCTGAAATACAGTCGGGAAAGTTTTTTGTGTTTAAAATACATTTTCATGTATTTTCCCCCACTCCGAATGTATGAACAAAGTGAATTCCCCCATTTTTTAATTGAATAGTAGAATGGTTAGCATTAAAATTAGACAAGCATTTCGTGAATGACTTTTCAAACTTAATTTGTTGAGTAGTATTTTCATTTCAAGTGCATTCCAATCACTCTTTTGCATTGTTAGGGAAGTTTGGCAGCGAATTTTGCACCTTGAATACATTCTGGAAAGTTTTTTGTATTTCAAATACATTTTTATGTGTTTTTCCCGACTCCGAATGCATGTTCAAAGTGCATTTCGCCATTTAATACTGTATAGTAGCCGAATCCACGATAAAAATCACCGAATATCAAGGCCATTGGCAGTGGTGAAGGGATCCCTTGCGATATCAAGACGGAGCAGCCGTCCGCCGTGACCAGTTGTTGATAGTACGCAACAGCTGTTGAAAAATAGTTGGTTGCCAAGCAGCCAACCGTCACCAGATGAGGCAAAAGGAAGGACGGAATGCGCTCGACGAATAGAAAGACATTCGAGTGCTTGATACGGTTGAGGAAGAGAGGGAGCTATTTCGGGCATCTCTCAAGGGGAACAAGAGAACTGCGAAGGTATTGAGTGGTCGGGAGGGGGACGCTGATGGTTGTAATACGAGAAGAAATGCGGGGCGAACGGGGAAGAGGACGAAGATATTTGGTATTTCTGGAGGCTCCGAGGAAATATGAGGAGATTAAGGCGGCTATGCGCATGGAGGTTAACTTCTGTGGAATTAACTAGGGCAGCGATATCTCGAATCGTATCGCGATTTGCAGGGCATCGTTCTGCTTACACGTAACTTCCAAATTTTCCCGAATAAACGGACGAGGGAAGTAAGCAATTAAAATGGTAATTAGGAAAATTGCCTAAACAAAGACGCTATTTGATGGAAAAATCGATATGCTACTTGCAGGCGAAATAATTATTATTTTTACTATTGTGTGTTATTTATCCTGGGTTGGTTGGGACAGAACCGTCCCCCCTCTTCCCCCAACCCAGTTTACCCAAATCGCCCAAATTTGGCGATTATGGCTTTCTTATATTGCTTATATAAGCATTCGTAGGTCTAATAAATTTGTATGATTTACAATAATTATGCATTATTACGTCGAATAAAGTGCGTCAATTGCGACAATAGTAATTTTCTCTTAAGAGAATAGTCATAAAGCTTACCTTAGGGGTTTTTAAGAAGCATTTAAAATATTTTGAAGTACAAATAAATATTTACATAAGCAAGAGTCAGTCCTCTTCCTACTGAGTTAATCGATGCTTACATTTTTAATCTTCATTTGCTGTCAAATGACCAAAATTCTTCCGGATGAGAAGCGATTTTATCGCAGAATCGATATGCTACTTGCAGGCAAGAAAGAAGGCAGTCTATTTTCTCCGCTAGTGTGGACCTCGGTCGA
Source organism: Ceriagrion tenellum (assembly GCA_963169105.1). Classification (NCBI taxonomy): domain Eukaryota; kingdom Metazoa; phylum Arthropoda; class Insecta; order Odonata; family Coenagrionidae; genus Ceriagrion; species Ceriagrion tenellum. The sequence goes on from OY720633.1 coordinate 130,779,677, forward strand.
TTGCCACCACTATCGACCCTTGCTGCCGTGTAAGTCCGGGCTTACACAACGAAGAGTCGATTGTTTGCGACTTGCAAGGCTATTGTCATTAGAAGTGACTTCCATCTGTATGCACGCCTATACACGTAACTTCCAGCTTTTTCCGACCAAATGGATGACGTTAGTTGACAATGGAACGGGTTATTATGAAAAATGCGTAAATTTGGCAACAGTGGCGTTCCTATGGCACTGTTTGAGTCCCATAAGCATTCGTGGGTTTAATGAATTTGTCTAAACCATGCAATTGTGCATAATTAAATCGTATCAAGCATGAGAATTGTGACAACAATTATTAGTAGCTAATTAGAAATAAGTATTAAGCGTGCATTAGGGGCTCTTAAGCAGTTAATATATTTTTCAAGTAAGAATGAATATTTACGTGCGCAACAATGTTTCATCATCCTACTAATTAATTAGTTTTTCTACATTTTTGATCTCCCATTGCTATCACGTGACCGAGATTTCTCCGGTCGATTTTATCGAAGAATCGATATGTTACTTAAGGGCAAAATATAAGTCCGTCTGCTTTCCCCGAAAGTGCGATTACAACCACTATCGATCCCAACGGCCATGGAAGTCTGCGCCTTCACATCGAAGTGTCGATTGGAAGCGATTAGAAAGGCTACTGTCGTTGAAGTGACTTCCGTGTGTAAACCGGCCTTAAGTAAAGAGGTAATAAGTTTTGGCAGGAGATAGCATTGCTCATAACTCTGGTTGACAGCGGAGATATACTTCCGAACTTATTTGCGATTGATGTCTGCAAAATGATAGCGAAAACTCTCAATGCTGTGGAGTCAAGTACCTACATTTTCCTTTCCGCTGATGAAACCTGGCATAAAATGAGAGTTGAGTACACAGCGGTGAAAGGTGATTTCCACCTCAGCCGGATTGGTGGATTTCTCATGGCTAGGTAGCCAACTAGCGCTTTATCCTCGAATAAATATCAAACACCATGGTAAATCCTCCCTTTTGTTGGGAATTCATGTGGACGCAAAGAAAAAGACAGGAGGCAAAAGCGATTCATTGAACCTGCAGACACGGACTGGTTTTATTTCAGAACAACAAGAACCACGAGAACAAAAAAAGGACAATCGAAAATATTATGTCACTTGTTTGCTCAAATACAACTAACGCCTTTCAAGCAGGACGGATTTTGATTTAATGCGTAAAAAGTAACGTATTTTTATATCCCAGATGTAGGTATTTTATAACAGACAGAATTTTTAAGTTTCGTAATCTGTGATTATCGGAAAACATTATTTAAGCATGGAAAATATAAAATTTCCCAAAAGTATGTCTCTTTATTATAATATTAGAATCTCCTGTTTGGAAATATTCCTACAGCACCTATTCCATGCGACTCGTATACGAGTCGAACTTCATACGAAAATTAACCGTAGAGGGTAATATTTCCCTTAGTTTCAGTTGTACCTTGGTTGAAAGTTATACTTATGTCATGAAATATTTACTTGGAAAATTATAGAAAATGGTGTAACAGCCCTCATCATGCCTCTTTTTAATTAGTAATAGTTAGTATTTATCATGAACCTTACCATATATTTTAAAGTCCGAGCAGTTGGTGATAAATTGATGCCTGATGGAGGCCAAATTTCTTAAATCAAGTGCAAACACTGCTTCAGATGTTAAATTACAAATTTTAAACAGCGATAATTTGTGTGACTAAAATTTTAATCATAAAATTGGATTAATTTTGTTCGATTAATTCGATCTTAGCATATCTAACAATCAAACTAATACCTATGCGCAAGATAATCAAAATAGTTAAAAATCGACCATTGAATTGATCGTATCGTTTTAGTAGTTTTTATCAAACCACACCTTCTAAACAAGTTCGATAAAAAGGAATCTCAAAATTTCATGTTCCGTAAGAACTGAATTTTTCGGTGAAATTTCTGCAGAACGGATACTACCAACAAAGTTTTTCTCTGATTGTACGTACGTCAGTAGAAACCCTTATGACCCGAATATCCTATTATGTCGTATGCAATATCACTAGGTATACCCACTGTAAACAAAAAAAATGACCGTTCACGTGCTGTTTTGATGGTTTTCCTTCGAATGAATGCTAAGTCTCTATCCAAGAATCGTGCTTTATTTGAAAACCCCACCCCCAATCTTCAAGCAACACGGAATGTGATTTAATTAAGTCGAAATATTCCTGTCATTTACTCAATGGGCGTATTTTACAATGCACGAAATTTGCAATATTTGTAATAGTGATTCAAGGATGAAACTGTTTTAGCATGGAAAAATACGAAATTCCCTTGAGCAGAAACCGCGTGTTCTGTGACCTGATTCATCGCGACGAAGTAAAGACCTTAAAAAAGGGGGCAGTCGGCGGTTTTCTAAGGGACGCAGTTCCGAAAATAATACAGTATCATGAATTGTTTAACAATAGCAAAACTTAAGACTCCAGGCTTTCGCGGCGGATGCTTACATTGTGGGTTTTCTGTTGTAATTGTTATGAAATACTGCCTTCAAGAGCTTCAAAACAAGCCAAGATATCCCTTGATAACCAAGAAAAAGTTGTTTCATAAACTTGATATTAACTTTTTATGGCAAATTAGAAAGAACCGAACGTTTAAAGTTACATTTAAATATGTTTTTCTAACACAATACGGCAGTTCCATTACGATTGAACTTCAAGTTTTTTCACTATTAAATGTCAAAGAGAGCGTTTCGTTGGAAAACGCCAAAAAAACCGGCACTTTGTTTGTTCTTACCGGGATAAAAAATCGACAGTGTATTGTAAAAATAATCGGCAACCACAGTTGAACGCAAAATGAAAAAAGCTAAAATTTGATGTAACTTGCATTCATGTAGGTAGCATGGTTAGTTTTTTATCAGTGTCCAAACTCGAGTCTGCTTAAGGTTTGCTCCGACAGTGGGGTGTACACTGTACAGCTCTGGCTCAACGCTAATTGTATGCTACCAATGCTACAGAAACTATTGAATTTACGTGTAATGAAACTACGTAAACGAGTTACAAGAGTCCTGCAGGGATGCTAAACGCGATGTTAGCATTATGGGGCAGGTTTAAAAAAAACGAGCATTAGGGAGCTAATCAACTAATCAGCTAGATTACCTGTCGACTAACCTATTTCTCAAGGCAGGGACACAATCAACGTGTACGTGTGACGCGAGACGTTAACGGGACAACGGGAGACGGGGAACGAAAGTCAGCGGACACAATCGACGTTAACGCGGCCCGGAGTAACAATTGACAAACGCAGGCGCTGCTAAGAGATCAGGTGTAAACAAGTGTGAAAGTAAATAAGTTGTCTTCGCCAAGAGCTATCCTCAGCAGTTGGATGAATCTGCCGACAGATGGCTCCCATTCCCGGATTCTCTGGACTATTCTGATTGGTTTTCCGTGTACGGGACACGGGAAGAGATGAAAGTTGCCCATCTCTCGCGTGCACGTACTCCCCGTACACGTACATTGTGTCCGTTCGCTATACTTTCCCGTCAGCCATCTTTTCGCATATTCCCGTTAACGGCTTACGTTACACGTACACGTTGATTGTGTCCCAGCCTTAAGTCTCATTGGCATCCATTACGGCCTCTAATCGATTGTGAGAAAAAGACATTTTAAACCTGTCTGTTTCCTAACGTTGGGAATGAGATTTGGACAATTATTCACCGACCATCCTTTGTATCTGTATGATACTCAGCCTCATTACTTACATAAAGTAGATTCTTGGTTCCACTCAAAAATATAGGCCGAAGCTGGGCGTTCGCATAACGGTAATGCGAGCGCGGCGGAACATTCGATTACTTGAGGCACTGAATACGACCACACCCTTCTCAATAAGAAAACTAGCTCTGTTCCATTTTGACCTTTAAAAATAAGGGGAAAAAATGTTTTTTTACTTATTTTTTTACAATCCGAAGAGCAGTCATTCATCATCTCGTCTTTGACTTACACATTTCTGTTGTTCTAAAGTTAAACTGGTGCTAGCGTTTGCTGATAAAAAAATAGCGAATTTCCCTTCTCTGCTATGTATGAAAGCGACCTTTTCATACCTGGGAAAATTAGGTCATCGAACTCTTCGTCTTTATGCTTTCAATTTCATTTCATGGCTGAACAATGTGAGAATTTCCTGGAATTGTGACCTTAATAAACAAAAGAAAAACTTCACCACAGCATTCGCCACAAATTTTGATGAACGCTGCCTGTTCCTTGCGATTGCACCTTATCCGTTGAATTTGGTCTCTCAACAGGCTAAAATCGTTTCTCGTGCTTCAAGGTAATCCACTGCTAATTTCTATCGCGTCTCGTGCCAGAATTTGCTTGGATATAATAATAGTTCTATTGTTGATAAAACTGGTAGCTCTCATCCTGAGGATGGTAACGTTTTGGAGAAAACATTCACGAGCTACTTCTCTACCATTTCTCATATTTACTAGACCCGTAAAATCCTTAGGAAATGTTTGTTATCTTGTATACAGAAACACATACCTACGCCTTGCCATTCTCTTTCGGAGCGAGTAGAGTGAAAACAGCTGATTTTTCGCGTTCGACTTAGAAAATGGGATTCGATATCAATAATTTCTTTCATTCTGTCCTATCCTTGTAAACCATTTCTCACACTCTCTCTTCAGGTGACCGGTTAGCCACCTCACAGGGGTAGCCTTGAAGCTCTCTCCAGCGCGGAGAATTGACGCCGAATTTTGCGCATTTGGCCATGTTGTGATTATGAAAACATTGGGTTATCCTATGCAAAAGCATTAAAATCTGGTGACTTTTGCGGATTTGTTATGGCTCAGTTGTGTATGTATTGAGCCCATTAAGGATTTTAGCGAATAAAACGTGCTTGTGGCTGCCTCCAAAATCAACACAAGTGCCGTCTCGCAAGTCTCGCGTTTTATACCGTAAATTGGGGAAGCAAGGTAAGTGCCGCGGGCGGCCATCTGTGCGTGAAAAATGGCTTCGTGCTCTGCATTTGGCTGCCAGAACAGAATGAATAAGACGTCTAAACAGCTACTAATATTATTGTCTTTCCCAAAGTTCTTTGGTGTTGAACGCATTCATCCTCTGCATCAGTCGACTGCGTTCGATTTTATGCATACTTTTAGCTTTGGTCTTGTTAGGATGAGCCTCATGAGGGATCGAACGCCTCTATTTTCAACAAAGAGTTCGTTGAAATTAATGATTATTGGTGCATTTTAATGAATGTTTATAGCTGAAAAAGGTGTGCTTATAAAAAAAAATTTTCCCATTTGCCGTGGAGTTCTTTTCGCAGGGAGTACACACTATGTTTTGGGCAGCTTTTGCATTTCATTATTACACCAAAGGAAAAATATTCTAAAGTGTAGAGGACAGTTCCTCTTTCTAAATCCTCTCAAAATTTCTTCTTACTTATAGAATATTCCTCTTCCCTTAAGAGGATCTATGTTTGCATTCTAGATGACGTTCCTCTCCTAATATTCCTCTCAATACAAGACTATTATTCTTGCATTGAGAGGAATAAAAGGATTAAAAGTAATATGTCATGTGTGAAGTGGAAAGTAACACAGGGTTGGCATCCAGGACCAACAGAAGTGCTGTAGTCTTTTAAACCGTAATTAGGGGAGAAGAGGCGAGCGCCGCGAGCGGCATTTCGTGCGTGCAAAACGGCACCTTTCGTGCTCTGTATTTGGCTCCCAAAACAGAATAAATCAGAAATATAAACAACAGTTCTAGAGTTCTAGTTCCAGTAGTGGAAATTTTGAGAGGAATCCTCTGGATTGTGGAGGAAATTACCTTCTATACTGAATACGATCCTCTAAGTATGAGAGGATTCCTCCCTGGAGAGGAAATTACTCTAATACTTAGAGGAATACTTTGGTTACCATATAGTGGCGGAAAATCCGCTAATATATAGAGGATTTCGCTAATTTTTAGAATACTTTTTTTTCGGTGTACGTTTATCTTCTGTAATCCACAGGTACGAACATTTACTTGTGATGAAATATGATCCAATGTGATGGCTAACTAGCTGCCATTCGTGTCCTTGGCCTCTTTTCGTCAGACCATGCTCACAATTAGTACCTATTGGAGTAGACGAAACTGTATGCATTTGTGGTATCCATTATTACGTACACATGCAATTAATTGAGGACTGTTGAAGAAAAAGAAAAAAACATTTTCACCCAGCAAATTCCATGACGCCGATTGAAACTACTTGGAATGCTTAATGGACACGATCGGCGGGTATTCGGATTCATTCGACATCGTGGCAGACGATATTTAACGCATTGCTGACATACGTCATTACGTCCATTTGTGATAAACGGAGACAAATATAAGCTTAGGGACTGTCATCTATACACAGGAGATTCCCCATCGACACTTGCATGTAGTATTCATGGGAAATGGGAGGTTTTCTGTAAGTATTAGGTTTCCAATGGCATCGAAGCAGACGATGTTGCAGGCAAATGTCATTTTCCCTATTGCTACGAACTGTCGTGAATTGAAGAATCGAAGCAAGAATCATTGTAACGTACAAAGGTTAATATTAATGTATTACACGTGTTATATTAGCTCATGGGTCCCTTATTCAATTATAATTGCACCGCTAAAATACGCAGCGTTAAAGAGACACGTCATGGGGGAAACACATCAGGGAAATAAATAGTGTAGCAAACCGTAGATTAGGATTCGTAAAAAGGGTTCTAGGTAAATGCGATGAGAGAGTACGAGAAAGAAGCTATTTTACACTTGTCAGGCCTCATTTAGAATATGCCGCTAGTATATGGGATCCGTACGAGGAAGGTATGATTAAAGAAATAGAGCGCGTGTAAAGGAGATCCGCTAGGTTTGTTAAAGGCCGTTATGATAATTTTATAAGTGTTAAGAATCTAATAGAAGAACTAGGATGGGAATTACTATCAGAACGCAGGTGAAAATTTAGGTTAAACCTTTTAAGTAATTTCGAAACAGAGTTGTTCACAGATGACGTTAGATATATATTGAGAACCCCTGCGTATTATGCTAGGTTTGATCATATTAACAAGATTAGAGAGATAGGTTGTCGTACCGATAGATTTAAAATGTCATTTTTCCCTCGTACTATAAGAGAGAACAATAGGCAGCGTAGCAAAGGGATAGGTAAGTGAAATATAGTTAGAGTAGTCTGTAGTGCATGATGCATGTAATAACAACCAATAATCCCTTCCTTATTATGTAGATACTAACCACCCAGCTGCATGTGACCCTGTTCTCTAGCATGCATCCCTTAAATATCCTACTTGCCTGGCAATAGTGCAAGTTTGGTGATCTTCACCCCCTGCCACACACCCTCGTGGTGGCTCGCAGGGTATCACGTAGATGTAGATGAAAGAGAAGAAGGCAATGTTTTCATAGTCAGAACATGGCTAAATGCGCAAGACTGGTGGCTTCATCTTCCTCGCGTAAGGTTACCCCTGTAAGCCACCTTAAGCTAGTTTGAGCGATGAAGCTCCCTAGTAAAATGAAGACCACATTCGAATTATACGCTTTAATTTCCTCTCAGTCATATATATTCAAAGATGGTGGGTGGGGGAAAGGGGAAAGGTTTGGGCGAGTTAGGCGAGAAGGGGGAGGGGGTTGGGACGAGACCAGTGTGCGACGCGGGGGCAGGGAGAAAGGGACTTGCAAGGTGGGGTGGGGAGGGTTGGAGGCTAGTAACTGCTTCTTCCAACGGATAATCCACGGGTTTATGCGAGGAAGGATTATGGGAATCTTGGGTGGGACAGCGGTTATCCGAGGGGGGGTTCATCTACATCTACTTATCACCCTGCTAGCCACTAAGTGGTGTTTGGCAGGGGGTGACTTATCACCAACATGAACTACAGTGAGGAAATTTACTTTCACCAACATGCACCAACATAATTAGAAGGCTAAAAATGCTACGGAGACCACAAAATTGTTCAATAATGTACCTACGTAAACGTGAAACATGAGTCGTGCAGGGAACATGAAAAACATGGTGTTAGCACTACTCGGCAGATTTAGAAACATGCATTAGGGGGCATACGAATTAATCAGCTAAACTACCTGTAAACTAAAATTAGCTCGTAGGCTTCCGCGGATGCAGTGTTGACTGTTCCTTTTTTTCGGGATTCATTCCGCGATGTATGTTTTAAGAAAACAACAGTATTTCGCTGGTCCTCCTGCCAGCTTCAGGCCATCAGGTTAACTGAACTAAACTGATGAAGCTGGCAGGAGGACCAGCGAAATATTGCTGTTTTCTAAAAACATACATCGCGGAATGAATCCAGAAAAAAGGAAAAGTCTACCTGTCAACCAACCTACTTATAAGTGTTTACGCAGCCATTATGGTCTCTTATCGATCGTGGGAAAAGCGACATTTAAAACTTATCTGTTCTACAATCTATTTCCCTCATTTAATATTCATTCATTCATAATATTCTGATCTACAGCGGTATGTTGGAGTTCGTAAGATATTGAAAACTTCTTCTGCAAATAAATCAGTTTTGAATTTACTTATTAGATTGAGCCTAATTTTCAATCGACGGTCTGATAACGATTCCCATCCAAGTTTTAGCAAGAGGTCAGTCACACTAACGATACTATCATATCGACCTTTCACGTATCTTGCTGATCTTCTCTGCACGCGTTCTAACTCTGTTTTTAGGCCTATCTCATGAGGATCCCAAACACTAGCAGCGTATTCTAAATGGGGTCTAAGAAGGGAGAAGTAGCTGATTTCTCTTCCTCTATCGTCGCACTTTCCTAGTACTCTATCAACAAATCCCAATTTACGATTTGCCTGACGAGTTATTTCCCGAATATGTTTGCTCCGCGAGAGATCATTAGTTGGTTTAACTCAGAGGTAATTTACGGATTCTACAGTCTCTAATTGGGTATTTTGTACATAATAACTCTACGTATAAGGGTCGATTGGGGGGAAATCATAGGGATATTTTTGAGGGGGTCGATATCCCCGTGTAATGTACCTGATGACGTCGACTAATCGACGAAACCGGTCGCACAATAAATACTCTACGTAAGACTTACAACGTTTTTTTTTTTTAAATTCTTGAGCATGGTAAAGTTTTACAAAGTTAAGGCTGAAACTTTTGAACCTACTATTATGATTGTTCGTTACTTTGGTAACGTTCCCCTCCGAGTCCTCGGCAAGCATCGGGTTTCATTGCCGTCATAATGGCCGAGGACTCGAGAGAGAGGTTTGACAGTCATCGCAGCCACGTCCGACGCCCATCGGATTGGTGGCCATGCTGCCACTCCCTTGCACTGCTTCATACACGCCCGCCTGTAATTAAGACTCCTAATATTCCTCCTCCTTAGAATTTACTTAACCACAACTTCCTCGGCCTACCTCTCCCTCTCACACCATTCATTTCACTCTTAAATATATCTGTTTCGCTATTCGAATCTCATCCATTCTCTCAACATGGCCAAACCAACGAAGCACACTCCTTTCAGATATGTCCATTACTGGAACATCTAACCCACATTCATTTATTACCCACTCATTCCTGACCTTATCCATCCTACTTTTGCCGCAAACAATAAACTTAAACAAAAATATACAATGAAATCCAACCAGTTCTGGAGAGAATTAACTGTATTATTTAGGTTATTCAACAGGGTTTACCTGAGTCTTCAGCTCATAAGAGGACGCTCCTTTGAGAATTTCGCACCATTTTCACATAGTCAACTGAATGAAAGAATCATTTTAACTATGTGTTCCCTTAAGTCTGATGATGAATATACTCACTAGTTGAAATATGATTATGCGGTTACTTTTACTTTAGTAACGTTCCCCTCCGAGTCCTCGGCAAGCATCGGGTTCCATTGCCGTCATAATGACCGAGGACTCGAGAGGGGTTTGGCAGTACTCGCAGCCACGTCCGACGCCCATCGGATTGGTGACTACGCTGCGGTCGGGTCGTGCGCACGGAGTAGACGGATGGACCCAAGTATTACGGCCTTCTGCATGCGAGCTGCAAGTGACTCCGCCTGTGCCACGCAGGACGGAATGCACTTGATGCTGTCCACCTGCGAGCCCTTAACTCCACCGAGCACACCTATGATGAGGACTACCAGTTTAACAGTGTGTCCTGGGTACATTTGCCGAAGCTCAAAAAGCAGGTCTAGATATTTCGCCCGTTTTTACGCCTCCTTTGCATCCATGTTGGTTTCAGCCGGAGCCCAAAACTCTATTACGAACATGGAGCGTGAGAGGTGGGCTAGGAGAACGATATCAGGCTTGGTCGCCTCCAACTGCCTGGTTGTAGAAAAGGAGTAATTCCACCAGATGGTGCATTTATCGTTCTCGTTTCATGGACTCGATATCTCCAGGGGCATACGGCAGCACATGAGTATCGTCGATGCCAAAATGGTGTCGAAGATGGAAATATAACACCCGCAGGGCCGCATTGTGCCTAGCAATGTTCGCTGACTTGGCGTAATAGCTACAGCCGGAGAGAAGGTGGCTCAAAGTCTCCGGCTGGGCTCGGCAAGCCCTGCATCTCATGTCCGCAACCTCCGTCTTTAATATAATGCGGCGGTACACGAGTGTGTTAATGACACCATCCTGGCATGCGAGGACGAAACCCTCGGTCTCTGACTATGGACCAGCGGAGCGGAGGAATGCAAACGTCAGCTCCTACGATAACCCATGCTTCTCCATGTTTCGATAGAAACATCCATGCATGGGCTTCTCGGTACGTGCCTTGAGCAAGGCGTTCTGCTCGGCCTTTTTAATTTCGAGGACGTCTACCTTCAACGACAAGAGGGACTTGCCGTCGTCGCAACCGTCTGATTTCGGGTCAAAGTCCAGACCGGTTTCATCCGCTTCCCTCTTGGTCGCCTGGAAGAGAAACGCCCCTACTCCGGCACCTTCGTGGTTTCTTACGAAACTGAGCAGGGGGCCTCTGCTGTTGAGCACTCGGCATGCTGTTCCAAGGACAACTCTGTTGTGGAGACACCCGGCTCAACAGACCTCTACCACCTACACTGCGAGGGAGATACAGTCTGACGACGGAAGATTTCGGATAAAGACTTCGATAGATGGTCATCATCTTCCTCGTCCCCCTGTCGAGGTTATACAACTCGTTGACGTTCCATTTCATGCATCCGAAGGTTTACAGCAGTGTGGGAACCGCGAACATGTTCGTGGCAAGAACCTTGTTCTTTCCAGACGGCTCAGAACTCCAGATTTTCCTGAGAGTCTGTCTGTACTGGGCGGTGAGTCTCTCCTTCACTGCTGCAACCTCCTGAATTCGGCTTTAGGGGACGCCGAGATATTCATAGCTATCATCGCATTCGAGGTGGCGAATGACGCTCCCGTCAACGAGGTGCACGTCTTCCTTGTTCTCCGAAAATCTTCCTCTCGTCAGGTGGGTGGATGCACACTTGTCCAATCCGAACTCCATCCCTATAGCCTCATAGTACTCCAGTACGGTGTCCAGGGCCACGCGAAGGTCTTTTGCGTTGGAAGCGTAGAGCCTCAGGTCATCCATATAAAATAAATGTGTGACCTTGTGCTTCCTGTCACCTGACAAACCGCACATGTATCCTTTCCCTTGTCGCAGCCTTAGTGAGAGAGGTAGGAGGGAAATGCAGAACAGCAAGGGGCTCAAGCTATCGCCTTGGAAAACGCCACGATGGTATGATACCAACTCTGTTTAGATACACCGCTTGCCTGCGGTCAGGACAAAGCGCGTTCTCCAGAGTGGTATCAGGTATTGGATGCAGGACACTACCTCTGAGTGGACTTTCATCAACTTCAACATGGCTACAATGAGCTCATGTGAAGTTGTGAAGTGGTGTCAAATGCCTTTCTGTAGTTCTGTAGTATTGATAGGTTGCTCTTACGCTGGATGGCATCCTGGCATAAGCATCTATCAATGAGCAGGTTGTCCTTACATCCCGCGATTTCACGCTTTGAGCCCCTCTGCACGTACACCTCCTCCCACACCGGCTGGACCTGGTGGAGGAAAAGGTCGCTCAAAATGGAGGTGAACGCCTTTCATACAGTGTTGAGGCAGGTTATAGGGCGGTAGTTCTTAGGATTGGACAAGTCTCCCTTCTTAGGTATTTAAACCGTGCGTCCCTCAGTCAGCCACGGTGGAATTTCTTCTCTACCCGAGAGAAAGGACGTGAAAATTCTGGCGAGATGTCGGTGGGTAGAAAGTAACTTCTTCCACCAGAAATTATTCATGGCATCCATTCCAGGAGCCGAGAAATTCTTCTTGCCAGAGAAGGCCTTCTTCACGTCACTCACTGTGACTGAGAGATGTCCATCCAATTCATGTAGGTGGCAGTCGCAAAACTTTTTAAACCGTTGAATGGCTTCGGCGTTTCATAGATATCCTTCGAGAAACGTTCCACATCTTGGACGGGTGGCGGAGATTCGATGACAGACTGAGGTGGCCGAAAGAGACGGGACGGGTGAAGGAGGAAGGTTGAGTTCTCCCTCACGGCTTTACTCCTCTTGAGGAGCTTTTTCCGGGCCGTGGTTAGTACCCAAACTCTATCAACCGCGTGCTGCTGTATGGTAAGCAGCACGTTCTTGTTCAGTGTGCGATTGTGAAATCTGAGGCTGCGTGCTATGCGCCGGACTTTGGGTGTGAAAGCCCGCCCAAATGTGATGTATTCCATCGCACACTGAATTCTCGAAGCCTACCGTCTCGCCAGCGTGATCTTGGCCTCCAACTTTTCAAGCCGTTTTGACGCTTTGTCCTCTCAAGAGGTGGGCTTTGGGGTGTTGGCCATTATTTTGGCAGCAGCGTAGACCACACAGTTGACCATCCAGAGGTCCGATGTCTCCGTAAGGATTTCGTCGATAAAGCCATTCAACCTTGTAACATAACGCTGGCCTCGCCATTTTTTCTTTAACTACCTCATGGCTTATTATAACAATAAGGGACCCACCATATTGTGAATTGAGAATAAACAATATGCCGAGGGAGTGGAAGCGTCGGCAACAAAAGGAGCTAGGGAGTGTAGAGGAAACCGTCGGAGAGTACGGTCGTGCCAGGACAGCACGCAGGGATTTTTGTAGATAAAACCGTCGGAGTGTACGGTCGTGCCAGGACAGCACGCAAGTTTTGGTAGAGGAAGTTCCAGAGTGTGACGTCGTGCGAGACATAGCCCACGCAGAAAAGGAGAATTGACAAAGGAGCTGGAATTAAGGAGAGGAACGGGAGATCTTACAACGGGACGAGACCCAAGAGCTGAGGGCCCGCCAAGGACGAACACTACGCAGGCTGAGAGGATTTTCCAGACCACAGAGGGACAAGCCAACCTGTGTCGTCGAATAATTGGGTTGTAACTTTAAACTTTTATTTTCATATAAGATACAAGAAGCCATAAGGCAAGAGGTTTTTAATTGGCCAAGAATTAAGTTTGTGACTGGATGTTGTGAAAAGTTTAAGTGGAGAAGTGTGGCAAATAATTGGACAATATACTTAAAAGAAGGAATAATTATTCATATGCCAAATTTGTCTGTAAATTAGAATATACAGTTGGTCATGACCTTAGGATAAGTAATTATTTTCATAATTTAAATTGTCTGTAAATTGAATATTTCATTTTGTTAAGTAAATTGCAACCGTATCTCTAAACCTGTTATGTTTCATGTATTTTCTTTTCCGACGAGCAAGCTGGGGCAAAATACAAAGTAGAACTATAACGAAGGAAATACGTGTTACAACCTGGTCAGGACGTTAGTCCGCAGAGAGATCTTCCGATGGATATCTCTCTGCCTGGCTTGTCCTACATCATAGGTGATTTCATTTAATAACCGCGTTCGGAGTTCAGAGTCAGCCTGATCTACTTCCTCCCTTCTTGTGGGCGGTACCGACGGTGCAGTGGCTGTCAAAACAGTCGGTGGAGGGACTGCTTGTGTCGGGGAGGGTCGTCTGGCCGGTGGTGTATTTCTCTGAACACGCGGTTGCTGGGGAGTATCGTTTTTCCGCAGGTGGTTGGCATAGTCGCGCAGATTCTGTCGCGACAGGTGGTTATATTCGGGATGCATCTCTCACCACAAAGAGTGCATCCTTGCCGTATGCCCCCTGTGTATGGGCTCGCTGTCAACATAGCATTCGAAGAGGTCGCCCCTTAGGGATTCCGTCCACCTCATACGAGCTCCATTTCTGATGATCATTTCCTTGCCACACCCAACCCCACTAGGGCCCCCATCCGGGAGGAGCCGTTTGTTAGTGGCACTTCTGGTCGTCATTTTCGGAATCAGATGATAACAACAGAACCTGAAAACGGCAGAGCCGCTAACAGGTACGCCACGAGGAGGCTAGCGGTCCGCTTTCGTACCCTTATTATTATTATGTATTCTACCGGTAAAGGTAGGTTTTGTTGAATGTCAGAGAATCTCCTCCCGGCCTTTTGCACATTCTGGGGCCTATCTCCCTCAAGTATATCCTTTTTCGCCCCTGCATAAGATCTACCCTTCTTCATCCCGTCCATGAAACCTACACTCTTTCTTCCCCTTCCCCGCTTTCCCAATATCCTTCCCTCTATCACACTCTTCAGCAACCCAACACCCTTTATTTCATCCTTCAGCCATCTACCCTGTCTATCCCGGATTTCATTCAAAAGTTGCCTCTCCTCGCCCACCATCTCAAGCACTTCCTCGGTAGTCTTCCTTTGGGTCCACCTCACCTTCTCCATCCTTCTCCACGCCCACATCTCAAATGCTTGCAGCCTATTCTCATCCTCCTTTGTGAGGATCCACGTTTCTGCCCCATACAACGCTACGCTCTTCAAGCTACATCAAGCTCTTCACCAGCCTCTTCTTCACTTCCTTACCCAATGTCCCCGTCATCAACTCCCTTTTATTACTAAACGCATCCTTAGCTAGCGCTATTCTCTTCTGCATATCTTTGATACTATTCCCGTTTTCCTCTAGCATGCTACCTAAATAATTTAACTGTTCTATTTGCTCTAGTTTGTGTCATCCTTCTTTAATCGCAAGCTTCGCTTTCTTTGTCCTAGAGAATCTCATTCCTTTTGTTTTCTTATGATTTATCTCCATTCCGAATATCCCGCACAGCATTTTTGACCCTATATGAGGCTTTAACTTGACTCATTATCTTCACGCGGTACTCTACTACAACGAAAGGTTTTCTGTGATCTTGAAAAAAATTATACCAGAGGCAGTATGATATATTTTTTTTAGTAGTTGAAAAAACATACCAATTACACTCTCTCATTTCTTTCGACGAGATCTATGTGTACGAAGGTCCTCATTTTTTTAAAATAAGGTCTCTCTGGAGTGTTTGCACGAACCAGTCCCATAAAATGACTGGTCATTTTGTCACATATCTCGGATAAAAGTCCCGTCAGGGGCTGATGACTTGGTCTCTTTAGAAGAGTAAGATATTCATCTTTGGACTGAAACGAAATTAATTGATATTCATGATGAAAATATGCAACTTGGTTAATTCTACACATAATTTTATCAAATTAAAACTGACCCGGGTTTCAGCTTCTGAGTTCATTTCTCAATTTGAGCCGGATTCAAGCCAAACCTTGAAAATGGCACTCAGTTGCTAAAACCAGGGTTGGTTTTAATTTAAAAAATTAGTGTGGAATTAACCAAGTTGTATCTTTTTATCAAGACCATCCAAAACTTCCACAAAGTAACTCCTGAAACAGTTTCGTTTGTTTGAAATTCGTTGAGTTCTAAGTGAAATGATATTTCGCCCAAGCTACCTAAATTTAGCCCCCTTGGCCATATTTGGGTAGAAATTATTTACTCACGGAGAAGCGTGAAATGAAAATAGCGTAAACAGTGTAAAGTAATGCATCTTAACTATTTGGTTGATCGGCAATTCAAGTAGCCTTTTCTACATGGCATGAATTTCGTAATGATTCGACTACATATGTAGTGCAGTATTTCCTCTAAACGTGGATCAGTACATTTCTTCTTATTATGATTGTTTATAGCAAATATAAAACTATCACGCCGAATCAAATGTATACGAAAAATCATATTTCAAGTGTAAGCTCGACATAATTTTGAGTATCTACCAGGGCGAAAACTCGAGTCGTAACACGGTTTAATTGAGGAAAAATTTTAGTTCCTTAATCATGTCCATTACTGCCTGTTGTAACTACGGTGCACTCCATTGCATAAAAATATTCGCTTAAATAAAATGTGCTCCAAGTATGTTTATATCCTCTCACTTTGATAAAATATTAAATTGAGCCCTCAGTGCCCCACGATTACCCACCTTCCTCCTCTTTAAGGGTCTCTTCTACCACATTCACTCATGACATTCTTGGTGTAACCTTTTCTTGTTTCGAGATTGATGCCCGTATTCATAGTCGTATTCCTGGGTATCCCTTAGCCAGGTAACACCTAGGGGTCCCCTATGCTGAGCGATTCATAAACCTTACCCGGGTAACACCCAGCCAGAGGACGCCTGGGTAAGAGATTTGGCAACAATTTCGCGGAAAAATACGTATGAACGGTTCCGCTGAATGGTTGTCGATGTTTCGATGATCATTTTTCACCGTAACCATGCACATTATAAACAATAATATAGTATACTGGTACACGATGTTGATGAATAATGATTAAAGAAATATGAGAGATGTTTACAATAATACTTAAATATTTATGTAATATGAATGGTGAGGAATTTGAGGGTGGTTAAATAAGTACCCATGTTTGTAAACAGTAGACGTTACTATGGAAAGTTGTTGATATTATCGTGCTCAGCCTATAGTACAGTAGTATCAATCCGTCCCACGCGTGGGCAGCGGTACTGCGTTAGGGGAGCTTTGGGTAATCCTCATGCCTTACACAGGACATCGACGGCCTGGGGGAGGGTTAGGGGACGGCAGTCCCCTGAGTAACGACTATGAATACCATTTCGGAGCCAAGGAGTTCCCCCACACCTGGGGGACACCTAAGTAACGAAATGAATACCGCCTAAGAAATCGGCTTTGAGCATTAAGCTTCATGTCTTACCCAGGAAATCGACGGCGTGGGGAAGGGTTAGGGGACGGCAGTCCTCTGGGTAACGACTACGAATACCATTTTGGAGCTAAGGGGTTCCCCCACACCTGGGGGACAACCAGGTAACGACTATGAATACGGCCCTGAACCTCGAGGACGATGGCAGACTACGCCCACGAAACGTCGGCGCCACAAACCACTAAGCTACCAAATATATAGGATGGAATTTATGACCACTGTCTCAGTTTCGTTGTAATGAAGCACCGAACACGCAGCGATTGATGCGGCGCCGCAGCCCAGTCAGTGTTCTTTAAATCTCGTCTTTGTTAAACTGCACAACACCACGGTGTGTTTGTGTAACCTCTGTTACTACATACAAAATCTTGTTGAATTTCCTTGAGGGCACTGTCGCTTACGGAGGAGAAGGGGCGCCACAGTCTCACTTATGTGTGGTTCGGACGGGAAAAACGACCATCGCTTATCGTCCCAAGACCTTCTGTCCAATACAATGGGCATGCAAGTTTCCCGTGGCCTTATACGCATACCATTTGAGATTATGTCATAACCGCATCAAATCCTGTGGGGTTATCCTGGCGTACAACACAGTACTGCCACCAAGGATCCTTGTCCCAAAATGAATATTGACAACAATCATCTACATCTACATCTACATCTACATAATACCCCGCGAGCCGCCGCATGGGCGTGTGGCAGGGGGTGTTAGGTCACCAGCCGTGTAAAGATGTAAGTTTTTTGGAGATGAAACAGTGACATGAATAATAGGAGTGTATTTAGTGGAGCTTGATTTTTATTGTGGTCGCTTATTGTTCGCGGAAAGAACGAGTTTTTTTACCTATCTGTTCGGCAATATGTCTCTCTTATTTGTTCGCATCTGTCAGACCTAGTGATGTAATGAGGAGTCATGATAACATTCTCTATGTCTCTCTGAAAAATATCAGTTCTGAATTCATCAAGCAACCTAGGCCTATCCTCCGAGTCTCTAGGGGCTCCCACCTTAATCCCTCTAAAAGTTATGAGACACTAAATGTACGCCAGTAGCAGTTTTTAACGAAGCGCGCTGATTTTCTTTGTATTTTATTAATTTTTTTTTTGGTTAAATCTATTTGACCAGGGTCTCAAATGCTCGCGGAGTATTCGATGTGTTGCCTAACCAGAGCGAAGTAGCATCTCTCTCTGACTTTTTAATTCCGAGGACCTTCCTATTATACGTTTGACAAAACTTAGTTTCTTCATTGCTGTTGATGATGGTGAGAATGCTGATAATGCTGTATTATTTTCAGCAGGGTTGGAGTTCGCCATGAAAAAAATCGTTTGACTTGGCCGGGATACGAACCCGGATCTACCAATTGTCGGTCAGGTGTGTTAGCCAGTTACCCCACCAAGCCATCTTCCTTCAAGGCAAATTTCGAGGGGGGTTTATGCGAACTAGATGTTCACGCCTCGAGTCTAAACTGTAGCACATAAGACGGAGTCGTGATTACTAAGCCACTGTCGCGATGGATAAATCCAACATTGTCGTTATTAAAACGCCGAAATTGACGAATTTTCAAACATAGCATTGACAAATGATGTGGTATGAAGTCACTCGCACGGGTGCATACACACCAGGGTTGACATTCGCCATGAAAAAAATCATTTGACTTGACCGAGATTCCCGGTCATTCCGGTCAAGTCATATGATTTTTTCATGACGAATTTCAACCCTGGTGTGTATGCACCCGTGCGAGTGACTTTATGCCACATCATTTGTCAATGTAATGATTGAAAATATTATTTTCAGCTTGTATCATCGATAACATAACTCGAGTATTTCGGTTTAAATAACAGACTTCCTATTTTCTTCGGAGCACATAGACGACATATCGATGCGTTTTTGGAGGAGTCATATCCTGCAAGTGGAAAGAGAACCCAAGTAAAAATATGCGGTCTGTAACTTCTCTGGAAGACTAATATATGTATCTGATCAGGAAGAGTTCTGTTAACTGGTCTGGGTTTGAAACATCTTCAAAAATCCAGACCAGTTCAGTCCAATAACAGACCACTTCCAGATCATATATTATTCACTACGTTTACCAATCGAGCTCAGATCGATTTGGCCGGTTCAGCTCGGCATGGTAAACGCGCATGGTGGGATCGACATGAGAAGCGGGCTAACTCAGCCCGCTTTCTTTGCCAGTCTGAGATTTCAAATCGATATCGAATCGAATATTTCAATCGATTTCGCATTGGTAAACCAGGCGATCGAGTTTCATATCGGTCTGAATTCGATTTGTAAACGCAGTGATGGTCTATCAGAGCAGTTCGCAAATCAAATGCTCGCAAGTATTTCCAGTCCAGTTTCGACCACATGCAATGCCGAACTTCTACCAAAAATTTCCTCTTTTCGCGCAGTTAGTTATTGATACTACTGTACTAATGGTAGTACACGATAATATCAACAACTTTCCATAGTAACGTCTACTGTTTACAAACATGGGTACTTATTGAACCACCCTCAAATTCCTCACCATTCATATTACATTAATATTTAAGTATTATTGTAAACATCTTTCATATTCCTTTAATCATTTTTCATCAACATCGTGTAACAGTATACTATATTATTGTTTATAATGTGCTTGGTTACGGTGAAAAATGAGCATATGAGAAAATAGCATCAACGAATTTTATGATCATTAGATTGGTAGATTATTTTAGATTATTCTATCTATTCGTCTATATATGAAGATTTGTTGGAAGCAGCTCTTCACTAATGTCATAGTTATTCTTAACATAGTTATTTATATTGTTTGTGACAACTTCTTTGACAGCAAATTAATAAAGCAACGTGTGATTAATACTGACATGCAACTGGGTCGAATAAATAGGTTGTCTGTACCTAAGTATTTTAACCTCCATGGCAAGAGGTCTTTGGCACATGTAGTCCCAGGGTTGTTAAACAAATTACCTATGTCAATGCATGATATTAATAGCATATCTGTTCTTTAAAAAATCACTGTAAGAGTGGCTCATAGGCTAACATTGTTAAGCTCTTAATTGTCCAAAACGCTACACAGCAAAAAAAATATTTTTTTAACTAATGGCACCTGCTGACAAGCCGCTTTGGCTTAGCAGGACCTCAACTGCACTATTATTTTTTTTCTTTTCATTATTGATAGAAAATAATTTTCTTTGTAATTGCCCCAAAACATTTTGTAAACTTGGAACCTGCTGATGAGCATCAGCTTAGCAGGACCATGCTGGATAAAATCAACCGTAATGACCAGAAAAAAGAAAGTATACTTGTAACTGTGTAAGTTGTAATATTTTTTTTGTAACCTATCCAAAGGGAAACTAAAGCATGTAAGCTATTCGTAAAATAAAGTTATTATTATTATTTTTTTAAAAATTATCATGCATATCGTGTTTGTATTCTATAAAAATTGTTAATTTTGTTTACTTATCGTTATAGAGCATATTGAGTGTTCATTTTAAAGTCGTTAAAATGTACTGGGTTAAGTTCCTTCTGACAAAGCCTATGTCTCCTTAAATGTATGACCAAACAGGTGAATAAAATTATTATTATAGATACGCAGAAAACCAGTACTGCACCTTCCCGGCCGAACAAGTAGGCACGGTTACCATAAACATACCGCCCGTACACATCAAACATGAAATGCTATTCGAAATACTACGAATGTTTTTGAGTCGCGTCCACATTTACACATCATTACGCATGCTTAAGAATCAAATAAACTCAAGCGTATTGATTAAAAGCACCAATAAGGATATAGCCAACGAAATTGATTGTTTTACGCCAGGCACACAAGAAATTATTCATATGTTGTAAATTCATGAATGAATGAATGAATAATTTATTAATTGTCCTGGGGATATACCCCTTAAGAACAAAAGCAATTTACATTTTTCGAGCAACATAAAGAGCAAAATCAACAATTTGGACGGTAACATAATGAAAAAGTTAAGTATAAATTAATACCATTTTACAATGCTGAATGCAAAGTTTTTTGGAAATCATATCACATAACAAATTCATCTGCATACATTTCTGGATTCACATTAATTACAACAGTATGCAAAATTACAACAATATGCAAAATAATAACAACATTTAGTGGTCAGAAAGTAACATATTATAATGTTTCATCTGAAAACTAGCAACAGAAGAACAATTTTTTATGTTTTTGGGCAGGGTGTTCCAGAGATGACACGCAGTGACCAAGAAAGAATTTTGGAACTTCGCTGTGCGATGACTAGGAAAGTAAAGATACTCAGGATCACATCTAGTGCACATATCCCTAGTGGAAGGTCTCACGGAAAACATGTCGAATAAATATTCAGGGGATTTTTCTTGAAATAAGCAGGTATTAAGGAGGTATTAATTTTCTGCTGAAATAGATTACTTTAAAACAACAATGATTCAAGAGGAAAATAAATAAGAATCCGATTTTTTCCTATAACATAAATTCTAATAGTGGTGTGGAGAACAACTTGAAGCAGAGGCTTGGAAACCTGTAGCCAATGGCCCAGGACCGCGAGCGACCTTCTCAGAGTGATTCGACTTTAGAAAATTCCACACTGCGCCTCTGCGGTCGCGTCCCATTAGTTAACAGAGAGATTGGTACCGTTAAGGTGGTCGGAACGCGAATCGTAAGTCGTTGAGTGAACATTATATTTACTTTTGAGGTGAGTCGATAAAAAATTCTCAGAGAACACCTCTATCAGGCACATCATTGTATACGTTTGAAATAACGATGATGTTGTGATTTAACTGATCCAAGCATAATATTATAAGGAGGACCCTTTATTTTAGGCATGCCCGGTGACTTACCCTGATTTTAACATTAAAATTGAGAGTCATTAAAAAAAGATTCATTAAAATATGAAAGAATTGATCTACAGAAAGATTGATTCTTTCACAAATATGAGGCTGATTGGTTGAAGAATCTTATTCTTGCAATCGATTATTCCCTACATACAGTTAAACTGAAATTTTTTAACATTTATCGGGGGCTTTAGAAATTTCATCATTTTCGTTGCTATGGATAGATTTTTCCATTGTCGCCAGGCCGAGTGTCGATTTGAGATTTGGAACTCGGCGAGACGGACCAGCTCTCTGTTTGGTTATAGTATTTTGAGAAGTCGTTAATAACCGGATGAGATATAATATGATTTGTACTAGAACTGTCTAATGATCATACCTCATGGACCGTATAATTTATTTTGAGAATTCCAGAATATTTTTCTTTGCTTGCATGTAGCACGCAGACTTGAGAACTTTCGTTGGTTTTGTAGGGATGATGCATCCATTTCTCATTATTTAAAATGTACCGTCATATACAAATTCCTTCCCTTGCTTACAAACTGCAAACACCCATTTACTCGTATATTATAAAGTGAGACTTTTACTATCGATTGTTGTAAAAATATTATCAGGTCATCCGTCATTTAAAGAAGACGCATTGGTTTAAAAATGATGAATTTTAACGCTGAAACACATCGCTTTAATGGCAGCGCAATGACATCTCGTCACATTACTATCTTGTCTCAAATTCTGCCCGAATAATATTGTTCGAAAACTTCTATAACATGTGCCACATATTGAGATACCTGATATATTATTTTCAGCTTGGGTCATCGATAATATAACTCGAGTATTTCTGTTTAGCTAACTGACTTCCTGTTTACTTCGGAGCACATAGACGACATATCTCGATGAATGTGGCACCGTTGCCAATGGAAACTTCCGCTGTTTGCCTTGTTTACCAAATACCTTATACAATGTACATACATCACACTTAGGCAATTGATATTCTTAATTTTATGTTTTAAGCCTGAAGATAATTATAACTTTCCTTCAGTTCGTTAAAAAAATCATGATATCAAATCCTACGGAAGTACAATGGAGGCTGGAGTCAGTATAATTACTGGTTTTCGTGACGTAGTATAAGCTTCGGCATAACCCTGTGTCCCATAAGATTTTACCCGACGAAGTATTTACGTGAATTTAAAATATATAAGTGGCAGAAATAAGCCTAAATTTACTCATTACAGCAAAATTTGTTCATCTTTAGAAGACAGTATGAAGCGAGAGTTCCTACTAAACATTTTCGTCACAATCAAAACATTGTTACGAGTTGGGTGTGTGGCGCGAAATTTGAAATCAAAGCGGCATCCGTGTATAACCACGCATTTTTTTATTCATAATACCCTGATATTCAATTGTAACCATTATAATAATATGTAAGGTATGTTTACGTGTTTAAGTGGAATTCTGCACATATGCCGTCGCATTATTTCGTTATATACTTACCTCAAGTGCCAAACGACTAAATGTTAAAATAGCAGTAAAATGCCGAGATATCAAATCAACAGCATGAAAATCTTTTCGATCTTACCTATACGTTTAACTAATGCGCACGCGTATGAAAATGTTTCACGCAAACCTGCGTACATGCGAAAATCGCTCCAATTCCCTTAAAGTCCGCCGAGAAGGACCAACGCCACACCATAAATGCTTATACTCCTGAATGAATTTCTAGAATTGGAAGGTTAGGGGCTGGAACAGGGAAGGAAACCATACCGCCTTTCGACTCTCGGTACAGGAAACATTTTTATCCCCATGCAACACCCAGCAATGGCGATTTGTCGTTCATAGCGGAGGTTGATAAATTCTCGTGCCGAGTCATGCCATTTCGTCGATCCGTAGCCTATCTTTAAGGTTAAATGAAGAATGACTGATTTCGCATTTTAACGCTGGTCGATTTCAGTGCACCAGAACGGACCAAGATACTGCTCAGTGAGCCCGAAAGCTGAGTGTCCTTGGCTCGATTCTCCGTCCAGGAAGACCTTTTTCCTCTGAAAAATTTCCCAAGCATGAACATTTAAATTCACATCATAGCACAATCCGGCGCCTGCTGATTAGCACTAGCAATGGAACGTGCAACAATTTAGTGAAAAACAATGTCATTATTTACTTTATACGCGGAAAAGTGGACTCGTTGAGACTGATAATAGCCGGCTTCGTATTTCAGGTCGCGACGGGTAAGCCGGCGTGACATCTCGGCACGAATTCCGTTGAGAGGATGGATATTTCTTTGCTTATCAATCACTGTCGTGTGAGATTCATGATATGACCGAGGTAATTTCAGCACCTATGGTTCAATGCTTTCATTAAATCTTTTCACGTCAAGAAGCGAAGTTGACCGGTTCTCTTGAGCTTATCGACGGCCAAATTCAAAATTTTGGTTCCCAAAGCCTACCTTACACAGTCAATATAATTATAGCACTATGTGAGGAAAAAACGGGTACTTTTCAAACTACTCAATAATATCGATCAAAATAATGCCATTGACAACCGTGCTTTGAACTTTGTAAACAATGACTTTTAACTCTGCCGCATGTAACGACATAATTCACTTCAGACCACTGCTTGACGAAGACTGACGTTATAGTTTTACTGCGTAAAATACCCCTCACACGAAAAAATACTATTGACACCTATTCAATGCGTTGACAGAGCTTCAATAAAAATTAAATCGTTTTTATTTCCTTCCACATTTCATCCATCAAAATTATTGTTTCATTATATATCTATCAGACGATCAATAAATTAAACGATATTGACATTGACTCAATGAAACTGACCGTGTGCGGTAGGCTTTAGGCTCAGAATTAACCGAATTAACCTTGTAAAAACAAAAATATCGATCAGAAGGGTCAGTGGCGGATTTCCTTGTTTTTGGCCCCGAGCGGTGGAACTAAAAATGGCCCAAAATATAAGCAAAATGAAATATTATTCATTTACGAATATCGTTTAAATGGCCATAACAATACACTTTACACAACGACACATTTTCAACTGTGAAATTCTTATTAAAAATGGAATTTATCGAAAAAACAGTATTAATAATGGAAAATAAAAATTATTTTACATTTCGGCTATTTGATTGATCGCAAACGAAAATTTCCTACGTCAAAATAAAAATCAGGAACTAAAATCACGAGTTTGAAATCACACACGAGGATTGCGATTCTGCGAACAAATGGCAACCCGACCCGCAAAAACCCGACCGAGAGAATCGATAAAAAATTAAGATTTGTCCAATCAAATAATTATAATGTAAATGATATTTGAGTAACTTCGCTTGGTATCACGGGGGGCCAGGGCAGCCGCCCACCGTTTAATTTGCCCCTTAAAAGAGTTCAGTCACTTCATTTAATTACTGGGGTTAAAGTTTCCAAGAATTAATAATATTAATTTAATATATCAGCTGTTTTGACAGCTGTGCGAAGACGACAACTTTACGTCTGGATTTCTGTAAGACTTGCGTCTTTCGCTTTCCAGCAGAAAGGAAAACCTATACTCAGTCCGTGGACAATTACAACGCGGCCGGTTCGATCACCACGATAAGCTCTGCTAGGGGGGGTCTGTGGTCCGCCTTCATGCTAGATACGATTACTTGGTTGAGAGGATATTTTATCAATGCCAGGGTGATGATAAGATCCAAGTTTCTCATCCACCACCGGTCTGACTAAAAGCCATTGACCCCTTAAAATTCAGGTGATTTTATTGATCTAAACTTGGTTTCGGATTAACAAAAATGGGATAAGGGGTGGATGAGGTCAGCCGGCCTGCATTGAACCCATTCCCTCGATTTTTAACGCGCACCACCATCTCGCGAGAGTACTTTCCATCACCCATACCCCCATTTGAGTATTTCAATGATTTCAATACTTGAAAATTCCCCTCCTCAAAAGTTGCCTTCCACCAATGATAATATCCACGCCAAAAATCCCGCCATTATTATGGTGATTCTTCGGATGATTTCAAGAAAGAGGATACTTCAACCTGAAGCGGAAGGGAGACATTGAAGAGAATAGCAATGACTAACTCTCTCCGTCCAACGAATTTTCAATCGACCGAAAAAGTTACGGATACACCGGCTGCATTATCACACTTTTTCGATGATTTGACGAGTACATATTATTGTGAGGTCGTCACGACGCTCTGATCAATGTTTAAATGGCACTACCAATGTAATGCTATAACTCATTGAGCAGGGAATCAATTTTCTCCACTGGTCTGAAAATAACGTTTCACCCTAGGAACGCATCTCAATGCATGAAGAATGCGATAGCGCACATCATTCAGCTGCAAATGTACATAAAATTACGAATCATACAACGTATGGTGCGATACTGATCCGAACTTCCCAAATACTTATGAATTGATCTGATAAAGAACTGGAAAGCCATAACGACAAGTCCATGAAAAGGTATAAGTAAAATGACGGAATATTACGCGAGGCAGTCTCATTAAATTTGATTACATATTTCAACAAACATAAAGGAAAACTAGATATACCGACCGAAATTCAGGAGTTTCTAAGCATTTCGACCCGTCCATGAAACAGACGCAGACGACGCATGGCATTTATCCGAACGAAAACAAAAAACTGAGCTATAGATGGCAGTAATGTATAGTGACGTAATGTTTCCTTAGGCAATATGCGAGTGAACGTTAAGTTAATGTAGAAATGGTTTATTAGGGATAGTTGGGTACCTCTCCGTAGGTTGAAATTTTAATTTATTGATTACTTGGGATCAAAATATTTCCTCGAAGTAGCTATGTGTGCATTTTGATGTAGGATATGTTGTAATAAATTCCAGGTTAATTTAGACTCGACCAAAATTGGAGGCTGTCCAGGTAGGTGAGATGAGCAGATCTTCGCATATTGTGCGTAATTGAAGTAGATATCATATATGTTGTGTTGTTTTGAAAATATAGTTGGTATTTTAGCCACGTTAAGTTGTTTGGCCAATGTTATTCCCATGTCCGTGGTTGTCAGTGTTCGTTCTACGTTGTGTGTGGCATACTTACATGTGTGTGAAGTGTTCTTCTACAATGTCGAGAGTTAATGTTATTGTTATTATATTATTTTCAGTGACCTGCGATCATGATTCTTGAGGTTGGAGAGTTCAGTGATTTGAAACGTGAAGGAATCCTTTAATTTGGCCCAAAAATAGGTGATGAATTCGCTTAGTAACATAGTACTGTGTATGGAAATAACATTGCCCGCCTAACATTTGAAAGCATGTGCCCATAAGCGTTGTGAGTTTTGTCATGAAGTTTTCATGACAGTGGAACTGTCTCATAGAGGAGCATTATTAATGATGCTGACATTCTTGTGTTCCTATATCTGAAAGTTTTCGAATACCTATTTACAAATTGCACAGCGAAAATAAACAGAGGTGAAAGCCTAATTAGTATTTTAGCATCCTAATTATGAGTGGTAGTTCCAGAAAATGGGCGTGCGAGTATTGTACCTTTGAAAATTGGCCTTCGTCGTTGAAATGTACCATGTGTCGAGCGTCAAAACCACCAACGTTAATAGCCGAAGCTATCTGTCATCAAGATATATACCAATTACAAGGTGGCTGTGCTCCCCCTTTGTTAGATAGCCCTTCCCCCAATGACAACCCAACCTCATCGGAGGAACGTTCCAACGGAAAATGGTCTTGTAGCACATGTACATACCTTAATCGGCCGAGTGCTGTCAATTGCACTGAGTGCTTAGTTCCTCGTAGAAAAAATACTTCATCCAATGTCTTGCCCTCTTCCTGTAACCCGTCATCACTTTCAGAGGCAACCCCTCTAAGTCTTCATGAGCATCTTAATTCACTTCACGAAAATGTTAAATCTCGCTCTGCAGAACGAAGTTCTCCCCAAGCATCATCGCCTACACCCCCACCTCCACCACCACCCACTCCCTCAGCTGGTTCCCCAAAAGAGGAGAATTATAGTAGGTTTGCGTCAGATAGGGACGGTCAGAAAATCCCCGACAACGAAGAACCCCTAGCAATTAAGGAGAGCAAAATAGAGAGGCCGAGGAGGCCACCTGTATTAGCTGGCAGCTGTCAGGCATCCGCCAGTGGAAGCTCGTCTTCTGTCGAGGCGGCTGCTCCATCATCCTGTCACAAATGGCCTTGCAGGGACTGCACTTATGAGAACTGGCCGAAAGCCACCCGCTGTGTGATGTGCGGGTCTCCACGACCATCGCTGAAGAGTGTTCAGGATGTGAGTGGTGTCTTGGATGCGACCTCCAGTGATTCTGGGGTCAACTCGACCAGTGGAGGAGGCAGTAGGAGTGGGAGGTCTGTGTCCGGTTGTCTCATTAACAACAACAACAATAACTATGCCCGGTCAAGGGTAGATCCATCCCTCGATGCTGCTCCTCTCATCATTGCGCCTGATCACCAACAGTCTGGGACAATCGGGGGTGTTGGCTGGAGTGGGGGTGGAGGAAGCGTGCAGTCCCCAAACAACTGTGAGTATGAGAGGCGGCTGAGGCAACTGAGGCAGCGCAAGCGGGAGGCTGACTGGCTCTGGCTGAATGCTTGCTTGGGCGTTGTGGAAGGAGACCCTCATCCAGTGGAGGCCTACATCTCGTCAGGGGGAAATCCTGCCAGGCAGCTGACGTCCAGCGAGGTGACGCTCCTGAACCGACCGTCTGCATTTGATGCAGGTCACACTCTTGTTCATTTGGCCATCAGGTTAGTAACCAAGTCAATCATTTTATTCATACATTTCAATAAAATCCTGTCGCACCCAATGAGCAGATCTATCGGTCTATGGTGCCCATGCAAACTCGACCCCTGGCCGATGTGTTGGCGAGCTTTTTAATAAATACACATTTGTTTACTTTTTCACCTTCAGTTGGAGTTCATTATTTTTCAACATTCACTGATGCGTATCCATCATGCCATTCCCTCTTGGAATGGGCACAGTCAAAAAACCTTAATTTTTGCTGATAGGCCTGTAAAGCTGACTCTGCTTAACCCTTTTACACTGTAGTCTCACGTTAGGAGTGATTCCTGTGAGTTACTCATTGCGCTAGATTACGAAATGCTTCCCGTAACGAGTTACATGAACATTTCCTGTACTCCTCGGTACGAAGCTTTCTTGAAGGCTCTGGCAGGCAGAGGTACTCTCCCCTTCCGTCTTGGGACCCAACTGAGCGAGACACCAGGCCATTTCCTTGGGCCTCCAAGGGTTTAAAAGCCTCTTTGGCAGCTTGAGTCTATTTTCAACTGACTGAAATTGCAATATTTTTTCTACAAATATTTGAGATGTACTTAAAATGTTTGAACTTTAAAATGAATTCCTTGTATTTTTTTGTGTAAAGTTTTTGAAAGGAAATCGAACGTTTATATTGATGGATTTAGTGTATTTATCTTCAGTTACTGCTAATTATGAGTTCAAATTTTCAGCTGCCAAAATTTCAAATATACTCTCCACCCTCCTTTTTCATCTGGGATTTTGACTGGCAGTGCCTCTTGGTATTTCACCGAAACCCTGTCTCTGCCAGTGAGCAGATCTATCAGTATATGGTGCCCACGCCTACAAAAAGAAAAAACATATTCCCCAGTCTCCTTTTTCATCTGGGCTTTCAACCAGCAGTGCATATGTGAATGAAATTGATATATTTTCTATTAACCCTCTTAGTGCTGACTTCTGCCAGCAGTACTAGCGAGAAATGCGGAGGGTAATCTAATGCAATGTATCATTTTAGGAAAATAAATATTATGAGGTTATTGTTTATAAAATTCATATACAGTTTTTGTTTTTGTGTATAAAATGAATTAGGTATTAATCATTAAAGCCTTTTTAATCCTCTAAAAACTAATTTTAAAATTATAATGTACTGAAGTTAAACAATTTTGGCTCATGAGCCGATATATCGGCCCGCTGCACTTAGAGGGTTGATCTGTGTTGAGTTCTGTACTGTAACTCCTTTTGTATTTATGCTAAATTTCATTTGAAATTTGCCTGTACTGAACCAAACAAAGAAAAATTCATTTCCAATTTGAACTTCTTAGAGTATACAACGAACATTTGTGTGGAAAAATCACTTCATATAGTAGTCGTAGACTGGAGGAGGGGGTTGCTAATGAAACAAAGAGTCAAGCTTGAGTTGCGGAGAAGAGGGCCCGGACTCACTAAGCAGGGTCTTGAGGGGTAACAGCATGCAGTAAGTCCTCGTTTTATGTCAGAGATGCATGTTGAAGAAGAGCAACGGAAGTTGGAACAACGTAAAACAGACCCAGATATTACAGACCCACTTTAATCCCGCAATAAATCAAGGCGTTAATTTCAAAATTCATTTTTTTGCCTTCATCCAGGAAAAAATGGCAATTTCAGATAGGATGATTGTGTCTCATTTATCAAAAAACGCAGGCATATGCACGTACGGTCTATTTTATTAGCATTAAACAGGGAAATATTTTTCGACGACCCTTGTCAGCATCGACGTAACATCGAATCAGATGTAAATCGAAACGATGCTTACCGAGGACTTACTGTACCTGTGTTAATTGTTTCACTGGCGGTCGCCTTCACTCCTTGTTGCAGATGGTAGGCATCCATTCTTTTGCGTGGGAAAATCCATATCGTATATGGAAGCCATTTGTTCATTTGCATGTAAAATCCTCATCAACTACAATCGGGACAGATAGAGTTGTCTGATGATGGGGGGAAAAGAGAAAGCCGGAGAATCAGAAAACCCTGATGCCTCCATGTTTCAAAGCCAATACTGTCCCTCAATTCACCCCACACCCTTGCCTTGTCATACAATGTTGGCACAAGTGTATGATATACCGGTACCTTGGACAGTAATATTTTCCAAGAGGACAGGGAAGAAG
Organism: Ceriagrion tenellum; assembly: GCA_963169105.1. Taxonomy (NCBI): domain Eukaryota; kingdom Metazoa; phylum Arthropoda; class Insecta; order Odonata; family Coenagrionidae; genus Ceriagrion; species Ceriagrion tenellum. The sequence continues at coordinate 130,810,402 of OY720633.1, forward strand.
GAAAGTAAAGCTTAAAAAGAATAGATAATGGTGACCATCTTCCCTCCATTCACCCTTCCCTTCTGTTTCCGTTCTTCACGGAAAACTTTTGTTTACCTCTGGCCATGAGCATTTCCTTTTCCAACTTGGCAACCTTGCCCCCCTACTTCCAGCTCAACCCTTCTGCCTGTTATTGGACAATTCTCACCACATTGACTGTATATGTGGCATTTGATGTGAAAGGGTTAAATAAATTCCTTCATACTGCCCTATCCTTTTGTACCTCAGCATATTCCTGCATCAAGGTGTGTCTGTATTCTGGATGTACCTACTAGTGGTAGGTTGTGGGCTATAATGGACTGGCTCTTAACACATTCCTGTCAAAAGGGACTCTAGCTTGAGTCAAATGGTAAAAGAAGACCTAGGCTATTACTAGGCTTTGGTTTCTCTTAGGGCATACTGGTAAAAATGTACCACTATTGACCAGTAGAGAGTCATAACCTATAGTAGGGAAAGATTCATGTGGCCATGAATATACATAATGGATTCAAATGTTTGGAATCGTTGCCTAAATTTCTGTATTTAGATCTCTCATTTCTTGGTGCTGCTTAGAAAATGGTCTTCTTCGACACGTAAATGGCCGTTGTTGATTGTCGTTAACGTGAGACTGTGATGGTTATTACTTTACGGTTGAAAAGAGAGACAGTGTGAAGTTATACATTACAGCTGATTATTTTTGACATCTCAGAGTAACTTTGTAGATGTTAGGGAGGAAATATATGCCGCAAGAACTGAGCAAGAGTCATATAAAGCTTCCATTCTGAGCCCGCGTCGATGGTCTTCAGACACCAAATCAAACACCAGTGTGCTCAGCATTATTCAAGATTTTACAATGCCTTTTCTATACAGAAATTGTATGGTACCAGGCTGGAAAACAGAGTAGTGGCAAACGAGGACTGAAACTGCTAAAATTAGTTGAACAAGAAGGATCTGTTCAAGATGACAGTATGTGAAGACTTCAAATTTACTGGTTTATCTTTTATTAGTAGATTTATATTTTCATTTGCTGAGTCTATATGAATTTGATAGGATTAGTAAATTCAAATTGTCGGTTGAATTGATTAAAATAAGTCAAGACCATGAAAAAAACCCCTAGTATTTGACTTATTCAAAACAGCCACATGGTCCCTGTAAATGTAAATAAGTGGTGTTTATTTGGGTTTGCACAATCATTTACCTTAGATTTTTTTAAATCCGATTTTTCCCTCGTGAACATGTTCTGCGAAAGTAAAACCTCAAGCAGCATATACAGCTACCATAGTCATGTTTCTATGTACAATCTGTGAATGTATAATGAATTCCTAAGATTTACAGAAGCCTATTTTCCCTATAAAATGTTTAAAATTAAGAGAAATTTAACATTTCAAAGGTCATCGATGCTGGTAAATACATACCTCATGAACAACAATGATAGTATTTGTAAACAGTAGTAGTAAACAACAAACAGACTTAGATTCTAAAATGATTTTTCTTCGATTATTTTGGAATTATGGCTTAATGCTTTCGTTCTAAATTTTATTATATTTTTATTTTGCTCTATATTTATGGTTACCGGCAGGAAAATTGTGATAATTTATGTACTTTTTCCTGCATTTACACTTGAACCACCGCATTACCTGATAGTACCAGAGTGGTGGCACCACAATCGACAAAATTCTTTGTTTTGTTTACGTGCAGAGTTCTAGGCAACACTTTTTAGTGGGGAGTCAACAATCCGCATGTATATTAATGTACGTGGCACAGGCACTGCCAAGGCTGATAACCTTGCTTACTCAATTCAAATTTACTAGAGAATGTGAATGATTTCCCCCCTCAATTCCTATATATGTGCTTTAGCTATGATAAAGTAACCTATGTGGGACAAATAATTGCATGCGTCTTTAAAAATTAAAAGTGCAACATTAAAAACTATGCCATAATGGTCTTGAAAGTATCAGTACACCCTGCCTGGATTTATTTGGCAGGAGAAGGGCTTACTTAAGTAAACTTGCTGGCTGCTGCTCTGAAAGAGTGGTTTTTAGGCATGATTAAAGAGATGCCCATCACCCATAAACATTTTTATTCAATAAAAAGCAAATGGCTTTATTCACCGAATAATTATTCAAATTACATACATACCAATCACGATGTTCCCTTCCGGGGTAGGCACAGTCACAAAGTTTCACTTATAAATACATATTTGTACACCTAACTCTGCTTCAATAATTTCCTCCATACTAACCTATCCTTGCAAACCTCTATTGCCTCATTTTCCCCTGTACTCTGCTTCATGTACGCCCTCCTATTTTTACGACTCCTAATATTCCTCTTCCTAAGAATTTCCGCAATCACATTCAACCGTAACTTTCTCGGCCTACCTCTACATCTCGCACCATTCATTTCATTCTTATATGTCTGTTTTGTTATTCAACTCTCATCCATTCTCTCAACATGGCCATACCAACGAAGCACACTCCTTTCATATACGTCTGTTACTGTAGCATCTAACCCGCACTCCTTTATTCCCCACTCATTCCTGACCCTATCCATCCTACTTTTGCCACAAACACTCCTCAGCTAACTCATACCCACGGTATGTGTCATACACGTTTAGTCTACTCTTATGTCTATCCTGACATACCCCTGTTTCAATACGATACAACAAAGTGGGGAGAAGTACACTTTTATACACGGCAATTTTTGTTTCCTTAGACAGGCACTTATTCCTTGATATGCTCCTCGTGCTACCTACCACTTTCCTTCCAGCATTCGCACGTCTCTTTATCTCCTCATCTATCCGTCCATCTTTTGCAAACATTCTACTCTTACCTAACTCTTACCTAAGTACACAAAATCATCCACTTGTTCAATTACTTCACCATTTGCCCTGATCATACAGTTATTCTCTCCATTCTCCATATCAAAAACTATTATGTACTTTGGTCTTGCACGCATTTACCCTCAATTCCATTCTCTCTGTTGATTCACAAAACTTATCTAGGAGCTTCTGTAATCCCTGTTGGCTCTCTGAGATAAAAACAGCTTCATCCACATATAGTAGAACTCGCACATTTACATTTCCAATCAAAACACTGTCGCATTCACTACATGCATGTCTAACACATTTATCCTAGCTGTACGCCCTGTTTCATTACAAACCAATCACACTGAACCCCGTTAACTCACATACTTGCCATACTATTATCATGCATTGCCATTATAACATTGAATAACTGCCCACTAACTCCATAGTCCTTCAAAACCTTCCTCAACTTCTTTCTGTTTACCCTATCATATGCCTTCTCTGAATCAACTAACACACAATATTCTTTCTCTCAGATGCCCATATATTTTTCTATCACTTGCTGAAGTGTGAAAAGCTGGTCACTACATCCTCTCCCAGGCATAAGCCGGCACTGGACACCCCATATTCTATTGGAAGTAATATTCCTCACTCTTTCGATTAAAATTTTGCTGAACACTTTTCCTGGAATCCTCAATAAACTAATGGCGCGATGATTATTATATTCGGTCTTTCCTCCCTTCCCTTTGTTCAGTGGAACAATGATTTCATTCTTCCAATCCACTGGACCAGCAGAAGTCTGTAAGCATAAATTATATAGTTCACGTAGTCGACAAATGAGTAAATTATGCCCACACTTCCACATTTCACTGAATTTCCCATCTACGCCTGCAGCCTTCCCATTTGTCAATACTCTCACTGCCATTATGACCTCATTCTCACTCATCTCCTTTTCCATCATCACCATCTCGCATACTACTTGGCAAGGCTCATCCTCAGCACCTGCAACATTATTGTATAATCCTTCAAAATACTCACTCCAGCAGTCCCTGATATTGCTCTCAGCCCACACAATCTCTCTACTTTTGTTCTTTACCGCATTCATTCCCCTGCCTTCACTAATCTTAGTTTTAATTTTTACCCACTTCCAAAACAGCTTTTTATTGCCTTAAAAATCGCTCTGCATCTTGCTAGCTTCATCCACATACATTCTTTCCTTACTCTCTTTCACAACGATTTTGCATTCATTCTTTTTCGTTCTGTAAATCTCACATGCCTTAGTATGCTCTTCCTCAGATTTGGCAGAAATCATATTCTTGTACGCCTCTTTCTTTTCCCTGACTGTAATTTCTATTTCTTCATTCTACCAAGCATCACCTTTCATTCTTCCTACCTCTCCTTTTCCACATACACATATTCAGCTCATTCTACAATCACTCCTTTTAAACACTCCCTTAGCTAGCTAGCTGCACTTGGTTACATACCCAAGTTCTAAACCTAAGCATAAAGAAAGCGGCTATCTGTAGTCTATCTCATAGCAGTAAAATTGATGGGAACTTATGTTTTACAATTTCACCTTATTGATGTTCACATATAGGCTTAACCGTTTCACTGCTGCAAATGTACTTGTACATTCCCACAGCAGACTGCTGTGAATGTACTTTTACACATGGGCTCCGTGGAGTGCTTCATAGTTACTCATTAGCCCATGATTGTTTTTAAATATACAATACACAGAAAACGTTTTTAACGTTTCTTAATGTTCAAGTAATTACAAAACAGATATAAATATGTATGTTGTGACTTTCTTCTATGGAACATATTACTTGAGGAAGAGTTACGTGCAGATGATTCATTTTTCAGCTGCGTGGTAAACCTCAAGATCGGGAGACCGGGCTGCAGGGAAAGGGTTAAAGTACATATCCTCTTACATACCATCTCTAACATAGCCCTTAAATTAATCGGGTTCTAACATAAACAGTATTTATTAACGCATTCGTTGCAGGTGTTGCCGATTGGCAGGGAGTTTTACCTTACTTAGGAATGGCTACCGCCTCTTGCCATCCTGTAACGCTGAAAACAAAAAATAGCTAATCCTTGGGAAAAACTTTGCATGTATGATTGCACCAAACGGATTGATCAGTTTCATACATTCCTTTAATTCAGGTTTTCTCTTTTCAAGCCCTTCACAATTCATATCAGAATGAAACCATACTTAAAAATTAATACCATGAAAAATGTTATCTGAGCTTCATATATCACCCCTTCCTACAAATTTCCAGCACATAAATGCTGTACATAACAAATATCAATGCTCATCTTTATCCAGGTTTAGATAGAATGTGTAGAAAAATATTAACAACAAAATTGGAAAGTGGGTTGTTTATGGCCTTTGATGTGGCTTTTCAGGACTTGAACAACATCATCAAGAAGGAAAGTTAATGAGATAATAATACATATTATGTGTTGGAAATCAAAATATTCTAGTATTGGTCCACTAAATAGATTTATTCTTTATGACCCAGGTTTCGTCACATAATGACATCATCTGGGGTCAGATGAAGATGTCATTATTTGACGAAACCCGGGTCGTAAAGAATAAATCTGTTTAGTGGACCAAAACTAGAATATTTTGATTTCCCAAATGGAGAGGTTCCACAAAGTGAAGCCTGAATTTATTAGACTTATTATGTGATTCCAAAATTCTAGGAACCACTGTAGAGTACAAGAGCAAAGTCGTGGCAGTCTATCTTCGACATGTACTTCACTTTTTTCTTTGAAGGCTTCCGCGACTCATATACTTGTTAATATTGCTGTTTTCAGGTATTCTCGTCGCGTGTTTAGTTTTTCTGACTGCAGTTTTTCCTCTCTTCCTGGGGGCATCTTCAGGTCCGTTGGACATTTTGTGATTAATGTTATTATTTATTTCCCGTTGTTATGTATTTCGTTGCTAGTTCATCTAGGACCATAGGGTGTCTCCATTGCCCGCTCCTCGCTGTGGTCCGACCACTCTATCCCAGGTTGAGGCAAGTGGGTATCCATCCTCCCGATTGAAATTTGATGGATATTTAACCAGTTCTACTGCTTCTCTGATCAGCCTGGGAAAATAACGATTTTCCCTTGAGAGTACTCTCGCTTGGTCAAAGGCAATCTGATGTCCTGGCTTGAACCACGCATGCTCTGCAACTGCGGAGAGGCTGAATCTCTTCTTTTCGGTGGCCCTCTGGTGCTCTTTAATTCTACATTGAATTGCTCTCCCCGTTTGGCCGATGTAGGATTTACCACATCTACATTTTATTTCATAGACTCCTTCATACATTACAGCGGGAATTTTGTCCTTGGGTTTTGGGATGATATCTCCAATTTTCTTCGAGTTTGAGAATCTTGTCACTATACCATACTTCCAAAGGAGCCTACTAATCTTTTGTGCCGTCTGTAGTCTGAAAAATTAAACACGCGACGAGAATACCTGAAAACAGCAATATTAACGTACTTCACTTGTTCTCAAGCCATTTTCCACCAAAATACTACTTATGATGCTTCTGATCCATAGAATGCTTACACAAATGCAAACCGATGCTCAATCATCTGCAAATCTCACTAACATTCTCAGATTCCCTCTGACCTTAATTCCTAACTCAACTTCCCCATACCTTCCTCCATCTGAATACTGGTTAACAAGCAACTGCTAAAGAGGCATTACATCCTATCCTATCACAGTCCAACATGATTTTCAATCGGCTACCCTAACCTGTGCAGTCTGTTTCTTATGCATACAATAAAGCCCTGTTATAGTGAAAATGATGGGACCCAAATTTTTTCCATTTCACAATCAAGGATACTATGTACTGGTATCCTTTACCATACCAACTGTAAAATGGCCCTTAAATGAATCAGGCACTAACATTGATTACCACCTAGCCACCACACTAACCTGATCCCCAATTTATATTAATAAACGCAATCAATGGTATGAGATAGACTACAGATAGCCGCTTTCTTTTCGCTTAGGTTTAGAACCTGGGTATGTAACCAAGTGCAGCCCTTAAATCTGCCTCAGCACATACTTCATACAGTTCTCAAATCTTGGATTATGCGATGTTGAATTCAAGTAAGTTCAGGATTATGTAGTAACATCAGTGGAACTTCTGATATACATCTTTGGGCTACTTAACACTTTCGCTGTGGGCCATTTTGATGAAAAATTTCGCCGGGAGCGCCAGTAGTTTTTTGCATAGCTAGGCAGATATGGCTCTCTTGATACCATAAAAAATTATTAAAAAAATTTGATCCATATCTTAAACAAATGAAACAAAAGATGCACGAAAGGTGCGTCCACGGCACACAGCTATCTCGGAGTTGTGCAACCTGCATAACCAATGTTATGCACCCGTTACGTAAATTTTTCTCACCCATCTTCTTCTAAATCGTCAATACATTTTGACATATTTTTAGCAAGTAGTTTTACATGAAATAAATATTAAAACATTTGCCAGAGGGAACAATTTTTTTTGCAAAAACATACTTATCATGTTATAAATAATTACACATTTACATTAGTGCATATTATTTTGGGATAATTTTCCATAGTGTCTTGCTGAAAAAAGCAGTAGAATAACCAGTATAATTAACTACAGTTGTAAATGTTAGAACTTGCCCACTTCTTCCGATGACACTTCCTATGATCGAACTTAGCACCTAACACTTTCCTGTAGTAGTTTCGTGGAGGCAGCGGGGATCCTGGGCCGGAGGTCGTGGAGAAATGAGGGCTGAGGGAACGTATTGACGACCCAGTAAAAGGTTCCACCCGTTGATGGGAATGGTTTCTCTGCTACGTCTTTGATACCTACTGATAAATTGGTGCGGCTGTGCATCGATTACGAAGGCAGTCGACAAAAATCTGCTATTTTCTGGGGAAACTCGTGGTTTGTTGACTGGGGTATTTCCAAGGGACGTATATGAGCGGGCCAGGACCCGCAGGAAAAGCCCATGGGAACAATCTGTGCCGGTGACAGGGTGCCGGGCCACTGGTTGCTTGGAAAGGGATGAGGCAGCGAGCGAGGGTGGTTTACACGCGGGATAAGGACCCACGTGTTTTCCCGTGGCCGTCTTCCCCACAGCAGCCTACCCTCCCTCCCTCATTATAGGCTACTTCCGATGGCTGGATATCACCCCAAAGTTCAGGGACAGTCACAAACTAAGTTACCTACTAATCTATTATGAGACCTATCTGAATTTTTTTTCAAAACACCATTCTCATAATGTATTCGCATTTCTCTCTCATACCCTGTATCTTTCTTCCCCTCGTTCAACTTATATTTTCCAAATGAAGCTCCCTCGTCAAAGTTATATTGTCTTTACAAAACGTAGCCCAAATGAAATGAGACGAATAGTCACTTTGGACATTCCGCACTTTCTTGTAAGAGACCATGGTTTAGACGTTTAATACCATTCTCCAATTCAATAGTAATGGACCTTGAGTGTGACATTTTATGTAGAATCCGTGGTCGGATAACAATCAAGTGTGGAATGTACAAAGTGAAAATTCTTTTTCTACCTGTCAGTACCACAAAATTAAGCCTGAAACGTTTAATTGCAATGAAAAGAGACCCTCGCCATCGATTATAAATAGAATCGACGATCTGAGTAACAAATTGAACGTCCAACAAAACTTGATTCTTTTCTTGGAACAGGAAATTCAACAGCTATATGGGGCATTTGTCACTTCTAGATACGCTATGTCTACTAATGGAAGAGTTCTGCAGAGCTGTAGTTCCTCCCACAAGAGGAAGTAAATGTAAACATCTGAATGACAGACCCACCGTCCCTCCTCAAAATTAGATTCATTCTTTCTAAATGAAATAAGGCTTGATACTCTTCATGTGCTCTTTCTATCATTTAATAACAATTCTTTTCTCTCATTTACTCAGCTTTCTGTAACTCCGAATGTTAGACAGTTTTAAGGCTAGCCGGGTATGAATAATTCGGCGGTGATTTCAGTGTCATGGAAAAGAGTTTTAGTTTTACAATTCCGTAAAGAAATTGACAATTGTTGATTGAGAATACGTCTACATCTATGAAATACCGAGCAAGCCACCACTATGGAGTGTGGCACAGGGTGAACCACACCAGGCATGCAGCACTCATCCCAGTTCAAATCAGAACCCCGCATGTTCCCCCGAAGGCCAGGCGCAGGCCAAAAGCAGTCTCGACAATGGTACACAGTTAGACCACAAACCAGGAGAGTGATACGGAGAAGAACATGCTACCATGAAGTGCACTACTCAAGCTATTACTACTGCTTCGTATTATTAATGCGACAAATAAATAGCATTACTAGGTACTAACACATGCAGGAGTATGTTATGCCGGAGATTGCATGCTAGGTATCTAAAATTCATGTTAAGATATTTTGCACTACTGAAAAAACCTATTTAACCTAGTCATTATCCTAGCACTGATCAATCACAACTATTATGGTCCTTAATTGTATGTTGAAAAAAGAACATCTTATTCTTATTCCTGTGATCGTTCCTACCATACAACGTCTACAAACAACAGCAGTTTGGCTCTAACAAAATATTTGGAACGTCTGGAAAAAAAAAGTCTACATCAAACTTTCATCAAAGATTTAACCTATATTTCTCCCTTTGATGGGATAGAGGTTCCCACCCTAATACCCTCAACAATTCAGTAATACTACTATGTTTGTCATAACAATTTTTAACTAATCTAGCTGCCCTCCGCTGTATTCGATCTATATCTGAAATTAGTCCTACTTCATAAGGGTCCCATAGAGTAATGGCATACTCCAATTGAGGTCTTACGAAAGAAAAATAGCATGGCTCCTTTACCTTCTCGTCACTCTTTCGTTGTATTATTTTAATAAATCCTAATTTACGATCCTAATATTAATTGTTCAGAATCAGTGGCACGGAGAATCAGGCAGTACATAATTATTAATTCGAAACCCTATTCCGTGCAGTGCGGTGGGTAATATAAATAAACCTTAAATAAAATACATGGAATATATATTTATGTGTGTTATATAAATGAGATAATTTAAAGACAAGCCATAAACTTTGACGCAGATGGCCCTGATGTTTTATATAATTCATGGTTTCGTACAGAACACTAAGTGTTTGCACTTTATATCTAGGGTAATATTTTATAAGGCCATAGGGTGATTACTTTTTAGTAGCTGACTATTTTTGCATTCAGCATGACAAAAGAATATTGAAAATTCAGGCATGGAACTTGGGTCACTGACATGTGCTATATGTCCACGAGATTTATCCACGGTATGTATAACATCTGTTTTTTTCAACTGATCAGCCACGATGATAAACTAAACATTGTTCACATAATTAAGTCCGCTATTCAACGTATCTATAGATTACCGTAGTTAATTTACATATGGTCTTAATAAAAAAAATTCATTGAAGACAAATTTCATCCACAGGAGTTATGGACGCGTCAAATAGATATTTACTTTTGATAGCAACATGATTTAGCTCAGTAAAATAGAAAAACAATAAATATATCAAAAAATTGCAAAAAAGGGGGAAAACTAAGTTATAAGACAACTGTAGAGGGATACCAAGAAACGACGACCACTCCTTGAAAGTATGGAATGTAATGGAGAAGCTAGAGGGAAATTGGAATGCCCCAGCCGTTAACTGTCGATTCTGGGTGCATTTGAAAATGAGTAGCAGCAGAACGCACGGGTGCGTCCCCTGCACATGACAGTAGTTTGCGGAGGAGGCACCGGTGCGTCCTCCGCAGGGAAAGTGTTAAATAAGTTACCATGAGGACTTTTGGCAGGGGTCATTAGGACAACAGCCATAAAACAAATGCTTCTAAGAAAGAGGAGTTGTGGGATGAATGAGATATTCATTAGCGAGTATGTTTTGATGGAATTAGTGCATTGATCTTTTCTTATCGTACTTGTTAATAGTGCACAGGAATAAATAATAGTTAATCATATCTTTTTAGCGTCATATATATATATATATATATCATGAGTTTTTCATCTTGTATGATTTAAAAATGAAATTTCTCATTCGCTTCTTTAAGGTTTCACCGAGAAGATCTCCTGGCAACTCTGCTTTCTCAAATAGAAGGTGGAGGTCCAGGTGTCAAACGTGTTCCATCTTATGTTGCACCCGATCTGGCTGCGGACATCCACCGTCATGTTTCTTCCATCATTCGCCAAAGAAAGGGATCTTCATTTCCTTGCCACTATCTCACAGAAATTGCCACTTTCGCTCTGCCAGCAGGTAATGTCACCAAAAGCCTCTGAGCCAGCATTGTTGTCAATAAAATAATACTAAAAACTTCACTCAGCAAAGGAACTACCAGAGGAATAATATGTGTATAATAAGTTCATTCCATGAGAAGCCTTGGAGTAGTGTTAATTATAATTAGGGTAGCTGTTGTGTTTTTTTTCTGATTTTTGTTAGATTAATCACTCAATTGTTCAATCAATCAGAGAAGTTTTGCGAAAATATCATGGTAATGATTTTAGCATTCACTGTGGAATAGCCCTTGCATATATTTGGACATGTAATTAGAAGAAAGTGTAATGATGTTTAAGTGATTGTCTGTCTCAATTGCTATCCTGAGTGTTTTGGATTTGACATGGTGTCAGCTGCAGAGACTTGAATATTGTGCGACAGATTTTCATGTCTAGAAAATGGCTTATTTTGAGACTCATGAAAGGAGTGCAAAAATTGGGTGGCAGATTGGTGGGAGCGTCGTTGTAATGAGTGCAACATTTCTTACTCCTGGGATTTCAAACCTTAAAAAAATATGCTAGAATATCGCCCAAGCTATAACAACGCCTCCCTTTAGTCATTTTTTCACTTCTATGAAAACAATTAAAAGTTACTTAACACCGGTTTCATCACTTTGAGTGACGCAAAAATGTGCTTCCGTTTGCATATTTGGATTCATTCAGGTGTATATTTTATTTTTTTATGGAATGCAAATCTTTAATCTCCCTTAGTTATTGATTCCTCTGACAGAGTTAAGCTGTGCAGTTTAGTAATTGGGAAACTTAACCCCTGTGTTTGCTAAGTTTCAATGAAGTTCCTTTGTTCTGGTGTTTATCCTTTGAATTTTACAATAAAATATTCTTTGGTATATGTCATAGATATCCCTGATTACAGCCCATTCAGTGTTACTGTGTGAAGTTTTTGTTGCTTTGAGGGAAAGGAATTCTTGTTTCCTGCCAGTTTTTATCAGTGTTAGCCTATTTTGTGAGTGGGGTCAAAATTCAGACTTGATGAAATTAAGTGGTAGGATACCAGAGTGCTCAAGAGATAGCTAATCTGGCTGGGACAAGATCAGGGTGGCAGAGAATTGATTTCTTGTCACACCAAGCAGAGTTTCCTGTGTTCTGTGACTCAGAATAATGGCACTGATTAAGGTCAGCTTATTATTGTTATTATATTGAGTGACTCTGGTCAAATGGGTAATGGCACTGAATAATTTGGGCTAAAACTGTAAATGTTATTATTGTGCATTGAAAGCTTTATAATGTGAATTGCATATAGAAAAGAGCATCTTTTTCAAATAGAATAAAGAGTATTGTATGGAGTCTGTCATGTGATAACTAAAAAGTGAAGTTGCAAACAGTATTTTTCCAAGTAATGATTGCCTCTCTCTGTGGCCTGTCTTCATTGATAGAGAAGAGAATTTTTCTCCTTGATCAACATATTTACTTGAGAATACTAGTCTGGTCCACCTACTAATGCCGTCTTCGCCTCTCTGTTGTGTGCAATTAGAATTAGATCTCCTGGAATTATTTCCTGCCCACATACTGCATTTACATCCTGCTGATGATTGCTGACTCACAGTGTAGCAAAAAAATGAGTGAGAAAATCAATTTCCTGCCTTTCAGTTATAATAGTTGCAGGTCAACCATTTCAGCCAAAAATTTTAACTCTGGCAATAGTCTTGGATGATGCTGTTGTGCTGCCCGTCTCATTACTCCTAAATAAACTACCCACATTGCACTGAACAGCCATTCTGCTACTGTGGAATCATGTGAATACTGTGTATAGTGATAGCATAGTTTTACTCCCTGCTAGTTCTCTCTTTGCTCAAACTGACAATTTTTGTTAACCTAACAGAAGTAGAAGACCTCCCTCCTGCGGTGCAGGAACAGTTATTGGAGGAGTTGCTGGACAGAGATGCCCAAGCACAGCTTGAGGAAGGAGATCCACCTGCTTTGAACTGGTCACTGGAAGTGACTGTTAGGTTAGGGTCTCGGCTGCATGCCCTATGGAATCGTTCTGCCGGGGACTGTCTGCTCGACTCAGCCATGCAGGCGACATGGGGCGTGTTTGACCGGGACAATGCACTTCGACGAGCTTTGTCCGAAAGTCTTCACCAAGGAGGTCATCTGTAAGTATCTCCATGTCTCGCTACTATTTTGTGGGATAATATCAATGTGTCCTCTGATTACTGTCTCTTGATCTATTATGTGTTTGATTGAATTTTTTTGTTAGAGATTTACATCAATCATATTGATTGCCTGGAACTAATGGAAGTGTTAGCATATCCTACTCCAACTCTTTTTACTTGAAATGTGAGCCTGTTTTATTTACAAAATAATGATACTAACAGCATTTTTTTTTCATTATTATTGAGGATGGTGAGATTGTTTGGAATCATTGTTGGAAATGCCCATATCTTTCATTTTTTTATTCATCCTTAAGAATGGTATTGGTGATATTTGACCCCTTTTGTGCATAATTCCTTACCTTTGGTTTTCAATTCTGTTTCTTTTGCCTTAGATTAAATGAATTACAAACTATACTGCATGTTTAAAGTAGACTCCTGTCCAAAAAAACTTACCTCCTTGGGGCCAAAAAATTTCTAAATCCCAAGTTGATGTCGATGTGACAATGCCGAACCATGCCCCCTTGCGCAGGAAAGCAATAAATGCATGGGACGGAAAAGAAGCCTTCTTCAGAACGTACTTGACGAGAGGGAACACCCCTCGGCGAAAATTTTTGGCTTGCAAGGGATTATTTCTGGGGTGGGGTGAGGGTGGGTTGGGTCTATTGTGTCGGTCCTATCCTGTGGGTGTCAGGGTGGGGAGACATGGAGAGAAAGGTCGGTCGGAAGACGAAGTCGCAAAATCGTCCTTGTTTTTCGGAAGCTACAAGAATGAAAGACAGAACTCAAATATCCATTTCATGTCTTCATTGGCACACAGGAAACCGTCTCTGAAATTGATGGGTCTTCATTGTATTAGGCCACAGAAAGTGTATTCTCGTCGCGATAAGAGGTTGAATCGGGTCAAATCAAATGTAGAAATCATTTTTTACGCTTACATTTCTGATAACAGGAAGTCGTTGTCTAACATACGATAGAGGTTCCATTATCTAGGCATTAATCGCAGATTGTTATCGCTCAGAGGGTTTGAATTGTGATGAATTGGATGCATAATCACTCTATTACACTTAAAAGAGTTTTGATTTGAGTTTGATATTTTATACGACATGTCGTTGACGTCTGAGACGATAATAAAATCATGCTAACCACGCAGTGTGGCCCTCAAGGAAATCATTTTATGGTATTTCTTTGTCGTACTGGACAAAGTTTTTGTAAATTAGAATAAAGTAGCTTAAAATAAATTAAATTATGAATTCCTATTAAATTATTTATCATTCAAGTTCTAATCAGCAATTGATTTTGTCTTGCTGAGTCCCCAGAATTGCTTCACACCTGCTTATATGCTTTGAGCAGGGAATTGAGAGGGTATTGGTCATATCCTCCAAGTCATGTTCAATATTTTATCCCCCTCGCTGAATTTCAACAGGTACCCTCTGCTGATTAAACATAGAGTGAACATGCACGACCACCGGTGGTGGAAACCCCACGCAGGTTGTAATCGCACATTCACCAACTTAACAGTGTGAACTGTAAGCACACCAAAACAAAAGAAAGCCTCTTCGCTACCTTCGCTCATCTTCCCTGGGAGGCCTGCACTGGAATTGCAAGGGGAGGAGGCAGTGACATTGTTTCTAGATTGGATTGGGGGAGAAGGAGCAGTCTAGTGGTCCATCGAGCTCTTTCACCAAAGGTTTGTGATGGCGAGGGTTCCCTCGGGGGACTGAGGTTAGGGGTTCTCAGTATTGCCTCTGGTGTACTGAAGTGGAATTCTTTGATAAGCAGAGATGAGAAAATATGCTATAGACCCCAATACTAGTCTACGATGTTTATCATTGCCATCTGCATTGTGTAGAGCCTTTGTCGCACCCTTACCATTTTCCGAGGGAAACATCACACTTCACATTTAGTGTTGATATACTATGAGTCATGGTAAAGTCCTAATTAGATGATTTTTATGGAGAATAACTGGCAGCGGAGGTTCACAGTACGGGTAAATTTGCAATGATTTTGTAAGGCACAGGTGGTAAATAAACCCTGATTAAAAATTACGAAAACCGTGGTAAATAGTTATTTCGAGATGGTTTGTTCCTGAGGACACTACATATTCGATGTAGGCCATGCGGCCGCCGCTGTGCACACACCTAAGTGGTCGCGGCCATGGAAATGCTGTATTGTTGGTGTGAGCGACAACCGATAAACCTAGACTATCCTTGCGGCAGATCTGCATTCGTGAAGGCATAATTGCAATGGAAGTGGATAATGTTTCTGATACAAAATCACAATCAAAAATATTTCGACACTTTCGCATTCGCGATGCCCAGTTTAGTCGGCGCAAACTCTTTAGGAAGTTGAAAATTGCTTGGTGTAAGCCACTGCGGCCTGTGGGCAAACTCGACCGGTCGCGTTCGGCCGCCACCGCGGTGGACAACCGCTGCTCAGGCCGCGGCCGTGGCCACCTGGCCGCTCTGGTGTGTGTGCACACTTTGAGTGTTCCATTGTTGTATGGCCATGTATCGAGCCCGCCACCTCTCAGGTGTGTGGAGGCCTTAATTTCTAACGGGAAACAAAAATTAAGTGAATCCAGAATTCTTTGGTTGGGTGGATGGAAGTTGGTTTAAAAGCATTCTAACAATATAATTATTGGGTACAGAGTTATTTTAATCCAACTTTGAAGTAAATAATGTTTATAAGAGGGAGCTATAAAGCTATTTGTGGGAAAAATATCATGTTAAAATTCAAATACGCATAGTCCCAATGTTCCAAACGCGGCGGAGGAAACATTTATGATTCCGGCTTCGCTAAAAAATTTATTTTTTACACAAAAATCAAATCTTAGTCCAGGAAATAGATTTTTCTCTCTGAGAATACAGTCAATTCAAGTAGTTAATATCATCTTTATATTCCATTTATGCGTGTAACTGTGTAGCACACAAGTTTAAATAAACATGTAAGTGAACTTCGTGAACTTCCATTACACATGATGAAGACGAAGATTGGGCTTTCCACATCTCCTAGCAGCTGTCGTCAACGAGAGGTCTTGGTCTCTTGGAGCGACTGAAACAGGCTATCCCCCTTTCTTTCTCGCTTACACATTAAGTGAACAGATGCCTGGGCTCTCCTCCCACCATTGAGAATTTCCTTTCGCAGGTCAAAATTTTCCATACGAGCATATTCTCCTTCATCCTCCCTCTCCAACTGTGGGGAGGAAGGTATTTGTCCCGTTCCGTTTGCTTATTGCCTTCCCACGCAGGGGGCGTGGTTCGACCGTATTGTCACATCGACATCAACTCGGGACTTAGAAATTTTTCGGCTCCGAGGTGGTAAGTTTTTTTTGGACAGGAGTATACCTTATATTTATGTATTCTTTCTTCAATTTTTGGTCAGCTGTGGGCTACTTAAAATATAATTTATCATTATTTCCATTCATTCTCTTTTCCATCCTCCCAATATTATCTCATTCTTTCTCTCTGTTTTTCTCTTCTATCTTCTGTCCATAGCCCACTTATTTTCTTTTTGTATCCTCTCTTGGGAACTCTGAAAGTTATGAATTATTTACCTGAATTAATTTCCATTTTCTATTTCTTCCTGTGTTATGTTCATTTAGGCCTGTCATGATTGTGTTTATCTTTATCATTATTTTTTTTGTTTTTGTCAATGAATTAAAATAAACGTAGCTTTTTCTTATCATTTCTCTTCAGGTGTCCATAGAATGCTATTTTTCTACTCCAAATACTGTCCATCATTCTCTGTTTGGTTTCATTAAGTTCCTCATTGCTTCTCAAAATCCATTTTCCATTGTGAAATCTTGGTCCTAGAATAATCAGTATTATCTTTCCTGTCTACTTCATTTATATTGTTAAATGTGAGACTTTCTGATGAATAAGGGGTTTCTGGTTTTGCCTCTGTGTTGTAATACCTCGGATACAGATTCATGGGTGCAGAATTTTTGTTATGATGTTTTTTGTCAGTCATTCAGTTCTGTTTTCCTTTTCCTCGTAAGGTTGGCCACTTTTTGTAGTGCATTTTGCTGAGTCATTTCTCTCAAGTTCTTAAGTTTTGTGACATTTTGTTCATCCTGATTTGACATTATGTACCTAGGGTTTCTTCCATATTTTTTATATTTGTCTAATTTTTCAAGAGAAATTTCCAACGCTGCTTGTTGTATTGATTCCTTTCAAGTATCTGAGCTGTATTGCATTTTCAATCTTTTCTTTTAAGATTGCAAGATCATCAGCATAGGCTATACAGTCATTTTCCAGGTATTTTCCTTTTCCTCCAATTTGGGATAGAAGAATTAGCACTGCAATTCCACATGGATTAGATTTATTGACATGACCGGTTTTGCCACAGAGCAGCATCATCAGGTTCACTTACATTATTTTGCGCTCTGAATATACATGAATTTGTACGGGTCGGGGAGAGGGAAGTGGCTGAGTCACAGGTAAAGACAAGAATAGTAAAGCAGGGTTTGGATTGGGGGCGGGGGTGGGAGCTGATATACTTAGTTATACTTAATAAATCATATGTCAAAATATCTAATACCATGTGGAATTGCAGTGTTAATTCTTCTATCCCTGATATCAAGGAATTCAGCCAATTTAGGTACAAAACTATCATCTTTTCCTGCCAAGTTTGATTTTCTTGTTTTCTTCTTCTTCTGTTCTCTATCTCCATTCTCAATAGAAATTCTTATCTATTAACACTTTGTCTTTTTTTCACAGTTTTTACCCCAGATGGAAGGAATATGAGTCTGTACAAGCAAGGTTGCTAGAGTTTAGCCTAGAAGAGTGCCAATGGGAGGAAGATTGGGCTGGTCTCTTGTCTCTGGCTGCCCAGCCTGGCTCTTCACTCGAGCAGTTGCATGTGTTTGCCTTGGCTCACGTACTTCGGCGACCCATTATAGTCTATGGGGTGAAGTATGTGAGAAGTTTTCGTGGAGAGGCTCTTGGTTATGCACGCTTTGAAGGTAAGTGGTATGTGGTAGGAGATGTTAGATTGCCTGTTGTAAAAAAGGGAGGGAGAAGGCAGAAGGAATAACAATCATAATGATTCCATCTTTAAGTGAATTTAGGGCTATGCTGTGCTTTCTTACAGTCAACTCATTATGGGGTATTTCCATGTCATTTCAACCACACCATCATACCCATAGTCTCAGATTTTGATACAGTTTGGCGTGTCTGTTCCTTTTATTGACTTAAGTAAGTGTAGCGCTAATTTGCAGGAGTGAAGGGGTGGTAAGAAAAACGACTAGTTCACACTGATGCTCAAGTGAGACTGCTTTATTGTCCTTCCTTTACAATTAGGTTTCCCCCGCAGAGGTCTTTCACCTCTCGGGGCCCCCCTACCCTCCATTCAAACAGAGGTTTCCCGGGGCACCTGCTGACTTTGGCTCCCTCCGTTTTAGTTGGCTTCAACCATTACATAAGCATGAAAAATATTTTTTCTTTATCACAATTGGTTTAGGGTTAACATCCTGTTAAAATTTTTAGGAATTTTGCCGTTTGGAATGTTAGCAATTTAACTCAAGGCATACTCTACCATCTAGGGCCTGTTTCTATGAGCTACATGTCTAGGTCACATGGCAGATGTGTAACTCAGATAAGCCAAACAGAAGACTTGTATCTAGTCCAAGAAAGTGACGAATGTAATCAAGACCTCATATTACGAGGGTAATCCCAAAAATAAGGGCTCCAATTTTTTTATAAATTCAAGTATCCTATTATTATCTATGATATTTACATCGTTTTAAAGGTTAAACATTTGTCTATTTTTCTACATAATCGTCATTTCGACGATGCATTTTTGTAGACACTGTGACAGTTTTTGTATGCCCATGTCACACCAGCTCACTGCAAGGAGCAAGGGTGTAAGCATTCGCCATCATAAGGCTTGCCCACATGTCACTCATCAAACTTTGGCTCTCCTGCAAGAAGTTAATAGAACACCATCACCCACCCACCCTACAGTCCAGACTTGGCTCCCGGGGACTTCCTCCTGTTCCCTAAGTTGAAAGAATATTTGGCCAGAAGGCAATTCTGCTCTGACGACAAAGTAAAAGATGAGGTTCAATGCTTTCTCAAGGACACGGCGGTGAGCTGGTGTGACATGGGCATACAAAAACTGTCACAGCATCTACAAAAATGCATCGACCAAAATGGCGATTCTGTAGAAAAATAGACAAATGTTTAACTTATAAAATGATGTAAATATCATAGAAAATATCCATATTCAAATTTATAAAACTTTCGAGACCTTATTTTTGGGATTACCCTTGTACTTGTATTTTGATGCTTATGGTAAATTTCAAGAGTGAGCCATGTAAAATCTCTCTTCCAAATGTTAAGTGCCTTGTTTTTGGGTAAATACAAATGATTGAATATATGCTGAAACATATTTTGATTTCCTAAATTACCTTAAAATATGCCAAGCAAAGGGAGGTCATCAGGGAAATCTAGCATCATGCGAAAAAAATTTGTTTATTTCGCTGCATTATTTGAAGGATGAGGTCAAAATGGTAGTTATTTATTTACAAATACTACAAATAGTATGTAAACATTTATGAGAAAAAATTAAAAATATTCTTCAAGGTTGACTATATGTTTTTAATAGAAAATAAAATCCTTCTAAGCCTTGTTTAATCTAAGATTAATTTCTTAATTTTTATCAATTCAACAGCTTGAACAAAGTAGGTACTCAACTTTGATGGAAAACTTTCCTGAATGTAAACAAAAGACTTAGTTTGAGAAAGAAACTATAAGAATCAATAAATTTGGCGTCTTTTTAAGTAGTAAACTGACTTTCACTTTATAAGTTATATTTTTGCTGGTGACATTTTTGTGTAGCTGTGCCATCAGTACCTGCTGTGTTAGCAAACTAATTTACAGTGTTCGCATTAAAAATATTTCAGGTGTATATTTGCCACTTCTTTGGGATCCAGGATTTTGTTGGAAGTCGCCTGTTGCTCTTGGTTACACTAGGGGTCACTTCTCAGCTCTTGTGGCCACAGAGCCATACTCTGCTGCTCAGCTGGGAATGGGACTTGGCTTAGGAGTGGGTGCTGTCGGTGCCGAGGAAGAAGATCTGCAAATGGCATTCCTTCCACTGATGACTCAAGATCACAGTCTTCTTCCAGTACACTTTCTTACTCAAGCTGAGGTAATTTCAAGTATGACAGAGGCTATTTGTAATTCACGTATCAGTATGTACCAGTATGTGGAATTAGTTGAAATTGCCACAAGAAAAAATTGGCCTTGACCGGGGTTCAAACCATGGACATTAATGGATGGACACAGGATCAAGCAAAGACAGCCTGGATAGCAAAGTGGTGTGTACTTTGGTCCTGCAAACCAAATGTCTGTGGTTCAATTCCAAGTCCAAGTAGATTTTCTTGTGGCAATTTCAGTGTGACAGAGGCTATTTATTTGTAATACTGACATTCAAGAGTCTGTAAATCCATCTTTCATTCACTTCTTTTTAAGGGACTCACAAGAAAGCTAGAGAGTTAAGACATGGTAGAAATGCCAGTTGTGTAGAATGCTGGAGATATGGGAATGGTCTGAAGTTACTGCTAACTTAATTAGCATTTTGTAAATTATATCCTAAACTTTTTGCTCTCCGGCACCAAATTCTTTTGCTATTCCTTGTGAAAAATCTCCTTTCATCATTCCTCATCATCAATTCGAAAAATCATTCCTCATCATCAATTCAAGTATTTTAGCAGTGGCAAACATAATTTCATCCCAAATTTTTATGGATGGAATTAAACAGCATAAGTAACTAATCTATAGCAGACTGTATGGATTGCCAAACAAATCATTTATACTTTCACCCAATACTCTCTATTGCCTCACTGGCAATAGAGAGATCTGAGTTCAAATGTCTGGTCAAATGAACTTTTCATGGTGAATTTCACCCATTCATTGTTTAAGAAATCAAAGGCTATAGCTATTACATGTATCTCTTAAGTATGAAGTTTGAATTATCTCATGTGCATCATCATAATAATTTGTTTTTTTCCTAATTTCAACGTGTAGATGGGCAGAGAAGAGTCGATTCTACGGCAGTGGTTGGATGTGTGCGTCACTGAAGGTGGTATTCTAGTAGCACAACAGCGGCTTCACAAGCAACCTCTATTAGTTGCCCAAATGGTTGAGGAGTGGCTCAATCATTATCGAAGGCTTGCGTGAGTATCGGTGCTTTAGAGTTATTGACTGCATAATCAGTTTTGAAAGTCGGTGTGTACCTGTAATGCTCTTTTGGGGTTGCAGGGAACTGGAAAAGACTTTGTTCTAATAATGGTCTGTTGTTAATGAAAATTTCTAATTGTTCTTCACTGATAAAAAATAATTTTGGTGAGTCGGGATCCAAAGGCTGTAAAGATAGTTTTTAATATAGTGCATATACAAGGCTTGTGAGTGTCCAGTGTGATTAGGTGCTGCTGTGAAAGGTTTAAGATTGCAAACCCCATTCCTATGAAGAGTTTGTCTGTATTAGGTTGCCAAAGAACTGTGGATGATATTTGTAACTTACATTATGAGTTTATTACTGCCATTTTTTTACTTAAGTATTTAATATCTCCCATTATATGTGTGCTAATGCCAAATGCCCATGACAACTTGTTCTTTTGCCAACCAAACACTTTCCCTCTGGAGGTGATGGGAAAAATGTATGGTATTTCTCTTTTAGTTGGCATTTTATGTGTATTACTAATTATAGATAGGAATTGGTTATCATATCTATGGAGTATAATGATATTAGTGGAAATGCTTCTGCTATGTTTACTTGTATTATGATTGAAGGGGTTGGGGTGGGATAGTGCCGAGGTCTATTTTGCTGACTTTGAGAGACTTAGACAACTGACTTTGGCTTTAATCCGTAAATCACATTTATAAAAATTCTTTCATCTAAACAAATTTACGGTATTTCCAGGCCTATTAAATACTATTATCTCGGGAAGGAATTCTAAAATCTTCCTGTATTTCGTGGGCTGGGGGTAAAGGTATACTCCATACATCTTGCACCCGATTATATGCTGCAGTCAAAGGTGCCCGTCTCTCTACTTTCACCACGGACTGTGTTGCTGAAGCGAGCTATAAGAGCACTCTCTACCATTCATTCGTCTCTAGGAATTAACGATGAGTAACTTAACTACAGTTGCTGTTTTTGGAAATCACCTTTTCAATATTCTTCCTATGTATTCTTAAGGCTAACAGTTTGTGATTATTGGATATTTTTCCTTCTAAAATCTAACCTGTTTAATCACAGTGAATCTTGTGGGTTGAAACATATTAATTGAATTTTGTTCAATCCATAGCTTATATTTATAAAAGTAATTTCATCCGAATTCACTCAGATTTTAGCTTCAGACTAGTTATAGTGTACACTGAAAGTAAATGATAATCTAATTTTTATTTTTGATATTTCAATCATATTTTTGAACAAACTAGACCAGAATAAAGATGTTTAGCACCCTAACCCCTTCATTTATAATCTTAAAACATTGTTCTCATTAGTTGGTCATTAAATAAGATCTGATAAATAGGCACGTGAGTGTCAATACAGTACAACCTCTTAAATTTAATGGCTTGTATTAGGGGCATCTTGAGGATAACTTTTTATATCTGGTGTGAACACCTAAGGGGAATGGTCATGATTTTTCTTCGAAAATAACTGAGGAATACTGCGAACCATTAAAATTACAGGAGAAGCATACGGGTTCAAGGGATAGTTTTTAGCACATTTTCGTATGAATTCTCTTTTAATCAAGAGTGGAAGAGCAAGTTAAAACTGTGCCCCACATATCTTTTTGGTTTTAGATTCCAATGTTTACCATAGTGACTCTGATGATGTTAATGTATCAGCTTTTTCTTTTTTGTTCTAAGTTGGTGAGGCTGTCCTAGTGGCAAATTCATTGCATTTTATAGAAAACGTGTAGGGTTGATTCTCAATATTAGTTCATGTGCGAAAGGAAGACAATTTCTTTCTCTCATAAGATGCTGTCTTGCATAAAAGATGAACACATTGTCCCATATTCTCATAGACTCCAATCAGACATCCCCAAATTTTTGTATCATATGTCTGTTGAATGTGATAACGGAGTATATCAAATGGATCTCTTCGTGTATTGTTAAACCATCTTTTTTCTCTTGGCCTTACTGTATTTCTGTCTCATTATAATTTCTTCATAATTTCAATTATATGTGTCAAACTGTTTCTTTATCCACTATTTTTGCATCTTAAATTCACTGCCATGCATTAAGAATAACCTTTCTTAATTCAATGTTTGAAGCACAATTAGCATTTTACCCTGCTCAGTTCAGGATGATGCAAAGGAATGCTTACCCTATCTGCCACCCATTAAATTATAGAGAGTGATAAGAGCATGGAGTGTGCTCTGCTAGCAATTTCATTTTGATTTTTTAAGGATATTTTAGATCAGGGATGAGATGCGGCTGTGGAAATGTATGTGGCAAATTAAAATCTTACAGCCATTAAAATTTATGAGGTTCTTCTGTACCAAATGGAAATTTTTCTTTATCATTAGATGTGTTATAATTATCTTCAATGTGGTGTAAATAACTTCATCAGTAACATTTATTTCAATCCATTGAGGAAATGCATGGTGATTGAATGAATTCCTCTGGGGTAAGTCCCTGATTTATGTCAGAGATGTGTTATAAAAACTTGGATTTAAATTTAAATGACACAAATGTCATAGTACTTCATGGTTTCTGTGATAACAGAGGGGAAAAAATCTTTCCAATGCAAACTTCTTGATATTGCTTCGTAATGGCTTTCATTTCCGTAAATTGACATGATTGAGCTTTTATTTTTATGCACCGAGTATTTGCCTTATGGTTTACTGGATGGCAGTGACATTTGGGCAGTGGGGAATGTAAAGTAAGTGTTAAACCTTAAATTGTGTTGTAATCAAGGAACTGTTTCATTTCCATCAACTCCTTATCAGAAATGCTACTGTGGGAATTCAATTACCCAATGTATTCCTGTTATGCCATTCCTCCCTTGATCATTTCTGCTCATATCATGTGTGAGAAATGTGAGATCATACTACACATTGAAGTAAATGGATATTGTCTTTAATTGACTGCTAATAATGTTTAAAGTTCTTTTGTGACTGAGTGAAGCGAGGCCTGTTAACATATTGTGGAATATAAGACCTGAGCATTTTATGGTCACTGTCAATTAGGCTGCAGGAAATGGGTTTATAAATATTTATTTTTCTGTTTTTTCCTATTTTTGCATAACTAATTTCATGGCTCTCTTTAAGTTCCATTTACTGTTAAATTTACTGAGGAGAATTTGTCTACATTATGAACTTAATGTTACTCAAGTCACTCAGTGCATGATTTGATCATATTGGTGAGGTTGGTTCCAAAGTAAGGCTCCTGTTGAATGCCTCTGAAAATTTTACTGGGATGGAAATGGCTGTGTACTGCATAACACTTAGCAAGCATGGCGGAAGCAGTTACAAAATTTATCTGGTAAAATGATGCAGCAGGATTTGCTTCATGACCATGCTCATTTTTATTTTATTTTTAACTGAAGCACTGATAAAATAGAATCCATAATCGTATGCATTTGGCTCTGCAATTAGAGTAGCCTAGAGGAGTTCAGCATGTCATATGAATGTATAAAATCAATGAAAAGCCAACGTCCCTGTATTATATAATGTCTGCCTTAAAACTGACTGTCTAAACTGTCACTTGGCCACAAATTTTGCATTTTCGTTGCTGTGAATTCTTTAAATGTTCTTTTGGCTCTTCGATGAGGGCCTTAAAAGTCCAGTTATAGTTGTCAACATTCACAAATGAGGTTGACTCACATATTAGTTTTAGCTCAGCTCAATTATTGTTTCATTGCTCATCTTCCTTTTGTTTCACAAGGTTGAGCACATTATATCCAGTACAAAAATCTGCTATCATTCCTTATGCTTTGTTTAGTTTTTGTCGTCATGTTTGAAACCTCTTGAATTATGCCAATATATTTGAATTTTAAATGTCCTTATTAATTTTTATCAAGCCCATTCCCAATAATGTGTTTTTAGTGTAGCATGGAGGCCATTTTCTAAAAATTTCTGACAAAATAGGTTTTCTTCAAGCTTCCTTTTGTGGGTTCATTCCTCATTGAGACACATAAGAGATTCATATAATATTTTTCCTCATCATTCATTATGTTTCGGCCATTTTTTTTTAGTTTCTCTTGAAAGTCTTTGTTAAAGATAAAGTTATTTAAATTTCAATAAATTAATTGTGTTAAATTTTAGCAGATTTTAAGCTGCTTTCTGTAATTAATTAATCCTACCTTCAATATTGAGTCACAGGGTAATGCATATTGCATTTGATTCTTACTCCTGAAAACTTAGTTTGTTGTAAAATATTTAATGATACTTCTTGAATTGTTTTTCCCTTGCCTGCTGAAAGATGATCTTGTTTTATTCATATCTTTTATGTCTCCTTTTTAACTTGGTTGTAATTTTTGAGTACCTACTTCTAAAGGCTATCAAGTCTGTGCAAGGTTGGCAAATTCTACTGAGGACATGTCTTTTCACTTCTAAGTTTGGTTGAGTCATGCTTTAGAATGGCATAGATTTGTGAAAATAATTGTTTCCTTGTTCATGCATTCACCATGGTTTTAAGACCATTTACCACACACAACAGTGATAGCCTATTTTGTGTTGGATTAACAGTAATGCCCATGAGAAAATATTGAATTTGGTATTAGAAAGGTGTTTTCTTCAAGTTTTTTTTACATTTTTATTCATATGCCTCTCAGAAGTTATCGATTGCTTATGTAGGGATTTTATTATTTTTGGGCTGGTGTTATTTAAAAAGCACGAGTGAAAGGGACTGCTGTGGTAATCTTTTGGGATGAAGGCATCCATGATTAGAGGGCATTCTCTTGATATTGTGGCTCTCTTTGTGCCCATGAACATATTTTTTCCTGTTAGCCTGAAAAACAGCAGAATAGCTTTAATCTAACCCTTTTCATTGATTACCATGTAATCTGTTTGTTTTATTTTTTTCTTTTGAACCTAGCTGTTATATTGAGAACAATACATGAGGGATAATTTAACCACCTGTGTGGGTTATTGCGTGCACAAACGATGAGTTGTAAATTCACATTTGGTGAGTGATCATTCATTGCATCCAAACTTGTTATCCTTAATGACAGTTGTGGTGCAAACATTGTTTTGATGGCAAATGCACAACCATTTGACATGCTGAATACCTCTTTAAAACCTGATTATCATCTTGCTTCTAATACTTTGAGCATGAATAGCCATGAATTGTTTACCATTCTAATATCCATTTGGATGCTAGGGACAATTTATCAGAGACCAATTGCTCTGAAGCTTTATTTATAAATTTCTCCAGGAACAGCTTGTTTTTAGAGTTCCACATGAGCTTTCTATATTGTTAAAATTGGTTTTGATTGATATTGGCTGTTAATTTTTGTTTTAGCTTTCAATTTTAGTTTTCCTTCTGTCCCTTATGCAGAAAATTCTCCTGTTTAGATCATATTTTCCCCTGTCCTGAACCATGTTATTTGATAAGATCAGATTTATTTAGTGTCTTGCTTTAATTGAAGCTAATTTTTTTGGCATATTATTATTGCTCTTGTATTACTGTTGCAGAGTTGACTTGTGCTTGGCTATGATAACAAGCTTAACTTTACAAATCATTGACTTCCCTTCCATGTAGAGCTGTGATATTTTTTTCTGGACTGCAAAATCCCTAACATTTACTGAAAGAGCTCGCACATTTGAATTAGACGTGTTGCATTTGCTTTTACATTTATGCCATGTTTTTGTGAAAAGGAGTAAATTTTTGTCCGTGAATTGCCTCATCTTATGGTAAAATTGTTTATTTATTTCAAGCCAAATGTTACTAATTTATTAAATTTATAATTTAATTTCATATGTCTTCGTTTTTAGTGAGCATATTTGAAGAGTAAAATCCATTTCAAATATCTTTGTGCTTTGTCTTTGTGTGTTTTTGCAATCATCTGAGCATCCCTACTCTTTTGGGGTTGGGGAAGTAGGACGAGTGATGGGAGCCCTGGTTGTACATTGCCTGAATGCACGATTACATGGAGGGGCTGATTGGGGGGAGGAAGTGGAATACCTCCACCTCTCGTCAGGTCAAGCACCAGGACAACATGGACCTGTGAACAAATGCTTGATGACTCAGGGTGGTGATAATCCTGGCTGCCGATCATATAGGAGCGTAAAGTGAACGTGATGGAGACTTGAGAAATTTCCCAAGGATGCACTCAGCCCACTAATTTCTCATTAGCCCTTCACAATTCATGCCCTGGAAGTTCTCCCCTGACTCGATGACGAAGACACAAAGACATTTGAAGTGGATGATAATTGGCTAGAAAAAAATTGTTTTCTAATTTAGATCTCAGGTGTTTCTTTTCTGCTAATAACTCTTAGTTTCAGTAATTAGTTTGGAAATTTTCATTTTCTTATAGAATCGTAGATTGTTCACAGCTGAAGCGTAGACTGATGAATTTGGGATTAGATTGCTAGTCCCAGGTAAGGTTTTGTTGATTTGCATTATTTGGAATGATTGCCTGCAGTTCAAATTAAAAGATTTTGCCTGTTTTGCACTCCTTTCCCAGGCAGATGGCAATAGCTCCCTTCTCCAGAATAGCACCTGTACAAGATTACTCTAGTGATGGGGACTCGGAGGATGATTAAGAATGCAAAATGAGTTCAGTATCTTCACCGTAGTCAGTCTCTGAAAGGCCTGTTTGACAGTGGGAAAGTTGCTGTTGAAAAGTTGATTTTCATAGTGATATATATACTGGACAAATTGAGCCTTTCAAAGGTATCGTAATTAAAGTATTTTCTTGATAATCTCCTATGTATTTTGAATTAATATATTTCAACGAGTGACAGTGAAAGAAATGAGTGAAAGTATGACTTTTTTTTACCAAAAGGCTAGTAGTGGTCCAGTGCACCTTGCTAGTTTTGTGTACCATTTCCAGGGTTGCTAAAGCATAAATTTTATTGAAGATTAGCTATATGAGCCGAATTGTAGCTATGTTTTATCCTTATCTCCATTAGTTTATGTCAAGTACAAAAATCTCACTGTATGTACAAATTTGAAAGGTTTGTTTTTGGTTGGCCACTTGATGTAAGAGGATTGATTTTTGTTAGATACTTCGTGGGTGATTTCATTTTATACATATATTTTTGTGATGTTTTTGGAAGTCTAGTCTTGAGTTGATTGATTCTGTACTGAGGACAAACATTGATGAAAATCATATTGAGAAATTTTGTGTTTTCCAAGGTTGTGTAAGTTTTCTCTGCAAGAAAAATTCTGTTAATATCCCTGCTTGTTTTCATTTTTAAATATTTACTTGGACTTGTTTTTACTTAAAGTAAAAATGTTGTCCTATTAAGGGAAAATCAATTTATTGTAACTATTGTAGAGAAGAGCGAGATTGTTGCATATATGCCCAGTTACTCCAAAAAGAGTTTGTGGTCATTTAAAGTTGTTATTCTAATATATAATAATGCATAGATAAATGATTATATATATACATAAATATATATATTTCAAAAGTAACAGAGGAAGGCACTTTAATGCAAATCACAGAGGCTTGGAAAGAATTGGTTTTTCAGTCCGTCCTCTCTTCTAATCTTAATTTTCCACCTTCATGGTCTTCCTGCTTACATGTTCATCTTGTATGTACATAAAAAATATATGCATATATGTGACAGCATGCTTGCACATTTGTTGATGTTGTGAACATCAGCTAGTACTAATATAAACAGGTTGTCTCATATATATTTAATTCTGGGTGTGGTCAGTTTGCTTTTGGTAGATTCAAGGATTTTTACCTAATGTTTATCAGTCAGTCCCAATCACATTTGTCTCTAAGAGAACAGTATTTTAATAAGTGATTATGTTACACATTAATCTCATAGATATATAAATATATCAGAATTAGCTGTGTTTATTTTTTCATTTTGAGTTATATAAGCTTTGAACTGAATAATTGTGCTAACATTTTGTAGTCAGATAGAGGGAATGCCTGCTTCTTTTATAGGCTATGTTATCATTTGGGTGCACAACATGAGAGTGTCCACCTTATATATCATTGGGTGGCTTTTTATCTTCCAAAACTGAACTTAGTTGTTAAGTGTGACCGAAGTGGAGTTGAGAAGTGCAGATCGATGGGTTAATTGAATGTGCCAGTGGTTTGCTACTTAACAATTTGTATTTCCAAAAATGTTGCTACATGGTCTGTTATATAATTTCTTAAGCATGTGAAATAGTGGGATGTTATATTAAATAAATTATTTGTTAATAGAGTTGAATATGTTAATAAAATTTATTGTTAGTGTCACAATAAATCATTCTATTTATTGTTCGCATATCCATTATGCTTAGGGAAATAAACTTCTAATGACTCCCCTTGGAATTGTATGCCGTCTCAGTTATGATGAGATGAACCTCTACATTAGCCTATGCCAGAGATGGGCCATTGTGAAAATTACCACAGTATTTTACGTAATGTACCGCAACCGCAGAAAATTACCATAATTTTCAATATTATTCACCTCCATCTCAGATATTTTTCATACTGACATGTTCCAAACATATTATATTAAGCCATTGTATTGCGTATTTGATACAACCTTAATTAAAAATCAAGGTTGTATCAACTGCAACTCATTTGTGGAATATTTTTACTTGCGGAATATTTTTGGGGCTAATGTTGTTATGGCTTGAATACAAATTTCTCTTGCGTTGAAATATGAAAGCCAAATTGCGTGTGGGCTGCCATATTTGTTTTGAAATTTTTTATACATCTAACACATTAATGTAACAATTGTAATGGTTTAAATGTTGTGAGCCCCTTGCTATTGCTATTGGCTTTCCTAATTAAGGTAGTTTGAGCGAGATAGTTCCCTAGCCATAATGTAGACCATATTCGAATTATACGTTCTAACTTTAGCAGCTGTAGGAAGCATAAATTAAGTATTGTACAATCATTGGTTCAATAATATACTTTTATGTGACTGATCTTCTAAGTAATTGAGTGAAAATATGTATATATAAGTCTTTAATTTTTTCCGTCCTCAAAATAAACCTTGTCTGCAAGTTTACGCTGGAATTTCAATTCCTAATGCACCCCCATTACCATTAAAAGGGGTTCAATTTTCTGACGATTCCTACCTCATTCTGGCATGCTCCTAGACCACTTGGGCACGACATTATTTTAAAAAGAGTTGAGAAAAAATACAAATTTGCTCGCTGTTAATATTTTGATGAGACCTAAGTGATAGAAATTCCTCATTTTTTTTAATTAGGCGCCTCTGGAATGCATATACATACCATTTCCTATGTAAAAGGGCTAGTATTATTTTCTCAAAAGTAAGTAGTGTGGTAAGGGGCTGATATTTTGGATCTTTGGAAGGGTGAGATTATTTTTTTTATTGTAATGAGACCAAATACATTGATTTCTAAGTGATGTCAAACTACCTTAAAGGTCCAATAGCTATTGATTACAAAAAAATTAAAAATTACTCGACAATTAGAATGAAAATTACTGTAATTTACCCATCTCTAGCCTCCTCCACCCTTATCATTTGGTCTCTCTGTTGTTGATACGTTGGTCTGTCAGCCATTGGTGTCTGTGTGAAACATGACCATGGCTGGATTTTTACACACGAAAATGCATTTTTTTAATTTCATAAGCATTTTAAGATTCTATTTTCAAATCGAAGGATATTATTTGGGGGAAATGAACTTCTTGTGAACTTCTTCCCACTTTGGAATAACATGTTGTCCTTGTAATTGTTGGATGAACTTCGACATTAGCCTCCACCCTTTATTGCTGTTGATGTGTTGGTCTGTCTGATTGGGTGTCCGTGAGAAATATGACAGTGTCTGGATTTTTTTAGATGAAAATACATTTAATTTCAAGATCCTTCAAAATTCACTTAAAGAATTATTTTTTCAAGATTCTATTCTCAAATGTAAATTAAATATTTGAAGAACAAGTTAATGCAATGATTTGTTTTTTAAATTGATAACCACAATCCTTCCAAATCCATTAAAGGTGAACCAAACATGGAACCTTGCTGTCAGTGAGAGGGATGATGATTAATTAATTTCACAGAAAAATCCCCTCATAGTCAATAGTCACATTTACATGGTACATACTTAGCAAATAGTTAACCCTTTGAGTGTGGCATGACCTGATATCACGTCACGGTTGGGTTTACGCTGGTGCTGATGACATGATATCACATCAAGAGTACTGTGAGTGTTTCAGCTTTCACTAGGGAACTTTCACTAAGCCCCCTAGCGAAAGCTGGAATGCTCACGCTACCCATGACGTGATATCATGTCATCAGCACCGATATGGTTACGATGGTAGATACGAGGTGGTAAAATAGAGAATGCTTCCCTTGAAGCAGTGGTGAATAGTATGATTAGCAAATGTGTTAAGTGGGGTGAATTTTCCTTCATTTGAATTATGCCTGTGAATACTTCTTCTCCTGGGAAAGAATTCTTGTTATTTATTTTGCTTTATGTATGTAATAAGAGCGGTGTTTCCTTCGGTGGATGAATTTCCAATTTTGTTGGTGCATTCGGTGGCCCTTATACAGAATTGCAAAGGCTTCACAAGTTAATGATTTGTGATAGCTTCTGAATAGAAATACATATTTGGGTCACTTGTGGCTCCCCATGTCTGTGGACCTCTCTTTTCAAAAGTAATTAGACCACCAATCATTCTCTTAAATTATTTGGAAACATACTGGTCATTCCTTAATTTTGCATTTTTTATTTAAACTTTATCAAAAAGCTGTAACTTGTTACTGGATTCTGGTCTTATCTTGGCTATGCAAATATCCTTGACTGATTGATGGACAGCTACTCTTGAACATCTTAAGATTGCTCTGAGCAGATTCTGTGATAATATTCTCACCAATCCACTATCTGCTGAAAAGATAATGAAGCTACTGGCAAAGTTTTTGTGTGTGACTGGGTCTTGAGCATTTTAGGCCCAACGTTTCACCAGCATTGAAACAAGGGTCTTCAGTGGTGAAGTGATTGTTGCCGAGAAATTGTTGCCTTTTATATCATGGAGCCAAGAGGTCTCAGTTAATCATCTTTTTGTTGAAGAGTCACAATTGGTCACAGCATAGCTCACTGCATCTGATTGTCCTGCTAGGAGGAATTTCGAAGAGAGGAAAAGCTGGTAGCTATTGTCGAGGTTAAAAGTCCTTGTTCTCTTTGCGATCTCTATTGATTCACAGATTTAGCGGGGTAGATAAAATGTTTTATGGCTATCACCTGTGTCTTTTCAAAATAAAAAATAATTTTTTCTGTCCTGTTTGAGCCCTGAATCGATAGAGAATGGAAAAAGAAGTAAGACTTTCAATCTCGATGATGGGTACCAGCTTTCCCTCTCTTGCAAATTCCTCCCCCACCAGACAATCAGATTCAGCGAACTCTGCCATGACCAACTTTGACTCTTAGACAAAAAGATGAATACATGAGACCTCACAGCTCCACAGTGTAAAAAGCAATAATTTCTCAGCAAAACACTTCACCCTTGAAGACGCTCACTGCAATGCAGGTGAAATGTTGGGCCTTGAATACTCGAGATGCTGTCAAACGCTAACATTTTGCCTGCACCTGTCAACAGCTGTGAAAGCTCACATTCCAGAATAAGTTAATGAGGCTGTTGGCTTATGATTTTTGGTTGGTTGGTTACTGAAAGTGGTGACCGATACCTAAGGTCATTTGTGCCATGTAAGATCGATGGGTGGGGTAGGCATTTCTTTGGGATTGGAGGAAGCCAATGCAGTGTTGGTAATGGCCTGATCTCAATGAAGGAAGTCCAGGACGATGCTGTGGGTAATGTAATTGTGTATGTACAGTTATTGAGTTCTGTGCTTGAAGTGCTTCCATATGGCACCCAAATAGGGTTTGGGATTTGATGAAAAAAATCTTTGCCACTGTGTGTATTTGAGCTCTGGATTTCATGATGGGAAGCCACTTAGCCACCACCTCAACCTGATCCCCCATAGGCTTCTTCCATTGAGTGACTAATAAATTCTTTTTGAAATTCATGTCTGATGATTGTGTTGCAACCTTCCTGTGCAGACTCAAACCGTGGTCCTTCACTCTAGTTCTTTCAATTTACTATTACTTGGCACCTGTCCTTTCATACGCGTTAGATCTATTACTCTTTTTTTTCATTGTTTTAGGAAAGTTAATTTTCCTTCCTCTCATTATTGACCACATTTGTTGGTAATTCATCAACTAAAATTCTCCTCCAGCTCCATAATTCATGATTACTATTGATTTAAGTGGAAGAGTTGAAGGTTGACAGCCTTTCCAGTTCATGAGCTGAGTTTTACCTACCCTGCTTATGGTTATAATACTCATCTGGCCAATTTTCAGGAAAAACATACACATTATAGGTAACCTCTTTCCCATAGGCTCCTACATAGATTTGATTTGAGAATACTTTAATGATTCAACATCTCTACCTCAATAACATAAGAGTATGCAGTCACTTTTATTATTGCAATGAAATATACTAGCATTATATCCAGGTTAGTCGTCATAGCTAAAACAATGTCTGCTATGTCGGACTGCCTCCAAAGAATGAGAAATAGGGATTGAGTACTCTTGTATTTTCCTAATGCCTGTAAAATTGAATTTGATTTAACTCTTCTCAGAGGAAAATGACATTCCAAAGATGAAATCTTTTCTGTTAAAATTTACCCTAATCACGTCTACCTTTAGGGTCATGAAACTTCAGTTGATCAGCTCAGCATACAGTAATAATAATTTTTATTCATCCAGAGTCATACAATGTATGTATAGGAAAAGTCAAAGACAATAATTATGGTACATAAATCACAATTCATTCAGATACTCTGATTCAGAGTAAAAGCATTTCTCAATAAGGTATTCATATGTTTTTTTTTAAATCAATTAACAATAGTGATATCTTTAAATCTTTTTGGTAACTTATTATAGATTTGTATGGCCATTTTCTTTGGTCCCTTGGAGTGGGTGTCAATGACTGATCTCTCAACGTGTAAATCTCTCTTTCTTCTTGTATCATGGAGATGATACAAGTCATTGTCGAAAATTACTGATGTTCCTTTTAACAAAAGTTAGAATGTGGAATAAATAAATACAAGGTACAGTAAGGATTTAAATTTTTTTGAAAAGGGGCTTGCAGGTTTGCCTAAAAGGGACATTTCCTACAATCCTCACAGAACATACCTTATAATTTTTTATTTCATAGTTGACCAATCTTTTTTGAGCATAAATTTTGTGGTCTTTAAAAATTTCTTTGAAGTAATCGAGTTTAATGCCTAATTTAATGAGATTCCTTGGGATAGTTTTCAGGGAAATTGCTTGTGTGATAGATATTGGCCTAACTTTGTGGAACCAAGTCATGATAGTAAGGCCGAAAACTTTGTGTGTACCCAGATAGCAAAACAAGCCTGCAGCAAGGTTGTCAGGACAAGGCTGGAAGCTTGCAGCAAGCTTGCAATTGAAAGCTTCAACCTTGCTGCAAGCTCACTAATACCCATGAATCAAGCTAGCTGCAAGTTTCATGCAAGCTCTGTGCAAGTTTCCTGCAAGGTTGAACTTTGCAGAAAGCTTGCCTAAACTTGTTATGACAATATTGAAACTTGCTTCCAGATAGGAAAGCAAGCCTACAGCAGACTTGTCCTGCACCGCGCATGCTGCACCAAGTTGTACAGATATTGCCAATGTTGGCATGGTTACAGCAAGCTTGCTGCTAGATTGGTAATATTGGTGAGCTCTATGCAAGAATTATGCCATATTGCAGCAACCTTGCATGCTACGTGGGTAATTAGCTTGCAATGTAATTGCTTAATAAGTATTCCATGTAGACATTGAGAATGGCAATCAATTGCTAAAATAATGACTTCAATGAATGATAAATGTGGAACGGCATGGTGATGGGCCATTCTGAATATTACCATGGTATTTTATGTACTTTACCACAGCTCCTGAAACTTACAGTAATTTTCAAAATGTTCTATTCTGTCTCAAATATTTTTCATACGGAGATATTATAAACACATATTATTTTAAGTCAAGTCTATATAAATTTAATACAATCTTAATCATTAGTAAAGGCATGTCCAACACATTAGTGGAAAATTTTTACTTATGGAATATTTGTGGGGATATCATTGTCAATGGTTTGACCGAAAATTTCTCATGCCAAAAAAAGAATGCCGAATGGCATTTGGGCTTCTGTGTTTGTTTTTAAATTTCCTTCATTTATAGTGCATTAACCAGGCAATAGGAATTGTTTAAATGCCTTTAACCCCTTGCTGTTGCCATTGACTTTCATATTAAATCCTCTAACAGCTATTAATTGCAGAAAATTAAAATTACCAGAAAATTTCGGTATATAATTTGCATAAATTACTGTACCATACCACAGTAATTTACCACCACATGTGATGTACGTCAGTAATTTTCCTCCATTGAAAATTGTGGTAATTTTCCTGTCTCTAGATAAGGACTACACTATTGGTTTTATCATCATGATTTCTCAGTAGTGAAGCTTCACTGAAATTGATTGCATTGTGTATTTGTACTTCACGAATTAAAAATCCATTTTATTGGAGGAGATAAAAAAGAGGCACAGTTTAAAGTGAGAGCAATGTCTGTTCCAGATATTTTAGCATCCTTGAAGTGTGCAACTGCTGCGGCTTGATTGCGGGAAGTTACCTCTGCATCATTAGAAATTCACTCAAGAAATAATAGTAATTGTGCTATTTTTTGACTTTATGGGTAAATCAGCTATGATATAATTCTACTGTTGAGGCCTATCAGAAAGGTATGCTAACTTTTTACACAGGCCTAACCCTATATCTTTCAGGGTATTGGATGCACCTCATTTCTTGATTTTAAGGATAACTTTTCAGGAATTTCAATAATAATCCATGTAAAGCTGTTACACTTTTATGTCATAACACATTAAATGTAATTAACATGCTGAGATCTGTGAGATTTAGTGATAATTTAAATCCAAGTTGAACTTCATTTCAATAATTTATTAAAAATACATTATATGAGTCTCTCATAATAAATAAAAGATACACTCCTATTATGAAAGGAGTGTATTCATCCAATAAAGATATGTCAGCATAGATATACGACGCCCAACTCTCATTTGTTAAATGCCCTTTTTAATGGCTGTACAGAATATCAGAAAGATGAGATATCCTAAAGGCCAGCACACACCTCAGGATAAGTGTGCGCTGGGCTCAAGAAGATTTTTTTAGCGTCATTTCTAATTTTAAGTCTACTCCATAACATTGTTATCAATTGCTAATGATGAATCATTCATGTAGGTGGCTTTATCATTAGACAACAGCTTTGGATGCTAGATGCCTAGCCATTGCTAGTACTTATTTTAAAATGCTAATTGAAAGTCATGTTTAATTTTATCAATAGATCCGTAATTTTAGGCTTGTTATATGTTACAGACTACACTAATGGGTTATTTAATCCCTATTCTCATGATTATTATTAATCCATGAAATGGCACCCATAAGTATCAGTTGAACTTATTTATTGTAATTCATGGATTTCAAGACAAGTTGTCAGTAGTTATCATTCTTTGCACCCAGATCAACAGGAAAGATTCCGGAAGATGGCATCATTGACCAGTCAGGTAGAGAGCAAATAGCCGAAGGACTACCAAAGTTTACCCCTCAGCCGATATCCTGCCAATCCCATTTGATCTGAAGATGCCTTCAGGAAAGGGGGAAAAATTGTTATTTCTGGTTTGCAGACCTACACAACTGAATTCATCGGACAAGGAACCTAACTGTTTGAGATGCTGAGGAAGGTTTCACTCTGTTGGAGAACCTCGATTAAGGGACTGTCCTTTATGAGCGTCTTCTATTGATTGTGAAATCATGTCGATTTCTTTCACACTTTTCGATATAACCCATCCACAGTTTCAACTTCAAAGATGAAAATGAACCACGGTTTGAACATTTTAAGTCAGAACAAAGCTTCAGATTCAGTAAATGGCCAGTCTGTCCCAGTGACCAACTGTTGATCCAATATTCTACAAATTCCACTTCAATCTGAAGATGATCCCTGAAATGGGAGCTAAATCATGGCCCATAAACACAAATTCACATTTTAGAATTCTCATTAATTGGAGCCGTAATCAAAGGTTCCTCCTCCAAGGACAGTTTCATGAAAGCAATACGACTATCAGCATATCTTTCTTTTTAATTTCCTTTTCATCCACCTATTTAAACGCTGGCAAGGATAGGGTTGTGGTATATCCTTAAAAAGTCGGAATATCCTGAATCATGGTGTATAAAAAAAATAAGAGCTCTGGCATGGAAAGAAAATCGGCATGTGTCCTAAATTTAATTTGATCAGTTAAAAAAAAGAAACTAGCCCAAAATTCTGTTGCATTTATTTCCAACATTTTTACTGTACATCATTACTGGGATGGAGAGCAAGACAAGCAAGGAAGTGCTTGGAATGGTTTGTGAGGAACTGAAACGTCTGAATGATATTAGGTAGAGGAAAAGAAGGCGATTGTAAGGGTTAATGAGGGGTTTCTTAGAGCTGTGGTAGAGAGGACATTAGGGAAGGCGAAGGAAATTAATGTATTTCGTGCTCAAGATAAAGATGGGTAGGACTTATGCCAATATGCATAAACAATATTTACAATCGGTTGATAGGGTCCTGCACAGGTGAAAATTTTGTGGATTTCTCCCTTTCTCACTATCTCATTTTAACCCACCCTAAAAGGTTAATTACCCTACTAAATCATTACTTAACTTCTCACATTATTTTATAGTAAATTTGACGAGCAACTGGATAAACTGCTGCCCCACTCTAAGAAAAAAAAGGTTATATGTGTTTTCTCAGATTAACTGTTATCACCTTGAAATTGAGCTTGTTTATGGATAACCTATCCTTTGTTTACCTCACAAAAGGTGACTCTGTTTATATTTTGCCCAGAGAGTTAGCCTGTTCATACACAGCCACAAGTTTGAAATGAGTAACATGTGAAAATTTACAAGCCCCTGTTAGAACTACCATTCTTCTTTCACCTCATGTCACCTTTATCAGGGTGATTATTCTGTGCAATTTGAAATAAATATGTGCAGAAATATGATTTATGCTCACTGAAAAAAACTGCATCGTTGCACAAGGTGTCATATTCAGAGAAATGAGATTTGTTGAGGATGTACGGATGTTTAGAGCTAGATGTTCAAGTAAATAATTCATGTTTTTCTGAGTGTAATTTTTCATCAAAATATTTTTACATGTAGAAGAACAACTTGCATAATTTCATTTTTTATATTAGACTTGCAAATTATTAATATCTAAAAACAAACATTGTCATTGCTTGTTAATAAAAACATATTGATGTTTTGAATTTTTACCTCATTCTTATATGATAACCTTACGAAAGGGTGTCTGGTAGATCATGATAAATTGGTTGCCAAAAAGCATTTTATTAATGGTTACAGTGAATCCTTGTAATGAAACTGAAATTCATCCATTTTCAAAGTTTGGACCAATGAGAAAGGCTGTGGCTGACTTTGTTCAGTGAATGGTAGTTTACAACGATGAAAATTGCTTTCATCTGCATTGTGAGGTGGCAAGTTTACCATACCTATGATGAATCGACTTAATGATATTAACGTTTTTTGTATTGTTTTCATTATTTCCATTCAGTAACAGTTCAATTAACTTGAGTATTCAGGTAAAGGTATTTTATCGACTAGGAATGATAAAGTCATTTGAGTTTTTATAAAAGTGAGTGGAAGAAGAAAACTCAGACCTTCAGTCCACTGTTTAATGCAATAGAAAACACCTTTTTGAGCTTTTTTGAATTAAGAGTAGACACATTGTTAATATTTGATTTTCTTATAATTTCATTTTATACGTACAATTACATTCACCGTACAAATAATAACTGTTTATAATATTATTACGTCGTCATAAAACTGGATACCGATACACGCATTTATGTACATTCTTTCTTTTTATATATGAGAAATTGCTCAGTCTAACACTCCTCAATTTCTCATTCATCTATCCCCTTTTCTTTAAATTTTATTTATTTAACACATTATTCAACATTACATTACACTTCATTATCCTTCAGTCAAACCTAGTTCTTCTCTGTGTTTTACAAATGATGCTAATGGCAACCCTTTGGTGAAAATATCAGCTACTTGACAATGAGTAGGGATATAATGAACATCTAACATCTTCCTATTTACAAAATCTCCAACAAAATTGTATTTTACATCTATATGCTTCAGTCTCTTTTGATCCCATTTTGACCAAGAATTAATACAGGCTTGATTATCACCATATATATTAAAATTGGGTGTTTCACCTCAATTTTCAATTCAACTAGTAAATTATACAACCAAAGCAGTTCAGCAGTAGCTGAATCTAGGGCATAAAACTCAGCTTCAGTAGATGAAAGTGCTACTGTGCGCTGTTTTCTTGAAGCCCAAACTTTGAAAATATCTCCAAAAATTTTGAAAACATAGCCTGACACAGACTTCCTATAATTATGATTAGCATAATCTGCATCTGCATACCCAACAACATTGCTATCATTAAGACCTTTGAATAACAACCCATAATTTTTAGTTCCTTTTAAATAACACAAACTCTTTTTAAACCAGTCCACAGAGCTTTAGTTGGTTTGGTTTGATATTGACCATAAAAACTAATTGCTGCTGCAATATCCGGCCTTGTTGCTACACAAGCATACATAAGACCCCCTGTTAATTCTCTATATCTACTATGTTGAATTGGTTATGATTGAACATCACAAAATTTGCCAGTTGCCAAAGGAGTATCTCTTGGATTTGCTATAACCAGATTAAATCTCTCAAGTAATTTTTCAATATATTTAGTCTGACTCAGAAACATACTTCCCTCTCTTCTTTCAATCTTTATACCCAAGAAATAGTTTAATTCACCAAGATCTCTTTTTAAATGCTTCTCTTGATTTGTTTACTGTGCTCTCAATTGACACCTTTTCATTACTTGCAACAATTATATCATCTACATACAACAATACATAGTCAATAGTAGAGCTTATACATCTTACATACAAACATTTGTCACTTACACATTGCTTATAATTAAGTTTGGTAATAAACTCATGAAACCTAATGTTCCACTCCATAGGAGCCTGACATAAATGCTGAATACATATTATTATTATGCTTAAGTATTTTGCACCAAAACTTGAACTCAAGAATGCCAGGTTTTGGGAAATCAATCAAATATTCAAATATTGGGCGATGGAAGGAGACATGAGAAAGTCAGGGTCCATTGTCCTACTTGGACTATAAACAGTTCCTGAAGACCTTGGAAGATATTAGAGTGGAATGCTGTGGGCCCACAGTAATGCTCCACCGAAAGGCACTCATAAGACAGACCTGAAAGGACTTATGTGGGGCTGGCTTGTTCTACAAGGTAAGAAAATCTCCAATATACCACCACAGCATTTCAAATTTCAAGACGAAGAAAATAAGCTACCAACATAGTTGTTTAAATTACCAACCCTGAGGAAATTGATTCATTTACTGTCCAAAATTTCCAGAGTTGAAAAATTGAAGACATATGGGAAAAATACAATAGCTTACGAATATAATTTTTACTAAAATAGATCATACAAGTATTAGGTCAAAAGTATTATAGAAGTGCATAACATAATTATCGAAAGAAAATTACCATCATTAAGTCACATGAATCACATTAGCGACCAGATACTGCTATTAATCCCAAATAACGTTACTTTATCCATGGAATTGATTAGTTAATGCTTATTTTTGTATCTCAATACCAGTACTTGGGTTATTTATCCTCTCATAGTCATAATTAAGTGAGGGTTCATTAAGACTCACCGGGACATTTGGTTAAACGTTACGAGAAAATAGTTTACTGATGGAGAACAGTCAGACATAGACGAACATAAATGGCCCACTGGTTTTTTCTTTCGTAAAAGGTAATGTTAAACGAAATCGATGATGACCGTCGATTAACAAATTACGAGTTATCTTAATTGGGCATATTTCCCCATATAACCTAATGGTAATAACACAAAGGCAAATAAGTAAACTTCCCCATGTACGCTACTCTGACAGATTAAATAGACCGATATAGTAATGAATTTCAACAAATATTAGACTTGGTTTCAACCTCTTTGAAATTGCCGCACGACACAGGCAGACAGCTTACTACAGTTAGTTCAGCTTCACCACCAAGGAGGCGCTGTCGTCGATCCAGCGGAGACTGTGTAGCTATTTTTAAAATACACAATTCTTAATTATTAACTTGAGTATTCATTTTAATGTATTTATTAATACTTGCAAAAATTAAGCTCTTATTTAACTATTCTTGGTTTTATGTGAAGGATTGTCTGCTGCCGGAAATATGGAATTTGGCGCCCCACCTCCATGATTGAACTACTCCTTTTATTCGGCTCTTCGGCCGAAGGAATTCATTTATCAGTGCAAAGAGGTTGTGCTGGTTGTCGGGTTTTGGACGTGTTTATATCTTGATTGTGGAGAGTTGGATCATTTAACACTCTTTTAAAATACTATGGAAACAAGGTGACACGTACAGTGGATATTTGTGAACCTAGGATAATAAGGAGCACCCTGAATCTTCAAAATGGGTAAGTCGCCCTCTAAACCCGGCTAGCTATGTTGCATTGAGTTCTGGCAGGTTATTTTTGGAGAAATTTTACTGCGGTCGCGGAAGGATAATATAAGCCATTTTGTCCTCGCTTAGATTTAACCCTTTGGTTTACAACAAATATCTTCGTTTAGTATGAAAAGTAACACTTGGTTCGCGATTTGATTGTGAGCTTGGGATTCTATTATCCTTATATTTTCTATGGTGTGGATATACATATTTCACTGGCATTTTTGATGGTAGTTAGCGTGTATTTTATTTATTATTTACAATGGCCATGAAGTGTTTTCTTGTGTGCCCTTTGTGTGCGAAGTGCTTTTTACCTGTGAATACCGTATGTGATCGCCAACCGAGTGAAGTTATTATTACCGATGTTGGAATGCTTTATTTGTTCACAAATTGAATCGTTAGTATTATTCCGTATCGTTCCTCAATTAACATTTGTATCAGTGCCTCAGGAATAATCGGCTGTGTGAACCACAAGTGATCATTGATGAAAGATTTGCATGATAATTCTACGAATAAATCGATTCTATAGCAGGGGGCGTGGTGGACGGTGCGTCCTTACCGTACCTACTCTTTGATTCCCCTTTGCCTGACTCATCGTAGCCTAAAATGGCAGACCACGGAACAGGGATCGAGGGAAGTATTTTATTAGCATGCAGTTCGTCTCGACAGCGACAAATTAGTACCCATACCAGTCATTATTTCGTCATTACCAACCCCGCTAGTGCGCTTTGCAAGGGAATTGATTGAATGCTGGCGGAAACGCTGCAATCGTTTTGGCTTAAACGAAGCCTTTCCACCGAGTTGGCCGCAGACAAGTGAGGAATCTGGAAGAGGCGATCGTGCATGCATGTTGGATTTCATATTGATCAGAAACAGCGGCTACGGTGGCTCACCTCATGTGGCGTTACTTGTGATTTTCCGCCTTCAGCGTTTTCCTGTGCCTTTGTGTGATAGAGTCAATATGGGACCCGTTGCGCAGCTTGGAAATCAAAACGATGGTGCACCTTGTATGTCATTGCGCGTGTTATTATTAGCATTGATGTAGTCTTTTTGTAGTCCCCCGCTCCGCGAGATAAAGTTTACAGTTACCCTGGTTACACGATACATTAACCCGTACGAGTTAATGTACGAATGCATGAACGCGTGAACAGGGAAATAGAACCTGTTCTATTTGGTTCATACATTCGTTCATGAACTTGTACATGAACACGTACGGATTAATGTGTCGTGTAACCGGGCCTTTTGTCTTTGTAGTAACTATGATCCCGATGGGTCTTACGGGTCGTTTGCTTTCATTTTCATCCTCATGTTCATTTCATCAATGGGAAGCTTCGAGCACATATGCCATCACGGTTATGGTGAGAGGTTTAAAAATGGTTATTAGAAAAGCTTGCCTATCTACCTAAACTCCATCATGAGCGAATAGACTCTTAGATCTGCCCGTGACGGAAGCTTTACGAGATGTTGCAATTGCCCAAGAGCCTCTTGGCAGGTCACCCTGACCGCCCTACGAGCAGTGCGAGTTGGTTAGCGAAGTCGTGTTATATTTGCCCTTGATCTTCGACGGACACGAGTTTCCGCTGCAGTGCAGTATGCTGATTGGTGGTGGGAGAAATTATAAATCTTACAATGATGTATTGCGCTCACGAGAATATCGATGGTGCTCGCGTAATGATTGTTGTTTGTTTATGTTTCCATCCGCGACCTTGATAGTAACTATTCCCTTATTAATTACTCGTCAACTTGGGCGATGCGTTTCCGATTGTGTTTTTCTTATCTTCGACGCGAGTCGCTTTAGTTTGGCCATTCTTTGAGTGACTTGTCGGCGCTTTTATTGTTCGTATCCGAATGGCCATCCAGCCTGCGATCTTTTGAATGACGGAATGGAATTGAGGACGCTTGCGAACTCGCCCGCTCTGGTACCCTACCATTCTTCACCGCATCCGCTCTTTGAGGCAAGGGAAGCGTGTCTCTCCAGGCCCAATAATGCCTTTCTATCGTTTGTAATTCCGGCAGTCAAGTTGAAAGTAATATTTCATTCACCAACTCTTAAACCCATCAAGGCCCCCCCCTTGTGTTGTTTTTGTCTTCTCTTGGGGACGTGCTGTTAACGATATCGGTGCGATAAAAAAAATCCTTTTGGGCTTTAGAGGGATCATGTAAGGAAGGTCTTTGTGTTTCTTTCAAATTCCTTTATCTTCGAATTCCCGACTGGAATTTTATAAGAGTCTAAAGTGTTTTGTCGGCTTTTCCTTTTGGTCTTTAAGCTAAAGCGCGATAGAATTCATGTGGGAAACTCTTACCGAATTTTTGGTGGGGTATCGACCTCGATTGAAGGAAAATATAGATTCCAGACATTATTTACAAAGCATTTGCTGGTTTGTTTTTAGCTCCTACACATAAGTTGACTTCTGTTATCTATCTCTACTGGATTAATAGGAACTATCTAGAACGTCTGTATAACTGAGGGGTGTATTAACTCACTGAATCCATACATCCACACTAGGTGAAGTATTTACCTAAATCGCTTCGGTGGCCATTGATTTTTCTCGCAGCCCGTTAATCTGTTTCGTTTATGCCATGGTTATAATACATTGCGTATAGCATATATATATACATATATATATATAT
The DNA here is from genome assembly GCA_963169105.1 of Ceriagrion tenellum. NCBI lineage: Eukaryota > Metazoa > Arthropoda > Insecta > Odonata > Coenagrionidae > Ceriagrion > Ceriagrion tenellum. Next base: position 130,855,045 of record OY720633.1, read on the forward strand.
ATATATATATATATATATATATATATATATATATATATATATATATATATATATATATATATATATATATATATATATATATATATATATATACACACACACACACACACACACACACACACACACCTCTTCTGCTCCTCTTCTGTTCTCTAGAAATCCCGGGCATTCTAAGTGCCTATTCTTGCTGATTTTGATTTCCAATTCAAAGCTCTTTGTAGCAATGACGTGAGCCCTACATGAAAAACGGAATACATTTTTGCTGACCAAGAAGGATTTACTCTCTCGGCACAGTCAGGTTGATTTTTTTTATATCCCATTGGAACTGTCGTGTCATGGCATGAAGCGAAATTGGAATCAACGAAATTTCTTCTAAGAATTATGATCCATGTATAGTAATTGTCTTCACAAGTAAATTCCCTGGTGCCCGTAATCTATTTGAATATTTTAGGTAGGGTTTGCCATCCTGTTTTCTCGCGAAACAAAATAGTTAAGATGCGTACGTCTACATCTACATCTACGTGATACCCTGCGAGCCACCACGAGGGTGTGTGGTAGGGGGTGAAGATCACCAAACATGCACTATTGACATGCAACTAGGATATTTAATGGAGGCATGTTAGATAATATGGTCACATGCAGCTAGATGGCTAGTATCTACGTAATATGAAATGGATTATTGGTTGTTATTACATGCATCATGCACTACAGACTACTCTAACTATATTTCACCTACCTATCCCTTTACTACGCTGCCTATTGTTCTCTCTTATAGTACGAGGGAAAAATGACATATTAAATCTATCGGTACGACAATCTATCTCTCTAATTTTGTTAATATGATCAAACCTAGCATAATACGCAGGGGTTCTCAATATATATCTAACGTCGTCTGTGAACAACTCTGTTTCGAATTTACTTAAAAGGTTTAACCTAAATTTTAACCTGCGTTCTGATAGTAATTCCCATCCTAGTTCTTCTGTTAAGCTCGTAACACTTGTACAATTATCATAACGGCCTTTAAAAAACCTAGCAGATCTCCTTTGCACGCGCTCTAATACGTAACGTAGGATAAATGCAATCATTCCCACCATGGCGTTAACTATTTCCCCCAGATACTCGATTCAATTCTCTCCCATTATCGTAGCTGGTGACCTGTAACCCAGTATCGCACTCTCTTGCGGCAGCCTGCTGGGCTAGTATGAAGGTGTTGCGCCTGAGCGAAAGATTGTCAGGGACTGCAACTAAACTGAAGCTTAAGTACGTGAAAATCGCCTCGATATTTTCTTTATTCCGATACAGAGAACTGGTTTTGAGGAATGAGCTTGGTGTTTGCGAATTAGCTCCATGAATGTGCCATGTTTACGCTGAAAACAATAAGTATAGTTATAATTTTAGTTCAGAGACAACAATATGAGTTTAGAGTGTATAGTCAACGTGTTGTGATTTTCTTATGTAGCCGAGCATGCGCGTATGAACAGGCTTATTGTTTTCATTGCCTTCTTGAAGTACTTAAGTAAACTTTTTAAGGCTTATATCCACTAAATGTATGCTGGGAATATTGCCATTTTTCCTAGTTATGGTGACACACCAACCACGTTGCGTGTGTTTAGGAACTTGGAAACGAATATGGTTGTTATGTCAGTAACATAATAATGCTAAAATGATCGATAATTGCCGACATATTTTACTATCAATCGTTGCATAAAATATTAATATTCAATTTGATGTGCAAGTAATACTTCAATATCTCAATTAGTTTTTTAGATGCTACGCTTCAATTTCGGGTTACACAATTTTGAAACGGACGTTAGTGTCGATCATCGTTCCTCATGCATTATTTGCGTGTTTTTTCTGCCGCTAATGTGTAGTGATATGGCCGATAGAGTTACATTTTCAGCCTTTGGATGTCATTATCTTCTAGCTGGCCTTGCGATCTGGAAGTAAATCCTCTTTGACGGTTTATTTTGAAACCGTGGCGCTGCCCTCGCCGTGTTTCTTATCTGGATTAGCGGTTCTAATCATTTGATATTTTTTGTTTGCGTAATTGTGGCATAAAGTGCGGGAGGACATCGAAGATTAGCTTTCCTTAACCTTGTTTTCCATGCTCTTGGTTCGCACTATATATTAGTTATCTTCTCCCACAGTCAGTATGTCGATTCCCACAGAACGATAATGTCGCATTTTCCTTCTCGTTCTGAAAGTTCCGAGTACAGTTTTTAGTTTTACCGGTATATGTTAGTGTTTTTAATAACTTTATGCTGTGTGGAATAGGGCTCTCTCTGTGTGAAATTGAAACCAAAAACATTAATCCTCCCCAATGGCCTGCGTTCTGTTCCGTAATTTTTTCATTAGACCGCTTTACGCTGTGCATTTTATTGCGCAAACGAAGGCGTCATGAATTGTACAAGAAAATGAATGGAAATAGTGCAGGTTCTATTTCCCGTTCAGTCATTCGGACAATCATACGATATGCTGCTTTAAACGGTACAATTTTCCTCATGAAAGAGTTCATACATCCGTTTATGCAACAAAATGTACCGTGTAAAGCGGCCTTCGGAAAAAAAAGAGAATCGTTTCGGCATTGCCGTATTGTTTAGCCACAATGATCGCCACCTAGCGCAATATTACTGTTGGCGTAACATGTACGCATACCACCTAGCCATTCCCTTCGGGTGGGGAAAGTTCAAAGTTACTCACTGCTGTTAAGAAACTGTCGGGTTCTCTTTCTATAAAAAATTAAAAAATATAAATCAATGATGAGGAATGATACTGGAAATGGCATGATTAGTGTGATTGATGAATTATCGATATTCGGATGAATCGCGTGTACTGAAAGAGAAAGGCCTGCGAGTAAACTTAGTAACACAACCTCGATATCGTTGTAAACATTCGATTGTTATCATTATCTCTACTGAATCACCTGGATATTATTATTTTCTCAGAAAAATATCGTCACACATAGTCAGGGCCGCCGCTAGGGCTTGCTAGGCCTAGGGCAACAATTGTTTTTTTAGCCCTAAATTATAAAACCAATTCGTAGCGTGATTTATTATCATTATTATCAATTTTTGTGTATAACATATTTATTAATTTCTTGTCTACGTTTCTTTCTCCAAGGAACTTATAAATTTTAAATCACAAAAAAATAGATTACGAGTCATGTAGAGCACACGAATTTCGGTAACTACAGAAAAGGGCAAAGGTGAAGGCGTACAAAGTGACCCCGTATCAGATAGGGTGATTTGGCGGTCAAATCCCGATTTTTGTCCTCCAAAATGCGGAAACCTTTGGCGGCGCAGGGTTGCCCCTCTTACCCGGCCCTTAGGGCAGTAGGTACTGTACGTAGTACTCGAAGGTTACGTTGAAAAACTCCAGCCACCACTGGAAGGATACCTGACTGATGCAGGTTCATTTCGCCGCCGGGAGCTAGGCGACGAATGCCAGAGTCTTTTAAGATAATTTTAGCGAAATATCACTCCTCCTAGAAATCAATGAATTTGGTCTTATTTTAAATATCTCAAAATTCCAAGGAAACCAGAATATAAGCCCCGTGACGACCTACTTTCCGAGATTTTTTTAAAACGGAAAATACCGGCCATTTTGCATGGGAAATAGTCCGTGTGTGCACTCCGTGGAGGCTTTATTTCAAAAAAAGGGAGAATTTCTAACATCTTGATCTTGTAAAAAAATTAACAGTATGTAATTTGTATGTTTTCTCGACCTTTTGCGAAAATAAATCATATTGTCACCGCAGTAATTTTTCAGAATCATAAAAAACCTTCCCCCCTGCCAAACACCCTTGCGGTGGATTGCGGAGTACAGTAAGTCCTCGGTATGCGTCGTTTCGATGTACGTCTGATTCGATGTTACGTCCATGCTGACAAGGGTCGTCGGCAAAATTCTCCTTGTTTAATTCTAATAATATAGATTGTATTGCATATGCTTCCGTTGTTTGATAATTGAGACACAACCATCCCATCTGAAATAGCCATTTTTTTCCTGGATAAAGGCAAAAAAAAATCGAATTTTGAAATTAACACCTTGATTCATCGCGGGATTGAAGTGATTACGAATATCTGGATCCGTTTTACGTTTTTTTCGACTTGCGTCGGCCTTCTTCAACACGCATCTCCTACGTAAATCGAGGACCTACAGTAATAAGTTGATGAAACTTCGTTTGTAAAGGAGTTCTAAACGTGACGCGCGGAAAAAATGAGTCAAATTTAATACATACATGGGTATTTATATTAAATTACTTAAGAATTTTAGTCGTATAAAAGTAGATTGCACCATTCATAATGCAATATTTAATTCATGCTTCCCACAGCTACTGAAACTAGATGGTGTGATTCGAATATGGTCTCCAATATGACTAGGGAACAATTTCGTTCAGACTACCCACTGTTAACCCTTTGAGTGCGGCATGACGTGATATCACGTCATGTTTTTTTTACGCTGGGGCTGATGACGTGAAATCACGTCAAGGGTACCTCGAGTGTTCTAGCTTTCACTAGGGGGCTGAGTGAAAGTTCCCCAGTGAAAGCTGGAACACTTCAGGCACCCTTGACGTGATTTCACGTCACCAGCACCGGCGTAAAGACAACCATGACGTGATATCACGTCAGGCCGCACTCAAATGGTTAAGTGATAATTGTGTTTCGTTTTGTGCGCCCCGCACTGGTAAGTTGACTTTGGAGACTTGCGTAAGATCAGAGTATGTATGATCAGAGCGAGGGATGCCTTGACTCGCGAGCGTGCGGGTACTTATTACGTCCGTCGTAACGACCTTGTTGACTCAAACTCCCGACCGGTTGTTAACCTTCCGCCGTCGTCTTAAATAATGAACCCCTCCGGTATCCTCGTGATGTATCTTCTTCCAAGGAATCGCGCTCATGCTTGGGAGTCATGCTCATGTGTGATTCTTTGTCGCTGCTCCTCGAAGCGTAACAATTACTCCCCATATCTTCTTGTGCGCGCAGCCGCACGTTGTCAAGTGGTGCAAATGAAATGACGCTCTCATTCGTTGGGAGTTTTGCTAAAGGAAGTACTTTTATCTTACGCATGCCCGTTAAACTACTTTCATCTTAATATATGTTATAACGTATGACTTCTACTATCGAGTGGTGTAACAATATAACTAGGTATTTAGTCATTTAACGAAGATATACGTATTAGTTTAACCCGTCGAGTGCGGCATTACGTGATATCACGTCACGGTTGTTTTAACGCTGGTTCTGACGACGTTATATCACTTCAAGTGTACTGTGAGTGTTCCAACTTTCACTAGGGAACTTGCACTAAGCACCCTAGTGAAAGTCGGAACACTCACAGTACCCACGACGTGATATCACGTCATGCCGCACTCAAAGGGTTCAAAATGATGAATTTTACGATGAAATACATTGTCTCATTGGCAGTGTGATGGCATCAATTCACATCTTTTTTTATCGCAATTACAGCTCGAAGTATACTTTTCAAACATTTTTATAACATGCGCTACATATTGAAACATTATATATATATATATATATATATATATATATATATATATATATATATATATATATATATATATATATATATATATATATATATATATATACATATATATATACATATACACACCACCATTGTGTTTGTAAATTTTACGTGTTCCTATCCACTTTCTTTCTATCTTTCTGTATAAACATTTATATGAGTATATATATATATATATATATATATATATATATATATATATATATATATATATATATATATATATATATATATATATATATATATATATATATATATATATATATATATATATATATATATATATAAGGTTGCCAGAGGAAGGCAGACGACAAACACAGAAAACAAAAAAATGATGAACACACTTACAAAGTTTCTTGATATTTCGGTGCCACTAGCACCTTGGTCGCAAGAGCGAAGACTCAAAGTCTGCTTAAGTGATCACTTAAGTCACTTAAGTGATCCTAAGTGCAGTTATATATATATATATATATATATATATATATATATATATATATATATATATATATATATATATGTTCTTGCGAAGATTCCACGAACGTGGCAAACAATATAAAGCTTCGTCACAGGGTGACACTAAACATAAAACATATAAAATGGAAACTCACGAGTTTAAAATTTTCGGTGGGTCGCCCGCACCTTCATCAGTGATAGAATTTCTATCACTGATGAAGGTGCGGGCGACCCACCGAAAATTTTAAACTCGTGAGTTTCCATTTTATATGTTTTATGTTTAGTGTCACCCTGTGACGAAGCTTTATATATATATATATGTTTATACAGAAAGATAGAAAGAAAGTTGATAGGAACACATAAAATTTACGAACACAACGGTGGTGTGAAGATGTAATGATGGCCGATTCCAAGCAGAAAAAATTCGACTGGACCGGGAATCGAACCACGGACCTTTGGATTTTTAATTTCAGTACATCATACTTAATAAGAGCACACATGAAGAATTTTACCATATTAATTAGATCGTAATCAAGATTTTTAATATATTAATTTTCATATTCAATTTTTCTCATCCAATCTTCTATATGGACTGCATGTTTTTTTAATGAAAACTACAAAATATTATGAAGCTTGGTTGTTTGAAATTGGTCATCAAAGCTACGGTAGAGGTTAGAAAAAAGTTAAAGATATTATACGCAGTAGTTAGCAGTGCAAAAAATGGTACAAAGAAGACTAAATAACATGCACTTAGTGTACCTAACTCATACGTGTAAAGCTATCGATTGCAATAAATCGAAGCCCAATCGACTTTTTTAACTTTTTCGATTTTTTCCCAACTCGACACATGATTCCAACTCTATCCTGAAAATTTCACCCACCTAGCTCGCTTAGAAATACCCTAGAGGTTTTGATGAGTCAGTCAGTCAGTCAGTCAGTCAGTTCTGTAGCTTTATATATATTAATAATGTAATTGCTGATTTGCCTGTATTTCTCCATACCGTCATGCGTTAATTTTTGCGAAAAATATTTTTCCACCTCTGCAGTTGATCGATGAGCGTCCCAGGTTTTCAAGATTAAAACACTGAACATTTACATGAATCTAGCCCCGTTTCGAGATTGTTTTGAAAATCTTGCTCGGGTTGAATCATTGCAGTGGATATTGCCAACGCTTCTTCGTTGTTCAGGCATAGCGGTTTTGCGCAAACAAATATTTTTAACCCTTTTTTAAAATTCATTTTATTAAGAACACATGTATTGGATTCTTGATTAAGTGTGTTGAAAAGTATTTTTCTAGCTACTTCAGGTTTTTTTTTCAACGAGTTGATTATCGGTCATGGTTTATTTAAAGTATTGGTTTCCAAGCTCATTATTCTCCACGCCGTTAAAATATTAAAAATGTCCTCGCACCCCTTGTGGTAATATTTCTTACCCTTGAAATAAATATTTTTTTATAGAACAAAAGTGAAGTTGGCCAAAACAAATTTGCGTAATGAATTTTTGAATTGCTATGTAAACAACAAAATGAAACTTTTTACTAAGATAAATTAAAAGTTACACAAGGCCTACAAAAAAAGGCACCGTTTATGTTAGCTAAAACTGATATTTTAAGTCGTACTCCAAAGGGGTACAAATTCCCCTGGTTGTGAAACTCTGAATCAGAGGTTGTTTTTTAGTACTCCGCACAGAGGATGGGACATTTAACTTTTCGATTTCTCTTTGTTTTTTTAATATATTTTTTTAACTAGTGCTGTTTCCAGAGTTTTTCTCTGCCTTTCGTCAAATGTTCTCCCAAAATTGTCTCCTTTGCCTATGTCGGTTAGCTCATCCAAAGGGGCTGAAAATGGCCATGCAGTTGTCGGTGGCACCCCCGAATAACCAACAGACGAACCAGCCACCCATCCGGACAGTCCGAAACTTTCCGACTCGTTGCCGTTTATCGAGTGTCCTTGTTTTCTTTTTAGTTTTTTATTAATTGTCGCACTCCCCTCCCCCGCCCCCCCCCAATTCATTACGCGCCGTCACGTCATCGACAATGGGCGTGCTCATGCGCACTCATTACTCTCATGAGTACCATTGTTTACCGTATATGGCGCGAATTGCATTGTTTTGGCGTTGAATACACGGGTCATTCGCTTCCGAATTAGGGACAGTTTAATGAGCACCTCGCCAAGCGCGTACCCCTTCACCCAGCTCCTCCTTCCCCCCACTCCCCTCTTGCACTGTCTCCTCTCGCTGAATCATTATGCGCACCATGTAGACCTTCGTTCCCCCCACGGGCTGGATTTGCCCTGCCGGAAACCGCATAGTTAGAGGGGACGTCCACGTGAAATTTCGTTTCGAGCCGGGGTGAAAAGAAGAGAGATCTATGGGTAGGGTTGCCATATTCTCTAGTCCACAATCCGGTACTTATCTAGCCTTGAAGGGACGTAATTGAGATGTGGTTCACCAGAATAAAATCTAGTGTTGTCCAAATTCCCTTGAACATACGATATTGCCTCAATCGGGGTTGTTTACAAATTACCGAAATGGTTGCTAGCGCCAGCATTGTTGCCGTGACGTCACTGATGTCTTCATAGACAAGCCTGGGTGTAAAAGTATCGAGATACGGATAATATATAATGTCATTTTCTTATTAATTTCAGAATTTCGGGGAATAATATTTTGTAATAGTATGATTTAAATAATTTCAGCAATTATTATGGCAATAACTACGAGAAATCTTTAAAAAAAGACTTGAAAACGTCGTTACTGACGTCACGGGATGTGACAGCCAATAGCGACGCGGATCGGGGAAAATAGCATGTTTTTTACCTGTTTCGAGGCCCCATACAGGGAGGACGTATTCTGCGAACTTTTGAGTGTTGTTCAGTTGTTTTATTCTCTGACATACAGTCATGCAGGGAACATGCAAATCATAGTGTTAGCGTTAATCGGCAGATTTAGAAACACGCTGTAGGGTGCATATGAATTAATCAGCTACACTACCAGTCGACTAACGTACTTTAAATTCCGAAATGCAGCCATTGTGGTCTCTCATCGATCGCGAGAAAAGCGATGTTTTTAACCTTACTGTTCTACAACCTATTTCCATTATTTTATTCTCATGATCTGATTTGCCGCAGTATGTTAGCGTTCGTAAGATATTGAAGACTTCGTCTGAAAATAAATCTGTTTTAAATTTACATTCAAGATTGAGTCTAATTTTCAATCGACGGTGTACACTTTACTGCAGTATTTACGTTGTATACAGCGAAATGCCAAAATTATACATTTTTCTTGCAGCACTAGCTTTGCAGAAGTTCTAATATATACATAACGTAGTGCAGGAAGTCGGAGTGAGCGGCAGTTTGCCGATGCGTTTTGTTTTAGGGTGAAGTGGTTGTTCATTAAGCCGATTTTTAAGCTGTTGCGTCACTTAAAAGGTCTGTGCCCGAGTGCCCCACTAGAATTTCGACCGTGGGCGAGTCCCCCTCTTTGTAAATTACGGCCCGCGTGTTTTAACCACGGGTTTTGTGGGTAACGCTCCGCGAAGTCTTACGATGATTACGGGGGCCTCCAGCCTAGCGAAGTCGTAATCGCCAGAGAAACCGCTTGCTTGTCGCATTGCGCTCCTTTTCGGCCGTAAAACGATTCGAGATTTACGGCGCGGCGACTCGGAGTGAGAGGGAGAATTTCTTCGACTTCGGTTCCCCGGGCGTGCTCTTCGATGCCTGACGCGCAAAGCCGGCTCGAGGAAAGCGAAATTTGCATTTTAGCGGTGAGAGTCGATAGTAAAATATCGATTGTGGACATCAAAAGGCCATCGAAGTTAAACCATCGATGTAACGAAACCATCAGTCTTGAACTATCGAAGATATCTTTATGAAGTACTTCGACTTACGAACAACTCGCAGTAAAAACTTTTCGAGATACGAACTTATTCTCGAGATACGACGTGTGACTTGATGATTTCTTAGTGCATCACGTTAGAGATTAGTTAAAGCAAGCTTAAATGCATGATACTTATTAAACTTTGTACGAAGGTGAGTATTTTGAGCAACACGAATGCATTTGTAATATTTTCTGAAAGTTTTGAGTCTGGAATAGATGGATTGATTCAGTTTAATTTCAGTTTCATTCTATTCGATTTAGATTCAGTTTAATGATCCATTCAGTTTAATGTTGATATAGGTTTTGAGGTGCACACTTATCGCGTGACTAACTCGTAAACAAACATTAAGAGTGAAAGTTCGTAAGTCTGCTGTAATTTTTTCTTTGGCGGGGGTGTCAACGTTATGGACTTTTCGCGAAACTTTTCATATATCTCAAGAAAGCACCAGTCGTTGATTCTGACGGTTCAACACTTGAGTATTCTATCATCGGATTGCCATGTTCTTGTAAAATTTCTATCTTTATCTCGGATGTATCACCCTCCATCTATATACATAGCCATCTACTTGCCCAGCGTGAAGGGTCTCAAAATGCTACTTACCCAATTTCCCCATGCCATAAAAAAATCAGTGATATGTTTTCAGCCTCCTCATCCTCGCTTGATATGGCAAGCACGATTATGTAGCTGCGATGCCCCGTACTAAGCTTTCTATAGAACGCCCTTCGTCTACGTCTATCCTACGTCTACCTTATCCATCCTTCGTCTACGTCTACGCAATACCCTGCGAGCCACCACGAGGGTGCGTGGCAGTGGGTGAAGATCACCAAACATGCACTATTGACATGCAACTAGGATATTTAATGGAGACATGCCAGATAATAGGGTCACACGCAGCTAGATGGTTAGTATCTACATAATAAGAAAGGGATTATTGGTTGCTATGTTACATCAGTACTTATACACCACATCTTTTCGATCCGCAGCCAGTTCGTTCCCAAACATGTATGCCTGAAATTATTATAAATTGTCGCGGCATAGAACAGCAGCTAAAAAATATTAACCCCAACAAATCCCCCGGTCCAGATCAAATACCTGCTCGCGTATATAAAACAATGGCATCAGACATAGCGCCTTACTTAGAATTAATATTTACCAAATCTTTAGTAGATCATGTAGTGCCTAAGGACTGGAGAGTAGCAAATGTCACACCTATATTCAAAAGCGGCGACAGGGAAGACCCTAGTAACTATAGGCCTATTTCTCTCACATCCATTTCCTGTAAGGTATTCGAACACATAATCGTAAGCTCCATTATGAGTCATTTAGATAGGGAGGAATTGTTAATAAATAACCAACACGGATTTCGAAAGGGTAGATCTTGCGAAACCCAATTGGCCCTCTTCGTTCATGACATCTTGCTCTCGGGTGAAAATAATGTCCAAGTTGACGCGATATTCCTCGATTTTAGGAAAGCTTTTGATAAGGTACCTCATGTTAAGTTGCTCTCAAAACTAGAAGCATATGGAATAGATAAAAACATTATTAGTTGGATTAATCAATTCTTACATGGGCGGGAACAAAGGGTTGTCATAGACGGTATCATGTCAAACACAGTTAGCGTTACATCGGGTGTTCCTCAGGGAAGTGTAATTGGTCCACTTTTATTTCTCTTGTACATTAATGATATTAGTAACGTCGTCAAAAGTAAGCTTAGACTCTTCGCAGACGACGCGGTTGTGTATAGGGATATTAACAATCCCGAAGATAGCGACTCGTTAACAATCGACCTACTTGCTATTCATGCTTGGTGCGAAAAGTGGCAGATGGAACTAAACATAAAAAAGTGCGTAGCAGTCAGCTTTTGGAAAAAGAAAAATTGGCCAGTTAGGGCTTACAGAATTAAAAATACAGAAATTATTCACGCCGAGTCTGTTAAGTACTTAGGAGTCACAATTAGTCACGACCTATCTTGGGGAAAACATATTAGGGAAATATGCGGTCAAGCATATAGGAAGCTAGGCTTTATCAAGAGAGTACTCGGAAAATGTGATGAGAAAGTGAAAGAGCGTTGTTATTTTTCAATCGTTAGGCCTCATCTGGAATATGCTGTTAGTGTATGGGATCCATACGAAACGGGGTTGATATCAGAGTTAGATCGCGTCCAGCGAAGAGGAGCTAGGTTTGTGAAACGATGCTACGATAAGTTGGCTAGTGTGTCTGGACTGTTAGAAGAATTAGGATGGGAATCGCTATCACAGCGTAGATTAAATTATAGGCTTAACCTCCTAAATAAATTTCAGGAAAATCATTTTACTGATGACGTAAAAAACATACTATTAACCCCTTCGTACTACGGCAGATTAGATCGCGCCAATAAAATTAGAGAGCTAGATTGTAGAACCGATAGGTATAAAATGTCATTTTTTCCGCGTACCATTCGGGACCATAACAGCTGTGATCGTCGTCATGAATAGTTCGAGTATTGACAATAGGCAGGCAGTTAATCTTTCTCATTATATTCTCCTCTTTCTTATTTATGCATGATGTAAATAATGATGTTCTTATTTATGCATGATATTTTGAATCTGTAGTAGTAGTCTTTGTATCCCTTGCATGTTAGAACGATTGGAGATAGAATGTTTCTTGGGTATTAGATTTGTAATTGGCGCTTTGCATGTGTGGTACGCGGGTTTTAATGTAATGTCGGTGTTCTACCATATCATTAATGCATGCCTGGTGCGAAAGCACCCCCTGCCACACACCCTTTGGGTGGCTTGCAGGGTATGACGTAGATGTAGATGTAGATGTACATGCATCATGCACTACAGACTACTATATTAACTATATTTCACCTACCTTCATGCTTTGATCCTCTGTCGTTCGTTGAAATAGAAGACTTCTTAAACACATTCGTTGTCATCGGTCTAAAACCGTTATCCAATGCTTATGATGTCATCGACGGAAATATGTCGGCGTCCGCGAAATGCTTTTTTTTGCGCTACCCGGAAAAAATATCTTCTTAGAGAGCTTCCTGAAAGTTTTAAGTGTAAACAATGAGAAGGCGAGTTGGCGAAGCGGGATAACGGGGAAGGTAGAGTGGCTGAACGACCGACAAACTCGTGTCATAGCAACAACAGCAATAATGTGGTGGGGTAGACAGGCAGTTCACGTTGTGGCGACATTAACATAACGACAACAATGATCCAGAGCTAGGCGTATTGTTGCGTGCAGGTTGCTAGAAGAGATCTCGGCTTTCCCGGTTTCTATGGGGAAAGATCCTTGACATGGACGGAGGGGGGAGGAAAGTTTCATCTACAGCTAAGTATTACCTTGCAAGCCACTTCATGGGTGTTTGGCAGGGGGTGACTTATCACCAACCAGCACTACAGTGTAGATATTAACTTTCATCAACTTGCACCACTCCACTGGCATGCTACAAATGCTACAGAAACTACCAAAACCAATCGACAATGCAACTACATATGTAAATTTGGCACGTGAGTCATGCAGGGAACTTAAACCACGAAAATAATCCATAATGCAACTATGTAAGCGTGACTCAAGAGTTATGTAGGGAACATGCAAAACATGGTGTTTGCACTACTCGATAGATTGAGAAAGCTACATCTACATCTACATCTACGTCATACCCTGCAAGCCACCCAAAGGGTGTGTGGCAGGGGGTGCTTTCGCACCAGGCATGCATGAATGATAGGGTAGAACACCGACATTACACTAAAACCCGCGCACCACACATGCAAAGCGCCAATTAAAAATCTAATACCCAAGAAACATTCAATCTTCAATCGTTCCAACATGCAAGGGATACAAAGACTACTACTACAGATTCAAAATATCATGCATAAATGAGAACATCAATATTTACATCATGCATAAACAAGAGAGTAGAGAATATAAAGAGAAAGATTTACTGTCTGCCTATTGTCACAATTCGAACTATTCATGACGACGATCACAGCTGTTGTGGTCCCGAATGGCACGCGGAAAAAATGACATTTTATACCTATCGGTTCTACAATCTAGCTCTCTAATTTTATTGGCGCGATCTAATCTGCCGTAGTACGAAGGGGTTAATAGTATATTTTTTACGTCGTCAGTAAAATGATTTTCCTGAAATTTATTTAGGAGGTTAAACCTATAATTCAATCTACGCTGTGATAGCGATTCCCATCCTAATTCTTCTAACAGTCCAGACACACTAGCCAACTTATCGTAGCATCGTTTCACAAACCTTGCTCCTCTTCGCTGTACGCGATCTAACTCTGATATCAACCCCGTTTCGTATGGATCCCAAGCTACACTTCGTCTACGTAATACCCTGCGAGCCACCAAGAGGGTGTGAAGATCACCAAACATGCACTATTGACATGCAACTAGGATATTTAATGGATACATTCTAGATAATAGGGTCACATGCAGCTACATGGTCTGGTCACATGGAGCTAGATGGACGGACTACCTGTCAACTGGCATAATTCAAAGTCTTAACGCAGCCTATACGTCTACATCTACGTAATACCTTGCGAGCCACCACTAGGGTGTGTGGCTGGGGGTGAAGATCACCAAACATGCACTATTGACATGCAAGTAGGATATTTATTATTTATTCTACATCTACATCATACCCTGCAAGCCACCCGTGTGGCGGGGGGTGCTTCCACACCAGGCATGCATGAATTATACGGCAGAACACCGAAATTACATTGAAGCCAGCGTACCACACATGGAACGCGCCAATTAAAAATCTACTAACCAAGAAACATTCTATCGTCAATCGTTCCATCATGCAAGGGATACAAAGACTGCGACTACAGATTCAAAATATCATGCATAAATGGTCTGTTAGAACAACAACTTATCATCATCAACAATGAAGAGGTGTAGAGAAATCACGTGTTAACGGCAACAATGAGGATCCAGTGGAACATCGCCGTCTGCAGACTTCCGGAAGAGAGCTCGGTTTGTCCGGTTCTCTCTGGGAGAACGGAGGGGAGGGCCCGTGGGATGGAGACGGAGGAGGAGGGAAGTCTGTGGTGGGTGACGTCACCCTTGGGGAGGTCAGCTGCCGCGGTTGGGTGATCGTGGAGTGGGGGGAGGGAAAGGGGAGGGAAGGAGAGGCGGGAGATTGCGAGGGGGGAAGTGGAATGGGGAGAGGAGAGGGAGAGAGAGAAGAGAAAGGTTTTTGAGGAGGGCGGGAGATAGGAGGGAGGGGCGATTGTGGTAATCACGCCGGAGAGTGGAGTGGGGGAAGCGGGGTGTTTCGAGGGGAAGCAGAAGACCAGAAAGAAGTGGGTGTGGGTGTTTGGTCGTGTCCTACGCCTCAGTGTTGCGTGGCGTCCCGAGACGGAGGGAAGTTAGTGATTTCATCTGCGGGAGCTCTTGAAAAAGTTTTCTGCGATCCGTTCTCCCGGCTCTCCCGGTAGATCTCCGCGACCGTGGTTGTTGTGTCTTGTGAGCGTTCCTGCTTACCGGTGGTTTTCTTTTTCGACGGAGTAGAGGAGGAGGAGGCTGTTGTGACGGGATCGCGTTTCAGTTTTGCCGGACGAAGGGATAATCTTTTAACGCGTTCTCCACGTTATTCGAGCGATAATTTCTTCTTTTGCGAGGAGGAAAAACTTCGACGTCGAACGACATAATGGTTCTGCTGTGGACGGACCGCGAGGATGAGAAGGGCGAGACGAGCAGCCAGGCCTCGACTCTGCCCAAGGAGGAGAAGCGGCACCGTAAAGGAAGTTCTTCCTCTGGAGGCGGGACTCTGGAGCGCCTGAGCAGGCTGAGGAGAGGCTCCAAGGGGGCCAAGAAGGCGGAGGATGACACTCAGAGCGAAGGGCCCAGCGTCGTGGAGAAGCTCAAAGGTGAGCGCAGATATCTCCGAGAGGGGTAAAGGTGTTGGGCCCTTTTGGTTGGCGAGGTCGGGATTTTGGGCTGGGGCCCATTGCCAACGATTGTTTCGGGCATTTTCCTCACCTTTCTGGCATATTTTCCCGTTTAAATGTATGTAGATACCGATAGCCGAGTTGTTTCGGGTACACCCATAAGTTGTACTGGATCTGATGGCGAAGCCGTCGGTGTCATGTCAGGACCTGACAACATCGTAGTTTAAAATCGTACCTCCTTAATTTTTTCAACAATTCACAACAGAAAAATATCCATTGATGCCGATTGTTTTAAAGTCCCCATAAATACCCTGGAAATCCGATTGTTGAGTCGCCACGAGCTAACATAGTGGTCTATTGGATCTGATAGCGAAACTATTGTCGTTCTATGGTAAGGGAAGGCATCTAACGTGTCGCAGTTAAGTATCTTCAATGAATAGCTTAAGTCAGCGACTACAATTGCCTCTCATGGTAACACATGAAGAGTCTTCCCTGATTCTGTGACTTCGACGTAACTGAGGCGTAACTAAACTGTGAACCGTCCCAACATTCATAACGTCTCAAAATGGTCTGCCGAGAAACATCTTGAGGCATGGATTGCTGAATGGTGAGGAATACACCTTGTGCATTGTGGTATCTGATGGAACAATTGTTCGTGTACCAGTGGCGGGATGCGTGTCACTGCTGCATTTTCCTCCTTCGTAACAATGCTTCACTTGGCAATTCGTTACACCCCTCGCAATGAGCGACTTTTCAACAATAAGTTTTGTTGGAATTTCGTTATATATTCAATCCACCCTAGACAAGTGGTTCGCGGTTCGTACAACTCGGCTTCGGGTATGACCTAAAATATTGTCAATCAAGGATTATCGCAAGAATACTCTGGATTTTGCAACAGTTGTAAACATTAATTTTCAGGCTTCTTTGGGTTGACGTATGATCGTGTTAATGTCCACTCGAATGCGATTGTTGATTCTTAAGTTGTCTTCCGACGTCCTCTCTTTATCAGGTCGAACTTCAAGTGTTCAGTGATAAGCGTAATCAGTTCAGATTGCCGCACCCTTCTGAGAAGTTGTTCGTAAGTGGGCGCCACCGGTATCCTCCAGTGTGCTAATTCTGCGGGAGATTAATCAGCCACAGGTGGAAGGGAAGCTTTATTGGTGGGATATTTGCCGTAAAAAAATAATCAATTTATTGGTAATAACTGTGCACTGAGTAATCAAAACATTTTTTACTGCTTGGTCTATCTAAGGATGGTTTTTATGATGCACGAGTACCATTGTTACTTTCGTAATATTTGTACTCTCTTTTACGCTTACATTGTACTCGCCTTTACGTACAAGTTGTCCTCGTTTTTACGTTCGCAATGATTGTACTCGTACATGTTTTTACGCATATTTACGTGCAAGTTTGCGTTTGCCAATTGTTAAATTGAGGTTTGAACATGAAGTCGCGTCAGACAAATACCGTGGTGGGTGAACTTAGCGGCTTATCCCTAAATTTTGTCTCAGAATTAATGATGAAACGCCCAATTTTCAACAAAGAAACATTCCCACGGTCATTTTTACGTACTTAGGTACTCTTTTTTTATGGGTCTTTTTATGGATCCCTTTTATGGATCCGTTTGGCTGTTGTGACTTGCCGTCAATATCGACTTTGACATCTTGTCCATAGTCATTTTTCTGATATTTCACTGAACCGGATGAAACCTGATAATTACGAAAATGCATCCTATCCATTGAGGATAAACAGCGAGGTACTATCAGTGGCAAATGTTTCGTCAACAGTAACGCACTTTATCAATTGGTTTCTTCTTTCGAAAAGCCTCCGCTGTGGTGTGTTTCTGGGTAAATGTTCGCACACATTCCCATACCCTGCATGCATGAGATGTTGCGGAAACTGAGAGTGTAAACGATTCGCAAATATTGGGCTTGTGTTAATATTCATCTGCGTTGCGTGGTACTAATGGCATAGGAGCCATGCTCTTAGATGCATTTCACCACCATGAAAATATCACGATCTTAAAACAATAGAACAACGTTGTTATTTCCACACAATTTTTATCATAACACGCCGGTCTTATTTCTTCACTCTTAAGTTTTTGTCGGTGATAAGTCACCCCCTGCCGAACACCCTTGTGGTGGCTTGCAGGGGAATAAGTCAATGTAGATGTAGAACTAGGTTTCGACAGTTATGTGCCATTTTCTAGTTATACCTTGACAATGACATAGTAGGGATAGGTAGGTGAAATATAGTTAGTTAGTTAATTATAGTAGATACTAACCATCTAGCTCCATGTGACCCTATTATGTAGCATATCTCCCTTAAATATCCTACTTGCATGTCAATAGTGCATGTTTGGTGATCTTCACCCCCTGCCACACACCCTCGTGGTGGCTCGCAGAGTATCATGTAGATGTAGTATTGTCGAAACCCGTTACCAATTTCCGCAAGATCTGAATCGTTAAACATGGACCACAAAAATGCTTGTAGATACTTTTAGCGGTTGATTTAATATACAGGATGAATGCAAGGCTTCCGTTTAATAATAGCGAAGAGATGAATGCGGTAAGCATTAGGTGGCAAATCAACTGATTATATTAACGCTACCTGCCGGATGACCTAATTATTAAGTCTCTTTGGCAGCTGTTATGGTGTAATTTCAAGGTTGATGGGAGTTACCCGATCATTTCCGTCATATTTGAATCATTTCTTTTTCTCATAAGGACTTCGGTTGGTGCATAACGAATGTCAATCGTAGGTATCGTTTCGCTCGTCACGCGGTCGACGTGATACATGATATCTGGCTCGAGGATGTGCAGATGGCGGTGCGCTGCAGTAAAAATGTTCTTCCACCGACTAGGGTCGTGCATTTTGTACTCGGGATAGTTCGAGCGAGATTTTGCTCTATTCATGATGGAGACGATTTTCGATTTTTTTTTAAATTGCAGCGACCGTTAGTAGCGTGTAGTAAATAGCTGTAATGTTAATGACGCACACACAGTTTTATCTGACTGAAATTCTCCGTAGTTGAAGTAATATTATGTCTATAAAAGTCATGTACCGGGCCAATTTTTCTTACGCAGTAAGATGGAAATTACTTCTCAAAGTTTTATTTCAATTCCATAAAAAATACTGTGGCAAAGTATTGATTTATTTAAAAAAAAATGGAAAAACGTACCAATAACGCACTTAAAAATCTGATGAAAATCCCTTTCGCGACGGATGTTTTTTTTTTGCAGTTCTATAACGAAATACTGCCGTGAGAAATTGATTTTTTTTTTTTTAAATATTGGAGACAACGTACAAAACTCACGCTGTTAAATTACTGTCGATATCCAGGTGTTAAAAATTCCTCACTAAAAAATATAAATGCCATTAAGGAGCGCTTAGACATCTACATCTACGTGATACCCTGCGAGCCACCACGAGGGTGTGTGGCAGGGGGTGAAGATCACCAAACATGCACTATTGCCGTGCAAGTAGGATATTTAATGGAGACATGCTAGAAAATAGGGTCACATGGAGTTAGATGGTTAGTATCTCCATAATAAGAAAGGGATTTATGGTTGTTATTACATGCATCATACACTACAGACTACTATAACTATATTTCACCTACCTATCCCTTAGCTACGCTGCCTATTGTTCTCTCTTATAGTACGAGGGAAAAATGACATTTTAAATCTTTCGGTACGACAATCTATCTCTCTAATCTTGTTAATATGATCAAGCCTAGCATAGACGTGCCGCATCCCACGGAGGATGTCATATTTTTTGCAAATACCTCGAAAAATTGTTCGTTTACCGGCTGATTATTTGGTGTATCTTGAAATGATGGTATATATTCCCTTAAAAAAGAGGCCAATTGCATTCATTGAGCTCTATGTAAAACAATATCTTGCTTGAACCACCTAAAGAGTCCTGTCCGCGTTTTTTCGGTCGGATGTGGGCTGTAGAAGTTCCTCATTTATTGAATGAAACATTTCTGGAGTGCATACGGGAATTATATCCCATTGAATATGGCTTTTATTATGTTGGAAGACGAGTAAATGGGTGCTTGCGGTTCGTAAGCAGGGGGGGGGGGAGTTTGTATATGACGATACTTTTTAAATAACGAAAAATGAATGCATCATCCTTACAAAACCATAAGAAGCTCTCAAGTCTGCGTGCTGCATGCAAGCAAAGAAATATATTATGGAATTCTCAAAATGAATTTCTCGGTCAATGAGGTGTGGATGCCAGACAGTTCTAGTACAAATCATTTTATATCTCATCCGGTTATTAACGGCTTCTCAAAATACTATAATCAAACAGAGAGTTGGTCCGCCTCGCTGAGTTCCAAATCTCAAATCGACACTCGGCCTGGCGACAATGGAAAAATCTATCCATAGCAACGAAAATGAAGAAATTTCTAAAACCCCCGATAAAAGTTTAAAAATTTCAGTTTAACGGTAGGTAGGGTAAAATCGATTGCAAGAATAAGATTCTTCATTCAAAAAAAATATTCAGTCTCATATTTGTGAAAGAATTTATCTTGTAGCTCAATTCCTTCATATTTAAATGAACGAATCAAAAAAGGTCTACACTAAAATTTTTCATTTTTCCCATGTTAATCTATCGATTGCAATAACTCGAAGCCTAATCGACTATTTTAACTTTTCCGATTTTTTCCCAACTCGACCCATAATTCTAACACTCCTCTGAACATTTCATCCACCTAGCTCGTTTAGAAATGCCCAGGAATTTGGATGAATGAGTCAGTCAGTCAGTTTTATAGATTTATATGTATGAAAAAATAAGAAAAATTTATTAATACCTCAAAAAGTAGTACGTCGAGCGGCTGATAGAATGGTATCTATGAAAAGGTGAGATATTTTGCCTAAAAACGAGGCCAAATTCTTTGAATTCTATGTGAAATTACATCTCGCGCTGACTCAACTCTCAGTCCTTTCCGCAGTGATCGTTCGACCGTATTTATTTACTTTTTTCCTCCCGTCTATTGCTCGCTTTCCCGCAAGTTCAGCATCGTGGCATTGGGACGGAAGGACTCCACACAACTGAGTATTTTTCATCCTTTTTTTTTTCTTTCTTTCATCTTTCCCCCGTTGGAGAGTGGGAGACCTGAACGGTCGTCCTGGGCATCGGACCGTGACTGTCCCGGGACAAAAAACTCAGGGCTTCTCTCTCTCTCTCTCTCCCTGCTCCCTTCTCTCTCCCTCCCCGTTTCCTCCTTCGGTGCCGGGTCCTGGGAGGTGACTCACCTAAAAGACTCTGCGGGCTGCCGGTTACCTAGGAGACACAACATCGCCTCGCAATAGAGAGAGGTCTCTCCAGTCCCTTCTCCCTCTGCATATATCTACTTCTACATCTACTTTTTACCCTGCAGGCCACCACGAGGGTGTTCGGCAGGCGGTGACTTATCACCAACATGCACTACAGTGAAGAAATTTACTTTTACCAACAAGCATCACACTATCGGTATGCTACAAATGCTACAGAAACTACTAATATTAACTATGAAAACGTGGCACAAGAGTCTTGCAGGGAACATGCAGAATATGATCTTCGCACTACTCGGGAGATTATGAAACATGCATTAGGGTGCATATGGATTAATGTACCTGTCAACTTACCTAATTCAAAGCCTTTACGAGCCATTATAGTCTCTCATCAATAGAGGGAAAGGCGAAATTTTAAACCTTTCTGTTCTAACATCTACTTCCCTTATTTTATTCTCATGATCTGATCTACCGTAGTATATTGGAGTTCGTAGGATATTGAAAACTTCGTCTGAAAAACGATCGGTTTTAATCTTACATAAAAGATTTTAATCTTACATTCAAAGTGAACAGGTTCAAGGAACATGTTAGATAAAGACGGTAAATGAAGGGCTCATGTAAGTCCAAGTGTGTCCGTCAAGGGTGCCCATCCGATAATTTTGTGCACCCTACGTCTTTAATGATTGCCCAGAAGGTGCAGTTGGTAGCATTAGATCTCATTTTCATAAAAAAATATACCCCTTTGAGTGGCTCGCAAAAAGTCAGTGTCTCCTTTACCATCTAAACACCGATTTTTTTCGTCCACCATGCGCAGTCATTTCATATGTTACCCCACCAATGGGAGAATTAGGAACTAAAAATTACGAATAAGAGGTAGTTTAGTTGCCAAGCTGGACAATTATTTTCACAAAGGCAAATAGACGTAAAGAGACCTAATCAGAGTCTAATGTTCAATCCAGGGTCTGAAAGCGATTCCCATCCTAGTTGCTGCAAGAGGTCAGTAACACTTAACGAGACCCTCATAACGGCCTTTTACGTATCTCGCTGATCTTCTGTGCACTCTCGTTCTAACTAATAAAATTAGAGAGCTAGATTGTAGAACCGATAGGTATAAAATGTCATTTTTTCCGCGTACCATTCGGGACCATAACAGCTGTGATCGTCGTCATGAATAGTTCGAGTATTGACAATAGGCAGGCAGTTAATCTTTCTCATTATATTCTCCTCTTTCTTATTTATGCATGATGTAAATAATGATGTTCTTATTTATGCATGATATTTTGAATCTGTAGTAGTAGTCTTTGTATCCCTTGCATGTTAGAACGATTGGAGATAGAATGTTTCTTGGGTACTAGATTTGTAATTGGCGCTTTGCATGTGTGGTACGCGGGTTTTAATGTAATGTCGGTGTTCTACCATATCATTCATGCATGCCTGGTGCGAAAGCACCCCCTGCCACACACCCTTTGGGTGGCTTGCAGGGTATGACGTAGATGTAGATGTAACTCTTTTTTTTAAGCCTACCTCATGAGGATCCCAAACACTAGCAGCGTATTCTAAGTGGGGTCCAGGTCGCGACGTGTCTGGTGCCGGGAGAACGTTTCTTTGGAGGCGCACCTTCTCATGACTTATTCCTCTTCCTCTTTGTGTGTGTGTGTGTGTGAAAGGATTGCCCCCGCCGAAAGGAATGCTGCGGCCCCACGGGACGTTTGCTTTGAATCTCATCCAGCCCTTTCTTCTTTGCCGGAGTAACAAGTCCTGTGGAACTAATGATTTGGTCCCGAGGGAAACGTTCTCGGAGTGCACATTACTGCTCCACGTCGGTGAAATTTGTGGCCTGCATTTAATTTTTTTTCATAGTGCGGCATAGGGTGTTCAGATAAATTAATGGTATGCTTATATTTATTTGATTTTGATCTGAAAGTGTGAACTGTGAGGTCGTACATACATACCAATCACGCCGTTCCCTTCCGGGGTAGGCACAGTCACAAAGCGTCTCTTATCATATACATTATTACAGAAAGGTCTTTTTTCGGTCATTCCGTACATGCTCCGTTAATACTGCACCTACAGTGATAAATGAGGTATCATTTTAAACGTTGAATCACCGGCTTCTGACGAAAAATACAATCTCAATCTCAAATTTCACTATTTTTCCCATTAATTTGACTTAAAAGTTTCGATTTTTCCATGTCGATTACTCGCTCGAGGTATATCGACTCCACTCATTTTTTTTATTCTAAACTTCAAAAAAAAAGGTTAAAATGAAAATAGTTTGTTACTTCTAATATTGTCTTTAAAGAAGTTTTGTAAATTGCGTGCCATTATTCAGTAACAGACGTCATGATTTTTCCTACAGGTACCGAACTCTCTTGCCTGTATTGTATTCGTATGTTTTGTATATTTTTGCAAGAAAAAAAGTATAAAGAAAGTACTTTATGATACACCTTCTTCTCTATTTAAAACCCAATTACACCGTTTCCTTAACATACTTATTCCCTGATAGCGTGAAAGTGCGAAATTTTCGCACGGGTTACCTAGTAAATACATATTTGTACTCCTCACTCGGCTTCAGTAATTTCCTCCATACGGACCTATCCTTGCCAACCTATTTTGCTTAATATACCCCCATACACTGCTTCATACACGCTCTCCTGTTTTCAAGACTCCTAATATTCCTCCTCCTAAGAGTTTCCTCAACCACATTCAACCACAACTTTCTCGGCCTACCTCTACCTCTCGCACCATTCATTTCACTCTTATATATCTGTTTCGTTATTCGACTCTCATCCATTCTCTCAACATGGCCAAACCAACGATTTTCCAACGATAAAATTTCAATCGAAGATGAATAAATTTGCAGTTGTCCACAGAAACAATTTTTCTGAATATTTTAAAATAAAAAAAAACACCTGACGATGATGTAAATACATAGAAACTCAGGTCGCGGGAAACTTTTATTTCTGTGGATAATTGAAAATTTTTCATTTCTGCGTCATGCATAAATTCCACTTGATATCGCTGGGATCTTCAGACTTTGTATTTCAATCCAAGACTTGTTCGTTTTCGTAAGACTCGTTCGTGTAAGTACTTTGAACTCGTTAACAGCCGGAAACAGCGCACCTTTTTTTTTTGGCTATATCGTTCAAAAGTTTAGTTGCCGGTAGAGGTTACATAGATTTCCATTTTTAGGACACACCTTTAAAAGTAGATATTACGACACTGTCGAAAAGGAGTTAATTACAAAGACCCTTCATCTACATCTACTTGATACCCTGCGAGCCACCACGAGGGTGTGTGGCAGGGGGTGATGATCACCAAACATGCACTATTGACATGCAACTAGAATATTTGATGGAGACATACTAGAGAACAGGGTCACATGCAGCTAGATGGTTAGTATCTACATAATAAGAAAGGGATTATTGGTTGTTATTACATGCATCATGCACTACAGACTACGCTAACTATATTTCACCTACCTATCCCTTTGCTACGCTGCCTATTGTTCTCTCTTATGGTACACGGAAAAAATGACATTTTGAATCTATCGGTACGACAATCTATCTCTCTAATCTTGTTAAGATGATCAAACCTAGCATAACACGCAGGGGTTCTCAATATATATCTAACGTCATCTGTGAACAACTCTGTTTCGAATTTACTTAAAAGGTTTAACCTAAATTTTAACCAGCGTTCTGATAGTAATTCCCATCCTAGTTCTTCTATTAAGCTCGTAACCCTTTACGCCCTTCACGTGATTCGATATTATTTCCCTAGCTAGAAGTCATACTTGCCAATGGTCGTACGATAATATTAATCTGTAATTTACCCTGGCGTGTGTAAATTGACTGCATTGTTAAATGCTGAGTTTCTTCAGTGGTGAATGAATTTTATGTTTGATGGTTTAATTTTCTTCATGCTCATCGCATTTGTTTAAAGACATACGATTGATTGAAATTTTGTTCACAGTGTGTTCTCAGTTCCAGTGGAAAATCTTTATCCGAACCAATGACGTGTCTACATGTACGTCATACCCTGGAAGCCACCCGAAGGGTGTGTGGCAGGGGGTGCTTCCACACCAGGCATGCATGAATGATACGGTAGAACACCGAAATTACATTGAAACCTGCGTACTACACATGCAACGCGCCAATTAAAAATCTAATATCCAAGAAGCATTCCATTGTCAATCGTTCCAACATGCAAGGGATACAAAGACTACTACTATATATTCAAAATATCATGCATAAATAAGAACATCAATATTTACATCATGCATAAACAAGAGAGTAGAGAATATAAAGAGAAAGATTTACTGTCTGCCTATTGTCACAATTCGAACTATTCATGACGACGATCACAGCTGTTGTGGTCCCGAATGGCACGCGGAAAAAATGACATTTTTTACCTATCGGTTCTACAATCTAGCTCTCTAATTTTATTGGCGCGATCTAATCTGCCGTAGTACGGAGGGGTTAATAGTATGTTTTTTTACGTCGTCAGAGAAATGATTTTCCTAAAATTTAGTTATGAGGTTAAGCCTATAATTTAATCTACGCTGTGATAGCGATTCCCATCCTAATTCTTCTAACTGTCCAGACACACTACTAAACTTATCGTAGCATCGTTTCACAAACCTAGCTCCTCTTCGCTGCACGCGATCTAATTCCGATATTAACCCCGCTTCGTATGGATCCCATATACTGGCAGCATATTCCAGATGAGGCCTAACGATTGAAAAATAACAACGTTCTTTCACTTTCATATTACCTTTTTCGAGTACTCTCTTGATGAAGCCTAGCTTCCTGTATGCTTGACCGCTTGTGTCATTGATAGGTGATTTATTGCTTCGTGCTCTTTAGTCGTTAGTTTGTTTTTTTAAACGGTTTTGTGCCTTTTTTAAATATGATGTTATCGGCTTCTGCTGGAATTCTGAGTGAGTGCATGGTCGCCACTTTTGGATACCCCTCAATGCAATTCGTCATTGTCGTCTGTGTGTGGTCGACGTCTTTTTTGGGTATTTTTTTCATGTCTCTCAACCCCTGGCCTTTGTGGGGTGAAAGTTTTTTTCTTTTTTAAGTTTAAGATATAAGATAAGGCTCTTGGTATGTCTCCTTTGGGAGCTTCTTTTCGGGCATGGGCGTCCCTTACAAAGAGGAAGCGGATTTCGTCCCATCGACTCTCTCGAATTGGACGCACTGAAGCGGCCCGACACCGAACGCTCTTGGACGTTCAACGGGGAGAACGCGACTGACTGGCACTCTGCATTCTTTCGTGCACGCGTGATGGAATGCGTGCCCTGCTGAATCGGTGCCGGGGAGAATCCTCGAAAAAAAAAATATTCACATGTCAGATCAAATCTAAATAAAATAAAATGGCGGGAGTTGAATCTTGCTCTCGAAAATTTCGCAAGAATTAAAGCGTTAATAAAACGTTGATGTGGGAGAGACGTTAGGCGGTTAGAAAGAAGTTTTTTTTTAGTGAGTAGTGACTCGCAAGATAGCTCAGTGCAGCGTAAGTGTCTTGGATTATACGTTATGTTGTTTTCTCATTTGGTGATCTCAATGGTTTCATGCTCAATTTTGTGGAAGTTCACTGTATGTCATGAAAAAAGAAAACATTGTTTTATTCCACCAATTTATTGTCAGGTGCATACTACTAGTTTTGACGCAGCTTCAGGTCATCCTCAGATGACCTGAAGATGACACCGAAACTAGTAGCACCTGAAAATAATGGAAAAAGAACAAACTTTGCAAATTTCACTGGTAAGTTTTATTTCCGTTCAGGTGAAGGGTTATTTATACGTAGTTCAGGTGAAGAGGACATAAACTGTCGAAACCTGGGTCGTGAATAAAACTTACTAGTGAAATTTGCAAAGTTTGTCCTTTTTCCATCATGGAGAAATTTCACGAAGTTACCACTTACATTGCTCGTTTTGTTAAAACCTGAAAATAAATTGGTATAACACCAAATCGAATAAAACAAAGGCTCACTAGGTAATACTCCCAAAGTATTCTGGATAAATTATTTTTTTTACAGTTTAGTCATCCAATCATAGAATTATAGTAGCCTATATTACGGTTAAATAAACATCGCATTCGCCGGCATCATAGTTACAATAGCATAAAAATCTAAAATCACGAGATTCAACGTGAACACGTTCAAGGAACATGTTAGATAAAGACAGTAAATGCAGGGCTCGTGTAAGTCCAAGTGTGTCCTTCAAGGGTCCCATCTGATAATTTTGTGCACCCTACTACTGTCTTTAATGATTGCCCAGAAGGTGCAGTTGGTAGCATTAAATCTCATTTTCATAAAAAAATATACCCTTTTGAGTGGCTCGCAAAGAGTCAGTGTCTCCTTTAGCCATCTAAACACCGACTTTTTTCGTCCACCATACGCAGTCATTTCATATGTTACCCCGCCAATGGGAGAATTAGGAACTAAAAATTACGAATAAGAGATATTTTAGTTACCAATCTGGACAATTATTGTCACAAAGGCAAATAGACGTAAAGAAACCTAATCAGAGACAAAAACAAAAACCTTTCTATATGTTACCTCTAGGTTACTCAGCGTGAGAGAGGGTTAAGGGTGCCCATCTGGTAATTTTGTGCACCCCTAAGTCTTTAATGATTGTCCAGAAGGTACATTTGGTTGCATAAATTCTCATATTCATAAAACATACACCCCTTTGAGTGACTCGCACGGTGTCCGTTCCTTCCATTAGTCAGGAGGTAGGCTTATTTTGTAGTTTGACACAGGTGAGGCTTAACTTGGTGGTGTCCTGATTCATTTTTGGTTGAGTACGAAGCACGCCCAAAACGCGCAATCTAATACGGAAACTGAGAATTGGTCACGGGCTCGAAATCGAAACTTTGGCTGAAGCATAGGTTTTCGCCGTTATCGTGGCTGGATGAAGTGGTAGTTGTTATTGTTCCAATGCTTATTTGGGCAATGTGTGCAAATGAGGTGACGCCCCTTTGTAGAGGGCCCTAAAATGAAGATGGAATTGAAAACCTGACGTTGCCAATTCTATTTGCGTCGCTTTAAAACCTGTCCCGTCACCCAAACGTTTATTCAGCCTTTGTTATGCGGTTGCCTTGGGTTGGATCGTTATTTAGGTCGACCGGTTTTGCTCTTTGTCCGCTTTCTGCTCCGCGTGCTGGAATGACACCCACGCATTCGCCTATCAACCCATTCACCATTTTTCGAGAAGGGAGCGATATGGGAATCGTGAGGAGAAAGGATAAGTTTCGTTACGTGATAGACTGTTGGGTGTCCCTTGTGTTAAATGAATGCGATCGTGAGCTGGCTTTAAGGTTGCGGTTTCCGACATCCCTCTCGGTAAAGGTTGTGTCCATTCATGAAACAGGATCGCGTCGTTTAATGTTTCGCGTTTGAACTGGCACCTTGTGGCCGTGGCACGACCAGGCTATCCTTCTTATCCTACGATTGAAGTTTGGTTTATCATTTTGGTGGTTCATGATTATTTCGTCAGCGGTCCGAAGATCGATTTGCTGGAGAGATCTCCGATTCCTTATCTTTTTTCCGCTCCAAGCTTGGCTCGAAATCGAAACTTTGGCTGAAGCGTCGCAGCCTTTTATGTTATCATTTCTTGTAATTTTCCGTGTGTGTATTCATTCCTTGGTGTTTCTCGGTACTTCTTGTAGTTCATTTGTATTTTCATCATCATTTTTAAGAGGTCGTTTTTCCTCAAAATGTGCTAAAAAAATTGGTCCTTTCACTTCAATAGCATTGTTTACGCTAAGATAGAAGCCATTTTTTAAATAAAAATCGTGTCTTCATATTGGGTTTGTTGTTGTATCTGCGATTTAACCCATTATGTCTCCCAAGGTTTCCTTGCGATTGGAAATATTCTGCCACCCATTTCTCCTACAGCTCCCAGACGGTTAAAATATTCCCTAAAATCCACCGCGCCTGCCGGACACACCGAAAATAGACCACCAAGTGGACAGATAGACCGTAGTCACTAAGATTGGACCACCAAGTGGTCCATTCTTCTTGATACCTATATCAATTAATTGTCATCGTATCTGGAGGGTAATCTCGACTGATAAATATCCCAAATATCAATACACCGTTCATTTATGTCCCTCGGTGGAAGTGATTAGGGGTGATGGGTTTCCCAAGAGTGTGATAGCGGGAAGGATGTTGAGGAAGGAGAAGAATGAGAATAGGTTTTATGAACGGGATGAAGATGGATAGATCGTACGCAGAGACGAATAAAGAAACGCTAGAGGTAGAATAGACCCCGATAGTGTAGAAAACGGGAAGGGGACGCTGTGACTTTCAACAAAATCTACCGGTAGATTACTTAAAAAAAAAAGATTTAGCCATCATGTTTGTTCAAGTTGTTCGTTACGGAGGATAGTGCTGAGTCATCTGTTTTTAAACATTTTATTGTTTATTGAAGAGGATGGACCCTCATATTTTTTGGCTGTGTTGTGGACAGGCGTTACTAACCCAGCAAAATTCATGGGGTCTTTGATGTTCATCCTTGTTCTCGTGGATGTGTTTGGATCTGGATGTGGACGGACGCATGAAATACACCCTTGTCCTCGTGAATGTGTTTCTCTGGTCCTGGTAACTTACTGGTCGCTACCCATCATAATCGCAAGTTCAAAGTTGGCGCTGTCACTTGGATTGCACGCGATCATTAAGTAACAAGTACATTCTGTTCTTGCCACCATTTGTGTGCGAAACGAGGTTACCCGTTAATAGGTATCCGGAGAACTGGAGTGAGGATTTGCTAGAAGCGATTAGGTGACCTGAAATTCCTAAGATTTAATCGACGTCGGAACGTATTATTTATAGCTCAATTGTTGGCCGTTGAAGGAAATGAACTGTGAACGCAAGGATATGATAAAAGTGACAGCTCACTCTCTCAAGAACTATATCTTTTTCTCTGAAGCGCGATTTTATGTTAACCGAGGAGCTTTAATGGGCGATCGTAAATACATCCTCCCTGCATGTATGTAGTCTTGTTTTTGATACTCGCTCATGATTCACTCGTTTATGTACACCTGCTAACCATTTTTTTTTACTGCGGCCATGCGTAGAAAGAGTAGAATGGATGACCTTCAGGTGTATGAAAGAACTCGCGGATTAAGCTATCAGTTTCTGTGTGTTGATTACTTATTACTCTTGTGAAATGAAAAAATAGACGTTTAGTCATAAGATGCTTAAATGTATTTCTACTGAGGCTGAATTTCTTTAGTGGTTCGGAATATTCGATGATTTAAAATTGAAATCGTGTCGGAGAGCTCTTAATTTGTGACTGAAACCTTGTTCCGCTATCTATGAGAACGCGAATTTTGATCGCTACAACGGTGGTGATATCATTAACATAGAAAAGGAATAATAAGGGACCAATCACACTTCCCTGGGGTACCCCCGATATTACTTTCATACTATCTGAAATAACGCCATATATAAGTACCCCCTGTTCGTGGTTGTCTAAGAAATCTTTAATCCAACATATATATTGTGAAATAATCCATACGCTTTTTGCTTTACAAGTTACGTATCTCACATTCGAAGACCTTATGGTAGGCGTTCATGGAGTATGAACTTGATTTATCTCTAAGGTTGAGAAACTTTCAGATAATCGACTTGGCCATTGCTTGATGAGTTGCGATGAGACTGAGGTTCTTATCGTCATCTGATAGTGAATTTTGAACATGCCTGCGAATGAACCTCGAACATGCAATTTTCGTCACTGTACTTTCGATTTCAAATTTCTCACGACCTTCATCGATGACTGAAATTAACATATCATTTTAGCTGCTCCTCCGTGTGTGGAATAAGGAGTTATATTCCTCCGAATCACCCCTTTGAACTGTGTCGCCACCTGCCTAAACTCCCGGCTGATAGAATTAAATGGGCTATCACTCTTACGCTATAATCCACGCTGTGCTGGAATTCGAAGTGTGTCATCGTTTATAATTGACGCCGTGTGAAAACCCTTCGACACACACCAGAGACACGAATTTTTTTTCTGCCTTACATAACCTTAACTGCCTTTAATGGAGCTATCTATTTTTTTTCCTAGTAACTTTGTAAGCAATCCTTGACGGTGATCCTTCACCTCCCGTGTCAACAGCTTCTTTTTGTGTGCTTATTTTGAAATTTCTTAAACTTATGTCGTCATTGTTTTAATTCTTTTGTAATGGCAAATCATTTAAAAATAAATTGTAGTTGTATCTTAACTAGTTTGCTGCGTGGTAACATGTTAGTCTACGTAGCACTCTCCTACTTTCTGGTCTGACCGCGCAATGTCGTCCCGACTGCCTTTGTTCTGCGCCTTGCTCTTGGGGGAAAATGCACGGTTCTGATTTAAACTGGGATGAGTGCTGCATGTCTGGTGTGGAATCACCCCGTGCCACCCACCCAAGTGATGGCTTGTCCGGTATTTAGTTGATGTAGATGAAATGCGACGGTGATTTAGAGAACGGCCTACACCTTATCCTCTTCAAGGTTTGTTATTTTGAAAGCTTTTTTTCTTAGCTTAGTCTTTGGATTCAGTTAAAAAAATTATAGTTAGTTATTAGATATTAAATGTGGTTATGAAGAATGAATACGTTGTATATTGTCTTTGAATGTCTTATCTGCTTCGCGTGCATAATTTGCAGTATAGGTACCCGCCGTACCAGAAAGATGCAGATGATTTTTTTTTTAATGGATAAAATTTTTGGCATTGAAAGAGCTGTTGGTCATCAAATGGATGTGGTGCACGTGTAAATGCACTCTTTGTTTGAAAATTTGGTGGAAATTATGTTCATTTCCATCGATATCATCTAGTATTAGGTTTTTCAATCGGTGGATGCGTGAATTCCGCTGATTAATTGAGACTCAATGGCGAAGTTGCCTCGGGTAATCCAGCTTATGCAACCTCGGAATGGTGGAGATTATGTGCGCTTGCCATGCGCATTGAGAGCTTTCACATCTCGTATATTGGGGTCGTCCCAGCAGTTTCAATTATACGCATGTAAACGATGTCGTGTTTGAAGTTGTGGCCCTAAAAACCTTTCGGTCGGTGAATTAACCTGCGGCCTTCGCACTCAGAATAGCTGCGATTAGCTGTCCGCTAATGCAAAGCTACCCCCGAGGACTGATGTCCTGGATTAGGGAGTCATAGAAGAACGCCGGGTGATGCAATCATGAAGAGAGACACGCTATAGGGGGGCATTGGTGAACGCTGATATGACAAAATAGTGGCGAATTTTGATCTTAGTCTGTGGGTGGATGAGTAATTTTGTGCGCATTCATCTGAAGTATCTGCTATGGTTTCGATGATAAGCACTTCCAAAAAGTCTTGATTGTCGGGCCCCTCACAATGACTCCGACTACTCTGTCGGGGAAACCAGGAAGAAAATGTCAGCCGCTGAGTTCTTAGCTAAGGTTCTTAACCTTTCGGACGGCACCGAAAACTGGGTCATTACTCCACGAGTCGCGCCTGGTGACTGCGGGCTCGAAATTTTACGGACGACGAAACTGATGGTTTGATTCTATCCCCCCGTAAAATTTTACTTCTTGTTCTTCTTGTAATGCGAATTGTCGGATCATTTTTTGAGTCTTAATCACAATGGATCTTGCCATCACAAGCGACTGCTTTCTTCTTATTTTCACGACGCTGTGAAACAGTGAGGGAGTTTTCTTGTGTTTTAGAGGAAGAAGGAGAGCCAGTTGTTTTAAAAACGAGTTGATTGAACTTTCGTTCAAGTCCCGTGATAAATAAAACATTTATGATCTTCTCCGCAGCCGAAGAAAGTAACGCGGTGAATCTTGTGCCATGAATTAACCGGTTAAAAATATGACCATACCCGATGTAGAACGTCGTTCCTCCCATGTTGAATGCCAATCGACTCACTTGAGAGTTTTTTTCTGGTATTCACCACGCTTAATTTCTACTTTTCTATTTCTATTTTTGTCCTTGGAAGGACTGCGAGGATTGAGTTTCTCAGGGAGGTGAAAGGATATTTACGAAAATACATGCTCAAGAGTTTGGTGTGAAAATATAACATGCTGAGGATGGTTGTCCCTCATTTTTCTCATTGGTTTTTTTAGGGTAAAGCGTTTTTTCCCTGCGAAAAAAATTGATCTTAGCATTCAATTTTTGGACCCGCATTGTACGTGGAAAAACTGATTTTGTAAATCTATCGGTTCTGCAGTCTTTAATCTTATTTCTGTGATCGTTTCTGCTATAATGGTTTGGCTCTAACAAAATATGTTGAACGTCCGGGAAAAAAATAGTCTACATCAAACTTTCGTAAAAGATTTAATCAATATTTTTTCCTTCAGCCGGAATTATCGATTACCGATAGATTTAAAATTACCGATTTACCGATTACCGATAGATTTAAAATGTCATTTTTCCCGCGTACCATAAGAGAGAACAATAGGCAACGTAGCAAAAGGGATAGGTAGGTGAAATATAGTTAGAATAGTCTGTAGTGCATGATGCATGTAATAACTACCAATAATCCCTTCTTTATTATGTAGATTTTAACCTGTACTATACTGTAGTAACTAATATTTTATTGTAATTACTACTGCAATTACTTGTAATAACTAATAATCTACTGTAGTAACTAATAAACTGTGACCCTATTTTCTAGCATGTCTACCTTATATATCCTACTTGCATGGCAATAGTGCATGTTTGGTGATCTTCACCCCCTGCCACACACCCTCGTGGTGGCTCGCAGGGTATTACGTAGATGTTGATGTAGATAGATCCCCCTAATTCCCTCAACAATTCAGTAATACTGTTGTGTGTCATCGAAACAATCTTTAACAAATGTGGCTGCTCTCCGACGTATTCGATCTATACATGAAACAAGTCCTTCTTCGTAAGGGTACCGTATACTAGCGGCGTAATCCCAAGTGAGGCCTCGCGTGAGAAAAATAGAATCAATATTAAAATAACATCGCTAGTACTTCGCACTGACGTTCTGCGTGATTTTTCTGGTGCGTTCCATTCTCGGTCTTCGTCTGCATTTCTTCCGACTCGTTCTCCATTCATCTCCTCTTTCCGTTGTTGTTCGCTCTTGGCCGTGATGTCCCAATATGTTGCTGTTCCGGCTGCCCTCCGCTGTATTCGACCTATTTATTTATTTAGTTCAACGTCCGCCTAACAAAATAGTTACAGGGAAAACAGAAAAATACAAAACATAGTGAAATCAATCAAATTATACAGGAATCTCGAAACAAATCAAGAAACTATAACATTTGTCAATTTACAAAAGAGTCTTCTTTGTTGACATAAATCTGCATAATCTCAGTGATTGTTACAAGTTCGTCACATTCTGTACAGTGGTGAGTTTTTACTGTAGTTTGATCTTAACATGCTCAACTTGATTTTACTTTTTAACCTCATACTATTGCTAGACACTGCGAAATTAATTTTGCTAATTGGTTCACTATTTTCTCCAGCATTAAGTAAATTATATGAGTAAGATAGATGACGTCTGGTCCTCTTTTTTTTGCAGACATTGAAAATAAAATTTTTTTTACCAAAGTTTCGCGACTAAAAAATAATTATCCTAAATCGGAAATTGTTCGTGTAATATTGATAACGTAAAAAACCTCTGTCTGAATCTAGTCTTACTTCGATCCACCGAATCACCCGACGCAGTTTTTTTAATGCTCATCCGAACGTGCATCTGATTGTGCAATAAAGTGCCTCGCGTAGAACCGCCTTCGGTGAGAAATTGCGTCGCAATCGCAGTGTCTCCGTGTCTCTCTTTTTCTGGGTTCGAGGCGCGAGCCGCTCGTCATTTTTCTCTTCTTCTTCTTCTCATTACCACTATTATAATTATTTTTCTCCGGTGACGGGGCGAGTTGGGGTCGAGGCAAGAGGAGTGGTGGAGGGGGATCGCTTGGAATGCGAACTCGTGGGCGGATTGCAATATACACGTACGAGTATACATCCCGTCGTTCCCGCGGTACCGCTTGGTCGGTCGCGGGAATAAAAGAAGAAGAAGAAATCACCTCGGGAAGGGCAGACGTGAATGTGTGTATGTATTTGTGTGTGAGTGCGGGCGAGACGTGGGGAACGAGATGGGAGGAAAGAGGAGAAGATGTCGATTGGAATGGCGTGGAGAGGACTCTTGTGTCCGTCACACGAGTCCGTGGTACTTCGTGTGGAAAGTACGGTCGCCAAGGATGAAAAAAAATTGTTATCTCTCCTGTGCGAGCTGGAGAAGAGGTAGAGTTCTGGAATATAAAGATGATGGAAAGAAACCACGGGAAGAAATTCTTTCTCGAAGGCCGGCTCACAGTTAACTTCTACATCTAATTATTATCCTGCAAGCTACCTGGAGGGTGTTTGGCTGGGGGTAATTTATCACCAACATGCACTATAAAGTACATGTAAATTTCACCAGCATGCACTGCACAATAGGTATGCTGCCAATGCCATACATCTACATCTACGAAATACCGTGCAAGCCACCACTAGGGTGTGTGGCACGGGGTGATTCCACGTCAGGCATGCTGCACTCATCTCAGTTCAAATCAGAACCGCGCACGTTCCTCAGAATGCCAGGCGCAGGCCAAAAGCAGTCAGGGCAACGGTACGCAGTCAGACCACAAACCAGGAGAGTGATACGTAGAGGAACGTGCTACCGTGCAGCACACTACTCAAGATATATAACTACTGGTTAGTATTATTAATGCGACAAATAAATAGCACTGCAAGGTACTAACAAGGGGAGTGTCAGATAGCCGGGTCTCAGATTTTATTCAAACTTAGTAGTTGTGCAGACCGCTGTATGTGGTTCATGAATCACCCCACATATAGGGTTATATAACCAATAGTTTAAACGAAAAAGGCCTTTAAAAATTTCAAAATTCCCTTCAGACGGGCCACCCACATAACTGACAAGCTGGACGGGTGGCTGACGTGCACGTCTCCGGTCTAGAGACACGGGTTCGATTCCAATACGGGGTATGTTTCTTCCGCTGTTTTTTTAATAGTTTTTCTTTTACGGCATCCTACAATGCGCTCAAGATTTTTTTATTTTTACTCGAAATGTTATTTTTGCGCGAGGCAAATTTTTCATTTGCATACACGACGTCAGGCTTATCCTATTTTTTCGGTCGTAGGCAGCCTTCTAATTATGTCACTTCCTTATCTTTTCAAGAGAGAAATCAAAATATGAAGACAATATCATAAAATAATTATAGACAATGGAAATCATGTGCATGAAGGAATAATGAAAATACGTCGTGAACCCGTGTCTCTAGACCGGAGAAGAGTACATCAGCCACCAGTCCAGCTCGTCAGTTATGTGGGTGGCCCGTCTAAAGGGAATTTTTAAATGTTTAAAGGCCTTTTTCGTTTAAACTGTTGGTTATATAACCCTATATTTGGGGTGATTCATGAACCACATACAGCGGTCTGTACAACTACTAAGTTTGAATAAAATCTGAGACCCGGCTATCTGACACTCCCCTTGTAAGACATGGAGGAGTATATCATGTCGGCTAATGCATGCGAAGTTAGTATCTGCAATTCATCTTAAGATACTACTGAGCACTACTGAAAAAAACCCAAGTCAGTATCCTTGAACTGAGATATCACAACTATTATGGTCCCTTATGTTTCGACAAAACGGTGTCATCATCAGGTGGTTTTCAGGTGAACCAAGTTACTTTTTTCATTTGCGAAAATCAACTTCCACATAGTTGAGCCTCGAACCATGGAACGAAATTAAATACCCATATTTACGTGTGAATTTTCGCTTTCTTTATGGTAGTGCGAGCGAGATAGTTCCCTAATCGTAATAGAGACCATATTTGATATGTACGTTTTAATTTTACCAACTGTGGGACACACGAATTAAATATTGTGTTGTTCACGGTGCAATAATATAGTTTTAAATGACAGAATTGTAAGTAGTCATATAATATTTTAATAGGCCCTTAACTTGACTCTTTTTTTAAGCGGTACGTTTGAAAATCCATCAAAACGGGAGGTTTATAGTGATCTCGAAGAATTTACTGCGGTGAGTATATGATTAATTTTCAAAAATAGTAGAGATAACACACAAACCACGCACTGCTGATTTTTTACGAGAACTAAGTATTATAAATTCCTCATTTTGTAAATAATGTCTCTCTGGAGTGCATACACGTACCATTTCCCATTTAAAAGGGCTGGAATTTTTGGCAAATATATCGGAAAGTAACGTGGTATGGGGTT
Source organism: Ceriagrion tenellum (assembly GCA_963169105.1). NCBI lineage: Eukaryota > Metazoa > Arthropoda > Insecta > Odonata > Coenagrionidae > Ceriagrion > Ceriagrion tenellum. The sequence goes on from OY720633.1 coordinate 130,892,323, forward strand.
GATGTTTTTATGTCAATGGTAGGGTGACATATTTTTCTTAAAAAAAGAGACCAGATTCATTGATTTCTAGGTAAAATGATATTTCGCTCGAACTACCTTAAGTTACGTCGCGTCCCCAAGCGGGTGTTCTTTGCGTTCAGCGCGATACGACTCTTGTGCGGGGATGTGTCATCGAGAAAACTGGTCTGGTTAAAAGGAGAGGGGGAGGGGGTTGGAGAAGGGAAAGTGACTGCTTTCCTCCCCCATTCACCCCTTCCCTCCCCGGCCCCGAAGGCGGTGCGAGGTACGTATCGGAGACGACAGGTTGTACCGGAGGAGAGAGGAGAAGAGAGAGGAGGGTGAGAAAGAAGTGTGCGGGAGGGATTCTATAGGAGGCGGGGGTTGGACCGGCGATATATGTCTGTATGTATGCTTGCAGGCGTATACGGGGGGGGGGGGACGGGACGGGCGGTTTATCCCGTCTTTTTGCGATGGAGGTGTTGGGATGAGGGAAGCTCGCGCTTGCATGGGGGGTTGATGTATATACAAAGCGTTTATGTGGTACCCGTGTACCATTCGCGGCCGAGTGAGGCATGCCGGGAAGATTTTATGATGAGGAGGTAGAGGAACAGGAGGGGGGTGAAAAGATGGGCGGGGAATCCGGTACCTTTTTTACCCCTCCCCTCCCCCCCCCCACATCCCTCCCACTGCCATCGGTAGAGAGTGGAAAGGAAAGCCGACGACGATGTTATTTGATGGATCTCCTTGGGTCCCTCTCGAGAAATTTTCTTTTATTCCCCCTCCGGCCACCTTTCTCTTTCAATCCTTCTGTTCCCGCTGAGCCTTTGTTAAAAGAAGGTTCCCTAAGGAAATTGCGTGAGTCAAAACAAGAATGAAAGGCCTCCTTTTCCTCTTTTTTTTGTTTTTTTCCGAAAGATACGACTTACAGCGATGACACGCATAAGCTAACAGAAAGCGAAAGCAAGATACCGCAGGTAGATTAGTCGACGACTATTGTGCTTCTTTTCCTCTCTCTCTCTCTCTGTGTAAAGCCGACCACCAGCGGGAATTTATGTTGAATTTTTGCTTTTTTCATTCATTAATTACTGTAATTTGGTACTTAGGTACTCTAATACCTAAAGGATTGATGCCTTTATATACAGTTAAGATGAAGAAAATCGTTCATTTTTTCTATTTTTCGTGAAGTTTTCCTCGTTTTAGGCAGTTCACTGTCAGCTGCGAATCATTTGAAGAAAAGGCTGTGTTCCTTTGACGGCTAGGCGTGAGGTGAATAAATGCTTCACAATAAATACTGCGGAATTTGGGTAGTTTTTGGTGGTTGTATTTGGAAAAAATAAGAGATGGAGATTATTTGATTGCATCTGTGTAGTTTGATGAAGGTGGCTCAGGCTTGGCCATGGGAATCAAGAGAAATCCTAATACACACGTTTTATTCATTCAGTTTGAAAAAAACCTACTTTAGCTGGTGATATTGGTACCTATTGAAAAATAAAGTTAAGGAACCAAACACGCAGATTATTCCGCGAATGCATTTCAAATGAACACATTTGTCCAGCCATAGGCGCCGACAACGGCGCCATTTGCATCTTGACTTCAACTACGGCAGTGATTTGTTAATAACTTTAAAAAAATAGGTGATAAGTGGCCTATATTTTATTTTTATTCAATTTGTCAGCACTTTTCGCTTCTTAAAAACACTTTCAGTCCAAAGAATGAATTCTCTTTTCCATTTCAAATTGACGTTTTTCTTCTGTAATCTGAGCAATCTCCATAAGAGCCCATGTGAAAATCTCTACTTTTAAGGCTGAATTATAGTAAAACTAGTCTGGAAATCCTATTTTGTTTTCATCTCAGTTTATAAAACGAACTTCAAAGATGCTTTTCGCAAGTTTTCAGAAAATCTGGGATGAGTGACCCCGAAGGCTCGAACCACCCGAAATGGCGTCGTAGTTCGGTTTGTGGCAAAAGTGATGTATGGTGTTTTCTTTTGCTATTGTTTTATCAAAAAGCACATATTCCGGCTTAAATTGATTACAAGTTAAGTGTCTAGTTAATTCCACATGCATTCTATCTGTGAATATGTTTTTCATTCGTAAATGTTGCCTTTGTGGCACTTTCCTGTGGAAGCTGTGGAGAAAGAGAAATTATCACATCTCGCGGGCTTATGCTAATTTTCAAATGGCTTAATTGACGGGCATTCGTGTTCTCCTCTGATCACATTCCGTCTCGTCAGTGATACCGCGGCGAAACGGTGGGCAAGGCTGGGCGGTGTTTTTTTTCCCCTCTCGGAGATGAAACGTGAAATGTTGCCCCTCTCAACCGATGCCAATTTTGTGGGCGTGGCGCTTCTCTGCCTTCTTTTTTGATTTTTCTTTTAAGGAGTCATCGTCGGTCATTTCGCATCGGGATCACGCCTCGTGTTTGTTTCACGAGATCTTTGAATGAAAGTAGTTCGTGTTCGCGGTTAGCTTGATGGCCTTCCACTCCCGTTAATTTTTACGAGGAGCGTGTCATCCATGTCGAATTAGGTATTCCCCTCTGCTGAATATTTGTTTTTGTAGCTTTGGAGATGTGTGGGTTTCCTTTGTTCAAATACATTTAAAGTATCTATCGAAAGAAGTCTAAGAACTCTAACTAGAAGGGACTTCCCTCCAGGAGTATGATTAGAAGATCATGCTCCTGTGTTGTCAGTTCCGCCCTTTTACCGGGCAAGCGAGCTCCTGCCCCGACCCTGCATTTTGAAGGAACTCAGTAATCACTGGGAAGAAAAATATAACGATTAAAACCTGGTTTGATTGCCACATTACCGCATCTAATATCGGTCACTATGTTCCGTAATCGTAGCTCTTTGTATCTAGATACAGACATATGTGTGACATTTGGGCGTCGTGCTCAATTTTAGGAATTCAAAATTTATTAGTTTTTTTAATAGAGTTAGGTACGTTTAAAGTTAATAAATACATACAAATATTTAACAAATCTTGAGACGAATTGGTTTTATGACGTTGGGCTCGAAATAATACATTTCCAGGGCACTTAAACCATACTTTCCGTGGGCCGCACAAATCATAGTTGCGTGGGGTCACCTGAAGGAGTGGAAATAATCTCTTCGACTGTTTAAGATGAATTAAATCATATCCTAAAAATGTGTATTTCCCCGCGCAGTACTATAGCGAGTGAAAGTATATGGATTGGGTTACAATTCGCCAAAATGGGTCTTTCGGCAGCAGTTACATTAACGCTAAGCACTTCTCTTGGAATGGAACATTGGTGCTTGTATATTAGGTAGTCACTAATTGGTCATCGACTGCTCTTACAAAACTGTTCTTTTCATCAGCCTTTATTTATTTCTGTGGCCGAATTTACGATGACGAGATACTGTGACCTTATCAAGGTAGAACTTGTCCCGGTGATTGGTAAAATAATGCTTATAATACATATAAAGTTTTGTTATTTCAATGGATATCCATTACTTCCTTGAAGTCATGCTTGAAACAGTCAAATTTTACACCTGTTTGTTTCCTCGAGTTTCATACCTTTGTCGATAAAAGAAAACTCCTGGTAGTTTTTCTCATCGTTACTCTTATATGAAACGTCAATCGCACCATAGCGTGGAACAATCTTCGAACTAGTTATAGTTAACTACGAAAAGGCATCTTTTATGGCGGTCATCGGAGACTTGCGTAACAATTGGTAACGAGGAAGATCTCGTTCATTCGTGATGAATGTGCTCGGGCGTTAAGCGCCTCCAGATATATGAAGTATTCTCTTGTGGGCATGTAATCACCGTACTTTCTCTCGTAATTAACACTTCAAAGTGCTAATCTTCTCCGTGTTTATGGTTTTTAAGTTTTATGAGTTCGGCCCGCCTCTTTTTTACGTTTCATGTCGTCGAGCGCTCTGTATTTGGTGTGGAAATCACTCAGTTACGTTGTGGTTTTGCGGTATTTGGCTTTTGAAAAGGATTCGGGTCAAACTGTGATTGTATACATCGAGGCATTTCCCCGTTTCTTTCGTATTCATTCCTTCAGAACGCGTGTTGTGATATATATATCTCGGTAAGACCTCCTTCGATAGTGGTAGCTTCGGAAGCTTTAGTAGATGTATCCCAGCTATGTGACGGTCGCTATCGAGTCGTCGGTCGTGTTACATCTACATACTACCCTGCCAGCCGCCGCATGGACGTCTGGCAGGGGGTGTTTGGTCACCATCCTTGTAAAGATTTAAGGTTTTGGGAGGTGAAATGGTGATGTGTATTATGGGAGTGTATTCAGTGGAGCTCAGTATTCATTGTGGTCGCTTATTGTGCGCGGAAAGAATGATTTTTTGTACCTATCTGTTCGGCTGTGTATATGTCTTATTTTACCGCCTCTGTCAGACCTAGAGACGTATTGAGGCGCCATGGTAATCTTCTCTGTGTCGCTCTGAAACACATCAGTTCTGGATTACTCAAGCATCCTAAGCTTATCGTGTAGCCTCCGAGTCTCTAGGGCCTCCCATCTTAATCCCTCTAAAAATTGTGAAACACTATATGTTCGCTCGTAGCAGATTTTAACTAAGCATGCTGCTTTTCTTACTATTTTGTTATTTTTTAGTTAAATCTTTATGACCAGGGTCCCAAATTCCCGCGGAGTATTCGAGGTGTGGCCTAACCAGAGCGGAGTAGCGTCTCCCTTTTACTTTTTCATCCGTTACAGTGTTGATATCTGGCATTCGTAGAATACTATCTTCTCAGTAGCTGTTTTCAGTGTTTTTCTGGGAATTTTGTTATTTATACTTGATAAGTCTTCGGTGAAAAAAATCGTACGCGATAGAGGTTGGAGCTTGGGATGGAGGAAACAAATTTGTCGACAGTCGACTGCTTAACCGTTTTCGTACTTATTTTCCTTGCATATCCGTTGTAGATTGTTTTCTCATTGCGAATCAGTCATTGTATTTGGAGGAGAACTTTGAAAAGATGCTATGAGAGACTCATCGGCTCTATTCATTGTCTTCCTCGGTAACCAACAAAGCATGTTGGCAACCATCCTAAAATTTGGTTCAATCATAGGAAGACATAGACGGTGTACAAGACACGAGGCGATGTTTAGTTGCGATAGCAACTGTCATGTTTTTGCCCCAACTTCTAAGTTTGAACCAGTGTTTAGGTAATTTTTTTCATCGACGTCGACGATAGATCATCCAAATTGTTGGGTGGGTGAAATTCGTGACTATGTAGGACTGCCTCGAGTTAACCTTCGTCAATTCATCTTTAGCCTGATTTTGGGCACTGCCGTAGATACCGCCCTTCTAATGATCCTAGCCATTGTTGTGTGTGTCGTGTCCTTAGGCCTTGGTCCATTGATTTTGATCCGCATCCGCCTTCGAGGAGAATCGATTCAAATTTTTTGCTGCCGTAAGGATTGTAGTGAAACGAGATAGAGAGACTTACATATTCTTTGCGAGGTCAAGTGTGACTTCATATGCGTGCCTGGCTTCAGTTTATGGCCCAAATTAGTCTTCTGCAAGTCCGTACAATTCGAGTGTCTGCTAAAAATTGCCCTTGAGCGTGTCACGCGATCTTTATGGCGCTTATTTTTTTCGTGTGGTTATAAAGATTCGTATCTAAGCGTATTAAATAGAGAATCCCAGTGGAGATATTTTTGATATTCGCCGATGCATATATTTTGTGGTGTTCCGCATTGTAAATTTCAGCATTACTCTCGGTGCATCTGGAGATCAGTTGGGTTAATGCTCGCATCCGGCTCTCTTTAGACTGCAGTGGCTTGTTTGGGAGTCGTTAACTTGTTAAAGGCCATGTGTAGAAAAAACTTACGATGCGTTTAATTTGACCGTGAACTTGAAATTAAAAAGGCTGTAAAGCGTTGATCACAAAATAACACCGTTTGTACGCGATCTCTTCGTGTTTTTACGAGTTTGCGACAAGTGCTTGACTAGTAGCGTTCTTGTTGTCCTAAAGTAGGGTTGTGCGATGAACGATTTTGCCCATCGATGGTCGATGAAAAAAATCATCGAGATGATTCGGTTTCGATGATTGTTATCGACGACGATGAGTCGATAAATTCATCGCCGTCGATGAACTCACCGACCTCGATAAGTCGATGAATTCATTCATCGCCGATGGAAAGGTAGGGATAGGTACGGGCGGGCGACGCAGACAAATAATTATCATCTAATGGGGATGGATTCATTGACTCATCTACATCGGTAAATTCATCGACTCATTGACGTCAGTTCATTTGTCAACTCATCGACGTCAGTTAATTCATCGACTCATCGACGTCGGTGAATTCACGGACTCATCGACGTCGATGATCGATGACATTTGTCATCGACGCGGTTCATCGCAACGCGATGACTAAAATCATCGTCGATGAATTCGATGAATCGACATATCGCACAAGCCTATTCCAAGGTGTATGTTGTATATGCATAGTTGCTCGGTGATTTCCTTGTGTCAATTGCTTTAATCACTTTTCAATATCCTTCCAACATTTACGAGGATGTTCTACAAATGAATAATAAATGCGCCTTAGAAAACGAGCAAATGTCTGCTCTCAGTAGTTTATGCACATTATAGTTAAAATTAGTTCATGTCGTACGCTAATTTTTTAGGTATTTTAACTTGGGATCTAAATGTTAAGTGCTCAATGGAGCGCCTTAACAAGTGTAATTAAACGCTTGATTCACCTCTGGTAATTGAGAATCCAGTACTACAGTTACGCTTTCCAGTATCATCATACTCTTGTGCACGCTTTTTGATTAATAATACATCTACTATTGGGTGGCAGTGGGGGAGGGGATGTAATGAAGCAAATTTTTTACCCAGTTTATTGAAGTTTGTGTATTCTTTCTGTTTACCCTCTGGTGAAATGAGATTAAATCTCCTTGCATGTCTCGCACTTAGTTTTTCACAGTGCCGTTACCTGCCTTCATTCCAATTCAAGGGAAATAAAAGGAAATTTAAAGTGTTTATTTATGCGGCAAATTGCAACTGTTTGTTTCCTGATCATGAAGATAGTGCATGCACTTTTCCAAGTTCCCTCAAATATTGAAGAACTTACTCCGGAATGAAGTATAAAGTGTGGCTGTTGAATTAATCGGATTTTTATTGGATGTGGTCTGTGAACCGTACATGTTGTAATGTAAATTATGCGCGATTTATCTTTTAAACTTTTCGTCTTAATTAAAGCATTGGCCTTTGTTCCCATCCGCCATTATGCGCACTTCGAACCCTAATCTGCTCTTTTCGATTGCCATTTTTCCGGACGTGACGTCACGTAGTGCGGTTCCATTTCGTAGGACGCACGTTGAGAAGGGCGTTAGAGCGTAGGGCAGGTAAGGGTTCCACAATGCACCCTTATGCGCCCTAAACCACTGTGCTACCGTGGATTATTACAAGAGCACTTTTTAAAATATTCCTCAGATACATGGTTTGTTCTATGTATTTATCGTGTGACCACGGAATGCCAGCGTCAACTGTTTATCGTTGCCATTACTGCCTATGGTAGACACAGGCGCCACCCACGGAAAAGTGCAGAAAAGATCGTCCGACACATAAGAGCACGACGGCGTCGAGAATGGGGTGCACCCTATGCAAATTGGAGCACGGCCGTTGTTATGATTTGGGTTTTCGGCGCGGATTCCGAAATTAAAGCGAAAATCATACGTAAATACGTGATTTTGATTCGGAATGATACCTTGACATTTATTAGCCACAATTTTACTTGTGAAAAATGCATTATTTTGCGTTCAGGAGAAAATCGTGTGCATGTAATCGTATGAAAATCGTATGTAATCGAATTATTTCGAGATACTTGTCAAGTACCAACTAGGACACGTGTTGAAATAGCATCGAATTGGCTTGAAACCAAATCGGTAACGTGCAATTTGTTTCTCATTTTTCTATGCATTTTACTATTGAGTACCTATAGGCATGCAAAATTTCACGCAGATCTGTGTGTAAACGAAAATCGCCCCAAGCACTTTTAGCGTGTTGCGCTACAGGCAAAGAAATTAGTGTGTGTTATAAATAGGCGTGCGCTCACATCATTGTGGGACGCCCGTGGGATTTGTTTAGCGTCTCGGGACGTATTAGGTCTCGGCGTCGAAGTGGTGAATGGAGCGATAATTTGCGATGAATAATGGGGCTCTCTTAAGTTTCCTTCGCGCGGGAAAGAACGGTGAAAGAAGAAGAGTCTTCGACTCTCCTGTGCATAATCAGGGCCCCGCGGGCACGCGTCTGCCGGCCTAATGTCGTGAACCGTATCTGTTACAAGGACGTAGCGATGAGAAGGGGGGAGTAGGGGGAAGGAGGAGTAAGGAGGCGCGGGCACCCAACCATAGCTCAAAGCAAGCGATAAGCGCCTCTTGCGAAGGCCGAAAAAATATACACCTGCAGGCGGGTCTTTCTGTTATATGGTCATGAGGCGGTACCTGTCAGCTCGTACACACACACACGGTCCAATGAAAAAAATAAACGCACAACTCCTTGATTCTTGATTGCGAGGTTTTTTTTTCCTCTCATTTTTACCTGCGTGAGGCAGAGGGATAAAAACTCTCCTTAAAGCTAATTGGAGCGACACAGTTCCCTAGTCATATTGGAGACCACATTCGAACTATGCGTGTTAATTTTAGCAGATGTAGGAAGCACGAATGGAATATTGCATTATTAACAATGCAATAGTATACTTTTAAATGGATGAAATTCTGTGTAATTTAATAAAAACATCAATATCTAATTAGTCTTTGTCTTGACTATTTTTTTTCGCGCGTTACGTTTTAAACTTGGCAGAGAAGGCTTTTCGGGTTCTCTTCCGCGTGTTTCCATTGACGTAGACGACAGTCTCGACAGCTGCAATATTGCCTTTTCTAGTAGAAGTCGATATCGATGGTGCAATATATCGAATAAATCGACCCAGGAACCCGAAAAGCCTTCACTGCCATCTGTACGTCTCCGCGGAAGTCTTCGAGTTCACGTTTTAAACTTCTTCACAACGGAAGGTTTTTTTTTGAGATCTTGAAAAAATTACAGCGGTGACAATTTGATTTATTTTCAAAATTAGTCGAGAAAACATGAAAAAAAACTTCACAAAGTTGAATTTTTGACGAGGTCTAGATGTTAGTAATTCCTCATTCCCATGTTGAAATGGCTGGTATTTTTCGTCAAAAATCCCTTAAAGTAGATCAGTAAGGGGGCTGATATTTTTGTATCTTTAAAAGGTTGTGACTTGATTTTTTAAATGGAAACAAATTCATTGGTTTCTGATTGAAATTATATTTTGTTCAAACTAACTCAAGGTGAAAAAAATAAAAATGTTTTCTCGCCAGTAATTGCCAAGGATATGGGATTGAATATTTTATTCGCCTGCCTTGTGACAGGTCACCTCAATCAAAGTGAAAAAAGTTTGTTTAGTGAGGTGTCAGAATGATTGTACGAATGATCAGAGGGTTAAAAATAAAATGTGATTTGAATTTTTCTCATCCGTTTCTAGTTTCTCCCGTTTATATGGTGGAACTCAGCTTGATTGCGTTGCGTAATTAACATGACTACAGTACGTAATTAACATGATTCTACAAATATATTTTATGTTTTCGCTTTTGTTGACGTGAGCGGTTGGTCGCAGTTTTGGCAAAAATTGTGTACTCACATTTTTTTAAATGACCTTTGACTCGTTGTGACACCTAGATATTTGTTAGCAACCGTGGTTGTAATGTGGCATTTATTATTTCGCGTTTAGAATAATATTTGTTCAGAGGTAATCGAATCATGACGAAAAGTACCGCGTATGACTTTTGGCTACTTCCTAAAAAATCATTGAAATGTCGTGAGACCAATTCGCTAAAATGTAATTTTTTTCTCGTCTATTCGATTGCTGGAGAAGGATGGAGAGGGTGAGCTGGGTGGCGAGAGGGACAAACGAGGAGGTATTGGATATGGTTGGATAGGAGAGGAAGCTGGTGGGTGAGGTTCGCAGGAAGCAGAAGAGGTGGATGGAGGACGTATTGAAAGGAAGCTGAAGAGGGTAATTGAGGGAAGAGCACTGGGTAAGCGTGGAAGAGGATAGGAATTCTTGACGACATAAGAAGAGGAAGACTATGTGAGGAATTTTAGAGGTATCTAGTAATGGTGGATCAGTTTATAGGTAGGAAAACGGAACGACATACCGGAAATTAGGACGTTAGAATACGTATTTTCATCCGCACGCTGGGTAAACTAATGTTGAACACGTTTCCTCAAATAGTATCGTGCGCTTCCTGAACGTTCTGCCATGCGGCGCCTCACTCGGCATGACGCATTCACTTGTCAAAGTGGACGAATGGCAGAGATAAGAATCGGAAGACCTCTTGTTATCTCCTCCGCTGGTCTTTGCGTAACCCTGCTGCTGCCTCCCTGAACGTGACAAAGAAAACAGCTCCTTTTCGTCGCGAGGTTCAACTTCATAAGTCGCCTTCGCTAATGACTCGAAGGAAGGAATCACTACTACTACTTGTTTTGGCGAAAACGCTGGTTGAATGTCACGCGTAAATGTTTAGCTACCATAATAGCGTGTATCCTACAACTTTTGCTGGTTTTAGTATCGTGTGATTCGGGCTATATTGCTGTCTAACACAAAAATCATCGCCATTAAATTGCAAACATTGGTTCATGCAGTCAATTTTGTTGAGTGTATGTCCACTAATTTCTTCTTCTGCTCTCGTCACAATTCAGTAATTGTTGCAAACCTGTTTTGGCCACACTTCTCAGCCATGGCATAATGGTCATTCAGGGTCTTTTGGACCACACGAAGAATAATTGCTGTTAATTATTTGTGACTTGAATTAAAGACTTCAACTGAATATCCTAAAATATGTGTGCATTTTCAAAGATAACGTTGAGCAGTTATTCAAAATTTGTTTTTTTTCTAAATATTTACAATAAAAAATATGTATTTTATACATTTACAATAAAAAAAACGCGAAAATCAGTATTTTTTTATCGAATCATTGTAAAATATTCAAATCTTCATGTCTTTCAACGAAATATGAGGGTTACGCTTCCAAGATTCTATCCTTTAAAATAGTACGAGTTCAAATGTCGATGCTGAAAAAGAGATAGTTATTCTAATGATTGAAGTGCTGAATTTTAAGCGAAATTTGGAAACAATAGTGGGATTATTTCTGAGGCGATTTCGTAGTGCTCGCTATTGACCCCAGATGGGAGCACAAGTTCAATTTTGAGGCGTAGCTTCAAAGGTATGAAGCCGTGAACTTGGTCGTTGAAATCGCTTTTTAGGAGTTTACGCTCAATTGTTTGACACCCAACTGCTCACCACGTTGGGACACTTGACAGTCTATCACCATCACTTCAAGTTTTAAATCAGTTTCCAACGCGATATCCAACAATGACTTAAGCACCAACTATGACTCAATTGTGACGAAAGCAAACAAAGGCAGTTGTGTTACGTGTATTACTGCCGCCTGGAAGGATGTCCGTGAGTCTCCTGCTCCCTCACCAGATTCGCCCGAGGTGTTGAAGAAAGCGGTCGTAAAAAGAGGACCGTTTCCTTGAAGGTTGGATTTTATTGGGCCCCGTAATTGCGTGCCGACGAGGACAGAAGCGACTGCGTGGCCCTTACCACGAGAGTGGTGGCGAGGAATCCAACTGCCGACAGCGGCGACGCTAAGTCGGGTCCTTGAGGCACAAGAAGTTAGGTACCTAGTACCGTAATCAACTGAATTTTTTTTGCGGTATCCGAAATGTAATTGCTTGCAAAGGCTTCCGTGATCTTTCAGTTTCGCACAAAAATTGAAGGATCTAATAATAATAATGTTTGTTACTTCAACACAATTTGCATTCACGGTGACAAGAAGCTAGTAACTTCCGAGTTGCCTTGAAGGAGAACGTGTTTAAGGCTACCATCATATGATAGCATGCTATGCTTACACTTAAACATACATACAGCTCATGTAGTGAGACCAAGACAATGACTTAACAATGTAAGTGCGTACCTTAAGAAGCTACCTATTGACAGTTTATAGAGTTATTTCAAGCACATTTACAGTAATATTTCCTCTGTTTTCCATTAGGCGAGAAGCCAAGTCTCTATATTTTTCGTTAGTATTACGACAGATTTTGATTCAATGAATGAATGGGGTAATAAATTGTACCCTTTTGGTCCTACATTCAAAAAAACCTCGTTTAAATATCGTCAAATTTGCCTCGGGTAAGGGTATTACTTTGGTAACGCTAGAGGAAAACGGGCATCGTGGCAAAGACATACGGAAGAGAATAGCGCTAGCTAAGGAGGCGTTCTGTAATAGAATGGGAATTGATGATGGGGACATAGGTTAAGGATGTGAAGAAGAGGCTGGTGTAGAGCTTGATATGGAGCGTACCATTGTATTGGGCCTAAACGTGGACCCTGAGAAAGGAGGACGAGAATAGGCTTTAGGCATTTGAGATGTGGGTGTGGAGAATGATGGAGAAGGTTAGGTGGACGGGAAGGAAGACTAACGAGGAAGTGCTTGAGATGTTGGGCGAGGAAAGGAATCTTTTTAATGAAATCTGGGATAGGTGGGGTAGGTGGCTGAAGGATGTAATAAAGGGTGATGGGTTGCTGAAGAGTGTGATAGAGGGAAGGATGTTGGGCAATCGGGGAAGGGGAAGAAAGAGAATAGGTTTTAATGGACGGGATGAAGAAGGGTAGATCGTATGCAGAGGCGAAAAATGATGTACGAGAGGGAGATAGGCCCCTGAATGTGTCGAAAACCGGGAGGAGATTCTCTGACATTCAGCATAAACTACCTTTACCGGTAAAATACGTTAAAAAAATACTGGTCGTAGAGTAAAAGGAGAAGACAGGCACAGAAATATTCCGGAGTTACCACTTCTAATATAAAAACGCCGTAGAACCTTATAAATATATAAATGCCTCATAGAACTGATCCATCGCAACTAAAGCGGCCTACACACATGGGAACCTGGTTCGCCGAACTTGGTTCGCACGAACCATGTTCGTCATTTGTTCCCCTGTGTGTGGTGTTTAACGAACCAAGATCGCCACAATTTCTCACGAACATGGTCTTCCATCGGGTTGGAAAACATTTGTTCGGTTCGCCGGCAGGGCGCACCAAGTTCGTCTGTGTGTGGAGGAGGGGAACCGTTGTTCGCCATGTTGATTTTTGTCAGTACTCAGTGCAGACGCTTGGGCGCTTGCAGTAGGGGAGCCTCATTGTTGTTTCCGTTGCTACACAATGGCGGATTGTGGTGATAGTGCACAATTTATGAATCCTTCGTTTTTGACGGACTTCATAGAAGCATATAGAGAGTTTCCATGTTTATGGAAAGTGAAAAGCGACGAGTACAGGGACAGGAATAAGCGAGACGAAGCGTTGAACAATCTCTTTTTGTTGACTCGCGACACGATTCCCTTTTCAAACCTAAGTTTCGTCAAAAGTAGAATCGAGTCAGTAAAGCAGAGTTTCAGTAGGGAATTTAGGCGATCCGTTGTTCACATTCCCCTCCACTGTGTGTAGGGAGTGACGAACCAAGAACTTGGTTCGCCGAACCAAGTTCGGCGAACCAGGTTCCCATGTGTGTAGGCCGCTTAATGCTGTCCCTTGTTCGTGGACGCTACTTTTGAAGCGGCCCTCATGTTTGATCTTCTGACCACCCTGTTCGACGTTTTATTTCCATTAACTTTATGGGTCGAGGCAATGTCGACGGCGCGGCGTCTTTCCTTTTTCGACTCTCGTTTCGTTTCTTTTTTGTTTTCCTGTGATGGGGCGCAAAAGAGTTTTTAGAAGAGATCATCAACGTATGGGTGGGAGAAGATTGGAATTTCGGCACCCGGATCTCGGTCACTCGCCGTTAATTCAACAGGGCGTTAGCGCTGTGTTATTATTCGCACAACCAACCGCGCGCACGCAAAGCCATCGTGAAAGTTTGCGGTGTTTTTTCCCCCTTCCTCCCTTGCTAATACGGTTTTCGCTAATGAGTTCCGTAATGATGTCAAAGAGGCGATCGATTGTCTTTTTTTTTTTTTTGGCGGAGATGTATTTCGGCCATACTTCGCGATTCTTCCAATTTGTTGGACGCTAAATAATTGAGCATCGCTCTCAAATTGAGAAATCTCCCGATGAATTATCTCTCTTGACGGTGTATGTGTGTCCATTTGTAAATCCAGCCTGAAAGGATAAAGAATTACGGGTGACCTCCCTCTCAACCAACATTTATTAAAACCGTCCAAACCGCTCGGCGTCTTCGAAATTAGCTGTCAAGACTGCCCAACGCATTGATGGTAAATGGCCTACCCGCCAGTTTTTAACCCCGGGTAACCGCGTTAAGTACGCTCTTTGTGTGTGGCTTAAAAGTGTTTAAGTGGTATGATTGGATAATGATTTTGACCCCGTTTCTTCGTGCAATTACTCTTCAGTCTCATTGCGCAAAAGATGCCCTCAAAAGAAGGGCTACTAGGGATTATTTTTAGCCTCGTTACGTTAACAAATCCTTTCATTGGTCATTGTTGTAGTCATGTTTCTTTCCGACCGCGCTCAACGGTTTTAAGTGCAGCTTGTAAACATTCGTATGACCTTTTTGCTGGAACATACTTGGAAGAATCCCTCCGCTTTGGCTAGTTTCTGTTTTCTTCATATTCACACAACATGGTTTTGATTTTTATCTGCCTATATATAAACAAATGAAGGAGTTATAATGTGTGAGGAGATAAAGAGTGACTTAATGCTTGGCAAACCGATAATCTTATTTGTAAGCTACATCTACATCTACGTAATACCCTGCGAGCCACCACGAGGGTGTGTGGCAGGGGGTGAAGATCACCAAACATGCACTATTGCCATGTAAGTAGGATATATAATGTAGACATGCTAGAAAATAGGGTCATAGTTTATTAGTTACTACAGTAGATTATTAGTTATTGCAAGTAATTGCAGGTGTTATTACAATAGAATATTAGTTACTACGGTATAGTACAGGTTAAAATCTACATAATAAGGAAGGGATTATTGGTAGTTATTACATGCATCATGCACTACAGACTATTCTAACTATATTTCACCTACCTATCCCTTTTGCTACGTTGCGTATTGTTCTCTCTTATGGTACGCGGGAAAAATGACAATTTAAATCTATCGGTACGACAATCTATCTCTCTAATTTTGTTAATATGGTCAAACCTAGCATAATACGCAGGGGTTCTTAATATATATCTAACGTCATCTGTGAACAAATCTAGTCAAAGTTACTTTCTAGTGAACAAAGTTACTAGTCAAAGTTACATTCTAGTGAACAAAGCTAGTCGGTGTCCCGTCCGTGGACTGTATTTTGTTAGCCCACGCCCAGTTAGTTGGCTGTCGATTTGGAGAATGCCCCAGTTACATCATGAACCCCTGGGGACTCAGAGGCTACCCGCTAAGCTTAGCTTGCTAGAGAATTTCAGAACTGGTGTGTTTCAGAGCGACACAGAGAATATTATCATGACTCCTCAGAACATCTTTAGTTCTGACAGAAGCGATGAAATAAGAGAGATACACTGCCGAACAGGTAGGTAAATGAATTCGTTCGTTCGGCACACAGTAAGCGACCACAGTAAAAACTGAGCATCACTAAATGCACTCCCATTGTTCTCGTCACCATTTCTCCTCCCAAAACCATGCGCCCATGCGGTGGCTCGTATGTAGATGCCGATGAAATGTTAATATCATCTCTTGAGGCAATAGATTTGAAAGCTTCACTCTGTTGGTTATGGTGGAGAAACGTCGTAATGAATTAAATAACTCTACAATTCCTCTGAATGAATATTTATTAGATCTATGTGTTTTTCCCAAAGTTGCTACTTTTTGTTGAATCGCATTTGAATCATAGTTGAATCATGGGGGAAACACATCGGGGAAATAACTAGTGTAGCAAACCGTAGATTAGGATTCGTAAAAAGGATTCTAGGCAAATGCGATGAGAGAGTACGAGAAAGAAGCTATTTTACACTTTTCAGGCCTCATTTAGAATATGCCGCTAGTATATGGGATCCGCACGAGGAAGGTATGATAAAAGAATTGGAGCACGTGCAAAGGAGATCCGCTAGGTTTGTTAAAGGCCGTTATGATAAATGTATAAGTGTTACGAGCTTAATAGAAGAACTCGGATGGGAATTACTATCAGAACGCAGGTTAAAGTACAACCTTTCAAGTAAATTCGAAACAGATATGTTCACAGATGACGTTAGATATATATTGAGAACCCCTGCGTATTATGCTAGGTTTAATCATATGAACAAGATTAGAGAGATAGATTGTCGTACCGATAGATTAAAAATGTCATTTTTCCCGCGTACCATAAGAGAGAACAATATGCAGCGTTGCAAAGGGATAGGTAGGTGAAATATAGTTAGAGTAGTCTGTAGTGCATGATGCATGTAATAACAACCAATAATCCCTTTCTTATTATGTAGATACTAACCATCTAGCTGCATGTGACACTATTTTCTAGCATATCTCCCTTAAATATCCTAGTTGCATGTCAATAGTGCATGTTTGGTGATCTTCACCTCCTGCCACACACCCTCGTGGTGGCTCGCAGGGTATTACGTAGACGTAGATTTATTTTTAATAAATAGTTCTCAGAATACACCAGATAGGTGATTTAATTTATTGTAAAAATGCCTCTTTGATTCTTACCGTGATGAAGTCTTCATCTTAATGGTGATAGATGTGAATGTTCCTTAGTGCTTCATGAATACGTCTTTCTTAAAAGTTTCGAGTGTTCTGAGTCGGGTGACTGAGTATGTGTTGGCCAACGTATAACCATTTATGCAAATTCGAGCCGGGTTAAGTGGCTTGAATTGAAGGGCGTTTATCGCGCGCTTTCTTATTCTTCTTCCGTTTTTCTCCGAGCAGTTGTGACCGTTCGATTGACGACTTTGTGGGGCCAAAAGATTTTTTTTCTTTTTTTTTAAGCCTGCCGAACGAGCGAGGCATTTCGGAGCCCAGTCGGCGGCTATATAACGTTCATCTCCTCCCTCACCCTTCGCAACGCGGTTTTCGTTCTGCGGTTTTTTGTGTGATATTTTTAAGATAGGAGTTTTTTTTTTGCGAGGCTATTTTTTTCCGCTGGAACCGGAGTTGACATTCCCCAACCCAACTTCCTCCCCATCCCAACGTAGAGCCGGCGAGTGTGACGTCACGAGTATTTCGGACCTCCTCTACTTGCGACTGATTACGTCATTTCCGATGCCCGAGTTCGCCCGTTTCCCCTCTGCCAGTTTTTTTTTTTTTTTTTAATTTTCGTGCATATCGGAGAAGGTTCCTGGCAAACTGTTGGAGGTAGAGAGAGAGATGGAGGAATCCGTTTTCTTTTTTCCGTCGAACTCTTTGTCGGGAGAGGGTCGTTAAAAGTTATTGTTGATCGTGAAGCGAAAAGAGGAGAGGATTTCGGGCGTGGAATACACGATCGTGTTTTTTTTTTGGACAGTGTTGTCACGGAGTGGCGTCGGGCATTGTTCGCCCGCGTGACTCATCTCTGTATTCTCTCCTTTCAGCGGCGCGAATGCACGGGGACACGGCTTGTATCGAAGCCAGATGTCCGTCTGTCCCTTTTAAAGAGGAGTTCCCGCTGACTAATACCATTTTATTTACCATCCGAATGGGATCTTTACTTTCTCCGTGCGTTCGGACGCCGGAATGTGGCTAGGTGCTTCAGGCGACTGAAATAGCTCTTTCGAGTGCGTGACGCAAGATACAGACGATAGAAAAAAAAGCTCTCCAGTTCTCCTTTTCTGACCTAGGAGGAAAGAAATGTGTCCTCGAGAAATGGAACAAGTTTTTTTTCAACTTATATTTTTACGTATTTGACGTATGCGTCCTCACGCAAGGTACAGCATTTAAATGATAGAAAGAAAGTGTTTAAAATTTTGGTTTAAATGTTTAAAGTGTTACCGTTCTCTCACCCGAGTACGGATGAAATCCGTGGCCTCACGGGTTGTAGTCGATAATTTAAACATTACAGATCGCGCGTGTTCTCGGGTGACTCAGTCGATATCCAATTAATTTCGCTCTATGTATCTAGAAGTGATGGCAGATCGAATGACAGAGATACTCTGGCAAAACTGATCGGTGCGAAAATTCTTCCTTCCCTAGTACCGTTAATGATTACTGCGAGAGACATGGCACGGGTGGAATTGGTACCTGATAAAATGGAACTTTGGTATAAGTTTTTAACCAACATTTTTACGTATTTATCACGTTTACAACCTTTTTTGTCCTTGTCCATGCAGTACATCTACATCTACGTGATACCCTGCGAGCCACCACGAGGGTGTGTGGAAGGGGGTGAAGATCACCAAACATGCACTATTGACAAGCAAGTAGGATATTTAAGGGAGATATGCTAGATAATAGGGTCACATGGAGCTAGATGGTTAGTATCTACATAAAAAGGAAGGGTAGTGCTTGTAGCCAGTAGTGCTTGGATGCCATCCGTGGTGTACGAATGTGTGCGAAAACAGTACATATTCTTTTTATAGCGAACAGCCTCGAATATCCTGCTGTAAAAATTACGTACTTTCGAGTTTGAACACTGTTTAACAACGAACTATGTTGCCAGCATGAAAGCAAGTTACATCAAACTGAAGCTTATTTCATTTTGCATATTGCCATGGTTGCTAATTATTTTTACAATAAATTTAAGAGTTTTAATCGCGATGAGAACAAAAGAAGTGCCGTTTTTTTTGGCGTTTTAGATTGGAACGCTCTGAATAATTTCAACAGATTCAGGAGAAATATTGTGGAAGTTCGTCATATTAAAACAGAAACAACAATTGCACTTTTCCACTAGGTATTTTAATGCGTACGACGCGTTTCAGTACGCGTCTCCACTCACAGAGTCATCATCAGGTACAAGACCTGTCTTGTACCTGATGATGGCTCTGTGAGTTGAGACGCGTACAAGACAGGTCTTGTCGCGTTTCAATACGCGTACGCGGTCACTTTTCCACAGGGCATTTTAATTCGTACGGCGCATTTCAACGCACAGAGCCATCATCAAGTACAAGACAGGTCTTCTACCTGGGAGCTGAAACGCATGGTACGCATTAAATTACCTTGTGGAAAAGTACAATCGTCGTTTCTGTTTGAAGCGGAACGTTCTCTTTGACATTGAACGCTCTCTTTAATAATGAAGAAACTTGATTATTAACCGTGATGAAAAATTTGATATTTTGTAATCGAAACACATCTCCATGTATTTCCAATATTTCTGTTCTTTATAGTTTACCTTAAAAATAATTATCAGTTTCAACCAAAAAGCTGTTGCCAAAAAGTTGCCATCAATAAGTAGTCCCGTCAACAGTCGGGTACTCTTTTTACGACCGGGCAAGCATTCAGCAAGACTCAGCATCCATCATTTTACAGCTCAGCTGTTGCAAACGGACTTTCTGTTGATTGGGTACTCGTTTGCTGTCAAAAAATGTCTCGTGATGGAACTTTTGCAGTGCTTTTATCATGCTGGACCACTTGAATTCACGCAGTTCTGCAATTTCGGTAACTTAGCGCTGTTTCAGGCCGGTACCGTTTGTGTCACAAGTGCTTTCGTTCTTGTTTTTTTTTGGCGAGTCTTTTCTTTTTAAAGGGAGATAGTTCATTGTTGTTCCCCTTTATTCAGGCCTCGTCGTGTTGGCTTTTGGCCGCATAATTGGGGTCATTAACCCCTGCCGCATCCATATTGGTATTTTGGGTAAAATTATTCAGGCCTCGATAAGAAGCTCCGCATTGGAAAAGGGCCCAACCCAGCCCACTCTCGCGTCAAATCGCGTGCAATTCTTTATTCTATCCAAATTATTTCTTGAATAGGTCAGATCATGTGGATAAAATAAGGGAAACAGATTGTAGAACAGAAATGTTTATGATGTCGTTTTTCCCGCGATCGATAAGAGACCGTAATGGCTGCGTTAAGACTTTGAAGTAGGTTAGTTGACAGGTGGTGTGGCCGATTTATCGTTGTGCCCCCTCTATTCAAGTTTATGAATCTACCGAGGAGTGCTAACACCACATTTTGCATGTTCCCTGCATGCTTCTTTGTGTCACTTTTTCATAGTTACATTATGGATTATTTTAAGTGTGTGACATGTCATGGGGGAAACACATCAGGGAAATAACTAGTGTAGCAAACCGTAGATTATGATTCGTAAAAAGGGTTCTAGGCAAATGCGATGAGAGAGTACGAGAAATAAGATATTTTACACTTGTCAGGCCTCATTTAGAATATGCCGCTAGTATATGGGATCCGTACGAGGAAGGTATGATAAAAGAATTAGAGCGCGTGCAAAGGAGATCTGCTAGGTTTGTTAAAGGCCGTTATGATAATTGTATAAGTGTTACGAGCTTAATAGAAGAACTAGGATGGGAATTACTATCAGAACGCAGGTTAAAATTTAGGTTAAACCTTTTAAGTATATTCGAAACAGAGTTGTTCACAGATGACGTTAGTTATATATTAAGAACCCCTGCGTATTATGCTAGGTTTGATCATATTAACAACATTAGAGAGATTGTCGTACCGAGAGATTTAAAATGTCATTTTTCCCTCGTACTATAAGAGAGAACAATAGGCAGCGTAGCAAATGGATTGGTAGGTGAAATATAGTTAGAGTAGTCTGTAGTGCATGATGCATGTAATAACAACCAATAATCCATTTCATATTATGTAGATACTAACCATCTAGCTGCATGTGACCATATTATCTAGCATGTCTATTAAATATCCTAGTTGCATGTCAATAGTGCATGTTTGGTGATCTTCACCCCCTGCCACACACCCTCGTGGTGGCTCGCAGGGTATCACGTAGATGTAGATGTAGATGAAGTGGTTGTGTAGTATTCATAGCTTACCGATAGCTTGGTGCTTGTTGGTGAAAGTAAATTTCTTCACTGTAGTTCATATTGGTGATAAGTCACCCCCAAATATCTCTGGTGCTCATTAATGACTGCGTTTTACATGTCCAGGTATATTTTGTGAACCTCGTGGAGTAAACTCTACTTTCTCCGGTGAGATGTTGT
This sequence comes from Ceriagrion tenellum, assembly GCA_963169105.1. Classification (NCBI taxonomy): domain Eukaryota; kingdom Metazoa; phylum Arthropoda; class Insecta; order Odonata; family Coenagrionidae; genus Ceriagrion; species Ceriagrion tenellum. The sequence continues at coordinate 130,913,371 of OY720633.1, forward strand.
AGAACAGCATATTGAACAATGATACTTAAACGATATCGTACTGTCAACCAAACTTATTTCAAACTTTTTACAACACGTTTTTAAACTGTCTAGCAGTCATCAGTCTTACCTGATGACGACTGCTAGACAGTTGAAACACACTTGTTGTAAAAAGTTTGAAATAAATTTGGTAGACAGTACGATGTCGTTTGAGTACCATTGCTCGTGGAGTAAGCTTATGTTTCAATAATTTTTATAAGACACAATTTAAATTCAAAATTAAAGGTTTTCAGCTCCCCTCTGTGGAAATATATTTGGGACTAAATGGGAACACTATGCATTTCTGCAGGCTTTTGTTTGGTTCGATCGATCGCGGTTTCAATGTGTACGCGTCATTTGTAAGACGAAAAAGTTTGTGCATGCGTTGCAACCGCGGTCGTTTGAACGAAATGATTCGTGTGAAATTGTTCGTATTGTTCTCATTCGTCTGAACGTGTTCTCATTCGTTCGATATTCAGACCTTTGCGGTGAGGAGGACATGGGACTTAAAAAAAATGAAGGAACTAGTGCCTAGCGATTATGCACAGAAATATTGCCTCTGCCTTGGAACTTTGGAACCTTCATCTGAGTTGAATTGTTGTGATAATTGTCCCAAAAAATTTTCGAAATGCTTTCGAAATCGGTTTTCTTAGAGGGCGGATTATGTTATTATGCGTGAGAGATGCTACATTCTTTTTTCTGTTATGTCCATGGTTCCAATATTTCCAAGTATTGTCGTTAAAAATTATTAAATATTTTTCTACCGCTTCCGCGACTCAGCTTTCATCTTTATTAGTAATCACATTGTATGATTCGCTAAGATCGTGGCGATAAAAGTAAAATTTGTCGCTGCTAATTGTCGGCGTGCGTTGGTACTTACCACAATGCTTGAGGCTACCCATGAGGAGTATTTATCCCTGTCAAGACTGATTTTTTTGTGTTCATGTTTGAATCAATATCAGTATATTTGCTACCGCGCAAAAAAATTTGCTTGAAAGCAAACGGAGTTGCTGAAAGCAAGCACTGCCACCTGTCAAGGCAACTTCATCTAAATGACTGATGGCGGTATTTTTAAATACATGAATGGGACATGATAGACCCGATAGTCACACGAAAACATTCACTGGGACATATATAACCCGTCAGTATTGAAAGGGTTAAAATAAAAATATCTGCGCATTTTTCCTAAAAGTATGTGTACGGCCCCGCCTACCGTAAATCAGCTTGTCATCTAGCTTTATTTTCCTATGGTGACATCGCTATCCTCCCCTCTCCTCGCAATATGTAGTTGGGGAGAGTAACCTCGTTGCCAAATGTGTGCCAGTGGCACCGTGGTTGTGCTTCGCAGATACGGCCGTAGAACGGAGGTCGGGGAAATTTGGCAACGTAGGGGGGAGGACTCCCATCGCGACAACACACGAAACCATGTGGCGAGCTGGGTTTTTTTTGGAGGAGAGAAAAATCTCTGCGTAACGCGAGTTTTCAAGTCGCAGCGTTACTTTAATATAGAGGTTTGCCACCCCTCCTCGCCTTCCTGACTCCTCCCATCCCTGGCCTCTGGTATTCCGCCCCGATCCCGAAAATTCTCGCCTCCCCAGAGTGATGCGACCGCTCGCGACTAAATTCGCCATTTCCGTCGTCCTTGGGAGTCGCTTGGGAGAGAGCGTGTTCTCTGTGCAGCTTCTGTCGGAGGGGATGGAGGATTAGCAAAGACCCCGCCCCTTAACCCCCTCCATTTCGCGTTAATTGTCGTCTCGGTAATGAAATCCCCGCGAGAAGGATAACTACCACGATGGGCGAAGCCATGGCTGCTAGCCTTGGTCTACCAGTCTAGACCCCGCTTAGGGTTGGAGCGGTTATTGGACCATTCTTTATGAGTAATGTTGTCGTATGAATCGCTAAGGTCATGGCTATTTAAGTAAAATTTGTCGCTTCTACTTAGTCGGCGTGGGTTTATACTTGCTACAATGCTAGAGACTACCCTAAATGAGGCCTTTAGATTAAAATAACTTCCCTTTTTTCCTAAAAGTATGTGTACGGCCTCGCTTTCTATAAGGCACTCCGGCAGTAATCAGATACGTTACGCACATGAACTTAAGCTATATTTTGTAAGGCCCATAAAAAAATCACTTCATTTTGCGGATAACTCAGGCTTATTCGTTGGGGATATTAACCATCTACCTGCACGTGACCCTATTATGTAGCATGTCTCCATTAAATATCCTTGTTGCATGTCAATAGTGCATGTTTGATGATCTTCACCCCCTGCCACACACCCTCGTAGTGGCTCGCAGGGTATTACGTAGACGTAGGTGATTAAATTGTATTAATTTGCAGAATCGTGTGGTGGAACTGTTCCACGCAGACGAAAAGTTAGGGATACTTCCCACAAAAAATTGAGATATCATCGTCAGTCTTCTTTCGTGACTTTTCTTCATTTTGCGAGTGACTAAACAGCGATTCCACGCATCGAAATAAGTTGGATGACATTGTTACTCTGGTGAAAACTTTCGAAGATTTTCATAATTTTCGCAAAAATGATATAAGCAGAATTAAATCATCGACTTGAAAACCACCCAGGACGGCGAAAGAAGTTTTAAAAATAAATCTCAGTCTACTGGAAACGTTTTCTGTAGCTTTCGTAATTTTTCTAGCGAGTTGAAAACTATGCTAACACTCAATATAATGGCGGAATAATTTTTTATTTTCGGGTAAACTTTTCAATTCTTCGAAGAAGCTTTAGCTATTAAATAAACCTCAATTTATTGGAAAATTTGTAGACTTTCTTCATGAAATAGGATTGGTTTAAGTATGTGCTGCGTATGACCGGTGCACTAGATGTTCCACCCCAACGCTTATCCCCCGTTCACTTGATATTTTAGGGCCCGAGCGCGCATCTTTAGGGTTTATTCACTCGTGGAATGCGATATTTCTTTCGCCGCGTCCGTCTGCTTGGCTCCCCCTCCCTCCCATATCCTCCACACCCCCCCACCCTCTTCAACCCCCGCCTTTCCCCAAATCCCCTTTCTGTTGCCGTCCGGGTGTCGTGGGAGGCGGGGGGAAACGAGGGTGACGTAAGGAGGGAGGGAACGGGAGCATTTGGAGTGGCTGTAGTGTGTTACTTTGTATGAGTCTTTTTTCTTCTCCTTCGCCTTCTTCATCTTCCTCCTCCTTTCAACCCTCTCCTCCTCTTATCTGTTACCACTTCTCCTTCCTACGCGTCGCCTCTTCACCCGAGATGCCCAAGCCTTCCGAAAGCAGCGTCTCTTCGCAGACAGACGCCCCCGCTGGTCTGACATTCCGATCCCGTGCATACCAATCTACACCCACGCCTGCGAAACACCATGCGAGCCACCACAAGGGTGTTTGGCATGGGGTTTTATGATATTGAATTGAATATTTATCGATTGTTCTGGGGTCATGCCCCTTAAGTACAAAAAATATATACTTAGCGATGCGAGACAGTGAACAAAATAAGAAAAAAATAAAGATTGTGCAATGGCAAAGATGAATAGATGTCTACAACTACATCTACATCTACGTAATACACTGCGAGTCACCACGAGGGTGTGTGGCAGGGGGTGAAGATCAGCAAACATGCACTATTGCCATGCAAGTAGGATATATAAGGTAGACATGCTAGAAAATAGGGTCACAGTTTATTAGTTACTACAGTAGATTATTAGTTATTACAAGTAATTGCAGTAGTTGTTACAACAAAATATTAGTTACTACGGTATAGTACAGGTTAAAATCTACATAATAAGGAAGGGATTATTGGTAGTTATTACATGCATCATGCACTACAGACTATTCTAACTATATTTCACCTACCTATCCCTTTTGCTACGTTGCCTATTGTTCTCTCTTATGGTACGAGGGAAAAATGACATTTGAAATCTATCGGTACGACAATCTATCTCTCTAATCTTGTGAGTATGGTCAAACCTAGCATAATACGCATGTTGTACGATGTATGATGCATTGCATTTTTATTTAAAAATTATAAAGTACACATAAGACACAGTTAACAAGCATGCAAGGTGAACTGCGAAGTGTTACATATAATGAATTCGAAATTCAGCAAACAAGTTAAAGATATAAGGATGCCACAACGTTAAGAATCAGAAAATAATACATTATAATAATTCATTTCGAAAATTGAGAGAAAGGGACTATTTTTTATATTAATAAACTCTTCTCGGGCTCTGCACCAGGTGATTGGCTTCATGTCTGCCGACGTTTCGGAAAACGACTTGCTTTCCATTTTCAAAGCGCGTTACTCTGTCCGTGTCAGATTGTAAACTGAATTGAATTGACCGTTGGTGGGGCCCAACAATTGAGCTCAGGTGCCATCTGATTGGCTGAGGTGTTTGACTTTTGCTCTTGAATTATTTTCTGGTTTTTCCTTATGTTTTTAATGCAATTTATTACAGGTGTCCATGTATTGCTCAGATGAAAGCCGGAGTCACGATTGAAATTCATTGGATTAAGGCGTATTTCAATGGCTTCCTTAATTATGCGGTCCCAGTAGCGCGCTGAGCGGCAAAGAATTTTTGCATCTCCCCATTGAATGGCATGATCTTCATTGATGCTGTGTTCCGCTACTGGAAGGGTGCAGAGCCCGAGGAGAGTTTATTAATACTATTCACCCGGAGAAACTTAAATCTTTTATTTTATATAAGTTTAGGTAGATTAGTCTATACATGACACGCTGTTACGATAAAAGATTATGATATCAATAGCAATAAATATCATTTCCATCAAATTCTCTGACAAAGAGTGCATCTAGACATGCACCACATTCATTTTATGACCAACAGTTCCTTCAATGCCAAAAATTTTATCCATCCACAAGAGAATTATCTGTACCATTTCAGCACAATGGGTACTTACCCCGCAAATCACACGCGCGAACCGGATCAGACTCACAAAGAGAATTCAAGCCAAATTCCTTCTTAATAACCACATTAAATTCCCAATATGTAATTATAATTTTGAATTCAATCCTAAGACTAAGCTGAGAAATCTGCGTCCAAGAAAACGAACCTTGATGAGGCTTTTAAGGTGGAAGCCGTTCTCTAAATCACCGTCGTATTTCATCTATATATATATATATATATATATATATATATATATATATATATATATATATATATATATATATATATATATATAATAAATACCGTGCAAGCCACATTCAGGGTGTGTGGCACGGGGTGGTTCCACAGCAGGCATATAGCACTCATCCCTGCTCAAATCAGAACCACGAACTTTCCCCAGCCGTTAGGCGCAGGCCAAATGCAGTCAGGACAACGATGCGCTAGGTGGACGAGCCTATTTTAAAGCGATTTTGATTAGTTTTCTCCTGGTTGGTGGTCTGAGTGCGTACCTTTGCCCTATTTGGCCTGCGCCTGGCATTCCGGGGAACGCGCGCGGCTCTGATTGAACTGGAATGAGTGCTGCATGCCTGGTGTGGAATCACCCCGTGCCACACACCCTAGTGGTGGCTCGCACGGTATTTCGTTGATGTAGATGATTGGATTTAAGTTACTAGATATTTAGCAGAAATGATATATTTTCTTTGGCAATCATATTTGGATTATCTAAACCTAGGACGGGAAAAATCAGAGTTCCCCGAGGCGTTACAATTTGTTACGATGCTTGAAGTTCGAAGATGAAGTTCCGCGAAGTTCCGTCTTAACCCTTGGAATGTCATTATGGGAGGTCGATCTATAAATGTGTGTACCACTGATTAAACGGTTACTTTCATTAAGGGAAGCATTTGATCATATTCCTCACTGCAAGCGACGCGTGCCATTAAACATCTACAAACTACCGTGCAAGCCTCCGCTATGATACGGGGTGATTTTACGCGAGGCATGCAGCACTCATCCCAGTTCAAACCTGAACCAAGGGCCTTCCCCCGGCCGCTAGGTGCAGGCCAAAAGCCGTCACGATAACAATGCGCGGTCGGACTAGAAACCAGGAGAGCATTACGCTGACTTAAATGCTACCTTGTAACACTAGTTATGATACAAATAATGATTTTTATTGATTCGATTGGTAAATGGTCTTACAAGGTAGCAAACCATGAAGAAGGCTAATTCATACCGGAAATTTCATGCGGGGTGAGCTGTTATTAACGATGGTAAGATATTGACCAGGAGTACAAAAACTACTCTCTATCTACTTATTACCCTGCAAACCACCACACGGGTGTTTGGCGGGGGTTTACTTATCACCAACATGTAGTAGAGTCGAGAAATTAAGTTTCCCCAACATGCACCACACTATGGGTTTGCTACTAATGCTACATAGACTACTAAACTAATCTATAATGTAACTTTGTAAACGTGACGCAAGAGTCATGCAGGGAACTTGCAAAACATATTGTTTGCACTACTCGGCAGATTTAGGAACATGCCTACGTAGTACGTATTCTCTTTCATCCCCTCCCCCGCTTGCCCAACATCCATCCCTCTATCACACTCTTCAGCAACCCATCACCCTTTATTACATCCTTCAGCCATCTACCCTGCACATCCCGGATTTCATTCAAAAGTTTCCTTTCCTCCCCTACCATCTCAAGAACTTCCTTGTTAGTCTTCCTTTCCGTCCACCTAACCTTCTCCATCCTTCTCCACACCCACATCTCAAATGCCTGCAGCCTATTCTCTTCCTCCTTTCTCAGGGTCCACATTTCTGCCCAATACAACGCTAACCTCCGTATCAAGCTCTTCACCAGCCTCTTCTTCACGTCCCTACACGAGGTCCCCGTAATCAGTCCCCTTCTGCCACTAAAAAATTCCTTAGCTAACGCTATTCTCTAGCTTATGTCTTTGCTACTATGTCCGTTTTCCTCTAGCGTGCTACCTAAGTAATTAAACCGATCTGCTTGCTCTAGTTTGTGTCCTCCAACTTTAATCACAAGCTTCGCTTTCTTTGTCCTAGAGAATCTCATTACTTGCAGTTATTGTGGTCCATTATCGTCAGTGAACAGAATGGCTTGCTAAATCTATCGGTTCTGCTGTCGATTTCCTCAAGTTCCTTCCTTCCTTACATCGCGAGGGACGCGTAATATTGTCGATACGGCTCTCTTCGCGTCACCGCGCGACTTGTCGACTGCAACCGAGACGTGGGGAAGGCTTCATGAAAGATCGGGGTGACGTAAGGCGTGCGCGCGTCTCTGCCACTGGCAAGTGCAGTCCACATGCGAAAGCTCCCTCGTTTTCTCTGTTCTCCCTCGCACATTTCTCCCCCCTCCCCTAATTCCTCAACCCCCTCCGCCCCTCTCCAGTGGCGTGTACATACTCGTCCCCCCCCCCGCCCGTCTTTCCCGGCTGTACTCACCCTCTCCCTCCTTGCATTGCGTCACCGGTCCATTGGCGTGGCGTCGTCGTGTGTGAGGAGTGGCGCACATGACCCAACCCCCTTGTGGTGCTTGTCCTCTCCGTCGTGGATGCGTGCGAAGAAGACACTCTCCCTCCTTTCCCGATCGCGGTTATGTCTCCCCCTTGCTCGCCCTCTCTCTCTCTATCTCTGCATTCTTTTATTATTACTATTATTTCTTTCTGTCTCGGTTTAAATCTCGGTAGCTTTTGGTGTAGCGGAGGTAGTTCTCTCGCTGCACCAAGCCTATTAAGCGTTTTCCCGTAGAAATTGACGGACTGTTGTCGTAGTGTTTATGAATACGGTTATCTGTAGGTTTATAAATTTTCTATTATCAATTTTTAATTTTTCTAAGTTACTATGGAGTTATTTTTATTATTATTATTATTTTTTTTGTTACTTCTGTAACTTTCCCCTCCGAGTCCCCGGATAACATCGGGTTTCGTTGCCGTCATAATGGCCGAGAACTCGAGAGGGGCGGTGCAGAGTTCGTAGCCGCTTCCGATTAACCCATCGGATCAGTGGCTACGCTGCGTTCGGGTCGTGCGCACGGAGCAGACGGAGCGACCCCAAGAGGACGGCCTTCTGCATGCGGGCTGCAAGTGATTCCGCCTGTGCCACGCAAGCAGGAATACACTTGATGCTCTGTATCAGCGAGCCCTTGATTCCACCGAGCACACCTATGACTAGGACTACTTTATTATTACTATTATTATTATTATAAGGTACTGTATGGGCAGCTTATTTTATGCTCTCATCACCTCCTTATTTATTCATCATTCATTTTTTTAAATAGTATTTAATTTTTTCATCATTTTATTTCTCTCTGCGTGTGGCCGACTCTGTTTTGTGTGTACGTTGGCGGGGGGGAGAGGTTCGGGAACATGCTTGCTTGCTTGCTCCCTGAGGAGGAGGAGGTGCGCGCGCGCCAATACGGTCCAATTGGTCCCTTCGAGGATCATCTGTTCGCCGTTGGTGTGCGGCGCGATGTGTGCGTCACGAAAAACATGCAAATGCTCTTTTATCTTAGATTATCCTACCGGTGAAGGTAGGTTTTGTTGAATGTCAGAGAATCACCTTCCGGTTTCTGTACGTTTAAGGGCGTAATATAACCCCTAGCAATACGCCGCGAGCATTTGGGACCCTGGTCAAATAGATTTAACCAAAAAAATTAATAAAATACCAAGGAAAGCAGCGCGCTTCGTTAAAAAACTGCTACGAGCGTACGTAATAGTATCTCACAACTTTTAGAGGGATTATGGTGGGAGCCTCTTGGAACTCGGAGGCTACACCCTAGGCTTAGGTTGCTTGATAAATTCAGAACTGATATTTTTCAGAGCGACTTAGAGAATATTATCATGACTCCTCACTACATAATGAAGCTCAAAAGATATCGTACTGTCTACCAATTTTATTTAAATTTATTTAGTCCTGCCTGATGATGACTGCTAGACAGTTGAAACACGTGTAGCAAGAGTTTAAATGAAATTGGTAGACGGTACGATATCGTTTGAGCTTCATTATTCATTATGCTGTTCTACAACATCTCGCCGGAGAAAGTGGAGTTTTTTCCTCACTACATCTCTAGGTCTCACAGACGCGATAAAATAAGAGAGATATACTGCCGAACAGATAGGCACAAAAACTCGTTCTTTCCACGAACAATATGCGACCACAATAAAAATTAAGCTCCACTAAATACACTCTAATAGGTGCATGTCACCATTCCATCTCCAAAAAACTTACTCTTCTACATGGCCTATCTGACCTATCATGACCTAACACCTCCTGCCACACTCCCTACCACACCCCCTACCACACGCCAATGCGGCAGCTCGCATGCTATTATGTACATGTAATGTTTACTTTTCCGCCTCGGCATCACGATTTACCCTTCTTTATCCCGTCCATAAAATCTATTCTGTTTCTTTTCCTTTCCCGCTTGCCGGACGTCACTTAAAGACGAGAAAGGGAGCTTTCGCGAGTATACTGCACTCGAACATGACATTTTTTCCCCTATCACACTCTTCAGTAAACCACCGCCCCTCATTACATCCTTCAGCCACCTGCTCTGACGATCTCGAATTTCATTCAGAAGTTGCCAACCAACCAACCATTGGGATGAAGAGTTCTCGGGTGGTGGTTTGTAGCACCGACGTTTCGACGGCGTAGTCTGCCATCTTTTTCAGGGTGGCAGACTACGCCGTCGAAACGACGGTGCTACAAACCACCACCACCCGGTTGGAAACCCGAGAACTCTTCATCTACATCTACGTCATACCGTGCAAGCCACCCAAAGTGTGTGTGGCAGGGCGTGCTTCAACACCAGGCATGCATGAATGATACGGTAGAACACCGACATTACATTAAAACCCGCGTACCACACATGCAAAGCGCCAATTAAAAATCTAATACCCAAGAAACATTCTATCGTCAATCGTTCCAACATGCAAGGGATACAAAGAGTACTACCACAGATTGTAAATATCATGCATAAATAAGAACATCAATATTAAAATCATGCATAAATAAGAGAGTAGAGAATATAATGAGAAAGATTTACTGCCTGCCTATTGTCAATACTCGAACTATTCATGACGACGATCACAGCTGTTATGGTCCCGAATGGTACGCGGAAAAAATTACATTTTATACCCATCGGTTCTACAATCTAGCTCTCTAATTTTATTGGCGCGATCTAATCTGCCGAAGTACGAGGGCGTTAATAGAATGTCTTTTACGTCGTCAGAAAAATGATTTTCTTGAAATTTAGTTAGAAGGTTAAGCCTATAATTTAATCTACGCTCATCCTAAGCATTCGACCGGAAAGCCTTAAATCTTGCATTAACCAACCATTGTTGCCTTTTTATGTTGGTTTCCAACCAACATTAAAAGGCACGTTAATTATCATATTGATTTTGGTCTCGTGTATGAAATGACATTTGCTTCTAAATTCAATTATTTGTAGAGACTGGTTCTAAAATGACGTCCGTTGCTATGGGCCGATTAGTAAACTTCCTGGAAATTACACCATATAAAGAACAACGTGTGAACAATGCGAATCTAAATGAAGTACTCGTGTTCCAAAGCTCTTATTGTTTCGGTTTGTCGTGCTACGCAACACATATTTTCCATCTATCGACCAAAGTATTATTTAAAAACTTATATCCGAAGCTCCCTATATCTTTCAGGATATGCTGTTTGAATATACGTCGAATTTAACCTGTGACACTAGTAACCATGGTAAATCGCTTTTTTGTCTGGCTTCACATCGTCGAGATCATCCTTTATCATTGTTGTTATCGTCGTCTCCATGCGGAGGGGACGCAATTTGTCGAAACCGAATTGGGGCATGAAGAATTTGCTGAAGTGGAAAGACCAAAGTGTTTGTTTGCCGTTTATTTATCTCGGGCGAAAACTTTTGCGGTTGGCCAAGCAAATTCTCGGCGGGATGTGTACATTTTCGTGGGCCCAGCAGCTCACCCAAATGTCCCCAATTTTGGTGACGCACGTGCGAAACCATACATCTGCATACACGTGAATATGTCACGCAGAGGGCCGCCACGAGGGCGCGCGGTGGTGGTGGTGTTGGTAGGGCGGGGCGGGCATTGTTGGGACACCGCGCTTTAATCACGTGATTGCGGGAAAACGTGCAGTACTGGCGGAGGGAGCTGGAGGGGAAAACGTATTTATTCGTTTGCTTTCGAAATGGTTTGAGGAAATATCTTGTATGTGGCTTGGTTTTCCTCGTTCGCGAAAGGAAAGCGTGTTATCATTGTTGTAATGGTAGTTTGAGTGACTTAGTTCCCTAGTCACAATGGAGACTATATTCGAATTGTAAGTTTTAATTTGAGCTGCTCTAGGAAGCATAAATTTAATATTTAATGGTTAATGGTGCAATGATATATTTTTTGTTAGATATAGCTGAACTTCGAAGTAATTAAATAAAAATATCTGCGTAAGACTTTTTCTTGACTCATTTTATTCACGCGGTACCTTTAACACTCCTTAACAACGTATGTTTTTTTTACGAGCCTGAAAAAATTTGTGCTGTTATATAAGATTTATTTTTAAAAAAATTGTTGAGAAAACATGAAAACTGCACAATGTGAATTTTTTTTACTAGAACTAGGTGTTAAGAAATTCCTCATTTTTTAAATAAGGTCTCTCTGGAATGCATACACGTATTATTTCCCTAGTAAAAGGGCTGGTGTTTTTCGCAAAAAAATCTCGGAAAATGGTTCGGTAAGGAGCTGATATTTTGGTATTTCTGGAAGGGTGAGATATTTTTCTTTGAAATGAGACCACATTCATTGGTTTCTAGGTGAAATCATATTTCGCTCAAACTGCCTTAAATATTAGTTTGGCTTTTAGATGGTGTATGGAAAATCTTGACAAACGTCGTGGGGAACCTATTTACTGTTATACGCTATTTTCTTCTTAAGCTCGACGTTATTTTCAACTTCACGAGATTGGTTAAACTGTGTTAGCATTATTTTGTTCGGTTTTCCCCTCTAACGCAGTGTTTTCCTTCTATGGCGGTCATCCGCGTTCTTTTTTCTTTCCTCGTCTTCAAATTCCTCCCAACGACTTCCTTATTTCTCCCTACGTACCTAACACTCGTTATGGATCACTCGTTATGCATCATATTTTGTGCGTCTCTTTTCCTGAATAAATCTCTAACCAATAATTATTCGCGCAGACGGCTTCATGAATTTGGGACAAAAGGAAGTAGTTACTATCTATGCTGAAAACATATTTGTAGTTCATTATTCTCGTGTTAATACGTGGCTACTCTCGGTAATATAGGTATAATAGCGGCAGTTATTATGCTGAAGATGCTGCGTTGCATTCTTCTCCCCAGCCATTCGATCTAGTTATTAGGTTTTATTTTCGATCTTCCCACACTTTTTTTTTGCAAACTTTTTTTGCAAACTTTTTTTGCAAACTTTTTTTTATATAGGTATGATAGCGGCAGTTATTATGCTGAAGATGCTGCGTTGAATTCTTCTCCCCAGCCATTCAATCTAGTTATTAGGTTTTATTTTCGATCTTCCCACCCTTTTTTTTGCAAACTTTTTATGCATTCAGTTTTATTGTGACGTTCGAGGTGTGGATACCGCCGGCAAAAATTTGGACCCATGCCCTGATTGCGCGGCGGTTTGCTGCAGTGCTGTTTGAATTCAGATGCCCCTTTCTTCCTCTCTCAGTAAGTGTGTCCGCCGTGATTTCTCCAATTTTTTGGCTCAAGTGCTCTTCAAATGAATGAGCTGCGGGGCCCGGGCGTATTAAAACGGATGGAAGAAGATATTTCTTATCATCCCGTGCCACATGGAACATCTGTTCACTTAACGTGCATTAAGTTTTTATCATTTTGCGTGACTCCGTATCATTTCTGCCGTCTTTTGGTCTTTCCAGTTTGTTTCATCGGTTTTCTGTTCGTCTATTTTATCGGGTATTTAAGTTGTTAACAGAGCTATGACAATTTAAATCTTGTAAGTAAGAAATTATTTGTCGATTAAGTTGAATGTGGTCTTAAGAGACTGATTGAGTCCTAACTTTGTAGGACCAATAATTTTAAACAAAATCGAGAGCTATGGCCACACTTATCCTTTTTAATTATCTTTATTTTTATCTTTAAATTAAAGTCATTTCCGAAGTGAAATGAAAACGACTGACACCATGCTACACCTCTCATGTCTCCTTACAGTGCCAGACTAGAGTCAAACTCAACAGAACGGGGTCTTCTTTCCCCACTGATTCTTCCAAGCCCGTTCCCTTGGCTGTGGTTTCGCTACATAGTAGATAGGGACAGTGGGAAAGGGTCGAAACTGTAGTATCGTTGTGGAGTAATCCTGAAGTTATTGCTTTTGTTTGATAAAGAATTCCAGATGATCGTTTCGTCTTGGTGAAGGTTATATATGGTTGCCGAAAACTTAATGGCATTTCTGCTTAAATCCTAAAGAATAATTTTCTTTGCCGGCATAGCTAATGATGGCCCACTTCGAAGGTCGTCGAATACGCGAGTATTCTGTGCATGTATGCATGTTGGCGTTGTGCTTTACTTTATCATGGGTGAGTTGAGAAGCGAAGGGAGATCGTGGCCATGCCAGCGAACGCGCATGAATCTTCGTCGTCTCGCGTATTTTTGATGGGATTACTGTTGGCGTCGTTAAAATTTTCGTGCGGATGTTAAATTGCTCTCGTCACTTAACTTTGATCCTCTGCTTTGACCTCGTGGCATTTTCTTTTGATAAGGATACGTTTTAATTGGCACGCTCTTTATGGTTTGTCCTTGCGTTTAAATGATCGAGCAAAAGCAAGGTCTGTATAAATGTTTTTTTCTTTTTTAATGATTTATGAATTTCGCTATCCCGTCGCAAATCCCCGTCTTATCCCCAGTGAATAAAAACGTGGAACTATAAAAAAATTATTCTTTAGATGTTTTTCTGCTCAATTTCGCGAAAGATTTTAATGTATTTTCGATCGTAATGAGAAAAAAAATGTTAATGCCCTCTTTTTTAGAGCTATCCAATCACATTCGACGTTCATTTTCTTTATTAGCGAGTTGGGTTACGGTGTTGTTTACTCCAATTCCGAGGGAAATTTCCTCGCTCCCCAGGCTAAATATAGGAGTGAACGAACGGACGGTGATGTTACCAACGTGCGTTTTAGAGTTTCGTCACGGAAATGCTGATGACGACGTTGAGAAACCGAAACTTCGTAAAAAAAACTCGTCCACTTATATTTGGATCCTTTCGCATATCTGGAGTGTATGGATTCCAATTGAGAAGGGCGTAATTTACGACCGTCCCTTTTTAAAAAAAAAAGTGGCGCTCTTCACTTTTTTTAAAAATAACCCACTTGAAGCGGCAGAGTGACAGCTTGTTAAATCACGGAGGGATATCATTATTATTTATTACTATTCGCTTTTTAAAATCGTGTGCGAGTCTGGTGGGGTTATTCTTAATGGCCCTGACTCTCTTCTTCTGTCTTTTCATTCCTGAATTCGGCTGCGGCTGTAAATGTGATGTAATGCGCTTTCGAGCAGTGGTAAACGCTCAAGTGCTCTGCGGCATGATTTGGCCGCGTAAGCATCCGATTACATCGTGAAATTGTATATATGGGTTACGGTTATTACGAAACGGGGTTGATATCAGAGTTATATCGCGTACAGCGAAGAGGAGCTTGGTTTGTGAAACGATGCTACGATAAGTTGGCTAGTGTGTCTGGACTGTTAGAAGAATTAGGATGGGAATCGCTATCACAGCGTAGATTAAATTATAGGCTTAACCTCCTTACTAAATTTCAGGTAAATCATTTTACTGACGACGTAAAAAACATACTGTTAACCCCTTCGTACTACGGCAGATTAGATCGCGCCAATAAAATTAGAGAGCTAGATTGCAGAACCGATAGGTATAAAATGTCATTTTTTCCGCGTACCATTCGGGACCATAACAGCTGTGATCGTCGTCATGAATAGTTCGAGTATTGACAATAGGCAGGCAGTAAACCTTTCTCATTATATATTCTACTCTCTTATATATGCATGATGTAAATATTGATGTTCTTATTTGTGCATGATATTTTGAATCTGTAGTAGTACTCTTTGTATCCCTTGCATGTTGGAACGATTGAAGATAGAATGTTTCTTGGGTATTAGATTTTTAATTGGCGGTACGCGTGTGGTACGCGGGTTTTAATGTAATGTCGGTGTTCTACCATATCATTCATGCATGCCTGGTGCGAAAGCACCCTCTGCCACACACCCTTTGGGTGGCTTGCAGGGTATGACGTAGATGTAGATGTAGATATGTTCTTCTTCCGTCTTTTCATTCCCGAATTCGGCTGCGGCTGTAAATGTGATGTAATGCGCTTTCGAGCAGTGGTAAACGCTCAAGTGCTCTGCGGCATGATTTGGCCGCATAAGCGTCCGATTGCGTCATGAAATTGTATATATATGTGCGTGGGTTTTTTTAAATGCCAATAGCGAGCATTAATGTTTTTGAATCAATTTGTGTGTGTGTGTGTGTGCTTTTTCAGCTCCTTGGGGTCGCGAAACGCTTTAATGGAGGCGAACAATTTCCATTAGATCATCGGCTCGATTATGATACTGATGGCCGTGTACCTTTGCCAATTGCCTTTTAATATTCGTCTCTCGCCTCCCTCGAGAGCGATTGCTCAATGTGGGGTGAATATATTTGAATGCTATTATTCGGGGAAGGCGGAACGAGGGATCGAGGGCGATATATACAGATGTACGCGTTCGCTACTCTTGCGTCTTATTGGACATCCGTTCCCCGAAAAACGAGTGTATAAGCGGTAGTTTTGAAGTGTCGCCGCTCCTGAAGGGATACATAGACGTGTAAAACGCGTCACGCGGTATGACACGTCTGTTTTATTTTTTTATCACCGTGCCGGTACTTTTAGCTTCCTTATAGCCAGTTGCAGGAACGATACATATCTATTTTATAGAGTTATAGGACCCATATGCCATGGAAACCGTTACTATAAGCGTTGCAGAAACATTCGATGAATTTATTGGTTTCAAAACTTATGGCATGGAGTTATGAGTTCCATAAGTAGCCAAGATGGCGGATGCGCAATGAACCGCTTGGAGACTTAATTACTTGATAATAGAGTTGCTTTGAGACAAATGGCTAGTTTGTTTACTATTAATGACTAATTATTATGTGCATAAGGAATAATTCATAGGCTAAACTTTCATAAATTATACCCGGCGGTAGAAGATTAGATCGAATATTCGAAGCTATTGACTATTGGTATAAATAAGTTATGTAACTGGCATATATGTTCCTGCAACACGAATATTTTATGAGATCTATAACTTATGGATGTCATAACTATTGATTTCATAACTAAAAGTTCTTGAAACTGGCCATTAAAACAGTTATTTTTTTAAAGGAAATCGGCATTTTTTGTACCTTCTCGGTTGACGCATCTTAACAGGGAGATTCAAGGTCCATTCTACGTCTATATGTTACCGTGAAAGCCGCCTCCCGAGTGTTTGGCGGGGGTAGCTTATCACCAACAGGCACTACAGCGTAGAAATTAACTTTCACCAACATGCACCTCACTATGCGTATGCTACAAAAGCTACAAGCAATGTTTGGAAATTTCTACTAATAACTACTTACTTATATTTAACTTCTTACTTATATTTAACTTATTTATAATATACCTATGTAAACGTGACACAAGAGTCATGCATGGAACATACAAAACATGGAGTTATTACTACTCGGCAGATTTAGAATCATGCATTAGGATGCGTATGAATTAATCAGCTACACTACCTGTCAACTAACCAACTATTTCAACTTCAAAGTATTAACGCAGGCGCAGAAAATTAATTGGTTTGGCAAGGGTGTTTAGCAGGGGCTAACTTATCACCGACATGAACTAAAGTGAAAAAATTCACTTTCACCAACATGCACCACGCTATGGGTGTGCTGCAAATGCTACGGAAACTACTAAATTAATCTATAATGCAATTATGTAAACGCGTTGCATTAGTCATGCTGGGAACATACAAAACATAGTGTTAGCTCTACGCGGCAGATTTAGAAACATGCATCAGGGGGCATATGAAGAAATCAGCCTCACTGCCTGTCAACTAACCTACTTCAAAGTCTTAATGCTTAACGCAGTGCTGTATATATGATAGATTTTTCTTTGAAGTCGGATTGGATGTTTCGGTTTCATGAAAGAAGTGTGCTGCGATTGTTTGCGGGCAGAATGAATTATTGAGGGGTTTTAAATAGTGGCATATACGTGATATGGGCGTAAAGTTTGGGATAGTTGTTTTTTTACGATAGTGACTTTGTGCTTCCTTCAAATGCTTGAACTAGAAATAAAATGATTAGGTCTCTTTTAATCCTTATGATAGGTCTCGTTCTAGCTTCCCTCATGTATTATTTTCACTTTGTCGAATCAATCTTTTTTTGATCTGGAATTACATCATCATCTGGTGTTCTGCCTGCTGGCAGGTCCCGTACACCACTGTCGTCTCCATCCGCTTCTGTCCCGAGATTCCTTCTTTGTTTCATCATAGCTGATGTTCTTCACCTGATCCACCAATTTAATTCTTCTCCTTCCTCTCTTTTTCTTTCCTTCAATTGAACCCTCAAGTGCCACAGTTATTATACTCTTCCCTCTCATCACGTGGCCCAACCAGTTTCCTTTCCTTTTCCTTATTTCCTTTAGGAGCGATCTTCCTTCTTTTACTCTGCTCAAAACCTCTTCATTTCTCATCTTACAGCATTATGTGTAATTAAGAATTGCATATACTATTGAAATAGATTTAAGAATTGTAGTATGTGGATGTTACTATGTATGGCAGATTTATGACTTGAGAAGAGTTAGGCATTTTGGTCACTAAATAATTTATATGATTGTGTCCGAAGTAAAATGTAGTGTGTTAGTATGGCGGAGGAAATTAGCCTTTAATTAGTGCTTGTTATCTGAACTAACTTAGTTTTAGGCTTTCTAAATCGGTTCTTTTTTTTCTGGAAACGGAACGGCTTGAAGGGTTTCCCGTGGCGAAAAAAAATTATTTAAGGCCCCAGTTTTTTTCGGATCGGAATTGTTTTCTTCGTCTGGAAAGGCACCTGCCAACTCTGTGGCCGGGCGCTCAATCAACTTTAATTCGTGTGAATTGTCTGCATTCTGTGAAACGCCCTTGGGGATCTTGAGACCGGAGAACCCACCCTTTTGTTCCCCGCTGGGCCCCGCCTCATTTAACAGTTTCTCGGGCGATTAAAGAACAGCCTCTCATTATTTTGAGAGAATGCTCCTCGGGGGTCCGGCGGTTTCCTTCTCTTGGATTCGCGATCCTCTAGAGCGCCGTGGCGTGAAGTCTTCCGTTGCGTTCTCAACGTTAATTCGGCTGCTATATCGGTTTTCCCTGGGGGCGTGCACACACCAGGTCCATTGTAGCTCTGACCGTCGAGGATTCATTGAATTCGGTCTTGAATCCTTAACATCTGATTCAGGATCTTCTTTCCTGTGGATGCTTGTTTGGCCATGGAAACTTGGGGCATCACCGCCTAGAATAATTATAAAAAGAACTTTCGTTCAAAATTGCAGCGAAGAACGCGTTTTCTCGCGAAGTTCTGAAGCGAAAACGCCTTCTAAATTTTGTTGACGTTTTTCTGTCGTCATTACTGTTTTCTATTATTCCTGTAAACATGTCGAAGGCTTCCAGTCAGTCCAAGTAACCACTTCGTTTGTTATTTCTGTTATGAAACTCTGTGAAAATTTCCTTATAGATTCTTAGATTATTCCTAAAGTTCTATTGCGGAACCAATGAAGCCCACGTGTTCTATTGTCTCTCGTTTATTGTTCCTTTTTCGCTGTATATCGCTGTGTACAATCAACTCTTGCGGTCGATTTTGTCGGGAAAGTGTTTCTCCAATTCTGTTGAGCTCCCGAGGGATTATTGAAGCTCAGTATGCCCTGCCCGGAAAGGCTGCTTTCGTTTGCGGTTGAAACGAGTGAATAGTTCGAAAGTTTTCATTAAAAAAATTCCAAGGAGTTTCGTAAAACCATTATGATAGTTGTGCAGGAAATGTTGTCTCAATTCCATTTTTTAAACCAGGGTTGAAATTTGCTACGAAAAAATCATTTGACTTGACCGGGATTCGAACCCGGATCTCCCAATTGCCGGTCAGGTGTGTTAGCCAGTTACACCACCAAGCCATCTTCATTCAAGGCGAATTTCCAGGGGGGGGTTTATGCGAACCAGATGTTCAGGCCTCAAGTCTACATTGTAGCACATGAGACGAAGTCGTGCTTACAAAGCCACGAACATAACGTTTGTCCCATCTTCTGAACGCTGAAGACGTTATATCGCGTCAAGGGTACCGTGAGTGTTCCAGCTTTCATTGGGAGGCATAGTGAAAGTTCCCTACTGAAAGCTGGAACACTCACGGTACCCTTGACGTGATATAACGTCTTCAGAACCAGCGTACAGACAGCCATGACGTGATATCACGTCATGCCGCAATCAAAGGGTTAAGTACAGTCTTGAAAACACTTTTAATTTAAGTAGCAGTACATAAAAGTACAGTCGGAGAACAGATACATGTAAGACACAGCACAGTTTTTTTCTCCGAGATTATCTTCAGGTTATCACTGCTATTAATATTTTCGAAATTCAATTTCCGTGCATGCAATACGGTTGAAACTGTCATTTGGGGAACATTGACTGTTAACAAGAGAAGGAATTTGTCGGTCATGAAGCCTCATCCATCATCGGAGATGAGTCTACCGCCTGCCGACTGGTTTTCTTATTTCTTTGTTTTTTATGTTTTTAAACCTCGCTCATTCTGCTATCGAGCCATTCTTCACGCGCATACTTGTTCAAGAAACCTTTCATTCACAGAGCGAATGACCGTCATCAATCTCGGCGAAAGGTAACATTCCTGTCCCATTACTCTGCCAAGAGCCCATATTGTTCCGTTTTCTTTACATTCCCCCCGTCGTACTGTATCCCGTCTCGCATGGCAAAAAAAATAATCACGTGGCTGGATTTCAATTTCGTATCAGCGAGTGAGGACAAGAGCTCCATTCAAGAAATCCGTGAGCGCGTCATTCACTGGACTCCCGTGTTGCGAGGAATAGAATGGGTGTCCTTTATCGACACTCCCCCGTTGCTGTATTACGAGCCCTGCTCACGTCGTTCAGTTAATTTGTCGTTTGTGAATTTGGATCGTCTTTCATTATCTGGTAGAGAGTTTCGCCTCCACTATCATCATATCTTATGGCCGGTTGCAAGAAAATTTAGTTATGGAATCAATAGTTATGAGATCCATAAAGTTATAGAACTCATAAATATATTCGGGTTGCATGAACACATCTATTAGTTACTTAACTTATTTAGATAAAAATAAAATTCTCCAATAGCCGTAAAAATGGCACCACTCGTCAAACATGTACCACAAAAATACACTTACTGTGTTGGTTTGCGGGAAAGGGGATTCCACAGCAGGGACCAACCACAGCCTCTCCACCAGAATACCCTCCTGTGATGGTTTACGGGAATGTTACTTCCTCGCCAGTGACCAACACAGACACACACACACTCAACCCAGTTTGGGATCCTTTTCGAGGGCTAATGGGACCCTGATAAGGATGCCTGGGTATCAGGGTCCTTATCAGGGTCCCATTAGCCCTCGAAAAGGATCCCAAACTGGGTTGAGTGTGTGTGTGTCTGTGTTGGTCACTGGCGAGGAAGTAACATTCCCGTAAACCATCACAGGAGGGTATTCTGGTGGAGAGGCTGTGGTTGGTCCC
Source organism: Ceriagrion tenellum (assembly GCA_963169105.1). Taxonomy (NCBI): domain Eukaryota; kingdom Metazoa; phylum Arthropoda; class Insecta; order Odonata; family Coenagrionidae; genus Ceriagrion; species Ceriagrion tenellum. The sequence goes on from OY720633.1 coordinate 130,934,101, forward strand.
TGCTGTGGAATCCCCTTTCCCGCAAACCAACACAGTAAGTGTATTTTTGTGGTACATGTTTGACGAGTGGTGCCATTTTTACGGCTATTGGAGAATTTTATTTTTATCTATCTAGAGAGGCCGTAGAGCTCAATTCCCTTGATTTACTTAACTTATTTACCAATAGTTAATAGCCTCGAATATTTGATCTAATCTTCCACCGCCGGATAAAAGTTCAGAAAGTTTAGCCTGTGAATAATTGATAATGCACATTATAATTAGTCAGTACGAGTAAACAAACTGGTCACTTGTCTCAAAACAACTCTTTAATCAAGTAATTAAGACTCCAAGCGGTTCATTGCGCATCCGTCATCTTGTCTACTTATGGAACTCATAACTCCATGCCATAAGTTATGAGACCAATGAATTTATTGAATGTTTGTGCAACACTTATTGAATGGTTGCCATGGCTTATGGGCCCCATAACTTTATAGAATACATATGTGTCGTTCCTGCAACTGGCCATTAGACTCCACTTTCTCCGGCGCGATATTGTAGAACAGCATATTTAACAATGATACTCAAACGATATCGTACTGTCTACCAAATTTATTTCAAACTCTTACAACACGTGTTTCAACTGTCTAGCAGTCATCAGTCTTACCTGATGATGACTGCTAGACAGTTGAAACACGTGTTGTAAGAGTTTGAAATGAATTTGGTAGGCAGTATGGTATCGTTTGAGTATCATTGTTTACACTCATCATAGGGCCATTCAAGGATAGGGTTTTGGAACAGCCCTCCACAAGTTGAAAAATATACATCTACGAAATACCGTGCCAGCCACCACTATGGTGAGTGGGACGGGGCGATTTAACATCAGTCATGAAGCCCTCATCCCAGTTGAAATCCGAACCGCGCACGTTCCCCTGGAATGCCAGGCGCTGGCAAAAAGCAGTCAGGATAACAGTGCGCAGTCAGACCAGAAACTAGGAGAGTGCTAGAGCAATAACATGCTACCATGCACTACACTACTTAACACTAGAACGACGGGACTTGGGTACTGACAAGAAGGGCAGACTTAACCTATTAGGGCTGTTTTGAGAATTTCGAATCTCGCGAGGTATTCATGGTTACGAAACGAAATCACAAAAGAGGATATGTTTTGCTCGACTATTTAAAATGTTTTTATTTCAGTAAATATTACAAAATATACTTGTGTTTTTACCTATTTATGAGTAGGCACCTATTATTTTTCAATATTGCCGGAAAAAGCGAACAGTTTTGTCTCCGTCACGTGAAATAACATCTTAAATGGATCCATTTTTTTATTTGCAACAAGGTAACACTAGGCAATAAATTTTTGATTAACCTGGTTAGTTGTTTTTTTGTCATTTTTGTTTCTTCTTGTTATCACACTAAAGAATATTATGGCTGAAACACACTGCGTCGACAGTAAATATATTTGAGCCAAAATGGCTTCGTTCGTCGTTATGGGAAAATTCCTAATAATTTGTCAAAATATACGCAAGGTAAATTTGTGACTTCACAAAAGTAAAGAACTCTAAAATGAGAAAAATGTCAAGAAAGCAAAGTTATAAACATACATTTATGGGCACAGCGGTGGAAAGAATTACAAAAACTGCCAAAATGGCTAGGTTCGTCGTTCTAGTGTTAAGATACGACTAGCGGTTGTAATTACTGCGACAGATAATTAGTTCTGAAAGGTACCAAGTCATTCAAGAGCTATATCTGCCGGAAATTGCACGCTAGGTTAGTGACTTATAATGATGTTAAGGTAGCACAGGTACAAAAACCCTATTTTACCTAGTCAGGATCCAAGTATCCTATAGAACTTATTTATTATGGTCCCTTATTGTGCGTGGAAAAAATTACATTTTAAATCCATCGGTCCTGCAGTTTTATTTCCTCAATCTCATGCCTGTGATCGTGTCTACCATAATAGCTTGGGTCTAGCGAAATATGTTGAACGTTCGGCAAAAAAGAGTTTACGTCAAACTTTCTTAAAAGGTTCATGACTCGATGTAGTTCTGTTTTTTTTTCCTCGTCCTCCATGCTTTCATTCTCATTCCATCATAGTCCGTCTCACTGACCTCTCGTCTCATATTTCCCGCTCTTGTTTCGTCCTTGGCCTTGCTCTGTGGTTTTTCTCTTTCATGGTTCCTTCCATCAAGGCTTTTAGCCGAGGATGTTTTTCCCCTACCCTTTCTTTTTGCCTGCCTTAATTCGCCATGTTCATCCAATCTTCGAAGCCAAACAGTGAAAGAAGGCATCTCTCAAGTCGTCGAAATCCAGAGCAGAAAAATTAATTAATCTCGAAAGGAATTGGATATAAAATGAAGCCGTTCGTATTGCTAACAAAAATTTATCGACTCATCTCACGACATAACATAGCTAATGGAGAGGCTTCTTGAATGTATTTAAAGAGGATTTGAGGGTACCCTCAATAAATTTTAAGGAATATTGTAACCGGACGCATTTGCGGCCTCGCAGCGAGATTTTTCCCTTCTCTTTTTAAAAACAATCCTTCAAAACTTTCATAATTCGATCCGTATGACAGCATCGCGTGTCTGTAACTTACGTGTTACTGTTTGAAAACGTACGAAAAAGTGTCAATTTAATTTTTATGGTTGTTCTAGTAATTTTTACAACACATTTGGGGACATTATCGCAGAGTTATTATGTGTCGAAACCTGTGAAGGTTATATGAAAATCTGAGATCTTGGCACACTCCTATTCCACGTATTCGAATACCCACGAATTCTCGACCTTAACAATGCGGCCACCGTTGGGTTGTTCGTTAGAGGTAAATAGAGAGGGCGCTACGTCATCGAACGGAAGCCTGACAACCGAAATAACAACCATTTTAATAAATAAGACAATGGATAAATTAGTTAAAAATTTTACTAAAACAACAGAGTTTAAAAATACTAGCTAAAACTCTTGCCTGTGGTTTTAGTAAAAGTTTTAACTAATTTATCCACTGTATTATTTATTAAAATGGATTACCACAAAGTCACCAAATACAGCATTTTATTTAGCAACCATATTGTGTAACTCCGCTCTTTCCTTACTTTCCCGTGGATAGCACGTCGGAATGGACGAATTAGCGGATGTAAAGCAAGAATATCTACCATCTGTTTGAAATTTAAGGCAGGTAACTCTAGAAACATGTATTCGCTACTTAGTGCTATGGATTCTACTCTGTTTTCCCCTGTTTTTCACCGGGAATGCGGATTATTATTAATTTTAATATGTAAACATTGTACTCATGGAAAATCCGTATGAAAGAGGTAAGTGCATGTTGATTTCTAGTAAGTTATCGATGGAAAACATCGTAAAAATCTCAAAATTAGTGCCTTAACCCAAAAGCACTGTAGGAAAATGAGGGTAAACGAAGATGGCGGACTGGCTTCAACTTCTAGCATTGGCCAGCGTAGCAAGTTCCTACCTCCCTGTTCTTCAATGGGTTGTTCAAATAGGCGAGTGTGCATGCATGAGTGTGTGGGACCTTCTAACAAGGGGAGGTTCAGATAGCCGGGTCTCAGATTTTATTCAAACTTAGTAGTTGTACAGACCGCTGTATGTGGTTCATGAATCACTCCACATATAGGGTTATATAACCAATAGTTTAAACAAAAAAGGCCTTTAAAAATTTCAAAATTCCCTTCAGACATACTGACCATAACTGACACCCACATAACTGACAAGCTGGACGGGTGGTTGACGTGCTCGTCTTTGGTCTAGAGACACGGGTTCGATTCCAATACGGGGTATGTTTCTTCCGCTGTTTTTTTAGTTTTTCTTTTACGGCATCCTGCAATGCGCTCAAGATTTTTTGATTTTTACTCGAAATATTATTTTTGCGCGAGGCAAATTTTTCATTTGCATACACAACGTCAGGCTTATCCTATTTTTTCGGTCGAAGGCAGCCTTATAATTATGTCACTTCCTTATCTTTTCAAGAGAGAAATCAAAATATGAAGACAATATCATAAAATAATTATAGAAAATGGAAATCATGTACATGAAGGAATAATGAAAATACGTTTTGAACCCGTGTCTCTAGACCGGAGAAGAGTACATCAGCCACCAGTCCAGCTTGTCAGTTATGTGGGTGGCCCGTCTAAAGGGAATTTTTAAATGTTTAAAGGCCTTTTTTGTTTAAACTATTGTTTATATAACCCTATATGTGGGGTGATTAATGAACCGCGTACAGCAGTCTGTACAACTACTAAGTTTGAATAAAATCTGAGACCTTTGCTATCTGACACTCCCCTTGTAAGTTCACCTGCTCACATCCGGGTCGATCCCGTCAGAAGAAGTAGGACGAATCAATGCTGTATTATATTGAAGGTTCAGGCCTCGCGCGTGTCTCTGTTACGTGTGTCCTCCTCCTCATCATAAGACGATCGTTCTGGAGAAGTATTTTCGTGGTCTGTGTTTATGAGTGCCCTCTCTTCGTTTGATCGTCTTCGGCGGAGCTGGGGCGAAGAGATAGGGAGGGAGAAGACTTTTGGCTCGGGAGTAAAGGGAAGAGGGAGGGAGATAAACATGTCGATTCGCCTGTGTTCTCCTCTAGGACGCCTCCCCTTTTGGCTTAGTTCTTCCCACCCCCCACCAATCCCCCCCGCACTCCACCTCACGTTCCGAGTCACGTGCCCGCACGTACTTTTCCTCCTGTTCCTTCCCCCACGAATTTTAAGACGCTTGAAAAATCACCGTCGGCCGGCCGGCGCGGTTAACCAAAGGATTTCTGTGCTGGGGAGAATGGGTGGAGGGGCGGCGTGAGGAACTTCCTGATCTTGTCACGTCAGCTGGAGGGAGTCGATGCTCTCCTTTTTTTTTAAGATCCGGCTCTTCGACTTTTTTCGATTTTCGACTGATTCTCCGAACCGTACGGGTTTCGATCCTTTTTTGCTTGTATTTCTGTCAGCCCCGTGGTAACCGAGGATGCCTTGGGGGCTGTTTTGTTTCTACATACTCTATCATAACGTGGTGTAACAATAGCATTTGCTTGCGTAGCGACGCGCGATTCTGTATCTTCTGACGTCACGACCATTGCGACAATACGATAAATAAGCGTTGAGTGCGTTAAAACGGCGCGAGATTCGAAAAACTGAGTTGTATTGTCGCGTAGCCTCTCACTATCCGCAGCTATGGCAGCGGCGGAATGGCGTTATGGAAAAACAATCGCGCCCCTGATATCAGGTTTTTTCGATAAAAAGGATACCACAGTAAAAAATGGTGGTTATCCGGGCAATGTCTGTCCGATATAATTGAATGACACACATCTAGATGCACTGGCTGCGCGTGAGCCTCCAGAAGAACTAATGGCGGGGGATATTGATTAGCAGATGCCAAAGCACGTGCTGATACTATGATGCCCCCTGCCACTTGAATTTATGAGTTTGAAAGACTAATCAGTAAAGGGTTTGGTTCGTCACGTCTGCTGGTGGAATTCAATGCCCCATTTTTCTTCGAGATCCTTTTCCTCGAGATCCTTTTCCTCGATTCAGCTGAATCTCCGAGCCGCACGGGGTTGTTGATTCTTTTGTTTTTGGTAGTGAAACGCATCGTGCCAGTCAATAAATCTTGGGGACATTACTAAGCGTGTTCACCATGGATATTGGCAACTTCCACTGAGTCCAGCCTGTTACGGTCGCATTAATTCCTTTTGGTCAATTTTTTTTATCAAAAATCGTTCACATGACAGTGAGATTCGACGACGGGACGTGCGCGTTAAATTTTACGGGCTATGTTCAATAGTGTTGCCATCCCTTCTTTTTTTATGGAAGATCTGTTTGAATTCCGTCATGATCCCTCCACAGTCCCACGCAACTTGGAATTAGATGTTTGCATCTCGGCTCTCGTTTAGAAGAGCCTTCTGAGAAAAGGGTTACACATCGTCTAACTGATGCATGAGCGTTATACTGTATCATCGTTCATCTCCATCTCCCTTCCCAGCGGGGATGGTCCTGAGTCAGAAGCGGTGACTTTACAGCTTCAAAAATAGTTCCGACGAATCACCCGCGACGCACCCTCGTGACGCTCGTATACACAAATTCACGAATGGACCCGTCAGAAGATTTCTGTGGCTGTAAGGATGTGTCATCCTTATTCTACCCATCCTAAGATTTGAGAGATGGGAAGCTTGGACGGAAAGCAAACAAGCGATTTTTTTTTACAAAATCGTGGTTTCAGCTGGTTTCAACTGGTTATGCAACATGGGCATGTCAGGATAGACATAAGAGTGGACTAAACGCCGTGGGCATGAGTTATCTGAGGAGAGTTTGCGACAAAAGTAGGATGGATAGGGTCAGGAATGAGTGGGTAATAAATGAATGTGGGTTAGATGCTCCAGTAATGGACAGGAAAGGAGTGTGCTTCGCTGGTTTGGCCATGTTGAGAAAATGGATGAGAGTAGAATAAAGAAACAGATGTATGAGAGTAGAATGAACGGTGTGAAAGGTAGAGGTAGGCCGAGAAAGTTGTGGTATAATGTGGTTGAGGAAATTCTTAGGAGGAGGAATATTAGGAGTCTTAAAAACAGGAGGGCGCGTATGAAGCAGTGTGTGAGGGTATATGAGGCAAAAGAGGTTAGCAAGGATAGGTCAGTATGGAGGAAATTATTGAAGCAGAGTTAGGCGTACAAATATATATTTATGAGTGAAACTTAATGACTGTGCCTACCCCGGAAGGGAACGGCGTTATTGGTATGTATGTATGGACGATTTTAGGTGGATCTGACCTCACGATCATACATTAAAATTATCTGAAAACTTGACTGTAGCATCTTTAAAATACTTCTTATAACCTGACATTAAAATGAAATAGGCTTTCCAGGCTAGTTTTACTGTGATTCAGCCTTGAAAAGAGATATTTTAACTTGGGTTCTCATGGAGATTGCTCGGATAATTGCAGAAAAACTTGAATTTGTGCGTGAAAGCATATTGAAGCTTCTCATTGAAACTCTTTTCATAATGCCGAATGTACTGCGAAAGTGAATCTTCCCGCCTATTAAAAAAAATAATTAGCAGGGTACCAGATTGCCTGCTGCAGACGACATTTCACAGATATTGGTCTGATTTAACCTCAAATAAGGTACAAATATTACGATTATCTTGTCATTACGTAATAATAATCGTAGTGTACTCGATAATTTCAAATTGATTTTGTTGGAATCGATACATTATTATCCACAACATTTATGCAGCGATTTGCCGAAAAAATATCCTATCATGACTAAGAAATGCACGTATATGATCTAAGGAGAAATTTTCCTTGATTATGCCAAGGAGCTAACTTAAAGTTGATTCGGAACACGCCGGTAAACGAGCAGGTTTAGAATGTGCAGAAATTTTCGTAGAAAGCGAGGAATTTGGTCTCATATAAAAGCAAACTATATTGCTCCTCCAATGATACATGAATATCAGCTATTTTCTAAACTATTTTTGAAAATAAACCATATAGTCACCTGAGTATTTATTTCGTAATCGCAATAAACCTTCCGTGGCAAAGGAGTTTCAAACTAACCGTGTGAAAGTGAAAAAAATGAGCCAAGACTTATATTGATATTTTAATTTAATTATATAGAATTTCAGCTGCATAAAGGTTTACTGTTGCACCATAAACAATGCAACATTTAATTCATGCTTCCTATAGCTTCTGTAATTAAAACGTATAATTTCAATATGGTCTCCCCTAGGACTCGTGATCCATCTCGCTCAAACTACCTTAAAGTGCCATTAACTACCTCTTACGAATGGTCCAAGAAAGGTTTTTTTTTACGCGGTGAAAAATTATGCTTAGTTCGGCGCCCCTTTGTAAGGGTAAAACACTGGACACTGTCTTGCCTGTAGGCTGTCGGCAGAAACCTTGCCGTACATCGTCCGCGCTGCCCCTCGAAGCCCGTCTCTCTCTCTCTCCTCGAGCGAAGCGGCTCATCATTTCGGCTGACCATATCCGTTGCCCGAGAATCAGTCCCATTACGAAGAGTTAACCATCGCCGTATGCATACGTGATGGCACTCGGGGTGATCTCATGGTGCCCTCAAAAGCCGCTCCACGTATCCCAACTCCCGCCTTCAGTCCGGAGAAAAACAGAACCAAAGACGACGGGCTGATCCTCCGTTTCTTTTATCGTGTGCTCTCGAGCTTTTTCTCTTCTGGAATTAAAACGTGCGAACCGATTTTTGACCACTTTGCATCTGCTCTTAACGTAGTTCGTTCTATTTCCTAGTCAAATTATGTTGAAGGAAAAATGCTAAACTTTTTAACTTCAACTTGTGCCCTTTCGGTGGGTGTTTGTGAGTGTTCGTTTTATTCTGTCTCTCTTCGCCGTAACACTGCAATGCAACACTCTATGATAGCTTATGCGTTCAATTAAGTTATATGAACTTCCAAGTACTCTATTATGTAATGAACTCCTTAACTTGTGCATTATAAAAAAACTCGCAATGTCTCTGTAAACTTTGAACTTAATTACATTTAAATGAAGACACAAGAATAAAACAACTTTGTTAATTCCACTTCAAAGAATTAATTATCATTTTTTTGATCCCGGGTTTTGACCTTTTGTGTCATCTTCAGGTCCTGAAAATGGTGTCGAAAACCAGGGTCGTGATGATAAATTCTCTCGAGTGGAGTTAATAAAATTTTCTTTATCTTTTTGTAATTGACAACATCCACACAGTAAAACCTACAACCATTTCCTTTATTTAAATGAAGGGTTTTTCAAAACATAAGACAACTCGTCTGTCGGTATTCCGTCCGAAAATATTTTTGAAGGTCCGGGTCATGCTATTCTACATCTACATCTTCGTGATACCCTGCGAGCCACCACGAGGGTGCGTGGCAGGGGGTGAAGATCACCAAACATGCACTATTGACATGCAACTAGGGTATTTAATGAAGGCATGCTGGATAATAGGGTCACATGGTTAGTATCTACATAATAAGAAAGGGATTATTGGTTGTTATTACATGCATCATGCACTACAGACTACTCTAACTATATTTCACCTACCTATCCCTTTGCTACGCTGCCTATTGTTCTCTCCCTATGGTACGCGGGAAAAATGACATTTTAAATCTATCGGTACGACAATCTATCTCTCTAATTTTGTTAATATGATCAAACCTAGCATAATACGCAGGGGTTCTCAATATATATCTAACGTCATCTGTGAACAACTCTGTTTCGAATTTACTTAAAAGGTTTAACCTATATTTTAACCTGCGTTCCGATAGTAATTCCCATCCTAGTTCTTCTATTAAGCTCGTAACACTTATACAATTATCATAACGGCCTTTAACAAACCCAGCAGATCTCCTTTGCAGGCGCTCTAATTCTTTTATCATACCTTCCTCGTAGGGATCCCATTCACTAGCGGCATATTTTAAATGAGGCCTGACAAGTGTAAAATAGCTTGTTTCTCGTATTAAGTAAACGAGAAGTCTTTTCCAATTAAGTCCGATTGCTGAGGTAATGTGATACATACCGACCATTTCATTCCCCCATGCTAGGTGGTAGACGAAGTCAAAGTACTTAATTTTTGCTGAAAGACATGGGAAAGCAAGCGTCTTCTAATCATTTCCTCCATGCTCCCCGATCCTCGATTATCCCTACCCCCAATAATACATTCGTACATTGCTTCATGCACGCTATCTTATTCTTTAGACTTCTAAATGTTTCCTCCTTTAAGAGAGTCTTCCTCCGCAGTCACCCATTGCTTTGGCAGTCTACCCCTTTCTTATTATGTAGATACTAACCACCTAGCTGCATGTGACCCTGTTCTCTAGCATGCCTCCCTTAAATATCCTACTTGCATGGCAATAGTGCATGTTTGGTGATCTTCACCCCCTCTCACACACCCTCGTGGTGGCTGGCAGGGTATTACGTAGAGGTAGATGTAGATTGCATTCATTCTTCTGTCATAAATATTTCACTGTATGACTTTCATTAAACTATTGTTGTTGATTTTATATTACTATGATAGAATTTGATGATTACACGCTCTAAATTCTCGGTATAATAAAATAATAGGTTCATTACTGTACAGTAAATAAATATACAGCTGTGAGAATTTTGAGCTGTCGAATTATAAGGGTCTACTACCAGTCGTGGTACAAATCAGGTTAGTTATAGGTTCTACCACTCCACGAAATAGTTCTTGGTTTTCTGGGTAAATTATAATCAGACACTCTTTGTTTTTTTATGAGTAAGATTAAAAAAAAACTATTTACATTCCTTGGTAATGAATTTGTGAGTTCTTCTGGTAACTAGTTCCATTCAAGGACCCCGCTATTTGAGGAGGAGTATCTGGCAGTATTCGTTTTTTGCCTCCTTAATTTGAGTTTCAGCGGGTGGTCATTTTTCCCCACAAAATTGGGTGGATCCAGCCTCTTCTCCAATTCCAATCGTGCAACAATGAAACCAACAATCGCACTCTTCTACGTATTATTCATAACTATTACAACGATCTTCAACTCAATGAGTAATGATCAGGTACTGCATTGATATCTCATGATGACTGTGTGAGTTGAAACGCGTTGTGATTATTGTTAAAAATTGTGGAGAGGTGCGATTGTTGTTTTTTCCTTATGATGGACTTCCGCTACATTTCCCCTGGATCTGTCGCAGTTATGATGCAGATCGAAGAGAGATCGATCCTGGCGTTTTCATTCCGTAGATGACTCGGGAAGGATCGAAAGCCTTCGAGTGCACAAAGAAGGAAAAAATCTATGCGAGACTTTTCTCTTCTCCTTCTCTCTATCCTGCTTCTTTCGTCGTCTTCTCCACTGTCTCGCAGTCTCTGTCGCAAGGACAACGGTTAGCCACATCGAGCCTATTTATATACACGCACACCCTCCCTTTCCTTCGCGTTCCCGTGTGCCGTCGCCCCTTAAGTCCCCCGCCCCTAGCGCCTCATATTCTCCCCAGTAATGAATATTGCATCGTCGCCGTCCCTCCTGTTATTTCTTCCTCCCCCCCTTTTCTCCTCCCCCAGTGGCTGCCGCCGTTCTTCCGAGTCCTCTTTATTTATTTTTCTGTTCCCCTCTCCCCATGTACGTATGACCTTCCCATATGCGACTCGTGGTGGCGACACGGTGCGCTGGGTCTGTTTGTCTCTCCTCTCTTCTACGGGATGAATGATTACGAGAAGCGGGCGACGGGAGTCGCAGAGGTCTCCGGTGCCGGTGTGTGTGTGGATATCCGAGGGGAGGGGGGGGGGGCGTTCGCCGCGGCGTTGCCGCTTTTCGTGTGAGAGCCCCTCCCCCCCCCCCCTTGTATCCTATCCTCCTCTCCCCATCTCTACACGTCCCCCGCCTCCCCTTTTTCTGACCCGATCGAGAAGAGCCAGAACTATTTCAGCGGCATTCCTCGCGCCCACCCACCAAAGCCAAGAGAAGCTGTTTTTTTTCCTCCATCTCTCCCTCTTTCAACTTCCATTGCAGCTTCTTCTTCTTCTTCAGCTGAAAAAACCCCGCCCATTCGATCTTCCATCCTCCTCCTCCCCCCCCTCCTGATACACTTGCTGAGCCTCGTTCCCAGTCCTCAGCACACAACCCTTTAACTCAGTCCACTTTCGCCGAGACTTGAGCGAAATTCGCTTAGTCGGAATGTAGACGAATGGAAAGGACTATGTGGAACATTTTACGGGATAGATGGAACGGATGGATTGAACACATCCTGAGGCACAAAGGGTTCGTGAAGAACATAGTTGAAGTTGAAATAGAGGGAAAAGTCTCCAGAGGAAGACCCAGGAATAAGTTCATGGACCAAATGAAGAGGGAAGTGCATATGGAGAGATACCAGGAGGTTAAGGACATAGCATTAGATAGGGAAGGGTGGAGGGCTGCAGCCGACCAATCTTAGGACTGAAAGACCAGTGATGAACATCCAAGTCGAAATCCGTGGTCCAGTTATAATATTGGCGAAATTTTTAAGCGGTCTGGATGAATAGTGTTATTTTTCGAGGTTGTGATGGCTCAGGCTTAAAAAAAGACTACCGTAGCTTGGATTTTCGGAGTTTTGTCATGGTCGTGAGGGGAGATTTTCGGCAAAGCTGGGACTAAACGGTTTCATCAGTCTTTCACGAATTAGAACCGTGTTTTCGCAACGCCTCCTTCACACGTCTAGCAAAGCCCAGAATTCAGTTCGGCAAAGTCCTGGCTCAAACTTAATTGACAATTATCGAAATTTACTGCGTTCTTGATGAACCGTGTTATTTTCGAGGCCGTGGTGTTACAGACTCCACCAATTTCAGAAATAGAATATAATCCACAATAGTTTCATGGTCGTGGATTAGAGGTTTTGGCACTGGCCAAACAGAGACTTGACTTGCGTCTTCAATCGCCTAAGACGACCAATTGAGACCGAACTGGTCCTTGACCTCTTTAATTTTGAAAATGGGTATGATGTATTCCCGTTCTACTACATCGCTGACCAATGCCCAATTGCTTTGACAAATTCGTGGGAGCTTTTGAGTAAAAATGTAGGGCATTACTTTTTGTGTAACTATCGTGTCATATATCGTAGAAATTGGCTTACAATCCTTGTTAAAATATCTCTATACCCACATCCATTTATACTCGGGATGAGTCGATTCCACTTTTCTTCGATTCCGATTTCGATTATTTCAAATCGATTCCCGATTTACGACTCCAATTCCATCGATTCTTATTCCCTAAAACAGGTGGGATATTCATATACCAGTAGCGTACGACTATTATTTAAATTCAAGTATTGTCTGAAATAAAATAACAAAGACAATTAATGGCCGGTTGCAAGAAAATTTAGTTATGGAATCAATAGTTATGAGATCCATAAATTTATAGAACTCATAAATATATTCGGGTTGCATGAACACATCTATTAGTTACTTAGCTTATTTACCAATAGTTAATGGCCTCGAATATTTGATCTGATCTTCCACCGCCGGATAAAAGTTAAGAAAGTTTATCCTATGAATAATTGATAATGCACATTATAATTAGTCAGTACGAGTAAACAAACTGGTCACTTGTCTCAAAACAACTCTTTAATCAAGTAATTAAGACTCCAAGCGGTTCATTGCGCATCCGCCATCTTGGCTACTTATGGAACTCATAACTCCATGCCATAAGTCATGAGACCAATAAATTTATTGAATGTTTGTGCAACACTTATTGAATGGTTGCCATGGCTTATGGGTCCCATAACTTTATGGAATACATATGTTACGTTCCTGCAACTGACCATTAGTCTCTCAAAAAGTATATTTATTAACAAGTAGCAAATATATACTCAGCTTATTGAGGTAGATAAGAAGTACAAATTGATAACCTACACCCAAAAAATTACTGAGACAAATATGATGTGGTAAATTAAATTTGATTTGAATATTTATCCATCTGGAATCGATGGAATCGGAATCGACTTTAGGCGATCGATCCTCGACACCGATTCTAATAAACTTAATGGTTGAAGGCGTAACTTTGTGGAATGACACTACCGACATGACTAAAAAGGGAGAACTCTTAGTATTTTCCACACTTAAAACTTAAAATTTCCCGACCCAGGTCTCGACTGCCTTTGCAATCATTTTAAGGTGGATCCTTGAAAACCTTGAAAATGATTGCAAGGCAGTCTAAACCTGGGTCGGGAATTAAAGGTTTAAGTGTGGAAAATACTAAGAGTTCTCTCTTTTTAGTCATGACCGATTCTAATCCTGAGAATCGGTGGAATCGAGAATCGATATTTGTATTCGACTCATCCTTGATATAGAGCGAGACTTTTATCCAAGCCGTCAATTATGGACACCTGTATTGTCGACACCGTTTTTATCATAAGCGCATATTTGCTCACAGGGTCTGATTTGACATTTAAAACCGCGCTGTTGCAGTGAAGAAAGGACTCAATTCGCGACATTTTGCGACGAGGTCTTTTTATTTTTTTAATAATACTACCTCAAACTTGAGTAATGTCTCAAGACTCTGACAATGTCTCCTAATAATACTACCTCAAACTTGAGTATTTGTTTCAAGACTCTGACCATCTTCTTAATGTCTCTTCTGTCTGCCTTTCTCTCTCAACCTGCCACAAGTTCGCCCGTCCATTCTCGAGCCTTCTATACTTTTTTTTTTTCTTTTCTTTCTTCTCCTCTCTCTCTCTCCTCGAAGAAGGTCCCGTCCTTTGGAATCGCTCCATCCCCCCTCCGCTACCAGTGCATTAAGTTGCTCTTTTCTCCTTCTCCCTTCGGACGTGGACGAGTGCTCGCCCGAGATGATATCCCGTGTATACGGCCGTGATTCCTTCCCCTGGGAGAATCTCCTCCCTCGCTCCTCGTCCATGTCTTTCTCTCGTCGAGAGAGAGAGGGTGGAGATTTCAGAAGGGCGCCCTTTGTCTCGTCCTCGTCTCGTCTCCGGAGAGTGTGGGAGGAGGAGGAGGAGGTGGGGGGGCGTCCTGGGGGGGGGGGGTGAGGGTTGGGGGAGCGGTCGGTGTAGCCACGCCCCCTTCCTCAGTGGGTCTGCCTTTTTTTTCATTTTTTTTGCGTTCACGCATCGCGAGTCTTCGTTTCGCCACGACTGTCTCTTGCATCTCTCTCGGTGACTGGTTTCGGATTGTTGTTCCGCTATCCCCCCCCCACCCATCGTGAAGAATATTCGAGGAAGGTGTAGCTCGCATGGTCGGCTGATCAGTCAGAATCGGCCGCATCAGCCGTTTCTACATCTGTATCAATTTCATCTAAGTTATCTGCGGGACTGTTTTGCATCTCTCGGCGACTGGTTTCGGATTGTTGCTCTGCTATCCCTTCCATCGTGAAGAATATTCGAGAAAGATGTAGCTCGCATGGTCGGCTGGTCAGTCGGAATTAGCCGCGTCAGTCGTTTCTACATCTGTATGTATTACATTAAAGTAATCTGCGGGCTTGTCTAGCATCTGTTGGTGACTGGTTTCGGATAGAAACCATATTGGTTATCCCTGCTATTCACTCACTATCCTTTGGATAGCACGACGGATTGGACGAATTAGCGGACGCAAAGCAAACATATCCACCATCTTTTCGAAATCTTGTGCAAATAACTCTTGAAACATACATTTTTCGCTTAGTGCCATGGCTTCTACTCGATTGTATTATAATTTTCAGTGGTAATGCGGATTTTTATTAATTTTAATAAATAAATAATGTACGTAAAGAGAACCCATATAAAAATTTAAATGCATGCCGATTTCTAGTAAATCGTCGATGTAAATCACGGTAAAATTGCAAAATTAGCGGATCAGCCCGTAAGCGCTGAAGGAAAAATCGGGGTTAACAGAGATGGCGGACAGGCCACGTCCGCGTCACAGCTTCAAGCATTGCCAACCGTAGGAAGCGCCCTCTCCATGCACAAGAATGTATTCGATCGGTTTGTTTACGTACCTTTGTTTTGTTGCTCGGGCTACGGTGATTGTTGATCAAAGAGCGCCATTGTGTGCGTTCCTTATTATTTGAAACCCAAGGCACGTGCTGTATCAAAGTCATTCTTATCCAATTTTTTTTTGTAATGACTCTATCTCGTAGTGATTGCGAAACGACAGAGACTGAGGCTTTGGTTACGTACAATACGACGTCATCGACGGAAATAGATGACACACAAGGAGTGAGCAATCGCTCTGATGACTTCGTCCACACCTTTAAGTTATGAAATTAGTTCTTCCGAGAGGATGGTGTGTGTGTGTGTAAGCGAGTTCTATACAGCCGTCGCGTCGGCCGTCTCTCGCATCCTCTTCTCCAAGCCTCCTTGTCTCTCCAGTCTTCATTCTCTAATTGTCTCCTTTTCATATCTTGGGTTACTTGCTTTGTCCAGTCTTCTGCTGGTCGTCCTCTCTTCCTCCTCCCGGGTGGTTGCCAATTTAATATATTTTTTGGCCAACGTTTCTCCTCCATTCTTTTTACGTGTCCATACCATTTTAGCCGTCTTTTCTCTATTTCCTGTGTGACGTTTTCTTCTACTTGCATAATTTTTCTTATATTTTCATTTCTTATTCTTTGTAGTTTAGATTTTCTGCTGCTTCTTCTTAGAAAGTCCATTTCTACGACCTCCAGTCTCTGCCTATCCCTTTTGGTCATTTCCCACGTCTCTGCTCCGTAAAGGATTATACTCTGAATAATTGTTTTATATATACATATTTGAAATTTTGTTTTCCTACTTGTGTCTTTTGACCAAAATATGCTATTCATTTTATTTATTGCGAGTTTTGACTGATGTATTCTATTTGTTATCTCTTTTTTACTGGTTCCTTCTTTTCCAATCGTTACACCTAAGTATTTATACTCACTACAGACTTCTATGGCATTTCCTTCTGTTTCCAGATTCTTTGCCTTCTCATTAATTACCATATATTTTGTTTTGTTGAAATTTACTTTCAGGCCCGCCTTATTGTATGTTTCTATCAATTTCCTCATCATATATTCCGCATCGTACTTATCTCCTGCAATTACTGTTTGATCGTTAGCAAAAAGTAATGTATATAGTGGGTCTCCGCCTATTTTTATTCCAATTTCAGCTCATTTGTTCTTCCAATCCTTCAGAGCTTCGTTAATATAAATTTTAGAAAGAGTGGGTGATAGGCAACACCCTTGTCTTAGTCCTTTATTGGGTTTAATTGACGGAGATAATTGACTTCTTATTTTTACTTTTGTTTCTAGGTTTTCATAAAGATTTTTTATTGCTATAATGTATTTTCCGTTTATATAACTTTCATCTAGAATGCGGTAAAGATTTTTGATAGGAACTGTGACGCAGGCCTTTTCTAAATCTATGAATACCAGATGCGTTTCTCCGTTTCTTATTCTTATTTTTTCTGTTAGTTGTTTCGATGTAAATATGTTATCTACACAGGATCGTCCTGCTGTGAATCCACTTTGCTCTTCCCCGATAGTTATTTCATGCTCTGTGAATGATTAATACCGAAAGGAATTGTTTAAAGCTTTGCTCTCTCGGAAATAGCGGTGTGTATGATATTCCAGTCTAGGAAAAAATGGCTTGCTCGTAGCGACCGTTTTATTTTCAGGCCGTAATTGAAAGTGACAGCGCGAAATTCCACATTTTTATTCACCTGGGGGATCCGAGCCAGAAATTCCCCTCCGCAGGAATTACCCCTTTTTCAAATCGCTTTTGATGTCGCGTGTTTCGCACTTGCTTTCGGTGCTCGTGGCTAGAATATTCTGCCGCTCTATTTATAAGCTGATTCACGAGATGTTTTTCCTCGGTGACGGATGCCAGCGCACTGCATCACGTGTTTAATATCTCGAGCACTTTCCTCCTTTTTAAAAACGCTTGGGAACACCGATTATGAAAATGTGTCAGCCGCGAAGATTCCTTTTTTTTTTAATCGACTGAAAAATGTCACTCTTGAAGAAACGGCAATAATTTTGAGTTTTACGTAATATATTCTTGATAGGTTTTGCTCGTAAATGGATTATTTTGTTAAATTAAAAAAAAATAATAATAACTTTATTTTACAAACAGCTTACATGCTGTAGTTTCCCTTTGGATGGGTTACAAAAAATATTACAACTTAGACAAGTATACTTTCTTTTTTCTGGTCATTATGGTTGATTTTATCCAGCATGGTCCTGCTAAGCTGATGCTTATCAGTAGGTTCCAAGTTTACAATGTTTTGGTGCAATCACAAAGAAAATTATTTTCTATCAATAATGAAAAGAAAAAAAAATAATAGTGCAGTTGAGGTCCTGCTAAGCCAGAGCGGCTTGTCAGCAGGTGCCTTTAGTTAAAAAATATTTTTATTTATTTATTTTTTTAATTATGCGTTTATTTCAAGTAATTATGATAAATTATCACAGTCGTGAAATTTTAATTATTTTAAACTCCATTTCCTCGATACAATATAATCATTCTCGCGTTCGAGCTTAAGTTGGTGGACTTAAACATTCTTGTTTTTTGAGTAGCTTCGTCATAAAAACGATTAGCTTTTTATGAAATCCCGTAGCTTTTTCGTGTGAAACCGAAAATTTCTGAAGACCTCGCATTTAGTACGGTTTCCTCCTGTTTGTTTGCTTCTTACGCTTCCATTCAAGAGGGCTGATTTAAGTTTTTTTTCGGAAATATTTATTTATTTATTTAAAATATTTTATTTGTTTAAAATATTTTTTACGATTTCCCGAAATATGTTTTCGTTGAAATTCACTCCAAAACGTTCTTAGGAATTTATTCCTATAGACTACGAATTTTGTATGGTCTTCTTCCGTATGTTTGTCTCTTACGATTTCTTTCAATAGTGTGATTTTATGTTTTTTTTTACGGAGTAGACGATACTCTTTCTTGCGATTTGGTGAAGAGTGAGTTTGAGAATTAAAAAAAAAACAAATTAGCTTAAATATTTGTCTAATGAATTGCACACCAAAAGGTTTTAGGAATGTATTTTTGGAGCCAACGAATTTTATGTGGTTTTCTGCAGATTTATTACCTCTTACATTTCCGTTGAAGAGCCTAATTGAAGTTTTTTTTCGGAGTAGACATCACTCTTTCTCGTGATTTGGTTAAGAGTGAGTTTGAGTATTGATTTAAAAAATAAATAATATTTCTCTAATAAAATGCATACCAAAAAATCAAGTATCCATAAGGTTCTCAGGAATATATTTCGAAAAGGTGGACGCTAATAATTTAACGAGTCCCCTTGTATATCCCGTTGTATATTCCCCGTGATAACTTCTATTTTCCATGGAAATTATAAGGACTATTCGGCTAGAATGAAACGAGTATCTCCTCCGGCCGTACACAACTTGTACACGACAATGTCCGCTTGGGTTATCCAGCCGATTGCCGCTTTGAATTCAATCTTGATTATCCACTGCGACTGTCTGTACGTTGGGAGGGGTTGACGAGAACTACTGAGAGGTGGGATGTACTCACGCTTTGACCTGAATTGGTTCGAATTGACCCTCCATGGGTCCGGTGATCCCCGCCTCGAGGACGTACTCCGGCAGACCGCACGGCGTCAACCCGTAAAGTGAGTCAGAGACACACCTAATCCCAAATATTTGGGCAACGGGCTCTCTCGGTTCACAGAGAAGTGCGGTAGGTTTTTCGCGAAAGCGAAACCGACGGTCACTCGTCTCTGTTGTTTGGGGTAACCAAACTAATACGAGCACTTCGGGGAGGCGGAGGCCCAATTGAGGTTCTTTTGACCTCAATCCGCCTCATTGGTGTCGGCCTCGAAGGGGCTGCGGTTTCGCTATCCTTCCCTTCCCATCCCTTCTTCCACCTCTTCCAAGTCCCCGGGTATAAGCGAGAGCTTGCAAACCGGAGGCGGGAGTTTTAATCCTGCGGCGTGAGCCGAAACGCCTGTCTGTACGTTGGGCTGTTAGAGATTTCCATGTTCAACGTCATCTGCGTGACAATTTCGCGCCGTGATCGCTTGAGCGCACTCTGTTAATAGAGCGAATTTTACCTCTGCCCAAACATCCGAGCATCCCTCTACAGTCGAGCGTTCGAATGACCTCAATGATGGAATCGATCCCTATACTATTTTACTTGAACGAACTGAGCGGATCGAAATTAAAAATCAACTCTCAGAAAATCAAAGCGATGGTAGCAGATAAGTCCTAGATTGCCATACAAGCTATAATAGCAAACTAGGAAAATAAAAAAATGGAGTAAGTTAAAGAATTCTGCGACTAGGGAAGTCTTATAACCTATTAAAAAATATAACCATCAAACTAGGTCAAAAGAAGGATTGCACAGGATAAACATGACTTGAAACATGAAGCGTGAACTTTTATTGTTAGTTAGCAACCAACTCTTCATTGACTCAAGGAATAGATTTGTAAAGACTTGCGTGTGGAGCACTCATGGCTGGAGAAAAATGGGTCTTGGAATAACTGGAAAAGGATAGGCTCTCGGCTGCCTAAATGTGGTCCTGGAGAAGAATGTCGAAAAGAAATAGGTTCATGAGGAAAACAAACAAATAAATTTTTCATTAAACCAGCGAAATATGAACGCATCTCCTTAAAAATTCACTCCAGAAATATCGTATGCACTGGGAATATGCTCAGACATATTGAGTTCCTCGAGTACATAAAGATATTTAGGGAAATATACGAGACTACGACGGAGAATGTCCTTGCTGTAAGAGTGTGATGTCAATCTTGGAGGGCGGATCCTATAGCGAGATGAAAATAACGGCTGCAAAGATAGACAGGTGGATACAACGCCTGTTAGTCTTACTCGGCTAAGCCTTTTGAACGACTACAACTATTTTAATCACTATTAAACTACGTACCCGTTGAAGCGAGGTGGTCGCGTACGGTGGGGTGCAACATTAATAAATAACTAGAAGCTCAGAAAACCGCGGTTTGTTTATTGCGCCTGGTGTAAAATGAACTTCAGCTCTCAGTGCGTTAATAAGAAACATTTTTCTTTCTCCATTTCCTCGCCCTCTTTCCCCCTCCACATCATCCATTAAAATCCTCAAAACGTACGACTGCATTTGAACCCCTTGTGAATTACTGGGTCAGATGTTTTTATCGTCCTTTCCACCAACCTACCGTCACTTTCTCCGTCGTGTTTCAGTCATCTATTCGTCGTGCATTAGGTGATGAATCAAGTGTGGAAAAGGAGTTCTCGAACAAACGAACGTCCAAAAATGGAGTATTTTCCTTTGCGAGGTATTAAAAAAAAAACTTTTTCAACTCCACTTGTGAGGATTTGCTATCACAACCCTGGTTTCGACACTATGTGTCATCTTCAGGTCTTGTCGGAAATGTTGAAACCCGGGTTACCAATACTAAATAATAAATTCTTACGAGTGACGTTAACCAAGTTATTTTGTTCTTCCGTAATAGATAACTTTCACGAAGTCCAGCTCTCAACCGTTTCCTTGGTATTTTACTTTGGTTCATTCATTGGAATATTGTACCAGCTGGTTTTTAGACAGTTTTTACTGGCTCATTGTTCCTTTTGGCTCCTATAGATGACCCGCCATTAGAGTGAACACTTTTATTCTTACCTGTATTTAAACCGTATTTTGTGCCAACCATTAGCGAGTATAATCATTCTGAGCATGGTTTAGTACAGGGTGCGGAATTGTAGCTTCCTTTTTTCAAAACGTAATAAAACGCATTTTATTGTTGAGAAATGTTTTTAAAAATGATGGTGTAGGTATATATCTAAAGTTTTACGTTACACAGTTTTGAAAATCATTTCAGGTATGTGACGCCCCCCATTGTCCATACACTGAATAAGCTGATTTAAGGCGTTTGTCATGACCCTTACCTGTATAACAGCGGGTATGTTGGCAATATCTGTCTCCATTTGTGTTAACCCCACAAAAAAACCCCATTTGTGTTTTATTTTAAAAATCCCGTGTTTATGTCAACTGTCCAAGGACCCTACGAGACCCGAAGGCCAACATCCTGGCAGAAATTTCACGACTTTATTAGGACATTGTCTACGCTACTTTTTTTTGAAGACCCTCGTTATGAAATAGTCTGACGAGAATATGATGATTTTGCATTGTAACGAAGCCGAGGTCGTCAGCTAGAACATAGTGGAAACTGCGTCCTCGCTGACGCCTTTGCTATGGCCTTATGACTCTCATTCCTAGGGTAAAAATGTTTGCCCGTGGAAAATTGTTAATTCTTTAGGATTTGCTGCTCTCGGGTTACCAACCGGAGTTGACGGTGGTTTGCATGCACCGACGTTTCGAAGGCATAGTCTGCCATCGTCCTCTGGCTGAATGTTTCGATCAGGAGATGGTCACTTATTTATGTTATGTCATTGGGGTCAAGTTGGCTCGTGATAAGCCCTTTCTTCTCGCTCTTTTTATTGTCTGCCCCAGGAAAAGTTTCCCTGCACTGCTGATCTGGAAACATTTGTCTCTGTTCATATTGTTTCTGTGATTGTCGATTTCCTCAGCCGCCTCCACAATTCGGCCACCAATAACTAGTAGCGCGGTGAAGAATCATGGACTCCTCGACTTTATTAGGTAAAAATCCGTTTAGCATGTGGAACATGTCAAGGAATGAGTGCCTGTCTAAGGAAGCGAAAATTGACGTGTAGAAAAGTGTACTTCTCCCCCTTTTAGATGTTTTTTCGTATGGTAGTGAAACTTTGTTTCGACTCGAAAGAAGACTTTGTTGTATGGTAGTGAAACATGGGTATGTCGGGGTAGACATAAGAGCAGACTAAACGCCGTGGGTATGAGTTATCAGAGGAGTGTTTGCGGCAAAAGTAGGATGGATAGGATCAGGAATGGGTGGGTAATAAATGAATGTGGGTTAGATGCTCCAGTAATGGACAGGAAAGGAGTGTGCTTCGTTGGTTTGGCCATGTTGAGAGAATGGATGAGAGTGGAATGACGAAACAGATATATAAGAGTGAAATGAATGGTTCGAGAGGTAGAGGTTGGCCGAGAAAGTTGTGGTTGAATGTGGTTGAGGAAATTCTTCGGGGGAGGAATTTTAAGAGTCTTGAAAACAGGTGGGCGTGTATGAAGCAGTGTATGGGGGTAAATGAGGTGAAAGAGGTTTGCAAGGATAGGCCAGTTTGGAGGAAATAATTGAATCAAAGTTAGGTGCACAAATATGTATTTATGAGTGAAACTTAGTGACTGTGCCTACCCCGGAAGGGAACGGTGTCATTGGTATGTATGCATGTAAATCCGTTTGTGATTTATTTGGTAATGATCCGTTCAGCGTGCATCGTGAATTCCTGTGGTTTTCGCTCCCTGCTTGGCATTTGTTTCGGGCAACGCGGGTCATGCCGCTTCGGGAGCCACTTTCACTTGTTGGTTTTGTTTTTTTTTTTCAAGCGGCAAGTGCGTTTGCGTCGTTTTTTTCGGATTCCTTCCTTTTGGGGGGGGAGGGGGAGGTGAGGGGAGGAAGAAAAGAGGGGGGCGGTGGTCTCATTTTGGCGCGCGGGTGGGTTCTGTCGTCGACCGTGCAATTGTCGCTTCCCTCTTCTTTCCCGTCCGTGGCCTCGTTTCTCTCTCTCTCTCCCTCTGTCTCTCTCTGTCTGTCTCTGCTTCCGGTCTACTCAGAGAGCACACCTGCCCGCGTCCCTCCCCGTCTCCCTCCCTCCCTGCCTCCCTCCCGCCTCTTGATGTGTTTCCGGATAAATTAGCCAGTATTTTTAACGCGGGCGCCGACCAACGTTTCGTCGGCTTTCATAATGAATTATTTCACGCGGAAAGAGAGGGAGGGAGAGAGAGAAAGCTTTGGTGATTTCATTTTCCTTGTGGAATGAATGGTGATATGCTTTTGAAAGCAAACGTGGTCGGGTCGTGATAGTCGAATCGCTTTGCTGGAATTTTGTCTCTCTGCATTTAGCTTGTTTCCGTGAAACTATCCCAAGTGGTGGATTAAAACTTTCAGTTAGCCCCATTGTGGTTGAAAGCATAATGAAAAGTGAGCTCAAACCCCAAAAAAACACACAGCTATGCGTTTTTGTGGATTATAAATTGGTTCAATCGCTATTTTATCTCTGCTTCTATCATGGTCTCGAAAAGAGAGACTTTGTTTTATTTCCAAACAATTTTTAACTATGAAACACCGACCAAGGTTTGAACGAAGGACACTGTAAAATCTGTAGAATTTGTAAAAATCTCTCTGTAGAACCCTTGGTTTAAACCATTGAGGTGTGTGGCTAGGGTATTACGTCATCAAACTGTTGCCTGGCAACCGAAATAACAACCACATTGGTTATCCCTGCTCTTTCCTTACTTTCCTGTTGATAGCACGATGGAATGGACGAATTAGCGGACGCAAAGCAAGAATATCCACTATTGGTTCGAAATCAAAGGCAAGCAACTCTTCAAGCGTACTTTGGTAGCTTAGTGCTTCGGATTCTACTCAATTTTACCATATTTTACAATATGAATGCGGATTATAATTAATTTTTATAAGTAAATGATGTATGTAAGAAGAGCCCATGTAAAAAATTAAATGTATGCCGATTTCTGTTTATGTGACGACGTTAAACACTAAAATTGCATTACCAGCGCGTCATCCCGTAAGTTCTGAAGGTAAATCGGGGATAACAGAGACGGCAGACAGTCCTAGCCCGTGTTACAGCTTTTAGCATTGGCAGCCATAAAAATGCGCCCTCTCTATCTACCTCAATTCTTTGCCTCGACAGGCTGAAAACAAAAGGGTTCTGTGTTTAATGCGAAATAACTGTGAATAAAACTTTATGCAATAGTTTTGTGTCTCACGTAAGGCACTTCAGGTGATTTCGCTCAGAAATTTAGAAATTCATGGCGTTTTTGTTTTGTTCGCGCAATTATTTGAGCTCGGACAAATATGTGCGGTCATTTTTGTAATAGCCTTATTTTTTATTCGTTATTCATCCACATTTGTTCTAGGAGTGTATAAGTCATTTTTGTCGTTTTATAATTTTCCCAGCCTATTAATTTTGGGGGTAATTACATCTTGTAGAAGTGGACGTAGGGGGTGTGGTAAAGCGTTTCTAGACCACGCAAGATCCTTTAAAAAAAATGGTAATCGTCAGATCACTTCTTCAATCCTTTTTTTCAAGCCGTCTCGGTTTCTGGAAAATTTTCCCCTCGCGAAAGTAGTCCAGGGAAAGTTCCCCTCTTCCTGAGATAATGGAGGCTTTTAAGTGCCTCGATTGATTTCTGCCGGTACCGAGCGTCGACCCCCATGACCAATTAAAGAGCGCTACTTTCACCTGGATAATTTATTCGCATCGAACATTACCCACGACTGCGGGCGTGGATGCTATTTATCTTGTGGCTTTAGGTTTTCGCATTCTTTTGAGCTTTGTATAGAGAAAGAAACTTTTTTCCGTCTGAGATTTCAGATGTCGCCAATGCCCTTGGGACTTGCTATCTAAGACTGGACCGCCTTCGATCGGAGTACTGTTATTTCTTCTCTTTTTTTATTAATCGCGTCTTGTTCGCCGCGTTCTCTTGTGCGACGGACTGAGGTGGCTCCATCGCCAAGTGTTGTCGCCAATTAATATCTCACACCTTGGCGATATCACGCAATCCTTGGCACGCGTCTGGTGGGCGGCCGTCTGAGCTTCAGTTGTTCTCCGACGTGGCGGCGTGTGACGTGTCACATTCATGGCGGTTCCGCAGAGAAAGGGCGTCAAATGTCATTTTGTTCACATTTTGGACACTTGCAGAAAAATATGTCCTCCATTGGTGATTGTATGATTTTTCTCGCCTTGTATGGTCGCGACCAATGATTATTATGTACACATTCTCAAACTTCTTTAATGTTTCGCCTCGTATTCTCATCCGTAGACCATCTGCATCTATGTGATACCCTGCGAGTCACCGCGAGGGTGTGTGGCAGGTGGTGAAGATCACCAAACATGCACTATTGACATGCAACTAGGATATTTAAGGGAGGCATGCTAGAGAACAGGGTCACATGCAGCTAGATGGTTAGTATCTACATAATAAGAAAGGGATTATTGGTTGTTATTACATGCATCTACATCTGCATCTACGTAATACCCTGCGAGTCACCGCGAGGGTGTGTGGCAGGTGGTGAAGATCACCAAACATGCACTATTGACATGCAACTAGGATATTTAAGGGAGGCATGCTAGAGAACAGGGTCACATGCAGCTGGATGGTTAGTATCTACATAATAAGAAAGGGATTATTGGTTATTATTACATGCACTACAGACTAACTATATTTCACCTACCTATCCCTTTGCTACGCTGCCTATTGTTCTCTCTTATGGTACGCGGGAAAAATGACATTTTAAACCTATCGGTACGACAATCTATCTCTCTAATCTTGTTAATCTGACCAAACCTAGAATAATACGCAGGGTTTCTTTATATATATCTAACGTTATCTGTGAACAAGTCTGTTTCGAATGTACTTAAAATGTTTAACCTAAATTTTAACCTGCGTTCTGGTAGTAATTCCCATCCTAGCTCTTCTATTTAACTCGTAACACTTATACAATTATCATAACGGCCTTAAACAAATCTCGTCAATGCTGGCAAAATTTGTCATAAAAAATTATTAAGTCGTTTATAATTGCAAGTCAGTATCAGTGGAATACTCTTTTAGTTACTTCTATCCATCGACCTCTGTTCTACGACGTTTGTGGCATTGTTTAATGTGTGTGCTTGTTTTTGAATCGGAGGATAAAATTTCTGTCGAGAGGCGTAATGAGTAACTGCAATAGGAATCCTATCTCTAATTCATGATATACTATTACACGCGAATTGACACCGACTGGAGCGTTGTATTCTGTTTTGGTGTTGAAGGAAAATAGACGAGCATCAGTCGCGCCGGTCAAAAACACACTTCAGTAGCCTTCAGTTTACTCAAGTTGTAGTGGGTAAAATAGAAGAAAAAGTCCCCGGAGGAAGACTCAGAAATAAATTCACGGGCCAAATAATGGGGAAAGAATACAGGGAGAGACACCAGGAACTAAGGGAACTGGCATTAGATAGGGAAGGGTGGAAGGCTGATGTAAGCCGTACATAAGATTGATCGAACAATAATGACCCTTATTAGAGGTGGGTGAACCTCAGAACATGCCTAGAGCTTTCTCCGGCTCAATGAAGTGGCAAAGGAGAGTAATTTCCCCGGAAAACATTATCCCTGCTCGTGACGCTGTGACCGTATGCTGAAATGTCTCTTGATTCTGGTTTCCACATGAGTCGTCCAAATATTTTCACACCCTTTACCTTTGTATACCTTCATCTGAAAGGCGAGCATGAATTTCGTCTGCAGGCCTGTGGATCAAAAAGAAAATGAATTATTTACATTGCCAAATCCCGTGTTGTTTTATTTAAAATTTTTGTTTAACAATTTAGTTGGTGGTAGGGTCGATGAGTTTAAGCCTTTTCATTCTTTGAAGACGTCCGTGAATTGACTTAGTTATCCAGCCACGCAAACGTTTATACCTTGGCATTTAACAGTAACCATGGAAACGCCAATAAGCCGCGCTGTGCACCAATAGTAATGAACAGAAACTTTTTTAAGTTGCACTCAATATTTTTATCAGTTATTGGTGGCTTTCCATTATGTTCGTTGATTGAAAAACAAGGAGGACGTGTTTGAATTGGTTAATATTTAATCCGCGGAAAATAATAGGAGTCATTTCATTTATCGATCCGTCTGCAAAGTGCGGGAGTTATATCGATTTTAGTGAGAGGAATGTAGTTTGGTTTGAGACTTCGGCACGAGTGTCGCCGCGTTGTTCGGAGAAATTTCCCGCGACATGCAATGCGTTGAGAGGTTGTCGAACCTTTATCCGAAGGTGACGGAACCCTCTTGTTGTATCCTCCCTCCTGAAAAGTAGTCGTCGCTCCTTGATCTAACCGTCTTCTCCCCTTATCTTTTCCTCTTCAACCCCCGCCTTTGGTGAACATACTCCGCAGCTGTCGCACTATTAAGCCGTGGCTCGCATTAACCATTCCGAGAGCCCTCTCCCCCCCCTCTCCCTCCCACACCCCTCTCCCCCCGCACCATTTCCCTCCCTCTTGTCCGCACTTCAGCTGTTGTCGTCGCCCTCTTGTTCACGAGTCCACTCTTCGCTCCCTCGTTGCTTTTCCACCCCCTCGGTCTGACCCCCCTGCATTCTTTTCTGTTGGATATTTTTAAGTATTCTTGGTACTCCGTGGCCCCGCAAAGCTTACGTTGTGCATGCGGGTGTTTTGGTTGTCAGAGAATCTCTCAGGCGTCAATTTATGGAGCATTATCGCTTTATGGAGCATGCTTTTAATGGAAGACTTTGTTTTGACCTGCGCGGTAAGGTGGATATGGAGAGGGCGCATACTATTTCGGCCAATGCCAGAGGCTGTTACGTGTTCGTAACCCATTCGGCACATTTGTCAATTTTTTTTCCCGATTTTCCTTTAGTGCTCGTGGGCTGACGCATTAATTTAGCAGTTTCACGATGTCTCCCATCGATAAATTATTAGAAATCGGCATGCTTTTACTTTTGTGTGCGCATTCTCCTAGAATATGTGTGTTTTTATTCATTTAAATTATTAATAATTCGCATTCCCGTTGAAAACGATGGTGAAATAAAGTAGAATCCACTGCACTAAGTAGTCGATATATGTATCAAGCGTTACTTGCCATAAATTTCAAATAGATGGCGGATATTCTGCTTAATGTCCGCTAATTCGTCCACCCCCATCGTGTTGTCCGAAGGTAAGTGAGGAAAGAGCAGGTTCAAACGAAATGGTCGTTATTCAGGTTGTCAGGCGTTTGATGGCGTAATGTCCTCCTCATCTACCTCAATGGTTCTGCACTTTTAATTTCGAAAATCTGACCATGGTTTTGGCTCTCTGTACCGTCATCAAGGTTCTTTACCTCCTTTGTAATGGTACGTGCCGCTGAAACTGTGGTCTGTTTTAGAAAAAATTGTGGATTAGAATCAATATTTTATTGAACATGTTTGTTTTAATTTCGGATGCGGTCACTCCATTTGTGAAAAACTGTGTCGGGCGTGACTTACAAGGGGAGTGTCAGATAGCCGGGTCTCAGATTTTATTCAAACTTAGTAGTTGTACAGAACGCTGTATGTGGTTTATGAATCACCCCACATATAGGGTTATATAACCAACAGTTTAAACGAAAATGGCCTTTAAAAAAATTTCAAAATTCCCTTCATACGGGCCACCCACATAACTGACAAGTTATGAAAAATTTTAATATTATCAACAATTATGCTTGAATTGTAAAAATATGAAGACAATATTATAAAATAATTATAGAAAATGGAAATCATGTGCATGAAGGAATAATGGAAATACGTCATGAAAAGATAAGGAAGTGACATAATTATAAGGCTGCCTTCGACCGAAAAAGAAGAGACTAAGCCTGACGTCGTGTATGCAAATGAAAAATTTGCCTCGCGAAAAAATAATATTTCGAGTAAAAATAAAAAAAATCTTGAGCGCATTGTAGGATGCCGTAAAAGAAAAACTATAAAAACAGCGGAAGAAACATACCCCGCATTGGAATCGAACCCGTGTCTCTAGACCGGAGAAGAGCACGTCAGTCACCCGTCCAGCTTGTCAGTTATGTGGGTGGCCCGTATGAAGGGAATTTTGAAATTTTTAAAGGCCATTTTCGTTTAAACTGTTGGTTATATAACCCTATATGT
Source organism: Ceriagrion tenellum (assembly GCA_963169105.1). Lineage (NCBI taxonomy): Eukaryota > Metazoa > Arthropoda > Insecta > Odonata > Coenagrionidae > Ceriagrion > Ceriagrion tenellum. Next base: position 130,963,209 of record OY720633.1, read on the forward strand.
GGGGTGATTCATGAACCACATACAGCGGTCTGTACAACTACCAAGTTTGAATAAAATCTGAGACCCGGCTATCTGACACTCCCCTTGTTAGTGGAAGTCCCCTATACTTAAAAAGTTTGACCAAATTTTTTAAAAAGCCACCATGTGACGTTACCCCGTAAAGAAACCGGGGGTCGCGGAAAGTGAAATTACGTGGGGAAAAGACAGCGTCGAAACTTGGACGAACTTTCTTGGCACTAGTTTTGTCTTTGTCGCCGAGTAATTCGTAATCGGTGATGCACTCGTCGTTCCGGTGGGATATGATCTTCATATTGGCGTGTGATTGGAATGTTTCTGATGTAAATTTGGCTGACGGCCGAGCGAATCTATCTAAAGGGTGCCAAAGTATCCATAATGAGGCCCTGGCTATTTATTATTTTTTCCGACTATTGGGTACCAATCTATTTTTTGCGTCAATTGTGAAAAGTGTTTCCGGATTTTGTTGTGCTGTTTGATAACCGCCGAGATAAATTTTATCCCCCATAAGCGGGATTCACTTTTTTTATATTTTTTTTATTTTTATTTATTTATAGAGTTTAACGTTTGCCCAACGAAATAATTACAGGGCAAACAAAACGAAAAAGAATAAAATACAAAATATACGAGCGTGATGCGCCCGCTCCCAGCGGGCTTCCACCGCTCTTTTCAATGCAGGTCCACAGAGGGATAGGCGCGTTTCTAATTTTAAAATGTAGAAAAAAAAAGGCAGGGTCTTATGTAAAAATTTAATTGGAATGTTCATGTACAAATTGAGGTCAGAGGACCTCTTTAAACACAACATTGGAAGTAATTACACTATCCTCTGTTAATACTTGTAAACACCAAGGTTAGACGCACATGATGACTCATACTTACGTATCAACAGGAGACTTGAATGTGGAATCAGCCGCATTTTGATAAAAGTTATTTAAAGAATGCGAGATATTGTTGCAAATGAACAAATGTATCAGTTTGTGCGCCGTTAACGTCAGGAATATTTACCGGTTTACCTCTCGAACATTCCACCATAACCAAGACACGAAAACAAAGAAAAGAGGGTGCCAGAGAAAGAGAGACAGAAAATGGTTCGCCATAGACTGAGTACGTGTTGAGTCCAAGACCTTTCTGTGTTAACTTGAAATAATATGTTGAAAGCGCGTTATATTGCAAAAAATATAATAATATGTATCTGAAACTAAATTGATATCAATTAAATATCCTGAAATAAAGGTTTGCTCTGCACCATGGAGCAAGTGCGTGACGTCAAGATGGCGGATCGCCTCATCCCCTAAGCGAAATATCAAGGGCCATTTTTTAAAACCAATTTTAGGAAACAATAGCAATATTTAGGAAGTAAGATATGCCGTCGTATGTTCTCTGATAAATTCTGTGCATTTTGGTACCTCATTTGTAGAGTTTGGTTGCGTATAAGTTGAGAAAAAGGTATCTATACAGTAGAAATAATATAGGAGATTTAAATCAATTGAATTTTACAGCAATTCCGAAACATAACAAACTATATCATTTATCAATTTCCGAAAGAGACTTCTTTTTTGACATAAATCAATTATATCACAGTACATGTTAAAAGATCGTCACATTCTATTCAGTGGTGAGTCTTCACAGTAGTTTGACTTTACCATGCTCAACTTAAATTTCCTCGATAACCTCACATTGATACTAGGCACTACAAAATTAATTTTTCTAATTAAGTCACTATTTTCTCCAGTATTAAGTAAATTATTTAAGTAAGATGGATCACGCATGATTATTCTTTTTTGCAAATATTGAAAATCAAACACTTTTACCAAAGTTTCGTAGCTAACATAATTTTCATACATTGGGTAAACATTATATTGGGTATAATATAGATAACGTAAAAACCTTTTTTGTACCCTCCCCAATATTTGAACATGTTTCTTACTGTGAGGATTCCATACCACAGAAGCATACTCCAACTTATATCTTACAAAGGAGATGTACAACATTTTGAGAGATTTCTCAGACTTAAGGAGGTTCCACCGAGAAACGAAGTAAATGTCATTTTCATGAAGGTTTCAAGATAAGCCCCTCTTATTACACTCTATCGATTGCCGTTGAAAAAAATTAGGCTTTCCACGCTATATTTCTCGGAAATCGCATTTAAAAATGACAGAATTTCTATAGGATCTTATGGCAATGCTTGCCTATGAGTAGAAGAAATGCAGATTACTAATCGAATATAAATGTCGTTTTGACAAAAAACTGATATAAGGTGCGCCACAGTATAAGAATCATGATAATATTTAAAAAATATACCCTTACCACGTTGGTTTAAATGATATTAACATATTTTTGCAACAAAAATAGCAGAAATCACGTAGTTACTAACATGTGGCGCTGCAGGTTGATTCCACATCGGCAACGCTGTGCGGCTGTGCCGTGATGAAACGAGTGATTTTTCGAGCAGACGGGAATTTACAATGAACTTTGTGGAGCTGGATTTTTTGTGCATTGACGCTAAATTTAATACATTGACAAAAAAGTATTAGAAATTGTCGTTGTTCCGGTAATGTTGTCCGGGTTCCCTCGGCATGGCAGGAAATTGATAGCTTCCAAGGAAACGAAAGTTATCTGAAGATATGTTATAATACCCACGGGTATTTATATAAATGAATACATAAATTCAGTAATGTATTATACAAATGTATATGTATAATATTAACGATTTCCTGGAAAGCAGTCACTAACAAACTCAAACACACGCCAACACGAGAGCAGGAAAACAAGTGAACGCAGTAATTGAGCAATGTTGCACTTACCACCGTTGCCAAGTCGTTCTAACACATGATTTTTACCCATTATATTTAAATACGGAGTTACATTTCCATGTACATATTTTGAAACTTATTTTTAAATTATGGAACACATTTCAGATCACGAAATAGCGGTGATGGGCTCAGATTTATTGTCAGAGCAATTAAACGTGGCAACGAGTTGCCAGCCAGAAACCGAGATCAAAATAAGCTACTGTTGAGTTTTAAAAATTGTTTCCCACTTTTAAGTGCTTCGATACAACTTATTCACAAAGTTTTAAGTACTTGTTTAAATACTATAGGTGACTACGTGAGGTAATGTTTTTTTAATCGACTTCTTAAAACACTTAAGAAGATGGATTTTTCACCGGCTTTTGACGCACCGAGCGGCAGAAGAACCTCCTTAAAGTACCTTGACATTCGGTTTACAAAACCCAATAATCTTTGAGCTGAGATGTTGAGTTGAGATTCTTTTAATTTGTCATGTTGCGTTCGCTCCACTGATTTCTTTTGTTTGGGATATAGCCGGTGAGGTGAATGGAGACGAAATATCGTGACAGTGGCAAAGGATGGCGGTTTATGAAATGGTCTAATAATTGCTTTTGTTTCTTATTTACATTCACTTTGGCGATTTGGCTTCAAGATGGCGGTTTATGAAATAGTCTAATAATTGCTTTTGTTTCTTATTTGCATTCACTTTGGTGATTTGGCTTCAAGATGGCGGTTTATGAAATGGTCTAATAATTGCTTTTGTTTCTTATTTGCATTCACTTTTGGCGATTTGGCTTCAAGATGGCGGTTTATGAAATGGTCTAATAATTGCTTTTGTTTCTTATTTGCATTCACTTTGGCGATTTGGCTTCAAGATGGCGGTTTATGAAATGGTCTAATAATTGCTTTTGTTTCTTATTTGCATTCACTTTGGCGATTTGGCTTCAAGATGGCGGTTTATGAAATGGTCTAATAATTGCTTTTGTTTCTTATTTGAATTCACTTAAAGGTAGACCATTTCCTAATGCAGATAACTCGTTCGTCAACGGATAAATGCGTTTACTAAAGGAGCTTGGAACCTTTTTGTATTTGTTTTGCCATGTGGTGTCTGCGTTTTTTAAACCTCCGCCTCTGCTGTCATTGTCTGCTTGCTGTAGGATGGTCGTGAGCACGAAACTAGTTCTTTCTCGATACTGTAAATTTAAATGGATGTGATAAAAGTCGCTCGTGGAAAGATAGCTCTTATCTCTCCTCAGTCGCTTTCTATTTCTGTCCTGGCACACATTTTCCTGAGGTCGTGGTGGCCGTTGGGTTTACTTAAAGTCACTCTTCTTCTCGTGAGGGGATTGGCATGCGCTTTCTATTCTTTTTCCGTGGATCGACTTGTTTTTTGTGACTGCGGACGGCAGTGTATTCCACGTCTACATAATACACTGCGAGCCGCCGCATGGGCGTATGGCAGGGGGTGTTAGGTCGCCAGCCGTGTAAAGGTGTAAGTTTTTGGACATGAAATGGTGACATTTATTATAGGAGTGTATTTAGTGGAACTCAATTTTTATTATGGTCTCTTATTGCTCGCGGATAGACGAGTTTTTGTACCTATCTGTTTGGCAGTGTATCTCTCTCATTTTATCGCATCTGTCAGACCTAGAGATGCAGAGAGGAGTCGTCATAATATTCTCATTGTCGCTCTGAAAAATATTAGTTCTGAATTTCTCAAATATCCTGAGCCTAGCGTGTAGCCTCCGAGTCTATAGGGGCCCCCACCTTAATCCCTGTGAAAGTTGCTCTCTTGTTTTATTGCATCTGTCAGACCCGGAGATGTAGTGAGGAGCCATGAAAATATTCTCCGTGTCGTTCTGAAAAATATCAGTTCTGAATTTCTCAAATATCCTAAGCCTAGCGTGTAGCCTCCGAGTCTATAGGGGCTCCCACCTTAATCCCTGTGAAAGTTGTTCTCTTGTTTTATTGTATCTGTCAGACCCGGAGATGTTGTGAGGAGTCGTGATAATATCCTCCGTGTCGCTCTGAAAAATTTCAGTTCTGAATTTCTCAAATATCCTAAGCCTAGCGTGCAGCCTCCGAGTCTATAGGGGCTCCCACCCTAATCCCTCTAAAAGTTGTTCTCTTGTTTTATTGAATCCGTCAGACCCAGAGATGAAGTGGGGAGTCATGATAATATCCTCCGTGTCGCTCTGAAAAATATCAGTTCTGAATTTCTCAAATATCCTAAGCCTAGCGTGTAGCCTCCGAGTCTCTAGGGGCTCCCACCTTAATCCCTCTAAAAGTTGTTCTCTTGTCCTATTGCATCCTTCAGACCCGGAGATGTAGTGAGGAGTCATGATAATATTCTCTGTGTCGCTCTTAAAAATATCAGTACTGAATTTATCAAGCAGGCTAAGCGTAGCGTGCACCATCCGAGTCTATAGGGGTTCCCACCTTAATCCCTCTAAAGGTTGTTCTCTTGTCCTATTGCATCCGTCAGACCCAGAGATGTAGTGAGGAGTCATGATAATATTCTCTGTGTCGCTCTGAAAAATATCAGTTCTGAATTTCTCAAATATCCTAAGCCTAGCGTGTAGCCTCCGAGTCTCTAGGGGCTCCCACCTTAATCCCTCTAAAAGTTGTTCTCTTGTCCTATTGCATCCTTCAGACCCGGAGATGTAGTGAGGAGTCATGATAATATTCTCTGTGTCGCTCTTAAAAATATCAGTACTGAATTTATCAAGCAGGCTAAGCGTAGCGTGCACCATCCGAGTCTATAGGGGCTCCCACCCTAATCCCTCTAAAAGTTGTTCTCTTGTTTTATTTAATCTGTCAGACCCAGGGATGTAGTGGGGAGTCATGATAATATCCTCCGTGTCGCTCTGAAAAATATCAGTTCTGAATTGATCAAGCAACCTAAACCTAGCGTGTAGCGTGTCCTCTCTTGGGAACGAACAAAGCAACATGTGAATCTCAAAATCTTGTCGTCCTTCATGCGTTGAAAGCATAAATGTCGGTGGAGTTGCTTTTTTAAGTTTGTAGATGATATTATTTTCAGAATTGAGCGTTTATTTTTGGGTTTCTCAGTTTTTCTTCCTCATCGGATAACAATACACTCTGGTTAGCGAAAAACGAGAACGAAAACGTTGACCAAATAAACAAAATATACGATTTTAAAGATGAATATACCCCAGTCTGGCGTGGATGTGAGATATTGCACCTTCCCTTATGAGTCCCCCCAATGTTTTGGTGGGTACTCCCAGAACTGAAATGTGTATTTTGATATATTTGTAGGCCTTTATTCATAATATTATTTTTGGTTTATTTTTTATTATTTTTACACGATTTCTTCTGTATCTGAAAGTGAATACTTTTTTTCCTAATTAATATGAAAAAAATACGGCATTTTTTGTAATGACACATTGTTTTAACAAGTCTCCTCATATACGACGATATATCGTCGCGTGGCACTCAAAGGATTAACTCATCAATCGACTTCCATCTGTCGTGCGTATAGTGGTTATTTTCATGTTTTTTTACTTGTCGATTTTTGAGAATGCGGTCGATCGAAATTGGAATATCCTTGACCTTTGCTTGTTATGGGATCTCTTCGGAACGGTTTGATTTGAGGCTACCCTTGTGGGATTCGGTACACTCGGTCGATTTTCATGTAAAATTGGGCACGTCTACATGTTGCCATTCCAGCCACCTCGTGGGTGTTTGGCAGGGGGAGGGATTATTTACCAATATACTGTATAATGTACCCGTAACTTTCACTAATATACGCTACTCTATGTGTGGGTATTCCAACAATGCCACCCACGGAAAAGATTGCATTTATTTATAACTAGATGACCCGAGCAAATATTTCGCACAGTATGCAGCTTCTTCCTGTTTCTTCCTTCTTTCTTCCTGTTCTTTTACCTGTTTCTTCCCATGGACAATTATATGTTATTTATGTTTGTGTTAGAGATACATAACGTAAACGTAAACAGTAAATGGTCACACTGATTGCCTGTAGAATGTAAACAATCTAACTAAACGATGCGTAAATAGATGGCGCCGCCCGCAGTCTTTCAAGCACGTAACCATTGCCAATATGTTAGTTGATCATATTGTCAGCAGATGGCGTTCTATCATTTTTTTAACAAAAACTTTAATTTTAAACAACTTTTTCTATTTTTCATCAATATCGGGGAACATAAGCTTTAAAACGATGCTTGAATCTTTAATTTTGATGAAAAATAATGGGAGTTATGGCGTTGCGACAAAAAAACACCTTTGAGAAATAATATACAATTACGGATTCTGGAGAAACGACTACCCTTGATCTCACGGAACCCGCACATCAGTACAGATGCGTTAGTTGCCGAACCTCCAGGATCGAAATAATATATATAATTATAATTTTTTTTAAACAAATACATTAATTATAAACTTTTTTATTTTTCGTCAAAAGCGGGGAACATAAGCTTTAAAACGATGTTTTAGTCATTGATTTTGATGAAGAATTATGGGAGTTATGGCGTATCCACAAAAAAACACCTTTGAGAAATGATATATACGGATGCAACTACGTAAACGAGATACAAGAGTCATGCAGGGATCACGCGTAACGTGATGTTAGCACTTCGTGGGAGACGGAAAGAACAAGCATTTATGGGAAAATCAACTAATCCACTACACAACCTATCGACTAACCTACTTCAAAGTCTCATTATCGTCCTCTTATCGATTGCGGGGAAATCGAAGTTTTAAACCTGTCAGTTCTGTTGTCTATTTCTCTCATTTTATCCTCATGATCTGGTCTCTCATAGTATGCTATAGTCCGTTAGATATTAGTCCCATCGTCAGAAAATAAATTGGTTTTGAATTTAAGTAGAAGATTTAATTGTTAGGGTTAAATGGGCGGTCTGAAATCAATTCCCATCCAGCTTGTTACAATGGGTCTGTAACACTAGCCTTTTGTGGAGTAGCGGTACACAGATGGCAGTTTCACCTTGTGATGTGGAGTGTTCACGTCTTTGGTACTCTCCAGGGAATTTCTTGCTCTTGAAAACGAAAGATCTCGTTCAGTGCGTCATTGCTAGACTGGTGGGACATTTCTGGCTTATTGTTATTTTTTCCTCTCAGAATGAGACCATGCTCTTGTCTTAACTTTCTCGTTTGTGTCCCTGTTTCACCTTTTCAATCTTTTCCCGCGAATCATTTTTCAATTGCAGTGATTTGTGTCCTTTTGTACAAGTTTTGTGTGCCCATTCCGCCTCGTCTTCCGGCGTCTCGTGAGAGGAACGAGGAAATATTTCTCACGGGGAATCGTCTCTTCTGGATTCGTTCAGGATTTCGGCCGGGAAAGTCCGGTTCCCATGGTTGCAGGTCTGAAAATCCAGCGAAATGGCCGGAGATCGAGAGAGTTAAAAAGAGTGTGAATTTCTTGTGCTGAGGTGTAAGGATACGTTTCTGTGGTTGAGTTTCGAATCTCATATAATTATGGGTACAGTGGTGCAAGTCGCCTCTATAGGTGCTTTGAGTGAGATAAAATCGTTCCTAGAAGTCTTTTAATGCGGTCGTATTTGAAAGAATTATATCTCACCTTTCCAAAGATACCAATGTATCAGCTCCTTCGGGAACATTTTTCCGAGATGTTTGCCTAAACATTTCAGCCATTTTACATGGGAAGTGATACATGTATGCACTCTAGAGAGACAGTGTTGAAATGATGAGGAAATCTTCACGAGTCTTTAACTTGACTCGTTTTTTTCACGCGGTAAGTTTAAAACTGCTTCGCTGCGAAGGTTATTTTGCGATGCTGAAAGCATTACTGCGGTGACAATATTATTTATTGAAAAATATAGTGGAGAAAACGTACTAAGTGTGCACTGTTTATTTTTTTGACAATATCTAGTAGTTATCAATTCCTCATATTTTTAAAGAAGGTCTCTCTGGAGTGCACACACGTTCAATTTCCCCCGTGTAAAATAGCGGGTGTTTTCCGTCAAAAAACTCGAAAATTCTTGGGTAATGGGCCGATTTCTTTGGAAGGGTGAGATATATTTTTTTATTCATTGAATTTACAGGCGAAATCATATTTTGCTCGAACTACCCTAAGCTAGGGCGTATTACTGTATGCCAAAATACGATTAAGCTGCCATTGCGGTTTTATAGTCGTTCTAGCATGTTTAATACTACCTATATTTGGGCAAATTATCACGGAGTTCGAATGTGTCAAAACCTGTGAAGGTTATCAGAAAATCTGAGATCTTGGCATGCTTTACTTCTACGTATTAGAAGGCCTATGATTTCTCGACTCTTAACAATGATGCCACCGTTGGGTTCTTCCATAGAGGTGGATGGAGAGGGCGCTTGCTATCGTGGCCAATGGTAGAAGCTGTATTGTGGGCGTGGCCTGTCCGCCATCTTTGTTAACCCCGATTTTCCTTTTTGCGCTTGCGGGCTGACGTTCTAATTTTGCAATTTTACGATGTTTTCCATCGAAAGCTTACTGAAAATGAGCATGAACTTACTTTTTTAATGTGTATTCTCTTCACATATGTGTTTGAATTTATTTAAGTCGATGATAAAATCGCATTTCAGATGAAAAGTATGTTTAAAACCGAGTAGAGTGAAATGACATTTCGCTCAAATCATTCAAAGCTAATATATTCCGCTTTGTTCGGCGAGATATTCTGGAACAGCATTGTAAGTGATACACAAATAATATCGTACCTGATGATGACTGCTAGTCAGTTGAAACACGTGTTGTAAGAGTTGGAATTAAAGTAGACTATGATATCCTTTGTGTATCATTCATGAATACACGTAATGGATTTAAATGTTTGGAATTGTTTCCTAGGCAACGTGTTGCCTACATTTCCACATTTAGTTCATACAGTCCTTGGCGCTACTTAGAAAAAAGTCTTGTCGGTTGAATCGCAAATGGCCGTTGTTAATTGTTGTTAACGTGAGAAAGCGTGTAATTACATCCCGCGTATGTTACTACATTTTTATCCATTGCATTATGATTACTGGTAAGTAAAACCGGTAAGACGTGTTTATTTACAATCTGTCGAATTTATTTACATTTGAACTGCCGTCTTTCATCACTATGTGGCGCCACAATCGTAAAAGTTGTTTGTTTTCGGGATTCTAGACAAACGTTGTTGGTCTACGAGTCAACAATCCATAATGTATATTCATGGTATCATTATTCGAAGGTACTTGTACCGTTGGATGATAACCGCTGGTATAGAGGGGGGAAAGCACCTTCTCTCCAGTCGGGACACTTGCTCTGCACGGACTTCTCCCTTCATAGCTGGCCCAAGGTGATCTTCCCGTTTCATTTCCCCGCCCCCCATGCCACTTACCCTTCCCCCACCGACTCAATCCGAATTGCCCTAAAAAAAGACTTTTTTTTTATTAGCGACTTTCCAGCTAGAGGTCGAGACGTTGCTTTGTTTTGCTATTTTTTTTCTCTTTTCTTAATCCCTCCCAATCATCTCCTCTTAGAACTGGATTCCTCAATAGACCCCGCGCGGATTCTCCCCAGTACCAACGCCGCGCCGCCTCCCGAGAGCCTCTTTTCCTCCCCTTTTTTTCAACTCGGCCCACTCCTCACGTCCTCACGCGAGTTGGAGGATGAGGATATCCTCTTGAAGAGGTGGGAGGCGCGCCCGCCCGCGAATTGTGTCAGCCCGATCACGACGGGGCGTGCAGTCATTTCTTCTCCATTGTGTGTTTGGTGTGTGTGTGTGCCTTTTGGAACTAAGTCGAAATCCCGAAAGGCCGGTGAGATAACGGAACACTGCTGCCTGCTGGCAGGCAGTCAGTCAGTCGCCGTGGATGAGGGATGTGGAGGAGGGGCGGCCCTTGATGTCGGGGCGAATGGAAATGTGGGGCGAATCCGCGATTGTCGTCGTCTCTCTCACTGGGCGTCGAGTGTGCGCGGGGATTGGGCCATCCCCGCTCTCCTGAGCAACGGGGTTCCCTCGTCGTCGTGTGAACGGAAACTCCTTTAGGTAGTCCGAGCGAGATGATAGTTCCCTAGTCATAATAGAGACCGTATTCGAATTATACGTTTTCATTTCACCAGCTCTAGGACACATTAATTAAATATTGCATTATTAATGATCCTATGATATAGTTTTATATGGCAGAAATGGTTAGTAATTAAATGGAAATATTTAAATAAATCTTCAACTTGACTAATTTCTTTCACGTGGTACGTTTGAAGCTCCTTCAAAGCGGAAGGTTTTTTTGTGATACCCAAGAACCTATTGTGGTGACAATATGAATAAATTTCAAAAATAGTCGAGAAAACACACAAACTACAAACTGTTGATTTTTTGGCGAAATCTATGAGTAGGAAATGCCTCATTTTTAATATAATGTCTCTCAGGAGTGCATACACATACCATTTCCCATGTTAAAGGGTTGGTATTTTTTGGCAAATATCTCAGAAAGTAATGTGGTAAGGGGTTGAATTTTTGGTGTCATTAGTAGGGTGAGATATTTTTCTTTAAAATGAGACCAAATTCATTAATTTGTAGGTAAAATCATATTTCGGTCAAACTACCTTTAAAGTCTTATCCCGAGCATACCCCAACTGTTAGCATTGATTCAAGTCTTTAATTGGTCAAAATATTTTACCGACAAATTTTAAATATTCGAGTGAATATATAGAAATCATTATATATATATACATATATATATATATATATATATATATATATATATATATATATATATATACATATACATATACATATACATATACATATACATATATATATATATATATATATATATATATATATATATATATATATATATATATATATATATAAAAAGGTCACAGGCGTGACTAGCAGTTACATATAGAGCACAAAAAAAAGTAAAACTCACAGAAATTTTGATATATTTCGGCGGACACAACCGCCTTCATCAGAATGTTAGAAGGTAGTCTTCTAACTTCCACTACCTTCTAACATTCTGATGAAGGCGGTTGTGTCCGCCGAAATATATCAAAATTTCTGTGAGTTTTACTTTTTTTGTGCTCTATATGTAACTGCTAGTCACGCCTGTAACCTTTTTTTATATCTGTGCACTACAAGTGTTTTTCCCCAAGTGGATATATATATATATAAATATTTATACAGAAAGGTAGAAAGAAAGTGGATAGGAACACATAAAATTTACAAAGACAATGGTGGTGTGAGGATGAAATGATGGCCGATTCCAAGCAGAAAAAATTCGACTGGACCGGGAATCGAACCACGGACCTTTGGATGTCGCGTCCACTGCTCAGACCACCGAGCTACCCAGTCTACAAGAAAACCACTGGAATCGGCGGGGGTTTATATGAACAAACACTCCCCAAGGCATGACCCATGAGAGCGGCCAGTAGATGGCGCGCGGGCAGCTATTCACCCACCGGCAGAGAAAGAATGACATACACAGAAGGCGAAATGAAAGAATAACTCAAGCAAACAGACAGTGGTGAAAGATATAGAACAGGCGTTTCGGGGTACGCTAACCCAAGTAGGTTTTCTTGTAGACTGGGTAGCTCGGTGGTCTGAGCAGTGGACGCGACATCCAAAGGTCCGTGGTTCGATTCCCGGTCCAGTCGAATTTTTTCTGCTTGGAATCGGCCATCATTTCATCCTCACACCACCATTGTCTTTGTAAATTTTATGTGTTCCTATCCACTTTCTTTCTACCTTTCTGTATAAATATTTATGTGAGTATTTGCCGCTGTGCGGTCTGAGTGAATGAGTGAACGATTATATATATATATATATATATATATATATATATATATATATATATATATATATATACAAAATTCTGGATGTACCTCGGCAATGGGACTTCGTTGATCCCTCCATATCTGAGGATAGCTTCACCGTTTATACCCTGTCGCCCAAGTTGATTCAAGTCTTTATTCGATCAAAATGTTTACAAAAAAATATTAAATATTGTTTAAAAGACAGGCAGGGTATGTGGCTGGAGAGAGTAATTGGGATCTATGAGTTACTCAGGTCTGGGATAGAGGGAAGAATATTGGGCGAGCGGGGGAAGTGGAAGATAGAGAGTAGGTTTTATCGATGGGACGAAGAGTGGTAGATCGTAGTCAGAGGCGAAAAAAGGAAGTGCTGAAGATAGATAGGAACTCGGAAGTTAAGATAACCGCGAGGATTTTCTCTAACTCTAAACAATACAGACATTTTTACCGGTTGACTTAAAAAAATATGGAAAACATTGGATATTTTGGATTCTGAACTTGAGGATTTCTGGGCTTTGCGACTTTGTGGATCCCTCCCTGTCCCCGAGACGGCTTCTCGCCTCATTGCTTGCATTTGCGAAACTGTCAACGGTATGATTTTTTATCCTTATTCACTAGCTGTGTCCTGTCGAGCTTTGCGACTCTAATCTATGGATCGGCATGGATCTTGAATCAATGCGATTGACGTGATTTTGTTTTAAAAATTAACTCTCCCCTTGGAAGACTTTTTTTTTAATCGACTACCAGCTTATTCTCTCGACAATGTTCGCTTTCTATGCCATGTAGCGTTTAATGGCGTGTTACCCGACCTATCCCTTCAGGTTCTTAACTCTCATTCAGTCTTACGCGGCGGTGTTGTCTAATTCTACCCGCTTTTATGATCTTCTCGGCCTTGAGAGGTAATATTGTCGTCCTTGTGTGTGCTTTAATTGACTGCGGCGAGTGTCACGAAGGTCATATTTTTCGCAGCCGAGCTAGCTCGCGTCATTTGAGAAAAATGGAACGAAAAAAATGTTTTTTTTTTTCTACTTGCATTGACGATCATTTCCGTGAAACTAAGATGTTTTCCGAGTGTTAATTTTTTTTTATCTCTCATGAGCCGTAAAATTGTTCGTTACTCTCGCCGAGTGCCCTCAGAGCCGAAGGAAATGTATTGTTGAGACGTTCCTTGAAGAAGACTTATGTTGCAACTGCGCGAGTCTGATGATGCGTTAAACTGTGTGTGTGATGAATGTGTGTTAAACTGGCTCAAATAAAGTGTAGTTTTTCTCAATTTTTTGCCCATTTAACCTTTAGTCGTCGTAATTTCAATGCCCAATTCCTTGGTAATATTGTGCGAAAAGGTATGAGTTTTCAACGTTTTAACGTACAGATGGCACTTTTTAAAAATTTGGGTTTGATGAACTGGCAAAAAGTATACGAAGCACTGCAGGAAAACTTCCTCAATTGAAATATAACTTCAAAAAAGGTGTTGTGCACGAAGCCAAAATAGTTTACGGGCAAGTTGGTGTCGCCCGCCATAGAGGAAGAAGGTATTTCGGTCGTGGTATTCTACTTTGGCTCGACAATTGGGACAGAAGGAAGATGCGGCGATTGTTGCATTTCCGCATACGACTCTAATCGTTTCGCAGAGGTTTCGTAAGAACTGAAAAAATGAGACAATAGAAGAACTGCAGTGGAAATATGACCTGTAAAATAAAAGAAAAAAAATCCCAAAGCTCCTTTCTATCAGAGTTCGTAGCACAATGGATGAATCGAGCTTTCAGTCGGAGAAAACAGTCGCAACTTCGTGGGAGACCTGTCTTCTGGTCTATGAAAAATATCTACGCCGAATTTATTTTGAGCTCTGCACGAGAAATTAAAGAATGAGCCTTTATAACATTCACGAAAATTAACTGGCGTGGATAAGACGTCGTCGGATCGAAGTTGAAAAACATCGACCATGTGGTTCTGTAAATCAGTCACTATGGTAACGGTCGTTTGAGTTGATTGGCAACGAAATATTTTGGTTTCCCCTCGGTACACTTTTCCTCCCGTGATGCACCCGAACATTAAACGAATTAGATGTCGAAATTCGCTGAAAAATACGACTACCACTCTGATAACTAAATTGAATATGATGCTAATCAAAGTGTGGCAAATCCTTCGCCATTTTTTTTCCCGAAACTGAACGCCGGTTTCACTCTTGACTCTTAACAAGTTGTGCTGTGAACATCGCCCTCTGTAAAAAAAATCTACGCTCGTGCTAATTAAGCGTTAAAATATATTTTTTTTTACAAATCTGGTAAGCTTTATTCAAACCGGGTCAGAATAAGTTGTGTATCACACCGACGTTGCTTAAATGCTCTTCTTGAGTTACTTTTGTACACTGTCATATTTTTTTCAATTTAATGTTAAGTTTGTTATTTTTTTATCTTTTAATATTTAATTTGCCTTTAATTGGAGACGAGAGAGATCGAGACGATATATGCTGTTTAACGCAGCCCATGAAAACTTGCAGGTAGAAGCGTGTTGTGATCTTCGCGAAGCTGCGTTGACGTTAATTTGGCGTTGATTATTTTTCCGTAAATCGGCCCATTTTGCTGTGATGAATGGACTGTATTTTATCGTCGACAGTACGAAGACACAAAAGCGCTTCGCGCAGAGTCATTGTTGGTGGCGTAACAAGTCCTTTCTTCTGTTTTTTCTTGTTTCCTCGCCTTTGTGCCTAGTCTGAAAAAAAAAAATTTTTTTTCCCTGCGAAAATCTGATTTCGCTTTGGAATCCCCGCCGAGCGGAAATAATGTCTCCTTTCTCTTCTCGTTGTCCTTTTTGCATTCTCATCTCCGCGAAGGACGTCGCCCGTGTTCTTCGGTATTTTTTTAAAACTTATTTTTATTGCTTTGAAAATTTAAAAAAAAGATATTTGGGTCGAATACGCGGTTGAGAAGGTTGTATTGTGGTTAATATGCTTTGCGCGATAAATTTTCGGGCCCAGTTTCTCTATCTCTCTCACTCGCGGTCTTTTCACTGTGTAATGAAGAACTTTGCGCGTAGTTGAGTTCATCACGGAGTTTATTTTTTTAAATTTTTTTCAATTGTTATTCAATGATTATCAGCTGTTTATATCTCAGAGAGTCGACAGGGATTACAGAAGCTCCTCGATAAGTTTTGTGAATGGACGGAGAGAATGGAATCGAAGATAAATGCGTGCAAGACTGAAGTAGTAGTTTTTGATAAGGAGAATGGGGAGAATAACTGTATGATGGGGGCGAATGGTGAAGTAATTGAACAGGTGGATGATTTTGTGTACTTAGGGAAGATGTATGCGAAAGATGGAAGAATAGATGAGGAGATAAAGAGACGTGCGAATGCTGGAAGGAAAGTGGTAGGTAGCATGTGGAGCATATCAAGGAATGAGTGCCTGTCTAAGGAAGCGAAAATCGCCTTGTACAAAAGTATGCTTCTCCCCACTTTGTTGTACATGGTAGTGAAACATGGGTAGCCATTTTGTGATACATGCAACGGTTTACGAGATATTGCAATGTTGTAAGACTAGAATTTTCCGCGAAGACGCTTTCGTAAAATTCTAGTTTTACAACATTGCAATATCTCGTAAACCGTTGAATATGTAACAAAATGGCTTTGGGATTTTCGTTTTGCAATCAAATGAAGACGATTTGCCAAATCTGGTCGAAATCGGTGACCCCCAAGGGCAATCTCCTGGTCGAATTTGGATGGCATGACCCATATGTAGGTGAAAAAATTAATTGTGCAAGGAGATAAGGGCTTGCGTCCGCATCGACCTGAAGGGTTTTCAATCTCTTCCATTATATCCTACCTTGACCCGTAAACCTGTCATAATCCAGATAACATTTATGATTACGGTTCACAACAAGCTTCTCTTTTACATGCAAAATTTTTGGATTCGTTTTATTCGGTGCATGACTTATTCCAGCTTTATCTTTTAGCCTCAAATAGCTTTATCATCTTGCGGTGACGTAATGTCACCGCCGGTACAGCCTTGTTTTTAGTCAGGAGTCAAGAAGAAATTGCAGTCACTGGGTCACCAGTATTTGTATTCTTAACGGTATTGCAGGCATTTCGGGGAGAACGTGAATCCGCGAGCCTTGTCCCACTGTGAGAAGAGTGAATGTGTCTGAGCTGTCTTTTTGAGCATCTTAAAAATGCAGCGCACGTTCCGTGGCCAATTTCGACTTGTTCTCTCGATCCCTGTATTGCTCGATCCTTGTCCCAAAATTGCCCCTCTTTTTTTTGCCTGATTTTCTTTTTTTTATGCTTGTCGTGGAAGTTTTTATCACCAGTGAACCAGTTCGAGGCCATGCGAAGTTTTAAGCAAAACAGTAACGGGAGAAATAATAATGCGTTACTTAGCCGTTTCTCTTTCCTCTTAAATTATGATCGCAAATTTCGTGTGAGAAGCGGAAAATTAGTCTCTGCCGGTTCTCCGGCAAATTATGATGATTGGCTACCTGTACATAATAAACTGCAAACCAGCTCAAAGGTGTTTGGAGGGGGGTGAGTTATCACCAGCATGCAGCACAATGTAAACGCAACTTTCACCGACATGCTCCAGATTATGGGTACGCTACCACCACTACAGAAACTGTTTGTATTAATGTATAATGCAAATATATTAACCAGAAACTAGAGTCATGCAGGGATCATGCGAAACTAGAAGTTAGTATTGCGTGGCGGATTAAGGGATAAGCATTAGGGAGCAAATCGACTAATCAGCTTAAGTGCGCTAATGCATTTCGATCTGCGCTAACTCCACCTCATTGATTGTAAGGATCCCAGTGATTACAAATGGTGGAAACGTATATTTTGTTTGTCAGTCGGTTGATGAAAATCACGCTCACTGCTAAAGTAGTTTGAGCGAAATAAAATTTAACATAGAAATCAATGAATTTGGTCTCATTTTAAAGAAAAATACGTCACTCTTCCATTGACATCAAACATTCAACCCCTTACCACATTACTTTTCGATATATTTGCCTTTGAATACCAGGCCTTTTACATGGGAAATGGTACGTGTATGCACTCCAGAGAGACCTTATATTAAAAATGAGGCATTCCCTACGCTTAGATCTCGTCAAAAAATCAACAGTGTGTAGTTTGTGTGTTTTCTCAACTATTTTTTTTTTAATTAATCATATTGTCACTGCAGTAAATTCTTCGGGATCACAATAAACCTTCCGTTGTGATGGAGTTTCGAACGAACCGCGTGCAAAAAATAAGTCATGTTCGAAGGCTCGTTAAGATATTTTCATTTGCTTACTTACAATTTCTGTCATGTACAACTATATTATTGCACCATTAATAATGCAACGTTTAATTCGTGTGTCTCACAGTTGGTGAAATTAAAACGTAGATATCGAATATGGTCTCTATTATGATTAGGGAACTATCTCGCTCGCACTACGTAAGTCTTACCTCTCCGGCAATCACCCAAGGGGTCCGCTCGTCGATGTTCGAGGCGCAGTTGGACGCGAAAAAGAGGAAGACGTCGACTTTCCTCCCCCTCCCCCTAATTTTACGACCCGGCGCAACCCGTTTTTCCCGATGGCGTAACTTTCGATTCAAATGGGGTTGAAAGGAGTGGCATGTTGGCCCCGCTTCCCCCCCACTCTCGTAAACCTCCCCATTTAACCGGTGCCGAAATGGAAGGAAGGAACAATCGAGAGTGGAAATGCGAAGGCTTGGCTACAATCGCCGCTACCACTCGGGCGGATGACTAAAGGAAGGGCAAGTTGAAGGGGAAGTTTCTCAACCCCTTTTTATTTAGAGGGAGGTTTGCCGCTACCGCTCCCTTCCAGTCGAGGCTCGAACTGCTCCTTGAAAAACGTGCCTGGACCGGTTTCAAGCCCTTTAAGGCGAGATCTCTCTGTATCTGTTAGAGTCCGAATGAGAAGTGGTTGTAGCTGCTATTGGAGTGTTGGACTCGCGTTGGAAAGTCCTCCCCCGTTTGGGAATCGGATCGTAAATATATACGTACAACTTCTTATTTCTCAGAGGAGAAGTAAGTTAACTAGGAAGCAATGAAAAAATGTTGCAGTCAATTGTGGACCCGGCGGCAGAGGGAGGGGGTGAACCGATGTGGTTTGAGTGTTGGGCTTTGGCCAAGTATTTAGTGGGCGGTTACGGAGAGGGGAAGGTATCATTTCTGCGGCTATGAGTCATTTTCCTCAATGTTCCTCGTGTCTGTTCGGTACTATTTCGCAAAATTCATTGGTGAAAGTAGTGCGTGGAACTTGTAGGCATACACAACATAATGGGCGAAGGGGTAAACTACCATTATTTATGTCTTTAATGGTATTCCCAGGGGATATTTATCGTTTGCAAAGAATCACGCCACCTTTGCTCTGCTGATACTCAATCCTTGAAGGCCTTTGAGAAGTGGCCGGCTATTCTTGGAGGAATAAACTGCATAATATAAAACGGACGTAGGACTACACAAGTTGATTTTCGAGTGATGTGATGGTAAAAAAAATGCTGAGCTTTATGTGGCGTGTATGTGTGACGGATGTGTGCTTTAATGATCTCAAATGATGAAGTACAAGGAAAATACGCAGCATTTCGCACATCTATCTACATCTACATATTTACCTGCAAGCCTCCTCAAGGGTGTTTGGCATAGGGTTAGTTATCAGCAATATGCGCTGTAATGTATACGTGTAACTTTCAACAAAATGCACTACATTATAGATATCCTATATCATTGCTCCAGAAACTATTGAATTAATATGTAATGCAACCAAGTGAAAGAGATAACAGAGTCATACAGGGAACATGCTAAACATGATGTTAATACTACGTGGCAGATTAAGAAACAAGCATTTGGGAGCAAATCAACTAATCAGCCACACAACCTGTCGACTGACGTATTTCAAAGCCTCATAGGCAGCCATTATGATCTCTTATCAATCACGGGAAAAACGACATTTTAAAACCTGTCTGTTCTGCTGTGTATTTCCCCGATTCTATTCTCATGATCTGATCTGCCATGGTATGTATCATCTCGAGGGTTAAGGGACCATAATGGCTGCGTTAAGATTTTGAATTAGGTTAGTTGACTGGTAGTGCAGCTGTATAATTAACGTGTTCCCAAATGCATCTTTCTAAATCTGTCGAGTGGTGCTATCACAATGTTTTGCGTGTTCCCTACATGACTCTTGTGTCACGTTTTCACAGTTGCATTGCCGATTGGCTTCTATAGCATTTGTAGCATGCCTGTGGTGTGGTGTATTCTGGTGAAAGTTAATTTCTCCTCTGTGGTGCATGTCGGTGATAAGTCACCGCTCTGCCAAACACCCTTGAGGTGGCTTGCAGGGTAATATGTAGGCGTAGATGAAACGAAATGAGATCTGTAATATTTACAGCTAATTTAAAAAAAAACACTGAAGCATGCACTAAATGACCCACGGTTAGGGCAGCAGCCACCGTGACAGCTTCCTCGTGAATGTGAAAGCTAATTTCTCCACTGTGGTGCATGTCGGTGATAAGTCACCCCTCTGCCAAACACCCTTGAGGTGGCTTGCAGGGTAATATGTAGGTGTAGATGAAACGAAATGAGATCTGTAATATTTACAGCTTATTTTTAAAAAACACTGAGGGCCGTATTCATAGTCGTTACCTGGGTGTCCCCCTGGTGTGGGGGAGCCCCTTGGCTCAGAAATAGTATTCATAGTCGTTACCCAGGGGGCTGTTGTCCCCTAACCCTCCCCCAGGCCGTCGATTTCCTGGGTAAGGCATGAAGCTTACCCAAAGCTCCCCTAACGCAGTACTGCTGCCCACGCCTGGGACGAATGGATACTACTGTACTAATGGCAGTACACGATAATATCAACATCTTTCCATAGTAACGTCTTCTGTTTACAAACACGAGTACTGAATCACCCTCGTATTCCTCATCATTAAAATTACATAAACATTTAAGTTATATTGAAATCATTCTCTCATATTCCTTCAATCATTTTTCATCAACATTTTGCAACAGTATTCTGTATTATTGTTTATAGCGTGCTTGGTTACGGTGAGAAATGAGCATCGAAAACATCGAGAACCATTCAGCGAAACCGTTCATATGTATTTTTGCGTGGGATTGCTGCCAAATCTCTTACCCGGGCGTCCCCTGGCTGGGTGTTACCCAGGTAAGGTTTATGAATCGCTCAGCGTAGGGGACCCCTAGGTGTTACCTGGCTAGGGGATACCCAGGTAACCCCTAGGAATACAACTATGAATACGGGCATGAATCTTGCACTAAATGACCCACGGTTAGGGCAGCAGCCACCATGACAGCTTCCTCGTGAATGAACAGCTTCGGCGAAGAGATCGCACAACTTTATGCCCCTGACGTCTCGGGAGGGCAGCGTACTCGGAAGAAAGATGGCGCCGGTGATGATGGAAGCGTCCGAAGCACGAGAGATGTGTAGATGTAGAAGGTTAGAAAGTGGTGTCCCCTCTCTTCGAGTTTCGTAATGAGTGGACGTGGAACATATATACCCTCTTGTAATTTTATTCGGTGGAAAAACTTCGTATGTGACGGAAAGGGCCGTGAGCGCCCTCTGTGGAGTGTGTAGCTTAATTCTTTCCGCTGCGGAGGACGAGAGTTCCCCCCTCTCATGAGTTCCCTCCGTGCTCGCTTGCGTGCTCGTTCGTAACCTGTCCTTGCTCATGTCTCGAGGAGAGGAGAGAGGGGTTTGGACGGCCAAATCTCCTCATTTTATTGCTCCGGCGGTGAATTTTTCGGGCGGGAGTGTCAAAAGCTTTATTTTATTCGGTCGTAAAAAAATGAAAACTTACAACCCCGCATGAAATGGAATATTTTCGTCGAGTTGTAATATATGGTTTTTATTGCGGAGAGGTTACTTGTTCCTCCACCCCCCTCGGCCGTGTTGAAAGCTATCCTTTTAATTTTTAGCTTTTGGAAAACAAAGTATCGCCTTCCTCAATCTTGTGAGCTGCGTTCTCTTCGCCGAGTAGCTGACGTGTCGTGTGGACGAAAACTACGTAGTCCCGCGAGAAATAAGAGTTTTCACGCGTGGTGTGCTGAACGCCCTACATACGTAACTTCTGATGAGCGTTCGCGATAGCCGCGCTCGTAAAATTTCACGATCGGGTTGAAACTCTACGTGACCGTTGGAAATCAACCAATCATGTGTAAGCATGCAAGTGTCTTTGAGTGTGACTCAGATCGTGATAGTGATCATATTTTCGTGCGTGTTGTCGTAACGTCTATGAAGCCTGTTCAAGGTTGAGAGGATAGCAGCATGCTAAGTAGTGCAGCTTCTTTATGAAAGACTGAGTAAATAAACCATTTGCGAAAAGCCTTGATGAATTAACGAAGTTTGGCATGAAAATTAACGAGAGTGGGCGAGGGACATCAGAGCAGCGTTTGAGATAAATTTTAATGCGCAGCGCACGCGTATGGTTCCGTATTTATTCCATCTCATGCCCCGCGGATATTTGAGGTTCGCGTGCTCGAATTATGTAGACTTTGCTTTAAAACTTTAATGACAGAGTTACTTGATGAGTTCTGTGACGCCGCGCTCCTTGAGTTATTGTTTGCCTTGTGTGTTTTTTAATGTTTAATAAGTTTATCGTTTACTTTTTGTTTTCTCTTATTTCTCATTTTGTGGTTTGATTTGTTTATTTTGTATGGTCGTTGTTGGTTGTGAAGGAGTTGTTGAAGTTTGGAGAGGAGGGATTATTGGAGAGAGGAGTTAGAAGGTGTACTAGAAAACTGGAAATAAAACGCTACCAAAAGAAAACACCAAGGCGTTACAGTACGATCTCAGTACCCCGCCCGTTCTTAAACATGTTGGTTGTAAGAATAGGGATGGTTCATTCATTGTGTTTATAATTGATATGCTAGCGCTTCCTCATAACAAGATGAATTTGATTGTATTTTTGAAACCAAGGCTTACTTATGGCAATCATAGTCTCTTTTCTCGGCTATTTCGCTGAAACTGTTAAAGCAGGTGGAGAGGGCGCTTGCTATGGTGGCCAGTGCTATAAGATTTAATGTGGGCGTGGCGTGTCCGCCATTTTTGTCAACCCTAATGTTACTGTTGTGTTTACGGACTGATGCACTATTTGTGCAATTTTACGTTGTTTTCCATCGTTAACTCACTAGAAATCAGAATGTATTTAATTCTTGAATGTGCATTCTCTGTCAATACATTGTTTATTTATTAAAATAAATAATCATCCGAATTCCCGGTGACAACTATTGTAAAATAGAATAGAATCCATAGTACTAAGTAGCCAATATACGTTTGAAGAGTTACTTGCTTTAAATTTCTAACAGTTGGTAGATATTCTTGCTTTACATCCGCTAAATCGTCCATTCCATCGAACTATCCAAAGGAAATCAAGGAAAGAGCGGGATGAAACTATATGGTTGTTATTTCAGTTGTCAGGCTTCGTTTTCATCGCATAATGTCCTCTCCATCTACATCAATGGCTA
The DNA here is from genome assembly GCA_963169105.1 of Ceriagrion tenellum. Taxonomy (NCBI): domain Eukaryota; kingdom Metazoa; phylum Arthropoda; class Insecta; order Odonata; family Coenagrionidae; genus Ceriagrion; species Ceriagrion tenellum. The sequence goes on from OY720633.1 coordinate 130,986,250, forward strand.
AAACATAGTCGCAAACAATTAAATTTGTAACTTTTGGTAACGTCGAAGTTACTGTTGGCAACATCGCACCTCCAGTCATTTGGATATTAACACAAGGAACGAAAATCCATTTTACGAGATATACTCGCCGATAATGGTTAGAATATCAGCCAGTTTTGAAACGCGTCCATTCCCGCTTTGGGAATGTTATCACGTGATTGAGGAATCCATGATGGTGGCCTTTGTTTAAAACGTACGATCGGGAAAATTTTTTCTTTTTTTTTTCTAAGCCAAATCAGTAGCTTTCTTATACGCCATTATTTTGGGCGGACAATCTGATTTGGAGCGCCTATAATAGTTTTTACTTTCTCTATTTTCTCAATATTGATACCTCTTAAGCGTTTGGTATGTTCAGAAGTCGAATAGAAATTCAGATACAGAAAAAGCGTCGACCTGGTGCTCGGCTATATCGACCATCCCGTCGCTGGATACATCCCGTGTTTTAATCTAGCCAGTTTCGTTTGAAGTCGTCTGGTGAGGCTATGCACGTGGCCCCCTCCCGCTATTAATCTTCCATCCACCAGAATGAGCGTACATGAAAAGTGGAGTCCGTTATTAATAGCTGATCAGTGTCGCGGACTGTAGCATGCGCGATAAAAGCTCAAAAAGACTCATCCGGGCTCATGGAACGCCTATTTTACCGTAAATATTTATTTATCTTTCCGTGAACCAGTTATAAATACGAGCTCAGTGGGAAGTTTGAACGTAGTGCATGGTTTTCGATCAAATGTCGTAACACTCTCTTAATGTCCACCGGAATATATTCTTCAATAACCAATCTAGGTAAGTTTGATCGATTTATTCCGGAACTGAAAGGTTATCTGATGTTAATGTTAACACTACCTTTCGCACTTCACGCCCAAAGACCCCCACGCTCCTCTTTGTCTCGACTTGTTTATCGCCGCTGTCTCCTTCGCCGTTCCCCATTGTTGAGATTGTTTATTTTGTATCTATGCTCGGAGTTGGATTTTAAGCAATCGGCGTTCTAATATTTGAAATGTTAAATAACTTAACAATTTGAAGTATTATGTTATATACCATGAATTGTTTATGCGGGATAGATTAATATTTTGACTTCCACGAAAGTTATGAGTCTGCTCGTGTTTCATCGTGCAAAGTCTTCCTTGTGGAGATTAATTATTATTATAAAGTTTCCAGGTGTTATGTTTAAGGAGGTTGGTCCGAAAAATAAAGTCCATGTCATTTTCTTCATATTCTCAGGAATTATAGAATAAAAGGCCCTCTATCGATTGGCTTACTTAGAAATATACCTTTCCGTCCTGGTTTTTCCAATAATCGCATTTGAAAATAGCTATATTTACATTACGTAGTACGGTAGAAGCGGATCCTTGGTACATAAAATATAGATTTAGAGTGTTGAAACCCATGTCGTTTTTACAAAAAACGGATATGACAGAAATAAGGATTTAAGAAACTGATTAGTGCAAAAATGACGGTAGGTCACCGACTTAGTTTTTGAGAAATTAAATGATTATTATCGAAATTTTATCAGAGAGACAGTAGTTAGCTGATCGGGGCGCTGGGGTCGGTCATACATGTGGCAGCGTTGGAAGTGAACTTTCCCTGCGCTTTAATGTTTTTTCCGCGCCGTGTTCTGCAAGTTTGCTGTACTGGTGATCTCTTAAATTCCTCTTAATTTCTTATCATGTCGTTGTTAGTCCGAATGGAGAGTTTTACGATGGATGGACTTTCGAAAGAGTTTATCTTGGAATTTCTAAATGATCCTGGTTCACTTGCGGTCATGGAAAAGTCTGCAGTTGATCTAGCGTGAAACGTGGGCTCTTTTAAATATACAAAGCGTGCATATGTAATGCTGAGAGGGCTTCAAGGCTCCAGTTATGATATCCCTTTCAACCCTTTTGATGACCGATATCCGTAACTCGTGAATCTAGCCCAAATGCTTCACGGAAATCACTAACCCCCAAGCCCTACAATCATACTTTAGAGCATTTGCTCTTCCACTCACAGCATATTGCACACCCATGTGGTCGATCGCTGCTCCAACTAATCTCGCCACTCTTAACAGCGTTACTAGTTTCTTTGCTAAAATAGTAAAATACAGTGTTTCACACTTACGCAACATGTCTACTGATTCGATCCTATCTTCTCTATCCATCCCCAATCCCTGCAATCAAAGAATCAAAACCGATTTAAAATTTATTTGCAACATTCTGAACTCAAATATTGATCGTCCTGAATTGCTTTCCTCCATTAATTTCCGAGTTCCTTGTCGATCCACACGTACGCACTCCTTACTCCATATGCCTATCCCTAGACTATCCCTCATCAAGCGTTCCCTGCACTACCGCCTCTCCTCACTTCTCAATTCACTGCCTGACAACATTGATCCCTTTTTACTCTCTTCCAACTCATTCGTCAATCTTTCCATGTCCCATTTCCCGGGAAATAACTAAACCACTCCCTCTTGCCTCCCTTTCCACCTTTGCTTTACTGGTTTGTTTGCATTATTTTATCATCTACTCTTTGTTTTGTTTGTTTGTCTACGTCTACATTGAGTGTTTATTGTTACTGGGACACTGTAAACTGGCAGAAATGCTGTATGTGAGCAATTTCTTCAATATATAAAAAAATAAATAAATGGGTCCTAATTAGTTAACTTTGGATTTGGTTGCAGCGTTCTGTGGAGTTTCCTCCATATTACTTCAGTGGAAGATCTATAATTCTGAAAATTTTTAAGATATGTTAACCGGATTTTTGCGAACGATATTACCGATGTTTACATCAATCACATTTCAGTGGGCAGTTTGACTCAAGAATCTGTAGTAAGTCATCGTAAAAGACGCATTGATCAATAAGGTGGTAAGTAATGTGGAAAACAAACATTTATATTTCCATATATTTATTTAACATACAAATTTTTAAGTCACCGCCGTTTAATTTATCACCAGTGAATGTGTTCCAATAAAATTAGACCTTCTCTGGATATGGGAAAGCGCGTTTTCCTTGGCTGGCTACTGTGGGGTTGACGCCAGGCCAAACAGTGCTTATTTTTTTAAACGGTAAGTAGCCTGGCGGAACGTAAAAAAAAAAATTGGCGTAACGTAAAAACGTAACCTACTTGACGACTCGACTTGACTTAGAGCTAAATCGGCTACCCTCACCGTGAAATCTGACGCGCTTAGCATTTCCGTAAGTTTTACATCTATTCTTTTTTTTAACTTTCCGATCTGGCCGATATTTTTGGAGAGGGAGGGCGTATTTTTCGACCGCGGGGATTTTTTTTCTTAAATCAATCGCCTGTGCCTCGGGGGGGGGGATGAAACGCGAGGGGGGAGGGGAAGTCTGGCATTGCATCATTTAATGGATTGACGCCAATCTCTCTCTCTTTTTCCTGGTCGCAAGGTCGGTGGTACAATTTGGTATGGCGTGATACAGGGGGCTATTCCCGCCCCCATTCGAATGTCAAGGGTCCGTCCCCGAAAAAGGGCTCGGTAAGTTTTTTTTTTTTTTTTCGTGGCCACGGCGCTATGGCAGTTTTATTTTCCGCCTCTACCTGACTTCCGCGCCGTTCTCACGCAAGGCGTCGCGTGTTGTATCATATCCTTTAAACCTCCCCCTACAAATGGGTAAGGCCTTTGCCGTGTTGCGTGCGTGAGTACGACCCCCCTACAACGGTTAGTGCCCCAGACGCCGGTCGCGCGCGCACGCCAGCCGAAAAACAGGCCCCGGAAAAAAAATTTGATTTCCCGACGCGTTACGATTCGGGACTTTTTTTCGGGCTCGGGAAGCTAGCTCTCCGGAACGGAAACGTTCGTCTCTTGTTTCAGAGTAGAGCGGAACAAGGGCGGAGCACATTTCCTACTCTCTTACGTTTTCTCTCTCCTATATTTTTATTATGGCGTGAATTAAATTCACTAGTTCATCTTTAACTTTGTGGTATTCCATTATAATGTTCTATTTATTTATTTATTTTATTTAAAGTAAGAAAAACACATACAGCAATGGTGCCATTTTATAGTGGCCATGTAACAATACACACACTTAAGGACATATGCAAGCAAACTTAACTGTCGATGAATAACTGTTACTAATACCACTTTTTTATTTAAATTAAGCGACCCGGGTTTCAGCGAATAATCACCATCATCAGGCATCAATTGAGATCTGTTTATCCTATTGTTTCCGTAGTTACGTGACGGAAGGGGAGAAGAAGTTTGAAACGGAGGCCAGAATAGGGGAAAAGGAAGGGTAAAGGTATTCGTTAATGAGGGCGTTGTCTTGGTTATTCGAAATTTTTAAAATTTCTAACTGCTCTTTTGAATCTTTTTCGAGGCGGTCGTTGCATAAGTTTACTATATATTCATTGTAAAATCACTCCTGTGGCTGCTACATATTTGCGTGAATGCCGGCGTTTTTTTTTTTTTTTAGCTATGACTTATCGTCGCGTGTGAACTCGGCATTAGCGGAGAGTTGCGTTTGCACAATCTTGAAGGATTTCCCCTAGTGGAATTAAAAGTGATAGCGCATTGCTGAATATGTATTACTTGCACGTCACGAGTTAAAGTTAGTTGGAACGTTCAAGGTTTCATTCGAATTCGATACTCGAGAAGCTAATGGAGGAGATGTCATGGGAGTGGTGAACCTCGTAACATCACGGAAATGTTACTGGAATGACGTTGTCTTCCCAGAAATTTCCCTATTCAACTGTTCGGTTGTGCGATGATTACGCCGAACTATGTAAATCCGATCATCTTTTTAAATTTTTATTATCCTAAGAAAACTAGGAAATCTATTGGTGCGTTCATCGCGGCTGAGAGCACACTTCACTTTTTACCATTTTTTTTTTTCGCTTGATCTTTTCTTTTTTTTTGAATCCGTTTCAGTAAGGAAACCTAATAGCTACTCAGTTTCCCTATAAGAAACCCAGTTCACCTTCCGTTCTTAAAATTCAAAAAAATATTTTATCTGGAAAATCATGGGATTAAGCTGAACAATTTTCTGTGAGCGTTTTTTAAATCCTGTGCCATGATGAACCTTGGCGGGTAGATCACCTATTTTTGAAAAGTGTTTACGTGGTAAAGTTATAAAATGCAGTGATAATGATATCTTTTGCGTTTTCTATCGAGGAACCTCCCTCATTGGGCTTTTCTTCAAAAACGGGAAATTAGTGTAAGTATTCCTCGTTACAGAAATCGAGGACCATCGAGCCGGGGATTTTCCCATTTGAAAAATACGTTTTTGTCCACTCGACTTTTAAAAGTTTTTAATAAATCGTTTTGACCAAATCGCTGGTCATCATTCAATGGATCCACGTCATCCGGCTCGTGAAAACGTTAATTTTTCGGATCCGAATAGATAAATCAATTCGATTTCTGACTGATACAATTATGCTATTATTCTGGCGGTAACAAATGGAGAAATTATTTTTTGGAACGTTGGGTAAGTCATATCTCGGAAAGTCTGTTCGACTATGACGTATATCCCGACTTAATATTTAAAGTGGAGTCCGTTAATGATAACATCGCCGTAGAAATATATTAAGTTTGCATTAGAAAAAATGAAAAGTAAGCCTACTGAAAACTACAATCGCACTTTTCCTCATTTTTTAAAAAAATTTTATTACCAGTACTACGCGTTTCGACGCACAGAGGCATCATCAGGTGCGAGACTTGTACGTGGCAAGACAAGTCTTGTACCTGATGAGTCGAAACGCGTAGTTCTGGTAATAAAAGAATTGTGGAAAAGAGCGATTGTTGTTCTCATTATGACAAACTTCCATTAGATTACGCCTGAATTATTGAGAGCCGTCGTGTAACGATCGATGGACATGTATGATTTAAACATAGGCCACCATTATGGGTCATTCTGTCGCGTGATTTCCTTCCCCAGACGTCAATGGACGCTTCTACAAATTAGATATGTATAATTTTTTCAACTGTGCTATTATCTGGGCCACACACTAAAAACCATTGTTGGTTCGGAAGTTACAAAATATCTCCCCAGCATCCTGGAACAGTCGACGAATGCTTTTGCTGTGAGAGGTGTGATATAATCGGTTGCCGGACGGTCAAGCGTAAACTTTCCCGTTTCCTCATTCACAATGGACGTATCTCCCTCGGGTGGCGAGGGAGGCAGGAAATGGATATAGACACCTTTCTGCCTCGTCTTGGGAAGTGTCCCGGTCGAGCTTCTCGGCCCGATCCTTCCCATCCAGCCTGCAGCGGCGTTCGTTGCCCTTATTTTCCCCGCCCCGCCCCGTCCAGTCCATGTGTTTTGTGGTTTTTGTCGAATTGTGGTGCGCGGTGATTGAGGTTTCGGGACGATGATTGCGGGCGAGAGGAATAGGGTGGGTGGGGGGGAAAGGAAACTGGCGGAGGGGTTGGGGCTATCGGAACAGGCGCCAGAGCCGCGGTGGGCAACCCGTCGCCCGTGGCCGCTTTCTGTGGTGTGGTTGATCTCGGTCGTAGTCGTTTTAAAGTGCTGCCCCGTGTCTCTTCCCCCGCTCTCCCAAGGGTGGCAGTACGGTAGCGTACGATGTCGAGCCTTCTACATTGGGCCAACTACACTACAAAGTTACTTTGTATCAGAGTCGTCTAAATTGCGCCAAGTGCGCCGCAATAGGAAGCGGACTCTCCATCTACCTCAATGATAAGAAGCAACGAAAAGCATACATCTTACCAGAGTCATCTACTTTGCGCCAACTACACTACAAAGTAACTTTGTAAGATCCTCTACATTGCGTTAACCACACTGCAAAATTATCTTCTATTGTAGTTGGCGCAGTGTAGAAGACTCTGGTACGAAGTATAATTTCGCTACTTCGTGTCATTGTGGTAGACGTAGAGGGCGCTTCCCACTAAGCCAATACTGGAAGCTGTAACGTGGGCGTCGCATGTCCCCATCTTTGTTAACCCCGATTGTACTTAAGCCTTAGCGGGATGACGCACTAATTTTCAATTTTATGATGCTTTCCATCGATAATTGACTTGAAATCAGCATGCACTTTCTTCTTTAATGAGCATTTTCGTTGTATATTTTTTCTTTATGTAAATCAATAATAATGCGCATTCTAGATGAAAACTATTTTTAGTCTAGTGGAATCCATAACATTAAGTAGCCTATATATGTTTCAAGAGTTACTTGACTTAAATTTCAAACAGATGGTGGATATTCTTGCTATACATCCGCTAATTCGTCCATTCCGTCATGCTATCCAAAGGTAAATAAGGAAAGAGCAGGTATAACCAAAATGGTTGCCATTTCGGTTGCCAGGCTACAGTTTGATGTCGTGATGTCCTCTCCATCTACTCCAGTGGTTCGTACCTTTTGATCGTTCGTAGAGTTTAGGCATCCGGGTTCGAATCCCGGCCGTGTCAAATGATTTTTTTTCTCGGCGAATTTCATCCCTTGGTGTTCATGCACCGTCCATGCACCTCGTACCCATGAACACGTGCCACGTTTGGAAATTCTCAATACTTCTTTAGTCCGGCGTAGGTGTCGATTCAAACAAGCTTTCACCTTGAAAATTAATTTGTAAAGTCGTCTGTGAAAATGAATGTGTAAAGTGTGTACCTTGTTCGGAATATATGAAATGTATTGAGAAATTAGTTCGGAGTGAAATTATTTTCAATTTTTGCTTGTGTCATGATGAAAGTTTGGGACGCGTGCGTATGACATGGGATTTCATGACATGGGACTGACATGACATGACATGACATGACATTACATGACATGACATGCGTATGACCAGGGACTCGTGCGTATTTATGCATCTTGCTACCGAGCCTTTACGCATACATTTTTCATATCTAAATTGCTGTACGTAGTATTTAATGTATACATATTTTTTTACGGCTATTTTCTAGACTATTTACCCAGACTCGTGCAGTGTATACCATAAAGACGTGAATATCGGTTTTGGTCGCCTATGCGAGGCGGAAGGGGATTGCCCGGATGGGCGGAAGGAGGCAAAAAGTCTGGGTTAGGCCTTGGGAGGTGAAGCCATAGAGGATGTCGTACGTGCGATGTTTGAGGGGCGGGGGTGAGGTGGAGCGTTGCGAGAGAATGTTTGTCACCCATCGTGTCTGCCCAGACGGAACCCCTTCGCGGAGTAAATATGTTGCGTGTGTCCTCCTCCCCCCCCCTGCCATCCGCCCTTCCACCCTCGTCCAATCTGGGGCCGGGGCCTTGACCGGCGTCCACCTCCCCCTTCCCCCTCCACCTCCTCTCCCACACACACCCACCTTCCCGTCGGGTCTCCCGAGATTATTTAGTCTTTCAATGTCGGAGGAAGAAAAAAAAATCCTTCTCCCCCCCACCTTAGCCTCTCGGATCGGACTGGTCGAAAAGGTTAGCGTGATGGCTCCGGTGTTCCGCCGACGCGAGCGATAATGGGTATATACACACATGCATGTGTGCCTCACGAGAAACTTTTTTTTTCCTCCTCTCATTTTATTCCCTCAGAAATGGAAATAGTGAGGCCTCCTCCTCCTCTTTCTCTTTATCATTATTCCGTAACTCATCCATCACGTTTGAGGTCGTGCGAGATCAGAAGGTCGGTGACAGAACGGGTGGGAGGGGGGGGGGGGGTAATAAACTGTTTCACGGTACGTGTGGGGAAGAATCCATTCGTGATCACATCAATGGACTGACGCCTCGTAAACACTCTGCTGAGACAATCTCGAGGATTATTATCAGGTTTATGCCCTTGTCCAAAAAAAAAAAATCCTCCCGCATGAAAACGCCCACAAAAGTGCGAGGCGTGGAAAACCTTGAATAATTCACTACTAAACAGGACTGTCATGCTGTTACGTAAGCAAACGAACAAGAACTAAACAAGCGAAATTTTCTCGTGATAATGAACTAGGGAAGCGAAAATAGACAGAAAAATGCGGTGTCTACTGGTGATGAAAATTTAAGAAAATTGCACCCATATAAATGACGAGATATGCATTTTGTGGACTATGCAGTTTTTGGTAAAGATATATGCAAAACGTGCTCAAAATCGTAATGTGTTTATAACTCGCTCTGTTGTGCCGGGAAAAGTTCCTTACGTTAACGCCGTGATAAGTGACCCATGTCAAAAGGCTCACCGTAATATCAAATGGAGGTTGCAGTATTCGCTACAGACTACAAGTTCTATTGGTTTGTTGTATCATTATAATGATAACTGAACTGCGTATGATTTTGTTGGAAACGAGACTGCAAGCGCTACTGTTTGTTATATCAATTAATTAAAACTGGATTATGTATAGTTTTGTCATAATACGTGGTGGTACATTTTCTGTTTCTGATTTGGTACAGCTCTTTTAAATTATCGGTATTCAATATCATATATTAATGTCGTCACTTCAAAGACAGGGTTACCATATTAATTAAAGGTAAATGTCCTCAAAATTCGTCGTTTCACAATGTAGTTTTTATGGCCGGGAAAGTCTTTTTTAAAGGTTCCTTTCCTGTCTTGTTTAGTGCAATGTAATATTGTCATAATTTGATGCAATCCGGGCGCTAGGCTAGAACAAATTTAGCATCCTTTCGATAAGTTTTTGAATGGAGTCAACTGAATGTTTGGTCTCGGGGTCCGCCTGCTTAATAAGTTATGGCTCTTTAGCATACCTCGATATTAATGCGCGGTGCAGGAGAGGCGTTGGTTGGCCTTGGCTGTGGGGGCATGGAGAGGTCGCTTGTTTCTAGGGGACTTCGTCTCTACGGTAGGCTGCGTGGGTCCGGCGTAAATTGTTTATTTCCGCCCTCTCTTTCGCTCAGTCCCAGAGAAGAGTATGGAGTTATCTTTCTCCCGTCCGTCCCATGCACCTCCATCAACTAAACTCACTTCTTTTCTCCTTCTACATTTGCATACTGCCGTGCGAGCCGCCGCAGAGGTCACTGGGGGATGGTGTTGGGACACCAGCCATGAAAGGGGAGGGGGGTGGCAAAAGGAAGGGTAAAGGGCAGGCGTGAATTTCATTTTGACGACGTGTCTTACGTTAGTGCCTCGCTTTTTTGTGTGAAAATCACGAATGATTCGTGGAAATACAGCATTTCTGTACAGTCACTTCATAAAGTATTGCGACACTCTACGCTAGCGGTTCGTATAGGTGGGATGTCGAAGCTCAAAATACGTTAGCTATCCTGACCTATCTCTGGTGGCTATGTCCCTCTTGACTTTCAATAAATATGCTAGCTAGCATGCATGCATATCGCGACGCACCATGCACCGCTAGCATGGTTGTGTCGCGATACTTTATGAAGTGACTGTACATGCCTGCGCGGCAGTTTATCTCTATTATGATGTTGTTGCAGTTCTAGAGATGTCGCGCGGTCGTTATTCGTCGTTCAATCCTAAGATAGGTTGACTGCAGCCCTCCACTCTTATTTATGTAATGCTAGTTCCCTTCCCGATTGGTTTTTCTCTCTACTTTCCTCTTTATTTGGCCCTCGAACTTATTCGTGGGTGTTCCTCTGGAGACTTGATCCTATATTTTACCCTCAGTCTGTTCTTCACGAACCCATTGTGCCTCACGGAGTGTCCAATCTATGTATCTTGCTCTCATTCTCTGTATGGTGTTCCATATGGTCCTTTCCTCTTCTACTCTTCTGTATACTTCATCATTTCTTATTTTGTACGTCCATTTTATCTTCAGCATCCTCCTCCATCTCCAGGTTTCGATAGCTTCCAGTCTGTTCTGGTCTACTTTTCCATTGGTCCTTGTTTCCGATCCTTAGAATGCTACGGCCCACGAGAATACTTTCACATACTGTTTTCTGGTTTGTGATCCTATCGTCTTTGAACACAGCAGTTGTCTTTTAACCATGAGCGCTTTCTTAGCTTGGGCTATTCTTCGGTTGATATCCGTTCCACTTCTTCCGTCCCATGTGGTGTTACTTCCGGGATAATAGCCAGTTGCAGGAACGACACATATCTATTGTATAAAGTTATAGGACTCATAAGCCATGGAAACCATTCAATAAGCGTTGCAGAAACATTCGATAAATTTATTGGTTTCATAACTTATGGCATGGAGTTATGAGTTCCATAAGTAGCCAAGATGGCGGATGCGCAATGAACCACTTGGAGACTTAATTACTTGATAATAGAGTTGCTTTGAGACAAATGGCTAGTTTGTTTACTACTGAAGACTAATTATTATGTGCATAAGGAATAATTCATAGGCTAATCTTTCTTAACTTTTATCCGGCGGTGGAAGATTAGATCGAATATTCGAAGCTATTGACTATTGGTAAATAAGTTACGTCACTAGAAGATGTGTTCCTGCAACCCGAATATTTTATGAGATCTATAACTTTATGGATGTCATAACTATTGATTCCGTAACTAAAAGTTCTTGCAACCGGCCATAAGTGAAGGAATCCACTTGTTCTAATATCCCTCCTCTCCGTGTGACTTCTGCATTCAGCTTCTCTCTTCCGCATACTAAGATTTTAGTCTCCGTCTTATTTATTCTCATGTTAATTTCTTGGAAAACTTGTTCCATTGCGTTTAGTGACCTTTGGAGATCATTGTGAATTCCTGCTATGAATGCGATGTCAAAATTATATCCTCCGTATCGTCTTGAAACTTGCCTGCTCTGAATTTATCGATTTATTTAAGCCTAGCATGTTGCCTCTGACACTCTTATGGCTACCAACCTAGTCCTCCCATTTGGTCTATATTACCTTTATGTTCGGTCGAAGCAGTCTTTAACTTGGCATATGACTTTCCTTTATATTTTATTTACTTATGGCCAGTTGCATTAACGACACATATGTATTCTATAATGCTATTTGACCAATATGCCATGGCAACCATTCAATAAGCGTTGCAGAAACATTCGATAAATTTATTGGTTTCGTTACTTACGTCATGTTTTTATGAGTTCCATAAGGAGCCAAGATGGCGGATGCGCAATTAACCGCTTGGAGACTTAATTACTAGATAAAAGAGTTATTTTGAGACAAATGGCCAGTTAATTTACTCGTACTGACTAATTATTATGTGAATTAGAAAGTATGTACAAGCTAAACTTTCATAAATTTTATTCGGCGGAAGATTAGATCGAATATTCGAAGCTTATGACTATTGGTAAATAAGTAACTAGTGGACGTGTTCCTGCATCCCGAATATTTTTATGAGATCTATAACTTTATGTATCTCATAACTATTGATTCCATCGCTAAATGTTCCTGCAACCGTCCATTAGCGAATTTAATATTTCTGTCAGGGCCCCAAACACTCTTGGCGAATTCGAGATGACGTACAATCGGTGCAAAAATTACATCTCTCTCTCTATCACTTTGACACCCGAGAGTCTCCCTACCATTCTCTGGATGAAGCATCGTTTCTTTAAATTCTGCGCCGTAAATTGTGCACAATTCGTGCCCTTCTTGCACTCGAATCCATTAGGGAGTCTCTCTCTCTGGAGCCTGGGACGCCGCTCCGATGCGTCCGCAGCCTTATCGTCTTAACGGGAGGGAAGAACGTCTTGATTGATGGTTCGAAATAGGGAATAGGGAATGCAACGGACCGGATATACTCTCGCGGGATGGGCGAATGACGTTAAAAGCTCTACCCCCGCGGTGATGGTGCCCGGTAGGCTATTCGCGTTCGATTGTGGAGCGGGCAGCTTCCGTTCGAGAGTGGGAAGGAATGTTGTGAATGAGTCGAGGTATTTTCGTCTCGTCTTGACCGTTCGCCTCATCTGTCGTCTCCACTGGAATAGTTGACCGGTTGGTCTTGTTGCGTTCGCTGCAGCAATTCGTCGAAAACTGCAGTCTTGGAAACGGAAATGTTGCGTTCATTGAAGGAATAAGTCGAGAAGTATAATGTATTTCTTGTGAAGCAGTAGTAATCAGAAACTTTAATTTTAAACCGTTTGTATAATTTTCGCCAATAGCGGGGAACATAAGCTTTAAAACGATGTTTGAATCATTCATTTCGATGAAGAATTATGGGAGTTACGGCGTTGCGACAAAAAAAAACCTTTAAGAAATAATATATATGATTATCATTGGTGTGTGGTGTGATTTTTAGAGATCCAGTGTTGTGCACCGCCGGAATCTCCGACTCGCGATCCCGTCCCTTCCCCGCACTATCCCCCTCACACTTCCCGCCTGGGTACCACCGCAGTCTCCTGACTCCGACGCAGAGGAAGCAGGGAAGGAGAGAGAGAGCGCCGATTATATTCGGAACCGACGCAATGGTATGCGGAGGAAAACCTTGCTTCCTTCCCTTCTCCCCCCCACGCCTGAACGAACCACTAACACACACACAGGCGAACTCACGCACACCGTGGGGCACGCCAATTTTGATTAAATCCTCAAAGTAAACCCCGCAACCTTGAGGGCGAAAATAACCAGACACAGGCGCCCCGCGCTCCCATGAATCTTTGGACACCATCCATACAAAATATCACTCGGCAAAGGTTTTCCTTTAATTTTCTTATATTTTTTTTAAGCTTCCCCCCCCCCCCCAATTCATTCCACCACCCTCCACCCCCTGAACCCTCCCTCGTCCGCCAACCGGACTAAAGGCAGTAAATCTCGCGATAAAACGAAGGAGCAGGGAAAGAGTACGTTGGAAGGAGGGAGAATGGGCCAACTATTTCCTTTAACCCTCAACTGATATCGTCGGGTCTTTTTTGACCTGACATAACTTGTTTTTCCTGCTGTGGTAAAACGGCTGCTCGCAGCAACCTTGGCTACAATGTAATACTATGGGTCGGGGTTGTTATTGTTAAGATGTTCCGGTTTAGAAATAAGAATCTTATTCACCTGTGTAAGTTAATGCATGCCGTTTCATATTTAATCGTATATATTAATACAGAAAGGTCTTTTTCTGTCATTCCGTTTATGCTCCGTTAATACTGCACCTACAGTGATAAATGAGGTATCATTTTAAACGTTGAATCACCGGCTTCTGACGAAAAATACAATCTCAATCTCAAATTTCACTATTTACCCATTAATTTGACTTAAAAGTTTCGATTTTTCCATGTCGATTACTCGCTCGAGGTATATCGACTCTACACATCCGTATATATTATTTCTCAAAGGTGTTTTTTTTTTGTCGCAATGCCATAACTGCCATAATTATTCATCAAAATTAATTATTTAAACATCGTTTTAAAGCTTATGTTACCCAATATTGATGAAAAATAGACAAATTGTTTAAAATTAAAGTTTTTGTTAAAAAAATGATACAACGCCATCTGCTGACAATATAATCAACTAATATGTCGGCAATGGTTACGTGCTTAAAAGACTGTAGGAGGCGCCATCTATTAACACATCGGTTAGTTAGATTGTTTACATTCTACATGCAATCAGTGTGACCATTAACTGTTTACTTTTACGTAATGTATCTCTAACACAAACATAAATAACAGAAAATTGTCCATGGGAAGAAACAGGTAAAAGAACAGGAAGAAACAGGAAGAAGCTGCACACTGTGCGAAATATTTATTTAATTTATTTATTTATTTATTTACTTTCACTGCCCCGAATACAGCACATTAGGCCATTTTACGTCGGGTGAACAACAGTAACAACGGACGAGACACAGACACCCATGTCCTGGGCAGATAACATTCTACCAGGCGGGACTCGAACCCGCGACCCTCGGGTAAGCAGGCGAGGACTTTACCCCGCCGCCACCGGGGCCGACGACCGTTATTCGACAGGTAGAAGAACAGGAAGAAAGAAGGAAGAAACAGGAAGAAGCTGCACACTGTGCGAAATATTCGACAGGTAGAAGAACAGGAAGAAAGAAGGAAGAAACAGGAAGAAGCTGCATACTGTGCGAAATATTCGCACGGGTCAGCTAGTAACAATAACGGGTCAATCCATTTCAAATCACCCAGGCAATGTTGCTCAACATTTTTTTTATTTCCCTGGATTTTTTTCAATGTGTTCCCTATAGGTAGACAGTCATGAAACACTACTTGAAAAATTTTTATAAGCCATAGTTCTTTTCTGGCAGCCATTTTCAAAATGGCGGTTGGGCAAATTTTTATGAAAAAACGTGGTTTTTCTCACTTCTCTGTATTCTTATTTCTGACGAGTACACGTATGCAAACTTTACCGAAAATCTATCCATGAACAAAAATTGCTCCAACCACCTCAAAGGTCAAATGTAATGACCCTGGTATGTTTTCTCAGCCCGGAAAGATCCGCCAACTGGGCCTGTGAGGAAAGTTAGCGAGACGCCATTAATCCTCGCTGCGGAGTTTCTTTCTCTTGTGCCTCTATCCCGCCCTTGCATCAATCTTACAGCCGACCTTTTGAGATTTCGACCGCCTCTCCGCTGAAAGAAAGAGCGGCGGCTCTATATTAGGCGTGAGATGTATGTACTACTTTTTTTTTTATTTCTCGACGAGGATTAATGGTGCATCGGGTGGTGGTTACTGGTCGCCGAGCTAGAATAATGAAAAGAGATAACCCCCATCCGAAAAAAGAAAAGCCTTCTCGTGAGAATACGTACTTCACGTTTTTACGCGCTATTCATTTGTCGAAGTGTGTCCTTGGTCGGTCGCGGCAGTCGGCTGAATCGCGTAATTGGACGTCGACGTTTGCTTATTAGTCCTGCGTCTCTTAAGGGGCGTGGCCTTTTCTTTCTCATCGGGAGGCAACAAGGCATAGAACGTTAGCCAGGGTCTTTAGTGTTCTCAAACTTTTGTTTACTTCGCGGTCGTGGTCTCTGCTGCTTGTATTTCTGGTTGAAGTCATCACCAGCAAATGAGCACTGTGATCACCCAGCAGGATATGAGTCTCTGGCAAACTTTGCCTCTTTGTGTATTTACATTTTTTCCAACACGACACCAATGCCTTCATGGGAGCATCTCGAGAAAGTTTTTTTTTTTAACTTTCTGGTTCATAGTCTGTTAAACGACGTAGATTTTTTTTATTCAGTCCTCGTCGTGGTTTTTATGCGATTACAGATGATTTAAGTGGGATTTTCCGATCTGTCTCAATTACTTGGCTTTTTTGTAATTATTGCAGGAGCACTAAATTTTATCGTGAATTAAAGGTAGTTTGAGCGAGAACTTGCATAAAATTCAACAATTTTTGCTTAATTGTATAGAAAAATATCTCATGTTAAGAAATCAGCTGCTTGCCGCATGACTGTTTGGAGGCGGCGACCCGAAGGTACAATAATGAAGAAGTTCATACATTTACATCTAAGAAATACCGTATAAGCCACCACTAGGGTGTGTGGCTCGGGGTGATTCCACACCAGGCATGCAGCACTCATCCCAGGTCAAATCAGAACCGCGCTCGTTCCTCCGAATGCCAGGCGCTGGCCAAAAGCAGTCAGGGCAACGGTACGGGCATGAATTTCTCTCAAATCACAAAAAAACATCGAGACATTTTCAGGGTACGGTTTGAAAATCTTGTGTAGTTAAAGATTCAAAGATGTATATTTTTTAAAGTATTCTCTCGGTTAAGGTAGGTTTTGATGTAAGTCGTAGAATCTCCTCCCGGCTTTCATCTACATCTACATCTACGTCATACCCTGCAAGCCACCCAAAGGGTGTGTGGCAGGGGGTGCTTTCGCACCAGGCATGCATGAATGATATGGTAGAACACCGACATTACATTAAAACCCGCGTACCACACATGCAAAGCGCCAATTACAAATCTAATACCCAAGAAAAATTCTATCTCCAATCGTTCTAACATGCAAGGGATACAAAGACTACTACTACAGATTCAAAATATCATGCATAAATAAGAACATCATTATTTACATCATGCATAAATAAGAAAGAGGGGAATATAATGAGAAAGATTAACTGCCTGCCTATTGTCAATACTCGAACTATTCATGACGACGATCACAGCTGTTATGGTCCCGAATGGTACGCGGAAAAAATGACATTTTATACCTATCGGTTCTACAATCTAGCTCTCTAATTTTATTGGCGCGATCTAATCTGCCGTAGTACGAAGGGGTTAATAGTATATTTTTTACGTCGTCAGTAAAATGATTTTCCTGAAATTTATTTAGGAGGTTAAGCCTATAATTTAATCTACGCTGTGATAGCGATTCCCATCCTAATTCTTCTAACAGTCCAGACACACTAGCCAACTTATCGTAGCATCGTTTCACAAACCTAGCTCCTCTTCGCTGGACGCGATCTAACTCTGATATCAACCCCGTTTCGTATGGATCCCATACACTAACAGCATATTCCAGATGAGGCCTAACGATTGAAAAATAACAACGTTCTTTCACTTTCTCATCACATTTTCCGAGTACTCTCTTGATAAAGCCTAGCTTCCTATATGCTTGACCGCATATTTCCCTAATATGTTGTCCCCAAGATAGGTCGTGACTAATTGTGACTCCTAAGTACTTAACAGACTCGGCGTGAATAATTTCTGTATTTTTAATTCTGTAAGCCCTAACTGGCCAATTTTTCTTTTTCCAAAAGCTGACTGCTACGCACTTTTTTATGTTTAGTTCCATCTGCCACTTTTCGCACCAAGCATGAATAGCAAGTAGGTCGATTGTTAACGAGTCGCTATCTTCGGAATTGTTAATATCCCTATACACAACCGCGTCGTCTGCGAAGAGTCTAAGCTTACTTTTAACGACGTTGCTAATATCATTTATGTACAAGAGAAATAAAAGTGGACCAAGTACACTTCCCTGAGGAACACCCGATGTAACGCTAACTGTGTTTGACATGATACCGTCAATGACAACCCTTTGTTCCCGCCCATGTAAGAATTGATTAATCCAACTATACTTTCAGGCTTTCTATACTTTCAGGGGCCTATCTGCCTCTACTATTTCCTCGCAGACTACAACCTTGACGTGGAGGAAGGGCTTGCACGTTTCAATGACCCCAAGAGCTGGACTGGCGGGAGCAATTAATATTGCTTCCGGTAGGGCCACCCATGCCAGATAGGTCGAAGGGTAGGATCCAGTCGGAACGCGAGGGAAATGGTTGCAGGCTTTAACTTAGTGGAAGTAATCCATTATAGACCAAATGAAATGACTTTGTTAACTCCTCTTGAGGTTAACTCCAAACCTCAAGTGGAGTTAACAAAGTCATTTTATTTGGTCTAACCGAATTAAAGGTAGTCCCGCGATAGTGTCATGGAAAACACAATGTTGGGAAGCGGGAATGGGAGTCCCCCCCAACTATCAACTGCCCAGAAATATGAAAGTCGCTCAAAGATGTATATTTAGCTAAATAGTGTGAAGTTTTGTCATAGACGATAATGAGAAGTTCTGTCTCATGATGTTCGTAAGCATGATTCCAATGGTATCTTATCCCGACTGTCGTGATGACCGGTCATTTTTACTTAATCTTTCATGTTGGCACTTCTGGCTTCGCAACGTTCCATTAGGGGAGATCGTTAACGCCTTTCCATCGCTGCGTGGACGACGCCGTTAAGAATATTTCTGCGAAATACTTGGCGGTCTAGCGGTTGAACTTCTAAACGAAGTCTCGGCGTGTCTTCTCTCTCTCTCCACTTTCCCTCCTTGTGAGGACTGACGGCTCGGCGACCGGTTCCGTTGTCCAAAATGCGGCATTTTTCCAGTTAGCCGTTTAGATGTTACATGTTTCACCTCTTGTCTCGGCCCGAAGAATTTTTCCCATGCCTTCCTCCACCACAACTCTTCCCCTTTGTGCCTGAAGCAGGTTGACTTTCACGAACCGCATAACATGGCAATTTTGACCCACCTTCTCTCGTAGGCACTTGTCGTTTGAAATGTATCTTGCCTTTAACACGGTTTCTGTTTCATTTTAGTATTCTACCTGTAATGGTAGATTTTGTTGAAAGTCAGAGAATCTTCTCCCGGTTTTCTACACTTTCAGGGGCGTAACTATCTCCAGGAAATCCTTTTTCGCCTCAGCATACGATCTATCCTTCTTCATCCGGGCCATAACGGTTTTGTCGGCCCCGGTGGCGGCGGGGTAAAGTCCTCGCCTGCTAACCCAAGGGTCGCGGGTTCGAGTCCCGCCTGGGTAGAATATTAACTGCCCAGGACATGGGTGTCTGTCTCTCGTCCGTTGTTACTGTTGTTCACCCGACGTAAAATGGCCTAATGTGCTGTATTCGGGGCAGTGAAATAAATAAATAAAACCTATTCTCTTTCGTCCCCTTCCCCGCTTTCCCAACAATCCTTCCCTCTATCACACTCCTGGACAACCCATCGCCCCTTATTTCCGTCAGCCACATACCCTACCTATCTTGGATTTCATTCTGAGTTTTCTTTCCTCGCTCACCGTCTCAAGCACTGCATCCCTTTAGCCTTTCTCTCTTCCTTCTCCTCACCCATATTTCAAATGCCTCCAACTTATTCTCGTACTCCTAAGGGCCCACGTTTCTGCCCAATGCAACTGTACGCTCCATATCAAGATCTTCATCAGCCTCTTCTTCAGCCTCTTCACATCCTTACCATGGTCCTCGTCATCAGCTCCCTTCTTTTACCAAACGCCCCACTTGGCTAAAAATACGGACGGTTCAAGTTCATGGATCAGGTGAAGAACATCAGCTATGATGAAGCAAAGAAGGAAGCTCGGGACAGAAGCGGATGGAGACGACAGTGGTGTACGGGACCTGTCAGCAGACAGAACACCAGATGATGATGAAGTTCATTTGTTTTTTGGCTGGGGAAAGAACCATTAGTAATTGACCACGAACAACTGACAAGTTTATTTCCGGAAGAAATGCCGTATTTGTTCCGATTGGTCCACATTTATACCCTGAATTGTCTGCAATCGTGTGGTTGAACAAACGCGGCCATTTTACCACGAGTACTCCAGCCATCTACCCTACTTATCCCGGATTTTATTCAGAAGGTTCCGTCAAAAAAAATCCTGTTGCAATGCAGGCGCAACTTCCATGAAATTGTGATGGTATTGCATTGTTTTCATTGCGTTTGTAGGCTATTGATGACAGTTTTGGACGTTGTACATGATACAATTGACAATTTTCACAAAATTTTTGGAGTTTTCATGGGTTAGCTTGCACCTTAAATGTACATCCGAATCAAATCAGTTATTTTTTTCACCTCTTAAGTTGCCTTGGAAACGAATAGATTCAATACTTAAAAATGCAATACAGTTGTAACAGTCATTCTGCGTCTTAGTTAGATCTTCCAGGCATGATCTTCCTATTATGCTTGTTCCTTGCTTGCATCATTGCTGGTCGAGTGTAATACCTTTGGGAGCGGGAAGTCTCCCTGCCCCTCCGTGCTTTGCCTGGACAATTTTTATCGCGTTGTATCACAAAGAGGGATACATTCACGAGTCGATAGGCTCAAAAAAAGTCTTCTTTTTACGCTCCTTTACGTCTAAATCTACGAAATACCGTGCAAGCCACCACTAGGTTGTGTGGCACGGGGTGATTCCACACCAGGCATGCAGCACTCATCCCAGTCCAATCGGAACCGCGCGCGTTCCCCGGAAGGCCAGGCACAGCCCAAAGTTTACTGGACAAAAGGACAAAGTTTAGTTACTGTAATCAAAACAGAGCGTGACGCTGGGACACTTGGTTGACATTCGATTCACACTAATCCTTTCTTTCTTCCTTTTCCATTTCCCTCTACGCTCAACTTTTTTATGACCTGTGTCCGAACAACCCATGCCACACGCCTCTGCGGTGGCATGGTCTCTTGGTAGCATGCGGGAGTAGATCGTGCCGTAATTATAGCGTAGACATGGGGGATCTGGGCCATCCATAGAAGCCAAAACGGAACAATGTACCTGGACAAATTCTGAGGAATCAGTCGATATTCTTTGGAAACGGAGAATCACTGATGAATCAAAGAAATTCAGAAGTTTTTCCACGAGTACAATATTTACTACGACCTGGGTTTCGCTTGTTACTGCATCATCAATTGAGCCTGTTACATACGAACCTGATGATGCTGTTAAAATCAAAATCTAGGTCTAACTGAATGAACTAGTGGAATTTGCTCTCTTTTATGAAATATCAGTGATGTACCAGTTGGATAAAAACTGTCCAAAAATCACCAATCTGCTGGTAGAATGCTTACATGTATATCATCGCACTGGGCCATATTGCCTTTCTCCTCCTGTCTGCGTGCGCGCAGGTCTGTTTTTTACGCCTTCGCCGTTAATTCATCTTGGTCAACTCTTGCCTACGGAATTTTTCGTTCTTCACCTCGTTAATTCAGGAGAGCGGTGGTCGTTTTGTACCCCCGAGGCGATGAGCACGTACTTAATGACCACGGAAGGGGGGGATGGGAGGAGGGAGAGTCACTTAGTCGAACGCTACGTTGTGCAAGCTTGTCCGTGCATACGGTTCGACGACCGACCGGTGTCTGCGTGATATTTTCGTCTTTCGTCAGGAGCCGCTCTGGTGGTGTGCTTGGGAGAAGAAGAAGGGACATTCCTTCCCGCGGCCGCCAGGGTCATTAAGGGAAAGGCGGGGAAGGGAAGGGGGGGAGCGGAGAGGAGTGGTGGACGGAAAAACGCGAGTAGCCACACGGTGTCGTGCGAAAACGGTGGGTCGTGCAGTACCTTGTGGTCTAGGTTTGTGCGACGAGTCGATTCATCGAATTCATCGGCGATGATTTTAGTCATCGCGTTGCGATGAACCGCGTCGATGACAATGAATGTCATCGACGTCGATGAGTCGATGAATTTACTGACGTTGAGGCGATGAATAAACTGACGTCGGTGAGTCGATGAGTTAACTGACGTCGATGAGTTGATGAATGAACCGACGTCAATGAGTCGATGAATTTACCGATGTAGATGAGTCAATGAATCCATCCCCATTAGATGATAATTATTTGTGTTGCGCCGCCCGCCCGTGCCTATCCTTACCTTTCCGTCGGCCATGAATGAATTCATTGACTTGTCGAGGTCGGTGAGTTCATCGACTCATCGACGGCGATGAATTCATCGACTCATCGTCGTCGATGGCAGTCATCGAAACCGAATCATCTCGATGATTTTTTTTCATCGATCCTCGATGGGCAAATTCGTTCATCGCACAAGCATATTGTGGTCTGCCCTCCCTTTCATCCCCCATCGACGCAAATACCTCCAATTGCCTCCGTCGCGCATTTGGGTCATTAGAGCGGAATATCTTTTCGCCTTAAAGTGAGACAAAATTCAATTGATTTCGAGGCGAAATGATATTTCGCTCAAACTACCTTAATTACAAAAATAGTTGATAAAACATAAAATACACTTTTTTAATTTCTTGACGAGATATAGGTGTTAGTGATCCATCTATTTTTAAACAAGGTCTCTTTGGACTGCATGCACTTACCATTTCAAATTTAAAAGGGCTGGTATTTTTCGTCAAAAATCTCGGAAAGTAGTTTGTTGTGGTGCTGATATTTTTGTATCTTTGAAAGAGCCCGGTATTTTTATTTAAAATGAGATAAAATATTATTTCTAGATTAAAAGATATTTCGCTCAAACTGCCTTCAGGTAAGGTGTGAGCAGTATAATGCTTAAAAGAAACTGCAATAAATTTTCCCGCATTGTGAAAAAAAATACCTCAATTCTCAAGTCCTTCCAGCGGATCATCCACTAACTGCTGTACGTTATAACATTAAAATTATTATTTTTTATTATTAATTAAATTAAATTAAGTATAAAATATAAAAAAATAATAGAAGCCGTTTTTTATGACCTGAGGTACGATCTAACGCGTATATGCCGGCAGAAATTTAAGTGTGTGTGATTGATATGCTTCTCAACTGTAAACAAACATTATTAATCACCATGATACCTTTTACTGAATTGCAAAAAAATTATCGGTTGCCAAGGCGTTTTCAGACTACGGAGTGGAAAAAATGAGTCGGGTTAAAGTCTTCATGGATGCATATTTAGTTAGTTACTGAGAATTTGTCTTATAAATCAATATTTCATCGCCATTAATGTTCCAGTATTTACTCCACGCTTCTTTAGTCCGCTTTACATGATACATTTTATTGTGCAAACCCCGTGGAAAATAAGTACCGTGTTAAGAGGAAAATTGTATGAACGATCTTGCGACTATCTGAAGGACTGGACGGAAAATAGAACCTGCTCTGATTCCGTTCATTTTCTCGTACATCTCGTGATACTTTCGTATGTATATGTACAATAAAATGTACCGTGTGATGCGGCCTGCGGATATGCTGAACTAAAGGATCAAATGTCAGCGTGGTCACTATAAAGACTGGGGAAAATGTCGCTCATACCATGTAAAGTAGGTAAGTTCATCCATAAAATGAGTCAAATATTATGACGAGAGGGGGAAAGGGCAATGAGACAAAATGGGGGAGGACAGATAAACAGGTAGAAATGTGAAATGGAATTCATGATATAATTGGTAGTTTCAGGCGTAACTTGGTAAAATTTGTTAACATTTTTATGATAACGCGTAGCTTTGTCAAATTTTAAGCTATCCGGGAGTAGCCACGGAGTTTCAACTTTAACGGAGTCACTCGCAATGCACAAATGTGCGAATTTCCACAGAGAAAAAATCATCCGCCTTGACCGGGATTCGAACCCGGATCCCTCGATTTCCGGCCGAGTGCTTTAGCCAGTTAAGCTACCGAGGCGTCCTCTTTCTTTAAAAATCCACAGGGAAAGAGGACGCCTCGGTAGCTTAACTGGCTAAAGCACTCGGCCGGAAATCGAGGGATCCGGGTTCGAATTCCGGTCAAGGCGGATGATTTTTTCTCTGTGGAAATTCGCGTAGCTTTGTGATTCCACATGTTTTCATTAGGAACGACCCGGGTTTCGACCACGTCATCTTCAGGTGACGTTGAACGTCGGAACCAGCTTCGTTCCAAGTGAAGATATGTGGAATCACAAAGTTGCGAGTTATCATTATAGAATTCATGATGACTGTATCTCTTCTGTAAGGTTGCCATTGTCTGATTTTCTCAGGAATACCGTGGTAGTAACGGTCTTACTGAGAAATGGTCGTCGCGTTTCATCCAGATTAAGAATTCAGTGAAGTTTAAGTCTCATCAATACTCCTTAAAGGTAAATTGGTCGAAATAATTTACTCTAAAAAACGCTCGTTATCATGTTTATCATGCTCGCGTTTTTTTTTTCAAGATAAAGAACACGTGTGTGTAACGTTGTCATCTTTAACTTACACGCAAGCGATTAATAGCATTGAATCACCTCAATGCTCCGGGGATAGAAGTGGCCAAGTCCGAAGAAGAAACCGCCGAAAGGGTGAATTTTCTCGTTAGGAAGGTAAACATGATTTTTGTACAAAGCAGAAGCTTTCTGCCGACCTAGTTAGCGGATGGCTAGTGAGTTTTCTCTTTTTTTTAAGCATTTGAACCTTTGAGTACCCACCACTCAAGCGTTATCGCTTAATTTCTCTGTAATGCAGTTCACTTGAGCGGCGATAACGTGGATTCGCAGCTCGCTCGATAAGATCTCTCGACCGCGAATGCATGCGTGTTCGACCGACATTGCATTCGATAGGAGACGACCTTCCTCGGCTATAATTAGACGCCGGACCCTATCATCCGCCGTCCAATCAGCGGGGCTTTTAACCAGGTCGTGTTCCCATGGAGTCTACTTCTCAGTGAGAGCAGTCTTTAATCAGCTGCGCGCTTGCTGTCTTTGGTATGAATTGGGGGAGAAACAAAAGAAGGCCGGCTGTCTCAATGGACATTACGAAACTCGTGTTCGGATGCATTGTTTACGATGTACATGAATGCGATTCGACTTCGGATTTTGGATTACTTTCTCGGCCGCCATATTGCGGCTAATTCATTTGATTCATTGGTCGTTCAATACTAAGATTGGTCGACTGCAGCCCTCCACCCTTCCCTATCTAATGCTTGTTCCCATTACCTCCTGGTATCTCTTCCTCTGTACTTTCCTCTTTACCTGGTCCATGAACTTATTCCTGCGTCTATATCCAGGGAATTTTCCCTCTAATTCAGCCTTCAAACCTTATACCCTCAAGGAAAACCGGATTGTCTCAGGATAGGGGTGATTTTCGACTTTTAAAACAGGGCGTAATCTTTATTATGGGGACCGGGTTTAAGAAGGGTTGAGTAAGGATATCAGTAATGGATAGTAAACATTATTGGATATAGATGTGAACGAAAGGAGACAGATAGTGTTTATTCAAAGGAGTCAACTGAAATGGATGGAGGACATACCAACAAGCGGAGTATTCAGTGACTTCACATTTTGAAGAAGTGGGCAGGCAGGAACTTCTAGATCAGTTATTTCCCGAATATCTTCCTTTTGTGGCTATTTACCAAGAATAATAAAAATCAGTTTTTTTTTCAGTTTTACTGCCATTATAAATCATGTTATTAAGTCGTGGATAGACCGAGGAAGTTGTCCAGGACTAACGCTCGTGCTATTACGTCAGGTTTTAAGCCCTTTCACTGGGTTTTGATTTCTTCGAATGCCACTTTTTTATTCCATCCACTCAAACGGTAAATGTTTTTTTTTCCGTCCAAAATATGTTAAAACAAAATTTTGTTTTTTTTTCTCTTCAATACTTATATTTTTTTTATTTATGCTGTGTTTCATCAAAATTTCAGGGAGAAACACAAGTACAAAACAATAGTGGAGGAACAATGTCTCATCTCATTTAAGTTGGTTGTAGTGATGTGTTCAACTACAGATAAAATTAGGCATTTGAAGAAAAAAATTACATAAATTGTGATATCCAGATATTATAAGGGAAAACTAGGTAGCAGTACAATTTAGGTCCTGCTAAGCCAAATGGGCTTGTTAGTGGATGCCTTTAAGTTAAAAATTTCATTGAGCTCCGTAGGTTTTGGACTTTTTAATTAAGCAGTAATGCATTTCAATTTTTTTTAAATTATGAAATTTCTTTATTTAAAAACATAGACCACCTGGTCCCCCAAAGCCAGAGGCTTGTCTGGAGGTGCCATTACAAAACGTGGAGTTATTATATGAACAAATATTAAAACAGTAAAAATGCAGATGTCAACGTAAATAAAATAGTTGAAAGTACGATTTAACCCTTTGAATGCGGCATGACGTGATATCACGACATGGTTTACTTTACACTGGTACTGATGACGTTATATCACGTCATGGGTATCGTGAGTGTTCAGCTTTCACTCGGGAGGGGGGGGGGGCAGTGAAATTCCCCTGTGAAAGCTTAAAACACCCACAATACCCTTGACGTGATATAACGTCATCGGCATCAGCGTGGAAACAACCGTGACGCGATATCACGTCATGCCGCACTCAAAGGGTATAAATAAACTTATATATCAGTTTGAGTTCTTTCACAAAATCATAACATGTGAAAAGCGGTTGTCACATTAGGTTAAAATATTTAACAGCACGTTACAAAATCAGTGAGAAGTGTGTAAAAACCACAATCAAAACAGTACAATATAGTACTTACAGAAGCCACACAACACCTAACACTGTGTAATGTGCACACACCACTCGAAATACACATTCACATGAAATCCTTGCCAACATCATTCATAAGTCAATATTTCATTTTCTTTTTAACTTCATACATAGATATCATATTTTGTAGCTCTAGTGGAAGTCTATTTAAGATAATAGGAATTATTAAGTTGTAGATTCTTTTCCCATAAGAAGTAAAAAAATGGGGGAACTTTATATGCCTTTGGCCTACGCCTTACCATCATATGTGTTTCATCATACTTTTCCCTGTAATTCTTGGAGAAGTAGTTATTATTAACCACTAATACTATGTATATTTAGAGTTTATCAGTGGTTAGTGTGTTATGTTTTTCGCTAAGGACACTAGGCGCATTTAAACCCTTAAAATTATCATTAATATTGTGATTAATCAATTTAAGTATCCTTTTTTTTGGTTTGTGATTATGGGTTGCGATTTTTACCCTTTAAATTTCTTAATGATAATACTTGATGGATACTCTCTGTATGAGAGATGATTTGTGTGCCGAGGGCCTTTCGTGGGAAAATGCTGTACAAGAACGGGAGATGGTGGATAAGAAGAGATAAGATGAGGTGGATAAGGTGGAGAAGAATTTTAGACTGCACTTCTGGAGGCAGAGAGTTTAATTGATTCAAAATTATTTAGTGCTCTAAATAAATTTTTTTGGATGAAAACGTGCGAAAAGACTATTTGAGGTTTAGAAAGTTGCGGGAAGGACTTTAAATGGAGCCGATGGACCTAAAGTTTATGCAGCTGACTCAGATTTATTTACGATTCATCATTCACCTGTGATAAACCGTAAATAAATCTGTGATATTCTCCTCGTGAATGGTCACCCTTCTGTGGATTTGCTCTTACTCTCCTTCGTATGCTCACGTATTTACTTTTCGTCGAATTTTTCGCCCGATAATATTCGGCTCCCCCCGCTAATCTCTTGGGCCCATCGCTCTTTACCTTACCAGTACGTTTGTTTGCCCAAGTACTCGAGTTCATGTTCCAGTCCTTTGAAACCGATAAGATAAGATAGGGCGGGTAGTTAAGGGGGATAGTGTTGCCTCCCTAAAGCCCTTTCGCTCTCCCCTGAAAGATACCAGTCCCTTTGCTTGTTTCATGGTGCAACTCTGCAGTCGGTTTGCGCAAACCATTGAGGTAGATGGAGAGGGCGATTGCTATGTCGGCCAATGTTAGAAGCTATAACGTGGGCGTGGTCTATCCGCCATCTTTGTTCACCCCGATGTTCCTGAAATGCTTAAGGTGATTTGAGCGAAATATCATTTTACCTAGAAATCAATGAATTTGGTCTCATTTTAAAGAAAAATATATCACCCTTCCATTGACACCAAAAATGCAATCCCTTACTTTCCGAGATATTTGCTAGAAAATACCAGAACCAGCCATTTTACATGGGAACTGGTACGTGTGTGCACTCCAGAGAGACCTTATTTAACAAACGAGGAATTTCTAACACTTTGATGTCTACAAAAAATCAATAGTGTGTAGTTTGTGTGTTTTCTCAACTCTCGTTGAAAATTAATCATATTGTCACCTCAGTTAATTCTTCTCGATCACTATAAACCTTCCGTTTTGTTGGTGTTTCAAACGGACCGCGAGAAATAATTGAGTCAAGTCAAAGACTTATTTGATTGCTTAAAATTTCTGTCACATAATAATATAATATTGACCATTTATCATGCAATATTTAATTCGTGTGTCTCACAGCTGGTAAAATCAAAACGTATAATTCGAATATGATCTGTTGTGATTAGGGAACTATCTCGCTCGCACTACCTTAACGGGTTGACACAATAATTTTACAAGTTAACGATGTTTTCCGTCGATTACTTATGAGAAATCAGCATGCGCTTCCTTCTATGGTATGCGTCCTTTTATATTGTTTATTTATCGGAATCAATAGTAATAATCCGCATTCCCGGAGAAAACTGTGGTAAAATCGAATAGAATCTATTGCAATAACATGCCATTATGTGTTAGAGTATTGTTAGAGTTACTTGCCTTAAATTTCATACAGATGATGCATATTCTCGTTATACATCGGCTAATTTGTCCATTTCGTCGTGCTACCCAAAGGAAAGGGCAGGTTTGAACAATAATGTTGTTATTTCGGTTGCCAGGCTACAGTTTGATGACGTAATGCCCTCTTCACCTACCTACAATGGCGAACACCCTCCCCACCGCTTCTTTCATAACCTTGTTGTTTGTACAGCGACGAGTAAAAGGGGAGAAGGAGAAGCCCCTGTGGTACCTTGTTCGTTGCGTAGCGTCGATGCAGTCGTGTGCAATCGTGCGTGTGGCTGGGAATCACTCAGGCATGGGCTCGCTTGCTTTGGACGCGGGAGAAGCGTGGTTGTTCTCATCGCTTGATTTCGCGTAAACCTAGTAGGCGTCTGTCTTTCGTTTTCGGCGGTTGGAGCGCGAATCGTGAGTCGTTGAGTGCACATTTTAATACCTTTTCGAGTGAGTCGAAAAAATATTCTTGGGCCACGCTCCACCTAAGGTAGTCCGAGCGAGATAGTTCTCTAGTCATAATAGAGACCATATTTATCTCAGCTGTCTTCTACATAAATCTTATTATGCATTACCCTAATAGCCACCGCAAGGGCGTTTGCCAGAAGGTGACTTATCACCAGCATGAACCTGAGTGAAGAAATTAACTTTAACATTGACTGTCTATCGCTTAAATGCCCAGGTTCTCTTATTTTTCATATAGTTTTAGCTTCTAGGTTTGAAAATATCACTTCAAAATTTTTCTCGTGAAAATGTTCTCTTTGAATCCGATTCGAACTGAGGTGGAATCGGAATACGCCTTATGTGGTGTGCCTGCGCTTCCAAATTTATTGTGTTCGCATGGATACCGGACAGACGTTGATCAAACCAAGAATTCTTCAATGTAAAAAAATCTCAAATGCCAAGTATCAATACAGCAGCAAGCGTATCATTTTCATTGAAGTGATACCATTTCTGATTTACTTTGTCGAACAACAGGCACGTTTGCAGTTTCAATATGCTTCATGTGTTTCCATGTGTAATGCCATATTTTAAAGAATTGGTTTTATATGGCCACAAAGGATAGTAAGTCAGTATTTTGCACAATTGTTAATTGCCTTAAAGGTTTTTAAAATCAACTTTGGGAAGGCTTTTCTAATGAGAAAATTTCTCACTTTGTTATGAACTTAAATACCAAGTGTCGAAGTAATTTTTGAAACGGTCACTTTCGAAATTTGTTTTCATGACATATCAATTTCCTTCTTTCATGCTCAGCTGCTGTTGCAGAAATGGACGGTAGGTGGTGTCTGATTTAATTGGCATTCATTTCTACGGCAATTCAAAATTATTAGCCGATGTTGCTTCACCACACAATCGTATATTATGCGGCTTATAGATGAATAAGTTGTTAGCTCCACACTGCTCCTTCACCCTTCAAACCTCTTGCACCGTTGATGGTTATATTCTTAAGAAGTAAGTTACTCTCTATGTATAAAATATTTTTGAGGGTTTCGAAATTAGTTGCATGTCCATAGCATACTGCAAATTGCTCGCTTTATGTCACACGCTAAGCTTCCATTGCTTCTGCTTTTTACAAAAGGTAATCTCTTCGCCTGTCTTATATGCGGGCGTATGGTACGAATTTTCGTATCTCGTAGTCCTAGTTAGCAATTGGTTAAACGACCATTTTTTAGTCATAAGGTCTATAAATCATATGATTAGTTGTGTCTTTTTTATTACTGATTACTTTCTAATCACCTTCTTTATAAATGGGGATTGACATTATCGCTAATGACAAGGGTAACTCTACGTTTTCCTCATTAGACTTTTATCTGCTACGACCAGGGTTTTGTCGTATCACGACTTGTTGAGGAAGACGTTGCGACGCTACGAAACTCGGGTGGCGATTGCTATTTGGAATGTTGTTTTTCCAGAGTGGAAAACTTGGTTAGTTTTTTTCATTCCCTTGAGTGAATGATTCAAAGCTACACCTCAAATCGATAAACGCGACTGTATCATATGGAAAGCAGCTCTCTCTTCGAAATTCCTTATACTGGTAATATTACATCCAATGGTGTGCTGATACATTTACTGTCGTCGGAGAAATCATGCGCACTCGAGTTTTTTGTTCGGGTAAAAAAAATAACGAAAAGGCCAACAGAAAAAATTATCACACCATTATTTTCCTCTTTTAACTCTGCGCTATTTGATGGTAAACTTAAATTTTAATAGCATTTTTTAAATTTTTTTTTACCGCGGATGTAACTTTCCAAGTACCATTTCAACTGTTGACGGCTCTACTTGGTGGAATAACTTCCCTCACTTTGACGGTTGCTTCCTCGCAATACCCTCACCCTCCCTCCATATCCACCCCCCGTTCCTCCACCCCCCTTTTTACTCAACCTCCCCTCTCCCCCCCCCCTTTGAGAATTGGATGTATATGTGGCGCACCTCCTAAGAACTTTGAGAATTGTACCCTTGAAAATGACGCGTCAGCGTTGAAACCGGTTGGGAAAATAAATCTTTGTGGAATGTTACTAAGTGTTTTAAATTCTCCCACAATTTCCAAGTACCGGTTTTGGACGGTGTGCGACCCAAGCGCCGATTTGATTGTACGTAACCCAAACACATTGTACATCTATTACAACCATATTTCAGTATATGGTAGATAGATATGTTTTCAATACGCGTTGTCAGTTCGGCCTTGTACCTATAACAGGGAAAAGTTGTCATTAATTTTGTAATTTGGTTTTATTCGCAAACAAACTCGAGTGCTTATATAATTTCTGAGAGGACAGTAGTCATCGTTGTCGTGATGACATTGATATCCTGAATTTTATTTTTGTGCATACATTCTTGTCGGACGCATCTGATACATGCAGTCCGTATTATTAGTTGTGTATCGTGAGTCATCGGAGAGTCGTAGTTAAGCCCTCTACAAGATTACGGAGGGATTCCATTAGAGACCTTTTTGTCTCTTCCACTAATGCGATTATAAGTGTCGGAGAGGGAGGGAAATGGTGAGAATGCTTCCCGAGCAGACGATGATGAACCGAGCGATTTTCGTCGACCATAACTTAGTTGGATGCTCCAAGAGCGAGTTGCTGTAGCTTTGTCATTTCTCTGAGATCATGGGCCGAATATCGTTCGTGTATTGATGCATTTTTCCGCTGAATTGTCTCAAGTAAAACCATTTGGCTGCGCTGCGTCGTCAGAATAGGTTATCTAGTCTTTTTATTCAGAATTGTCATGTCTTGTTAAACCGTCCTATCAATTATATTATTTTTTAAGGTTGGTCGTCCTTTCTCTGTTTCCCCTAGAATTGTTCGTTTTATATAATTGTAATCATTTTATTGTTCTTTAATCATCATGAGTAAATGCACCCTAAAACTGATTAATAATGGCAATAAACGGTTCAACCACGTCTACAGACACCTGCTACTTACCGTTTGTCTTGGTTTCTTGTGGGTGAAATGACTTTTACTTTTTTTCTATTTTTTTCCTATGAAGATCTAGTTTTTTTTTATTTTTTCCTTTGATCCTAATTGCCATCTCAACCAATCCAAATTGCTTTGTTTTTTTTCTCACGATTCAAGTTTCTGTTGTTTTCTGTCGCTTTATTTCCTCGCGCACTCAATTCGCTTCATAGTTTTTAACGAAAAGGCGAGTCGCGTAATTACAGGTATAGCATTTTTGCGAGTTCAAAAATTTCTATCGTTCATGATTTAAAAAAACACACTTAATCAACCCTTTCATTCGGTGTGTGCGGTAACTCTGATATAATTATAGCCCTTGTATCCCAAACTTTCTTTCCGTGTATTTATTTAACCCTTTTTTCTGTGTAATCTTCGTCGATCGCTGTCCTTAATCCTCGAGCTGACTCGTTTTTTTTTTTAGAAAAGAGTTTTTTAATGCACTTAGAATTGGTTTCCAATTGCGCGACGCCAGAACGCGATTTCAAACCAATGTGAGAGTACAACTTGCGATCTTCTGTCAACTGCGGATGTATTGTTAATTTTTTCAATTCTGAAAAGAGTTGACGTATAATTCACGCGAGACTTCTAGGTTGAGATAGGTAATCAGTGATGTTAACAACGCCCACTGGCGCGAGCTAGTTGCAGCCTTTGGTGCTTCTTTATGTTCGTTCGACTGAACGGCTACTCGTTGCCCCTGCGTCTGTAATCCGTCGTTATCGCAAGAGTAGGTGACGGGCGCGCCTCCGTCGTGTTCCGAGCCGATTAATTTCCCATCGAGTAGCTTACTGGGGCGGATCGTGTCGCGTAGTCACACCTCAATTCAATGCGCAGCTGTGTTAATAATCCGAGGCTGTGCGGGGCTGCCATAGATAACATGAAACTCTTGTTGTTGCCCAACGTGCATTGGGAAGAAACACTTTTCAAATTCCTTAGTTACCCGTACTCCTTGGGAGAAGTAGGCCACGTATTTTCCTTTGCACCAGGCCTGGAGATTATGTGACATTGAATGAAAAGGAAACAATGCCATCTAACACAGATTTTATGTATCGTATCTATTTTTTGTGTTGGCTAATTTTTAATACTTATTAACGCAGTATAACGTATACCCACGTAATTGTTGGACATAATATAATTCATAGGCAATTGTCCTTGAGGATTGGTCCCCGTCGTATAAATGAAGTCAAACGCGTCTTTCCGCCAAAGTTTCGCAGATTTCTCTCTGCATTTCAGGACATGTGATGGATAGCAGGCTGAGTTTAATATTAAAAGAAGAAAATTAATTTTTTTTATAAAATATCGTTAACCTATTTATGTAAATTGTGGCGTTAAAACACATGAACTGTACTTGTAAATCTGTAACCCTGGTGTGAAGTGAGGTTAAATCGAGACACAGTATATCAATTGACTATCTCACTGACATTTAGAGAGTGTTTCGTATTTCGATGTGTTGAATACATCGCATTAATCTCGATTAATTGTTATACTTCTCAGTGTGGACCGCTACTCCTGGTACTCATTGTGAAAAATTGTTTTACGCTTTCGCGTTTTTGTTGGTAGTCAACGTAGATTCATTGAGATATTCCACTTGTGGGGCGAAATTCGATGTAGGTATAGCAAATCGACTTCCTTCTGTCTTTTCTCGATCCCTAAGTGTTTTGACCAGCGTCTAGGAAGGTGCATGAAATACTTCCCCAATGAAGAGGTAACTTTTTTCTTCCAATGATTTTTTATTCTGGTACAACATGTAGGCCCCGGTGGCGGCGGGGATGAGTCCTCTCCTGTTAACCGTAGGGTCGCGGGTTCGGATCCCGCCTGGGTTGATTATTCACTGCCCAGGACATGGGTGTTTGTGTTCGTCAAATGAGTTAATTGTAAGAGAGGAGTGTACACACCTGAAATCGATCACAGTAAAGACAAATTATTAACGTGTTTCGACTCATCGGTGTCATCATCAAGCACAAAGCTTTGAATCTTTGAATCTGATGATGACAAAGATCTTTCAAATAATGTTATACCAAAATAAAAAAAATACCAGTAGAAAAAAAGCAAAGGTATCTTTTCATTTGTGAAAATCAACTTCCGCATAGTTGAGCCTGAAACAAAAAAAAAACTTCCCTTCCATCACGCGGGGTCTTTGTCAATTGGTCGATGCATACTCATCAATGGAGGGATAGCTTCGTCTTTTCTCATGACCCCAGGAACAGCAACGAGGGTCGATCGAGTTATTTAACGAATACGCCCCTTTGTAAATACATTTACCTGCATTTTCATTTCAAATAATTACGGAAGCAGCAGCGCTGAAACTTTAACGGAGTCACCCGCTATTGATCACACAACACTGTGAAATTTATCGTGGAAAAACCATCCGCCTGGACTGGGAATCGAACCCAAATCCCTCGATTTCGCGCAGAGTGCTCTTACCAATGAAGCTGCCCAGGCGTCCTCTTCCACTGTGAATCTCATAGGGGCTTTAAGGAGCAAGATGTCCTCAAAGGTACCGTGCATATGATGCCAGAGGTACCCGTATGCGACATGTGAACATGAATGCGAGTATGAATGTGGACTTGAATGCGATTCCATCATTGATATCCTACACTGTGTGCACCAAGGACCAAATTCTAGTAATTTAAAATAGTTGAAAATCGTGAATAGTGTATGCAGCAGTATAGAAGAGTGTTACAAATTTTTACATTGCATGCACGGTACCTCTGAGGACAAATGGATCCTTAAAGCCCTCATGAGACTCACGGTGTAAGAGGACGCCTGGGTATCTTGATCGGTTAAAGCACTAGGCGCGCAATCTATGGATATGGGTTTGATTTCCTGTCCAGGCGAATTAATTTTTTTCCACTATGAATTTCACACAATTTTGTGACATTTGCCTACCTTCTCCATGTTCACATGTTTCTCCTATCCTACTCACTTCGTCCCTCACGCTTCACCCTCTCCCACATGCCTCCTCCGCCTATCACGAGGCGAGGCGAAAGGAAATGGACTTTCCAATCACTTCCGCTCGGCCGCGCCCTTGCCTCTCCCTTACCCCACCCCCATCCTAGTTCCCCTCCCACCCCCCCCTGCCACAGTCAACCCACCCTCATATCCTCCCTTCAAATCTCCCCACTCCTCCTCCCTCCTCCTTCCCTTCTCACGCACCTCCCGACCAACCAACTCTGAATGAGCGGGGGTGGTGTATTTATACATGGCGAGAGGGAGAGAGAGAGAGAGGCCGTGGAGAAGAAGACAACTTCTCCTCCTTGGTTGGTCGAACGTCAAAATATTTATAATTTGTAGCCTCGAGAGAGATAGAGAGTGAGAATACTCCTCTTCGGATAATAATATCTCTCGTGCGAGAAGAATTTCGGCGAATCTGGGGATCGCCCGTCACCGGAAAGGATCGAAGATGAAATGAGAACAGAATCGGTGACAGCTGTGTGTTAAGCTGAACGCAGAAATCACGCTGAGGGGAGAGAAATTAGAGCAAGTGGATTCCTAGGAATGTCTCGGAAGTAAGATCGCATAGGACGGAAGAAGTACAACGGACATGAAGCGGAGAATAGCCCAAGATAAGAAGGGGTTCATGGGAAAAAGACAACTGCCGTGTTCAAAGGAGATAGGACCACAAACAAGGAAACAGTGTGTGGAAACGGGTGTGGACCGTGGCACTCTATGGATCGGAAGCATGGACCGTTGAAAGAGCAGACCGGAACAGATCAGGGGCCTTCGAAACCTGGTGTTGGAGGAGGATGCCGAAGAAAAAATGGACGGCATAAATAAGAAATGAAGTTTGCAGAAGAGTAGAAGAGGAAAGGGCCACATGAAACGCTTTGCAGAAAAGAATAAACAGGTGGATTGGACGTACCCTGGTGAGCAATGGGTTAGTGAAGGACGTTAATGAGGGAGAAATAGAGGGAAAAGTCCCCAGAGGAAGACTCGGGAATAAGTTCATGAAACTAATAAAGGGGGAAGTAAGTAGGAAAAGCTACCAGGATGAAAGGGACTTAGTACTTCAGATATATCGTGGGGAACACACATACAAAACATATGCGGCACAGCATTAAAGAAACTAGGTTTTGTTAAGCGTGTAATAGGAAGGTCCTCGGATGAAAAAGTGAAAGAGAGATGCTATTTCGCCCTAGTTAGGCCACACCTCGGAGACGCCGCGAGCATTTGGGACCCTGGTCATAAAGATTTAACCAAAAATATTAACAAAATACAAAGAAAAGCAGCACGCTTCGTTAAAAACTGCTACGAAAGAACATATAGTGTAACACAGCTGTTAGAGGGATTAAGGTGGGAGCCCCAAGGGACTCGGAGGAACTGATATTTTTCAGAGTGACACAGAGAATATTATCATGACGCCTCACTACATTTCTTAGTCTAACAGATGCGATAAAATAAGAGAGATACTCTGCCGAACATATAGATACAAAAACTCGTTCTTTCCGCGCACAATAAGCGACCACAGTAAATACTGAGCTCCTCTAAATACACTCCCATAGTACATGTCACCACTTAACCTCCAAATCGTTTACATCTTTTCACGGCTAGTGACCTACCACCCTCTGCCACTCGCCCATCTACATCTACGTAATACCCTGCGAGCCACCACGAGGGTGTGTGGCAGGGGGTGAAGATCACCAAACATGCACCATTGCCATGCAAGTAGGATGTATAAGGTAGACATGCTAGAAAATAGGGTCATAGTTTATTAGTTACTACAGTAGATTATTAGTTATTGCAAGTAATTGCAGTAGTTATTACAATAGAATATTAGTTACTACGGTATAGTACAGGTTAAAATCTACATAATAAGGAAGGGATTATTGGTAGTTATTACATGCATCATGCACTACAGACTATTCTAACTATGTTTCACCTACCTATCCCTTTTGCTACGTTGCCTATTTTTCTCTCTTATGGTACGCGGGAAAAATGACATTTTAAATCTATCGGTACGACAATCTATCTCTCTAATCTTGTTAAGATGATCAAACCTAGCATAATACGCAGGGGTTCTCAATATATATCTAACGTCATCTGTGAACAACTCTGTTTCAAATTTACTTAAAAGGTTTAACCTAAATTTTAACCCTGAGTTCTGATAGTAATTCCCATTCTAGTTCTTCTATTAAACTCGTAACACTTACACAATTATCATAACGGCATTTAACAAACCTAGCAGATCTCCTTTGCACGCGCTCTAATTATGGCGCACGCGCCATGTGGCGGCTGCGGGGTAATATGTAGATGTAGTATTAGACAAGGTAGGGTGAAGGGCGAATGTCAACGAAATTTAGAATTGTCCAATGATGATGATGGCTGTTGTGTGTGCGGAGTTATTTTGAACAGAGAAAAAAAATCCGATCCTTGGCTGTGTGTTGGGATTGTTTATGTTCTCCGTCGTTGGAATTCCGTCTTATTCTGGGAGATTTTTTTAACTCGCTCCTTCCCCCCCCCCCTCACACCACCTCCTCTCGTCTTAAAGCCAGTTGGCGTGAAAACGTGAGTAATGAACTCAAGACTTGCGTCTCTTCCCGTCGTTCGTCGTTACGCCCTGTTTTTTTCCCCAATTCTCCATGCACTCCATCCGCTTCCTGTGGTCGTGCTTTTAGTGATGGCAGAAGGGTGCAATTCCGGGGTACTGCGCCGTTTAAAATTGTGTGCGAAGATTGGCTCTCATCACCCAAGTCTCCTTTTATTTTTGTCCCACTCGTTAGCGTCGCTATCTCTATGGAGAAATTGACGGCGACATTGAAGGGTGTTCGTTTTTTCCCAATGGGTCAAACTTGCCATCTCTGCCGACGTTTCGATGTGCGAGTCGTCCATCGTCATCTGGGCATGAAACGAAAGGGCTAAAAATGCAAAAAAAAGTCGTATGGGAAAGCCTTAGATCTTTCCTCAAATAAACGGTGGTTCGCCTGGGAGTAGGAATGAGATTTTACATCCACTGCTACTAATAAATGCTATGCGTATGTGCCTGTGGTCGAAAATAATATGCGATAGTATATTTGTCCCGGATGATTCTCCTGGCATTGTATCCGCGAGTGATTCCTCTTGAGTAGTGAAACTTCTTATTGAATTAAGCTCTTATGTACTTACATCGCAAATTCTTCGCCCGAACGTTGTAAAAAAAAATTCGGGGGTGACATTCGATTAATTGTTTGTATGATTATCTACACAGATTGCTTCCAAGTTTGCTAGCGTAGTCAACTTTATATTATTGCGACATTAAATTGTGTTAGGACTACCTTAACCCTACAGTAGTGACGTAAATTATCGGGACATACATAGTGACGTCGGTCTTCTGGACCGACTATGATTTTGGAGTTTTTGAAAAGAAGATATCACTTTTTTCTTGAATGATACCTAAACAGCAGCATTCGAACGTGAATTTAAAAATATTTACTCAAAATTTTCACCATGAAAAGAAAAGGTTCTTAGGTTTGTTTTCAATCTATACCTACTAATGACTAGAGCATTGTTTTTCTCCGTAAGAGAAAAATTACCGTTACAAGAAATGGGCTCATACTAAAGGATTCATTCCTATAATATGTCAGAAATCACTTATCCACATTTTTATCGATTCATATTTCATAAAGCACATTAAAATATGTTCAATTTGGAGACACAACTGGTGTTGCACGGTCTGTGGGATTGAAATCAGCTATAAGTAGCGATATGCTCACAATAAGTGATTTTTTGGCTTATATATCGGAGGAGCAGTATAAAATAGGAACCTACAAAAAAGCATGAAAAACAAAATTTCATACTTCGCCTGAGTCACAATAAAGATTGTATTGTCGGTCTGAGAGACCGGGCGTCACCACTGTAGGGTTAAGACAGATAAATTCGTGAATGGCCGAAAATTACACATTAGTATTTTTATAGAATTTTCCTCCCTCAGACCCCTCTCCATTCATTTTTTTGGATCCTAAGATCGTTACTTTTCCCTGGCAGATTGCACTTAATGGGCTTGATTGCGGAATAAAATTGAAGTATAATTGCCAATGATGAATTCGTTAACGACTCATAATTCACTCAAGTTTTTCGTTCCTTTGAGTGCTTTGTATATAATCGGAAAATTCGTAGAGTTTATTTGGTCCGTGGATCATACCCTGACTTACGCGTGGAACAATGCGAACTCAGTCGAGGCCTTTAAGCAGAAATACGTATCTAACATTTGCTCCACGGGGTAAACAGTCGGTTTTCAAAAGTTGGACGTCTGGTCCTGAGGCTCACGAAGGAAACTCGATCGAGGAGGGAGGGGGGGGGGAGAGCTATAAGAATTTCCCTAAAAACGACAGTTTAATTTTTTCGTCATTTTTTTTTTAAATTCCTTTGGACCCAAAATCCTCCCTTGGGGGAATGTTGTGGGGACGCCAGTGAACGTTCGGCTACATCCCCCCAGCCGTAGTAATTGCGACTGGGGCCACTTCCAGCAGTCGGGGAAAAGAGGTGACTTGATTTTTTTTCTTTAATCCTTGAGTCGCGGTCGACTTTATTTTTTCCTTACTTCAACTCTCGCGAGTGTCCCTGGCGCTCCCCGTCGGAGGGCGTGGAAAATACTGGTGGCGACAAAAGAGGTGGCATCCTCCTCTCCCTCCTGGCCTCTCCTTTCTCTTTCTCTCTTTTTCACCCTCCCTCCACTCTCTCCCTGTTAAAGGGATAGTTTTCTGCCAGCGATTTTTCACGCTTGGCATAGGCGCCTTTTCCCGAAATATACCTTACCCTGTGGCGGGTGGTGGGCGTTGCAGACGGATGAGGGAAAACGCCTGGGAGAAGGGTATGGAGGAGGAACTGGGGGGATGTGGAATATTGTGAAGGGGTAATGGGGGAAGGGAGTGAGTGGTTTTTGTGGGCTTTGATGAGGTGGAGGAGGAATGAGAGTGTAATACCTAATTCACATCGCCGTCGTACGTACCAACGTGTCGTATTTGCGGGAACGCAAACCATCTCAATATTTGGAGGCTACGCTACTACACTTTCTTAAAGGTTTTCGATGAAAAATAATTTATAATGTATTCCCTTCGAAAGACTCAAGGTAATTCCCAATTGGTTTTTCGTTTTATGATCGTGATTTAAAAAAATAAAAAAAATTCTCATTGACAGAATTGTGTGGCGAAGTATATTGTTTATTTATTTATTCTCACAATCCCGAAAACAGCACAACAAAGGCCATTTACATCGGGTGATTAACATCAACAACACGCAAACAACAACGCCCAAGTCCTAAACCACACAAGCGGTACTCGAACCCGCGACCCTCAGACTGGCAAGCGAGGACTTGCATTGAGTTTCATTGTGTTTACATTAATGTCCATGGAGGGGCGCTTACAATTGCGCCATTTTTGTTAACCCCAATTTTCCTTTAGCGTTTACGGTCTGACTTGCTAAATTTGCAATTTCACGATGTTTTCCATTCATAACTCACTGGAAATTGGCATGCATTAACCTCTTTAATATGCATTCTCCTGGCAAATATTTTTTATCTCATTTAAATTAGTCGTAATCCGCATTCCTGATTGAAACGATGGTAAAATCGAGTAGAATCCGTAGCACTAAATAGCCAATGTGTTTTTCAGGAGTGACTTGCCTTAAATTTCACACTTATGGTGGATATTCTTGCTTTTCATTCGCCAATTCGTCCGCTCCCTCGTGCTATTTATAGAATAGTTAAGAAAGAGTATGAATAACCGGTATGGCTGTTAGGCTACAGTTTGATGATGTATAGCTACCTCAATGATTGTTTACTATGCTAACCGTCATAGTTTGATCTGCAAACATAATGTTGCAACAATAATTTGGATCCCTAGGCGATGTGCTTCCGTGCATGAGAGTCATTTCAATTACATTATATTCCGGGAAATGGGATAGCCAACCGGCAATATTTTTGAAGTGTTAGATATAGTCTAATAGGTATCATATCCATCATTCTTGGGTTGGCAGCCCTTACATTATAAACAATGCTATGGCAACGAGGAGTTTGTTGGAAGGGAGAGAGAGAATGTGTAGGGACAGTGTCGAGCCAAAGTGTGGAGTACCTATTGGTATATATATATATATATATATATATATATATATAAAAGGAGAAAAACTAATAAATCGAGCGTTACAATAGTAATGCGTTTGCGTTCCAGAAAGTAAAGCCTGAAACA
The DNA here is from genome assembly GCA_963169105.1 of Ceriagrion tenellum. Taxonomy (NCBI): domain Eukaryota; kingdom Metazoa; phylum Arthropoda; class Insecta; order Odonata; family Coenagrionidae; genus Ceriagrion; species Ceriagrion tenellum. The sequence continues at coordinate 131,027,294 of OY720633.1, forward strand.
TGAACTGCATTCTGTAATGTTGCCTGTTTTAATTTGCAATTATAATAATGCGTACTGCTTTTTATTAAGCAGCAAAAACTACACACGTCCGTCTGCTTTTATTTCTTGTTACTTAGTACATAGCTACGTTAACAACTCACTGAAATTAATCGCCGCCTTTCAACAGAGTCCCAGGGATTTTCTATTTTAATACTTAATATCAAATAATATGTTAGACTTTTTATTAAGCTGCAACGACCACACACGTCCGTCTGCTTTAATTTCTCATGGCCAACTGCATATCTCCATGCGACGACAACCTTAACTTCAGACATATTGTTGGGAAACTCATACAGAACATATATGGCGCAGCATTAAAGAAACTAGGTTTTGTTAAGCGTGTAATAGGAAGGTCCTAGGATGAAAAAGTAAAAGAGATATGCTACTTCGCTCTGATTAGGCCACACCTCGAATACGCCGCGAGCATTTGGAGCCTTGGTCATAAAGATTTGACAAAAAAAAATTAACAAAATACAAAGAAGAGCAGTGCGCTTCGTTAAAAACTGCTACGAGCGTACATATAGTGTCTCACAACTTTTAGAGGGATTAAGGTGGGAGCCCCTAGAGACTAGGAGGCTGCACGCTAGGCTTAGGCTGCTTGATAAATTCAGAACTGAAATTTTTCAGAGCGACACAGAGAATATTATAATGATGCCCCACTACTTTTCTAGGTCTGACCGATGCGATAAAATAAGAGAGATACTCTGCCGAACAGATAGGTACAAAAACTCGTTCTTTCCGTGCACAACAAGTGAGCACAATAAAAGCTGAGCTCCTCCAAACACACTCTCATAGGACATGTCACCATTTCACCTCCAAAACTTTTACATCTGTACACGGCTGGTGACCTAACACCCCCTGCCACACGCCCAAGTGGCGGCTCGCGGGGTAGTATGTAGATGTAGATGAACAGCATCAACAAATGAGGTCATTGCAACGTAAACAACTCACCGCAATCAATCCCAGCATCTCTTCCGATTCCGAGATTTGGGGACGGAATGCTATAACGCATCATCGCAGCCAGTTGTTGTAGGAACTGTTGCTATCGATGGTACGAACGCTCTTCCGCCCTGCGTTTTACACCTACGATGGCACCTATTATGGTTGGTACGCTGGTTATGGTTTTATGAAAAGGGGGAATAAGCGAATGGATGGAACGCGGAGGAGCAGGAGGAAGAGGCGTCAGGGGGGTGTGGCAAAACGAAGAATGCGGTGTGAAGTTGCTCTTCCTTCGTTCGGTATAAGCTGTGGGTGCATCATCACTTTAATTTGGCCGTGTCTCATTCCCTTTCGCTGTGACACGTCGTCCTTTTCTCCAGCTGTGTGCTGCGTTATTCCAATTAGTGTCTGTCCACCCTTCCCCCCTGTTTCGCCCCCTCTACTGCATGGCGTGTGAGCGTTAACCTTTAGGTTGACCCGCGAAAAAGAAATGTGTTCCCTGCACACGGTGTGGGTCTCCCCAAGTTTATTCCTGCATCAGGTTAATCATTCGAATAGATCAGAGCCGAATTTAGGACTGGTGGGGACTTGACTAATATTGTGGTCCCATTTTGATAAAAAGGAAAATTACGATTCCTGTATAACAGAGATTCACAAAACTGGGGGGAGGGGGAATCATTGAGTGACAATCAAAGTTTCGGTAAAGGACGGACTCTGTAACACTAGCGACCACTTCGTTGTTAGTTATTTTGCTCTCATGATTACTAGTTGGAGTAAGATGGTTGGAATAGTTTATAGTCTTTAATAGGGATGAGTCGATTCCACTTTTTTTCGATTCCGATTCTTTCAAATCGATTCCCGATTCCGATTCCATCGATTCTTATTCCTAATAACAGTTGGGATATTAATATACTAGTAGCGTACGACTATTACTTAAATTCAAGTATGGCTGAAATTAAATAACAAACACAATTAAGTCGCTCAAAAAGTATATTTATTAACAAATAGCAAATATATCCTCAGCTTATTGAGGTAGATAAAAAGTACAAATTGATAGCCTACACCAAACATTTCTTAGACAAGTATGATGTGATAAATGCAATTTGATTTGAATATTTATCCATCTGGAATAGATGGAATCGGAATCGACTTTAGGCGTTCGATCCTCGATACCGATTCTAATCCTGAGAATCGGTGGAATCGAGAATCGACATTTGGATTCGACTCATCCTTAGTTTTTAACGATACTGAAGCTACATTCAGCTTTTCATCTGCAGTTATTCCTAGGGCTTTTAAATTCAGTCGTAATACCGTGTACTTAGGTGACCCAAGTTTCTTTTTACTCTCTAGTACGAAGGTAGACTCCACGATCTCCCGATCACGCCATCTTCGTATTTGCCAATCGACGTAGTTCTCCGTAATGTTTCCCTTCTTTTTACTTATTGCCTCCTCGAGGCTTTCCTTGAAAAGAAAACACTGCTGCGTCGAAACATATTTTACGCCGGTTTTTATCTCTCTCTCCGCGAGTCTTTGCCCGTTTTTCGCGCCCTCGACCTGTTCTCTTACGCATCTTTTCCGGTCGCTCTATCCTTCCATCGCCTCCCTCGTGAATCCCTTGGTGTCGGCTCGTTCATTATGATGCCGCGCACAAACGCATTGGGAACGTGTACATTTCGCGCGGCTATGTAAGCACTACTTCGAGCACATGCTCGGTGGGTAGAACTGAGGGAAGTGGTGGAGGAAATGCATGCGAGGAAGAGCACCTCAGAATAGAATATGGCCGGCGGGGTGAATATCTTGTGGTGGAAGTCCTTAAAGAGGAGAATGAACTGCTTGCCCTCCCTTGAGCAGGGTGGGATTTTGTGGGTGCACAGGTTATACTTCTAAGTCTACGTAAGGGGGTGAGACAGGGGTAAATGTTCACCCTTTTATCCTCAAGGTAGTCCGAGGGAGATAGTTCCCTAGTCATAATAGAGACCATATTCGAATTATATGTTTTAATTTCACCATCTGTAGGACACATAAATTAAATATTGCATTATTAATGGAGCGATAATATAGTTTTATATGACATAAATTGTAAGTAATTAAATGAAAATGTCTAAATAAGTCTTTAACTTACTTTGACTCATTTTTTTCGCGCAGTGCGTTTGTAACTCCTTGAAAACGGAAGGTTGTTGGTGATGCCTAAGACCCTATTGCGGTGAAAATATGATTAATTTTGTAAAATAGTTGAGAAAACATACAAACTACACGATGTTAGTTTTTTTTACGACATCTAAGTGTTAGAAGTTCCTCATTTTGTTAAAAAAAATGTCTCTCTGGAGTGCATACACGTACCATTTCCCATGTAAAAGGGCTGGTAGTTTTTGGCAAATATCTCCGAAAGTAACGTGTTAAGGGGTTGAACTTTTGGTGTCAATGGAAGGGTGAGATATGTTTCCTAAAGTGAGACCAAATTCTTTGATTTCTCGGTAAAATGATATTTCGCTAATACTACCTAAAATTACTGTATGTCTACGTTTTAGGAACTATATTGCCATTTTAAGCGTACAAGTGAAATAATAGCGGCATTAGAATTTTCGAAATTTTAATATTGCGCTTTGCAAAAGATCATGGGCGAAAGAATTTGCTCTCAGCCACTATTTCATCGATCGTGGCCATTTTTAATCTCATATACTTAATACCGAGTTAGCAATCTCAAGGGTGTTTTACAAGGGGTGAGTTGTCACTTATAAATATGGTTTAATATCTCGCTTCAATTCTGAATGTGCAATTACTACCTGTTTTTATTTTACATATTCCTTTTTATTGCCAATTTGCTATGGCATTGCATTGATCGTAATACTACAGCTACTGTAACGCCCTTAGGGTTCCATATGAGGGCCTGTCCACCTCATTCCTTACTACATGCATACATACATACCAGTCACGCCGTTCCCTTCCGGTGTAGGCACAATCCTTACTATTGGCTCAATTATTATTAATTTAAGAGAAATAAACCGACCCGTTCATGAAGTTCCTGAGAGAAAACTTCTGCACTGGCTGAGTGGGTAGATCTTTTGCTCAAGCTCGATCGGTAAAAGCGTTGCACAAGCTCCGAACTGAAAGAACTAGTTGAGGTGATGCATGCGAAGAAAAAAGTCTTCTAGTTGGAGATAGTTGGCGATGGGAATTCCTTGTGGATATGAGTCCTTAAAAGAGTTGGACGAACTGCTTTCTCTCCCTCAACGGGGTGAGATTTTTGTGGGTTGACAGTTACCGTCTGCTTTGGGGGTGAGGCTGGAAGTAAATATTCACCTTTTATGCTCTGCATTGCTTTCTGTCTTCAATTTAGAAACTGCAGTTCATTTTGCAGAGAACATATATTTACTTTCGTATTACAAATAAATGAATGCATGGGGATATCATGGAGGTATTTTCGAACGCTTTTAAACTGCGCTTGTCGGTAGGATTAGGTTGGTAGATTTTGCAATGCTGTGGTCACAATAATGGTCACTGTGGCGCCTCTAGGGTTGAACATTAAGGCGAGCCCCCAGGCCTCCTCGTTATTGACTTATAATTATATTTATTTCAAAAAGCAGACTAATAAATGAAATTGTTAAGTGAAAATAAGCATGAAATAATTCTCATGTTATAAAAAAAGGTTTTATGCAATCGAATGAAAATTACTAGTGTGGAATTCTAGTCAACCGGTCCATGCTTAAGGCAGTTTGAACGAGATATTTCCCTAGTCATAATGGAGACCGTTTTCTAGTTTTACGTTTTAGTTCAGCGGTTGGAGGAAAAATTAAGTTAATAGTGCTAAATTTATGGCACTATGATATACTTTTACATGGCTGAAATCCTTAGTAATTATGTAAGGATATCTGCATAAGTCTTCAGCTTGACTTATTGTTTTCACGCTGGAAGTTTGAAACTACCTCACATTGAAAGTTTTTTTGTGAATCTGAAAAAAATACTACGGTGACTATACGATTTATTTATAAAACTATTTGAGGAAAGGTACAAATTACAAACTGTTAGGTTTTTCTACGAGATCTAGGTGTAATAAATTCCTTATTTTTTTTAGAATAACGTCCCTCACTAGTGCCTAGACGTACCATTTCCCATTTTAAAAAAAAGGCTGTTTTTTTTGGCAAATTACTCGGAAAGTATTTTGGTGAGGAGCTGATATTTTTACTTCTTTGGAAGGGTAGATGTTTTTCTTTAAAATGAGGCTAAAGTCATTGATTTCTGGGTGAAATGATATTCCGCTCAAATTACCTCAATTACCCTAATCTTGCCCCCCCCCTCTCCGTTCGTATTTGCATATTTCGGGTGAATTAAATCTTTTTACCCACCGAGCGGAGCAAATCGGAAAAAAAAATGAACTCAAACCCCGCCGGCCAACTTGTATTTCCCGGCCGATGGAGCCACGGCTCCCCGCGGGCGATGGGAAATGTAAAGAGGGGGGCGAGATGCGAGGGGGATATGTGTATTGGACCATCAGGCCTTGTCCCTCCCTACCTCCCCCTATTTCGATTTGGCGGGCGGGATATTCCCTCGCCTGCGCGCCCTCTTCAAACCAGAAGGGGAGATAAGGGTCACGAGGACGGGGAAGGTTCGGCCCTCACCGTTCTCTCCAGATACTCGTCTCTCGCCCGGTATTGCCACATGACTTGAGCATCCTTCTTCCTCCTCCTGTTGCTTTTTTTATTCGGTAACACATATGTAAACGCTTTTCCGATCCAACCTTTCTTGATTTTTCACATTCCCCCGTCTCCTTCCGCTTTGGATTTTATCGCTTTTTTCCTCTTCTTTTCTTCTCTTCTCTATTCTTTTTTTTATTTTTTTGGCCTCCCCCTATCTGTGGCGGCACTCGGAATGTTTCCGGGTGGGTGATTGATTTTTTTTTTCGGGAGGCAACGGACTATCGGTCATTCAGGACCGGTGGATGTTTGAGGGAGAAAAATGTTCAGGGGAAGGAGGAACGGGTGGAGAGAAACTCGGCGTCGACATTGACGGACTCTTAGGCAGCAGTCGCGTGAGTGTTCGTGTCATGTTGGAGAACCCCGAGTAACTGCACCCCGCCTGATGGAAATCGGGGTTTATGGAAATTATCGACAAAAACTGCATGATGAATAGGACAGCTTAGGTGGCGACTGAAATAGGCTGCGTTCAGCCGTCGCGATGGAAAAGTGCTGAAGAAAATTTTCGATCATCTCAACGAACAGATTGTGATGCTCAGTCCTTGATTTCGACGATCTATTTGAGGTACAGCGAGATAGTTCCCTAGTCCTAAAGGAGAACATATTCAGAGTGGTTATGTTCTCCTTTATATTCATATGTGGTTTAATTTAAGCAGATTTAGGAAGCATGAATCAAAATCTCCATTAATAATGTTGCAATATCGTACTTTTAAATTATTTAAATTCTAAATAATTTAATTAAAAAATCACGAAAAGTCTTTAATTTGATTCATTTTTTTCGCGCGGTACGTTTAAAAGTCCTTCACAACGGAAGGTCTTTTGTGATCCTTAAGTTATTACTGGGGTGAACATATGATTTATTTTCAAAAAAGGTGGAGAAAATATGAAAAAGCGACATTATTAATTTTTGGCGAAATTCAGGTGTTAGAAAACCCTCCTTTTTTTTTAATAAGGTCTCCCTGGAGTTCTTAAACTTATACTTCCTTTTTCGGCAGTAAAAATGCCCCCGAGACTGGTGAAAATCCTACCCCAGGATTTTTCATTATCGATATCCTACTCGAAACCGCGACCTTTTATTTGATAGACATGGACTTAAGCCCACTGCCCGTAGTATGTTTTATGTAGGGTTTCACCAACCTCTCCTCGTAATTGTAATTACCTAAAAAAACGTAAGAAAGCATTTACGTTGCTTTTTTGAGCACCATTGAGAGTGTATCACTTCACTATTCCCGCTGAAACTATCTGTATCACATGACTATTGATCTTTTTGCCAAATATGAACATCAAGTGTTTGGGAAATGTTGGTCTCTGTTTATTTCCTGTTAATTTTAGTTCTTAAATGAAACTCTCATGCATGTCTTGACTTTTTAATGTTATTTCAAAATGAATCTGTTGTTCCTCGCGTTACGCGCCTGTCAAAACTTGACGGCTCATCTTATCAAAAGTGGAAGGTCACTTCACGAGTCCTTTACATATATAACAATAAGGTATAATTTAACTATAATTTTTAAATACATTTTTTTAAATTTTCAATGTTTTTTGATTTTGCTTTTATTTATTTTGAGTATTTTTTTTTCTTCTAGGTAAGTCTCAATGCTCCCGGTTTGCTGGTTTTATGCGTAAGAAATAGTTTATAAGGTACGTACTTTTTATTTGTACTGATGTATAAGGTATAACTTTAAAATTAACGGCAAACGTACAAAACGAACGTTTATGCAGAATATGTTGCGATAAAAATGGAACAGTTTTGAACCAGGTAACGACAATTGTGTAATCTCATATCGTGGGAAGATATCTTGATGTTTGTAAGACAAGACTGCTGTATTTTGCTCCTCTGGAATAAATGTGGGAACCTTTCTCATCGAAAAGACGATCACGTTCTTACTCTTCGCGGAGCGTGTGGGTTTCTGGACTGGTTTTATTAAGGGAGGTAGAATTATACTGATTGTATTATTTTGCGGAGTCTTGTGGTCAGAAGACCACTTAAATGTTTGCCAAATTTTTCTGGTCCAAGATTGACATGGGCTTCCTATCAGGAAGCATTATGTTTATCATAAAACACTTTTATGACTAAATAACCTCCTCCGTTTATACGAATTTCATTATACACTAATAATTGACTTCGCTTTTTAAAGAAAATTAACCATCGTAGTTTTTTAAATAATGCATAGCTGGAAGTATCTGGATACATTATGCCAAAAAAGTAGGAAAACCGAAGGGGTTCATCTACATCTACATCTACGTCTACGTAATACCCTGCGAGCCACCACGAGGGTGTGTGGCAGGGGGTGAAGATCACCAAACATGCACTATTGCCATGCAAGTAGGATATATAAGGTAGACATGCTAGAAAATAGGGTCAATGTTTATTAGTTACTACAGTAGATTATTAGTTATTACAATTAATTGCTGTAGTTATTACAATAAAATATTAGTTACTACAGTATAGTACAGGTTAAATCTACATAATAAGGAAGGGATTATTGGTAGTTATTACATGCATCATGCACTACAGACTATTCTAACTATATTTCACCTACCTATCCCTTTTGCTACGTTGCCTATTGTTCTCTCTTATGGTACGCGGGAAAAATGACATTTTAAATCTATCGGTACGACAATCTATCTCTCTAATCTTGTTAATCTGATCAAACCTAGCATAAGACGCAGGGATTCTCAATATATATCTCACGTCATCTGTGAACAAATCGGTTTGGAATTTACTTAAAATGTTTAACCTACACTTTAACCTGCGTTCTGATAGTAATTCCCATTCTAGTTCTTCTATTAAACTCGTAACACTTATACAATTATCATAACGGCCTTTAACAAACCTAGCTGATCTCCTTTGCACGCGCTCTAATTCTTTTATCATACCTTCCTCGTACGGATCCCATATTCTAGCGGCATATTCTAAATGAGGCCTGACAAGTGTAAAATAGCTTCTTTCTCGGACTCTCTCATCGCATTTGCCTAGAACCCTTTTTACGAATTACGTAAGAAGAAGGGTTACGGGTTTACGGGGTCCGGGTTACGTGTTTTGAGAAAAACATGTTTGAAGTTTTCAAAGTAGAAATTTGAACTAAAGTGCAAAATGTTGAAGTAATTATGGTCATGCCAAGTTAGTAAGCGGCGTTGCTTTTTCTTTCAAATGAGATTTTGTGCTTAGTTTAATTATTTTATTTCCGGAGGTGTAGAATACAAATCAAACACTGATTTGCCGATAGCTGAATTTTTCATTCTTCCGTAACTCAGGCACCGGGTACATATTTTGCAAATAAAAGCGGAATGGTCAGCTATGTTGTAAAACGAAACATGTCCTGCAAATTTGGTTGGGATGGGAGAGGCCTTTGTCTTTTTTGATCGTTTTGACATGGAATTATCCGGCTACAATTCCGAGCGTAGATATACTACATTCGTATCTTTGTCACTCAGTAAGTGTCATTGAATGATTATGATCATGAATTTTTTCTCATCATTTTGTGTTGGAACGAAAGATCCTGTGGAGTAACGTTAAATTATTTATTGTTCTGTATTCTACCGGTAAAGATAGGTTTTTTTGAATGTCAGAGAATCTCCTCCCGGTCTTTTACACATTCAGGGGCCTATCTCCCTCTAGTATATCCTTTTTCGCCTCTGCATAAGATCTACTCTTCTTCATCCCGTCCATGATACCTACTCTCTTTCTTCCCCTTCCCCGCTTGCCCACCTTCCTTCCCTCTATCCCACTCTTCAGCAACCCATCACCCTTTATTACATCCTTCAGCCATCTACCCTGCCTATCATTTAAAAGTTTCCTTTCCTCGCCCACCATCTCAAGCACTTCCTCGTCTTCCTTTCCGTCCGCCTAACCTTCTCCATCCTTCTCCACACCCACATATTATAATAAAAATATATTTCTAGGGTTGTTTTAATGCAAGTGGTTAAATCTAACGTGATGCGTACATTTCACACCGAGGATTCGATGTTGCCCTTGAACCGATTTCAATGGAGTCTTTCCTGGATCAGAATTGGGTTGGCGGATTGAGTTATCGCTTCCCATACGGAGATCCCGAGTTTGCATCTCGGCCGCGGATAAACATAGTTTTATTTCAATCCATCTTCCTACTTGTGTTAGTCATGTTGTCATACTTGATTGGCAAAACATTTTGTTCCCCTGGATATGCCAAATTGCCGCGAGTATATTGGACAACCATAATTACGTACTAGTCCGAGTATTCGCCCGGATAGCCAAAGGTTTCTTTTGGATTGGATATTTGGGGAGGCGACCGACGGTTGAGGTCATTTGCGCCATAGGGGATAGGTAAGGGAGGAAGGGTGGATAGAAACCCGGCGTCGGCATTAGCCTGCTCTTAACGAAAGGCGACAAGGGGTATACTTGAAGTGCCCTCCACAAGGCACTCAAGTAGGGATCGGGTTTCCTCTGAAGAACGTCCACCTCTGCAAGGATTTGAACCCTGGCCCATGTGGTAGGCGAGTACTCTAGCCACCACACTAACCCGATCCCCGCCAAAGGTTTCTTCCTGTTTAATCCCCCGTTCGGACTGATTATTTATCGTGGCAATATCTACGTATTTCAACGCCGTTCAGTGCGGCAGGATGGAAAATCATCAGTCGGTTGTCACTTCAGTGTTTTGCGAGAGTGGGCGTGAGCCTTACCGTCCCAATGTATGTAGCGTTTATCCCTGTCTTACTCCAGTTCCACGCTGCCTACTCCAGTTCACTCACCGGAGTGGAGTCATGTGTTTGCATTGAAATGTGTTGAAAGAAGGGAAGTTATCTGCGAGCGTAATTTTATCTCCCTTATTTGTGGCGATAGCGGCCGTGCGTCACCTCGTCCTACCTCCTGGTGGGCTGACTGGCTAATTGTTTGCGGGGGTGGGAGGCACCGACCTCTGAGGTCATTTTCCCCAAAACGAGTACAGTTGGGTCGTTTGGTAGGTGTCTTTCAACTTACAGGGTCACTTGACAACATGAGTCATTTTTCACCTTTTACCTACCATTCAAAGAATCGGAAAGGTATTTTTTTTTACGAATAGCTTACTTTATGAAAACATTTTAGACAGTTCTACATCTAATCATTACCCTGCAAACCTCCACATGTATGTTTGGCAGGGGGTGACTTATCACCAGCATGAACTACAGTGAAGAGATTAACTTTCAACGACATGCACCACACTATCGGCATGAAAACATTTTAAACAGTTCTACATCTATTCATTACCCTGCAAGCCTCCACATGGATGTTTGGCAGGGGGTGACAAATCACCAACATGAACTACAGTGAAGAGGTTAACTTTCAACGACATGCTCCACACTATCGGTATACAACAAATGCTACAGAAACTGCTAAAATAATCCATAATGTAAATGTGTAAACGTGACACAAGATTCATACGGGGAAAACGAAAAACATGGTGATAGTACTACTCGGCAGATTTAACACGGTTTGAATTAAAGGAAAATCTTAAAGAGGACGCATCATACCTTTCGGTAAGGAAAAGTTCTGTCGAAAATTCACAAGATGGCGTCACTCGCACCCGATCGAGGCGTTTTGGCTCCAGGGGTCTCTTACACCAGGATAACTCTCGCACAAGGCAACAATCATCGGTAAGTTGTAGCCAAGGCTCCGGCGCGTAAGTACAGGCAGTGCTGATATAAGATCAGTGAGAGAAGACTGAATTAATTGCGTCACGGTCCGAGCACATCATGGCTGAAAACCATTAAGGTAGCTTGTCGAAAGATACCAATTACAGATTCTATCTTACAACCGTGACGGTTGTTACTTAGCATTCTGATATAAGAGGGATTGATACATCTCCATTAGTTTCAGATATGTCAATAATAATAACAGTTTTTGTAAAAATATACCCTACATCTTGCCGTTTTCCCGATGGTTTAATTATGCTCCGGGATCAATTTTTCATATTTCAGGTACGATTCTCTCTTGGCAAAGGTTTATTCTTTATACTATAAAAATTTCAAGTTGATAACGTAAGACTTTAACAAAAAATCTGGGGTCGGAAATCATCACAAATTCGACCGGTCGAGCAGGTGTGACGCGTCGCCTTAAGAGCACAAATTCTCCTGCCACTTGAGTGAGCTCGGATGGTACGTATCCGAAGTCGCCGAACCAATTCTATCCTCACTACAAACTTGTTTCTCTCCGTCCATTCTCTACGGCCACGCTCCCCTCCTCCCAATACTATTCCTTTTAAAACATCTCCCTCGCCACTCGTGTATCCCTTTCTCCTCCTCATTCGTTTTTTCCTCTGGTCTCCCACCGCTGTCCCTCCTTCCGGTATGCACGGGGTTCGACGACCGCCTCTGTTCACCTTTTCCCGTTTTCTTCGCACGTGAGGATTTAAAGCGCCTGTTCACTCCCACTGCGACGTGTATATCCGAGTCAGCCTCGTTTATTCTTCTGGGATCGGAAGTTTTTTCAAGTCCTTCGCTGCTTCCTGAAAAAAGTTTTGTTTTTCACTCTCTCTGCTCCGTTGTGCTTTGGACCATGACTCGTTCTCTGGATTCATCTTTTCTTTTTATTTAGCCGCAGTGGATCTTTTCAGAGGGTTGGAGTCAGTCGTGGGAACGTTTAGCTTGGTCGAGGAAACGGAATTTCATTGCCTGAGTAAAATTTTCGAATCGTATGGTTTTCGACCTGGGGAATTTTAAAGTCTCTCGGCTGGATTCTACTCGTAGAATGCGTAGAATCGGTATGCGTAGGTAGGATGCTGGATATTGTGGGGGATTAAAATGCTGCACATTCTCATCTATATTATTTTAAATCTTACGAGTGTGTTCGATCTTCTTCCTGTTTGGCAGATGCGATGACGAGATAGATTTGGAAGAGTTTTGGGCATGCTAAGTAGTCAGGGAATCGATCAATCCTTTGGGAAACACTTGGCTCTATCCTAGGTACCAGTTATTAAGAAAAACTATAAAACATTGGCGTGGTTTTTTGATGGACTAGCTTTTCCGTTTAGCTGTATGTGCCATGGAAAGTGAGCGGACTTAGTAGAGTAAATCTTTAGGAAGCCCTTGCTCGTTTTAAGCGCAGCAGATATTGACCAAAATACTGCTTAACTTGCTTATACTTAATAACTGCTTATCTACCTGCGACAGGGAATGCTGTGGGTGAATTTTTGGAAGCCTGGAGAACAATTTAGTGCTACTCCTGTCCTTTTTTACCCCGCGAACTCAGAAATGCGTGTCAAAGTTTATTAACTTGGGGTTGACGATCCAATAATAATTGTTGCTTGAATACTTGTTTTATAGCATAACCAACCTTGAGTTAAATATATTAAAAAAATTGCTCCTTAAAACTTTTGCTCCGAATTTTAACTTATGCTTGTCTGTGGATTGAATTCACAATGTTTTCAGCTATATGGGCTGTAATTTTATCTTCAACCTCATGCAAAGGATATGGCGGTGGTGCATAATGCTTATGGTCTTCCCCCTTCGCGCATGCTTCTCATAGCTCTATGTGACCCCTTGGAACAGAGTTTTTTAACGTATTTATATCACCAGCATAAAAAATGGCAACTTATTCTTGTGTGGAATTAGATATCGTCGTTACCTTGCCATCCTTTGCAATCGTTGCCATTATCGTTAACGCCGCTGGAGTGCTGTTTGTCCCGGGTCGTTAACCACGGTTTCAATAGGGGGCACGTATTACTGCGGAGGCTGCGCAAAGAGATGCCGAGTCCGTTCCTAGTCTTATCTGCGCGGAGGGAATGAATTGATGTGCGGATATCCCTTTGCGTTGCGCTCGTAATGATAGTAATTTGGCGTCATTGGATGCGCATGACTTTTTGACCCGTGGGCTTCGTCGAGACGGATGTGCAGGAAAAGAAACCGCAAATGGTAGTCGAATTTAATCCCTTGATGCTTTCTGTGAATATTTTAGGGCAATGAATCTTCTTCTTCTTCAACTTGTGGATCAGGATGCATAGCCTGTAACATCTTCGCCTTGGTCGACCGAAATTGCAGTTGTCCATTAGAGTACTTACATGAGTGAATCTGGGGAGACGTATCGTCTTAATTCTTCCTAAATGGTGGCGCCATATGGCTTTTAATTCTGAATTTTTTTTCTTCGGGATCGAGAATTTTAAATTACTTTTTTTTCGCGTCGCGAGTTACGCGAATTACGAGTCGCGGAACTTTAGGCATCCCTGAGGTAAAAATCTGCTTTGGGGTTGCCATCATTTAAATTTCACAAATAACTGGCTGATTATTGCTAAAAATGAAATTAAACGATAAATACTTAAAAAGTGTTTTCGTGCATTGTTCAGTATTTTATCTTTTTGCCGTTGGGGTATGGAACCATGGAGTTAAATACACAAATATATACTGTAAATATTTAGCTTTGTGATAAAAAAAATAGAGATTAGGTACTTCAATATTTTTAACCGATAAAAGCAGTTTTTTAAAATTCTCATATGAATATATTGACTGAATTTAGAATGGTGATGAGTGTTGATAATTGGTTAAACATCTTAGGAGCCCAAATTCTCCCTTATGATTTCCCTCCTTTTTCTAACTTTTAATGTGCAATCCTCTTCAGCTCGTAAGGAAACATCATGTTAGCAGATGTGCTGTTTTTCCTGTCTCTCTTATACATCATGATCTCTCTTAGAGACCGGAATAACATCACAAAAACATCACTCTCGTCTCGTAACCATATAATATGGTATGATTAAAGAATTAGAGCGCGTGCAAAGGAGATCTGCTAGGTTTGTTAAAGGCCGTTATGATAATTGTATAAGTGTTACGAGCTTAATAGAAGAACTAGGATGGGAATTACTATCAGAACGCAGGTTAAAATAAAGGTTAAACCTTTTAAGTAAATTCGAAACAGAGTTGTTCACAGATGACGTTAGATATATATTGAGAACCCCTGCGTATTATGCTAGGTTTGATCATATTAACAAGATTAGAGAGATGGATTGTCGTACCGATATATTTAAAATGTCATTTTTCCCGCGTACCATAATAGAGAACAATAGGCAGCGTAGCAAAGGGATAGGTAGGTGAAATATAGTAAGAGTAGTCTGTAGTGCATGATGCATGTAATAACAACCAATAATCCCTTCCTTATTATGTAGATACTAACCATCTAGCTCCACGTGACCCTATTATCTAGCATATCTCCCTTAAATATCCTAGTTGCATGTCAATAGTGCATGTTTGGTGATCTTCACCCCCCTGCCACACACCCTCGTGGTGGCTCGCAGGGTATCACTTAGATGTAGATGTAGATGAATGATACCGTAACTGGCTTTACGGGCAATCATTTCAATATTATGTTACATTTTAACCGTCGTTCTTTTAATTTTACGAGCGAGTTACTTGGCGTGGTAAATATAATGAATCCATCGTCCTGGATATCGTAACTGAAGATATATAAAACGTTAATTATGTCGGAACCGGCTTAGCTCGAGTTATAATGCGCTGAAAAGTGAAGTATTTTATGAAAGCATCGTGGTAAAATATTTAATAAATTGGTAGCGGTAGTAAATGGAAATAGCTTGAGAGAAAATCTCACAGAATGGGTGAATATGAGCATGTTTTGCAAATTAATTTACGGAATGAATAAATAATTCTCGGGCTTCTAGCCGAGTAAGAATGTTTGTGGCTGACGTTTCGATGGATAACACTTCCATCGTCCTCAGAGCAGTAATGAAATGCAGGCCTTCCTTCCTGCGTTTATATGGCCGCTTAATCCGGGGGGCATTGTTGTCTCCTCCTTTCCGTTACTTTTTGAAATAACGGTCGCCATTCCCTGCTTAGTATTTATTTATTTATTTAATAAAATTGTTCACATACAGCATTAGCGCCAATTTATAGTGAAACATATAACAAAAAACAAGAAAGAGGACAAAAACACAATAACAGCATAACAATAAGCAACGAGAGCCCAACATGGAAAGGGGAAAATATTTCATTTGTTGACAGGTGGGATATCGCTTGGGTGGTGAAATAGTTACATGGTAAATAAAAAGGATCGATAGTGTGGGGGAGTGAATTTAGAAGGGATGGGAGGCGAAATAAAGGTGAGCGCTTGGTGAGAGATATCCTTGGAATAAGCAGATGGAGTAGAGTATGAGTGCGGGTGGATCGAGTTGGTATCCTGAAGTTGAAAAGGGAAAGCAGTTCAGGGCAATCAATGGTCGAGTTAAGGGTATTGTGGAGGAGTTTTAAATCCATTTTAAGTCTGTGGTTTTCGAGGATAGAAATGGAAAGAGAGGACAGCACAGCGTTTGAGGACATATTACGGAAATGTGGGACTCTGTGCTTGACTATTTTGGCAAAGAAGTGAGAGATGCAATCGAGGGATTTTAGATTTGTTGGGGCTGACATAGACCAAATTGGGGAACAATATGATACTATGGGAAGGACAATTGTTGAGTAGTAGGAATGGAGTGCTATTGGATCTTTAATTTCTGTGAAGCGGTAAAGCGGTAGGGACATCGCTTTATTTTTTACAGTATGTACCCAGAGTCGCGATTTAAGTTGTTCTTCTCCAGCCTGATCTCAATGGCTTCTTTAAGGAGACGATCCCAATACATATGGGTCTTAGAGACCACTTGAGCTTCATCAAAGGAGATGATATGATCTTCTGATAAGCTATGTTCAGCCAGGGCAGATTTCTCCGGGTGGAACAGCCTAATACACCTCCTGTGCTCTTTTATTCGGGTCTCTATAGTGCGCCCGGTCTCTCCAATATATACTTTCCCGCATTGACATGGGATACGGTAAACTCCAGGTGTTCTGAGTCCCAATTCGTCCTTCACATGCACTAAATCCCCACGCAGTTTTTTCGGTGGTTTATGGATTGTTTCTATATTCCGTTTGGCCAGTTTGCCCAAGTATGAATCTGAGCATGTTTTGCAAATTAATTTACGGAATGTTTTGGCTAGTAACGCCTTGCAACTTATGAGAAATCCTATTAGAACGCTTATGTAATTTGTAACTCATACTGCGATGTACTCTGATTTCCATCGCGTACTCAGTGCATTGCATATTGTGGGCGATCGTTTTGAATGTCATTACGTTTCCTAAGCTTGTTTGACTGATGAGCAGATAACAGAGCAAATGCCTATTTTGAACTAGGAACCATGCACGATAAGAGGATTGTGACTGCGTGAAAAATTCAATCCTCCCTTGTTTCGTGAGATGGAAAGATTGGTTTGAATAAACTTATGCTTCATTCCACATGACCCAGTAGTTCGCTAATGTAATGAGTTCTTCAGGATGAACGTAATTTTCACTTGATAAAATCCTGGCCCGAGAAAAAAACAGCATTCCATTAGCAAATCCATCGTCTGATGTACTTGGAAGTGTCTGGTGTGGAAATTAAGAACGCTTTTAGTCGGGATGATTTTTATCGTTTCATGAGCTTTGAGATAATCATCAAACCCGTGGAGGCATTAGTCGTGGTTGGATCAGTTAATGACTCTGTGGGAAGGCCCTCAAGAGTTTTAATATTTTCTTTTATCCGGGTTGGTCCGTAACTGTTATTGTAACTTAACCCTTTTGAGTGCGGCATGCGTGATATCACGTCATGGTTATCTTTACCCCGGTGCTGATGACGTTATATCACGTCATGGGTATCGTGGTGTTCTAGGTTTCACTAAGGGGCGGCCTAGTGAAAGTTCTCTAGTGAAAGCTAGAACAATCACGGTACACATGACATGATATGACGTCATCAACACCAGGGTAAAGACAACCATGATGTGATATCTACATCTACATCTACGTGATACCCTGCGATCCACCCCGAGGGTGTGTGGCAGGGGGTGAAGATCACCAAACATGCACTATTGACATGCAACTAGGATATTTAATGGAGACATGCTAGATAATATGGTCACATGCAGCTAGATGGTTAGTATCTACATAATATGAAATGGATTATTGGTTGTTATTACATGCACTACAGACTACTCTAACTATATTTCACCTACCTATCCCTTTGCTACGCTGCCTATTGTTCTCTCTTATAGTACGAGGGAAAAATGACATTTTAAATCTATCGGTACGACAATCTATCTCTCTAATCTTGTTAATATGATCAAACCTAGCATAATACGCATGGGTTCTCAATATATATCTAACGTCATCTGTGAACAAATCGGCTTCGAATTTACATAAAAGGTTTAACCTATATTTTAACCAGCGTTCTAATAGTAATTCCCATCCTAGTTCTTCTATTAAGCTCGTAACACTTATACAATTATCATAACGGCCTTAAACAAACATAGCAGATCTCCTTTGCACGCGCTCTAATTCTTTTACCATACCTTCCTCGTACGGATCCCATATACTAGCGGCATATCACGTCTTGCCGCGCTCAAAGGGTTAGAATCCATTACACTGTGTCTGTTTGGTTCTTCGTATTTACCCAAGCAAGCAAGGGGCACATATATATACTAGAGGATACAGAGTTCCATGTCTAGTGAACATGTTGGTCAATTCTAAAAATATAACATTGCTATCGCGCGGCTTTGTGTTCGACTCAATATTGTTGATTTGTCGCAGCCGCAGTCGCAGTGGTGTTGTATAATGCAATACTTCAGCAAAATCGTACCATAATCAGTTATTTTCGCATTCGATAGTTATCGCTACGATCTGAGAATCTACATTTACATATTACCCTGCTAGCCACCGCAAGGGTGTTTTGAAGGCGGTGACTTATCACCAACATGAATTAGAGTGAATTTAAATTTACTTTCGCCATCAAGCACCACTATCGATAAGCTAAAAATGACAGAAACTACTAAAATAATCCGTAATGTAGCTATGACAACGTGATACAAGGGTCACGCGGGGAACGTGCAAAATATTGTGTTGGCAATACATGGCAGATTTAAAAACATGTATCGGGGTCATATGCATAAATCAGCTACATTACCTGTCAACTGACGTACTTAAAAGTCTAAACGCAGCCTTTATGGTCTCTTATCGATCGCGGAAGAAACGACACTTCAAACCTTTCTATTCTACTATCTATTTCCCATATTTTATTTGAATGGTCTGATCTACCGTAGTGTGTTGGAGTTCGTAAGATATTGATTAACTCGTCGGAAAACAATTCGGTTTTGAATTTCCATAAAATATAGAGTCTAATTTTTAATCGACGGTCTGAAAGCGATTATCGTCCAAGTTGTTGAAAGAGGTCAGTAATAGTAACGAGACTAGAATCGACCCAATAGGGAACCTTCGTCGAAATTTTGTGCAAATTATCGCACGTAGCAAACGGTCGTTGGATATCGCAGTAATATCATTTGCTACCAAACCACTGGATACTTTCCATTCAATAACTAATGCATACTGACAAATATAAACGATGAAGCGGAGAAGAGGCCTTGCGATTAAATAAGTAAGTTCGCTTGCGATGACTATCATGGCCTTTCAAGAATAGACCTCTGTGTTTCCTACCATCAGTGCGAATTTTAAGGCAACCATCGGTAAATACGGAAGCTGTTGAACTTTTTATGATCTCGCCATTGTCTGCAGGAAATGACATGGGTAACGAGGGAAATTGGAACTTTGCCCGTTGGCAGTCGGTAAACTTTTGGAAGTGCCAATTGCTTGCGAGAGGGAGGGAGGGATGGGAGAGAGGGATTTTTTAATGCAATTGGGTCGTCTCTATGGCTACTAATAAGCCGGATAGTCTTTTTAAAATTTTTTGAGGTTGTCGAATCGTAAAAATGAAATTTATAGCTTTTTGTCGCATTCGTGTAGTAAAATGTCTTCCGCCTCTTTGCGTCAAAAGAACCTCATCACTCTTCACCACTTTTTTCTCTTATCTTCGACTAAAGCACTGATGGTTGGAGACGAGACAGGACAGGATGGACACCGGATAAGAAAAAAAGCGATAATTTTTTTAACGATATATATGTATTTTTTATCGCCAATCCTGTGTAATATGTAGATATAGTTTTTCCGAGTATCAAACGATTATAAAAGTGAGGCTTACACATTGCTTGCTCCCGTTTCGAAATCTTTGCGATATGCGGTATTTCTCAACTCTATTTCGTCTTTCGAAATAACTGATGTCGACGCCGATACCTCCCTTAAATAATGTGTTGGAGAATTGAGCTTTTCTTCAGATTTTTAGTTATTAAGGAAATTATTGTTTAGTTTTTGTTAGCATATCTATAAACTAGCGTGATATTGCAGAGGAACTAATAAGCTACCCTACCTGTCCAAGAATCTCATTACTTAGGCTTTGTAACAGCCAATATAACCGCCAAATTCGACGCGGAAGAAATTGAATTCCTGCCTGTCTTTTTATGTCTGTTCGTTTTGCTGTGTACCAGGTTCATTATTGTTCTGCTCATGATCTTAAGTATTCATGGTATTTATTTTATTTATCTATAGAACATTATCTACTGGTAAACCATTGTCATCCTGGCTTGTATGAAGGGCATTTATTGGAGTGACATTGTGTAAAAATAATAGTTAATATTAAAGTGTAAATTAATAAATTGTATGGATTTGCAAAGTGTTTCCGGTTTTATCAGTGATAGTAGATTTTTTTCCTTTTCCAAACTTCAATCAAAAGCAAAGTGTTTTTCAATAGTTTCGATTAAATTAGACTCCAACCGAAACTGTGACTTTAGAATCGGTCTCTCCCCGCCCGATTCGGTCTTGGTTTGCCGATAAACTTTCCTCTTACCTGTGGGAAGCGAGGGGCGTGAGATGACCGCAGGAAAAGCCTCTAGGCGTCGCCTCATCCGGGAATGCCAATCGATCGGTTGAAACACCGTTCCCGCTAATGAAGGTTCGTGTCTTCTTCTGCGTCGAGGCTGTAAAAGATTCGGCCCATTATCGTTGCGGAAACGAGCTTTTTGAACTCGTTTCGGGCCCCAATCCGAGGGTCCATTTAAGGCGTCTCGACACTGACCGTCAATTATGAATATTGTCTCCTCTTAATTGCTCGGAAGGGGGGGGTTAGAGTGTTAAGAAATCCGGCGAAGGAAGTGTTTTTTTTGTTGCGCCTCGTCCCGTCTGCTCTGCACTTTTCCCGTACTTGTCACCTCAGAATGGCCAATCGGTTGGATTAAATTGGGGCAGCTCTTTTTTTTCGTCTTGCTCCAGTTTTAATAAACCGCATGATGCTGGAGGTAAAAAGAGTCCCGACCTCCCTCTGCTCTACATCTGAGAGCCACACGGTGAGCCGCCGCAGAGGGGTTTGGCATGGGGTGTTGTTAGGACAGCAGCCTTTTTAAGGTGGTGGGTACCACCGCAAGGTACACGACATGATCACATATGGCTCAGAAACTTATCCAAGCGCAAATAAATACCAAATCTTAATTGTTTTGGTAGAATTCGCAATAATTCATCATCATTCGATAGATATGTATCTGGGCTTTGCTTGTTTTTTTTAACCATTTTTTACGCCTCAAAACATATAAAATAGGGGTCGAAATGCGCATAGTGAATGCTAATGCAACAGCACAGTGTCGCCGTGCAGTGTTGAAGAACAACCTGGTATTCGTTACACCAGCCTGTGTTCCGTGCGTGAAATCACTTGTTTTCTCCTGATTAAAATTTGCGTGTCTAGAGCCTTCGATGCCAATCGTCATGGATACTCAATATCAAGTAATTGTTACGTGTGGCGTACAAGGATTTAGCTTCCTTCATGGGTAGCTTCTGATGTAATTCTCCTGATGAGGTAATGTCTCTCCGAGTCGTAAATAAATTAAGCTTTGATTAGTAAAAATAACAGTTACACTTCACTGGTTAGTTCACAGGGCAATGATTTATTGCACAATCCGGATTTCGGTAATTGGCTTTATCTTCAGGGGCTCACTGTGCACCTGAAATGAGTCAGCGAGCACCTTAAGATGATTCCAGGCATCGGAATCCGGAATGTGCGATACATTTTTGACCTGTTAACTGACCAGTGGAATGTAAAATTTACTTTTACTAATCAACATTGAACTCCACGAAGTTTTACTAAGTTTAATTTCATAAATTAAACTTTACCCAGCATCGTTTGCTCCTCTATGGGAATGGCCGTATGCGTAAAAAAGTTATCCGATATAATCTTCATCTACGAAATACCGTGCAAGCCACCACTAGGGTGTGTGGTACTGGGTGATTCCACACCAGGCACGAAGCCCTCATCCCAGCCGAAGTCGGAACCCCGCTCGTTCTCCCGGAATGCCAGGCGCAGGCCAAAAGCAGTCAGGACAACATCTACATCTACGTCATACCCTGCAAGCCACTCAAAGGGTGTGTGGCAGGGGGTGTTTCCACACCAGGCATACATGAATGATACGGTAGAACACCGAAATTACATTGAAACCCGTGTACCACACATGCAAAGCGCCAATTAAAAATCTAATATCCAAGAAACATTCATTCGTCAATCGTTCCAACGTGCAAGGGATACAAGGACTACTACTACATATTCAAAATATCATGCATAAAGTAGAACATCAATATTTACATCATGCATAAATAAGAACGTAGAGAATATAATGAGAAAGATTTACTGTCTGCCTATTGTCACAATTCGAACTACTCATGACGACGATCACAGCTGTTATGGTCCCGAATGGTACGCGGAAAAAAATGACATTTTATACCTATGGGTTCTACAATCTATCTCTCTAATTTTATTGGCTCGATCTAGTCTGCCGTAGTACGAGGGGGTTAATGGTATGTTTTTTTACGTCGTCAGAGAAATGATTTTCCTGAAATTTAGTTATGAGGTTAAGCCTATAATTTAATCTACGCTGTGATAGCGATTCCCATCATAATTCTTCTAACAGTCCAGACACACTAGCCAACTTATCTCAGCATCGTTTCACGAACCTAGCTCCTCTTCGCTGCACGCGATCTAATTGCGATATCAACCCCGCTTCGTATGGACAACAGTGCGCGGTCAGACCAGAAACTAGGAGAATGCCACATTTATAATAATGATAGCCACTCTAAAGTAAAGTTTTTGAAGTACCCATCCAAACAATAAGGATCTGGTTCTTAGGCTCCGTCGATCACGCCTCTTCCTTACTGTTTTTATATTTTAAGTGCGCATTTCAAAGATGCCTCTCGCCGTTTTTGTCATCTGTTTCCATTCGCTCCGAAGGTCGTGTCGGCTTTTATCCCTTTCCTCCCTCGATCCGGAGACCGGAGAGTGACGAAGGACTTTGGGGGTCGGAAATTCCTGAATAGAAAAAGTGTAACGGTTATTCGTCCGTTTAAAAAACAGCCCCGACATCCGGGGTGGGCGAAAGGGCTTTTTATTTTAATGGCTGCCAGCCACGCAAGCATTGTGTTGGAGTTCTGGTGCTATGGCCCTTCACCCGGAGCAGCTGGCAATTTGGATTGATGGGTCTGTCGTGAGAATCGATTCGTCGTATCGATTGTTGCTCGAATTAGGTCACGCAGATAGCCGTAGTGGTGGAAATGTTTTAAAAATAGATTCAAAATTTATGTGCTTATATTCTCTAAGAGGAATGAACTCGAGCAATATTAGATATAAGTGCTCCTTTTTCCCGGGCATAATCCGTTTAAACGTCTACGTAATACCCTGCGAGCCACCACGAGGGTGTGTGGCAGGGGATGAAGATCACCAAACATGCATAGTTGTTTCCCTGATGTGTTTCCCCCATGATATGTCTTCAGTGATGGTGACGCCTAAGTATTCAATAGCTTTTACGTTAGATATTTTCTTTTTTTTGATGCAATAATTATTCCGGGGAAAGCCATTCTTTTCCAAAAGTTCATTATCGCTCATTTCTTCAAATTTAATTCTAGCTGCCAACTATCTCACCAATTATCGATCGCATCTAAATCCTTAGGTAAAGACTGAATGTCCTCTTCATTTCTAATTTCCTTATATACTACTGCATCATCGGCAAAAAGACGGAGCTTGCTATTTTTTACTACTGTATTCAAGTCATTTACGTTGAGAAAAAATAAAATTGGGCCTATCACGCAACCCTGCGGAACACCCGATGAAACTTTTACTTCGCCTGAGCTGAGACCATCTAATACCACCCTTTGAACGCGTCTACTATATTACTGTCTATCCCGTATGATGCCAACTTCGCGAGTAACTTACAGTGGGGAACCTTGTCAAAAGCTTTTCTAAAGTCAAGAAACGCTGCGTCTACCTGTACGTTACCTTCTCCGGAAACTAAAATATCCTAAACAAAAAGACCTAATTGAGTTTCGCAAGACCGTCCCTTTCTGAACCCATGCTGGTTTTTTATCAATAAATCCTGGCTGTCGAGGTGTCCCATTATTGATGTAACTATTATATGCTCTATAATTTTACACGATAGTGACGTTAATAATACTGGTATATAATTACATGGCTGTTCCCTATCTCCGCTTTTATAAATTGGGGTCACTTTTGCTATCTTCCAGTCTTTGGGAACCGCGTGTTCTTCGAGGGATTTGTTAAATATTACTTTAAGATACGAAGCCATTTCGAGAGCTAATTCTTTATACACACGAGCTGGAATTTCATCGAAACCAAATATGACCAAAATAAACGAACATTTAAGAATCAAGGTTGTGTGGCATGGGGGTGATTCCACACTGAGCATGTCAATAACCGTCAAATTCTCTGTTATGCCTTTATAATTTAATTTACTAATTGCACGTTTATGTTAAGCAACGTTCGTGGAAGGGATTGCAATACTGTTTTCTAGCCATCATTCCTATCATCGCGGGATTCATGCATCACGGGTACCATCTCTCGGGAAATCAGTCCCGCTGGCATGCGAAAATTAAATAAAAAGAACTACAACAACGTGGAAAACTGGAAGAAATGAAATATAATGAGCATGAACACATCGCAACGTTTAACGTTACCCTGGAAATTGTTTGCGGCATGGATTACTTGCCTCTTCGGTCCCTTATTGAGCGTGGAAGTAATTACTTTTTCTAAATCTACATCTACGTCATACCCCGCAAGCCACCCACAGGGTGTGTGGCAGGGGGTGCTTCCACACCAGGCATGCATGAACTATACGGCAGAACACCGAAACTACATTGAAACCAGCGGACCACACATGCAACGCGCCAATTAAAAATCTACTAACCAAGAAACATTCTATCGTCAATCGTTCCTACATGCAAGGGATACAAAGACTACTGCTACAGATTCAAAATATCATGCATGAATAAGAACATCAATATTTACATCATGTATAAGCAAGAACGTAGAAAATATAAAGACAAAGATCTACAGTCTAGCTAATGTCACTATTCGCACTATTCATGACGACGATCACAGCTGTTATGGTCCCGAATTGTACGCGGAAAAATGACATTTTGTACCTATCGGTATTACAATCTATCTCTCTAATTTTATTGGCGCGATCTAATCTTCCGTAGTACGAGGGGGTTAATAGTATGTTTTTTCGTCGTCAGAGAAATGTTTTTCCTGAAAATTTGTTAAGAGGTTAAGCCTATAATTTAATCTACGCTGTGTTAGCGATTCCCATCCCAATTCTTCTTCCTTTTTATACCTATCCGTCCTGAAATTCTCTTATTTCTCTAATTTTCGACGTGCGGTCTAACTTACTATAGTTGCACGGGGTTTCTTAATACGTACTTTACGTCTTCGGATGAGTAACTCCCCCCAAATATATTCACTGTCGTTGTGGCCTTGATTCACATCCCATTTCGCACTAGCAAATATCTTAGCGTCTTACTGGTGTCTCATGAAATTCGTCCATTGTTTTTCTGTACTTCATTTATTTTCTTGTTTGTCATCTCATGGGTGTTTGGATGCGGAAAAATTTTCCCGAAGGCATGATATTTATCCCACATGCCGTGATGGGATATTAGGTGTATATATTACCTACTGTTAATCAACGGTTTCATCTCGCTGATTGGTTGGAAACAGAAGCATCATCCTATCTGTTCGCAATCCTCCTTATGGAACCAATTTTTACTTTTCGAATTGGGTAATCGATCTATCGATGCGAATCGAATCGAAATATCTATGAAAGCGTTTGAGGCGTTACTTATGGAAATATTCTATATCCTAGATGTTTCGAAGGAAAGAATTCAGTAGTGATTTCCACCCTCTTTTTTATAAAAATCGACCTTAGGTTCGATACGTTATGTTTTTATCATGGTATATCTACGTCTATGACGTTTTATCAATGATACTCTACTCTATACTCTACGTCATACCCTGCAAGCCACCCAAAGGGTGTGTGGCAGGGGGTGCTTTCGCACCAGGCATGCATGAATGATATGGTAGAACACCGACATTACGTTAAAACCCGCGTACCACACTTGCAAAGCGCCAATTAAAAATCTAATACCCAAGAAACATTCTATCTCCAATCGTTCTAACATGCAAGGGATACAAAGACTACTATTACAGATTCAAAATATCATGCATAAATAAGAACCAATATTTACATCATGCATAAATAAGAGAGCAGAGAATATAATGAGAAAGATTTACTGCCTGCAGTACACATGATGATGTATACTTCAGGATGATAATGATACATCAAAATACTATCAGTCTTGATAATGGCACATCGTATCGCGACATGGTCGGTTTTTATTAAAAAGGGTGTAGAAATTCAACAGAATTCTTTTAATTGCACCATCATCAAAATTATATTTATCTTCGAATTTTTCGCGAAAATCGATTATAATAGTTTCGATTGTCGGAAAGAAAATATATATTTTTCCAATCGAGTATCGATTTTTTCGGGTGATAAAATTGGGGCGTGCTTCCGTTCGGTGGCATTCGAGGCAACCGTCCCAAGGCTGTGTTTTTTTTTGTGAACGGCGGTTTTTTCTCCTTTGTTTACATATCTCACCAATCCCGCTCCTTGCGCGACCTCTCATCACGGTGACTCACCCTGCCTCACCTGACTCAGGAGGAAAGGATTTAAAAAGGGGGGGGGGCATTCAAGGTCACTGCCACTCCCCCCCCTCCCTCTCTCCTCCTCCTCCTCAGACCGCAGCCATTCCCCCTTTCCTCAGTACCCCACACTCCGCCCTGACGCAGCTCCTGTTACACTCCCCCCCAATGGATAGGACTTCCTTTTGAGACCTATAGCACGTTGTTTGCGTCTAGATTAAGCGTAGACCCGAACACTATCTCGGCAAGCCTTGAGCTGCTTTTAAATCACCGTATTTCTCCGCACAGTCGTTGCATATAAATTCTGTTCGTCGCGACACTTGATGTAAAAGGAAAAATTTGTCTAATTTTGCACTCCTCCTGCCATTCTTAAATTCAGAGTAGGGGAGACCGGGGCAGAATGTGTTAACTTTTCATTTCTGGCCGGAAAAAGTACGGTAAACGCTTAAACAGGAAGAAAATAGTGTTCATTTGTAGTCTTAAATTTTAATGCATTGTATGTAATGTAGGCCTACCATTCATGAGATCCTAGCTTTTCAATGAAGGCAGTTAAGTACGTAATAAATGACATAAGTATAACTAATACCAGCGCAATATTATTTTTTTATTTCCCCTCATAATGGTCGCATCCTACATCTACATCTACATAATACCCTGCGAGCCACCACGAGGGTGTGTGGCAGGGGGTGAAGATCACCAAACATGCACTATTGCCATGCAAGTAGGATATATAAGGTAGACATGCTAAAAAATAGGGTCAATGTTTATTAGTTACTACAGTAGATTATTAGTTATTACAATTAATTGCAGTAGTTATTACAATAAAATATTAGTTACTACAATATAGTACAGGTTAAATCTACATAATAAGGAAGGGATTAATGGGTGTTATTACATGCATCATGCACCACAGACTTCTCTAACTATATGGTGTGTGGCATGGGGTGAAGATCACCAAACATGCACTATTGCCATGCAAGAAGGATATTTAAGGGAGATATGCTAGATAATAGGGTCACATGGAGCTAGGTGGTTAGTATCTACATAATAAGGAAGGGATTATTGGTTGTTATTACATGCATCATGCACTACAGACTACTCTAACTATATTTCACCTACCTATCCCTTTGCTACGCTGCCTATTGTTCTCTCTTATAGTACGCGGGAAAAATGACATTTTAAATCCATCGGTACGACAATCTACCTCTATAATCTTTTTAATATGATCAAACCTAGCATAATACGCAGGGGTTCTCAATATATATATCTAACGTCATCTGTGGACAAAACCAAAATCTTAGTTCTTTTAATAAATCCTAATTTACGATTTGCCTGTCCGATAATAATGATGTTAAGATATTTAGCACAAGTGCAAAAATCTCTTAAAATCTCAAAAATCTCTTTTCCTAGCCAGGGTCAAAGTATCCTAAAACTGATCCATCGCAACTATCATGGTCCATTTACTTTTATTGTTGTTTACTCTTACTGCATTTTTGATTCCATCGCATTCACATTCCCGATTTCCCAGAAGGCGTTTTACGTAATCAACTCCCGCGGTCATGTCACGGGACTGTACCTGTTAGATTTCTCTATTTTTTTTCCAATTCCGCCTCTCTTGCCTCTGCCACGCTGTCCGCCGCATCATCCCGGATGCCTTTTTCCTCCTCGGCAACCGCCGCTGTCACGTTTATTTTTGCATAGCCAGCCGTAATTGACGTGTGCCCGCTGTGGCGGGAATGAGTGGATTTGTCGTGCTAAGTAGATGCGTTAGGAAGAAGCCGCCCTTGGGTGCTCCGTGCATGACGGGGCGGCAGCCTTGGGACTCGTTGGCATATCCAATTCGCCGAAATGCGCGGTTTTCTTAGCAGACTAGGCACTGGATTATCGTTTATTTCGTGGGCGCAGAGCTTAATGGCCGAGTCTTATAATTCTCAAGGTCGATTTTGTTAAGAGAGGGTACTTAATGCATTAAATCACAGTTCCTTTTCGCATGGAGGGGGGTTATAAGTTCATTGATGCACAGAGTTCCTTTCTCAGTACCTTTTTTCTCATGCATATATGGTGACCTAACTCCTCCTGCCTAACGCCCATGTGGCGGTGTTTACATCGACATACATATTACCCTACGGGCCATCTCAAGGGTGTGTGGAGGGTGGGTGAATTATCGCCGACATACACTAACGTAATGTACCATGATAAAGTTGACGAATCTAATTCTAATTTTGCATTTTCAATATTCTACAAAAGCTTGTCAAACACGTTATTACAGGCGTTTTACTTCTACATTACGTATTACCCAGCAAGCCACCTAAGGGGTGTTTGGCAGGGGTGAGTTACGTAGAACATGCACTATAATGTACGTGTAACTTTCCCCAACATGCTCTACACTATAGGTATGCTACAAATGGTTCAGAAACACTTTGTATTAATTTATTTCGCAAGGGCATTAATGAAATATCGTACCAGACTCATGCAGGAATAATGCGAGACGTTATTTTAGTACAGCGATGCAAATTCCTACGTAACATTAGGGCTATGTTGTTTAACATCTACATCTACGTGATACCCTGCGAGCCACTACGAGGGTGTGTGGCCGGGGGTGAAGATCAACAAACGTGCACTATTGACATGCAACTAGGATATTTAATGAAGGCATGCTAGGTAATAGGGTCACATGGTTAGTATCTACATAATAAGAAAGGGTTTATTGGTTGTTATTACATGCGTCGTTCACTACAGGCTACTCTAACTATATTTCACCTACCTATCCCTTTGCTACGCTGTCTATTGTTTTCTCTGTGTACACTTCTCAGTTTGGTATTATGCATGGTAGCACGTTCGTCTACGCAGAACTCTCCTAGTTTCTGGTAAGACCGCGCATTGTTGCCGTGACTGCTTTTGGTCTCCGCCTAGTGGCCGGGGTAATGTGCGAAGTTCTGATTTGAACTGGTATGGGTTCTGCTTGCCTGGTGTGGAATCACCCCTTGCCGCACCTTAGCGGTGGCTCGTACGTTGTTACATAGATGTAGTTTGTGAGGTCTTATGATTTGGCTGTGAACTTCATGGCGTATTTAGTAGATGGTCAGTTCCCACCCTCTCTTCGTTTACTATCCTTCTAATTTCTTGACGTTCACGCCGATGCACTACAGCCGACAAATCCCGAACGGTGTTAATGTATTCTGTTCCTGATGGGATACGCCTAATTGGTGATAATACTACTTTAGTGCTCGCGTTTCGACTCTCAGCTTTGTAATTATCCTGGATATATTTCCCGGTAATTGGCCCGTGGTAATCAGGTTTTGATATAACCACACGAAGGCCAGCGGTGAATGACCTGTAATGCGTGTTTTTTTTCTGTGCGTACATCGTCATCTTCACCTCACGAAAGAGGATGGCTGGTAAAAGCACTGCTACTTTGGCTGTAATTAACGCGTCCTGGGTCATCGAGTCGTTAACAGGCCTGTTTCGATTTTTATGAGTAAGAACTTAATCGCGCGAGTAATAAAGTTTTCATGACGAGGCGATATTTTAATATCGGTGTTAACCAATCGGAGGTACGCAACGGCGGGAGAAGTTTCAAATCGGGCAATTACGACAAATGGCCGGTGTGCGAGAGCGAGTGGTAAGATAATTCTAATTCCGGTACGTTTTCCTGTGACGCAGGGGGAGGAAATTTATTTATCTATTTGAAAAAGTACCGAAAACTGCTCGAAGGCTTATTACATTGGATGACTAACAATCAAATAAATTAGAAGCATTAACGTATTATAAAAAGAATCACAGAAAATGGAAAACATACAGAAGAACGTGGACGGGGACTTGGCTATGAGTAGATAGGGTAGATGGGGCTAATTTGCTCACATGGTTAGAAAGGAAGGATTTGAAAGCGAAGGGTTGTGAGAAGAGGCCAAGAAAGGGTGAATGCGAAGCCAGGGAGTTGAAAATTATTGAAATGCGGTAGAATTGGAAACAATGGAATATCGGCAGACGAAATTTGGGGACTTCAATAAGAGAACTATTGCATGCGGTGCGAGGAGGAACATGAATTGGAAAGAGAGGAAGAAGGTTATTGGTGCGGAGAATATCGTTGTTTGAAAATAATTTGAGAGAGTATTATTGTTTGAGAATCTGAATCAATTCGGTCTTTTTGGCTTCAGAGTGCATCCATCAAGCCGGAAGAGTGTGCTGGGATGAAAATGGACCAGTGAAAGGGCTCCCTTATTTTTATTATTAACTGGTGGAATCTCCCGATATTGGCGAAGTAGCGTAAATACCTCGTCGGTATCCATTTTCTACATCTACATCTACATCTACGTCATACCCTGCAAGCCACCCAAAGGGTGTGTGGCAGGGGGTGCTTTCGTACCAGGCATGCATGAATGATATGGTAGAACACCGACATTACACTAAAACCCGCGTACCACACATGCAAAGCGCCAATTACAAATCTAATACCCAAGAAACATTCTATCTCCAATCGTTCTAACATGCAAGGGATACAAAGACCACTACTACAGATTCAAAATATCATGCATAAATAAGAACATCATTATTTACATCATGCATAAATAAGAAAGAGGAGAATATAATGAGAAAGATTAACTGCCTGCCTATTGTCAATACTCGAACTATTCATGACGACGATCACAGCTGTTATGGTCCCGAATGGTACGCGGAAAAAATGACATTTTATACCTATCGGTTCTACAATCTAGCTCTCTAATTTTATTGGCGCGATCTAATCTGCCGTAGTACGAAGGGGTTAATAGTATGTTTTTTACGTCGTCAGTAAAATGATTTTCCTGAAATTTATTTAGGAGGTTAAGCCTATAATTAAATCTACGCTGTGATAGCGATTCCCATCCTAATTCTTCTAACAGTCCAGACACACTAGCCAACTTATCGTAGCATCGTTTCACAAACCTAGCTCCTCTTCGCTGGACGCGATCTAACTCTGATATCAACCCCGTTTCGTATGGATCCCATACACTAACAGCATATTCCAGATGAGGCCTAACGATTGAAAAATAACAACGTTCTTTCACTTTCTCATCACATTTTCCGAGTACTCTCTTGATAAAGCCTAGCTTCCTATATGCATGACCGCATATTTCCCTAATATGTTTTCCCCAAGATAGGTCGTGACTAATTGTGACTCCTAAGTACTTAACAGACTCGGCGTGAATAATTTCCGTATTTTTAATTCTGTAAGCCCTACCTGGCCTATTTTTCTTTTTCCAGAAGCTGACTGCTACGCACTTTTTTATGTTTAGTTCCATCTGCCACTTTTCGCACCAAGCATGAATAGCAAGTAGGTCGATTGTTAACGAGTCGCTATCTTCGGAATTGTTAATATCCCTATACACAACCGCGTCGTCTGCGAAGAGTCTAAGCTTACTTTTAACGACGTTACTAATATCATTAATGTACAAGAGAAATAAAAGTGGACCAATTACACTTCCCTGAGGAACACCCGATGTAACGCTAACTGTGTTTGACATGATACCGTCTATGACAACCCTTTGTTCCCGCCCATGTAAGAATTGATTAATCCAACTAATAATGTTTTTATCTATTCCATATGCTTCTAGTTTTGAGAGCAACTTAACATGAGGTACCTTATCAAAAGCTTCCCTAAAATCGAGGAATATCGCGTCAACTTGGACATTATTTTCACCCGAGAGCAAGATGTCATGAACGAAGAGGGCCAATTGGGTTTCGCAAGATCTACCCTTTCGAAATCCGTGTTGGTTATTTATTAACAATTCCTCCCTATCTAAATGACTCATAATGGAGCTTACGATTATGTGTTCAAATACCTTACAGGAAATGGATGTGAGAGAAATAGGCCTATAGTTACTAGGGTCTTCCCTGTCGCCGCTTTTGAATATAGGTGTGATATTTGCTACTCTCCAGTCCTTAGGCACTACATGATCTACTAAAGATTTGGTAAATATTAATTCTAAGTAAGTCTACGCTCTGAAGCGGAAGTTTTTTTTAGTTATATAGCCATAGTAGGTACGCGGTTTTGATGAATCATCAATCGAGTGGAAATAGCGGGTCTCCATATTGTATTTATCGATTTCCTTCGGTGAGATCATTTCTAGTTTACGACCACTTGCGTTCTCATCTCTTGGACTTTTGGTAATTTCTACAATCTCCACATTCAATTATTTTTTAGAGATCGCTCCCGCTATATTTTTTCTAAATTGTGCGAAGTAGGTCTCGTTTAACGTAACTCTATCGGACAAAAATTCCCGGTTAGGTAAATCTTTTGGCAGTCCTCACTCTAAAATCCAAAATCCTGTCACATCGCGTCTCTTTTCCTCCTATAGGTGGCTCGCCATTTGATTCCCCGTATAATCTTCATACCGACTTCCTCTTCTTATTTCGTCCAGGATTCCTGTCCTCTTCCTTCCTCTTCCTCGCTTCCCTAGTGTTCTCCCCTCTATTTCCTTCTGCAGCATTCCCTCACCTTTCAATACGTCCTCCATCCATCTCTTCTGCCTCCTCCTAACCTACGCTACTGTCTTCCTCTCCTCTCCAACCATATCCAGCACCTCCTCGTTCGTACTTATCGCCACCCAGCTCACCTTTTCCACCCTACTCCAAACCCACGTCTCAAACGCCTCCAATTTACGAGCATTTTCTCTTGATAATTACCAAGTGTCCCACCAATGGAGTGCCCTTTTTTTATTCATTTATCCCTGGTAGTTTCACGTGTTGACGAAAATATCAATCCAGTGGAAATAGCGGTTCTCCATGTTGTATTTAACGATCTCCTTCGGTGAAATCGTTTCGAGTTAATACTTGAGTTTTCCCCTGTCTTTACTTCAAGTCTATCCCCTGACCGCACACCCCTTTATCTATTACCTTCTCTTTTTGAATCTCCTATATTTAATCTTAGCTCTCCTTCCTTCTCCAAGCCCCCGCATCAAACACCACAGGTCTACCTACTTGTTTTCGTCGTTATGACCAAGTTTCCGACTCTTAGAGCGCCAAGCTTCATATCAGTTTTACCTCAAGTTTTTTTTTTCTACTCGCTCCGAACTCAGTGCTGTTTTACTATTGTAAAATAGATGTTTAACCTTGGAGAACTTTCCTATGAATCTACTTACTTGTTTTCCTCGTTCGGACCAAGTTTCCGACTCATACAGCGCCAAGCGCCATATCAGTTTTACCTCAAGTTTTTTTTCTACTCACACCGTATTCTGTGCTGTCTTACTATTGTAAAATAGATGTTTAATCTTGGAGAATTTTTCTATGAATCTACTTACTTGTTTTCCCCTATCGGACCAAGTTTCCGACTCTTACAGCGCCAAGCTCCATATCAGTTTTACCTCAAGTTTTTTTTTCTTCTCGCTCCGTATTCTGTGCTGTCTTACTATTGTAAAATATATGTTTAATCTTGGAGAACTTTCCTATGAATCTACTTGTTTTCCTCGTTCGGACCAAGTTTCCGACTCTTACAGCGCCAAGCTCCATATCAGTTTTACCTCAATTTTTTTTCTTCTCGCTCCGTATTCTGTGCTGTCTTACTATTGTAAAATAGATGTTTAACCTTGGAGAACTTTCCTATGAATCTACTCACTTGTTTTCCTCGTTCGGACCAAGTTTCCGACTCTTACAGCGCCAAGCTCCATATCAGTTTTACCTCGTCTTTTTTTTCTACTCCCTCCGTATTCTGTGCTGTCTTAATATTGTAAAATAGATGTTTAATCTTGGAGAACTTTCCTATGAATCGGAGCTGCATCTTCTTGTAGGGTGGACCGCTATTTCTTTTGGGCCAGTCTTTGTCGTTCCGAATCTGCCGATTTCCTCGGGGCGTGAGGAGCGACGTGGGGAATAAGCCCCCCCCCCCTATATATCCTTCCCAACTCCGCCCACTGTATCCTCCAGCACCTCCTCCTCCTCCTCTCTATCCCCCTCCTTCACAGCCCCTCACTCGTGCCCCCACAAACACCCACCGCTCTCCCCGGCACCCGCCTCTGCCCTCTCTCCCGTCCGCCACCTCCACAGCCCTGCTCCGCTCGCTCGGCCGCCGCTTGGTTCGATATCCGCATTCGTGATCCTCGCCCGCCGTCGCGGGAATGACATCATTTGCCGTCATCACGGCGGCGCGGCTCGTCGCGCGCGGCACCCTAACCCCGCACTCGCCGCTTTCCCCATCTTCTTTCACCCCCCCCCGCTCCCTCTTCTCGGGGGAGTCGGCCTCGGCAGCGGGTCACGGTCTCCTTTCGCCCCTCTTCCCCCCCCCCCCGCCCCCCTTGCCCCCGCGGTAACACGGTCCTGTGTGCGGCACGCGTATGCTAAACGTTTGAACTTGCCGTCTTCCACGTGCTGATGCTCAAGAATCTTCCGAGGAGATAAAATGATTTCTCCTCTACGGTATACGAATGGGCGGATGATGTAAGATTGTGGGTTGGATACTCCCAGGAATGGACTTTTATGAAAGAAGTCTGCTTCGTTGGCATAGCCGTGTCGAGAGAATCGAATGACGAGATATGTATGTGATAGTGAAGTGAATGGTGTAATAGGGAGATGTGGACCGCATAAATTATTGGTGATTGTAACTGAAGTACTCGAAAAAAAGGTGAATATCAGGAGCCTTCGGAACGGGATAGCGTCTACGAAGGAATGCATGTGTTTGGGAGAAGCTAAATAGGCTTGAAAGGATATAACTTTAATGAGAAAGTTATTAAAACGGAGACAGTTTTATAGGGCTTACGGCAAAAACTATATTATTTGACTTGGCCCACAACGAAAATGAATGGCGTAAGAGGTATGAATCTATGCGAGGGAAAGTGACAGAATGGTGGTGTGTTAAAGTACATTTTTTTCTTCAAGTTTCGTTGATAAAATAAAACAATTGCACATCAAGGTGCTGTAGTATAGACATTTGGGACGAAATGCATTTGAAATGCGATTCACGGCTTGAACTTAGGAATCCACTTTCGTCTATGGCGTTGCGATTGCCATACATCAGTACCCACGCCCTCAAGAAAACCCTTACAGCGTAGGTTAAGCGCGTAGGCAAGTTCAGTCAGTCAATCGATGACTACACTGTGGGTTTAAAATGCCTGTATTCGTAAGTTTGGGCTTATGTTAAGCTCACAGCATTATTTTTCGCTCTTTAAATTTAAAATCTGTCGTTTTCCTTGTTTTTACTTTTGAAAGTTAACATTTTTTTAAGGCTATTTCAGAAACTGATTTTAATTCCGGATCATTTACAACCCTTGACAGGAAAGAATAGAATAAGTGTTCCCTTAACCATTAGTAAAAAAAATCATAATTTTTTTTTATTTTCACTATCCTCTCAGGCTTAACTTTGTGGAAGGTCATTTTATCGTAAATGAAAAATGAAAAACTTTGTAATATTCCACCAATTTATTTTACGGTACAACTAGTTTCGTACAACGTAGTACGGTACATCTTCAGGTACAAAGAGTCAAAGCACAAAATATGGTCCTTATATCCCATCTAGGTTAGGTGTTTCGGTGGGGGAGGAAGAAGGTAGGGGACACCCCCCTTCCGCTACCTTAGTCACCAACAACCCTTCAAAACTCCCTGCCAACGGTCAGCCACCCCCCGCCCCTCTCCAACCCCCACCACCCGCTCACAACGCCACATTACAGCCTTGAGGTTTATCCCCCTCCCCCCTTCCACCTACCTTATTCTTCCCCCACCGAAACACCTAACCCAGATGGTATATAAGGACCATATTTTGTGCCTTGACTCTTTGAGCCTGAAGATGTCGCCGCTGCGACGAAACTAGTTGTGCCGTAAAATAAATTGGTGGAATATTACAAAGTTTTTCATTTTTCATTTACGATTTCCTTAATTTTTAATGCGGGTCGGCGGAATATTACATTGAAGTTACGACGAGGTCAAAACGTATTGGTTCGTTAATACGAATGTACAGTGGGTGTATGGAAGATCGTACCGTGGTGCTATTTAAGTGAATACTTTCTTTGAAATTTTCATTTTGTACTCGTGCTAAATTTCAGTAAATGTCTACATGCTTCCAGATCGAAATTTAACGATATGGGCGGCCCCCGTGGGCGCCACCGAACGACCGGCTCGGGCGCCTACCCATCATGGCGCCTATCCTCCTCGGCGCCGACCACGTAGTCAATAACTTTTCGATTTTCATTCAGATTGTTATCTTGATCGACCTCCAACAAACAACTTTCCTAGGGAAGAGCTTACGTCCTAGGTTTTAGTCGGTGTAATACGATGGAGTCACCCAAGCAGAATTATCGAAAGGACGCCAATCGGCCGTGAGATTGTGAGAAGTTTCTTTAGAGCGTCGAAATGCCCAGTATCGGATTTTTTTAGGTTGTACACCCGTGTTTCAACTATTCAAGAATGAAATTAGTCTTTTTTATTCGCCATTCCCTGGTGTGGCACAACTTTAGGTCTTCGTTAAAGGTCATCCTTTGCGCGCTACGTTTTCATTCAACGTGTTGTTGAATCCTAATAAATGGAACAGTGTTTCTAAGTTTTATCATGTATACTTGCGAATAATTCATTTTTTTTTAAATTGAAAAACCTTTTACGTCTCTCCTTGGTCCGTCGCTGGTTAAGATAATCATTCGAAGCTCAATGTTATGCTTAGCTAACAATACCTCTACCCCTCCTATGTTGATACTGCCTATGTACAGAGAACAGTAGTGAAATCGAGAAATCTTATGATTCCAACTTGGCCTTGTCTCCGCGGGCGGGTCTTGAGGGCGGGCTGGCCTTATCAAATGAAACATCATCTACGAAATCGAAGTATCACAAGTAGGTGTCTTAAAGTATCATAAGTATGTGTCTCAAAAGTGTGAGTTATATTGAGAGGGTGCTTGCTATAGTTGCCAATGCTAAATGCTGTAAAGTGGGCGAGGCCTGTAAGCCATCTATGTTAGCCCCGATTTTCCTTTAGCGCTTACAGGCCGACGCACCAATTTTGCAATTTTACGATGTTTTCCATCGATAACTTACTAGAAATCAGCACGCTTGTTCTCCTTCGGCATGCATTCTCCTTACGTATATTTTTTTGATCGATTCAAATTAATATTAGTCAACATTTCCGATGAAAAATAAGGTGATGTCGAGTAGAATCCTTTGCACAAAGTATCCAGTGTATGTTTCCAGAGTTAAACTTCGAACAGAAACTTAAATTTCGTAAATATTCCACATCTACATATTACCATGCGAGCCGCCGCATGGGCGTGTGGCAGGGGGTGTTAGGTCACCAGCCGTGTAAAGAGGTTTCGGGAGGTGAAATGGTGACGTGTGTTATGGGAGTGTATTTGCAGGAGCTCAGTTTTTATATTGTGGTCGCTCATTGTGCGTGGAAAGAACGAGTTTTTGTACCTATCCGTACGGTAATGTATCTCTCTTATTTTATCGCTTCTATCAGACCTAGAGATGTAGTGAGGCGTCATGATTATACTCTCTGTGTCGCTCTGAAACACCAGTTCTAAATTTCTCTAGCAGCTTAAGCCTAGCGTGTAGTCTCCGAGTCTCTAGGGGCTCCCAATTTAATTCTTACTTTGCATGCGCTAATTCGTCCACTTCGTCTTGCTGTCCAGACGATCGTAAGGAAAGAGCCGGAATTACCAACATGGTTGTCATTTAGGTTGCCAGGCTAGAGTCTGATCACGTAATACCCCCTCCTACCTCAAAGATGTGTACCTAAATTACGATGAATTACTTATAGTATGTCGGTAAACCAATGGGAAATGGCCAATAATGATATATCACTATGGATCAGTTCCATCTCCATCGTCTTTAAATCTGTGTTATGCCATAGAATGATAAGTGATTGAGCGCCACGGTACGTTTTCCTGCTGCAGTCCTCCGTCCTGTCGCGAAAGTTATCCATCATCGTCTCGGGGGAAAAAAACCGTGAAACGGGCAAAGAGTCATCGCTTCATTGTCCCACCATGTATTTTCGTTGACGGCCCGACTTCATCAAGGGCTATATTTTTTTCGCTGCGAAACCTCGTGATTAATGCTCGGTTTCCATGATGCTGCTCAATTTTTTTTGCAACGACTGCCCGCGAGTGTCTTTTGGCCGAGGATCCTAATTACTTTTCCTCGAGGAACATTTTCGACCATAAGGGATTGAAGAAACGTATGCGCGTTGAATTCTGGGATTTCAATTCATTCTTGCCCGCGGCTGTACCTTTTCCTGTTAAAAACTACAGTTTCGGGCGCTAACATAGAAGTGCTTGACAAAATAATTTGTTTTTCAAAAATCGTCGAGTAAACATAAAAACTACGCGCTGTGAATTTTTTGACGATATCTATG
Source organism: Ceriagrion tenellum (assembly GCA_963169105.1). Taxonomy (NCBI): domain Eukaryota; kingdom Metazoa; phylum Arthropoda; class Insecta; order Odonata; family Coenagrionidae; genus Ceriagrion; species Ceriagrion tenellum. Next base: position 131,066,130 of record OY720633.1, read on the forward strand.
ATTTTGAAATTCCTCAGTTTTTAGAATAATGTCTCTCTGGAATGCATACACGTACTCTCCCATGAGAAAGGGCTGGTACTTTTCGTCAAAAATCTCGGAAAGAAGTTCGGAAAGGGGCTGATATTCTGGTGTTCTTGGAAGGGTGAGACATTCTTCTTCAGCATGAGACCAAATTTATTGATTTATGGGTGAAATGATATTTCGCTCAGGCTACCTGAAGCTCACGTCTACTAACCGATGTAAATTACGAACCCGATCTTTCTATTGACGTGGTGCGAACGAAAATGTTAACGTCACTGTGCGGTTAACGCTAAGAAGGCATGATGAAACTAGGCTCTAGAGACATGCCTATTACAAAGCCGACATGGCCGTGTCTTTTGAATCTAATAAATGTATGTCATACATCACGCGTTTATCTATTGTATTGAAGTGCTTCTCTGTTTTATGATATCATTGGATTTGCCTCAAAGTTATTTCAACCCCAACGCTTGGATCCCGATGATGTAAAGTTTACACTCTGTGATGTAGGTGTATTTTACTATTTTTTAAAATCATCAATCGGTGGCGGCGGGGCAAAGTCCTCGCCTGCTAACCAGAGGGTCGCGGGTTCCAGTCCCGCCTGAGTAGAATATTATCTGCCCAAGAAATGGGTGTTTGTGTTTCTTCTGGTGTTACACTTATTCCCCTGGTATAAATTGGCCGTAGGTGCTGTATTCTGGGTAGTTGAGATAAATAAAATTGTATTCTGGGTAGTTGAGATAAATGAAATAAAAATATAAAATGTGAACTCAAAAATTGTAGTCCTAAATTTACGTTGTGATACGCGGTTAATCTGCCCGAATTGTTTGATGTCATTACCACAGAATAATTTCTGTGTCTCTGCGCTCGGTTCCCCTCATTGGAATGAGAGTAAGATAATGAGAACTGGCTGCTTCATGTGTTTCCCAGTTGCATTGTAGCTGCGGCGTCCGCGTTGGTGCGGTCGGTTAAGTGCAGTCCGCAAATTAAAAAAAAGGGCCGCAGTTTCGATCACGCCCAAGGTCGCGTGTTCGTCTCGTTTACCTTTGCCGTGTGTGAGTGCCTTTGGAGGGCTCACTTGCTCACTGCCTGAACTCTCTCGAAATGTGAGGAAAGACACCAAGAGCGAGTCACCGCGGAAAGAACAAATAGGTTACCCAACATGACTAAAAAGAGAGAACTCTTAGTATTTTCCACACTTAACACTTTAATTCCCGACCCAGGTTTCGACTGCCTTGCAATCATTTTCAAGGTACATTATACATGGTATGCGAGTTAATATATAGATCTGAGGAGAAAACACATTCATTTAGGAGATTCTCTCTTATGTTCTCAGCAGCACTGAATATGTTTTTCCCTCCCACTCTCCCCTATTATCCATACCTTTCCCCCCACCACCTCCCACTGACCGTGACGCACGTCTCTGACGTCAACCAACCACTTCTTCCCCCACCCCACCTCCCCAGATCTATGTATTAACTCGCATACCATGTATAATGTACCTTGAAAATGATTGCAAGGCAGTCTAAACCTGGGTCGGGAATTAAAGTTTTAAGTGTGGAAAATACGAAGAGTTCTCTCTATTTAGTCATGTCGGTAGAGTCATTCCACAAAGTTACGCCTTCAAAAATTAAGTTTATAGGTTACCCAAGGCGAAACTCAATGCGTACTCCAGTGATACCAACAGTCCGGTTATTTCCGGAGTATTGTGCTCTTCGCCATATTTTTTTGTATCCTGGTATCCATATTTTTACTGTTATATGAACGTTTCTACGTATTCATAAGATATAGCCTTGTGTGCCAATAATTTACCAATGTACTAACCACTAGCGTTCTGAGATAGGTGTGGGGAATTTTGAAAGGATAGTTTAATATATTTTATGCGGCTTCGATTGAAAACATTTTGGTTTTTGCCGCCGAAAAATACTGCACCATCACTTTGAACTCTGAACACTTGAAAACCGTGTAGCGAACGTGCATGTTGATTTTAAGAAGCCAACTACGTTTGTCGTAGAAAATCTTTGTTTCGGTAAAATTGTGCCGGATTTCTTCCTACGGCCCTGAAGTTCGTACATTATCTGTGCACAATCCGTGTGGAAGGGTGTTGAACCACTGATTTTGTTCATTGCTAGAAAGGTTGTTTAGCTATTTGTGGGTCAGGGAGAAACTTAAAAGCTTTCAAAAGCAGTGGATAAGGGTGAATAACGGTTTCATTTGAGAATTCTTCCAGGTGATTGGTATGTTTTTGGACAATACTTATTATAACATCCTAATTTCTGGCATATCGTTCCGTTTTCCCTCGCATAGGTGATGCATAACGGTTACCTGAATAAAAGAAATTACTAGTGAGCACTACAGATTGTTGGAAATTAGTCGACTTTAGTAGCAAGTACTACATCTTGCTTGAAATTTTGTCCATTTTTGTTCGGCCGCAGGGGCAGTGAGGGTCTTTCGGTTGTTGAGAGGTTGTTGAGATAGAGGGAAAGATATTGGTCAAGCGGGTAAGGGGAGGAGAGGGAAGAGGATTTTGTCGGAAGGAGAGATAGGCAGGACTTACGCTGAGATGAAGGAAGAAATAGGAACTGGAGATGCCATGATCTCACAAGAAAAGTTGTTGACTTTCCACAGAATTTTATTCGCGCCGACCAAGGCATAAGCTACGTAATTTTGAAGGTAAAAAAAATGACAGCTTATGTCGAAACCTTGGATCGGTGAGAATAAAACTCTGTGGAACGTGAACAACATCTTTTATTGTGAGATCATGGCATCTGTACTCCGTTTCCTCAAAATATCGCCTGATGCGATAAACTTGAGGAACTAGAGGGTATCGGGTTGGTGTGGTGGCTAGAGTACTGGCTATCCAAACGGGAGGCCAGGGTTCAAATCCCTGCAGAGGAGGATTTTTTCCGAGGAAACCCGATCCCGACGAGTGTCTTGTGGAGGGCACTTCAAGTGCAGTTCTCCGTCTGTCGGATGAGACGTTAAACCGTGGTCCTCTTGGCGCCTTTCGTTAAGAGCAGGCTAATGTAGACGCCGGGTCTCTATCCACCCTTCCTCCTTTACCCGTCCCCTATGACGCAAATGACGGTCGCCTCCCCAAAATCCAATCCAATCCTTAAGGAACTAAACGTTGACATAGCCCGGACAGTGTGGAAATTCGAGGTTTTTTTTTTTAAAATGAAGTTCGTTTAAACAAATCTTTAACCGATAGATTACTTTTGAATGAACAGCTCATTTTCGTCAGTAAATTTAGAAATCAAGTCGTTCCCCGCACCGCTCACCGTATCCGTGGACGCATTGGAAATCATTCTGGGTATCATCGATCTGCCTTGCTGTAGGTTTGTGCACGTATCTCTCTCTCTCTTTTTCCATCTTTTTTTTCAAATTCATTCCCTTTCTCGCCGTGTTTAATATGTGCGCTTCGCTTCCCTCGGTCCGATCCCGCCGGTTCTACCCGTCCGCTGTCGGCGCCGTTCTCTCTGCCGCTCTTCCCCCCCTTTCATCCTGTCGGGAGGATGCTCGCTCGGTCGGCTGCGGGCTGGCATCCTCTTTCCCTCCCCCATAACACTCGATTTCCGCGAGCTGACCCACTTCTCTCGCCAGCCACCGCCGCCGCATCCCTATCATCAGTCTTATTTGACAAAACTTCACCTCTTTCTCCCCCTACCCCCCTCTCTCGTGGAATTTTAAATATAGGCCTCGTCGCCCCAAAAGTGAGGAGATCTTTTTTTTTTTTTGGCTCACACCTTGACGATGATGGAGAAATTTTTTTTCTTATTTCTCGGTATCTCTGTTTGTCCGCCCCGGGAGTGTATCTTTTTATTTATTTACATCTGCATGCTGACCTGCAAGTTACCTCAAGGGTGTTTGGCAGGCATATCCATAACACATGCCTCAATTTTTTAGTAACGACGCATGGTATTTAAACTATTCGTACATCTGTTCTTACCTAAATAGCTCGCAATGCCTTCTCTATTTCGCTGTCTAGATCTACATCTATTTATTACACTGTTAAGCCAACACAATGGTGTTTGGCAGGGGGTGACTTATCACCAACATGCACTACAGTGTAGAACTTAACTTTCACCAACATGCGCCGCCTCACGGGCATTCTACAAAGGCTACAGAAACTACTAAATTAATCTCTAACGCAACTATGTAAACGTGACGCAAGAGTCATGCAGGGAACGTGCAAAACATGGTGTTAGCTCTCCTCGGCAGATTTAGAAACATGCTTTAGTGGGCACATCAATTAAACTGCTACAATACCTGTCAACTAACCTATTCTAAGTCTTAACGCAGCCATGATGGTCTCTTATTCATCGCAATTTCTGGTACATCGTTCTGCTTTCCGTTCTATACGTGATCCGCCATTAGATGCTTCTTGAAATCCTCATATCGTCTTCCTCTTCTTATTGTGTCCAGAATTTCTATCGTTTTCCTTCCTCATCCATGCCTCCGCCGTGTTCTGCCCTATATCGCCCTCCTCAACATTCCCTCTCTTTTCAAAACGTCCTCCATCCATCTCTCCTGCCTCCTCCGAACCTCCGAAACCAGCTTACTCTCCTCTCCAATCATATCCAGTATCTCGTCGTTATTTCTTCTTGATTAATGTTACCTTATTCATTAAATCTCCAAAAGCAACTAAGGCCCCATCATTGTGTTCACTTAACAGAATAAGTTAAAAATAGCATTGGAGTGCACCAAAGGTAATACCCACGTTGACAGAAATGCAGTCCATTTGTAAACATTTATAAACTCGTAAAATCTCTTTTGGGATTAGGAATCACGTGACCGACGTATCCACGATAGTGTAGTTTATAATATCATGGTGATAATGCTCTTTCAATGACTACTAACATTACTGGAAGTTCTTGAATTGTTTCCTAGTTTTTTGTTGTGATGCCATGAGGTTTGTTATCACTGAAGGCCAAGTGTTCCAAGATTTAAGGTATTTTGATCGAGGTAATTCGCAAGTAGTAAATTACACCGTATTTAGGTGATGATTTTTAATTTTAGAAGCTGTGGTGAGCATGAACTAAATATTGCATTATTTGTGGTGCAATAACATACTTTGATGTGACTAATATTCTAAACTAGATGACCCGAGCGAATATTTCGCACAGTATGCAGCTTATTCCTGTTTCTTCCTTCTTTCTTCCTGTTCTTCTACCTGTCGAACATTTCGCACAGTATGCAGCTTCTTCCTGTTTCTTCCTTCTTTCTTCCTGTTCTTTTACCTGTTTCTTCCCATGGACAATTATATGTTATTTATGTTTGTGTTAGAGATACATAACGTAAACTGTAAATAGTCACACTGATTGCATGTAGAATGTAAACAATCTAACTAAACGATGTGTTAATCGATGGCGCCACCTACAGTATTTTAAGCACGTAACCATTTCCAACATATTAGTTGATTATATTGTCAGCAGATGGCTTTGTATAATTTTTTTAACAACAAATTTCATTGTTAACAAATTTTATATTTTTCATCAATATCGGGGAACATAAGTTTTAAACCGAAGCTTGAATCATTAATTTTGATGAATAATTATGGTAGTTATGGGGTTGCGACAAAAAACACCTTTGAGAAATAATATATACAGATTCTGGAGGAACGACTACCCTTTCTCTCACGCAACCCGCACATCAGTACAGATACGTTTGCTGCCAAACCTCCTGGATCGAAATAATATATATAATTATCAATTTTTTAAACAAATACGTTAGTTATAAACTTAGTTTTATTTTTCGTCAAAAGCGGGGAACATAAGCTATAAAATGATATTTGAATCATTGATTTTGATGAATAAATATGGGAGTTATGGTCTATCCACAAAAAGACACCTTTGAGAAATAATATATACGGATAATCAAGTATAAATTTGTACATAAGTCTTGAATTTGACTCTTTGTTTCATGCGTAACGTTTACAACTCCTTCGCAACGGCAGGTTTTTTGCGAATCTAAAAAAACTTTATTGGGATGACCAGATGATTTTTTAAAAAATAATCGCGGAATCATGCAAACTACACACTATTAATTTTTTTACGAAATCTAGGTGTTACAATTTCCTTATTTTTAAAGTGAGGTCCCTCTGGAGAGCATAAACGTACCATTTCCCGTATAAAAGGGCTGGTATTTTTCTTCAAAATTCACGGAAAGATATTCGGTTAAGGGAATGATATTTGGGCATCTTCGGATGAGTGAGATGTTTTTATTTAAAACGAGAGACAACTCATTGATTTCTAAATGAAATTATATTTCACTCAAGCTTCCTTAAAAGGTGCTTTGCATTGTTGCTAAGTAAAGTTTCCCGCTCTCTCCAACGTACATTTCGTTAATGTTCGGGCGGCGAAGGGAGAGCTAAATCCTTGGCTTACGAGAGAATTTCTCTGTTCTATTAGCGGAGATACGCCGACGCGTCGCGTTGCAACATGAATTCATGCTCGCTAATTAGAGACATGTCAAATGCTCCGCTCCGCCAGACGGCTGCCTCCTTGATGCTTTTACTTTTTCACCAGCATTTCGAGTTCGTGGGATGCATTTGGCTCCAACTTCGCGCCAGAGAGATTGCCAACGTTTGAAGTTCTTTACGGGTCTCGCTGGAGCGTTTTCCGCGGGCGGCTGCACATGTTGACGGATTCAGACCCAAATAATCGCACGTCAACGTACGACTCGTAGGATCAAGTTGATGGCATATTATTCCAGCATCTGTTTCACCATTTGCGTTGGATTGTAAATTAAAATATCTTGCGTGATCCTCGTTTGCTGGGTATACAAACTATGAAATAAAAAGTTAAAGCTTGAATCTCGATCATTTTACGTGAAAGAATTGCCACTGTGTTATCATATAGATTTAGGGTCTGTGAGGATAGTTACATTACGATCAAACGCGACGCTTGAACAACTGTCATGGCGCGATTTTATAATGCCTGATTAAGTTACCAGCTAAATCTGATTAAATTTAGCCGCTAGATGACGTAGCTTGTTGGTTATTTGACGGTAGTTGAGACTTCAAGTTTTACATATTACATCAGACTGGTTGTAAGTTAATAACAACGTAATCGATGGGAAAAGGTACATCTACTTGGTCTGAAGGTAATAGTACTTTCTAGAGTTAATTGTCAAAAAGAGGTAATGGTCTCAGTACATTGTAAATTTGGGGTGGACCAAAGATTTAAAAATTAATATTATTTGACGGATATTTAATCGATACATCGAAGATTGTAATGCTTTAATCATGTAGGACACTAAAATGAATTAAGTATGATTGCGGCTTCACTTTTCCGTCACGAATCTAGCTTTCCCTAACAGAGGAGAATTTTTTTCTTCAACATTTACCAATATTTCATTTCCAGGGTGTCTCTTTAGCTCTACAGTGTAACATAATCAACCATCTTGATGGAGTAGTAGTGAGTTATTTTGCGGGTGTTTCAATATTTTGTTTATAAATGAGAAAGTGAGATCCTTAACAACCATTTAAAAATCCGTTTGTCAATAATTGGCGGAGATGCTCCCGTCTATCGTCAAAAAAACCTCCTCCTTGAGGGGAATACAACGGAAGCCTGAATTTAGCCGTTCGTTTCCGTAACGTCAGGAAAAAACGATGGTAATCTAATCGTCCTTATCTAAGAATCAAGCGAATTAGCCGATTAGAAGAGCGAACTTAAGAACCGCAGCTATCCAATCTTCAAATTAATGGCCGCTGATGATGAGGGGTGGTAAAAAAAAAGAATATCACGATCCTTCGTGGGAAAATAAATCACAAACCGAGGGCTGTTCATTGAATTTGTCGTGTCATCCCATTGCCGATGTGCAAGCGAAGGAGACTGGAGCTTGAGGATTGATCGCACAAGACTTTCATCGCCCACACAACGTTGATATGCTCCTTTTGATGCTTCTCAAGGCCGTCAATTTTTCAAGACAGTCCCGTGCACCCCCACTCCACCCTCTTATGCTTCTCCGGCCCGTTTTAATTATAGCTCATTATGAAACGTTGAGCGATGCCTCGAGGGCGAAGGACGGGATGAAAAGAGGCGGAGGGAGAAAGAGGAGGAGGCGGATCGGTAACGGCGATGACGGATACCCTGAAGAAAGACGGGGACCACACCGAGGGAGATACGCGAGCCCTTTAGGAAGAGCCAATTTTTGCGGTGCGCGGGAAGAAGAAAAAAAAAGTCCCAAAAATTCTCCTTGGTGAAGGCCACAAACCGTATATGAGGGGTTCGGTTGTTAAGGTAGTTTGAGTGGAGAGAAATCTATGAATTTGGTCTCATTTAAAAGAAAAATATATCACCCTTCCATTGACATAAAAAACTCAACCCCTTACCGCATTACTTTCGGAGATATTTGCCAGAAAAGACAAGCCATTTTGCATGGGAAGTGGTACGTGTATGCTCTCAAGAGAGACCTTATTTAACAAATGAGGAATTTATAAAACCTTAATCTCGTAAAAAAAATCAAAAGTGTGTAGTTTGTGTGTTTTCTCAACTGTTGTTGAAAATTAATAATATTGTCACCGTAGTAAATTCTTTGGGATAACAATATACCTTCCGTTTTGATGGAGTTTCAAACGTACCGCGTGAAAAAATGAGTCAAGTTAAATACTTATTTAGATATTTTCATTTGATTACTTAAAATTTCCGTCATGTAAAACTATTTTATTGCACCATTAATAAAGCAATAGTTAATTCATGTGTCTCACAGTTGGTGAAATTAAAACGTATATATCGAATATGGTCTTTATTGTGATTAGGGAACTATCTCGCTCGCACTACCTTTCGTTGGCTTTATCGAGGAAAAATATCTCAAAGAATTCAATGAATTTGGTCTCATTTTAAAGAAACTTGTCACACATTTCCAATTCACAGTGGTTCCAACCGCTAATGTTGCGGGACAAAATTCATTATTGTAAATTCGGGAAAATAGTCTCTCAATATATAGTTGTATCGTCAACTTGCTTTATATTGATTTATTGTATCTTTGGCAAGGATTAATTAAGTTATAACAATGTTGCACTGTCCCAAAGTTATGCGTCGAGATTGCCGACCCTCCGCCCAGATCAAGACGGTGTCTGCTCCGTTAGTGTTTACAAGTACCTGCAACAGAGTTGAAAAGAAAGGAACTATAAATTCTAACAGGATATTTTAGCTAACGGTATGTGGTTATGCACAGCGTGACATTTGTTAAAATATGAGCATTTTAGAAGTGCTACGTTAATAATATAATTCCCTCTTAGAACCTCCTATTTTTTTCGAATATGATCTCCATGGTGACTAGGGAAAAATGTCGCTAAATTACATGTAGTTTCGCATGGATCCTTTTTTTTTGGTCACCGGAGATAGATTTTTGATTATCCGAGTCGCAGTATCATTATGTGTTCCACTTGCGTGGATTTTTCACCGATCACAGCATGGCCATGTGTGTTATTACTTTTTTTTCGTTAAATCAGCATCTGTTAGCGGCCTTGAGTGATGTTTTTTCGAGCTACCGAAAATGAAGCAGAAAATATATAAATATCTGATTGGTCAATCTCGAGTTATTGAGGAAAACGAACTATCGTGCTTCAGAATCTGTTTTTGAGGAACATCTACGGCACATTATACTCTTGTCATTCGTCCAAATGCTTTAGCCACTGGTCTAACACGCTGTAGACTGACACCGCATTGATATACCGCCCATCGCTCTCTGCGCATCGATATGAGACCGCTCCAGCTGCACTCAGATATATCGATGTCTGACGCACAGAATCGAATATCGCGCGGGTCTCAATGGGAGACGGAGAAAATGGACCCCTCAACTTCATGGGATCTCATCAAAAATGTTCGGGTGAAGTGATTTATTATGACCCTCATGGCGAATTGCACGGCAGAGGCCACAGGCCCTTTCCCTTTTTTATCTCGTTCCCTTCCGCCATCCTCCTCGCCTCTCCTGGAGTCCTATTTTCGACGTCTCCACTAAGGAGATGTGCTGGAGATGTTGAGTCTGAGGTGGAGGGGGGGAGGGTTGGGGGAGGAAGGAGCGTAATTTCCGCGGTTGTTAGCCTCCTCCTCCCCCTTGGTTAGGAGAGTGAAATCCGGGTCGTGACGGGATAAATACTGGGTGGAGAGAAATTGAAGGGGGAGGGAGATTGAGGATAGGCTTTTCGTCTTTCTGCTTCCACCAAGTACCGTGCAAGCCACTGCTAAAGCGCGTGGCGGGGGATGATTCCAAACCAGGCGTGCGGCACTCGCCCCAGTTCAAATCAGTTCCTCAAACGTTCCCCCGGCCCCCATGCGCAGACGAAAATGCAGTCTGGGTGTCTATTGCGGAACTTGCTGTACGCTTGTTATCTTACGAAAAGGTTCCTGTCCTACGATACGTATGGTCCGACAAGTGAAATGCTATTACGGTTCACCCTGAGTAAACATGCGATAAGAAAAGGTACGACAGAGGAGGAGCTATCGTACCATACGGGGAAAAATAGGCCGGTAAAGCTATTATAGTTATTCGTATCGTGTATACGATAACCTCTTGTCGATAGCATGATATCCTATGGCCGCCTGCGAAGCTGCTGTGGCTGTCGTATCGTACGTTAGCAAAGTTCACTTAAGGTTTTAGTTCAAGGAAATAGGAAAATATATTGATGGATAATGCAGTCCAATTGCTGCAAACTGTTTGCTGATGCAAACTGGGCTGCAAGTGCAGCCCAGGCGCAGACGAAAAAGCAGTCTGGATTAAAATGCCTGGTCAAACCAGAAACTAGGAGAATGGTGCTAACGCACGGTTCACTCGTTGAGATGCTGATTAGTTTTTTTTTATTAGGTATTCTACGAGTAAAGGTAGGTTTTGTTGAATGTCAGAGAATCTCCTCTCGGTTTTTCACACTTTCAGGGGCCTATCTTCCTACAGTATATCCTTTTTCAATTTAAGCATTGTTTTTATTTGGGATTATGGGAGTGGAATGCGATATTTAAGCGAAAATGGTATGTAAATACGTCTTTTTGATTCGGAATGATACCTTGACATTTGCTAGTCATTAATTTACTAGGATATACGTATTATTTTGCGTTCAGTAGGAAATATGTGCCTTCTTTTTAAAGTACTGTCCCGGTTAAGGCAGGCCTTGTTAAATGTCAGAGGATCTCCTCCCGGTTTTCTACATTTTCAGGGGCCTTTCTTCCTCTTCTCCGCTTGCCCAACATCCTTCCCTCTATCACATTCTTGAGCAGTGGTTAGTATTAAGAGGGCGGTTTGTAAATAGTACTCTAAGATACTAAATTTTGCAGAAAACAAAATCATACCGGTCAATTCAGGCAGGATGAGTTGTTAAAAATGATGTTATGTTTTAAACTCGAGTACAAAGTCGTCATCGAGTCGGAGTTTCGTAAAAACGATCTATCGTAACTATCATGGCTCCAAATGCTACGTGGAAAAATGCCATTTTTCATCTGTCAGCTCTGCAGTCTGTTTCATTTACACGTATTACGTCTGTGGTCGTTCCTACCGCATTAGTGTGATGAGGAAAAGACTTACTTTTTTACTTATAGAATATTTTTATTTAGTTATTTAAAATTTCAGTCTTATGATAGTATATTATTGCACCATTGATAACGTTGTATTTAATTCATGCTTGCTACAGCTGCCGAAATGAAAATGTGTACTTCGAATATGGTCTCCATTACGACTAGGGAACTAAACTGCCTTAAGTTTACAACTGAATCTCATTTGTTCTCACGCCATACGCTGAAAACGCCTTCAACACCTAAGGTTTTTTTTTGCGATTCTGCAAACATAAAGAGCGGTTGGTAATTTATTTCTGTTCAAAAATTTAGGAAACATAAAGCTAAAGAAGTCTCCAATTTATGACTAGCTCTAGGCAATAGGGATGCCTGATTTGAAAGAAAAAAATCTCGAGATGGGCTGTGGAAATTAAGTAGCTCTGAGGGAGAGATTTTGGTTTGGTGCGGATGCTTTTCTTATTTTCAGGAGGTCCATTATGTCTCGCCGCTTGTTTACCGTTTTGAAAATAACCCAGAATGCTTCCGTCCGGGAGCATTGCGGTCCGCCTCCATTCAGACATGACGGCTAAGCGAGGTTCTAATTGTTGTTTTTTTAAAATTATTATTTTATCCGGACGAGTTCTCTCCTTGTCGACCAGCTCGCACCCGGGGGGTGGATACGGGGGTGTCGAGGGGATGTTATGCGTCGGGTGGGAGGGAGTTTGGGGCCGCTGTAAATACGTGGGTATTTATTATCCGAGCTCGCTTCGCGAACCCACCCGCCTTCTTGTCCGGAAGGTTTTATTTTATTTTCTTTTGCCATGTCAGCGCGCCACCGTTTTGAGATTCATTTCTTGAATTGGCCCCGGTGCTGGGGCCTGGTTTGATGAAAAGGCTCCTGCCAAAGCTTTCGGGTGGCACCCGCGAGGTGAATGAATAGGTTGAGTGCGCTACGGGAAGTAGGGCGGTCTATAAGAATGTAATATTGATGACGTGCCGGAGCGGTTCGCCTTTACCCCAGTGCTCTAGTCCGCATGTGTTACTGACCTCTTGAACACATTATTAAAAATGGTGACAAATGTGTTCCTTTTATATATATATAATCAATCGTTCATTCTCTCAGACCGCTCAGCGGCAAATATATACAAATAAATATTCAAGCAGAAAGGAAGAAAGAAAGTGGATAGGAACACATAAAATGTTTGTCAATTTTGTGTTCCTATCCACTTTCTTTCTTCCTTCCTGTTTGAATATTTATACACACACACATATACATACACTAAGCTATATTTTTGTGGGGAAAATAGAATGCCACAAATGGCGTTATTTCGATCGTAGACGAAACCAATTACTTTTTTCCTGCTTAATATGGCTCAAGCCAAACTAACCATGGCGCAGTAGTAGTGCTATTGAGGCAGATGGAGAGGGAATTTCGTCATCAGACTGTAGCATGACAGCCGAAATGACAGCCATATTGCTTATCTCCACTCTTTCCTTACTTTCCTTCGCATAAAACGACGGAATAGGCGAATTAGCGGGTGTAAAGCAAGAATATCAACCATCTGGTTGAAAGCGAGTTACTCTTGAAACGTATATGGGGTGATTAGTGCTATGGATTGTACTCAATGTTACCGTAGTTTTCTCCTCGAATGCGGGAATAATTATAAATTTTAATAAATAAAAATATTACTTAATAAAAAAAGAAGAAATTTTAAAGAAGTAAATGAATTCTGATTTCTAGTAAGGCATAGATGGAAATCACCGTAAAACTGCAGAATTAGTGCGTCAGCGCGTAAACGCTCAAGCAAAATCGGGGATAACAAAGATGGCGGACAGGCCACGCCCACGTTCAACCTTCTACCCATGAATATTCATAATGGATTCAAATGTTTGGAATCGTGGCCTAGGTTACGTGTTGCCTAAATTTCCACTTTTAGTTCACCCAGTCCTTGGCGCTACTTACAAGGGGAGTGTCAGATAGCCGGGTCTCATATTTTATCCAAACTTAGTAGTTGTACAGACCGCTGTATGTAGTTTATGAATCACCCCACATATAGGGTTATATAACCAATAGTTTAAACAAAAAAGGCCTTTAAAAATTGCAAAATTCCCTTTTATACGGGCCACCCACATAACTGACAAGCTACGAAAAATTTGAATATTATTAAGAATTATGCTTGAATTGTAAAAATATGAAGACAATATTATAAAATAATTATAGAAAATGGAAATCATGTGCATGAAGGAATAATGGAAATACGTCATGAAAAGATAAGGAAGTGACATAATTAGAAGGCTGCCTTCGACCGAAAAAAAGAGAATAAGCCTGACGACGTGTATGCAAATGAAAAATATGCCTCGCGCAAAAATAATATTTCGAGTAAAAATTAAAAAATCTTGAGCGCATTGTAGGATGCCGTAAAAGATAAACTAAGAAAACAGCGGAAGAAACATACCCCGTATTGGAATCGAACCCGTGTCAAGACCGGAGACGAGCACGTCAGCCACCCGTCCAGCTTGTCAGTTATGTGGGTGGCCCGTATAAAGGGAATTTTGAAATTTTTAAAGGCCATTTTCGTTTAAACTGTTGGTTATATAACCCTATATGTGGGGTGATTCATGAACCACATAGAGCGGTCTGTACAACTACTAAATTTGAATAAAATCTGAGACCCGGCTGTCTGACACTCCCCTTGTTAGATAAAAGTCTTCTCAGTCGACTCGTAAATGGCTGTTGTTGATTGTTGTTAACGTGAGACTGTGGTGAATATTCAATAACGATTGAAGATATATGAAATACTTGATGCTGTGTATAATAGCTGGCTATTTTTGAAACCTAACAGTTACGTTGTAAATGTCTTCTAATTCATTCCACTTTTTTCACCCCGTATTATAATAAAATTACCGTAGAACGATATTCACGAAGTGCATTTGTGTAATTGTGCATTTGTGTAGTTCAATTTGGAGAGGAATTAAATATATCTATAGACTGGACAATATTTAAGAAGTGTGTAATTACGTCTCGCGTGTTGTGCTACATTTTTTTCCTCTGCATTATGATTACCGGTAAGACGTGATTATTTACGATCTGTAGTCTGTATTTACATTTGAACTGCCGGCTTTTATCACTCGACGGAGCCACAATCGACAAAGTTGTTTGTTTACGGAATTCTAGGCAACAGTTTTTGGCGACTTGTCAACAATCCATATGTGTATCCATGCTTCTACCATTGGCCACAATAGCAAGCGCCGTGTGCACCCAACTAAATGAGTATAATCATACTATGCGAGTAAACATTTTTAAACTCCTGCTGTGTTGCTAATCAGTTGGAGACTACCGGAATGTGGAAACATCGATACACGTTGTTTTTGTGTTGAATAAATCTGGTGTGAAGTGGTCGTCGAGACTCCTTGATTGTCAAGATAAATTTCCTCTGCATCTCACTTGGGTGCGTCAGTTTTCTGCCATCAACAGCCCGTGGACGATGTTTTCGGGCGAGGTTTTCTTCACCTATGACCGCCTAGGGTTCTTTTTTTACTGGTTTTTTCCGTAAAATGACTTATATTTTCATTTGATTTAATTCCTATTGTAGGTATATTAATACTTCAATAAACATGTCTTACCTCTGATATGACCATAGAAATAGATACTTTTCTACCATATTTTTCTTTCACTTTATTATTGAAATTATATAGCGTTAAATGTGACAGGGGGGAGAAGCACGGAGAAACGCAGCATATTACCACGTATAATTTAAATTCCATTTTCACGGAGAATTGTGTTTATGAATGTAACGAAACCCTTGTGGAAATTTACTGAAATTTTATCACCTGTCGCTTACCACCTCATTGAAAAATAGGAACCATTATTAATGCGGTAATTGGAGCCAGAATGTGGTAGTTACATAGCAGTGGCGCTGCTGACGGCCTATTCGACTTTAAAAAAATGTTATTTTGGTTAATATTATTGGAATGGTTTGAATATTTTGTCCCTTATTTTGGATTTTAACATGTAGCGGGCGTAATCAGCGAATTTCAGGATTTTTAAAACAAATTAATAAATGTTGAAAATAAGTATCTGTTTTGACTCACATTGTCCTGGTGGAACTTACTTAACATTCCTCGGTTGTGCGAAATTACCTGGAACTATGTATTTGGTTCGCTCAACGTTCGAATACCACGCCAGTCGTGGCGGCTCCTAGTACTTACATTTGAAGGTTGAATGATATGATGGCGGCCATTTTGGTGAAAAGACCGATTGTCTCTCTAGTTTTTTTTGTTGTATTCAGTGGTTGTGTTTTTTTGTATTTCTTTGAATCATTTCGCGCTTCTTAGCTAATTTGGTGATTAAAGTCAACTCAGTGTTGGTTCTTTATTCTTCCCTTCTTTCCTGCCCTACCTGTTCCCACGTCCAAAACTTCGCAAGGTGCCCTTTATCGCTTTTTTTTCTATTATTGTTTATTTCTGCCGCCTCGCAGCTCCTCCCGCATCTGTTTACGGCTTTTATTTTCGCTACCCATGTCAGCGCTTTAATGAGGAAAGACGAGGGAATCCCGAGGTAGTTTTCGAGTTCGCGTGTTTAGCGTGCATAACGTCTTCCGCCTTTTCTCGATCTAAAAAAAAAGAGAGGGAAGCTCGAAACTGCGGGGAGAGAGAGAGAGAGGTTACGCGTTTTATTTTTTAATTTCTTTTAATTTTTTCGTGGGCGCCCAGCAACTGCGTGCCCCCCCCCCCCCCCCGGTCGTGATTCGTTCCTATCCTGCCCACCAGCCGGCGCTGTAAAGGCTCCACACACTCCGTCCTCTCTCCTCGCTTCCGCTCTCGTTAGACCGTTTCCTTTTTTAATGGTTCCACTCTCCTTAATTCTCCATCTTCTCTTTCCTTACGACCCCCCCCCCCCATCTCCTCTTTCACATGCTCATTCACATCTCGCCGTCTTGTCTTCGCCTCGCCTCACTCGACGACGTGTACACGCGTTTATATTCGCCCAACTTCCACTCTATACATCTACATCTACGTGATACCCTGCGAGCCACACACGAGGGTGTGTGGCAGGGGGTGAAGATCACCAAACATGCACTATTGACATGCAACTAGGATATTTAATGGAGACATGCTAGATAATATGGTCACATGCAGCTAGATGGTTAGTATCTACATAATATGAAATGGATTATTGGTTGTTATTACATGCACTACAGACTACTCTAACTATATTTCACCTACCTATCCCTTTGCTACGCTGCCTATTGTTCTCTCTTATAGTACGAGGGAAAAATGACATATTAAATCTATCGGTACGACAATCTATCTCTCTAATCTTGTTAATATGATCAAACCTAGCATAATACGCAGGGGTTCTCAATATATATCTAACGTCATCTGTGAACAAATCGGCTTCGAATTTACATAAAAGGTTTAACCTATATTTTAACCAGCGTTCTAATAGCAATTCCCATCCTAGTTCTTCTATTTAGCTCGTAACACTTATACAATTATCATAACGGCCTTTAACAAACCTAGCGGATCTCCTTTGCACGCGCTCTAATTCTTTTATCATACCTTCCTCGTACGGATCCCATATACTAGCGGCATATTCTAAATGAGGCCTGACAAGTGTTAAATAGCTTCTTTCTCGTACTCTCTCATCGCATTTGCCTAGAACCCTTTTTACTAATCCTAATCTACGGTTTGCTACACTAGTTATTTCCCTGATGTTTTTCCCCCATGACATGTCTTCAGTGATGATTCAGTTATACTGGGCACTCAAAGACGCCGTATATTTTGTCAAAGCCTAGTGGGAAAGGAGGACTTAAAATAAAGTTCGGGGTTAGCTTCTCTCTCTCCCTCTTGCGATATGTTGGATGTGGACCGCTCGAAAATGTGCCCTAATGACCTTATGACTTTGGCCTGAGTTCATATCATGAGCCATGTATAACTCATCCAGATGGTTTATTCTCTCGATTTCTATTCATTAATATTAATTTTTTCTGGAGACATAGGTACAATCATTAATGAGTCATGGTATAACTCTTTTTCCGACGCTTGGTAGTTGATGTATAATTTAAAAGATAATGCAAAAATGTGCATCGTTTTTTATGAACCTACGTATCAACTGTTTTAGACAAAAATAACTTCATAAAAAACCCTGGTTGAACTTTAGTTTAACATTCAATGTTAATACTAATGTAGCCTTGAAGAAGATAAGTATTCGATGCGTAATGTAGCTAGTTAAGAGTTAGTGTGTGTGTCGTGTGAGGTGCTGAATTTGAAACAAATTGTCTGTGATCGAATTTGTTTGTGTAATCTAGTTTCAGTTTTTCTTTTTTATCAATGGAAATATTTTATGCCGGTTTTTATGGATATGATAGAGTAATATTGTATACTTCAACCATGTATCTGCTCACTTGTCGCGTTTCCTCTGCTATTGGTAGCGATAAGCTTAGTAATCTCTCGTTTATAATTCATCGTACAAAAATCTTCAATCCCGGAATACTTCCATTCATATTTTGTTCATATTATGTACTTGATGGTGTAAGTACAATGTTTAGTAACGCCAACGTTTTTATGAAATTAATTTCAGTAAAATATTGTTCCCATAGTCTGGTTTCCATCGTATATTTGCTGTTTTAATCTATACGAGATGTTTGTTGTCCTTTTAGTCGAAACCATATTTTTTTACATACCACAGGCGAAGAAAATGTTGCCCATATTTCCTTTAGGTATCGTTGAAATACAAGGGAATGGCCATTTTATGAGATCGGCAAGGAGCTTGCTTGGCAACCTAAAGGTTGCGGCTTTAACTCTTATAATAGAGCTATTTTGCTGAATGTCCAAGGATAAACTGCTACTGAGGTAGGTACTGTTGAGAAAATAGTAATGCCTTTTGTTCTTAAGCTCCAAAAGGTTACTCAGTTCAGCACCTGTGCAGCGTAGCAGTCGGTAACATATCTTAACTTGTTGTGACCCAGATCGCTGGAACGTCACTTGGATTATATCGTCAGCGTTGAGACCAGAGCCTTGAGGGCGGTAACCCAACTGGCTTCCCATTGTGATACTCCTGCCTCCAAAAATGATGAATAAAATATGAGCCCATGTAGGAGAGAGAAATTCGTGCGAATTATTGATGGGAGGGTCGTCAGTACCCAATACGGATAGAATTGAGCCTTCTGCTATTGAAGATCGTTATATCCCGTTGGTATAAGATTGAATTTACATCTACCGCAGTCTAAAGAAGGAGGGATTTCCGTTTTTATTGTTCGACTAGTCTACGAAACCATTTTTTTTTTAAGTATATGGGTCGGTCGTGGTAGGTGGGCGGATAGTTCGTTGATCGGTGTGTTTATTTGGTTGAAGAAGAGAATAGATGTAACTGTGCAGTACTTTGACACAAAGGAATATGGAAACCGTTCAAATGGGCCATTGGCAATATTAGGTGAATCAGTTTTACGATTTTTCATTTATTTACTGATTTTAGCGAACTTAGCTCATGAGGTTCGACCGCTGTATAATCTTGGACGCGATTTTGCGTTCATTCGTAGGAAACCTGCTACTTCTTGCGAAGGGAGCGCTTGGGACCAAGTTCAAACCTAACTCACCATTGTAACCAGGGTTGCGCCGGCCAAATTGTCATTCCCATCGGGAACCTATGCCTTTAATTTATTCAATGGTTTGACCGCGAAGAGCGGGGCCGGAAGGCAGGAAGAAGCACCCCCTGTCGTTTTTGCGGGAAGCTTTTTCCTTGAGGAAGGACTGCAGTGGGTCCATCGATCGCCCCGGCTACTCCCTCTTCTGCCCCCTTCCTTATCCCCCCCCCTGCTCGCCCCACTCCCCTTACAAGGCGGAACTCCTCGCGTAAGACCCCCTGGATCCCCCCTGTACTGCTGGAGCGTTAACATTAATCCGCCCCTTCTCCCCAAAACGGCCCCTGCGAACCGTTTTGGGCCACGCCCCCCCCCCCACACTCCCTAAACCATCCAACCGAGTGTCCCCTTTCCGCTGTTCTTCTTTTTCCCTCCATCCGTGCTCTAGAGCGGGAGGGAACCATATAGGCCTCAGTCTTCGGTGCCCGAGTGAAGATGGGGTCTAGTTCGTCAGTTGGGTTGGGCTATCGGCTTCCAATTCCCAGGGCCGCTCTTTTCGAATCTCGGCAGTAGCGTCCTGTTTTTCTTCAGAAATCTAGATTCCTAAGCTAGTTCTGTGAAGAGCACAGTTCACCCTCCGTCGGAAGGGATGAAAGATGTTAGGTTTTCCCGGGGTATCAGGTGAAGAATTGTCTCTCATGTATCCCATCGGTTCAGCATCTCCGTGTCTAAACTTAATGGTTGAAGCGTAACTTCGTGGAATGTTACCGCAGGCATGATGAAAAAGAAAAATCCCTTAGGTAAATTCCACACTTGTCCCCCTCTCCGTGTCTCCCGACGTTTCGAAGAACGACTTGTTCTTCATCTTCTGTGGTTCCAAATCCATCTGCAGATGTTTCGGAAGCCCTGAAGATGGAGAAGAAAGATCCCGGTGGAATACCCGAGAGGCCTTTCTTCCTCGGAAGGGACGTTTAAACTGTATGGACCCTTGGCTGTGGTGGATATTTCTCACGTGAGTCCCAATCCCCACTGAAGTTTTTATGTGGAGTATAGATAATTCCGTCCGTCTCATGGGACGTTGAAACCATTGGCCTTCTGGCGACTTTCGTGAAAAGCACGCTTCTGCCTACATCAGATTTCTCGCGGAAGTATGAAAATAACTTGGTTCACTCCACTGGTAGGCTTTTATTGACACGACTGGGGTTTCTACTTTTTGTGGCATCTTCACCTGTACATGACATTAAGTGTCGATACCCGGGTCGTGTCAATTAAATCATGAATGTGTGTGGTGTTAACCAAGTTGTTTTCATTCTTCCGTGATGGGTGACTTTCAGGAAGTAAAGCCTACGATCGTTCCCATTGACCGGATGTCTCGTCACTCTCCTCCGTTTAATCCAAACCTTACTGTCCACCATTTCTAGATGACGCAAATGACCTCTGTATTATGTCGCCTCCGCTTAAATAGCATAACAATTTGAGGGCCGTTTAGGAAGCACTTCAATTTTTATCCTCCGTCTATTTTCGCGAACTGTGGATCCGTTTGCAACTTTCGTGAGTTGGACGTGGACAGCCACAGGCATTTCATTGTGCAGTAAAGCGCTTCGTGTAAAATCGTCTTAGCGATATGCGACGACCTTCCTTGTGTTAATTACTGCCAATGCCTTTGAATTTAGGTTCTTTTCTTATCAACCTACCCCATACTCTCCTTATAACGCGGGTAGACGTATGTCGCCTCCCTCAAGTAGCCAACCAGCCGAATGTGTGTGGCTAGGGCGATGTATTCTACTTCCTACTCCACTTTCCTAGCGGCAAGCCACCGACTGGGAATCGAGCCAAGCAGACTCAGCTGCCCCACCCTACCCTCTGTGTTATACCCTCGTCCTCTCCCCCGAAAACCTCCGGCGTCCGTTCCACAAGTCCCCTTCTCCCTCCCCTCCCCCCTTCCCGGTCGCCGCCTCACTCCCCCCCCGCCCCCTTGGGGTCCCTTCCCCGGACCGTGCCAAGCCGTCTTGAATTGTCCAAGGCGTCGCGGATCGAGAGGAATCGGACGCTTCTGGGTCCGTCCGCCTATTTACGCTTTCCTTTTGAGCCACTAACCCGCAGGCTGTGTAAGTTGAATTATTTTGACCACCTACAGTCTTCGTATAATGAGGCACTTTTAGTGTTAAAAAAATAAATGTATAATGCCCCCTACCGATGCAAGAGAAATCCAACGCTACATGATCCGTACGCCTAAATCAATGTCTTACCCTCAGCGTGACCTGTGAAACGAAAGCCTCTGCTGCAACATTGCTATTTGGGCATGGAAAGTTTGCAGTACACTTAAATGTGTCAGAAGTTAGGCGGCTTCACCCATTGCGAGGATTTACGGGGTTGAGGGAACTAATCTCAGAAGTCATTGATATTGCCTTTTTTTAAAAAATATTAGTGATCAGTTTCGTTCGGAAAAAGTTTGGTGTTATGGCTCAGAAACCAGGGCACTAAAAGTATGAAAATGAGGATAATATACGTAGATTCAGTTCAAGAACTTTAAAGACAATAGGATATGAAGGATGGAGAAACTACAGTGAAATGAAGGAGAGGTTGACAATGAGGAGGGTTTCCTACGACAGGGAATGTTAGGAAGGAACATTTCTTGTTTCATGACTCAAAAACCAGGACTTACAAGATGAGAATAAACTATTTAAGTTCAGTTTAAGTACTTAAAAGACAGTCGGATATGAGGGATGGAGGAAATGCAATGAAAAGAAAGAAAGGCTTAAGTACTAAGAGGAGTGTTTCTTACTACAGGGAATGTTAAGAAGGAGCCTTTTTTATTTTATGGCTCAGAAACCTGGACATTTAAGATGAGAAGATAAGAATAAAATAGTCATATTCAGTTTAAGTACTTAAAAGACAGTCGGATATGAGGGATGGAGGAAATGCAATGAAAAGAAAGAAAGGCTTAAGTACTAAGAGGAGTGTTTCTTACTACAGGGAATGTTGAGAAGGAGCCTTTTTTATTTTATGGCTCAGAAACCTGGACATTTAAGATGAGAAGGTAAGAATAAACTTGTCATATTCAGTTTAAGTACTTAAAAGACAATCGGATGTGAAGGGTGGAGAAAATGCAATGAAAGGAAAGAAAGGGTAATGCATGGGAGTGCCTCGTACGACAGAGAAAAGAAGGGATCTGCCGGAGGAATGTTGAAGGGAGTCATGGATGGTGAAGGTAGTAGCAGTTAATAGGAAGTTGGAGCTAATGTTAGAATATGGATGATGGTTGGCGGGAAAGAGGAGATGAGGTTGGACAATTTAGGTGGCATGAAGGATGATGCCGGGTCGTTGCCATGGTTCGGCCAAAGTTGGCAACTGCCTTAACTGCGCGATTGATGATGTTTGGCATAGTTAGTTAACGTTCGTGGCGTGTAAAAAGAAGGTTCATTAGTGAAAAAACACGCAAGAATTAGAAACCCGTGATCATTCACCGTCATTACGGGAGCCGGTAGTCAACTGTTGTTTCTAAAACAGCAATTGAGGTGTATTATGGGCTTGAATTGTTGGTATTGCCCATTGAGATGGATGGGAAGGGCATTGCGTCGTCGAACTGTATGTAGTCTGACCATATTGGTTATCAGGTCAGGGATAATTGGTTATCCCTCATATTTCCTTAATTTCTTTTGGGTGGAATGGCGGAATGGACGAATTGGCGGATGTATAGGAAGAATATCCTCCATCCGTTTGAAATTTAAGGCGACCAACTCTTGAAACGCATGTTGGCTACTTTAGGTCGGTTAAAGACATTTAGTTATGGAATCAGTAGTTATGAGATCCGTAAAGTTATAGATCTCATAAAAATATTCGGGTTGCTGGAACATATCTACTAATTACATAACTTATTTACCAATAGTCAATAGCGAATCAAATATTCGATCTAATCTTCTATCGTCGGATGAGATTTTTGAAAGTATAGCCCATGAATAATCGCTAATGCACATAGTAATTAGCCAGTAAGAGTAAATTAACCGGTCAACTGTCTCAAAACAACTCCTTTATCTGGTATTTAAGTCTCCCGGCGGTTCATTGCGCATCCGCCATCTTGGCTATTTATGGAACTCATAGCAACATGCCATAAGTTATGAAACCAATAAATTTATCGAATGTTTCTGCAACACTTATTGAATGATTGTCATGATGGCTTATGGGACCCATGGCTTTATAGAATACATACGTGTCGTTCCCGTAACTGGTTATTGGTGCTGAGGATTCAACTCGATCTCACCATAGTTTTCAACGGGAATGCGGATTATCATGAATTCAAATAGATCAACAATTTATTTCAGGAGAATATATATTAAAGAAGTGAGTGCATCCTGGATTCTAGTAGTTTCTCTTCTTCTTCGGTTATCAACCCATGGGTTGGTTGGCAATAGCACGCCATTCCGCTCTTTGCTCAGCTTTCCTCTTCATTTCACCATATGAGACGCATCCAGAGTCATTGATGATCTGCTTTATATAGCTTAATCTAGGACGTTCTCTACGATTTGTCCCCTCAATCAAACCTTCAGCTATAAATTTTATAAAATCATTGCATCGTAGAATGTGACCCATTAGTTTAAGTCTCCTTGTCTGTATCTATCTCCAAATACTTCTATTTTCTTGTACTCTTCTCAGCACTTCCTCATTGGCGATTCTGTCTCGCCAGCTGATTTTCTGCATCCTTCGATAGCACCACATTTCTAGGACCTCTAGTCTATTCTTTTCATGTTTCCCGATAGTCCAACTTTCCCACCCGTAAAGGGCCACCCTCCAAACATAAGCTTTAATAACCCTCTTTCTTACTTCCAAACTAACATTTTTACAAGTCAGTAGAGTCTTTTTATCATTGAAAGCAATTTTTGCTAGTTGTATTCTATTCTCAATTTCTCGTTTACTCCTTCCATCTTCTGTTATCTTACTTCCTGAGTAGCTGCTTTCTGTAACTTGTCCTAGTTCTTCATCATTTATTCTTATCCTTACAGGTTCACAGCAGTCTTGATGTCTCTAGTAGTTTATGGATGTAAAACCTCGTAAAATTGCAAAATTGGTGCGTCAGGCCGTAAGCGTGAAGGAAAATCGGGGTTGGCGAAGGCGGGAGACAGGCCTCGCCCATGTTACAGGTCCTGGCATTGGTCACTGTAACTAGCGTTCATTTACCCCATTGGTAGTGCCCGAGGGGTACTATTGAGTTGTTTTCGGTGTTGGTTAACTTGTCGGGTCTCCGGTCGTGGAATCCAATAGATCGACGTGTGCGGGCAAAGGGGGGGTTGTTCCCGCTATGTGCGTGCAGTCTTGTTTCTCTCGTCGCTCCGCCGCCTCCTGTACTGCGCCCGCCCCGCCGCGGAGGAAGGGGAGGAGGTAATTGACACCTCACTTGCCGTTTGGCGTGGCGTACGCGGGGGTAGGAGGTAATTAGGTCACGAGGGGAAGGGGGCAAAGAGAGGGAAGCCCGGTGACTGCGCTCACTCTCTCCGTCGAAGGCATGCGCCCCCTGCGAGGGGGGGAGGCCGCCTTATTTAATTTCGCTTTTCGAAGGGTTGTGTATGTGTGCATACATGATACTATGAAAACCTACCCTACTCGGGTTTCTGACACTGCTCAACTCATCTGCATACGTGCAAACATACGTACGTGTTCATCACGCTAATCTCTCGCTCTCTCTCGGGGTAGGCGAAGTCGAAGAATTTCGCTGCTGCCGTTAGCCCTTAAAAAACTGCCCCCCCTTTCTATAATAATGATATCTTACCAAGTGAAGTCACCTGTTGTCCAAAATGAAACCTTTTTAACGTGAATTAGTAAAGCCAGCACAAGTTTCCATGCGCATGTATTCAAGGAAGTTGTTAGGGGATGATTTTTAAAAGTAATAACGATTATTACAGTTAAAATTGTGCTCATACTGAATTATTATAAATTACTTGTTGCGTTGTATATACCTCTTTAAAGTATTTTGTAGCATGACTACTAACACGTTTACGCCACTGTATTTTGGGATTGGCAAAGTCAAGGAATTTAGCTATTGCCGTTAAAAACTGGCTCCCTTTCTGCCATAATAATAATTTACCAAGTGAAGCCAGCACAAGTTTCCATCCGCATATATTCAAGGAAATTGTCAGGGGATGATTTAAAAAAATAGTAACGCTTCTTACAGATAAAATTGTGCTTATACTGAATTATTATTAATTATTTGCTGCCTTGTACCTCTTTAATCAATAAGTAGCATGTCTGCCAATATGTTGTTTTTGTTCTACTTCGATATTTGCATTCCAAAAATCATCGAGTTTCACCATTTTTTCTCTCAAGTGCTTTATTCGCGTATCTTTGCAATTCACAGCATCCCGTCGCAGAAGCAGTGATGCACGTGGCGTTAGATAACAGTGGGATGCATGCGGATCGAATGGGTGATTGGCGGAAAATGCATCGGGAAAGAGGAGTGAAAGGGGAGGGTGTGATTGATTATTTCAAGAGTTTCGATCTGTTTACTTAGTGATTCACTTAATGAAAAGTTAAGTAAACTTTGTAATACCACGTAAATATTTATTGTACGACCTAGGTTTCGACGTGGCACGTCGTCATCTGGTACACTTGCATAGAAGGTGGAGAATAAATATTCACACACAAAATGATTTCAAAAACAAAATTCTCTTTTGAATTGAAAAAGAATTTTGTTTTTGAAATCGTTTTGCGTGCGACTATTTATTCTCCACCTTCTATGCAATTGTACCAGATGAAGACGTGCCACGTCGAAACCTAGGTCGTACATTAAACATTTATGTGGAATTACAAAGTTTTCTTTACTTTTCATTATGTTAAGTCGATTCCATGAAGTCACGCCCGAGACAACGAATTATATAGTGATTCACTCATTAAAAACACCTATTTCACTCCGGGATTTCTCAAATATGCCGATCTAATAGTTATATGGGTGCTGGCTTGATGTGAAAGCTTGTGGGGTATTCACAATTCAAAAGCAACCACGAAAATCCTCGTTAATTCCATGTAAACCTACATCAGTCAGTAATAGATAAAAACTTTTGAACTTTCGCTTGTGATATTTGTATGAGATGATGCTTTGTGAGCAAACCTTAGGCTTCCCTGCCAGCTTTTCCTTATGGTAAACTGAATTAGGGTGATGACTGGAGAGAGTGGCGCTCAAATCCTCGAATTATACTTTCGTTTGGGCTGTTTTATTTCTAGGGACAGTATTTTAGAAGTGGGTTCTAGGCGGAGAAGGAATAAACTCTGCAATGGTCCTTGGAATCCCCGACCCTGACCTCAGTAGAGGTTATTGCAATTTTCATGGGTCACATCCTATTTTACGACACCTGCCTCTTCAGGCCGACTGGAATGTTAAAAGTCCTTGCGAGGAGAGATCGTATCGATGTTTACCCCATTTTTTACGTCGCCCCGTAGTGGAGTAACTCAAAAGTGTAGGCATCATACTTGTTCATTCATATTATGTTATATTTGTTCCTCTATTTTTCAGTGTGGGAGACCACGTGTAGGGAAAAAAATCGTGCAACGTCTAGAGTCTGCATATAAAAGATGGTCAATACCTTCTTTTTTTTTAGTGTATTTTGTGTTGCCAATGTTATTTTTCTTCCGTATTTGGGCCCTTATTGTGGCTTTAGTTTTATTTCTTCAGGTATCGAGGTATATTCTTGATTCCTCAGGCTTAATAGGCATTTTCTAATAGGTAGTGTCCTGAAAAACCCCCGTCACACGCCTCTGCGGCGGCTATCAGAGTAGTATGCAGAGTATGAGTTTGGTCAGACCAAATCATTTGACAGTGATGATAATTTATGGTATCCCGTGTCGTATATTTGAGTTTTTTTTTAAGTTTTATTGGTCAATGTAGAATTTTGATGAATAAAGTTTTGCTCTAGTAAAATCTGAAATCTTGTTCAAATTTTTAAGTCGGATAGTGGCGTCGTCTGTTGATAAATAGTGATAAAAATGGAATAGCCTGGTGACACAAATCACCATCATAAATTTCGAATGCAGCTTCAATCCGATCTTGGCGTAAATAAAGCTTTATTCTTCTTTAAACGCCAGAGTGTTTTTAAAAATTCAGTTCTTAAGGGTTATTTTTTTTTTTATCGTCCGATTATCCTCAAGTGTCTCGCCGTATGTTCTCCCTCTGATGTCCCGGCGCCAGTCTCTTGTTTTTTCCCCCCCTCAATGTCGTCGCTTGGCCCACCGACCACCGAGAGCGGTCATTGCGACTCGGAAACGCAGGAGAGCATTCAAAGAGAGTGTTGACCCGCAATTAAATCACTGCGGGGTGGAAGTTTTGATTGTCGGGTAGGGGTATGTGACCCCCTCCTATCCGCTGTCCTCCCCTCCCCTACTCAACTTCCTCTCACGTGACTCTCAATGACTGTTAAGAGGGTTGGTTTGGTTGGGCAAGACTTTGGCGGCGACTGGTCGGGGCTCATTTGCTCGCTAGCCAGCCACCGGAGTACTCGGGAGGCAGTGATGGAGGAAATATCCTCCATGGAGAAAATGAAATAAAAAGATGCTTCAATAACGGTCGCCAGAGGTCGTACCCTCGCACACGCTGGTCGAAAGCGCATGTACGTATGTACTCGAGTCCATTCATTGAAGGGAAATTATGGTCGCGTGCGGGGTTGCCACGTCTTGTCCGCAGTGCTCTTGCGAAGGTCTGTCTGTCAAAAAAATATATGACTTCTCGCACTTTGGTGCAGTGAGATGCGGTCAAAAAAGAGATACTCTTTTTTTTCCTCGCGAAGTCTTTGTCGGTAAAAAAAAACATGTATTCAAGAAAGAAAATATTTTCACGCCACATAATGCAAACTATTACCCGACCCCCATTTCCTTTACTCTGATTGATTCGATGAACAATATTATGTTTATATTTTCCACATATTAATGAATTTTAAATATATATATTTAGACGCAATGACAACATCGACCATTCCCAATTAAAGGTGAAACGAAAACTTTTGGATGGACATAGAACCCGAAACTTACAGTCAGCACTCAGGGTTTTTTTTTTACTATTTAGCCACTAAAGCTGATTATCAGTAGTAATAATAAAAGAAACTACCATATCTAAATATATATATATTACCCTGCAAGCCACACTCAGGGTGTTTGGTATTGGGTGGAATATGTGACGGCATATGTAACGCTATTAATTTTTTTTTTGCTTTTCTACAACTCTTGAGATCTCCAAGAAAAGTACACCCACTAATTATTCTATTACTGGTTGCATTTGCTAATGTATTTTTTTTATTATTTCATTTTTAATTAGTTTTATTTTTTTATAATTTTAGCATCGATTGAAATATCTTTTTCTCACTTATATGTTAAAATGTTTGCATTTATGATCGCAGTTTTGATTCTTCATATTGGCCCGCGTTTTGCTAACAAGCTATAATTATTGACGGCTCAAAACTCCTCTGCCAATCAGTCTAATCTTAAATATGGATAACACCTAGTCGCCACTCTTCCGTGCCTGTTTTCTCTCATTATGAATAGCTAAAAATATGCGGCGTTGATGACATTTTTCTCCTAACCTACGGTCATTTGTAGACCCCTGCTAATATTTCCCCATTAAATTATTCTGCCATTAATCAAATTCCCTTATTTACAAAGTTTGGAATGATTGAAGCATCCTTAAATGAGTTTTACTAACTAAATAATTTGAGTAATGATTGCATATCTCTTCTCTACTTTTACGTGAATATGTTTACACTTATCATCGCGGTTTTATGCCACAATTTACCTGGTTCTTCTAATAGCCCATAGCAGGTACCCCAACCCTGCTATAAAATGGATAGATATGAGGGTGCGAGATGGAATATCAGGGTGTGCGCGAATCTATTTAAATGCTTTTGTACATTTGAAGGGTACTTTTTTGTAGGGTCTATGCAACTTCCAATTTGTTTAATATTTTTTTCCTTTCCATGTAGTTAATTTCTGTTCATGTAATGTTAAAATTGCCAGTGAAATTTATGTGGATCCCCTTCGCTATTATTCATAAATGAATTATTACGTTCCATGGTTGCAGGCTCAACTATGAGGAAGTCGATTTTCGCAAGTGAAAAGATAACTTCTTATTTTCCCGTTGATATTTTTCTGGTACAACATTCTTCGACACAACATTCGAACCATCATCAGAATGTGTCGAATCATGTGTCGAAACATGTTGTACGTGAATTAAAAATCTGTGTTTGAAAACAACAATCTTTTCACTTGTGTTAAAATTATTACTTTATTGGGTGCGAGAGCATGTGATGATTTTTGAAGGTGTGGGAATTGGGTAGAGGTTGGGAACCATCGCTTATCGAAGAGTCGAAATTTCACTATCAGTCAGTCAATTCAGCGGATGGATATAGCGAATTCACCCGACTTCCGTGTCCTTTCCCGATCACTTGTGGGTCCTCCACCTCTGCCATTCCCACTGCGCCGCCATGATAGTCGTGTCCGTGGCAGAAATAGCTCTGCTCCGGCGACGTTTGCGAATGGAATGAAATATGCATGCGATGATATTCACTCTAGTGCCGCTTCAATTCTCTTCCCATCGGCCCTCCTCACCTCCCCGCCCCGAGGCCACACGCCATCCCCCCCACCCTGCCCCACCAGACCACGCCCCCTTTTACCCCCTTGCATTCCCTCTCGCCGCATATCGCCCGCGCGTGTGTGAATTCCCGCTTGGGTGGGTGTCCCTCCGCCGATGGACACGTTCCCATCGGCTGTTTGGCGCCGTCCGAAAGACGGGGAGAGAGGGAGGGCGCCACGCTTCACCCGACACCGATCAATCGCGTGCCGAAGCGTCGTTAGGGAAGAATGGACGGACGGAAGCGAAGGACGTCCAAGGAATCGGTTTACTCCGTCGCGTCGAAAAACCCTACTCTTCACGTCTAAATCCCCGAGTTTAGATGGACGAGGACTCCTCCATCGAGTCCCCTTTCTCTATCCGTGTTGTTTTTTTCGGCCCTTTTCTTTTCCCATTACCTCTCTCTCTCAGTTTCTGCCATTCGCCCTGCGAGGGAAAAAGGGAGTAGGGTGTACCCGTTTCCCCTCCCTGTAATCTACCTGTTTGATCTCACCCTGTTTTTGGTTCCCAAGTCTTCCTGACCCTTCCACCTCCCCCACCCCATTTAGCAGAATCAAGCTGTCCGCAGTTAAGGCGCTTCTTTTCTTATTCATTCATTGGTCGTTCAATCCTAAGAAAGGTTGGCTGCAGTTGTCCGGCCTTCCCCATCTAATACTAGTTCCCTTATCTCCTGGTATCTCTCCATATACATTACTCGACTTCAGTGAAAAGTCTCGGGGTTCATTTAAATAACACCTTGAGCTGGCGGGAGCACGTTACAAAGTTATATCTCACAATGTGTATAAGACTATGTACCAATTGAAGCACTTCAGGCATCTGCTCCCAATTTCACTTCGCCAGAAGCTGGTTCAAACTCTGGTATTCCCATATTTTGAGTATTGTTCAATCATTTTCTCAGATGTTAACTCAGAACTGTGCATTAAGCTGCAGCGTCTTCAAAACTCCTGTCTGCGTTTTGTTTTCAACATCCGCTATGATGAACACGTCACGCCTTATTACGAAAAAATTAAATGGCTGAAATTGGATAAACGCCGAAAACTGCAAAAGGCTTTATACGTGTTCAAGGTTCTGAAATCCAAAAACCCCCACCTATTTGTATGAAAATTTTATATGTAATGTAGATACAGGAAAAAGATCAACTCGTGTCACTGAGTTATTCTTAGTCCCTAAATTCCATACCTTATTAGTTGAGCACTCTTTCCTAATTTCCTCCTGCAAGTTATGGATATGTTTAACTGTAAATGTTAGAACCTCTATGACAATTTCGATGTTCAAGAGAAACATGACTGATTACCTATGTAAAATTGCTTAGTGTTTTGTAATCTTTTATGTTATGGCATGTATTTATTTCTTTTCTATGTTCCAGGGGACTTAAAGTCCCAGAACAATAAAGACTATTTTCTATTTTTTCTATTCTATGTATTTTCCCCTTTATTTGGTCCATGAAGTTATTCCTGGGTCTTCCTCTGGGGACTTTTCCCTCTATTTTACCTTCCATTAAGTTCTTCACTAACCCATTGTATCTCAATATGGTACCAGTCCATCTCGTTCTTCTTTTCTGCAAGGCGTTGTATGTGATTATTTCCTCTTCTACTCTTCTGTACACTCATTTCATATTTTTTCCGTCCACTTTATCTTCAGCACTCTCCTCCAGCACCAGGTTTCAAAGGCTTCTAGGTTGTTCTGGCCAATTTTTCCTGTGGTCCATGCTTCCGATCCATAGAGTGCAATGCTTCGCGCGTTTGTTTTCTCATACTGTTTCCTGGTTTGTAGTCCTATCTTTTTTGAGCACAGCAGTTGTCTTTTTACCATGAACGCCCTCTTAGCTTGGGCTATTCTCCGCTTGTTGTCCGGTGTACTTTTTCCGTCCCACGTGATGGTACTTCCGAGATATTCTTTGCTAAATATACTTGCATAATATGCGTTACATATTAATGTATCTTGTTTATTATTTCAGCATAGGTTAGCAGTAGTATAATTCTATGTATCTCTTCCTATGCTCTTTCCTCTTTATTTGGTCCATGAACTTATTCTTGGGTCTTCCTCCATCTTCCTCTCCTTTTCCAACTATTTTAATTAATTTCAATTAATTTTTTCACAAATCCTTTGTGCCTCAGGGTGTGTCCAGTCAATCTGGGTCTCCTTTTCTGAACGGTGTTCCGTATGGTCCTCTTCTCTTCTACACTTCTGTACACTTCGTCATTTCTTATCTTGTCCGTCAATTTTATCTTCAGCATCGTCCTCCAGCACCAGGTTTCAAAGGCTTCTAGTCTTTTCTGTTCTGCTTTTTCAATGGTCCATGCCTCCGATCCATAGAGTGCCTCGCTCCTCGCGAATGTTTTCACATTCTGTTTCCTGGTTTGTAGTCCCGTCCTCTTTGAGAACAGCAGTTGTCTTTTAACCATGCACGCTGTCTTAGCTTGGGCTATTCTTCGCGTGACGTCCGTTGTACTTCATCTACATCTACATCTACGTAATACCCTGCGAGCCACTACGAGGGTGTGTGGCAGGGGGTGAAGATCACCAAACATGCACTATTGCCATGTAAGTAGGATATATAATGTAGACATGCTAGAAAATAGGGTCATAGTTTATTAGTTACTACAGTAGATTATTAGTTATTGCAAGTAATTGCAGTAGTTATTACAATAGCATATTAGGTACTACGGTATAGTACAGGTTAAAATCTACATAATAAGGAAGGGATTATTGGTAGTTATTACATGCATCATACACTACAGACTATTCTAACTATGTTTCACCTACCTATCCCTTTTGCTACGTTGACTATTGTTCTCTCTTATGGTACGCGGGAAAAATGACATTTTAAATCTATCGGTACGACAATCTATCTCTCTAATTTTGTTAATATGGTCAAACCTAGCATAATACGCAGGGGTTCTTAATATATATCTAACGTCATCTGTGAACAAAACGGTTTCGAATTTATTTAAAAGGTTTAACCTAAATTTTAACCTGCGTTCTGATAGTAATTCCCATCCTAGTTCTTCTATTAAACTCGTAACACTAATACAATTATCATAACGACATTTAACAAACCTAGCAGATCTCCTTTGCACGCGCTCTAATTCTTTTATCATACCTTCCTCGTACGGATCCCATATACTAGCGGTATATTGTAAATGAGGCCTGACAAGTGTGAAATAGCTTCTTTCTCGGACTCTCTCATCGCATTTGCCTAGAACCCTTTTTACGAATCCTAATCTACGGTTTGCTACACTAGTTATTTCCCTGATGTGTTTCCCCCATGACATGTCTTCAGTGATGGTGACGCCTAAGTATTTAGTTGATTCTACTTCTTTCGTCCCAGGTGATGGTGCTTCCCAGATAAGTGATGGAGTCCACTTGCTCTAATTTCTCTCTCTTTCTTGACTTCCTTTTTAATCATTGCGTATTAATGAGTTAGTTTGTGTCTTCTTTTCGTTCGAACCGTCTATTCCCATGATTTCGGTCATGTTCATCTCTTCTTACTGCTTTAACCCTTTGATTGCGGCATGACGTGATATCACGTCATGGTTGTCTCTACGCTGGTGCTGATGACGTGATATCACGTCAAGGATACCGTGAGTGTTCCAGCTTTCAATAGGGAACTTTCACTAGCCCGTCTAGTAAGAGCTGGAACACTCACGATACCAATGACGTGATATCACGTCATCAGCACCAGCGTAAAAAAATCATGACGTAATATCACGTCATGCCGCACTCAAAGGGTTAATATGTTTGGGACTATTTTTATTATTGTAAAGTTTTGCATGAAACTTTGCCAACGTGCATAACTTGGTAATTAATGATGGTTTGGAACTTTGGATGGTCAATTTCGGTGGCTACTTAATTATTTTGTAATGGAGCTAGCTAGTGGAGAATTTACTATCCCATTCTAAAGATGCTTTTTGCCCAAATTTTAACATGTTTCTCCACCACTATAATATTCAGCCCAACGGATAATGTCATCTTTTAGAAAAACCAAAAGTATATTTTACTAATTTCACTGGCCCCTACTACTTTTGTCTTGCAGGCTCCACGTTTAGATACGGGTTCACAAGGGGTATAGAGTTGGTATTGATGAGTCTTTGTGATGGATGCTGGGAACTCTATGTGCCTGATTAGAGAAAGCATTCAAGCATATTGGTAGCTTTTCAAGGAAATGCCCCAAGGATAAGTACCCGGCGTTTAGCAGTTAACGAGTGTACTTAAATCGTCTACTGAAACGGGCTTGTCACCTGAAAATGTCACGAAATGTTGGAGGAAATTATAAATTATCTCAGTGGAGTCAGTTTATTTCATT
This sequence comes from Ceriagrion tenellum, assembly GCA_963169105.1. NCBI lineage: Eukaryota > Metazoa > Arthropoda > Insecta > Odonata > Coenagrionidae > Ceriagrion > Ceriagrion tenellum. The sequence goes on from OY720633.1 coordinate 131,100,123, forward strand.
TTGACCTTGTGAGCTCGCGAAGGTGAGTAAGGTACCTCCCGAATCGTCCTCGTAATATACGTATTTATATTTCCTTCGAACCTGCCTCGCATTCAGAAGCGCCGCGGATTGTTTTTAGGATTACCTCATTTTACCATTACAGATTTAAAATGCGTCAATGTGAAATTATTTTATTTCGCTTCCTCGTTTCGTGACTCGATGGCGCAGACCTCCTGCAACAGAGAGATCTCGGTGGTCGTTATATTTATCCTCGCCAGCGTAACACTTAATCCTCTGGGGAGAAGAGCAGGTTGCACTGATGAATGGATGCGTATTCCCCGACTTGGAATCAGCTTTGTGAATAAATAATGGCTCAGATTAATCGCAAGGTATTAAGACATTCCGCACTGGATTATCCTCGGAAGCAGATTAAACCCTTACCGCGCTCTCTTAATCATTCTTGCTGAAATATGTGTGGCTGAATGAATATTCCTGCTCTCTCCTCGGAAATTGAGCGGATTCCTTTACATGCTGATTTGGTCGTATTAATTTTGTACAATTTATCGTGGTAATTCAGGCATGTTCCGCAAAAACCGGCGCTTCTGAATGGAGATGGAGGCTTTAAGATAGGTCAAGTGATAATTACATTTATCACCTCGTATTTCGATATTTTTTTGTCTACGTATGGGAGTTTCAATGCTACGTATGCTGAATTCGGTGAGTTCACGCGTGACCTCGTGGTAATTAATCATGATCTCTGAATTATTTTTACTATGGAATGTGAAGAACACTTTGTGTTTTTCCACAATTTATTTTCAGCCGTACTGCTTGATTCAACGCAAAGGAGTCATCCTTAGGTAGTTATTACAAACAATACAAATAGTATTACTATATAAATAAATACAGTAATAAAAATAATGAAAATAGAAATACATTCTAGTACTACGACTGAAAATGGATTGTGGAAAAATACAGTGTCCTTTACATTCTATTGTAAAAATAATTAAGAGATCACGGTTAGTGTGCCATTTCTTGCCATTTTGGTTTTGTGTAGTGACAATCGAGCATTATTCTGCGTAGTGACGGTTACTACTGCGTAGCTACGGTCCTGCTGCTTAGTTACGGGTACTAAACCGTAACCAGTAATGACTACTTGGTAGATATTTTATCATACCGCTTAGTTTCTCATTTGTTTCATCGTGGGCCGTCGTGAATTTTGTTTTTTAAATAAAATAAGTAATGTATTCTGGTTACCGTCGTGGTTCAATTTCCCCCTGCGAGCGAGATGACGGGCAAAAAGGGCAAGTGTGATTAAAAACTTGCATTACACGTTTGCTGGCTTGGTGCTCTTATGGGCGATAAATCTTTCACGTGCGTGTTTTGTTTGGTGTACGTATTTCATGTGTGCAGTGGGGGGATTCAGTATGCCTTCCGTACGGGATGATATGCGACCCTTGCTAGGGAAACCACACCCGAGTCACTACTCATAAGAGAACAATCCCAAACATATTCCCCCTTTCTTTCGTCCACGTCAATGTCACACCCTGAAAGACACCGAAGATGTGTTGAAGGGGCGAAATTTTTTCCGAGCGAACGCTACTTTTTATGTTTCAAATGTAAGATTTAAGGCTTTCCCGGCGAATGCTTTGGGTGAAGAGCTCTCTGGGTTCCAACTGGGAGGTGGAGGTTTATGACACCCACGTTCAGAAGGCATTTACCCTGAGGACGATGGCGGACTACGCCTTCGAAACGTCGGTTCCACGATCCAGCATCACCAGGTTGGAAACCCGAGAGCTGTGCATCCTAGGTTTTCAAATGTTTTTAGAAACTACCGGTCTCGACTCATTTTGAGCCGAGGCTAACTCTACCCGTAAATCTCGTCTTTTTCCTTCATATTTCCACTCATTATATGAAAGATAGGAAAATTTTGAGCAAGTTGTCGCCCCTCAAAGTTTTATTTAAATAAATTAACTTTTCGCACGTTTGGCCGTATTTTAGGTTCTTTCGTTTCTGGAAACAAAACACTTGCATACATGCATAACCTAGCAAACAAAACAAGATTAAAACATTTTAATATAAGTTTTGAGATGTAATATATATTTTTACGCGCGTCTTGACCTTTTATTTGTGAAAATTCGGGAAACACTTTAGGTGCATGGTGGTTTTGTTCCTCGTAGTTGCCCTAGATTGTCCTTCAGTACTTGCCCTGCTTTATTAGAGTCCGCGCCGCATATGACCTGAGGTAAACTCGTGACATTCCGTTTGCTGTATTTTTTTAATAGATTTTCCTGGAAGTCTGGGCACTTTTCATGAAGCAAGTACATAGTGCACAAAGTAATGAAAGGGGTTACAAACGTGCGAGATATGCTATTAGCTCTATTCTGCATACTGGTGCAAACTATAAAATTATAAAATATAAATAAATTTAAAAAAATAAAAAATATTAAAAATAAATAAATATAACATTATAATGATCTAAATAATAAAAACAACATTATAATGGTCTTTAATGGCGGAAAAATAACTTTTTTCTTTCCTGAATTTATTGTTCATGATATAGTGGGTTGTATTGTGTCGGAATCCACAATGTGTTTTCCCTTCAATAGAAATAAATCTGCTTCGAACTTTTGACGTATATCTAGTTTATGTTTTCATCAGTCTGTGTTCTAACCGACGGTCTGAAAGTGATTCCCATTCTCGTTGTAGTAGTAGATGACTATCGTAACGGCCTCGTGCCTGTCATGCCCATTTTTGCTGCAAAAGCTGTAACTCGTTATGTAAGCCTATTCTGTAAGTATTACTTCTTGTGTTACTTCATAGATTCGTAGTTGGTAACAACGATATCCTCTTTGTCACCTCGCGATGTGCCCCATCGGAATGATGGCTTAGCAGCCCGACAATTACGCCCACCAGATGTGATTCATTGCTCCTCGACGGTTGTCATAGCGACCGTGTGTGTTTGTGCTCGAGACAGTGAAGGGAGGTGTATGTGCATAAATGCAATCGCTACTCCACGCTTCGTCTCCGGCGCATGAAACTTTTTTATTCTTATTTTTTTCTAAGGTCTGTCGCAGTGAAAGTTCATCGCACTTCCACAACCCCATATTTCTCCCCTCTTACAATCCGGCTGGAGGAGTAATGAATAAAAAAGAAAAATGAATGGCGACAAGAGGAGAGTGCGCGCGTGTGTACGTGGCTCCGGCGTCTGTGTTTTGTCTCCCTGGCGTTCTTCCCGCTCTCCTTTTTGCCTCCGTTGCTCATTTGCTCTCGGCATTCTACTGCTGTTCTCTCTTCTCTTCTTTATCATCCTCTTTGCGCGTTTCTGTATCACCGTCGTTCTTTTCATGCCGTCTCTATTGCACGTCACTATTTCATGCCGCCTCGTTCATTTTCGCATGTTTTCATATTTGGGCGAGTGCTGTGATGATGGGAACCTCTTAAGTTATATGTTCTTCCGGGTAAAATGGTTATTTGTTTAAATTTTTAAATTGATACGTTCTCAGAACGCCATACCCTTTATGGGGAGGCACAGCAAAAGAGCTAAGCTATTACTGTTCGGCTTTTTGGGAATACTTCTCGACTGTTGGCAGCTGTGTGAATTAAAAGAGTAGTCAACGTTACCAGCATTTGCAGTACTCGTTTGAGCTTTCCCCGCTAACGGTTGTACCTCTCAACCGATCGGTTTTAGTACATTTTTGCTTGTATGGCTCCAGAGAATCCAACACCTACGTTTGTCCCAGGCCTGTTTTTTCTGTTTTGCTCGAGCGAGGACTGCCCTTCATCTTTGGTCGTTCAATACTGAGAATGGATGACAGCAGCCCTCCACAGCTCCCTATCTAATGCTAGTTCCCTTAATTCCTGTTAGCATTTCTTATGTGATGTCCTTTTTATATGGCCCATGAACTTATACCTGGGTCTTCCTCTGGGGACTTTTCCCTGTATTTCACCTTCAGTTATGTTCTTCACGAACCCATTGTGCCTCAGAGTATGTCCAATCCATCTGGTTCTTCTTTTCTGAATGGTTTTCCAAATGGTCCTTTACTCTTCTGTAAACCTCATCATTTCTAACTTTGACATGACTAAAAAGAGGGAACTCTTAGCATTTTCCACACTTAAAACTTTAATGCAATGTTTCATGTTAACAAAAACAAGTTTAGTGTTTCATTTTACACCCCAAAAACTTTGGGCAAATTGTTGTTCAAGTCAAAGGACGAAGTGACACCTGTGAACAAAAGTGGTGTATATACGCTTAAATGTACTACTCCCAATTGTGCTTCGATATACATTGGACAAAGTGGTCGAGCCATCTCAGTAAGGGCTCGAGAACATAGAGCGTGTTGGGTAAAAGGAGATATCTCATCAGCCTTTGCTAAACATTTAATCGAAGAGAACCATTTAAGTGACTTTTTGCCGGAACTGCTACATGTTGAGAAGAAAGGAGCCAAATGGGACTACTTAGAACATTTCCAAATTTTGAGTGCTGCCAAAAACATAGTGAGAATCTCCTAAATGAATGTGTTTTCCCCTCCCACTCTCCCCTATTATCCATACCTTTCCCCCCACCACCTCCCACTGACCGTGACGCACGTCTCTGACGTCAACCAACCACTTCTTCCCCCAACCCCCCCTCCCCTGATCTATATATTAACTCGCATATCATGTATTATTTACCTTGAAAATGATTGCAAGGCAGTCGAAACCTGGGTCGGGAATTAAGTTTTATGTGTGGAAAATACTAAGAGTTCTCTCTTTTTAGTCATGTCATTAGTGTCATTCCACAAAGTTACGCCTTCAACCATTAAGTTTATTTCTAACTTTGTCCGCCCATTTTATCTTCAGCATCTTCCTCCAGAACCAGGTTTCAAAGGCTTCTAGTCTTTTCTGGGCTGTTTCTCCAATGGTCCATTATTCTGATCCATAGAGTGCCATGCTCCCTTATAAAAGTATGAGAGTCAGCCTTTTATTTCTAGAGAACCACCTCAGGGAGGACATACACATTGTACTAGTACACAGTGACACATTCACACAGACCTTTACCCAGTAGCTCTCAAGGGGCCTTCGTTTATACTTATCAACAGACACTGTTTTGCTTGCAAGTTCCTAAGTATTCATTTGATAGAGAACTACCTGTATTGTACTCTACGTTCTTGTGCTCAGTGTTGTTGTTTTGTTATGTCAGTTATGTGCTTGTAGGTTGCACTGCATCTTGTATATGCTTGCAATGGGATGAATGGAGGACGTCAATGTGAGCGGTAGGTGGGCATTGAAAGTTTTTACCTTCGGCCCCATTTCAAACTGTACGGAAACCAATTTACTGCATTTGTAAGTGTTGGAGGTTGGCTATTTAGCAAACACCCAAAGTGTTTCTAGTTGATGACACTGTATGATTTAAATGGTATCCTGTTGGTGAACGTTAAGTGTTTATTATCATGCTTCTCCGTGATAACTCGCCCTCTTCCAAACACCCTTGAGGTGGCTTCCTGGGTAATACGTAGATTTGTTTGTTGATTTCATTATTTTTATTTTCCGGGTTGAAGGTATGTTCGCGGGGGAACGTATAATGAATCTCCTTTTTTTGCTCATTTCCTCATTTCCTCTCTGCCGTCATTCCATAATATCCTCTTTCACCTGTCGTTTCTTTTTCGCCGTGTTTCTCTTTCTGCCTTTCCTTTTCCCCGTGCTTCAGTGTTTGCTTTGTCGCTTTCATAAAAAATATTTTATTTTAACCATAGGTATTACCCTGGTTGGATGTAGAGTTCTTCACTGGTTTCCATGCGTGTGAAAAAAATCGAATCTTTTTCCTCATTGCTCCTTCAACTCTCGCTCATCCTTCCTTGTGTGTCTCCCAATCTCAACTCGTAACTTTGAGGTGGCTCTAGTTTGACTGTGTGAGTCAAGACAAATACTACGTTGCAAATTTGTACATAATCAGTATAAAATAAACTTTCTTACTTGAAGGATTGCTCGGACGTTAAATAAAAACCTTTGTTTAACCCCAAATGTTGTGTATAAACGTGGGGTGAGAATTTGGACTGTGGTTCCTTTGGTGGCTTCGGGGAGAAGGGCTGCTGCCGTGTTTCTTTCCACCCTTCCCCCGAGTTTTCCTCGCCGTACCGACCCTCACACCTGACGGGAATGACTAAATCACCTCAGCAGTATTCTATGAAGCCACTGGTGAGGGTATTTAAGGTAGTTTGAGCGAAGCAGTTCGCTAGTCAAATTGGAGATCGTATTCGAATTACACGTTTTAATTTCATTAGTTGTGGGAAGCATGGAGTAAATATTGCAGTATTTATGTTGCAATAGTAGGTATACTTTTACAATCTGAAATTTTAATTAATTAACTAAAATTATCATTTAAAGTCTTAAATTTGAATCATTTTCATCTCGCAGTACGTTTTAAACTTCTTCTCTCCGGAAGGTTTTTTTACGATACTGAAAAAATATTTCTGCGGTAACTATGTGAATAATTTTCAAAAATAGTTGAGGAGACATACAAAGTACACCATGTTCAATTTTTGACGAGATCTAGGTGTTAAGAATTCCTCATTTTTCAAAAATTGTCTCTATGGAGTTCATACGCGTACCATTTCCCAAATGTAAGGACTGGTATTGTCTGTCAAAAATCTCGGAAAGTCTTTTGTTAAGGGGCTGATATTTTGGCTGGAATGATAATCGCGGGTCATCGAGTTCTTCTTTTTTTATAATATTCCAAGTAAGCCGTGAAAGAAGTCAAGGACATTTCATTTTTGTAGGTCTATTTATCCGATGGAACTCTCCGCACATGCAGTAAAGGCGTTGATACAAGAATAAAGCATATCATTTTTGCCTCAATTAAAGCCGGTTAAGACGTGGATTGTTCATAGTAGTCGAAATTTAGGCAAAAGTTATGTATAAAAATTGTTTTTCTCATTTTTGATTGGTAGCGTTACCATGATATTTGTTATGATGCAATTGTAATAAATGTATTAATTCGCGTTTGCATTAAACTCTTTGCGAATGTAACTGAATTATTACAAAAATGAATGCCATGTGCCACAAGGCTACGTTTCTGTTGAATATGCTACGCTGTATTTGAATTTGCATTGAATGGCCAAAACAACAAGTCGGTATAGTGTGACTTTTTTCACTTTCATCTATATAGATGTCAATAATAATAATAATATTTATTCAACGGGTTTACACCCTTTTTCCAGTTTACAGAAAGTTTTACAAAGAAAAGAAAAAATTTAAAAAGATACATACATAAAATACATAGGTATACAGATGACTTTTTATTTATTTTAAAAATATATGATATTATAATAACAAAGTATATATATACATATAATGGTATCACATTGTCACGTTATTTAGTACATATTTCTTAAAACTAGTAGAGGAAGAATGGAATGGATCGAAGTTATCACAATAAAAGTTAATTTCTGACATTGTTCTGAAAATAATCAAGTTTTTTGTGTAATTGGATGGCTGGTAAGGAACACAGAAAGTAGATGAATTTCTCGTATGGATGTTTGGGATTCGGAGGGTTACTAAGGACAATAAATCAGGGGATTTAATCTTATTATTCAGTATATTATTAAGGAAGAAAATTCCAATATGTCTTCCACGAAGTGAGAGAGATTGCAAATTCAAATGTTGTTTAGAAATTTCAAGTCCAGGGTCATTATGTGACTTTTTCTTAAAATTATATTCAAGTAACTTGAGAAATTTCTTTTGAATCCTTTCCAGAGCATTGATATGTGTCTCATAATACGGATTCCATATCACAGTGCCTTATTCCAGAATAGATCTCACTAGGGTAACATAAAGTAGTGATAAGCAATTTACATTTTTAAAATCCCTACAAAATAATAAGAACGCGTGTGCTAAATTTCACGCATAGCTCACCGCGAACAAAAACCAACTTAATCTCGCTTGCATTCCCACCTCTCTCTCTTTATTCTTCCGCTCTCCTTTCTCCCTGTCCCTCTCTTTTTTTATCCTCCCACCTCCTCCCCCCCCGTAACCTCCAGAGGCGTGTCTCTGTGGTCGGTCGTCCGCGATAGGTGGGATCGCTCGCAATGGTGTAGGAAGTTTAAGAGTGTGGGAGGGGATGGCATCGATTGCCACTGAAAAAGCCAAGCTATAGAGAGAGAGGGAAAGAGAGAGACCAGACGGCGCCTGCTCTCTCAGGGCCGCTGCCATGGTAACGCCGCCCCCCACCCACCCACCAACCGACCCCCACCCCCCCTCGCCTCACACCCCGGTAACCTACCACCAGTTCCCATCTCATCGTTTCCGAGCGCGCACACAGACACACACCAGTCTTGTCTCTCCTTTCCGCCACCAGTTCTCTCGCCTCTTTCCTCCTCCTGGCAATACCTTGCACATGCCCGAGAACACTGGATAAGGACGCGCGGCTCTTGATGCGCTTTCGATCGTCTTTTGTTGAAATTGAGGAACCCAGGTTAATTGTGAACGGTGGGCGGTACTGATGTTCTAGGAGAGGCTCGGTTTGGTGCCCGTGGTGTATCAAACTGTTATAAAATGCCGAAAAGTGTTACTTTTAATATAAGAAATCGTGATTCCGTACAGACGGAGAATATGGAATCGTAAACATACGAATAGTTACGACCAGTAGTGCATACTTCTAGTTTTTTTTTCTTTTAGCTTTTCTTCTAGCTGCTAGTTTTGCTTCCATTGGCAACACGTTCTAGATAGCAGATTACCGTCCTAATAGAGTGTTCTTGCATATATCACTGTTTGGCAACACTGGAATACCACATTTTTGCAACACTGGTATACTATTGCATGGTAACACCATTGGCAACACGGTCGCAATACTGGTATACCATTGTTTGACAACAACATTGGCAACATTATTAAGTATACCACTGTTTGGCAACGCCCTTGACAACAGTGGTATACCACTGGTTTGGAACATTGGTTTACCTCAGTATGGTTACATCATTGACAACACGGTCGCGATACTGGCATACCATTGTTTGATAACACTATTGGTAACATTAGTACACAACTGTTTGGCAATACCATTGAAAACACTGATATTCCACTGTTTGGCAACACCATTGACAACAATGGTGTACCACTGCTTGGCAACACCATTGAAAACACTGCAACACGTACGCAACCCTGGTACGTCACTGTTTGTGCATCACCATTGGCAACACGGTCGCAACGCTGGTGTACAACTGTTTGGCAACAGGGTCGCGATAGAAAATTGCCATCCTTATACTGTTTTCTTGCGTATACCACTCTTTCCCCGGCGTACGCAGGCATGGTGTGTTTCCGAACCCAGCGAGGCGCGTAATTCCCTCGGCTTCTCCCCCTTTCCCCATTCCGCGTTTTCTCGTCTCCCAGTAGGAAATCTCCCCCGGGGCCCATAAACTCTTGAATCACCCGCCTCATTCAAACCCACTGCCTCCCACCCCACCCTCCCGTTGCACGCCGTAACAGTCCTACTCCCAATCCTCCCTCTCTCTCTTACTTCCCGTCAGACATACCCTCAGCTGCCCGATCGGTTACCAGCATTCCCTTGATGAGAGGGATGAGAATCGAAAAAAAAATTATCGATTTTTTGAATCGACAGATTGAGAGTGGAATTTGCGCCATCGATTCTTTCCCAATGAGTCTCTAATCAATCATTATTAAGTGGTGTTGCTCGATTGATTAATATTAAAATGCTCGATATGGAGTGCACTGTTGTTTGGGGCAGAAATTCTGGACTCCTGAGAAAGGAGGACGAGAATTGGTTGCAGGCATTTGAGGTGTAGGTTCAGAGATGGATGGAGAAGGTGAAGTGGACGGAAAGGGAGACTAACGAGGAAGTGCTCGAGAGGGTGGGCGAGAAGAGAAAACTTGTGAATAAAATCCGGGACAAGCGGTGCAGGTGGCTCGAAGATGAAATAAGGGGTGATGGGTTGCTCAAGAGTGTGATAGAGGGAAGGATGTTGAGCGAGTGGGGAAAGGAAAAGGGAAAGAGAATTGGTTTTAAGGTCGGGAAGAAGTGGTACGTACCCGGAGATGAAGAAACAAATGGTCATGGAGGGAGATTAGGCCCGTCACGTGTGAAAATCGGGAGAATTTTCTCAGGCTCTCAATGAAACGTACCTTTAGCCAATAGGTTAATATTCATCTACATCTACAAAGCACCCTACGAGCCGCCGCATGGGCGTGTGGCAGGGAGCGTTTGGTCACCAGCCGTGTAAAATAGTAAGTTTTTGGGAGATGGAATGGTAACATGTATTATAGGAGTGTATTTAGTGGAGCTCAATTTTTATTGTGGTCGCTTTTTGTGCGCGGAAAAGACGAGTTTTTGTACCTATCTGTTCGGCAGTGTATCTCTCTCATTTTATCGCATCTATCAAACTTAAAGGTGTAGTGAGGAGTCGTGATAATATTCTCTCTGTCGCTCTGAAAAACATACAGTTTTGAATTTTTGAATTTCTCTAGCAACCTAAGCCTAGCGTGTAGCATCCGAGTCTCTAGGGGCTCCCACCTTAATCCGTCTAAAGGTTGTCAGACACTATATGTACGCCAGTTGCAGTTTTTAAGGAAGCGCGCTGATTTCCTTTGTAATTTATTTTTTTTTGGTTAAATCTTTATGACCTGGGTCCCAAACGCTCGCGGCGTATTCGAGGTGTGGCCTAACCAGGGCGAAGTAGCATCTCTCTTACACTTTTTCATCCGAGGACCTTCCTATTATACGTTAAACAAAACTTAGTTTCTTTAATGCTGTGCCACATGTGTTTTGTATGTGTAATCCCCACGATATATCAGAAGTTAAGGTAGTTCCAAGATATAACTCCAATATTGATACTTCACGTATATGGTGCTCGACGGCTGTAGTCATTCGGGTTAATTAACGTTTAAGTTTTTGTCTGAATCGCTGGTTAAATCATGATTCAACTTCATTCACTCGCAATGAGTGTGCGAACGCTAATTGTAGTTTGAAAAATTCCGCTGATTTTAGCAAGGTCTCTGGGCACAAGTTAGATTTGGGTAAATGAGAAAGGTCAACACTTTGAATAATCTCGTTTCGTGCGCTCATTGTGTCCGCGCGCTTGTGCGTACGTTTTTTAAATTAAAAACTTGGCCCCGAGGAATTCGGAGTAAGGATATTGGAATAGTGTTCATGCCGATCTAGATAATGTGGTTGGCTTGCGACTTGTCTGACTGGAAATCCCAAGGTCGTTGATTCTCGAGATCGGTTTCGGGTGGTGGAGATGTTGTCTCCAGGGCAGTGCTTTGCAAACTTAGTGTCGCGCCAAAGAATATAGGATCTCCTTTCAATATGTGCTCGGCAGTTCATGGTATACATAGGTTGTTGCTATGATGAAAATGTTGGATAATAATGCTCTTAAGAGTGGTATCGAATTTTATGTTACAAATTCAGGCAATTTATAGCCCGTTTTGCACGGGGCACGAAATTGCACAATTTAAAACTGCAGGTTTTTCTCAATCTGTCGTGCAGTCGTTATTGAATTAGAGCAGGGACTACTGTGCCATCTCTCATTCATGCGTTCGCGCATGCGTTCTTGCAATTCTCCGCTTGATACACGTCGAAATTTGAAATGCACGTTCGTGCATATATCAGATCGTGCAATTACGTGCCCCTTGCGAAACGGACTTGGAATGAAGCATGCGGTAGGGAGATTTCTATAAATGACGCAGTGTACTATTGAAAGTGACTAAATGTCTCAGTTATCTTTTGGATATGCATCATTGAGGTTTTGGGAGCTTTCTGCCTGCTGCTTGTCTCTTCGCAACGCAAGAGCCCACTTGCCTTCCGTTCGTAAGAGCGCTTTCATCGCATGACACAGCGAAATTCAAAACATGGCTTTGAGTCATGACGGGCTGGTGGAATACTTAGATGAATGAAATGAGTATAGATGTAAAGTTGCCATGGCTAAAGTGTCATCTTCGAAGTGGAGAGAATTGAAGAGGGGAGTCTGAGTAGAGACGTAAAGAAAAGGCAAGTGAGAACCTTAAGGCGACGCGTCACACCCGTTCTACCGGTCGACTTTGTGATGATTTTCGACCCCAGATTTTTTGTTCAAGTCTTACGTCATCAACTTGAAATTTTAATGGTATAAAGAATAGACCTTTGCCAAGGGATATTCGTATCTGAAATATGAAAAATTTATCTCGGACCTTAATTAAACCATCGGGAAAACGGCAAGATGTAGGGTATATTTTTACAAAAACTAATATTATTATTGAAATATCTTAAACTAACGGAGATGTATCAATCCTTATTCTGTCAGAATGCTAATTAACAGCTGTCACGGTTGTAAGATGAAATCTGTAATTGGTATCTTTCGAGAAGCCACCCGAATGGTTTTCGGCCATGATGTGCTCGGACGGTGAGGCAAATAGTTCAGTCTTCTCTCAAAGATCTTATGTCATCGCTGCCTTTTACTTACGTGCGGGACACTGGGCTACAAGTTACCGACAAATTTTGCCTCGTGCGAGAGTTATCCTTGAGTAAGAGACTCCTGACGCCAAAACGCCTCGATCGGGTGCGAGTGACGCCACCTTGTGTGGATTTTCGACAGAACTATTCGTAACCGAAGGGTATGATGCGTCCTCTTAATATTGAGCGTTGTACTGCATGGGTCGGAGACTTGGTATTTGCGAAGGGAGGATGTACGTAGACTTGAGCTTTCTGAGATGTGGATGTGGAGAAGGATGGAGAGGGTGAGCTGGGTGGAAAGAAGGACGAACGAGGAGGTATCGGACATGGTTGAAGAGGAGAGGAAGCTAGTGGCGGAGGTTCGGAGGAGACAGAAGAGATGGATGGAGGACATTTTGAAATGAGAGGGAATGCTGCAGAGGGTAATAGAGGGGAGAACATTGGGGAAGCGCAGATGAGGAGAGGATAGGAATAATGGACAAAATGAGGAAGACTATACGAGGATTTTAAGTGAGATCTAATTGCGGGTCACGTAGAGGAGGGAAGGCAGAACGATATGTCAGAAACTAGGACTCTAGAATATGTACTGTCCAAAAACCTACCAATCAGCTGGTAGAATGCTGGAATGAAATGAGGCGTCGATGCCCGATTCTGTATTCTAAGCTCCCTCCTCCCATTCTCTCTCGTAGTTCCCCGACATGAAAATCCTTCACTTTCCCCCCCCCCGGAAGCGCAGTGCCCATTCCCCTCCCCCCCCGCCCCCAGAATCCACATAAACCCCCGTTCCCCTCCCTCCCATCTTCACCCGCACCCACCACTCGTCCCGCCACCCCTTCTCCCCTCAGTCCTGCGCGTCAGGGGGGTCGGAAGACTGCCCCTTTCTTCCCCTCTCACCACCCCCTTTTGTCCCTCGAATAGCCACGAAAACATCCGAAATAAGGGGGGTGGTGTCTCCCCCCCGATTCCGCTTTTCGTCGTGTAGTGGACTCGTTCTCCGCTCCTCACTCCTCGTCTCCTCGTCTTCCTTGTCTTCCTTGCCCGCTTCTTCTTCTCCTTCGCTATCCCTAACCCCTCCCTCCTCTCCTTGTCCTCCAACACCTCTTTAACCAAGAGTGAAACTATGGAAACGGTTGTAGGTTTGACTTTGTGGAAGTTATCCATCGCGGAAGAATAAAATAACTTCTTGGTGTTGCATCCTTAGCCCGGTCTGGCTAACCCGAAATTCCGGCCCTCTTCCACGCCCTCGCCTTTTTCCCTTCCTTTACAAACTTCAGCCTCCCCTGTGGGGGGAAGACAGCATCCTCGCCTCTTCTCTTCCCTTCTCTCGAGTAGCTGTAACAGTGGACTCCCCTCGACTCGATTCTCGGTCCCCTGCTCTCTTCTACCCACTAGGAGAGAGGAACTTCTTCTTCTGGTCCACTTCTCCTCTTCAACCCCTCTTCTGCTTCCCTTTGGGAGTCTTTCCCGTCTCCCCCACCGTGGAAAAATCTCGAGCGAGGGTTGTTGTTGCCACCTTGGCTGCGATGTGGGCGAACGGGGGACGATGATTGGGGGGGGGGGGGGTCGGACAAAGTATTCCCAGTTTCCGCTTGGGCGTGATGGAGGCGATTCTCCTTTACTCGCAGAGTCGGCAAAGCGAGCGGACGTCAAAATATGGAGGTTGATTGGCTAACCTTTTATCTTCATCCCAATCCAAGGATCCATTTAGTGCAGTGTATTTCCTAACTTTTTCGAGCCATCGCACAAAGGGCTGAGATCGGAGAAACCCGGCTAAAATTCCAAAAATGCAATTTTTTTCATTCTGGAAGTTGAAATTTGGCATAGAGACCCTCTCCTGTTATTGGTGCATGTGATTTGTGATTTCATTTCATAGTTCTAAGGCATTAGCAATGCGTCTGTATTTAAAGTTGAATGAAATTCGCAAAAAAGCTGGAATTCAGTCTTCGCTGAAAATATCCCAAAATAAGAGGTTGCAGTTACCTTTTGTGGAAGCTTAATCGAGTGAAAAGTAATATCATTTCAAAGAAGAAACCTTAGTCTTGTACATATTGTCATTGTTAATGGCGTTGGGAGATGTTTGCTATTTTACTATGACAAAATGTCGGACCCTCCGATTTACTCCGATGTTCTGCTTTTGGTTAGTAAAATAGTTAATGGGAATACGGAAGAACCGTATGTAACTTACTTATTTCTTACTTAATTACCTCGTACTTCATTTTTTCGATTTCAGCCTGTTGTACTCCGGTCCGGTTGGTTCCGCAAACCAATAGCCAGCAACCCCAACCATTAACACAAAAATCGTAAACTACATGACCAAATCAGGATGTTTATGAAAGTAAAGCCAAAACAATTCTGGATGAATGAATGCTTATTTCAAATCCAATAGAGAGATTATTCATTATTCCCAGGACGTGTATTTCACCTTGAGTAATGCAAGGCACCCCCACGGAGCGGTAGCGCCCGCTTTGGGAACCTCTGATTTCTTGTGTCTCGACGGAGACTGTCAATTATGTAAATTTTTTCCCTTGATCGCTCGGAAGGGGGGAAAATGTTTTAAGAAGTCCGGTGAAGGAATTGTTTCGGCGCCTCGTCCCGTCTGCTTTGTGGCTTCCCCGACGGTTCGACCTCAGAACTGCCGATAATTCGGATTAGCTGGGGGCAGCTCTTTTGGCGTTCAGCTTCAGTTTGAAGCTGTGTCCCAATTCGCCATTTAGGCAGCTAAATCGGCAGATTTAGGGAGGACGCCATCTTGAAGTGTGTCCCAATGCGTTAGGCATCATGGGAAGCGGATTTAGGTGCCTTTCTCGGGGGTGAAATTTAGGGTAGATGGAGTTTATCCTAAATCCGCCTCCATATTGAATTTCCCATCATGCAAAGCGCTGCATGCGTCGTACAAGGAAAATCGTACACAAGGAAGTAGTTGAAAAGTGGCAAACATGGCCGGCAAGTATTTTGTCTGTAAGTGAAAGAATTATCTAGAATTTCGCAAACCAACACCCGACTACAAAAGAAAAATTTTACTTAGTACACTTAAATAAAACGAGTTTAAATCCCAGAACACCTACACAAACTTCGAAAACTAAAAACTAACGAATCTCCAGACAACGAAATGGATGAAAAAATGTAATTTCACTTTCCAAATATCACAACGCATACGGAGGTAGCCACAGGCGTCAAAAATGTCTTAATTTCAGGTTTCATTTGTTTCATTCAGTCCTTTATTGATTACTCATATGTTTTTCATTCATTTCCAGCTCGGTAGACGGCAACACTAGCGAAGGGTGTCCCAAATCAAGCTCCCTTAGCGAAAGGCATCTAAATATTTAGGTAGCTAACCGCATCCTCCCTAATGCCTAACGAATTGGGACACGGCTTAAATACACCGCCTGATGCTGCAGATAAATGAGTCCCGGACTCCCTCTGCTTCTCATCTACTTAACCATCCTGGCTAGCGCCGTAGCGGCGTGCGGACGAGACACGTGGGTTTTGGCATACCAGCCGTAGAAGGGGAAGGAATCCGGAAAAGGAGGGGCAGAGGTTAATTTTTATGTTAACGATGTGCCTTGTGTAGGTGTTGCGCTGTTTATGTTATATTCAGTAAAGGTACGGTTTAAATGAACCTCTTTCATTAGCTATTCATACCGGAGCACATTTAGTTTTACGCTGAACTTTGATTTCTTAATATTGTAAGGTACAGTGGAAGCCCACTTATCGACCACTCCTATCAAGCGACCACCCCTCTCAAGGACCATTTTTCAGCGGGACCGTCGGTGGTTGGTTAATTCAGATTTCACTGTATGTATGCATCAAATTGTTATGCATTGACTTTGATCAGGAGCAACTTAAACTATGAGGAAATGAACGCCATCTCTACAGGTTTCAACAAAACCGTCGCTTCAAGAGTTTTCCATGTTTTTTTTTTACAAATCAGCTGCCCGTTCATTTGCGTGATATGTACTCCTAGAAACTATGAACCTTGGTCGAACGACCACCGATCTCAACGGCCATTTTTCATCGAAACCGTCGGTGGTCGCTTGATACAGGTTTCACTGTAATTAAAATTGATGAAACTCCCAAGTAGCCGAGTGTTAGCACCAATCGCGGGGAGAGACAAGCGCGCTTACCGGGAGTCATTCCGCTTCAGGGAATCCCTCCAGACGGCAGGCACAGGTGTCCATGACACGGAATAATTCCCAGTTAGTGCTTGTGGTTTCCCACTTTTGGTGCTTAAACAAAT
Source organism: Ceriagrion tenellum (assembly GCA_963169105.1). Taxonomy (NCBI): domain Eukaryota; kingdom Metazoa; phylum Arthropoda; class Insecta; order Odonata; family Coenagrionidae; genus Ceriagrion; species Ceriagrion tenellum. The sequence goes on from OY720633.1 coordinate 131,116,757, forward strand.
CCGGCCAATACCCATTTCTATTATCTACCATCGTTATTATTAATGCTGTAAGGCCGTTGAGCTCCATCCACTTCATTATGTGGTAACTTTGTTTTGGCTGCATCCATAGTTCGCCGCCCTGGGCTTAGTATGTTGTTTCTCGTTTAATTGATAGTCTATCTTTCCTAATTTTGCTGTTTTTACCTCCGTAAGAGATTGTAGTTTCCTGGCGCCTGCACCGCGTGCCACCCTAAGGAAACCTACGTTGTGTAGCAGAAGGGAGGTTTTATCGGCGAGGGCGGAACTCACTGAAGTACTCTGCCCAACTGCGTGCGAAATTCGCACATCTGTGTCGGGGGGGCAGATCCTTTCCCTCTTCCCGTTTGTGGTTTCCGGAAAGATCTGGTGTCCAGTCAGTCGATTAAGTTTCATCTCAGCTGGACGTGCCCAAGTAAGCTTCTGCCGTATTTGAAACCGAGAGCTTGAGGCAACTGTCCTCCGGGCGGTATCTGATCAGTATCCGATCCTCCGGGCTATCACGCCAAAATGGCTTATATGGTTACTTGAGTATTTTCTCGCAGTCGCAGATGAGGCTGCTTTGCTGCTATCGCTATGTCCCGTATTTGGAAAACAATTCCTTTCGTGATAAAATGCTATTTCTACGGAATATTGCTATTCCAAATTCTAATCCAATACAATTAAAGTTGATAGCCTTAGTCGATTTAGCTGGGTAGAAATGATTATAATGCTGGCGCCGAAGATCTAGAACACTGATCTTCACTTGTTCGCAGAATCCCCTCCCCAGGTAATTCGTCTTGGAATGAGAAGTTTTATTCCTGAGTGGAGACCCGCGTTCGAACTCCATTCTTTTTAAATATTTTTACTTTTCCGCGGTGAGTTTCCACTCTTTGATGTCATATCTCATTTAAAACCGAAATGGCCTGGTTTCATGCCGTCAACGAAAAATGGCGCTGTTGAGATCGTAGTTTTCTTTTCGATTGCGCTTTTTCGATTCGCTAGAAAATGAGGTACTCGACTTTCGCTTCTTGCGCGGAGTCTGGCGATGTGAAACGCTTCGGGTCAATGCATCAATTGAAATCGCTCACCCTATTTGGTCGGAAATTTCTCTTTCAAATTTCTCTTCCTCTGGGGGTCGCCATCCCACAAGTGACAGTTCCCGCGCACTAACGATCTTAAACGGGCGATGAGCTACGCTTCGAGATTTCTCTTGAAATGTGGATTTTCAAAATACGATTTGTTTTGACGTTTCTTGTGGCTAATTCTGGATTTCGACATTATATGCTTTGAGTTTCATTTGTACTCTCATATGCTTGAGTTTCGTTCATAAATTAATGTTTTTTTTGTGAAAATTTTGAAAACTTGTGAAAGTTGTAGTGGTTGCTCTTCGCATTTTTTAAAAGTATTCTACGTGTGAAGGTAGGTTTTGCTGAATTTCATAGAATCTCTTCCCGGTTTTCTACACTTTCAGGGGCCTATCCACCTCTAGTATATCCTTTTTCGCCTCAGCTTACGATGTGCCCTTCTTCATCCTGTGTAAGAAACCTATTCTCTTTGTCCTTCGTATAATGGGTTTGTAATTATTAACAGAAGTTTGATTGTACAGTAGACCCTCGCTTTACGATATTGATCCGTTCCGGAGGACCGACCGTAAAGCGAATTCCATCGTATGTTGAATCGGCATTACAGTAAACTCCCGGTTATCCGAAATGATCGGGACGGCGGCCGGTTCGGATAATGAAAATTCGGATAAAAAAAATAAACCGAAGTCCCACGTGAAACACCCCGAATTGCATCAATACCTACTGCTAAATATTATCGTAAAACGTGCGTACATAAAATGCTATTAATATGGTTGTGAACAAGCCTACATGTTTTTGATTGAAAAATTGCATTCCGTGCGATCCGTCCGTCCGTCCGGTCCGTCCGTCCGTCCGTCGGAATGAGCGGGTGCATGTGCAAGATTGGTACGCGTTACGGTCGGACGGACGGATGGATCGTGCGGAACGTGAACATGCGAACGATCGTTGACTTGAATAGCGCCACTGCGTAATTTGCGTGGTTGATAGAGTATGTAAATATATGAAAAGGTGTTACCACCAAATAATTAACGGGTCGCCATGGTATTCATTGGATGAAGATTGGGTAGGGGCAGTTGGAAAATTTTGTTCGGATAAAGCGGATTTCGGATAAACGGGAGTTTACTGTATTTCCGGACGAGGAATCGGTTTAAAGAGCATCAGTGCCAATCCATTCAGTGTACGCGTCAGAGCCAATGCATACGAAATATTCCGGATTAAAATTATTTAAAATATTATTAAACCATTATTTAAAACACTATCGATATTTAAAAGAAAATCGGAGAGCTTTGAAATTTAAAAAAAATCGCGCGCAAAATCAGCTCAGATCGTAAGTCGAATCCATCGTAAGTCGAACCCATCGTAAAGCGTGGGTAATCTACTGTAATGCTCCCTTCATATTCACATAGTGCATACATGAACACATGTAAGTGTGCACTCGTCTTGCAAAAAAAAAATAATTCGTGTAATATTGTCCGAAAATCCTTATGAACACTCATTTCCGTTGTTCGTGGCCCTCAAATTGTTGCCACTAAGGCATTTGTATTTATTTAAAGTCTTAAAATTGTTTTCTGCCAGAATTGGCAATATGCCGAGTGCATCTGATAATTGTAAATATAATTTAAGGAATGAGTCAAACATTGTAACTATCAGACCAAGATTAACTTTATATAAACGTTGCTTTCTCTGTATGGGGCCATAGATATTTAATTTACTGCCCGTTGAAATTGAAAAAAATTAAATTCTCAAAAAAAAATCTTAAAACTTGCCGAAGACTGGCTTTTTTCTCGAGAAAGAATTGAACATTTATTTTGATGGTATTACATTGTAACAATACTTATGTAACAGCTACTGCGTTTATTTTTATGGCATACATTTTTGTAATTTGCTGGTGGCTCAATTCTGGTCTTACGACCTTGTAGACCACCTAAAGCTCCCTCTCCTTTGCTGATACCAGTTTGTACGACAAAAATTTTTGGGAGTAAATAAATTATTATTATTACTACTACTACCACTACATTTGGTCGGCTCTGGTGGCGACGGGGTAAAGTCGTCGAATGCTTACCCGAGGGTCGCGGGTTCGAATTCCGCCTGGGTGAAATTATCACCGCTCAGGTCATGGGTGTATGTGTTCGTCTGTTGTCGTGTTGTTATTCATGCGACATAAATTGGCCAAATTTGTTCTATTTGGTTGTTGTGCAGATAAAATAAAATATTTTTTTTAAATGTAGGGGTATATATTTATGGAAGGGGGTGACCTAACACCCCCTACCTCGCGCCCATGCGGCGGAACGCAGAGTAATATGTAGATGTTGATATGTCCTTCGAAAAAATTTCGACTTGTTGTTATTGACAGGTTTTGACTCTTCTCTGATTGAAGTTTTCCGACCCCGTGGTATAAGACATCGTCGCCCATGTTTCTAGCGTCCGTACCCGAGAGAATCCTGGTTCGCTAGTCTTTTTTTTTCATTTTTGATCAACAGGCCCCTCTCTCACTTGGACCTGGTCCAAAATAGAAAACCTCTCTCTCTCTCTCGCCAAAAAAATAAAATAAAACTAATCTCCCTAACCGATGGATCCCACGTCAATCATATTCCGACGTATGGCCGCCGCCGCCCTGGTCGAATTCCAACTGATGCCTCTCGTCGCATATTTGCCATCCCATAAGCGAGGCGTCAATTCTCGCCAGTGACGTCACCGCGATCGGGCGAGGCGTTTATTGGGTCTGGCGGGGCGGGGAGTTAGCGGTGCCTGAAACGTCAATCAGGTTAGCGGAGTTTCGTGTACGTGTGCTAATGCACGCTGGACTCGTATTAGTGTGTGGCCTCATTTGTCAGCTCCAAAATGTATATATTCTCCGGTTGTCAACCCACCTTGGATGAGAGGTTTTACTTTTTAACGTTCATGAGCTTCATACAAAATAACTAAAGTGTAGCGTATGTGTGAGGGTATCGAAGCATTTGGTAATTCGGAAACATCTACATTTACACGTTAGCCTACAAGTCATCTCAAGGGAAGGGAGCAATTACGTACACATCACCCTGTTTCACAGGGTAATTACCCTACCCTAATAATAACTCTACAATTATGTACACATTACTCTGTTTCACAGGATAATTACCCTACAATTATGTACACATTACTCTGTTTCACAGGGTAATGTGTACATAACTAGGGTAAAGAACAGGGTTTCACAGAGTAAATAACAGGGCTTCACAGGGTAATGTGCACAGAATGATGAACACGTCACCCTGTAAAACAGGGTGATGTATCCATAATTTTGTAGACCAATATCTTGGATCCTCAATTGTGTGAAATTCGCAGCGGAAAAAATCATTCGCCTGGACTGGGAATCAAACCCAGATCCCTCAATTTCGCGCCGAGAGCCGTAGCCGATTAAGCCACTCTTACGGCTGTTAAAGTTACCGCGCGACTAGTCCCGTTATTCTTTGAAAATCTTGGATCCTCTTGGAGAGCCTTCTAAATATTCTATAAAAACTCCGATACGATTTTTCAAGCCCAAACATCTTCTTTTCACGATTCCTCAAGTATGGTCAGTCAAGTTTACGGTAGCCATGAAATCAATCTAACATTGAAGGATAACGTTCGGGATTGTTTGCGATGGTAAGCTAATTATTGACCCTAGCCTTACATGCTTCAATAATGAAGCAATTCACACAGACAAATTGTGATGAACCTTAAGGAGGTTCCACCGAGAAACGAAGTAAATGTCATTTTCATGAAAGTTTCAAAATAAGCCCCTCTTATTACACTCTATCGATTGCCGTTGAAAAAAATTAGGCTTTCCACGCTATATTTCTCGGAAATCGCATTTAAAAATGACAGAATTTCTATAGGATCTTATGGCAATGCTTGCCTATGAGTAGAAGAAATGCAGATTACTATTCGAATATAAATGTCGTTTTGACAAAAAACTGATATAAGGTGCGCCACAGTATAAGAATCATGATAGTATTAAAAAAATATACCCTTACAACGTTGGTTTAAATGATATTAACATATCTTTGCAACAAAAATAGCAGAAATCACGTAGTTACTAACATGTGGCGCTGCAGGTTGATTCCACATCGGCAACGCTGTGCTGCTGTGCCGTGACAAAACGAGTGATTTTCGAGCAGACGGAAATTTACAATGAACTTTGTGGAGCTGGATTTTTTGTGCATTGATGCTAAATTTAATACATTGACAAAAAAGTAGTAGAAATTTTCGTTGTTCCGGTAATGTTTTACGGGTTCCCTCGGCATGGCAGGAAATTGATAGCTTCCAAGGAAACGAAAGTTATCAGAATATATGTTATAATACTCACGGGTATTTATATAAATGAATACATAAATACAGTAATGTATTATACAAATATATATGTATAATATTAACGATTTCCTGGAAAGCAGTCACTAACAAACTCAAACACACGCCAACACGAGAGCAGGAAAACAAGTGAACGCAGTAATTGAGCAATGTTGCACTTACCACCGTTGCCAAGTCGTTCTAACACATGATTTTTACCAATTATATTTAAATAAGGAGTTACATTTCCATGTAAATATTTTGAAACTTATTTTTAAATTATAGAAAACATTTCAGATCACGAAATAGCGGTGATGAGCTCAAATTTATTGTCAGGGCAATTAAACGTGGCAACGAGTTGCCAGCCAGAAACCGAGATCAAAATAAGCTACTGATGAGTTTTAAAAATTGTTTCCCACTTTTAAGTGCTTCGATACAACTTATTCACAAAGTTTTTAAGTACTTGTTTGAATATTATAGGTGACTACGTAAGGTAATGTTTTTTTAATCGACTTCTTAAAACACTTAAGAAGATGGATTTTTCACCGGCTTTTGACGCACCGAGCGGCAGAGGAACCTCCTTAAACTAAATCGTAACTTTGATGTGTGGACTCTAAATGTTCTGTCGAATAAAGAAAATGTTGCATGTGGAATAGAAATCGCCCTCCCACTATGAATAGGTATGTTATTTATCCTTTATCCCGCAGAGCAACCCTGGTGATGAGCTCCACAGTCACTCTTATGTAAGACCATATTGCATGTTCTAGCATATAGCATGGTCAAAACTGCACAACAGGAACGGACGAGGGTGGGGGTCGAATACGCGTATTTCGGCTACAAAGTAGCTCTCTTCAGCGAACCGAAGGTAACGCGTCACGTCAACGCAAGGTTGAACTTCAATGCTCTTTTGGAGCTGATTCTCCCAGAAGTTGGGCCCATTTGTGTGTGTGAGTGAGTGATTTGTGTGCTTGTGAGTGTGCTTGCGTAAATAACCGGGCATCCTTAGCGGGGTCTCATTAGTCCTATGAAGGATCCCAGGTTATAACCCAAACATCCTTAGCGGGGTCCCATTAGCCCTTACCAAGGATCCTATTTGGGTTGTGTGCGCGCGTCTGTGTTTGGTCCTTGGCGAGGAAGTAACATTCCCATAAACCATCACATATCTTGGTTGATTGGTTTGGTTGGTTGGTTTGGTTGGAGTATTCTTGGTTGAGAGGCTGTGGTTGGTCGCTGCTGTGATTTCCCAGCATACCAACACAGTAAGTTTGGTGTTTTCTGACGAAGGGTGCCAATTGTTTACGGCTTTTGGAGACTTCCTTTGTTTTTATTTTAAAATTGGAATGTATGTTTGGCAACAGCGCTTTCCATATGGCCTGCCAATTGAAATGGAACGATCCATGCCTCAAGATATGATCTTAGTTAGTTTAGATTTTTGTAATTTCGTGTGCATTCTGGGTACCCAAACATAAATATGATAATGTTGATGTAAAGGTGCGAATGGAAGGCCGGACCCTTTCTACGAGTTCCGAACCCGGGATTTTTTTGTCTCCAGAAGATGCTGAGTTAGTCACCGCACAAACTTTTGTGTGAGTTTTTTTGTGTGTGTTTGTGCTATCTTTGTTTTCCTTCCTTCCCCCGTGGCCTTCCTTATCGGAGCTGTTCTTTCATCTGCCGCTCCCATTCCCTTTGAAAACCCTCGAGGAAAACCTTGCCACTCTTTGAGTTTCTGTTTGCTTCCCGCGCCCGCTCCAATCTGCGTTAGATTTTGGGGCATCCCCCCTCTCCTCTCTTTCGTCGTGATCCTCTTTTGTTTCCCCCCTTCAATTCTCTCCTCTCTTTCATGTACCCTTCCCTCTCATATTCCCCCTTATCTCCTCCATATTCATCGCGCCCTGGTTCTTCCTCAGTTCCCCACCGATTCGACGTACGGCCTTTTTTTTCGTCGTCTCTCTTGACGATTAAAAAAATGACAAAAAAAGAACATAGGAATGAATGTTGGGTGTGAGGGGGACACAAATTGGTGGCATCGGTGTGGAAAGAGGTGGCGCCATCGTTCCCTGGAAATCGAATTTGAGATAAAAAATGACGATCGCACTCCGGAGCATCGTCGCCTTCGTCATAAAAATAAATAAATGACGAACACGCTCCGTGCCCCCACACCCCTACGCGATCGCATTGAAACACGCGTGATCGTCATTCAGTTATTTTTTTAAATACATGAAGCATCTCTTGCGTTGCATTCTCGCCGGCGTTTCTCTCGTAGCGACTATGTGGCCTATATATCGAGGATTCATTTTATTTTCGCTATTAATCTTTTCTTTTTCCTGATCTTCTCGGGCGTGTGGCAGTGAAGGGATCCACAATCGATGGTGCGAGAGCAATGAATGTCTCCTTTGAGTTATTCAATGGAAGCCTGCGAGATTGAGCAATTTTTTTTGGTGACGCTAATGCATTAAGTGATAACGTTACTCGCTGTTTGCGAGGTAGGTGTTAAAAGGGACTGACGTATTTTAACAATCCGTTGAAATGGCGCTGATTGATAGACATGAAGTTTTATTTTGTTATTTCTTCTGAACTTTAACGTATAAATGTTCCGCCAATAATTCGCTTTCGCTTCGTGCAGGGATTTAATTGGAAATGTGATTCGATAGATAATCTTTTCCCATCCTACGTCAGCATTGTTGAGGATTAAGAAATCGATCTCCTCTGTTGCATTGATTGAATGTAGAGCGGTTAGGCCTACTTTTTAGTCTACAGCGCTGCAGTATATATGCTATAACTGGTGTAATATGTATAAGTAATATATAAGTAATGTATAAGTATAATAACTATAAAAGTAAATATATATATACATATTATATATATATATATATATATATATATATATATATATATATATATATATATATATATATATATATATATATATATATATATATATATATATATATATATATAATATGTATATATATATTTACTTATTTCATTTTTGTGTTCCTATCCACTTTCTTTCTACCTTTCTGTATAAATATTTATGTGAGTATTTGCCGCTGTGCGGTCTGAGTGAATGAGTGAACGATTATATATATATATATCTATATATATATATATATATATATATATATATATATATATATAAGTAATGCCTATAACTGGTGCGTTGGGATTTAGAGGGGAAAAAACATGGAAAATTGGAGAAAAATCAAATGGAAGTAGCTTGTATCTCTACAGGAAATTGGAAGTTGGAAGAAAATAGTGTAAAATAAATGGGAACATACATTTTTATTCCAAATTTGATGGGATGGAACATTTGTTCCTGTCATATCGTTCATCATTGTTTAGGATTGAGAAATCGATCTCTTTTGTTGCACAGATAGATTATGTATAGAGCGATTAGGCCCACTTTGTAGCGTACAGCGCTGGAGTAACTAACGCGTTGGAGTCGACTGGAGAGAAACCCTAGAAAAATTGTAGGAACAGGAAATAAAAGTAGCTGGCATCTCTTTAAGAAATTGGAAGTTGGAAGGAAATAAATGAGATCACACGAAATCAAGCTCGTTGACGAGGTGGTTCCCATGAACTCACCTTTTCTTTCCGTGAGAGCCCCCCCCCCTTTCCTCCTTTTCAAAGGTTTTATAACACTGACCTTGTTCCCTAACCGAAAAATTTTGCATTCTCCTTACTTGCCTCCCTCCCCCCACCTCCTTCCCTAACCCCGCCCCCTTCTCTGTTGTAAGGTATAGAAGGTGAAAGACAGGTGAGTGTCGATGCCAGTTTAACCCCTTCATAATGGCGATGAGTCGCTGAAACCGGTCGAGGACGAATAAACCGTGTGGGAAACTACTAAGTTTTATTTCTTTCCTTATCAGAGGGGAGGATCTTGGGTCAGCGGGGAAGGGAACGAAAGATAATTGGCTTTATGGAAGGGATAATAGGAGACGGAACGAATTCTGAAATGAAAGAAGAATTTGTGCAAGAGCCCTCAGTATGTATACACATAAATGATTTTTATTCGCTTCCCATTGAACATGCCTATACTGGTAGATCACTCTATTGTATGTTTGTGGACATGATAAACGATCGAAGGATATGACTTGGGGAGCAAGAACAGTGTAGATACAGAATTTTAACCTTCAGAGAGTGAGGCATTATGTGAAATTCATACAAAAATCTCCAATCAAAGATCTGCTTTCTCGAAGAAAATGACGAGCTACAAGTTAAAGTGCGTAAGGATGTGAATAAGGGGCTGGTGAAGAGCTTGATATGGAGCGTAGCGTTGTATGGGGCAGAAACGTGGACCCTGAGAAAGGCGGACGAGAATAGGCTGCAGGCATTTGAGATGTGGGTGTGGAGAAGGGTGGATAAGGTTAGGTGGACGGAAAGGAAGACTAACGAGGAAGTGCTTGAGATGTTGGGTGAAGAAAGGAAACTTTTGAATGAAATCTGGGATAGGCAGGGTAGATGGCTGAAGGATGTAATAAAGGGTGATTGGTTGCTGAAGAGGGTGTTAGAGGGAAGGATGTTAGTGGGGCGGGATAGGGGAAGAAATAGAGTAGGTTTCATGGACGGGATGGAGAAGGGTAGATCGTATGTAGAGGCGAGAAAGGATATACTAGAGGGAGATAGGCCCCTGAATGTGTGGAAAACCAGGAGGAGATTCTCTGACATTGGACAAAACCTACCTTTACCGGTCGAATACATTGAACTGAAGAAGTTAAAGAACTCGATGTCGAGCGCCCATTCCGTCTATATCTCTCTGGTGGGGGACACTTCTACATCTACATCTACGTGATACGCTGCGAGCCACCACGAGGGTGTGTGGCAGGGGGTGAAGATCACCAAACATGCACTATTGACATGCAACTAGGATATTAAAGGGAGGTATGCTAGATAACAGGGTCACATGCAGCTAGATGGTTAGTATCTACATAATATGAAATGGATTATTGGTTGTTATTACATGTATCATGCACTACAGACTACTCTAACTATATTTCCCCTACCTATCCCTTTGCTACGCTGCCTATTGTTCTCTCTTATAGTACGAAGGAAAAATGACATTTTAAATATATCGGTACGACAATCTATCTCTCTAATCTTGTTAAGATGATCAAACCTAGCATAATACGCAGGGGTTCTCAATATATATCTAACGTCATCTGTGAACAACTCTGTTTCGAATTTACTTAAAAGGTTTAACCTAAATTTTAACCTGCGTTCTGATAGTAATTCCCATCCTAGTTCTTCTATTAAGCTCGTAACACTTATACACTTATCCATTCCGTGATGGAGATCGGTCGGTAGTCAAATGCTTGCGAAATCCTCTTCCCTATAGGACCCGTAGCACATAGGCATCTGTGTCCGCCAATGCGGTGGGTCCTCCCGCGTTCATCCTGGCTCGGGAATCGTCGTTACGCGGCGGCATTAGTGTCAGAATTGATTTGTGCTAACGATGCAAAATGACTTCACTCGTCTGGGCACTCTTTTAAAACACGTCGCCGTAACCGCTGGAGATAGAGAAGAGGTGGGGAGAGAAACTTGGGTGTCATCTCCTCCTCGCGGTCTTGAGTTGCGCAATGCAACGAGCGGGAGTCCTAGATTTGGCGCACGCTCCTCCTTCCGTGCGCGGTGCTACGCGGCGCACGGTGATTCGGACGGGTTAGCGCGCGTGTAATAGGAATTGTGATTTCATTGTTTTAGAATAGGATGGAATAGAAAGTTAAATTCATTATTCCGGGACAAGTGTGTCCCCTTAGGATAAAAAAAGATATGACTATACATATCTTTAAGAGTCAAACTTATATTTCAATAGCAAAGTATACAATACTGTTAATATCACAGAAAAATCCGACGTAATATTTATCAAAACAGCAAAATTATCAAAATACATCAGATATATGCAGTGTTGCTCAATATTTAGTTCGCTTGAAGTAATATTTCATGACATTTTTCTTAGAATTTAATTTTAATTTTCAGAATTTTTTTACGTCTTCTGGCAATTTATTCCATACTTCGCAAGAGGTGACGTGGAAATACATAGCGTATAGGATTGAGTTTAATGAGGATAGAACTCCGCCATTTCGGAAAACAGTACTTTTATGTTACAGATGGTGGCAAAGTTGCCGAGGACATAGCATTACTATTAGAGGCGAATGCTAGAGATAAAATGGATGGGTGATATGATACATGAAAAAATCTGTGGAAGAGTGATATTACTGACAGCAGGCCCCTACGTGTTTGAGGTGTAACGCTTGTATCTCCGTGCAATTGCGTAGTTGTAAGAAACATATTAATGCGAACTGCCTTACATTAATAGCATAACCCTAGTGTTGCGCATATTTGTGAAATTTGGTCTCTTGACAAGTTTTAGGAGGTTTATGCTAACATAAGTGGGCGTAGCTGCGTGACTTTGAACAGAGTATCAGTGATGCATGTTGTTAATAATTCAGTCACCCTCTGCCACACGCTGCTAAGGGGGCTCGTCGGGTATTATCTTAATGTGGATAAGTAGAAGTGGGAAGGACCACATGGAACGCTTGACGGAAAAGAAGAACAGATTGACATTTGGCATGTTCTGAGAAACAATGAGGAATTTCATTAAAAATAAACAATAGAGGGGGGATAGTGCGTGGAGAGAAAGGAAGAATAAATATATGGACCAAATAAGGAGGGATAGGGTTGGTGTGGTGGCTAGAGTACTGGCTTACCATACGGGCGGCCAGGGTTCAAATCCCTGCAGACGAGGATGTTTTTCTGAGGAAACCCGATTCCTACTTGAGTGTCTTGTGGATGGCACTTCAAGTACAGTACTCCCGTCTGTCGGATGAGGCGTCAAACCGTGGTCCCCTTGGCGCCTTTCGTTAAGAGCAGGCTAATGCCGACGCCGGGTTTCTATCCACCCTTCTTCCCTTACCTATCCCCTATGGCACAAATGACCTTAGCTGTCGGTCGTCTCCCTAAAATCCAATCCAACGAATCGAAAGAAATGAGCGGAGAATGAAGGAGAGTCATAACCAGGTCACTCTTTGCGCGTGTTAATACGGGACGTCTGCGTTGGCGATGTCGCACTAATTTTTACTTACGTGTATGACCGGGCGCTTGGACCATTGGAAAAGCTGACCAGAACAGACTAGAAGCCTTAGAAACCTGGTGCTGGAGGAGGATGCTGGAGATAAAATGGACGGACAAAATAAGAAATGGTGAAGTTTACAGATGAAAAGGAGAGGAAAAGACCGTAAGGAACACTATACAGAAAAGAAGAACCTGATGGATTGGACACACCCTGAGACAACGGATTTGTAAAGAACATAGCTGAAGGGAAAATAGGGGGAAAAGTCCCCAGAGAAAGATGTCCCAGAAATAAGTTCACAGACCAAATAAAGAGGAAAGTACTTAGGAAAAGCTACGCGGAAGTAAGGGAAGTAGCGTTAGATAGGGAAGGGTGGAGGGCTGCAGTCAACCAATCTTGGGATTGCACAACTGATGAATGAATGGCATGAATGGGGTCGAGTAGTACTACACAAATATTCCAGGCGGATGACGAACACAACAACTGACGATCGGACATGCATCCCTCCGCTCGATCTCTCTCGTGGTGCTCCATTCATCTGCAAGATTCATCGGACGCGCGCAAAAGCATTAGTTCGAGCGGGCTCGCCTTGCTTGCCCGAAGACGAGCTAATCCCATCTCCGTCGACTTTTTTCTCAAATCATAATTCACCGTGGACAAGCTGTGAACATCTTCTTGCTGCCTTCCCACAATTTTGAACCGCTTCGGCTTTTACGAGAGCCAAATTTCCTAATGGACGATGCCCTGCTCTCTGAACCAGTGCGTTTATTGGGTCATGTTTTTTATTTCTTCCTCGCCCGCTTTTGGTTCGGCCGTGAAATATCGCTTACCGAGTGAAGCCACTCTGTTCACATCTGGGTTATTCACCAACCCGCCGACTAATCCCTGTAGAGGATTTGTTTGATCGTTTTAGATGGCCACTTCGTCCATATAGGCGTATATAAATAGGCGTAAAAATATTTTGCGTATAGTTACGGCCTGTGACCAAAATACGAGGGTAAGCCAATAAATAAGTCGCAAACGTCAGCATTTCATCATCAGTATCAGTTGTAAACATTTCATTGGGAACGCTTGAAACATCCTTCGTCCAGTCCCGACTTATGTCCCCGGTGATTTTTCATCTGTTCGGGCCCCTAAAAAAAATGTTTGGGTGGTCGAAATTTTGAAAAGGAGAATGCCGTAGTCCACGAGGATACTCGTTGGCTGCAACAGCAAAAAAAAGACTTCTTTGCTGTCGGCTATCAAGGACTTGCAAAGAGACGGGATAAGTGTCTGAATATATAGGGTGAATGTCAATTTCAATTTGCCTTTATTGCATTTTTTTTAATCAGGACCTTCTAAGCCACATGGCTTGTCAGAAGGTTCCGTAGTATTCATATCAGCGGCATGTTACATAGTGGAAAATAATATTAACATACATAAAACAGAACTCAAAACACATCTCATTGGAGAAAAAAAAGAAAAACTTAAAAAAACCTGTAACATGAATACATTTGCCATAGTATAACATAATATTGCAATGATATAAGTAAAAAAAATTCACAAACGATCACAGAAATGTAACATATTCATAAATATAGTGCTTAGTTTTAAGGGATTACAGATTCACAATATCATTAATTAACCACTCCTTGATACTTTTTTTAATTTCTGCCATTCTTTTTAAATTTCTCAATTTCTTAGGCATACAATTAAAAGTATATGGTATAATAAATGTAGGCAACCTTTTTCCATATGAATTTTGATAATTATAAGTTATCAGCGTATGAGTATTTCTTTTAGACATACAATGTGTATTCTTACAGGGAACTTGGTATTCTTACTTAAAATAATTTTCCACAATGATTAACCATTTAAATAATTTATCTACAGTTAAAACATTATATTTTACACAAAGTGATTTCAGGTCAGTGTTACCACAATATGAGAACCCATCCAAAGCAATTGATTTTAAAATTCTTTTTTGGGTTTCTAATTATTGTATTTAACAGTGTATTACAGGCCATTCCCCAAACTGTGATTCCATATCTCAGTGTGCTTTCAACCATTGCAAAATAAATAATTAATTTGGTCTTTGTAGGTACAATTTGTCTGAGCATAAACATTTGATAAGCCACAGTTCTTAATTTTTTATTAATTTTGTTAACGTGTAGGAAAGTGAAATAAATTTCAGGAAGTTGCTTTGATAATTATTGCCTCTATCCTGTTTTGCGAGTTATTTATTGACTTACCCTCGTACCATCCCAACTTCACATTAATACCGTTTGCAATTGACCCATTTCTGCCCCGCTAGCGATGAACCGTCACGTTGTCAGAAAATGAATTAGATACATATGTCTTTATGGTCACGCAGGTCTCTGTTTCATAATCGCGTGTAATTCCCGTTATATTGCATATTACATACGTATTAAAGAGGCATGGATAGTTTTAATTTACTACTCCTAGAGCCATACTTTTCATACCTTCTCAGAATTCAGAAAACTGTCGGTAAAGCTTCCTCTTCCATTGGGACTGTATTTTAGTGTACGTTCAATATCTCTCCTTCGGAGAGCGTAGAATTGTACGCGTTTTTATCTTATCGTTATTGTTTCTGAGAACCATAAACCCTTTCTCTTTCCTCAATGCCATGTTTACACCGCGGTTCGTAGTCCATTTCGTGTTGATGTTCGCTTTTCCGCGCCTGCCATCTTTTCCTAGAACTTGTGACAATAACTCCCCGCGCTCTTGGAAGCGGGGTGGGTGGCGACTTAAACTTAGATGTGGCCCGCAATGAATCGCTCCGTTTTTTTTTTCTTAACTCTTTCTACCCAAAGCCAAATATTTGATTTATTCTACCTAAAGCTCGCTGCATGACATTTTAATGGAGGCTTTACCCTCATTTTTTTTTTTCGTATTTCACAATCCCATAGGGTTTCATCGAAGCGTCCTCTTCATTCTGATGGATAGCGAGGCCGGTTGAATAGGTTCCGCTCGTCGAGAAAGAGTGCTCGATGGCGTTTGTTTTCCAGTAAATTATTGGATTGCTAAGCCTAAACTGCTCTTTAGGTCTGAGGAAGAGTCGTGTGAGTTGGTTTCGTCCGTTTCCTACGTCATTTACCTGGGCATTGTTGCGTTTTTTTTAACATCTCGCCTTATCCTTCATTTCGACGGCATTTTCGAACGATTAGTGTCCAGTTGGTGTGAAGGCGTTGCTGAATGATTGCTGATGATGTAAGATTCAAAGACGTTCGCAGTTGGCCGGAAAAAATACTTCCTCTCGTGGAGTTCTTCGCCTGTCAGACTTCGTAATAGCGCTCGTTGGGTTTTTCGCCTGTCAGACTTCGTAATTGCGCTTACGTCTGTTGTTGGCCAACCTTCATGCTTAGGCATTAATGCGGGTCGTTTTAGATGCACGTCCTCTTGACGATCATCTGCTTGGTGCTTTTGCGCACACCAAAAATAGGACATTGGACAACCATAAGGAAAATCTCGTTTATAACGGAAACTGACATCTAATGCCTGAATTATTGGCATGATGATTTCCTGAATTACCTGAGTAGTTCTTCTGATTGAATGATGTTTCCTCAGGACTGTTGTGGTGGAAGTTATTTACAGCGAAGTGAGAACTTCGCAGTCTTCCTCTGAGATATGACGAAAGAACTCCACAATTTTCTACTGAGAAAATAGATTTCCCTTTGAAAAAATGTTCTACATCTACTTATTACCCTGCCAGCCACCACAGGGGTGTTTGGCAGGGGATGACTTATCACCAACATGAACTACAGTGAAGATATTTACTTATACCAATATGCACTGCTTATAAAGTATGCTACAAATGCTACAGAAACCACAAAATTATTCTAAAGTGAAACTACGTAATAGTGAAACAAGATTCATGTATGTAATATGCAAAGCATGGTGTTAGCTCTGCTCGGCAGATTTAAAAACATACATTAGGGGGGTATACGAATTAATCAGCTAGACTACCTGTCAACTAACCTACTTCTAAGTGTCATCGCAGCCATTATGGTCTCTTATCCACCGTGGGAAAAAGGACATTTTAAAGCTATCAGTTCTACAGTCTATTTCACTTATTTTATTTTCATGATCTGAAAAAAATTCTCCTGGTTTTGGACTCGGTGCGACGACTCTAGTAGATCCGCGGGACGAGAGTCGGATGTTTTACCACTATTCTGTTTGACTCGATTCAGTATTGAGTGTTTTTTTTTTAAGTATCAGTTTAAAATGTTTTATCTATGATTTTATATCGACTGTTGGAACGTGTCGTTCTAGTGTTTTTTTTGCCCAAGTGGGAATGACTCACAAAATGTTCACATTCTCCTCTTTAATTATTTTTTATTTCAATTTCTTTGGTAAGCCACGAACGTGAAGTTTCGCGCGAATCCGTTTGCATACAAAAATCTCTCCGACCACCTTCAGGTAGTGTGAGCGAAGAGTCAGTCATTTCACCAAGAAATCATCGATTTTGGTCCCATTTTGAAGAAAAATATCTCACCCTTCCAAAAATGCCAGAATATCCGCCCCATACCGAGAGGAAACCTTATTTTTTTTAAATGAGGATTTTTTTTAAACACCGAGATCTCGTCAAAAAATTAGCATGAATAGTTTTTTGTGTCGTCTCAACTACGTTTGAAAAACAATTCATATTGTCTCCGGAGTAATGTTTTTTTCAGAATCACAAACAAACCTTTCGTTGTGAAGGGGTTTTGAACCTACAGCGCGAAAAAATGAGTCAGGTTAATGACTTACGTATAGATATTTTTGTTTAACTCTTTGAGTGCGGCATGACGTGATGTCACGTCATGGTTGTTTTAAAACTGGTACTGATGACGTAATATCGCGTCAAGGGTACTGTGAATGTTCCAGCTTTCACTTGGAAACTTTCACTATGTCCCTAGTGAAAACTGGAACACTCATGGTACCCATGACGTGCTATAGCGTCATCAGTACCAGGGTAGAAACAACCATTACGTGATATCACGTCATGCCGCACTCAAAGTATTAATTACTTAGAATTTCAGTCGTTTAAAGTAATTTATTACACCGTTAATGATAAGGTGTTTATTTCTTCTTTTCCACAGCTTCAGAAATTAAAACATTATGTTCGAATATGGTCTCTCTATTAGGACAAGGGAAATTTCTCACCCAATACACTTAATACTTGCAAGCGTATAATAGCAGCCGTGATATCTGCAAAAATTCGTTGAGGAGGACCGTCTTCCAGCCAATTCCGATCATATTGATGCTCTCTCTCGTGAAGGTTTTTGAAACGTTAATATCCCCGGGCGAAATTAAGAAAAATTAAGCAATCAAAAAAAAAAATCTCACCCTTCCTGAACACCAAAATATCAGCCTCTTAACCGAGAGGAGACACTTTTTTTAAAAAAATGAGGAATTTTAAACACCTAGAACTCGTCTAAAATTTAACATTAGTAGTTTGTGGGTCTTCTCAATTATGTTTGAAAAATAAATTATACATTCGCCGCAGTAATTCTTTCGGAATCACACACAAACCTTCCGTTGTGATGGAGTTCAGACGTGCCTTTGCGAAAAAATGAGTGAAGTTCTAGACTTGTATAGATATTTTTATTTAATGACTTAGAATTTCAGTCGTTGAAAGTAAGTAATGCACCTGTTATATGATGAGGTATTTAATTAATTTTTCCCACGGCTGTTGAAATTAAAATATTATGTTTGAATATAATAATAACAATATAATAATAACAACGTTTATTATCGTGGGCTACTCTTAGCCCCTGAGATAATGAAGTACAATTTTTCAAATTAATACAATTTTGAAATTCAAAAATTAGATTAATAATACAGTAATGAAACACAATATACAAAAACGAATTAATTATAAAATGGTGACAGGCAAAACAAAAAATAAAAAAAAATCATTGTAAGCTTGGAATTCGTAATACAGCCGTACATATTACTGCAGAGAGCACTACTAGGATAACATTTAAATACATGATTTAGCATATAAACCGTGAGGAAAAAGGTAATTAATGATAACAGTAATAATTACAAGTATAAAGTTGAATACATTCATGTTCAATACATTAATTCTTCTTCAATATGTATAAGGCATCCAATTTAACATTTGTTTAATTTTACTTCGTTTCAATTTTAGACAGACAACATTTTAGGATTATTTATTAGGATATCATACACCTTGGACTTGAAAGCATGGATGGATTTAATATTTCTAACTTTAGATGGTAGAGAGTTCCATACTCTAGAAGCGGTTACGGTGAAGGATTTAGTAACGTGAAGTGTGCTATGTTGAGGGATGTGAAGGTCTACGGGATGATTCCTAGTGGGTACTGTATGTAGATCTTTTTTCCAGGTAAATCTAGCAGATAGGTAAAGGGGATTGCGAGTGGATAAAATTTTATAAGTAAGCAGAATAACGTGGTATAAACGACGCTGTTTTAGTTTCAACCAGCGTAATTGGACATAAGTGTCAGATATCCTATCCCATTTTTTGAGATCATATATGTAGCGCATTGAAGAGTTCATTGTCATTTGCAATTTGTTGTTACTTTCTTCGCCGAGATTAGTAAACAGAGAAGAGCAGTAGTCTAGGTGTGGAAAAATATGGTCTCCATTAGGACTAGGTTGCTATATCGCTCAAATTACCTTAATGATTGCAAGTGTATAATAGCTGTCGTGATTGATATGCTAAATTTGTAGAGGGGGTAAGGTCGTCGAGCCAATTCCGATAATATTTATGCTCTCTCGTGATGATTTTTAAACGTTAATTTCCCCGGGTGATCGTGGCGTAGTCTAGAGTGGTTTTGGGCGGTACCAAAACACACTTCGACCCACTTAAAACGTGCTGCCCTTTTAAAATGCACTCAAAGGACGCTCTTCTCGAGAGCTAATGCAATCTTTTTCAATCACGGAGGAGGCCAGGAGGGCGGAAAACTCCCTCCCCCTCCCCCCCCGCCTACGCCGTTTGTCATTTCATCAAGGAACGGGCGAATCAGCGGTCACGTTTTTTCTTTTCGTGTAGTCCATTTTTTTTTAAGACGACCGTACGTCTTCCCGCGAATCCATTAAGGGGGAACTCAACCTTCTTCACCCGAGGCAACACGTCTTCTTTCTTCTTCTTCTTCTTCTTCTAAAGGGAGGAGGATAATAAAAGATTGCTCCTTTTCTGCGTGACAAGTCGCCTCGGCTCCGCTTTATCGACAATGAAGATTGGCACAGTTGAGATCGCATCCCTGCCTTCTTTTTTTTCCCCCACTCTTCCGTGCGCAGCGTGACGTGGTCTACGGCGGAGGGACGACGACAATCGCGAGAAATCCTCACAAACGTACTCCCTCATGTGTTGCGTTCATTGTGTGACACAGAGGCGCATTTTCCGTCCGTAATAGTGGCAGGCTGCTGTCTCGTTGATTTACGTAATTTTATTTCTTTAGCGCTCGCTTCCGTTCGTCATTCTCCTCGAATGATGATAGGTTGAAGGTTATCGCACTTATGAGCACTTTTTACGACCCATCCGTGGCCGCTCTATCTTCCGCTGTCTCGGAGGAAAATGACTGGAATAGAGGCTTTTTATCCGCAGTGTCTCAATACTTCCTGTGGAGTTGTGGGGTAAAGGTTCTTCTGTAATGTATTTACTAAATATTTTAAGCTTACTTGTTGTCCTTCATCATGTAAGAAGATTGGCAAAAAAACCAGCAAACATAATTGTTTTCCTCTCGACGTTCATGTCTGGTTGAGAAACTTGTGAATATCAGGTTTGGCATTTAGGCAGTTGTACACTGTACATTTTATCGTGAAAACGAACATGTCATCGAATATTCAAGGAAGTGCATTCAAGTATAGCAGGCTTCATTTACCGTTCACTCATTCAAACACCCTTAAGGCCGCTTTACACGGTACATTTTATTTGTAAAAACGAATGTATGAACTCTTTCATGAGGAAAATTGTACCGTTTAATGCGGCAAATTTGAAAATCCGTCTGAATGGCTGAATGGGGAATAGAACGTGCTCTAATTCCATTCATTTTCTTGTACAATTTATGATACATTCGTTTTTACAGTAAAATGTACCGCGTAAAGCGGCCTATATAATTTGCCGCTTTACACGGTACATTTATCCTCATCATAGAGTTGGAGCATTCGTTTTGCAATACAATTTACTGTATAAAGATGTCTTAAAGAGTTGGCTAAATGCTTTGGGAATGAGACACATTAGGAGCATAATCGGGAACTGTTTGATGAATACAGTTATAAAAGGGTGGGTGGTGAAAGATTGTAGGTCAGAAGCTCCAGTGATTGTCGTATATGAGTGGAGTGCACGTCTTTGATTT
This sequence comes from Ceriagrion tenellum, assembly GCA_963169105.1. NCBI lineage: Eukaryota > Metazoa > Arthropoda > Insecta > Odonata > Coenagrionidae > Ceriagrion > Ceriagrion tenellum. The sequence goes on from OY720633.1 coordinate 131,137,537, forward strand.
GGCCTTGACGAGAGGATGGATGAAAGTCGAATAACGAAAAACATATATGAGAGTAGATTTAATGGTGTGAGAGGAAGCGGTAGGCCGCGAAAGTCATGGGTGAATAAGACAGGAGAGATTAAAAAATGTTGGAATATTAGAATTCTCAAGAATTGGAGAGCTTTTAATTGAACAGTGCAAAAATGTTAAGATAGCGAAAGTGGTTCATAAGAATGAGGACTTATTTTATAAATTACTGAAAGGGAGCAAGTTTTCGGGAAGCTAACGGCAAGTACTGAATTATTTGACTTTGCCTACCCCATTGAAGTAGATGGAGAGGGCATTAGGTCATTACTACTGAAGCCTGAAAACAGAAATAACAGTTATATTATTAGACCCCTTTCCTTTCTTTCCTATGGATAGCACGACGGAATGGAGGAACTAGCGGAAGTAAAGCAGGAATGTCAATCATCTGTTTAAAATTTAAGGCAATTAACTCTTAAAACATATATATTGGCAGCTTAGTGCTATGGATTCTACCCAATTTTACGATAGTTTTCATCAAGAATGCGGATGATTTTTAATGCAAATAAATAAGCAAAATACGTCGGGAGAACTTGCGGTTGTCGAGTAAGAATATCAACCATCTGTTTGAAATTTAAGGCAAGTTAATCTTGAAACATATACTGGCTGCCTAGTGCAATGGTTTCTACTCCATTTTACAATAGTGTTCATCAGGAATGCGGATTATTATTAATTTAAATTAATCTACAAAATACTCTAAGGAGTATACACATTGTAGAAGTAAGCGAATGCTGATTTCAAGTAAGTTGTCGATGGAAAACATTGTAACATTGAAAAATTAGTGCGTTAGCCCTCTGTTCAAGAATCTTGCTGTCCTGTATAATAGAAATAACGCTAATACGAACTCTGGAGATATTATAAGGAGAAAACGTGCAATAAAATTCGTTCTTTTTGTCTTCGAAATTAGTTTTCGAATCCAAAATGTTGGAACTTTTGCCTATTATATTGAAACTTCCTGAAATCAGCCCTTCCCCCTTTTTCTTAACGCGCCCTCTCTGTGAAATTCGGCTCAGTCTTGGAGGTCTTCATGATTCATCCCCGTTTTTGGTGCGTTTGCGTCGAAACTATACGCGTCCGAGAAAAGTTTCTCGTAGTTTGGCTTCATTTTGATTCACACCCAGTGATCGCTGCGCTCGTATACGGACGAATTAGCTCCATTCACAGTTTGCGAATGGCCCATCGAGACTCGGGATGAGTTCCATATCGTATTTGTCTTCTCTGTACATCCCTTTCTCAAGAATTCTCCCCGGGGATGCGGGAGAGGCGAGATCCTCGGTCGTGTCTCCTTCATTCCCGTCACGGGAGGGGGGAAAGGGAGGAGGGGGGCGCACGAATGCTAGCCTCGGGGAATAATATTCTTTCCCTGGGAGGCGGATCGAACTTCCCCACCGGCCATTCCAGCCTCGTCAGCTCCATCGCCTTTCTCGATTAGTGTGGTCGAAGGGTTTTCCCTCCTTAATGGGCTGTATATAATCAATTGCTCTGTATAGTTGCGTGTTGTCGTAAATTTATTTGTTTTACCATTGGGGTAGATGGAGAAGGTATTACGTCATCAAAGTGTAGCCTAACTACTGAAATAATAACCGTATTGGGTAGTCCTGCTCTTTCTTTACTTACCTTTGAATAGCACGACGAAATGGACGAATTATTGCCGGTTGCAAGAACACTTAGTTATGGAATCAATGGTTATGAGATCCATAAAGTTATAGATCTCATAAAAATATTCGGGTTGCAGGAACACATCTACCAGTTACATAACTTATTTACCACTGGTCAATAGATTCGAATATTCGATCTAATCTTCTACTGCCGGATAAAGTTTACGAAAGTTTAGCCTATGAATAGTTGCTAGTGCACATAATAATTAGCCAGTAACAGTAAATTAACTGGTTATTTGTCCCAAACCAACTCTTTTATGTAGTAATTAAGTCTCCAAGCGGTTCATTGCACATCCGCCATCTTGGCTACTTAGGGAACAACAAGCCATAATTTATGAAACCAATAAATTTATCGAATGTTTCTGCAACACTTATTGAATGGTTGCCATGGCTTATGAGTCCCGTAACTCTATAAAAAATATGTGTGTGTCGTTCCTGCAACTGGCCATTGGTGGATGTAAATGTGGCTTAATAGGGGAGGAAGGTGTATTTTTATCGTCAAAATAATGTGCCGCTGTAATTCGTCAACTTAAATCTGAGCGTGTATGAATGATAAACTAATGCGTTAGACATCATTTGAAAGGTAATTTAACAGCAATTGCAGATATTTTTGTTCTATCACAGAAGAGGACATGTGGAAATGTCAATGCAATTATTAACTACGCGCACCCTAAAATCAGCGGTTTTCTCAACTTCAATAACTGTAACTCATCCTAGGGAAAACTCCGTAGTCTAAAGTACTAAATTTATACAAAATAGGGTATTTGCGAGTATAAATGATGATGCATACTTAAGTGAAAACGCTTGGCTAAATATTGCATATTTTATTGCTGAAATATCGAAGTACCGAAAACGTTTCATAATCATCTAGTCCTTAATATTTCGGAGGAGAATAGATGTGGTGGTAGGGACGTGAGATGTAGAATTTCCATGGCAAAAGAAGCATTTTCAAAAGGAAGGGAATTGATGAGGGTGGTCTGAGTAGAGACGTAAAGAAAAGGCTGGTGAAAACTTTAGTATGGAGCGTGGCGCCGTTAGGATCGGAGACTTGGTCATTGCCAAGGGAGGATGTACGTAGACTAGAGGCTTTTGAGATGTGGGTGTGGAGAAGGATGGAGAGGGTGAGATGTGTGGCGAGGAAGACAAACGAGGAGGTATTGGATATGGTTGGGGAGGAGAGGAATCTGGTGGCGAAGGTTCGGAGGAGGCAGAATAGATGGATGGATGACGCATTGAAAAGAGAGGGAATGTTGAAGAGGGGAGGTTAATAGAAGGGAGAACTCTGAGGAGCCGTGGAAGAGGAAAGAAGAGAATAGGAATTCTGGACGAAGTAAGAAGAGGGAGACGATATGAGGAATTTAAGAATGTTCTAATGGTGGGAAATCTGAACGATATGCCAGAAATCAGGACATAAGAATAATTACTGTCCTTAAACCTACCAATCAGCTGTTAGGATACCGGATCACTGAGTCGTACCATTTACCCCGAATCGAAAACAAAATAAACTTACGACAACGCTTTTTGGTAGGCATTCCTTTCCTCTCGGGCCATCACTCCCTCTTTGCTTTGTAGATTGGAAGTTCGTAAGTGTGCATAATGTGTGCGCCGGGTCGTGGAGGGTTGTGGGGATTGAGGAGAGGCGTGAAAGTGTAGGGAAGTCATCAGCCAGCCAGCATCCGGCCCGGTCCCTTCGGCTGTACCACATCTTCTCTCCTTCCACGCCTCCGCACCACCACCTCGATCCAAGCCCAAGTTCCTCTCATTTCCTCCCCTCATTTTTTCCTTCCCCCACACCCCTTCACACCCCCTAAATGGGATACGCCTGCGTGGGTGTATGGGAAGAGTGGAGATTGAGAAGCGGGGGAGGGCGTTGTGGCGGGAGGGCGGAAGGAGAGAGAGAGAGAGAGACTTCTGACTGACATTCACATTTTGACGGGCCCGTTAGCATTTTCGTCGGTCGCCCATCCAGCCCTTCCTCTCCCGTGGGTCTGCCCATCGGAGCGGCTCTAGTAGCCGAGTTGGAGGGATGAAGGGGTGGGCCTCGTTAAGGGAACCGCTGCTGCTCTTGGGTTCGCCTCCTCTCTCGTGATATATTGAGGGAGAGAGAGAGGAGGCGTTCGGTTCGGGATGTTTTTTTATCCCTCCCGGAGTTGCCAACCGTCTCAAATTATCGGAGACGGAACCCTGAATATGGTGTTAGCTTCGTGTTTGCCAAGAAAATTGTGATTTCCTATCAATATGCTCACCAGCGGATCCAATCCAGAAGAATTGAACGCTGAAAATGCAACGGCTGAACAACTACGGAGAAAAGCTGGTGTAAATTGTCCAACCCTGAAGAGGAGTTCGTTCCTAAAACAAGGTTCCTTAGTGACCTTTGTTGAGTTGTAAATATTTTTTTTTTTTAATTTATCACGTACCTGAAGATGACACCTATGCGTTGAAACCGGTAGTACCTAATAAAATTTGGTGAAAACTACACTATTATGATTCAAAATTTATCACAGTCAATCTGAATGCGATGTATGACACAGACCTAGTGCTTGCTATCAGGAATCAATGTTATTCACTTCGAAAATGTTTTTCTTTAATCTTTAATTTAATTTAATAATTAATTTAATTTAATTTTGTGTGTGTTCTGTACTCTGTGACATGCCCGGTAGCCTGTGTACAAAGCTGTTATGATTAAAAAAAAATGTTTTTGAAGCGAATTACATTAATGCCTGATAGTGAGCACTAGATCTGTGCTATTCAACGATATATCGACCTTGTTTTATTTGTTACACGTTGTAAATTAATGCTATATATTTTTTTTATTTATCGGTCAACAGCTAGAAGCGCCCCCTGAAAGTGTAGAAAACCAATATGAGATTCTCTGACATTCAACGAAATCTTCCTTAACCGGTAGAATGCTTAGAAAGTGAATTATGTTATTACTTCGAAGTTCCGTTGTGTCAGATGTTGATTCTCATTGTTGTTTTTCCGATACGCTGCTATGTTGTCAAGACCTTGATGATAACGATCGTCATCCAAATCCTTTATATGGGCGATGCCATCGAACTTGCTTGAAAGTACCGATTTAGGTGTTATTATTATTTCCAGTCGATGATGGCACCGTATGTTCCCAGCGTATTATGTGGGTGAATTCTTCGCGAGTTTTTCAACGCAGAAAGGAGTTTATGTGCCGAAGTTTCTATGATCAACTCCACCTTTATCTTAAAGATGGCCTTATCAGAGAGAAAGCACCAGATGTCATGTTATTCGTGTTCTGTGCGAGTCCCTTCGCAGTCTTCTCCTGAAAATGCACCCGTCCGACTTTGAACAATTTCTTTTCCTTCGTCTCGGGAGTTGACTCTTGTCACGTCGGTGGGTTTCGCTGGAGGAAGTCCTTTTGTTGTAAAGTCACGGGAGAAGGCGGCCCCGGGATGCATCACTGGGCATATTTTTCCTCTCCACAAATCTGTGAAACGCGCCGAGGAGTCTCTCGGGAGGTTCAACGCCCTCAACTCTCCGGATGAGGTTGACTTGGGAAGCAAAGCAAGTGGCGTGGATAATCGATGTCAATCACAATCCAGTTGTAGATTCCCGTAGTTGCGCGGTTTCGAGTCCATCCGAAGTTGTCAGTCGCACGATTCTCTCCAACTCCCTCTCTCTCCAAACTCTCTTCAAATATTTTACGGGACTTGAGAAGAAACCTTTGTTTTAGACGTGCCCGATAACCTGACATTATTTTATGAAGCAAGAATTCTACTTTCGAATGGTGTAAAAATATTGCTTGGTCATCGGTCATAAAACGAAGGTGTATTGGTTTTAAAATTGTGATTTTTTTTTAAACGCTGAAATCCTGTCTTATTTGTGGCAGTGCGATGGAATCCCTTCACATTACTTTTTTTAAATCTCCACTTCCCAGATTGGCGATCGTCAGGGAAAACCTGGAATTGTCAGGGAATTGAGAATTTCTGGGAAAGTCAGGGAAAAGTAAGGGAGTTCTCGTGACAGTGAGGGAGAAACTGGAATAGGAATCCTCGTTATTTTTCTACCATTACGTTTATCGGCCAGTCTTTCCCGCACTTTATACCACCAACTAAAGCTAACGTCCGTCGCTGACGTGCATGTGAATAAGCACCATCAATTCGTAGAGTATTCAGTTGTGAATCTTATTAGTTTTGAATCTTAGTTATTTAGGTGTGAAACAGACGTGCAATGTATCCCCTTTGTAAATCCTTATTGCGATACTTAACCTGGTAGAGTTGAAAATCATGAGCATAATGCATTACGCTCATCACAAGGAATCCGATGCTATGTTGTTCGGAAAATTTTATCTCGCGTTTTTTTTTCACTTCCGAAACTCGGGTCGAGAGGTAGCTGGAGCACACCAGCTTATAGTAAATACATACTTACAGTTCTTAAATAGCTTACAGTTCTAAAAATACGAGACGATGATTAGAAAACTTAGAAAATTTAAAGCTTCCGTAGAAAACTTAATTCAGCAGAAAAATATATTTTCAATAATAGGTGACCATTTGGCGATCGGTCAGGGAAAAGGGCAAATCCATCGAGTCAAGGAAAAGTCAGGGAAAGGTCAGGGTATTTGAAAATTGGATATCAGTAGCCACCCTGCTTCCGTCCAAATAATATTGTTCAAAAACTCGTGTACAATATCCACTGACGCAATATTTTTATATCCGACGTTGATAGTGTGTGGGTGTTACAAGTATCTGTGTTAGAATGCTGGCTTATATATAATATAATATAATAAAATATAATATAATATATAATACAATACAATACAATATATTTCGACGGTAAAAAAAGTTCCCATGCCGGAAATCGAACCCGGGCCTTCTGGGTGAGAGGCAGATATCCTAGCCACTAGACCGCACGGGCTGCCGCTGCACCAGTAGCTGCAGATGGCTCTTTAAGGTCCTGGATGTCTTCAGATGTTCCTTGATAGGGAACAAGTCAAATTGATATATAATTTGCCTGTCGAAATAAACCGTTGTCCCTACTCCTGGTGCCTTTAATACACTTCGAAAACCGGCTTTGAAAACTGGGCTGCATTTCCGATGTGGTTTAGGCTTGTGTAGTGCGGGCAACCAATCTAATTATCAGTTAGAGAGAGGAGAAACTCAGCCTCTCTCTGGTGCCTCTCATGTCGATCGTGTTTGTTGCTTTGTGTTTTCGTTACCGCGATCATCACATTCAAAGGGCGTGATTCTTCACTGCGGAACTGGCGAACCTTGGCCCCGTTCCGCGGACTGAGAAACGAATTCGAGGCAGAAGAAAGGGAAGAGGATGCGCAATCGTTTGAAAAAGAAACCTTCCGTTTGTTCTGATGGCCAAGGCAACGCCTCCCGCCCATGGGATTTTTTTTTCTGGTCTGAGGTTTTCGAGGTGAGGAGTGAAATTTTTCCCGTCCATTAGTGATTATCTTAAGTGAAGAAGACGCTTGTTATCCTTCGATTTTGAGAGTAACCAGGGGTTCGCCGGCGCTAATTTTTTCCTCAACTTCGGCGCCGTTCGATTCGATATTTGTTGTTTTATCGATGCACGATCCATTCTCGAATTGGTGCTTAAGGTAGTTTGGGCGAAATATCATTTTACCTAGAAATCAATGAATTTGGTCTCATTTTAAAGAAAAATATATCACCCTTTCATTCAAACCAAAAGTTCAACCCCTTTACCACATTACTTTCCGAGATATTTGCCAGAAAACACCAGCCCTTTTATATGGGAAATGGTACGTGTTTGCACTCCACAGAGACCTTATTTAACAAATGAGGAATTTCTAACGCCTAGATCTCGTCAAAAAATTAAATTTATGTAGTTTTATTGTTTTCTCAACTATTTTTGAAAAGAAATCATAATGTCACCACAGTAAATTCTTCGGTATTACAATAAACCCTCTGTTCTGATGGAGTTTCAAACGCACCGCGTGAAATAAATGAGTCAAGTTAAAGATTAATTTGGATGTTTGCACTTGATTACTTACAATTTCTGACAAAAGTATATTATTGCACCATTAGTAATGCAATATTCAATTCGTGTGGCTCATAGCTAGTGAAATTAAAATGTATAATTCGAATATGGTGTCTATTATGATAATATGATAAGGGAACTATCTCGCTCGCACCACCTTAAAGGAGGCTGTGCATAATCCACGTAGACACCAAACAGGTGGGGGGGTACGAGGTTTGTCTACGTTGACAATGGTCGTAGTAAATGACAGATTATCATAGCTAATTGAGTAATTTTTCTTTTACTTACCTTTACTAAAAATCAGCTTTAAATGATGTAAAATCCATGACTATCAATCAATAACCTTTTTCACAGCTTTTTCCACAAAAAAAAGAAATGTCTACGTTGACTGCAGGAGGGGACGGAGGGGAAGGGGGGGGGGGGGGTTCGGATGGAGTCTTCGAGTGTCCACGATGGGGAGTGGGGGGGTCAAAAAGTGGTCTATTTTTGTCCACGTGGATTATGGACAGCCCCACATGAAAGCTGCTTCAATGTCAGTAGTCTTGCCAGTCAATTTCAAGCAATACGTCGATGTGTATGCACGGACATCCATGGCAATATCGCAGTGGTCGATAGTGGTAGTAATCGATCGCTGTTCGCACAATAGAAATTATTGTGGCCGCAATTTCGAAATGCCAAAACACAAGTTTTTAAGGTGTTAAATAATGCTTTATGATTGTTTTAGTATTGAATAAAACCAATTATACTTATTCTCTTACTGATACAGATACGCTATACTGAGTATTTAACGTATTAAAAATGATTTTATTATACCCACGAGTGCCTGTGGGGAAAGGGTCTGGAACCTAGCGATTTACGAACGTCATTATTGTCAAATTTTGTGCGATTTTCAATGCGCGATTTTTCAGAGCGACACACAGAATATTACCATGACTCCTCACTACATCTCTAGGTCTGACAGAGGCGATAAAATAAGAGAGATACACTGTCGAACAGATTGGTGAATAAACTCGTTCTTTCCGCGCACAATAAGCGACCACAATAAAAACTGAGCTCCACTAAATATACTTTTATAATACATCTCCCCATTTCATTTCCCAAAAACGTACATCCTTACGCGGCTAGTGACCTGAGACCCCCTGCCACACGCCCATGTGGCGGCTTGCGGGGCAGTATGTAGAAGTAGATTGCCATTTTCATGGTTTACCTCCCTACACGGATATTAGAAATTTGAATCCTCTAATGTCAGTGCTTCACTCATTCATTTCCTTGAGATAAACTGGAAGTAATGTCTAAGTCGAACAGTGCCCTGCAAAAAGCGATACAATTCGAGATATCGCTCCATTCGCTACTTATATGCGTAAAGGCGGGTTGACAGATGGAAGTCGTTTGTAAGCGACACTTCGATGTGTAAGCTCGGACTTCCATGGCAGTAGGGGTCGGTAGTTGTGGTAATCGACCGCAGTTAGGTACTATTTGTAAGGATAATAAGAGTGGTTTATATTTTGCGCGAAGGAGCATATCGATTCTGCGATATGATCGCATCGCATCCGGTGGAATCTTGGTCACGCGACAGCAAACGGAGATTGCAAATGTAAACACTGGATAACGTACTAGGAGGAGGACACATTGTTGCTTATGTCAATATTTATTTGTACTAGAAAATATTTTAAATGCTAAAAATACCATGAGGTAAGCTTTATGGCTTATCTCTTATTAGAGAATAATTATTGTCAAAATTGACACACTTCATTAGACATGAATAAGCATAATTATTGTAATTCATACAAATTTAATAAACCCACGACTGCCTAAAGGACTCAAACAGCGATATGCAAACGCCATTATTGACAAATTAAGGCCATTTTCATAATAACCATCATGAATATACATACTGGATTCAAATGTTTGGAACCGTTGCCTTGGCTACGTGTTGCCTAAATTTCCACATTTACTTCACCCAGTCCTTTGCGCTTCTTAGAAAAAAGTCTTTCAGTCGACTCGCAAATGGCCGTTGTTAATTGTTGTCAACGTGAGACTGTGGAGGATATTCAATAACGATCGGGGAGATATGATTTACTTGATGCTGTACATAATAGCTGCCTATTTGTGAGACCTAACAGTTACTTTGTAAATGCTAGAGAGGAAATATTTACTACTGGAAGTGTGTAAGAGGCATATGAAACTTCCATCGTGAGCAGACGCCGACGGTTGCCAGACTCTGATTCTAATTTGAATGCATTAGGCCCGTTCGGCTTAATTAAAGAATTTTGATTGCCTTGTTTAAACATAACTTGCTTCCTACCAGGCTGCAAAACAGGGTATGCGTCTACGAGGACCCAAAGTAGGTGACTTGGTTTGAAAAATAAAACTGGTAAGTAAAACCGGTAAGACGTTTATTTACGGTCTGTTGATTGTATTTACATTTGAACTGCCGTATGTCATCACTAGGCGGCGCCACAATCGACAAAGTTGTTTGTTTACGGAATTCTGGGCAACAGTTTTTGGCGACGAGTCGAAAATCCATAATATATGTTCATGGTTACCATATTCATTGTTTACCTCCGCCATCCATTTGTTTGGTAAAACCGGAAGTAGTGCGTAAGCGGAACGATGCCCTGCAAATGGCTATACGATTCGAGATATCGCTACACTGACTATTTCCATACGAGTCAACTTCTATGAATAAAGCCGCCTTTTGCTCGTGGAAGCCACTTCTCTCGCGTAACTTTGTAAATCTTGTTCTCCAACCTCTTATCCACCCTTTTTAGCTGTTCCCTTCAATACCCGATTCTTCCCCTCCCGCGCTATTGGGAGCGTCATTCCGCCCTTTACGCGAGTCCTGGAAGCGGGGGTGGGGACTATTATAGGGGGGGAGGGGCGAAGTAGAAGGGGATGGGGTGTAATATATTATGAGGGGGAGGGAGAAGGGGAGAGCCGAGAGAGGAGGCCCCGCGTCTCTCAATCTCCGAGCCCATCATCTTATCCAGCGGTGCGGAAAAATTTCACCGTTAAGACTCGGTTCGAGGCTGACAGCCCTTTCGGGGGGAGTGGAAGCATAGAGGAGGAGGAGGATTCGATATGCGTTCTGGGAAATTATTGACGCACACCTCTCTCATTTTTAAGGTTCCGTGTGTGTGTTATTACGTGTGCATGTGTGCTGTGTGCAGAGTCGTGTTCGTGAGCCCCCGGGGCAGGTTGGGAGGCGGGTCATGAATTCGAGTGTCAATTTGATAATGCCTTGCCACGGACTCGGAATTGTGCATGCAATCCACACGACTTAAGGTCGTTTGAGCGAAATATAATTTTACCTCGAAATCTACGAATTTGGTCTCATTTTAAAGAACAATATATCAACCCTTCCATTGGCACCAGAGATTCAACCCCTTGCCACTCTACTTTCCGAGATATTTGCCAGAAAATACCAGCTCTTTTGTATGGAAAATGGTACGTGTGCGCACTCCAGAGAGACCTTATATTGAAAGTGAGGCATTTCCTTCACTTTGTTCTCGTCAAAAAAAATCAACAGTGTGTAGTTTGTGTGTTTTCTCGACTATTTTTGAAAATTAACCATATTGTCACCGCAGTGAATTCTTCGGGGTCACAATAAACCTTCCGTTTTGATGGAGTTTCAAACGTACCGCGTGAAAAAAATGAGTCAAGTTAAAGACTTATTTAGATATTTCCGATTAATTACTTACAATTTCTGTCATGTAAAACTATTTTATTGCACTATTAATTATGCAATATTTAATTCGTGTGTCTCGCAGCTGGTGAAATTAAAACGTATGATTCGAATATGGTCTCTATTATGATTAGGGAACTATCTCGCTCGCACTATCTTAAGGCTCTTGCTTGACTTACTGAGTCGAGACAATTGAGGTGTATAGCAGGGGCACTTGCTATGCTGGCCAATGCTAGAAGCTGAAACCAGTCCGCCAACTTCGTTTTTCCCGCGATGACTTATGAATAATCAGCGTGCACTTACTTCTTTGATATGGATTCTCCTTACGTGCTTCGTGTCGTTATTTTAATTAAAAATCATCCGCATGCCCCATGAAAACTATCATATTGGCGAGGGCAGAATCCATAGCAGTATGCAACCAATATATTTCAAGAGTTACTTACCTTAAATTTCAAACATAAGGTTGATGTTCTTACTTGGTGTCCGCTAATTCGTCCATTCCGTCGTGCTATCCATAGTAAAATTAGGATAGATCAGGGTCTAACAATATGGTTGTTATTTCGGTTGTCAGGCTTCAGTTTGATGACGTAGTGCTCTCTCCGTATGCCTCAATTATCAAGACAAGTTCTGAGCTGCATATTTTCGTTCATTCAGTTTTGAAAAATCGTAATTCTGCTGGTGAATTTTTTAATGCATTGAAAAAGAAAATTATGGTACGAAATTTGCGCAGTATTTCACGAATATTGTGCAAGTAATTACCACATTTTTCCTGCCCTATGGGGTGACTGAAGCGCCATTTGTATGGAACCACCGCATTTTGACTTTAAGTACGGAAGTAATTAGTCGATAATTTTGAAAATTTGGCGTTTTGATGCCTATGTTTTATTATTTTTTCAGTTTCACAGGACTATTTGTTTGTTTTAAACAGTTTTAATGAAAGCTTTATCATGCTTTCTCGTTAAAATGAGTATGTTTCTGCTGTGATACGAGCTATCTCAATAAGTGCCCGTGTTTAAATCTCCACTTTCAAGGCTGAATTACACTATAAATAGTCTGGAAATCTACTCTATTCTCATCTTTGTTCATAAAACCCACTTCAAACACGCTATATTCATGTACAGAAAATCTGGAATAATTGACCCTGAGGCCGCAGCCACATCAACGCTTTGACTTTTATGAGACGCTCAGGGAAAAGCTTTAGTAGGAACGAAAGAGGTTATAATATAAGAATATTTCCATAGGTTCATGTCTTTTTATGCAAATCGTAGACTCGTGGACAGGGTACTCCCTTCCTGCCGTGTCAAACGCATGTTTAGATTCGAGATCTTTCCTTGAATTGTCATCTCATGAGAAATTTGAGACCCCTTTTAGGCTCCATTAGGGGATTAATCCATCACTCGCCTCTTGAGAAGGCTTCCGGGCAATAGGGCTCTATCTGGAAGACATACAAGCGGTTTGACTTGAAGTGACAGTAATTGATTCGTTCCTTCAAGGACGCGAAGCAAAGGCCCAAATTTATCAACCCAACAGGGCAACAATAGGTGTTTATTCCTCCCGCGAAAATCGCTTGTGTTCGACTTGAACTCATGATCACTCCTCATTCGACGTCTCGATTACGCGATTAATGCGTTTCGTTGAAAGAATATTGGTTCTTGAGAATGTCGTTTAACAGTCTGATTGGTCCAGTCGCCGCATAGTACGGAAAGAGAAGTATCAGGCTTGATGTGGTGGAAAGTATTTCTCATAAAGAATGAGAGTAAGGCAATTTTCCTCTTAGATACATTTTATTCGACCTAGGTTTTGGTGTACTGCGTCATCATCAGATCTGATGATGATGTAGTACATCGAAACCTTGGTCGAATTAAATTTATCTAAGTGGGAAATTGCCTTACTGTAATTCTTTATGGCGTATAGTTAGTTTTCGCCTCTTTGAGAACATTTCGTTTTTGAAGTGTTCTATAGAGAATGTGAAGTGTGGAAGTTATAGTCACTCGGCATATCGGGAAACCTCATATATTTCTTTTTAAAGTACAGCATTGTAGAAATGGAATATGCGATTCAGGATGTACGCACCGAAAATTGTACATGAAATCATCAAATTATTATTATGCATCTTAATCCACTTGTTCGTTAAACACCATCCTCTGTGGGGTTCAATTTGTGAAAAAAATAGCGCGTAAATGTACAATTTTGTCGATCACTCAAATCAAATGGCGCCTTTTTCAGTGTGCGGCCATATGATACGAAAACTCGTTCTTTCCTCGTACTATAAGTGACCACAATAAAAACTGAGCTCCACTAAATACACTCCCATGATACACGTCGCCATTTCACCTCCCAAAAACTTATCCCTTACATCCTAAACTCCTAACACACCCTGCCACACACCCAATGCGGCGGCTCGCAGGACAGTATGTACACGTAGATGATGAATAAAGTGACATTTAATTTATTTTGCGGTGAAACCACATCAATGTATGCAAACACCAATGGAGCGGAAAAAATAGTTGCAAAATTCGTGACATCTGCCGGAAATAATTTGCGTTTTCACCGTGGATGTTCCCGGAAGTTTCCTTCTCTTGTGTAATCGAACTGACGGGACTATAGTTCACCCTTCTTGGGGTCGTGACATTGATTTTCGCCGTTCTTTTCTCCTTTCATCTACTGTTTTTTTTTCAACACTCCGCGCGCGCTCTTTCTCGGAGCATAAATGGCGCCGCTCAGTGGTCTTGGAACATGCGGCGCTCGCCCTAAGTGTGGCGTGCAATGCCGCAGTACGATGTCGCTCCCTGGCGAGAATAGTCACCTTGACTCCCTCCCGTATGATACTACCCAGAGGGTCCTCGGCCAGTTTCCCTAGCGGTAAAATGACTCCCCGAACGGCTCCTGTGATACACGCCGCCCTACATCCATTCTCTTTTATGTACAGCGTGTTTTCCATCAGCTAGTGAACGCTAACGTATTCAGCGGAGGCCATCTCGTTCTAAAGAAACGGAGTGCTTCACGAGACGCTCACATTTAAGGTATCCGGTAACACATTCGTGGACTTCAAAGCCTTCTGCGCTTCTGCAAAGAAGGGATCAGTAAAGGAGGTAATTGTCGAAATGATTCGTTGCAAGACTTCCAACTTCTTCATTCGCAAAACTGAGGTTTTTAGGTAGTTTGAGCGAAAAACCATTTCACCTAGTAATCAATTAATTTGGTCTCATTTTAAACAAAAATGTCTCACCCTTCCACAAAATAACAAAATATCAGCCCCTCGCCTCTCTACTTACCGAGATTTTTGACGTTAAATACCAGCCCTTTTTTTCATGGGAAATGGTTCGTGTAGGTATGCACTCCAGAGCGATATTATTTTGTTTAATGAGGAATTTCTAACGCCTAATTCTAGTCTAAAAATTAACAAAGCGTAGTTCGTATGCTAACTCAACTTTTTTTTTTAAATAAACCATTTTGTCGCCGGATTAATTTTTTTTAGGGTCACAAAAAAAACATCCGTTGTGAAGGAGTTTTAAACGTAGCGCTCGGAAAAAAATGAGATAAGTTATAGACTTATCTATGATGTCTTAATTTAATAATTTAGACTTTGTCTTATAAAAGTATGATATTACACCTGTAATGATGCAGTATTTAATTTATGCTTATTGCAGCTGCTGAAGTTAAAATGTATGCGTTCTTATAAACGTATATATATGGTCTCCATTATGACTAGGTAACTATGTCGCTTAAATCAGCCTCAAGATTCCCCTCCGAGATACTTGTGCTCCCGTCCTTATTATAGGTGTTGAAACTTTTCTTTTTGAGGATCGATAATCTACATCTACATAATACCCTGCGAGCCGCCGCGCCGCATGAGCGTATGGCAGGGAGTGGTAGATCACCAGCCTTGTACAGATGTAAGGTTTTGGGAGGTGAAATGGTGAAGTGTGTTATGGGAGTGTATTTAGTGGAGTTCAGTTTTTATTGTGATCTTTTATTGTAAAGAACGAGTTTTTGTACCTATCTGTTCGGCAGTGTATCTCTCTTATTTTATCGCATCTGTCAGACCTAGAGATGTTGTGAGGAGTCTTGATAATATTCTCTGTGTCTCTCTGAAAAACATCAGTTCTGAATTTCTCAAGCAACCTAAGCCTAGCGTGTAGCCTCCGAGTCTCTAGGGGCTCCCACATCAATCCCTCTAATAGTTGTGAGACACTATGTGTACGCTCGTAGCAGTTTTTATCGAAGCGCGCTGATTTCCTTTGTATTTTATTAATTTTTATGGTTAAATATTTATGACGAGGGTCCCAAATGCTCGCGGCGTATTCGAAGTGTGGCCTAACCAGAGCGAAGTAGCATCTCTCTTTCACTTTTTCATCCGGATAAATTCCCATTATACGATTAACAAAACCTAGTTGCTTTAATGCTGTGCCGCATATGTTTTGTGTGTGTGTGTTCCCCACGATGTATCAGAAGTTAAGGTAAATCTAAGATAGTTTACTGTATCTGAAGATTTTATGTTTACTCCACCCGCAGTACTAGCGCTAGGTAATAGCGCTAGCGACGAATAAGTTCCTGGACCAAATATAGAGGGAAGTACATAGTAAGAGATACCAGGAGGTAAGGGAACTGGTATTAGATAGGGAAGGGTGGAGGGCTGCAGTCAACCAATCTTAGATTTAAACGACCAGTGGTGATGATGAGGGTCCTGTTGAAACTGTTGAGGATTTTTGCTCATTTCCATTTGAGCGTACCGCTATTATGGATATAACAGACCTGAAGAAGCTAGCTGGAAGACTGGCAAAACTTGTCGTCGAAGGACGTGGATTCAACGCGGTAGAGATCCGAGAATACCTCCATCAGCGGTGTCTACATCTTATATGTATAGAGCAATCTCCACGAGGAGAGGTTCGGCAAAATCAATACCTTTTGGGTATTAATGCTGACGATGCGAAAACTAGGTACTTGTGATTCGCCGTCTCGGCTTTCGGCACGATCCCAAGAGAGTTACGAGCGCGGACAAAGAACCCTGCGCTTCGGCGGAGTCGGGGGGGGGGCAATAAAAATGGAATTGACGGGCAGGGAACGTAATTGAAGAGTCTTTATAAGGCTCGAAGACCGCTGTTCCAGTGCCGCCGCGTGTGATTTCTGTGCCTATTATATGAATTCCGTTGCGTGAGCTTAATGGGCGCGTCGGCGGAATCATTTCGATTAATTGATTCTCCACGTCAAATGGCGAGACAACTTTCACCGCTCCCAGCTCCCGAGAGTAGTTCCCGTGAAAAATCCTTTTAAAACGGAAAATGGCGCATTGCGAGCCAGGAAAATTTGAATACATTGCGATATGATTCCATTCACACTTGCATCGTTCGCTTAGTGAGCGTTCCCGAGTTTTATATTCCTAACGCCTTAATTTATTGCTCTCAGGCGGTTATTTTCCTGGCAGCGGCGTTTGATCTTGCGTTTGCGGCGGAGTGCGCAGTCTCACGGGCCCGTATCCGTTGCAACAAATCCTTCATTTACCATTCGCTTATGCCTGTCGGAGGTGCATATCGCAGTAAAAGCGTTTTAAACTGATCGAAGCTCGTTTGTTGCTGAAAATTAATCATATATATGTTAGCCATTTACTGCCGCGAGAAGGGGATCTATCCATTACTACAAACACGTAAGTTAAAAGGGCATTTACAATTAGGAGAAATTTAGTCCTTCAATTTTCCTGGCGTTTATCTGTCCTAAATGTTTCGTTAATTTAAGTGGTCTTCTCCTTTTACGGTTCTATCTATTGGTGACCTTACTTCATTTTGTTGACGTCTTCAGGCCACTTCCTACCTGAATACTCATACAGTATGGTCTTGAGAAACTGTCATCTTAGAGGAGACGGAAGTCTTACGAGAAGGAGAATCCAGGAAATCTTAAGTCAGTTTGAGAAAACTTATGATGGCTATTTTGTAAAAATTATTTGAAACAGCCTGTAAAGAAGACCTAGAAGCCTGGTGAATGGTTCCGATCTTGTACTTACTTGAATGAGGATTTGAGAGATTCTATAAGGATGAAGAAAAGAAAATGGCTCCAGAGAAACTAAGAAGTGTTGATCATGGTTTGAACAATGGGAACCAAAGTTTAAAAAGTCTATTATCCGTGGAGGAGCTGGTTAGAGACTTATGAAAATAGAAGCATTCCCCCTAGATGGCCCACACAAACGAACACATGGACATGGCTTAAAAGCGATGCAAATATAGACATTAATAAAAAGTATAGCTGATGGAACTGTATAATGAACAGTTTGGAAAATATTCCGGGTGGTTTACGAGCATATTCGGAGGAGAAGTAGAAATATATAACACGGAAATTTTAAGACCGCACAATGAAATTGACATGACATTGAAAGTCATTCGCGTTCGACGAAAACTTAAAAAATGTTCCCTGGTCAAATGAAGCTCTTTTTTTTAGGTAACCATACATGTTTCTATGTTGAAGCAAGTGAGTCAGGTGTACGTGGAGATTTAGAGGTAATTCAGGAGTGACTTAAAGTGTTCCTTTTTTAAACCCATTTTTCATGGGGCGCAAATTGATCATTACATTTTTTTCCTCAATAAGGCTTGAATTAATTATTGAAATATAGAAGGGGCTATTTTGCCGTATCGCGTTCACGCACATTCGCATGCATTTCTCCCCTCTACACGACGCAATTCGAAATTCTTGTTCGTACATGAATCATATCACTCGCGTGAATCACGTGTCCAACGTAAGACGGGATTAAAAGATGGTAACGATGGTGAATCCAATGCGTTACGGGGAATACGGTTCCAAACCTGCGCCGCCGCTACCGTGAAATATCTCTGATGGGTTGTAGTTTTTTATTTGAGATTGATATTCAGAGAAATAGGCATTCAGCGGAAGGGGAAAGGAAGATGTCGAGGAAATTTCACGGGTGGTAGAACGAGTGAATGGCGGAGACGACGGAAGGCAGTGTGGTGTTGAAGGCTGTGATGGAAAGGAGAATGTTGGCTGAGTGAGGAAGAGGATTGGCACTCCAGAGGGAATGAAGGGAAAGTAGAAGGCTTGGCGGTAGGTACCATTGACGTATATGGAGAGGGCATTACGTCACCAAGCTGTAACCTGATAACCCAAATAACAACAATAATATTCTTATCCCGACTCTTTCATTACTTTCCTTTGGATAGCAAGACGGAATGGACGAATAAGCGGATGTTCAGCGATAATATTTCCCATCTGTTCAAAATTAAAGTCCAGCAACTCTGGAAACATACAATGAAGTCTTAGCTCTAGGGATTCTACTGGTTTTAACATAGTTTTCACCGGAAATGTGGGCTATTATTAATGCAAATAAATAAAATATATGTGTAAGGAGAATGCATGTTGAAGAAATAAATGAATGCTGATTTACTGTTACAAGTTATCGAAGGAAAACACCGTAAAAAATTGCAAAAATCCGTAAGTCAGCTCGAATGCGCGACAGGAAAATCGGGGTTAAGAAACGTATGGAAGAGTTTCGAGCGTAACTTAGTGGAAATATTCAATATCCGTACTGGTATGAATGAAAAGACGATAGTAAATAACCACGCTGTTTTAATAAGCACCGACAATGTTTTCAAAACTTGATGTCATTCTCAAGGTGCAAAAATTAAATTTCCGGGTCTATATATACCCCTTAGCAAAACAAAGTTAGGTTGGGGGAGGAGGGTAGGTTCTGACGCTGGAGAGGGTACGGGAAGAAAAATACCCCCAACTCCCCCACCTCTGAATGTTTCAATGTATGCCCACCTCTGTATGTACCATGAAAGTGTGATCGGCCCTCTTTTTTTCAATATTTATATTAATGACCTAAGTTCAAGAGTTCGCAGTAAATTAAGATAATTTGCAGACGATGCTGTTATCTACCGTGAAATAAGCTAAAGACGCGGACTTTGAAGCTCTGTCATCGGTCCTTAAAAACGTTCATCCGTGGTGCCAGGAGTTGGGGTTAGAATAAAATATTAGTTAATGCACCACAGTTCACTTCCTGCGTAAGTCATCACAAAAATGCCATAACTACACTGTGGGTGGAGTAAACATAAAATCTTCAGATTCAGTAAAATATCTTGGAATTACCTTAACCTCTGATATATCGTGGGGATTACACATACAGAACATATGTGGCGCAGCATTAAAGAAACTAGGTTTTGTTAAACGTGTAATAGGAAGGTCCTCGGATGAAAAAGTCAAAGAGAGATGTTACTTCGCTCTGGTTAGGCCACATCTCGAATACGCCGCGAGCATTTGGGACACTGGTCAAATTGATTTAACCAAAAAAATTAATAAAATACAAGGGAAAGCAGCGCGCTTCGTTAAAAACTGCTACGAGCGCACATATAGTGTCTCACAACTTTTATAATGGTTAAGGTGGGAGCCCCAAGAGACTCGGAGGCTACACGCTAGGCTTAGGTTTCTTGATAGATTCAGAACTGATATTTTTCCGAGCGACATAGAGAATATTATCATGACTCCTGACTATATCTCTAGGTCTGACAAATGCTATAAAATAAAAGAGATACACTGCCGAACAGATAGGTACAAAAACTCGTTCTTTCCGCGAACAATAAGCGACCACAGTAATAATGGAGCTCCACTAAATACTCTCCTATAATACATGTCACCATTTCATCTCCTAAAAACTTACACGTTTACACGGCTGGTGACCTAACACCCCCTGCCACACGCCCATGCGGCGGCTCGCAGGGTGTTATGTAGATGTAGATGAAGAGAACTCTCCAGAATCCCCAGAAAGAAGCATGACTCTCCACTTTCCAGGCTACAATGTCGTGGGAAGCGTTGGCAATCTTTTCAGTTCTTACCAAATATATTTTTCGTCGGTGTTAGAGGTGGGTCGTTCGCCAACGAACGGGTCCAAAGGAACGGGTCCATGGATTGAACGGGAGGACCGACTTCTAAGGTACGACCGTTCCTATCGGTCCGTCATTACTTTCGCTCCTTTGCTCCTATCTTTAAGAGATAGGATGTTCTTTATAATACCCCAAAAATTCATCTACTGATGCTTGCGGTGTAATTAGCTGTTCTTCGTTTTGTATAAATGAAACCTATCAACGAAATCATGTAAAATGTTTGTAATATTACCTTCCATCTATCTCATGCAGCATTCTTTAACTCCGTCATTACGGTATACTAAGTATTCCTAGGTTTTATTTTACATTCTTTAAACGCCAAAAACATCTTCAAAATAAATATGCATGTCCACCAATAAAAGGAACGATGTACAAGCGAAAAGGAACGGGTCCCAAAAAGGACCGGTCCAGAGTGAACGAGCTTCCAGAAATGATCGCGTTTGCCCATCGCTAGGCCGGCATTGTTGCCGTAGTGATATTAATATGCGATAAATACCCATCGAATAATGAAGAATCAATGTTAGTGGAGTTTATAGTGTGAAAAGAAGGGGTTAGGCGACAAAGTCACGAGTGATAGAGACTGAAGAATCCAAGAATATGAGGAGTCTTTGCGGTAAGCGTGTATGATGCGACGCAATAATGAAATAGGAGCGGAAGTGGGATGCAAGATGAATGCAGGAGACATCTTAGACTCTGCCTTGTCCTATTTTTATGGGGTCGGTCTTTTCCATTCAAAGTCTCCTTTTACAGTGGTCCTAGGCTTCTTCCTTTCTCCACCCTCGTCCCATTAAGATCTGCGTTTACTCTGTCTCTATATCTCAGCTCTGGTCTTCCTCTTCTCTGTCACTCTTAATGCAGCTTTCCTGTTCTGAACATAATCACATCATCTTTTCTTTCAACATGCCTAAACCATCTCAATCTATTCTCTAACTTATTGTCGAACTGGAACAAAGAGGTACACTTTGAAGGCAGGAGACCTGAAAGCAGTTATTGAATCAGCTAGTTTTCGAGGTGTTGGTCTGACGCTCAACTTTGTGGAACTCCTTCACAGTAAGGGTTAAGGAAACAGTTCAATGCCACAAATATATTTACTCATTCATGACTGTGGTTTCGATGTTACACATCAGCTTTGGAGGCTGAGAAACGAAGCTATTTTGTCTAGCGCCAACCTGGAAGGAAACTGCGTGTTGAAGTTTCTCTATGTACTTAGCATTTTCTAGTATCTATATTTCCAACTACACGGAAAACCAACGAGCAGCCATCATTTGTCCAAGATAAAATTTCAATTGACATTTAGAAATGTAGCCAACCAGTAATCACGTCCAATGCCGTTTGGGGAATGGAATCTCGTGAACTGATAATCTGTAAAGGTGGCCTTTCTTAAATTCATAATGTGGTGAAAAATTATTTCTTTCATTAATTTCCGACAGTAAAATTTCCATTGCGGTATTATCTTGGATGGACTCTCGGGAAGTTTTAGTTAGCTCACCCGTGTTGCTTTCCTGTCTGTATTTCCTCGATGAAATCTCACCTGGGAACGTTTTTATTTTCACGATAAACCGACTCCAGCATCTCCATATCTCTTCCTCGGCTTTTTTTTCCAAACATTTCCTTCTTGTTATCTCCGCCGGTGCAAGAGGTAGCGGCCACTTCCTGCCCCGCGGCGGACGTATACTTTGAGAGAAAAAAAGAGGCCATCGTCGCATTCCTTTGCCGGAATCGTCTTAGCGCGAGAGAGGAGAAATATTTACGATCGCCAAATGCGTGCACACTCCCTGAGGAAGAGTAGGGAGAGGAGAAAGTATTTCCGTCCCCTGGATCATAGATGTGAGGCGTCGGGTTCCTGAGTCTCTCGGCTCGGGGGAAATGAAATTCCCGCCATGTAGGCAATTGACTGAAGAGTCTACTTACTTAAACGATGTGCTGTCTGTCGAAGGAAGTGGGTTTTACTCGAATATTTTTCTTCGCCGTTAACTTTCATCGGAGTATGAACGCCCGCGTAAATTGGAAGGCTCCGCCGGTCTAAAAATGTCCCAAGGAGCCGGGATGCGTCGTGAATACCGAGCGTTCCAAATCACTTCTGGAGCGCCTCACGCGTCAAGAAATCTGGCAATTGCAAAACTGAATATTTTTGGGCATATCGTTTACAAAAAATATCCCCGTATTGGGCGTGTAATATCTCCCGTTTGAACTTTATTTAACAATTCTTATCCACAGTCATATTTTTCTGATTGTTCTTGTATAAATTTTGTTATCTCTACCGTCACTGGTGATTCATCGTATCGATTTGAAGATGGAGCTAGGCAGCTTCCCAGTGACATGTGATGTCTGCTCGAAATGCATCTTATATACAAGCCAGTGCTAAGTAGGTAAGGGAGCGTAATCGAAGCTGAAGGGTAATGTTTGCGGAGCCTTTTTTTTTAAGCGTTCTACCGGTGAAAGGTAGTTTTGGTTGAAAGTCAGAGAAACTCCTCCCGGTTTTCTACACGTTCACGGTCCCATCTACTTCTAGTAATTCCTTTTTTGCATCTGAAAACGAACTACCCTTCTTTATCCCATCCATAAATCCTATTCTCTTTCTTCTCCTTCCCCGCTTGCCCAACTTCCTTCCCTTCGTCACAGTCTTGCGCAACCCATCGCCCCTTATTACTTGCTAGAGGGTTGTAACCCGTTTTGAGAAAAAGGGAACATCTCGAACTCAAATATCTTTGATTTCACTAGACAGTGGTGCCCATGTGACAATCACTGCATTCAAGCCAGGAACAATCTTGGACAACTCGGTTGGCCCTTCGAGTGGTCATGCAACATCTACTAAGTAAAAGCTCAAACGATTGCGTACTGTCTACTAATTTTTATTTCACCTCTTGCTACACGTGTTTCAACTGAACAGCAGTCATCCTCAGGCAAGACTATTACAACATAAACAGATATGAGCTTATATAATACGTGAAACACCATATTTACGTCACACTGTGAAAGGATAGAAGGACAAGTGGGAGAAAATGGAAAAGGGGGGGGGGTGTGAGGGGAGAGGGTGGTTTGTTGGAGGAGGTAAAGTTATTTAACAATGGAGTCAAAAATAGGAGAATGACAAACAAATTTATTCTCATTTAATAAGTTCATTTTCTTTCGTTTCCTTTTAACTATTATCCCACTGTTCCGCTACATCTAGACGGTGTCCTTTCTCCAGGGAACGGAGGATTTTCACATTAAATGTGGAGTGGTGAGATTCTTCCATTAGATGTTTGGCGAAATAAGACTTAGGGTCTCTGTTCACCAAACACCTTTTGTGTTCCGACACCTCTTCTTCCAACATCTACTAAGTAATGCATGCCAAGGGAACTCGTGTTCCAGGGCAAGCTGTTCTGAATCTAGAATAATGAACATGACAAAGTTTCAGGCGTAATTTTGTGGAAATACTGAATATCCATATTGGTAAAAATAAAGTAACTTGGGAGTAATGTCCTCACTGTTATCAACAAACCAACCATGGTTCCGATACTATGTCTTATGCCTAGATAATGACGTCAATTGTCGAAACCATGGACAGTTTTCATTTAAAAAAGTGTAAATTTCTACCGAGTTATTTTTTTACCTATATAGATCGATAATAAAAGATTTAAAGGTCTCGAAATCCGGGATGCAGCTGTATAGCAGCCTTGGCCCGCGGGTAACCATTTAGAGATGTAACCATTTAGAGATGGGCCTCGAAATGTTTACACTCGGCGATCGGGAGATTTAAAAATGGTGCGGGGATCTTCGTGGTTTGGGGTCGTTCAACGCGCGGCGCGGTTCGGTGGATGGAAGTCACATCCACCCGCCCGCCCCATCCATTCACCAGATTCCACGCGATCTTGAAATAATGCGCTCTCCTCCGCAGCGGGCGCATTCCTACTGCCTGTTCCTGGCAGTGGGAGAGAGGGGGATCCCCTTGAATTTTTGAGCACTAAAAAGTGTCAGTTTGTATGGATCATTGCTCGAAATATTGGGTAACACGATAAACGAATTGCTTCCCTCCGTGGTCATTGGGATATGGTAAAGTAATCCAGGCTCAGCTACTGACTAGGGAGGTCTTTTTTGATGCATGACATCAGAAATAGTGGTGTAATGAAGTAACTCTCTTGGAAAATAAAACAGGAAAATATGCTTGTTAGAATAAAAACTTACAGAGTGTAGGGTGCATAACTTGAAATAATGAATTTATCAAACAATTTGCTTCCTATCGTAATCAGATTCATTGGATAAAGTAATTCCGGCGCAGCCAGCAATTTGAAAGATTAGTTTAGATGGGTGGAGGAAGGATAACTTGGACGTACTAAAAAAATTGCTTCGTATTGTAGCCATTTGCATATGGCCAGGTATTTCTGACCCAGTTATCGACGTAGAAGGTCGGTTACGGAGCATGGTGAAAGGAATAATTGATATAATGATATTAGATTGAACTGTATTCTTGAATCCAACTTTGTTTATTTAAAATCTCCGTGCTGATTTTATTTGGAGTACGCTTTGTTTTCGCGGTTGTTTTGGAAGACTCAGGAAGATTTTGGTGTCTTGCAATAGGTATCAAATGAACAGCAATATTGTTCCGAACACAGCATTGTTCGAGATCAGTTGGTGATCAGATTCACGTGTAAATTTTGCGAACTTTTATCTATCTTTTTCATTGTTTGTCTGATCCAACAGTATATCAAAGCCAGTAATCTAGTAAAGCCATCTATAAAGTACGAGGATGTCTCTCGTCTGGTATGGAGCCCAAAGGCTTGTGCTACTGATTCAGAATAGGGTGTGGAAAGTCTTGTCCTAATATTAGCGACAGTTTTATCTCAACCCTAAGGACGAAGAGAGACATCTTCTGCATTTAAACCTGGGCTCCTAAGGGTCCACCGCCGATTGTTCAGCGCTCTGGGCTCCTTAGCTTGTTCGTTAAAGGTTTCGTAGCAAGTAAACGACAGGGAAGAAATGATAACTGTGAAATATCACTTAATTTACTACCTAAATGCCTCCTTTCTGTCAAGAAAAGTTGTTTGCTTTCGCGGGGTGTACAGCCCCCACATTAAGTTCGCAGAACCGCCCTACTTCGTTATTGTCGTGCCAGCAAATTTCCGTTTTGGGTCTGAACGTTTTGGATTCCGTTTCGGGTTTTCCGTTTTATTTCCTGCTCAGTCCTTTTCTCAATTTCCTTCTTGCCCTTCCTCTTAATAGCTGGTTCTATGGGAAAATACTTAAAATAATACGGGACTTACTGCATGCATGTTATGGCTACTTAGAGGAAAACGCTTCCCCTGCTTACTATGAACGAAAAACATATTCCCGCGCAATTTTTTCTCTAACTCAACTTGAAACGACGTGGCATAAAATGCGACAGTTGTGGTTAAATATGGGGTGTAATGATTTTTTTTAAATCTGATAATAATGACGTTTTCTCAAAGAAACTATTTAAAAGAATCGAATATTCTCTGAAAATTAAGGTTATTAAAAATGCAGGCAACTGAACATAATCCATTTTTTTAAATTTTGTGCAAATGCTACAGTGATTGAAGTGAATAATGTGTTCATGAAATAGAAATAGCTTTGCAGTCGGCTGGGAAAAAATTCATTTTGAAATATGTGTTCGTCGGGAAACCTGCCTTAATGTTTGCCTCAATTTTATTGTAGCCAAAGCCTGTCATCGGTGAATGCTGTAATTTTTTGACAGAATTGCGCAATGAAGTATTTGTTTTGACCCTTGCAGTGTCGGTGAAACCTCGTGTTGCCATGTAGGGAGATTCATTGTCCTTTCTCCTCATTCAACCTTCTCTCCCTGCCTTCCCCCTTCCTCCTTTTTTGAGGGAAAAATAAAACGCGAAGGATAAACGAAGGAGCGTGCTCGACGTATTTCGTTTTCTTCAAATTTTCCTCCCGCCCGCCGACGACTGGCTCCCAATTTGCGGTTTCCGCTCGAGTTTCCCGAGTCGTGTGCGAACCGAGGAGCTTTGGGGTTCTGGAATACCTGAGATATCCGCATTCGCATTTTCACCGCACCGCTGTCGATCAAAATTAAATTTCGTCGGTTTTGCGGCGAAGGGCGTCTTTAAAAGGGAAAAGCGAAGCTAGTTTTTTGGGTCGGGGTGAGGAAGGCATTCTGCTGCCGCTCGGTAGGGCTTCCACAAGAGCGGGATCCCGCTTTTCCTGGAATCTCGTTCTTAAAATGCGTCCGAGAGAAATACCCAGGGAATCCTCCTCATATCCCGCGGCTAAAGGAGACGAAAAGTGTGTGTGTGGGTGTGTGTGTGTGAAACTAAACGAAATACGCGATCTAAGTTGAATCGCAGACTCTTCAAAATTACAAAAAGTCTCGCACACTGGAGCCTTGATTTTCCTATAGCCAGTTGCAGGAACGACACATATCTATTCTATAAAGTTATAGGACCCATATGCCATGGAAACCGTTCAATAAGCGTTGCAGAAACATTCGATAAATTTATTGGTTTCATAACTTATGGCATGGAGTTATGAGTTCCATAAGTAGCCAAGATGGCGGATGCGCAATGAACCGCTTGGAGACTTAATTACTTGATAATAGAGTTGCTTTGAGACAAATGGCTAGTTTGCTTACTATTAACGACTAATTATTATGTGCATAAAGAATAATTCATAGGCTAAACTTTCATAAATTATACCCGGCGGCGGGCTATAGAAGATTAGATCGAATATTCGAAGCAATCAACTATTGGTAAATAAGTTATGTAACTGGGATATATGTTCCTGCAACACGAATATTTTATGAGATCTATAACTTTATGGATGTCATAACTATTGATTCCATAACTAAATGTTCTTGCAATCGGCCACTAGTGAAACAGGCAGATACGTCACTTATGGCCGGTTGCAAGAACATTTAGTGATGGAATCAATAGTTATGAGATCCATAAAGTTATAGATCTCATAAAAATATTCGGGTTGCTGGAACATATCTACTAGTTACATAACTCATTTACCAATAGTCTTAAGCTACGAATATTAGATCTAATCTTCTATCGCCGGATAAAATTGATGAAATTTTTGCCTGTGAATAAGTGCTAATGCACGTAATAATTAGTGAGAGTAAATTAACAGCTCACTCGTCTCAAAATAACTCTTTTATCTAGTAATTAAGTCTCCAAGCGGTTCATTCCGCATCCGCCATCTTGGTTACTTATGGGACTCATAACAATATGCCATAATTTATGAAACCAATGAATTTATCGAATGTTTCTGCAACATTTATTGATTGGGTGGCTCGGCCACAGTTGAAATAATGGTCCTGAACTCGGTGTCTTAGGCTGAAGTAAACTCATTATTTGACAGAGTTGATTAACGGGAAAAACCTGTTATGAAAAGAAATTGTATGGAGTAATTATTATTGTAAGATGGCATTGAACTCAGGGCATCCATGAAGTGTTTTTGAGCAGTTAAAATTTTAATTACGTGTGGTACTCACCGCTAATACATACTTTAAACATGTATGTTAACACAAAAGCAAATTGTCGTTGGTTTTTTTCTTTCAGTTCTTCAGTTTCAAACCCGGGATACCGGCTGAGAATGAGTTATTTTGTCATCCATTTTGATGAAATTATTTGCTTCCGTGGATTATGATTTGGATGTGATTTTTTTTCCACAATCCCGTGTAACTAAAATTGTGGGGTGAAAGACACCATTCCATTTATTTTTATATAGACTGCGTGCTTCCTTGTGTCCATAATTTTCACTTGGTACTGTTGATTTTCTTAGGTTTATTAAGACGACAGGATATTCAAGTTGATCAATTTTAATAATACTTAATCAGAAACAAGATGGAGAACGTCCTTCTTAAAGGAAGACATCAATCAACAACTTCAACAATACGTTAAGAAAAAATAAACACAACGGAATAACAAAAATAAATAAACAAAATACAAACGATTACATTGCACTTAAAGTAAGAGAAATTGCTCTGTACAACACTCATCCTCAATTTCTCGTAGCAAGTCAGTACATAAAGATTTGTTGAATACATACAAACAATTTCATTTTAAACATAGGTAGCTCGGTGGTCTGCGCAGTGAAAGCGTGCTGGGCCCATAACCTGTTGATTTTCTTAGGTTTATTAAGACGACAGGATATTCAAGTTGATCAATTTTAATAATACTTAATCAGAAACAAGATGGAGAACGTCCTTCTTAAAGGAAGACATCAATCAACAACTTCAACAATACGTTAAGAAAAAATAAACACAACGGAATAACAAAAATAAATAAACAAAATACAAACGATTACATTGCACTTAAAGTAAGAGAAATTGCTCTGTACAACAGGTACTTCCTCTTCTTTTCTTTTCTTACTAATTCTTACTTATCTTAAACTGGTTTAACCTTGATTTTATCTGTTCTTTTCTCTCCTTTTGATGGTCCACGTCGGTATGACTGCCATTTTAGAGAATTCAGAAGGCATGGATTATTCATAGCGTCACTTAAACTCTTCCAAGAAATATCCTCCCGGAGGGGGGGGGGGGTATGTGAGCGAGTTTGGCTTGTTACACGTTGTCCTGGTGACAGGTTGACAGGCGCTCGGCGCTGCTAGAACGCCCTGGTGAGCTGAAAGATAAGATCTCTCCGAAAGGCTAGCCTCCTTGGGTGTTCTCTCTCCTCTGAACATTTTTTTTCCGTCGAGTGGGCGTGAATTATGTTCGCACCGAGTACTTGTTCAAGTTACAGTTTGCCTGTTGCTTCTGCGGAGTTCTCGTGGCCTCACAGAGGCGACTTAAATTTCACTTTCACTATTGGGTTCTCCTATCGTTGATTTATCGAACGAGCAAAAATAATATCGGCTATCAAATCCCGCCCTAAGGTTTCAACGTATATTTGTAGAACCGCCAACTGAGACAAGCAGGGTATCGAGTGAAAATTTACTGCGGTATCTTGCTTTAAATAACATACGTGTGAAATAAATGTTTGGGTCAAAGATCGAGCTGTATCAAAGTAATTAATTTTACCTTTTACTGGAAGGGGTACTCGCCAACATTAATGCTACTTCTGTTTCAAGGGTACTTCATTTCATTCCTAAATTTGGCCCTTGCAATATCCTTTGAAGGTTGTTTGAGCGAGATAGATCCCTAGTAATAATGGACGCCATATTCTAATTATATGCTTCAATTTATACAGCTGCAGAAAGCATGAGTTGAATATTTCCCTATTAATGGTAAAATAATATAATTCGATAAGACTGAAATGCCAAGTAATTTTTAAAAAATTCAACCCAAGTCTTCAATTTGACTTATTTTTTTCACGTGGTACGCTTTAAAAATCCTTTGGAATATCTTTTTTTCTTTTTTTATTCTGAAAAAATTACTGTGGTGACTATCACTACGTTTACCAATCGAACTCAGATCGATTTGGCCGGTTTATCTCGCTATGGTAAACGTAACGGGCTAGCGAGATCGATATGAGAAGCGGGCTAACTCGGCCCGCTTTCTATGCCAGTCTGAGATTTCAAGTCGCTATGAACCGATTCAAATCAATATTTCAGTGGATTTCGCATTGATAAACCAGACGTTCCGAGTCGGCTGGCTTAGAATTCTCAGATCGGTCCCAGATCATATCGACCTGAGTTCGATTGGTAAATGAAGTGAAAGATATATTTTTAAAAATTGTCTAGGAAACATACAAACTACTCTTTGTTAATTTCTTGACGGGATCTAGATGTTAGAAATTCCTCATCTTTTCAAATTAGGGTTCTCTGTAGTGCGTTCAAGGACCATTTCCCATGTAACAGGGGGGGGGGGGATTTTTCGTAAAAAATCTCGGAAAGTAGTTCGGTAAGGAGCTGTTATTTTTGTTTTCATGGAAGGGTGAGTTATTTTTCTTTAAAATGAGACCAAATTCATTGACTTTTAAGTGAAATAATATTTCGCTCAAACTACCTTGAGGAATGTTAGCGTTGTTCTCTTATGGTTTACAATTCAAATGCATCAACCCGCCCGTCAATTTTCTACCTTGTTCTTTTCATCCTTTTTCGTGACGTAATGTTTATTGTGCACCTTTCTTTAGCTTGAGGATGGACAGCTCTGATGGATCGAAATCGTACGAACGAATATGTTTCATACTGTACTCTCCATTTTAATGATATACTGCTTTATAAATGAATATTCAAAAATTCCATTTATCACTTTCATCTTATCAATTTTCCCTTGTCAATTTGCATGAAGTGATGGTATTGCCCCCTGCCACACACCCTTTGGGTGGCTTGCAGGGTATGACGTAGATGTAGATGTATTGCTCATTTATTTCCGTCGTGGAAACAAATGAGTAATGTGTGCGTTGAGGTTCGCTGAACTTGCCGCGTTCCATTTGATGGCTTCCCAACCAACCTTTTATTTGCTTTGAATAAACTTAGCCATGCCGTCGAAGCGCGCGCCAATCCGTGAAATGAGTGTTTGTGTGCTTGTCCATAGAGATACTTCCGTTTGTCGTCTTTCGTATTTTTACAAACAATGGCGACTTTCGTTTTCTGGATGTATATGGGTCACCTTTTCTTTTCGTTTCTCGCACGAGTCCCCCTTATCTCGCTTATCCTTTCATCTGTAATTTCGGCAGTGAAAACGACCGCGGCGCATGCGTCAATTGTTTCGTTCCGAGGAGACCGTTAGGCGAAATATCTTCCTCGGGATTGCCGTGGGAAATGTCTTTCTTCGCTCTCGCTTCCTCTTTTTTTATTTCGTGTGCCCCATCGTCCCCGAGGTTACGAGGTTAGGCTGGGGGCCAGTAGGGCTGCGTGGTGTTTGTGATGTCCGCATCGAACGTAATATTCGATGTGCCGGAGATTTTTTATAGTGCAGTTTTTATCGTCCAGGGAATGCAATGCGTTTCTTCTTGTCGTGATATGATGCGATGCATTGAGAAGTTTGCGATATAATGGAATGTGATACGGTTATAATTGTGTAGCGATGCAATTGTTCTTAATGAGATGCCTTGCGATATGAGGTAGTGCGAAACATTGGCATCTAATTCGATTTACGATACATGCGGCGCAATTCGATTTGGAATATAATGCTATTCGTAGCGTAGTGCGATTTTTATGCGGTATGCGACGTATAATGCGATACAGCCCTGGGTGACTCGCCTTCTGAGCTAGTTCCGATTTTAATGCCGTTTCAACCGTTTGGCCTGTGGAGGCGCCTCTTTTCAAGAAGTCCAACCGTAGCGTAATGATACCCATATTTTCACTGGATTCTCGGAAATGTTAGGGCGATATATATTGATAGTCTTTTGAATATCGTTTACGTAGATAAGCTTTCAACATTATTCAAGCCTCGCCAAATACAGTGTAAAAATAGTATGGGTAGAAATAAGAAGATTATTCGCAGAAGCTAAGGATTTCTTCTACAGGTATGAGCAAGACGTAAAGGCCTTCACCTTCTTTCAGTTACGTTTATTAAACTAAAAGCAACGGTGAATCAGGATGGACAACAGATGCAGGAGAGACGAGTTCTTTGAATAATCGCGATTTGTTTATTCTTTGATTCGATGCGATTGGTATTTGCAAGGGGATTCGATTTTCGATATAATGCGATTCATTGCTCGATTTGACGTTATGCGATTCGATACATGCGAAGTATTGCAACGTATTCGATGCGTCGCGGTGAATCACGTATTTTCCTACGCGAAAAATTTAAAATTTTTTTTTTTAACATTTCTTGCGAAAAATTTTCATCGCAGTGCGATATCGATATAAATCTACATCTGCATAATACCCCGAGAGCCTCCGCATGGGCGTGTGGCAGGGGGTGTCAGGTCACCAGCCGTGTAAAGGTGTAAGTTTTTTGGAGATGAAATGGTGACATATATTATAGGAGTGTATTTAGTGGAGCTCAATTTTTATTGTGGTCGCTTATTGTTCGCGGAAAGAACGAGTTTTTGTACCTATCTGTTCGGCAGTATATCTCTCTTATTTTATCGCGTCTGTCAGACCTAGAGATGTTGTGAGGAGTCATGATAGTATTCTCTATGTCGCCCCGAAAAATATCAGTTCTGAATTTATCAAGCAACCTAAGCCTAGCGTGTAGCCTCCGAGTCTCTAGGGGCTCCCGCCTTAATCCCTCTAAAAGTTGTGAGACACTATATGTACTCTGGTAGCAGTTTTTAGCGAAGAGCGCTGCTTTCCTTAGTATTTTATTAATTTTTTTGGTTAAATCTATTTGACCAGGGTCCCAAATGTTCGCGGCGTATTCGAGGTGTGGCATAACTAGAGCCGACATAGCATCTCTCTTTGAATTTTTAATTCCAAGGAACTTCCTATTATACGTTATATAGGAACATCGCCCTGCCACAAGGCTTGTACGTTTAAGTACTTTCTTGCTCACTAGAGTATACGGAACAAACCCCTCGTAGCAGTTCATTTTGCGTCCTTCGCATGTCCTCTCCTCACCGCCGGGGGTAAATTCTAGCCCCCCCACATACCCCTCTTTCCTCGGGGGCCTCTCGAATCCAGCCGAGTGCAGCCTCACTCAATCAGAGCGATGCGACTCTGGAGTATGATGAAATGGCCTCAAGAGGCGACCACTCTCGGACTCTTGTGGTACCAAGGGAGATGATGTCGTCAACGGGGACTTTATTCAAGTACAGCGTACGGACATGTCCTCGATCACGGTCGCGTCAAAGTCAGCCAGCCATTCAGCGTCTTCACTTTTGACGTTGAATCAGTTCACTGGAACTTTCTCTCTCTCCTCTGTATTCTGTTCTCGATCTCGTGCATGAATGTGTTTGTCACAGACTTAAATGCAACAATTTTGGTTTTTTCTCTGAAGTAAAAAAATTAAGCTAATTTTTACTGCTACTCTGTGCATGAAGAAATTAAATTCCACGATAAAATATAACAACAATAGTAATATCCACACTTTAATGTACTACTTCAACACCGACCATGGTTTCGACATACTATGTCATTATCAAGGTGATGGGACAGACACTCTCACATGTATTTATACCAGAGCCAAGGTAGGAGGAGGGGGTATATGGAAGAGGCACTGGTTATTGAAATACGCGTTGAGACTTGCTACGCGAAATTTGATGGAGAGTTTAAAATATAACTTCGCCTTAACTGCCTTACTAGCATTACGAACGTATGAAATCCTTTCAGGCTTAACATGGTGGAAATGCGATATATCCATGATAAAATATAACAACAATAGTAATATCCACACTTTAATGTACTACTTCAACACCGACCGTCATCCTTGACCGAACGTACTTGTCTCTGTTATTATGGTCGGAGCGTTATTCGTTACTGTACAGATTTGCGCGAAACTTTGAGTACATGTGCTCATTAGTGGTATGAATAGATAAAAGCGAAAAAAATTGCGTCACCGATTTGGTTTCTTGGCAATTTACTGTTATTTTAACACGTAGCCTTACGGTACTTAACATCTATTTCGTAATAATTCGATGACATATGTTCAGGTTTTCTCATAAACGTGAAAGTATACGTTTCACATCATTATAATGTTTCCTAAGAAATATCAATGCACCATGGCGAATAAGAAATGGTCGTTTATTTAAGATTTTTGCTTAAATTGAGCATGTCGCGTTATTAAGTTAATCCGAGCGAGGTAGTTTCCTAGTCATAATAGAGACCATATTCGAATTATGCGTTTTCATTTCTCCAGCTTTGAGACACACGAATTAAATATTGCATTATTAATGGTGCGATAATATTATAGTTTTATGTGACAGAAATGGTAAGTAATTAAATTAAAATATCTTAATAAGTCTTCAACTTGACTAATTTTTTTCGCGCTGTGCGTTTGAATCTACTTCAAAACGGAAGGTTTTTTTGTGATACCCAAATACCTATTGCGGTGGCATTATGATTATTAAAAAAAAAATACTTGAGAAAACATGCAAACTACACGCTGTTATTTTTTTTAACGACATCTAAGTGTTATAAATTCCTCATTTTCTAAGTAATGTCTCTATGGAGTGCATACACGTACTGTTTCCCAAGTCTAGGGGCTGGTTTTTTTTGGTAAATATCTCCGAAAGTATTGTGGTAACTAGTTGAATTTTTGGTATCATTAGAAGGGTAAAATATTTTTCTTTAAAATTAGACCAAATTCATTGATTTCTCGGTAAAATGATATTTCGCTCATACTACCTTAATCCAAGTCAAAGCAATGCAGAAAATGCAGACAAAGTTGTGCGCGTTCTTCTTTCTATTTGCTCGTTATGTAAATATAATTGATAAACGTTCGGTCCCGCATTCACGGCAATCATTCCGCTACATATTCAGCGAGTGCGTGATTAGCCGCTCGAAGAAGAGAGTTTTATTCTGATGGGCGTAGTAGTGTACACGGGCGTTGTGATAACTGTAATTTAAGCCGTGGAAACTTTGAGCGGGGGCTTTCTTCTCCCTGCGTCGTTTTTTTTAATGTTTTTTTTTTAATTAAATGTTCATCTGTCGCGAGTGGATTTGCCCGGAAGGCGGGAGGAAGATTCGCCGGTCTGGGCGGCTCGCTAGACGGTGAGCACCGTGTCCCACGGGACCATTGATTTTTTTTAAAGTCGCCACTGGTGAATGAAGGTCCATTTTCTTTTCACTCCCAAGCGGAGTGCGCTCAGTGCCTCTCGCGAAGTTCTTGGCACTCACGAAGTTTTCATGAAAAATTGTAGATGCTTGTGGGGTTCATCAGTTTATTTATTTATTAAATTCACCACCAAAAACGGCACAAAGGCTATTACATTGGCTGATATAATCAATAAATGAATAAAAATTTCAAACAAAAACATAATATCCATTAAATAATACAATAATGCGGCAAGCCTAAGAAGGGACTGAGGGACTGGAGAGGGATGGATCATTTAAGTGGCGTTTCAGGGAGGATTTAAAAATGGTGGCAGAGGAGAAAAGGTCCAAGGAAGGATATTTCGAGGCCAAGGAGCTAAACAAGGAGGGGATTCGGAAGAAGAGAGAGCGCTGGGGGATGGAAAGACGGAATCGGGGAGTATGCAGTAGACAGTTACTGCGTAATGGACGGGGAGGAACATGAATACTAAAGAGAGGGAGCATTTCATTGGTCCGAAGAGAGCCACTGAAGATTCTTTGTAGGAACATCATATCTGATAGGGCACGGCGGCGAGTTAAATGAGAAATGCCAAGGTAGGAAAGGATGAGGTCACGGGATGAGCTTCTGAAGATGGGGACTCGATGGCGAACTAGTTTAAAAATGTAGTGGATTCATTAAGTTTGTAACTCTTAATTTAGCGTGTCATTTGAGACACGAAAGATAAATTCATCATTCATTTCATTGCAGTGTTCTACCAGCTGATTGGTAGTTTTACGGACGGTACTTATTCTAAAATCCCAATTTCGGGCGTATCGTTCTACTTTCCCTCCCATACGTGATCCGCCATTAGTTTCCTCTTGAAATCCTCATATCGTCTTCCTCTTCTTATTTTGTCCCGAATTCCTATACTCTTCCTTCCTCTTCCATGATCGATTGGTTAATACATTTCGCTCTTTTACGAACTATATTTTGAATGATTGATTAATCTGGGGTCAATCTTGATGAAATCATCCCCTGTTCCCTGACATTGTTAGTTTTCTTTCATTTTTTGCCGTATAGTTCATCGGCATGGTGATATCTCAAAATAAGGCTTGCAAAATATTTCTCAGTCCTTAAATTATTTTGGTGTACAATTTTTTTCGTCGCGAATGTTTTTTTGCGATAATTATGTTTTATAGAAAACCGTATTACTTTTCTGTTCTTCGAAAGTAATAAAATAAAGAAAAACGTTTGTATTCAGCCAGATTGTTCGCGGTAATGTTACAGTCAAGTATTATAGAGACAACAATATGGAAAATCAAATGTTTAGCCGCGTTATATTTTTATTATGAATGATTCTTATTTGGATTGACTCTTGGAAGTTGGTGTGAAATGACAATCACGAAAAAGTAAATGCCGGCACTGTAATTTAAAAAAAAAACCTTCTTTCATACCCTTGATTGTTCAAGCTCTCTACCACTATCAAAGCTCATAGCTTTCCGCATAAAAAAAAACCTTCTTTCATACCCTTGATTGTTCAAGCTCTCTACCCTAATCAAAGCTCATAGCTTTCCTCATAAAAAAAACCTTCTTTCATACCCTTGATTGTTCAAGCTCTCTACCACTATCAAAGCTCATAGCTTTCCGCATAAAAAAAACCTTCTTTCATACCCTTGATTGTTCAAGCTCTCTACCACTATCAAAGCTCATAGCTTTCCTCATAAGAAAAACCTTCTTTCATACCCTTGATTGTTCAAGCGCACTACCCTAATCAAAGCTCATAGCTTTCCGCAGTGGCTTTTTTTCCGTGGATGGTTTGAAGTTGTTAATTATCTGATGTGATAAGTGCAGTTATGGCTGTGGTGTGACGCCCAACTCTTCATTTCCTTGACGTCTACACTCTTACGTATTGCCTCGTGAAACTTGGGTTTAATGTTTTTCCGATTATTATAGCCCCAGCAGAAAGTTTTTATCGCCATGTTAGAAAGGCGATAATGACATAAGTACCCATTGCTTCTCGGAAATAACCGAGGAAGTTCAGCGGTAATCACGAGAGAGAAATTGTGATTTGCCTTGCGCGTGCATGTTAATTTCGTCCGCCACGGGAAAATTGGCTGAGCCGTGTCATCATTGGTTGCTCCATGGTTTTCCTTTACAGCCTAGTAAGGCGTACTAGCTGGAACACTGTAACTGCTGGTGATTCGTATATCCATATTTCAGAGGATAACTCCGTAGCGTTTATCCTCTAAGCCCGTCGCGTCTGCGTGTTCCTCAAATTAGAAAATCGTCTGTTCACACACCGCTTTGCCTCCGATGGAATAAATTTAACCGCCTAGTTTTCCTCGTGTTGACTGTATATGCCGAATTAATGAGACCAGTATTCATGGTAACGGCTGTAAATGTTTCATAATTCATAAGTAACTGCATTTTTTGCCTGTATTCGTGTACTTATTTGTACTGAACATTAGGTATTTAAATGTTTGGACGAAACGGTGATCGTTATCAATGCCATCTTTGAACTTTGATGAATTTCATTCTAGTTCTTGTTTGCAATTAGATTTTGACTCACCGGTTAGGAATATTCCATTCTTTCTTGATGCCTAATGCTATAGATTGAATTTCACGGACAGTTTTCTAGATTGGGTTGATTATTTTTAAATTCTAGAGTCGTGCAAACGTGCCGGCCGATATAAAAGCTTTTATGGTGAAATGGCCTTTCTCATCTTTCGTTTCTGTTGATCTACAAACCTGGGGTTAGTGATGGAAGTCTGCCGGCTGTGCTATAACCTGGAAGGTCCCGATGTCATTCCACGTCCGTCGTGCCTTGGAATCATGATTGTACGTCTTGGTTTAAGGGGTGATTCGCTGATTTTTTTTGCGATGTGTTGGAGGGTTATTTTAGGTAGTTTGAGCGAGATAGTTCCCTAGTCATAATGGATATCATATTCGAATCATACGCTTTGATTTCAGCGACCGTAGCTTGAATTTTACGGTAATTGAATGGAATTAATTAATTGAGCAGTGATATACTATTACAGTTATATATTTTTCAGAGCGACACAGAGTATTATCATGACTCCTCATTACATCTCTAGGTCTGAAAGATGCGATAAAATAAGAGAGATACACTGCCGAACAAATAGGTACAAAAACTCGTTCTTTCCGCGAACAAGATGCGACCACAAAAAAAGTTGAGCTCCACTAAATACACTCCGATAATACATGTCACCATTTCATCTCCCGAAAACTTATATCTTTACACGGCTGATGACCTAACACCCCCCTGCCACACGCCCATGCGGTGGCTCGCAGGTTATTATGTAGATGTTGATGACTGAAATTCTGAGTAATTGAATAAAAATATCTATAAACTTGTATAATTTGTCTTCTTCACGCGGCATGTTTGAAACTCATTCACAACGGTAGTTTTTTTACGAATCTGAGAAAAATTGTGTGGTAACTGTATGATTTATTTTCAAAAATAGTTGAGAAAACATGCGAATTACACTCTTTACCTTTTGACGATACCGAGGTGTTTGAAATTCCTCATTTTGTAAAAATATGTCTCTCTGGAGTGCATACGCTTACCATTTCCCATTCAAATGGCTGATATTTTTTGGCAAATAACCCGGAAAGGTATGCGGTAAGGGGCTGACGCTATGGTGCACATGGAAGGGTGAGATATTTTTCTTATAAATGGGACGAAATTCATTCATGTCTAGGTGAAATGATATTTCGCTCTGACTACTTAATGCCCAGTGTTTTGTCCTTCGTAGGGGGTGCTTCAGTCCAATGCTGAATAGGCTAACTCTCTGTCCCTAAATTCTCTAAATTGTCGGGTCGAAGTCAGTTAATTAAGCCTTTTTAAAGCGTTCATTTTGTGCCTAAATTTAATGAACTGGCCAACCCACTCAGCCAGTTCCCAGGGAGAGAGCATTCGTGGAAAAGTGAAAACTCGGTGGTCTGGAATCTCGTGGAAACGAAAGGGAATGCGGTGAAAGCAAATTTTCTGTGGGCTCCGCGCTCGCTTCATCTCAAGCCACCTCCTTTAATTCCCGTCTCTGAATAACCCTAGGTCCGTTAGAATGTCTCGCGGGGATCAGATAATGCCCAAGGCATTTTGTTTATTATCTCTTCGTCTCATCCACGCTCCCGAGAATATCAGAAACCATATTTTGAAGGTAATGGGGGTAGTGACATGCTAACTCATTGCAATGGATAGAAAGGTATTTGACGTTCACAATATTATTTTTCTGCCCTGGATTGTCACCCTCATACTGTTCCGTAATATGTAAGGCATTAGAGAAGAAATATTTATGCGTATGATTCAACCGATACGATACACCTGTATCAAAAAACAAGGGAACACGTTGAAGGAGTTAGAATAAATCACCAGTATTTGAAGATTCTAATAGCCAGTTGCAGGAACGTAACATATGTATTCCATAAAGTTATGGGACCCATGAGCCATGGCAACCATTCAATAAGTGTTGCACAAACATTCAATAAATTCATTGGTCTCATAACTTATGGCATGGAGTTATGAGTTCCATAAGTAGACAAGATGGCGGATGCGCAATGAACCGCTTGGAGACTTAATTACTTGATAAAAGAGTTGTTTTCAGACAAGGGACCAGTTTGTTTACTCTTACTGACTAATTATAATGTGCATTATCAATTATTCATAGGCTAAACTTTCTTAACTATTATCCGGCGGTGGAAGATTAGATCAAATGTTCGAAGCTAGTAACTATTGGTAAATAAGTTAAGTAAATAATAGATGTGTTCCTGCAACCCGAATATATTTATGAGTTCTATAACTTTATGGATCTCATAACTATTGATTCCATAACTAAATTTTCTTGCAACCGGCCATAAGTGTTAGTGATAAGGAAAGGTTCTAGAGGCTCACCTGAGAGTAATAGACGTTGATATTTAATCTTCCATTTTTTTTTTAATTTTGCCATCGCACTTCTCCTCTGTTCCATTGTCAATGATCAATAATCCTTGAATCGTTTTAGTTTAATTGCAGTCAGTTTTTTCAGCCTTGTACACTATTATATTGCTGTACATCATGTTTTTGGCTGATTTACGTACCCTCATTTGTATTCCCCCTTTTCAACGTTTTTTTCCAAACTGCTTTGAGAATTTTCTGTCTAATGTTTCCTATCACAGCAGTCTTTTTTCTCTTTTTGCTACCTTCGGATCCCGAAGAGAGAGGAACTGCGGAAGAGGGCAATATGTAAGGGAGGACACTGAGGAAGCGTGGAAGGGGATAGGAATTCTGGACATATGAGGATTTTAAAAGGGGTCTAATGGCGGATCTCACAGAGGAGGGAATGTTGAACGATATGGAATTAGGACGTTGGAATAAATTCTGTCCGTAAACCTACCAGTCGGTGAGATAATGTTAAGATGCGTAAATATTTTGTGTCCAATTTATCTTTCAAAAGGACCCCCGCAAAAAAATCCTGTATAGTTTCCTTACATTACTATTACAGAATTTCTAATAAAGTTCTGTAGATATTCCTTGAAGTATTGAAACGCCATTTTAGGGAATTCCCTACGGATTTCTGCAGAATATCTTAGGATGTTCTGCAGAATACGTTAGGGCATTCTCAAGAATTCCTTAGGACGTTCTGTGGAATTCCGTACGAGTCTCCATATAGGTCCTTAGAAAAGGAACTGGGTCAACGGAAACATCACATATTTCCGTAGAGTTGCTGAAGTTCTACAGAACAGCTTGTAAGGAGTTATTTT
This sequence comes from Ceriagrion tenellum, assembly GCA_963169105.1. NCBI lineage: Eukaryota > Metazoa > Arthropoda > Insecta > Odonata > Coenagrionidae > Ceriagrion > Ceriagrion tenellum. The sequence goes on from OY720633.1 coordinate 131,178,094, forward strand.
GCTCTGCAGAAAATAACTCTACCGAACATATGTTCTGTAGAGTCGGGCTCTTATGTTCCGTACAGATCCTTAGAAAAGGAACTAGTTCTGAAGCAAAAGAGTCTGAAGCAAAAGAGAAAAATATCTGCAGAATTCCTTACGTTCTACAGAACAGCTTCTAAGGAATATTTTAGCCGGGGGCGAGGAGCACGTACAAAAAAAATAAAGAATGGCAATATTTCTGCAACGATTCTAGTGAGTCACTCGCTGTTTTAGAAGACGGCTCGCTTGCGTGTACCGTGCCAAGTGGCGTGGAGCAACGCATTGGCAATTCGTTGGTATAATTAATCGACTCGCCTCGCCCGCGCGCGTCGCTCTCCTTGCGTGATTACTCGCGAATAGGTAGTACGCACTCCCCAAGGGACGCGGCGCGGCGTCGAGGTTTGCATGGAGATATAGAGAGGGAGAGAAGAGAGTTATCGCTTGGCCTTGTTTCAAAGAGGGCGTGCTATGGTCTTGTGTGATGTGTTTGGGGGAATGGCCGGCAGGGAGCGATGTTCTCTCTCTCTCTCACACTCATTCCGGCCACCGTATCTCGGCCGTCCGTTTAAATATCTTGCCCCGCCTCCTTATTTTCTTAAATTGCCACTGCCACTTCATCTTCTCAAAGGGATGACTCATGCCTGGGAAGGAGGGAGGTGCGTCTTGAAGATTGTGTAATGCCCTGGGAGGGAATGATATAGAGACGGATGGACACTTGAGGAAGACGTGGAGGGCTTTCATTGGGCGTGGGAGGTTACTTCCCTTCGCGTTTGGGGTTGGTGTGTGTCTCTAGTTGGTCCGACATCGAGAGACCCTCGACGCTACAGTGCACGTTGTTCGACTTCGCTCTTTTTTCCCGAAATCGGTCGACTGCAATTACCTGTCAATTTTTGTATTATTCCATTTTGTACCTCCCTCCGAACCTCGCCACTTTGCCGGGATGAGTCATCCACCTGAGGAGGTGAAGTAGCAGTGGCAATTTAAGAAAATGAGGAGGCGGGGGAATATATTGTAGTAGGTGAATGTCAATTTTTTTGCCAAATTTTCAAGGTTTTTGATTGTTGGGAAGTAGGTGAAAATGATACCGTAAGATTACATCAACATCCACAAAGATTTAGCATGGACCAGGTGTAAAAAGAATCAGGAAATTCATGCGTATATCACAAGAAACGAACAGCACATACATGTGGATCACCACACGCGTTCACTTAACACTGAATGGTCCTCGGGCAATGGGCACACGCCTTTACAATCATCTACCGAAGAAGATTAAGGATGTTGATGGTACAAACACTTTTAGCTTGAGACTGAAGACCCACTTACTGATTTGTCTTGTTATAGTGTGAATGAATTCTTTGCAAATTAAAAAAATGATAAAGTAAATAAAGAAATATTAGTGAATTATGTTACGCTGTGCATGATGTGCATATATCCATTGTCGGCCTTGACTATATTTTTGTTTTGGACATTGTGTATTTTTATTTTTCTCTTCTTACGAATCCTATATCATTTTAATTTATTTTGACACATGTTCTTTGGATAATAAAGGTATTATATTATTATTATGCATTTAAGATGTGGGTGTGGAGAAGGATGGAGAAGGTTAGGTGGACGGAGAGGAAGTCTAACGAGGTAGTGCTTGAGATGGAGGGCGAGGAATGGAAACTTTTGAATGAAATCCGGGATAGACAGGGTAGATGGCTGAAGGATGTAATAAAGGGTGATGGGTTGTTGAAGAGTTTGATAGAGGGAAGGATGTTGGGCAAGCGGGGAAGGGGAAGAAAGAGAATAGGTTTCATGGGCGGGATGAAGAAGGGTATGCAGAGGCGAAAAAGGATATACTAGAGGGAGATAGGCCCCGGAATGTGTAAAAGGCCGGGAGGAGATTCTCTAACATTCAACAAAACCTACCTTTACCGGTAGAATACATTAATATGAATTATTATTATTATTTCGGTGAAGTTGAATAAATACGTTTAAATATGGCGTGTCCTTTAACGAATAGATGATTTTTTTTAAAAGGAGACCTGACCTGAGGGGGAGAAGGGTCATTTTGTGTGTCCAAACCATTCAGGTTGATGGAGAGGGCGCTTGCTATGGTTGCCTACGCTAAAAGTTGTACGTGGGGTGTGGCCTCTCCGCCATCTTTGTCAACCCCGATTTTCCTTAAGCTCTTGTGCGTGCGTGTGTGTGTGAAGGACCGGCCGATCGTCGACCCCGGGGCCCTCCCACGGGCCTCTCTCCCCGCGCCCACTCGCAGTCCCACGCACTCCCTCCGTATCCGCGGACGTGGAAATCTCAGGGTCAGGTCGTTCGATCCATTAGTCGGCGTGCATTTCCCGTCTTGACGCCGTTCGGGAGAGAAATGCAAGTTTCGAAATTTCGTTATGCGATTATGATCTCCCGAGTGGTATGGAACTCTGAGAAATGGTGTACGCTGACAGAAATGGATGTAAAGGGACAGAAATGGATAAAAATGGACAGAAATGGATAGAAATGGATGGAAATGGTTAGAAATTGTTAGAAATGGATAGAAATGGCTGAATGGTTAGAAATGGACAAATATGGATATAAATGGACAAAAATGGCTAGAAATGGACAGAAATCGACAACTGTATGGCGCTCTTTCCCGTCGATTCTTCAAATCAACCTCTGTCACGAGGAGGTGGTAAGTTTTTACTAACGGCTGAGACGTGATTCATTATGAAATGTTTTCGCTGGGAACCGGGAAGTTATTTTTTGTTAGCTTTTTTTACATCGTGAGCGAATTGGTGGGACTGGCAGTTAAGCTGCAATCGCCGTTTGGACTGTCTGAAATTTCTTTGTGGATTTATATCTTAGAGTTGTGAATGATTCGATATTTATCGTTTTCGTGGGGTGGATGTTGGTTCTGAGTCTGTTCTCAGAATAGGACTTGAGGGAACCGGTTAAGAACTATTGTAAAAGATGAAGGGGTATCCTCAAAATTCGTTTTTTTACTGGTTGCTTTTTTCACGGAAGAAAGTTTCTGCGTGCACGCCAACTTCAAATTTATCTTGGGTCACGAATTTTTCCTAGCTTTCACATGCGTGGGCGAAGACAGAAAGGTGTGCCTGGCTGGTCTAATCGGGATAGGTTGATGTTGGTGTGTATTGTGACGAAAGAGGTTGTATTGATGCGATACTTACAGTTCTCGCTTCCAACATAAATTGCCCTGATTGAAATCCCGGTAATTTTTTTCGATTGTCCTAAGCCTGCTGTGGCTGGGTTGGCACTTGGCACAAGTACCTACGTTAACTTCATTCCAAATGGGACGTTAACCCGATGTCCTCTTGCGTTGAGAGCTGACGAATGTCGTCGCTGGAATTCTGTCCTCCCATCCAGGATCTTTCGATTCGATATATCTACAACTCCATAGATATAGGCCTTTGCAACCATTTCCACCTTACGGCCGCCATTAATGTGCTTACTGAGTACTTATCTCCACAGCACATCCAGGGAAATCTGCGACGCAAGTCGTCATTTTGAATAATAATAATGCACTGCCAAATCAACGAAAACGTTAAACAACCTATGCAATGCTTGCATAGAATTCACCGAAATAATAACATTAATGGGGGGCCTTTTTTACGCTATGAAGACATGTATCGAAGGAAGAATTCAATCGATATCGAACGACCTTGCCCCATCTACCAATCCTTACACCTATTATACCATAAACCTCTCAGTCGGATTCGCGAATTTGTAGCGGAACAGTCTCGAATTAATTGATGGCGAGGATGTCTCCATCGGAAGGATAAATGCGGAAACAAAAAAAGCATTCACCCATAGGAAGTTGCTGATGACTGGGAACTTGTGTGGATATTAAGGTTAGAGTGGGTAAAAGTTGAATCCAGAGTGTGGCGCAGTATTATGCAGAAGCTTGGACTCTTTGAAATAAAGAGAATGGGAATTAGCTGCATGCTTTTGGGATGTGGGTGTGGAGAAGATGGCGATAGTGAGATGGACGGAAAGGGAGACGAACGAGGAAGTGCTTGGTGAGGAGAGGCAGGCAACTTGTGGCGGAGATGAGGAATGGGTGAAGGAGGTGGGTGGAAGAGGTAACGAGGGGCGAATGGATGCTGAAGGTTATGATAGATGGGAGGATGTTGGGTAAGCGAAAAAGGAGAAAAGAAAGGTTAGATTTAACGTATGGGATGAATAGAGGCCGGACTCATGCTGCGGCGAAGAAAGAAATCATATTGGGAGATTTGCGGCGACGCCTGCTAATAATGATAACAACACTTTATCGCATTCCAGCTACAATACACACTAAAAATATAATCACATAACGATTGGAATTAGGCTCTCCGGAAAAAAAGAATCCTTTTTTATATTGGGGCTGCCATTCTTTGATATGGCGATTAATAGCTGTTACCAAAAGTATAAACAAATTTTAAAAAGGTTATTCGGCTTAAAATGCCGAGAGTGTAACCTCAAGAGAAATATCTGAGGGACTAGGGGTGCCTACGCGGAGGTTATACGGCGCAAGTTGATTGAAATTTTTGGAGGGGAAATTTTGAAAAAATATTTTAATAACTAAGATGGAAAAATAAATTGAAATAAAATTTAAAAATCTTGACGACCCGAGTGTCAAACGTAATCCGAGGCATTCTAAATATTATTTTTGAGGCAGTGTGGGGGGGGAGGGAGGATTTGGAAAAAAATTTTCATGGAAGAAGGAAATAAATGTAATATTATGTAAAAAGATATAGGATAGGACTTTTTAAGACAAAATCCAAGATTTTTGTTCTAACTTATAAATCCTTTTCTTTTCTTAAAAATTATCTTGTAATGATGCTATTTATTTAAAATTATTTATTATTCAAATTTTTAACAAGGAAAACGGAAGGAATAACCGACTTTTATGGGGGAAATTGGAAGTTGGGGAGGGGTGGGGGGTTGCGCTATACCTTTGTAGGGGGTCGGCACCCTTGTTGGGGATAATATCTCAATAAGATTATTGTCATGGGGATTTTCACTCTCGTCGTAGAGAATAGGTTTCATGGACGAAATGGAGAAAGGTTGGACTCATACTAAAACGAAGAATGAAATAGAGATAAATGCCTGTATATGTAAACACCTAGCTAGGTTTTACTCTCTATACTTATCAGTCGAAGGAATGCTGAAGAGATCAACAGAGGGGAGAACCCTGGGGAAGCGTGGTAGAGGAAGGGAGACGATAGGAATTCTGGATGAAATGAGAAGAGGAAGACGATATGAGGATTACAAGAGGGATTTAATGGCGGATCAGGTATAGGAGGGAAATCAGAACGATATGCCAGAAATTAGGACTTGCGAATAATTGCTGTCCATAAACCTACCAGTCAACCGGTAAAATACTGAAACGAATGAACTTATCAACCGGTGGATTACCCTTACAATGCGATGGCGTCTCGGGCGGGTCGCGAAAGCGCGACCTTTCCTTTCTGGCTTTGCTCCTGTGCTTCACCATTGCGAGTGCTCAAGCTCGGTTATGCAATTCCCATCGGCACACGCTGACGTTGCCGTCACTGCGAGCGTATTTCCTGTGTGGAAGTGGATGTCGGTTTACCGCTAATAAACAGCGATTGAAGTTAACTTCTCGGTTGTATTTTTATCCACTCCGATCGTGAACGAACAGTGCTCCAAGCGGTGAGTGTTGTGTGTCTTCTTACCGCGCTCGTCCAACAATGCATGCATTGCGTGAAGAGCCCGCCTCGCGCTGGACGACGGGTAATTGCGATTCCCGCCTAATTTTCTTCAGTGCGTCCCCTGAGTGAGTTGGCGGCCCACGAAAAACTCTCTTCTGCTGCCCGACTCTTCGCACGGACATTATAATGTCCATACGAGTAATGATACATCCGTTGACGTATGAATTTAATCGGCGTGTACGGAGTTTGGGATAGGTTTTTTGAAAGTCTTAACGCGTGGTAAAAGCGTCATTACTTGATGTATATTTAGTCGATCCATCATTGGTGGGGAGAGAATTCGTGGAGTATGGAAGAATACAGCTGTTTAGATCACACATTCTTCGCCTCCCTTGGCTAATTTTCATATGTAATAATATTTTAAAGGAGGGAGAGCTTTCCTAGCCGTGAGGGATGAGGTCTTCCATTTGACCCGGCGATTGCTGATAATCAGGTGTTCCTCCATTAACCCAAAAATAGTAGATTTTAGTTTCAAGATTTTTTTAGACGTTCAGAAAATTCAAATGCCGTTTGGTTGAACCTTTCTGTTTAGTAGAATCGTGTTAGGAACAGAAGTATGCCCTTATAGGCCGGAAAGGAATGTACAAACATTCAAATGTAAGATGGATATATTTTATAAGCCATGTGCATATCATATCCATAGGATGTGTGTGAACTTACAATGATCATTTTTGACTTAATGTTAATGCCTCGGCTGTTTTATGGTGAATAATCCAGCTGTCAGAAATCTGTACGTCAATTTTATGTTGCTTATGAAATTTTTACCGGAGAGAGTGCATTGTTAATTACTCAAGATTTTTGCCATTTTGTTTTATGCTTTCGTTGAGTTGCTCATGTAAAAATTGCCTTCATGAGATGAACCAGCTATTGTATTAACTTATCTATGTTTGTGTTTGTATAATAAATTTAACTTGTATTTTATATGTATATTTAGTGCAAACCTCACACCCCCAAGTGATGTTATCCTTGTGAGTTTCATTTATCATCAAATTCGTACATTGGTGTAGCAGGGAACTTTTCAAGAATAGTCGGAACATTACCATTGTATTTCAAATTGGAAGGTCTTAGATGAGATGATTTATAAAGGTCCTTAGTTCCAAGAAACAAAGTATAAAATGGAAGCATATTAAATAAAGAAGAGGGCATGATGGAATGTCAACGGATTGTGATAGGTATTTTGAGGTGTCTCACTGCCCAATTCTGCTACACCACTGTATATTTTCATGACATTTTAAGAAGTTTCATCATGTAAATTTTGAAACCATTGGCATTAAGGAAGTAATATTTACGTGAAACTTCTTATTTCATCTCCAATTCGCAGCTTATAGATTGTATTAGCCAGTGGTATTCATGAACATAACTTGAAAACTCTCTTTCTGTATTAACATGTCTCCTAATGCAAGTGTGAGCCCAACTAATGACGGAGAACAAGTTGGGATTTGAAGAGAGATAGAGAGATCAGCTTCAATGTTCCGTGATAACATGACAAATGTACCTCCTTCACCAGTCTGCCATTCTTACTGTAATGTCTATCTATGCTTGGAATTCCTAAAAAGCCTATTTCGTTACATTTTTATTACATTGTGTACATGTAGCATGTCAGATTAGTGCTTAAAAGTTAACTGATGAAATTCATTGAAAATTTTCTTCACGGAAGAAAAATTTTCTTCTTGTCCTTGAGGAAGGTTTTAATCTGAATCTACTACCAATCTGTGTGGCTGTTTTGGTACAGGATCAGATTTTTTCTTTTTGATGCTAGCTTTTGATGGGAATTCAGTTTGCGCAAAGCAGTGGTTCACTACTTGTCGTGTGAGAACCTGAAAGTTAAAATTTATGTATCTTGGCCGCCTGCCCTTCTCTTCATCTATAGACCATTATCATTGTTATGTAATGTTGGGATATCAGAAAAAGTGCATCATAATGGCACTTAACTAATATTTTGGTTAAAATTTATGATTAAAGTTTCAAAGAATAGAAATTATGGTTCTCACATGTTTCGTTCCTAGAACAATGAAATAAAGGAAATCCATGCCCCCTTATTCTGAGGCCGTCTTTTCTGTAAACCGCAAAGCCCTTGATTTAACTGAGATGTGATTGAAAATGGGAATGATTAGAATGACTCTTCACTTTTGAAATGAAGTTGGAATATCTGTGGTCATCTTATTTGGCCGAACTAATGCATCAACTCATGGATGCCTCATCTGCCATTTTGGTCCGTCTATGATGCAAAGTGATTAGATACCGTGATTGAGAACCACTGCTTTAATTTGAATGTTTCCTGTTGCATAGATGCTGTGTTAGTTTTTACAATCTTCAGGAAGTTCTTTCCTGCATCCTGATAATGTTATTCCTATCCAATGGATTTTCTGGATGAATAGAAGGGTTAAAAATTTTGCTGAATTTTGGAGTATCAGTGATTTTTGTGGAGCCTTGATTTTTTATTTTTTCTCAAATTATGTATTGGCTTAAAAGAAAAATAATGTGAATGCCCCTTGTTCACACTTTGGTCTATTCTGCAGCACATAAGGTAGCTATGCAGCTATGCCTTATTATTTTTTCCCCCTGAAAGCAATCACGAACAGGTAGTTGCTTTTGGGGCATAATGTTTATATAACTAGCTCTGGCTTGCTACTCTTAGCTTATAAATGGTGTAGACAGCTGAGTTATGGTCTTTTTTCAGTGATTAATATTGTTATCAGTGTTTTAGGGACTGATGTAGCAGGTGCAGAAATAATAAGCGTTGCTTGCAATAGGCCATTTTGCAAGCATGAGATCCTTATTTTTTAAAAATAAGTTCTAGGGCGACATTTCACCAATGTGGTGTTGTAAATCAAAGGCATTGTGAATTGTTTTGATGCGAATGTTGTGTATGAGCCATGGCTAGGATTGGAATGCATTGTGCTTCAACTGTCCTTATTCAGTAGTTCTGAGAAATCTTTTCTTTGCATTAATGCATTGTTAAATTCATACATTTTATTAATAGTTATGAATGGAATTTCACTTTTTTTCTCTTTTTTTTTGCTATTAGACTTAGACAGCTGTAAGTGTATATGAAAGAATAAGAGTTTTAGTTTTCTAATAATTTTTCCTCTTTTGATTTCAGGGAAAACATACTGCCAACTATGCAAAAAGAAATGCTCAGGGGAAGTGCTGAGGGTTCAAGACAAGTACTTTCACATTAGCTGTTTTAAATGCAAAGGTAAGTTGTTAAGATAGTGTTACTTTTTGAATCGTTTATTATTAATCTTTAGGCGTAAATATTTGTCCAGGGATAAAGGTGGTGGGATATAATGGGTGTATGGTGATGTATGTCGTCCCTCTGTGCCTAATAACCACTGGCCTGTGCCTAATAATTTAATTGTACTACGTATTATTCTTTTATCTATCTATGACTGGTTTCAACCACAATGAGGATCATCAAATATAAATGTAGGTAAATGCACATTTATCCAGGTATGACATTACAATGTAGAAACAAGGGTGTAATAAAAGAACCATGTCATTCTAATTTGGTTCATATAACTCCTGAATCATGTAAAATCATTTGGATAACAGATCTCTGTATCTTGTTACTCTGAATGTTACATCAAAAATGAGAAGTATCGGGCTTGATGTGTATGGAAAGGATTCATCGTAATGAATAAGATAAAATTGCCTTTACTCTTATTCATTATGCTGAATGTTACATTATTCAGTGCCTCAGTTGCGGTCAGTGGTAGTATGTTGGAGATAGTAACTTTCATGTACTTTGATGCTTGCCAGTTTTTGGACAATCAATGATACTTTGTGTTGGAGTACATTTTACTCTTTTTGTTGTAAGCATTCCCATCAGTATCATGATAAATACACTTAACACATCTATAACATCAAGTAAACAGTTCACATTCCTGTTTCATCATTACTCAAATCGTACATTTTTGATCAGTTGGCTGTTGAACTAGAATGTCTATGGAATGATTTCATTCATGTAATGTATGACAGGCCCAGTGTGTTATTTGAAATATCTTGTTTTTAAATGAACACTTAAGAATACTCATGCAATTGGAGATTAGCTAGACTGTCCAGGGATCTATATTAATCTGGTGGAACTCCAACAGTGATAATCTTTACCTTAAGGCTGCTTTTCCACAAATTTACTTTCATTATCCATTAGTAGAAGGCAAATTGTCTCTTAAACTGTAGTGTAGATTTTTAAGGGGATGGCATGGCAATGTGATTCCCCCTCCAAAGGTAGGATAATGTTGAAGTAAACAATCTCATTGGCATATTCAACTAGAAAAATTTTGCAAATTTTCAGTAAAAGAAGAAAATAGAGAATTACATAATAATGGAATTTGGGATTGTCACCTGTTCCATTTTGCCAAGGGCACCAAAAACCTTAGGTATTCTATGGTGCACCACACCCCCATTTGAGAGTATGGTAGTCTGTAATCAACCCTGTGTTGGTAGCGAAATTCTCCCAAGGCCTCTGCTTCAGTTGTTTATCAAATGATGCATAATAGCTATTTTGTGGCCATATACCATGGGGCAGTGAGAGAAAATGAAATTACATTGTCATAGTCCAGATTTATGCTGGTAACATACTGCTTGAGATTTACAACAAACTGTCTAGCTGGGTTTTATTTTGATAGTATGTTAATATATTCTTAAGATAGGTATATTAAAAAAATCAGCAATAGATCAATCTCTTTGAAATTAACTCTGTTGGAATCATTTCCTTCCCCAGTCATCTCATGTTCCTATAATATTATGTTTGTTATGTGTATGAAAACATTTTAACTCAATTGGGAGATTTACAGTTACAAACTTCAGTCACAAATATGTCATTTTGAAGTTTTGAACATGCATCTTATGAAATTCTAGGCTGTGTAGAAATTTAACCACATTGATAGCTTAAGTTTTATGTCCTGGCTATCGTAATCAATTAACGCTTTCAGCAATGTGGCTTTTCCTTATAGTTTCTAGTTGGGCTATATATTTTATTTTTATGTACTGTAACATCCTTCTTCTTTGCTCTTTACAGTTTGCAAGGGCTCTTTGGCCCAAGGTGGATTTTTCTGTAAGGATGGTGCCTATTACTGCACAACAGATTACCAGAAGCAGTTTGGGACTAAGTGTGCTGTGTGCTGTGAATATGTTGAGGGAGAAGTTGTGTCAGCCCTAGGGAACACTTATCATCAAAAATGTTTCACTTGTGCAAGGTGCAGGTATGTTGTCATTCACATGAGGGACTGGTTGTGTAAGAAATGGTGAAGTCAATTTTTAATGGTGTGTATGATCTAGACAACTCTTTTCTTCCTGATTACTGAAATTATATTGGTACCCGTTTAAAATTTTGTGACAGAAGGTCCGAGAGTACATACGCTAACGTCTACACTCAGAATATTTTTTGTTTACCTGATGAAGCATAATGAGTTGTAACAAGATTAAGCTCTCTGTGTTTGTAGTTATTAATATTTGTGTGACATTGTTCGTATTTTTTTCTATTCACAGTTCAAGCAACATGTAAAACAGCTTTTTGTAATTTTTGCTTGTTAGATGAAGGAATGTTTCTTCTAAATTTTATAGTAGATGTTTAGGTTTTCCTGAATCATCATAATCAAATAAAAAATTAAATTCATTTAGTTCAGTTTACTTATCCTTTAGGTATATGTGAGTTTTATTCTCAATGGCTTACAATTAAAATATGGTTTAGGAATGATAAATGTGCATGTTTCTGAGCTGTTGAGGTTTTTTCAACTACATCATTTCATCTTCTTTTTGGAAGTATATTTAGAATAAATATATAAAGACTTAATGCCCTTGAAAGAATATTTTCTTAAATCATTAGTTTCTAAATTTTAAGGTTGAGAGGATGACAGTCAATCTACAGTATTAAACTTTGAAGAGCAGTCATTTCATCATATGATATCATGTAGAAGTAAAGCCTTTGTTTCATTAAGTAGTACCTCTGAATTTGTCTTGCTTATGCTGTTTTTGTATGTTTCGTGCCAAAAAGGCAGATCTTGGAAAGCAAGTCAGCACTGCAGTATATAGGTTTTGTTAACCCATGCAGAAAAACATAATGTCATTGTTGTCATGCATTCTCACCTTATTTGTATTGCAGGCAACCATTCCCAACGGGTGAGCGAGTGACATACACAGGTAAGGAGGTGCTGTGTCAAAAATGCGTGCAGATCCCAGTGCTAGACTCGCAGTCCTCACAAGTGAGTCCCACAGGATCTACTCCAGGTGAGTTGTGCTAGTGACGACCAGTGACTCCCTCTTTTAAGTCCTAGTTATGTGAACATGTTAAAATATTGTACAAATCGATCCCGTGTAATTATGTAGGACACAAAGTAACCCCAAACATTATTCTCCGCGTGACTAATGATCACCTATGGAAATGAAATAACTTAAGATGGTAACAATCTGGTAATGCATGTTTCCTTATATATTGGAAACTTGAAGCCAGGACTGGCCCATTACATCTTGGCCAATGTAGATATTACCAATAATTTTGGTGTTTGGCAGTGTGATATTTTAGGAAAATTGGCTGATATGCATTGTCCCTAGCTTTGATTGAATATTTTAGAAAATGTTGGCTTATAAACATGTTGTCCTGTTGAGCATGGAGCCATTATGTATTTTAGAAGTATTGGATTATGCATTCGGATAACGGGAAGAGAAAGATCTGAACTGATCCTCTGTGGGCTAATCAGTTTAATCACTCGAGTTACTTAATTTTGTAATTGACAATTGAGCATTGTATTCGAGATGCAAATGTTAGCTAGAACAATTTCAATTGGGTGAAATATTCAACTATGAGTACCATGCTTTGTAGTACATATTAGGTATCATAGAGTGAACATAGCATAGCTGGCAATACCATCATCATTGTCTGGAGTCAGTGATGGAAATGTCTGCTGCCCATTACCTGATCTGGCGAAAAAAACTTTGAGGACTTAACTCAAGCCATATGCATGGGAAGAAACCAAATCTAAATAATATGATGTAAAAACCATAAACTTTGAGGTACATATTTCCATGAAAATTCATGTAGCATTGAAAGAGTCTAATTAAAATTTGAGAGTACCGTCATTTCCCTTTCAGTTTCCTCTCTGCTCCTGATAGTAATTCGTTTTCCCTTTCCCCAGTGGGCCATCTCACACTTTCACCCATTGTCTGCTGTTCACACCATCCCTCTCCACCATCATCCCATATTGCCATTGTTTTGAATCACCCATATTTCCCACGATGCTCCTTGAGAAGTTGAGCACGATTGCTTTCACCTCTCCTTTCACCTTTCTGCTGGGGGCTGGGCCATCATTTGTATCAAAAGCAGTGGAAGAGGGATGAGAGGCGTTTTGGAAAACTCCTTGGACAGAGTGATCTCTTCATTTGTCCCTCTGGATTTTCGACTTCAGTGCACTTTGGTGAGGCCTACTGGCTGGATCTCCTACATCTATCCACTATCTGTGATGCCTGAATGCATTGAGGGTATAACCCTTGGAGTTCCCTTAAACGACCCTTTTTAATTCTTACGTCGGTTACTTGTTGCTGTATTCATGCCTAGTGTTAAGCTGTTTTCCTTCGTCAAGTTTGTGCGCATGGTAGCTATGACTCTTTTTTAAGAGAGTGATATTTCTATGTCAGTGATGAACTGTGAAAGTAATCAGTGTGTGCCTCTCTCTCTGGTTTCTTCTGTGCCGTAGAATGTGCCGGATGCAAGGAGGAGCTGAAGGAAGGACAGGCCCTGATAGCTCTTGATCGTCAGTGGCACATTTGGTGCTTCAAGTGCAAAACGTGTGATGCCGTTCTTCATGGAGAGTACATGGGAAAGTGAGTTATTCAGATGCATGGATGGGTTGTAAATCTACTTGTCCATTATGGTTAATATATTTTTTGGTGCAGTAATTATATCAGTTACCTCTTGCACTGTTTTATTTCAAACATCTTCAGAGAAAATTCAAGGGTGAAATATATTGGTGTGCATTTATTTCCTTGCCGTAATTAAATGGTGCTCTGACTTACTCTCAGACTGTGGGTCACAGTTCCTCCTCCGTTTAAGTTGTTATGCTATTATGTTGTGGAATTTCAAGGCGTAATTGCTGGCTCAGTGAGAAATTGAGTTGAATCTCTGGAATTTTACAGTGAAAAAAATCATTCTCCTGGCCATGTTTTGTCTGGGTGGCTTGATTGGTCAAAACATTTGGTGCAATTGAAGGATGTGGGTTCAAATCCCAGTTTGGGTTGATGGTTATTTTTGCTATGAATTTCACACACACTCACTTACTTCCTCAATGGGAGACTTACTGAAGTTATCATTTTTTTTTATTTTTGAGAAATTAGCTGTTGAAATATCTCAGAAACTTGACTATTAACATGTTTCATGTCACATTCAGTTACTAAGCTCATTGATGACTTACAATGGTACTCTTTAAATATTATTATATATTTCTGATAAACTGATCACATGTACTCCAATTAGAAAATGACTAGTTAATATCATTGAGATTGATGGAGAGGGGGCTTGCTATTGTGGCCAATGCTAGAAGCTGTAATATGGGCATTGCCTGTCTACCATCTTTGCAAAACCTGATTTTCCTATTGCGCTTATGGGTTGGCAACCTAATTTTGCAATTTTACGATGTATTCCATCAATAACTTACTAGGAATAAGGATGCACTTACTTTTTAAATATGCATTGTAATACATATATAATTATTTATTAATTTAAATGAATAATCATCTGCATTCATGATGAAAACTATGGTAAAATGGAGTGGAACCCATAGTCCATCCATCCATTTCCTAATGTCCTTATAGTTCAAATATATGGTTGATACTCTTTCTTTACATGCGCTAATTCGTCCATTCTGTCAGTCTATCCATAGAAAAGTAAGGAGAGAGCAGGGTTAAAGAATGTAGTTGTTTTTTCAGTTGTCAGGTTACAGTTTAATGATTTAATGCCCTTTTAATCTACTTCAATTCTTCATATACTTAATTCAGATTTGGAAACTCAAGCTGATTGTGCAATTAAAATAAACTCAGGCTTACATAAAAAATGTTAGCCAATGTTTCATTGTTTGTTTCAATGAGCTATATTTATTCATTATGAAATGAAACTGGGGATGAGGGGACCTCTGTATCCTCTCTCAAATGGTCCTGCTTGATTTCTATGTAAACTTGATTTTTGTATTGTAGTCCTATATATTTTTATGATGTTTATTCACTTTCAGGGATGGGATACCTTATTGTGAGAAGGATTACCAGAAGCAGTTTGGAGTGAAGTGCGCATATTGCAGTCGATACATATCTGGGAAAGTTCTTCAGGTGAGTCGGGAACACATTGAAGTTACCATTTAAAAGAACAGTCTTGTATGCTAAAGGTATGTACGCATGCATTTTTATTTTCTTCAAACAAAGGATCATTATACGCATATGAATTATTGGCTATAAATACTTATAAAATTGTAATATTTGAGAGGATTTTTGAGAAATGTTAAAATCGAAGACATAAAGATTATTCTTTCCCATTTTTCTCATTGAATGAACTTTTTGTATTATTAATTATTGCATGTACGTTATTTGAATTTCAAATTTTGCGTAAGTACTTTTGTATCAAATGTATTTGCATTTTTTCATAGGAACAATAATTCGTACAGATGTTTATTGTGCCAAAGTAATTCTATCATCCACCAACTTATATTTGATCTGTTTTGATATTTCTTGGTTATGGTGGTGGAAAGTGTTGTGGAATTGTAAATGGTGTGCTTGTATACTTTATCATCAGCTATATATGCTGCTCTTAGTCTTGGGTCTTCATTGTGGTGATTCATGAATGATTTGTAACAATTAGATGCTCATCTGATTGCTCTCAAGTTATTAGATTAGTGAATGCAGAGGTAAAGGTATTTTTAGCTTTTTATGTACTGTTCGTGGCCATATGCAGTGAAGGGAAATGTTTGTGGAGAAAAATGGAGAGGGTTGGGTATGATGCAGTCATGTCTAATTGGGGAAGGCGTAGCCAGTCCACCTTCTTATCAGCATATTTATCTAAGGCTTCGTAGTCTAGTCGGTGAAATTATTATTATGGTCAACTCTGCTTTAAAGTGATTCATCCTTGCTGAATAAAATCAAAATAAATTATTTGAATATCAAATTAAATTAAGTCATTTTATTAAAATACAAATTCACTTGATGAAGATGGTGTAAGGATTATTATAACCCTTACATATACTCTGATCATGAAAATCTGTTCTTCAGCTCTTAATTTCTCTTGATTCCTTTTTTAAGAAACATTCTTTCGTTTGATACAAGTCATTGTTTGATTTCTTTGTTCAGATACTCTTTTCCTTTTTCAACTTTATTTTTATGATGACAATTGAAAGTGCAATAACGTTTATAAGGTTTCCTTGGGAAAAAAATTATAATTTACCCTGAACTTTTTTCTTCTTCTCAAACTAGGCTGGAGACAATCACCATTTCCATCCTACCTGTGCTCGATGTACAAAGTGTGGGGATCCATTTGGAGACGGAGAAGAAATGTACCTACAAGGTAATTTTTCCCATTATTTTTATTCATGTCATTAAGTTATGGCCTTGCCAAATTATTTCAAGTTGCCTGTGCAATTTTTAATGGCGATTGCCATGAAAGAAGGTGTATGTGAGTGTATTCATTCTTCGTTAATTATATTGTAACTTTGCATGGATCCTTTTGCATTAGCCCACACACAAGTGAAAGATCATTTGAATGACAGCTGAGATCCTCACAAAAATGTGGAACAAGAGAATCATTTTTATAATTATAATGACAATGGTTATTCATTCTATTGATCGACACAAGTACTTGACTTGAAGTAATGAGACTTTTCAGAAAAAATGTGCTTCATAAAACAGTATGCATGACCTCACTCAGGGGTGCCTGAGACAAAATGATGGTATTAGTATGCATTTGATTTTACAGTTCACTACATATTTTGTGTCTTATTCCAGGAGCTGCAATTTGGCACCCCCGATGTGGACCGGGACCAACCGAAAATGGCACAGTGCTCAATGGCTCTTTGGAGAATGGACATGGGGGAGGTGGCGACGGCCACCGGTCAGGTGGAGAGGATAGCAAGGATGGTGGGAAGGATTTTGACCACATGAGCAGCTCGGCTAGTGAAATACAAGTAAGATGGGAGGCGGGGAGGGGGAAATACAAGTCAGGGGGTTCTATGCAACTCTTACAACTGACGGAAGGTCGCACATTCTTCAGGACGTCTAGGAGAGAGCTACTGGCCATTCTGTTGCTTCAGCATGCATATTTTCATAAATTTCTTTTGTCAAAAAGTCAAGTTTATGTTGAACTGTAATAGTATTTAACTATTTGCTTACTTTTCACTTCTTTAAAGTTGAGAAAGTTTCTTAACTAAATTTTACTCTTAAATTTTCTTTCACTAAAAATTATTGAGGTGTAGTTTGATGTTAATGATTACAAGAGCAGATATCTAATAATTTTTGTTGTTTTCACAGTTGAATACGTGTTTTAATCCATATCAAGCATTAAGTGTACTTGCATGGATTAATTAAATTATCATTGTTATTTTTTTCTGAACTTTTGGTTATTTTTTCGATCATTATCTGGTATTGATCATTTTTGCATGGCTTAATTATCATTTTTTTCTAGCTATGATCTAAGGAACACTTTTTATTCCTAAAATTTAGCCTGGATATAATAAATGATATGTTTCTCTCATTAAGAGAAGACATTTTAATGTAATTTCTTTAATGTGCTCATCTGCATGCAAAGTTGCATTTGATATTATTTACTTGTATTTATTTGCTGTGATATTTGTTGTTAATTTTCAGTTGTTGAGCATGCCTGTTTTAATTATGTAACAGTTTGCCATTCAATTAGTCAGATTGTTGCAGTGATTTGTGTTTTCATAATGTTTTCTAAACTTAGGGATAGTAAATGAATGAAATTCTTTTTTTTGTATTAATTTTGAAAAGGCATGCAGTGAGCTTTTGTTTGAAAAGCCATAGTTTTTTGTGTTAGTTTGATTTTTATGTTTTTTTGTTTGGTTTCAGTTCTCCATGAGATCCCGCACTCCTAGTCTTAACGGTTCTTTCTATAGCCCATATAATAGCCTCTCAAGAAAGGTTGGTCAATAGTGATTATACATTAGCTTTGCTGGTGTTACTGGTAATGGTTTGGTGTAGCATGCTTGGTGTTTATGAGCTTCTGCTTGTTTTCTGGAATACATACATTCTTGTACAGCTGAAAAATAAATTGTTTCCTCAAGTTTTCCTGAATAAATAATTGCATTTCAGATAGTTTAGTAACTGTAAGCATCTATGGAAAATGTTGACCTTCCATTGATTTGGTGATTTTGGTCTGTTCTTTCCAAAACAGTGTTAACATCAGCATTATTCTTCATTCATCTCACTTCATATGGAATGAATAGAAGCTTGATGTGTCATGCCTCATGAGTGATGGTATTTTTTGTAAAGTTTTTAAATGCATAAATATGCTTTATGTTCCTTTGAAACTTCAATGCAAATTATTTCAGTAAATGACTGATCCTTGAACTTTGTGAAATATAATGTCTCTATGATATCATTGATAGTTATTTGAATGATGATTATATTTAAAGATTATGTTCATTGAATGATTTGAAAAAGTAAATAATCAAATCTGTGTCAGAAAGAATACTTAATCTTATATTACTTATATGATTACTCATGATGGCTCATTGTAATTTGTTCAAATCTTCTATTCCCTGGTTTTGAAAATATTTGACCATTACACAGTGATTCTCCGATCTCATAATGTGATATTAATAAATATTTTTGTTACCACTGTAGTACTCGGGTGGGTATCGTACCGGCAGCCCTGGGCTAATCCTAAGAGAGTATAAGGGAAGCCAGCAATATGGTGGGGAGGACATCAGTCGGATATATACATATAGCTACTTAACAGAAGAGCCAACTCATGGTTACCTCAAGAGACCAATTGACCCATATGACAAGCCACCCACATCACCTCATTTCCATCGCCCACCATGTGAGTGCCTTTCTCCCCCAAGTGTGTGAAAACTCTCTTCCTTTTTCCCTCAGGAGTGAAAAGTTTATTTTTCAGGTATTTTTGGAAAGCCCTCTCCTCTAGCACAAGAGGAAACTTTCATTAGCAAGTCTGCTCTGTATTCAGTATTAATTATCCTAAATGATTGTTAAATTGAAAAGCTGCCCTAGGCACAACATTTAAAACTTTCCTGAATTCTTTTCACAAGCCCTAATTGGCATAATATGCTTTCATTGTACTATTCTGCTTTAAGATCATACATTTGACATTATTCTGTTAAAAGTACTTGCACAAATTTTAATGTTGGAGAACATGTATGAAGTATAAAAATGGACCAGCTAAAATAAAATAATACTGATTGGAATCAGAATGTATATCTTTCTTGCATGTACTTGCCTGCATTAAAATGTTCTAATTTGGATAATTACAATTTACTGTTGGCTGATCCATCCTTATAATTTTATGGCTTGACTTATTTTTGTTTACCATTTTTGTGTTTATGGAATACGAGATGGTCTATCTTTATGCAATGCTTTTTATTATTATTTTGTCAAGTGTGTTTTGATTAATTGATTATTCAAAATCATTCAGTATGTCTCATAATGGGATTGGTGTAAAAATTCTTAAATCTATGTAATAATAATTTCTCAAAGCCACAAGTTATTATTGCCTAATTTATCATTATTGAATTTAATAGAATTGGACTGGTTCAGTAATTTTTGGACTGCAATTTCCATTTAGAGTTTTAGTTGTGCGATGGTGGTGTGAGAGAAATTTTAAATGCCTTGATTGAACTACTGTTTTGTTGCTATTGTGAGCAAATAACCCAGTGGAGTATTACAGGTTCCAGGATGTACACGATTGTCTGAATATTTATTGTGGGATACTTAGATTCTTTCTTGGTGATAATCCCAGCATGATCAGTCATGTTTTGTTTATTTTAAACCCGAGAAATTTTTTAAGAAATCTTGAACTTTTGCTACACATCGGTCTCTTCAATGTGATATAACTGGTTTTTTGAGCATTTCAGTGCTTTGGACGGCCATCACTGAGTATATTATATCTGTGTGATGGGGCTGAATGAGAAAGCTATCAATGCTTACTCTTCTAGGTAAGTTCTACTTGTTTACCCTTGATGTGCTTTGTTTCCAGCTGCTCACTCACGGTCCAAGTCCGCCGGAAGCAGCACTGCTGGGTCCTACTACATGCCCAAGAGTGGTTCTTCAAAGCCAGGGATGAAGGTGTTGGTCGAGAGCATTCAGAGTGAGACACCTCGACCACGCTCGCCACACATGAACAATGAGGAGCCCATAGAGTTGGCCCACTTCCCTGGTGCCAAACGGCCCGGACCAAATGAGAAGCCCAAAATTGAGAGGGATGACTTTCCTGCTCCTCCATACCCGTATACTGACCCAGGTTTGTTTTGACTCAACTTTTAACCCTGTTTGGCTCTCATTAAACAGTTTGTCTTCGAAATCCTGGGATAATAAAACAAGAACATGAATCCTTTTGCTCTTCCCTGGGATCATAGAAAAAAAAATTGATTGAAAGGAATCATTGTGAAAAAATCATGTTTGTAATTGAAGCAATAGCTTCAATTTAAATGGGGCCATATCTGGTGCAATGAGATCTTTTTCATAGGATTCACCTATGCAGTTTGCATTAGATGGACTGTAAAAATCTTCCGTCTTCTTCAGGTTTTGAAGCGTATTTGCAAGATTTTGTGTGCGAGTAATTGGTCATTTGCATGCCCTGTTTGGTTGAGGAATTGAATAGCCTGTTATCTGTCTCAGTGATTGAATAATCATCTTCCTTATTGAACTTATCTTTTTTTCCAATATTTTGAAAGCCTCTTAGTTCTTGTTAAGTGTCTTGTTCTTTTTTGATGAATCTCATGGTATTTTATTGATGACTTGTCCCTGTGTTCACCGGGCTCGTTCCTCAAAGTTAGATTTTGAGTGTTGTTTCTTCTGTGAGACCCTCTGTTGCCTTGAATTCTGCATTTATATCCGTCTTTTTACATGATTAAGTGTATATTAAATGCACTGGAAGAGCCGTGCATTAAATTGACCTTTTTTTTGGATGCAGGGGAGTCAATGACTCTCTTTCTAATAGAAATACATTGAATGATATGTTAATTTCATAATGTTTTTTTATGTTTTTAAAGTTTTAATCTTCTCTCTCTTTATTGATGCAGTTAACTTACTTCTTCCTAATATTTGTATTTGATCAGATGATGTAGAAAAAAGTTGATGTGTGTTTACTTTCCATTTATTCTTTGTAAATTAATGATTTGCTGTCTTTTTCCTAATATTCTGTAACATTCTTTACAGAACGCAGGCGTCGTTGGTCTGATACATACAAGGGTGTCCCCATATCTGATGATGAAGATGAAGTTGATGGATCCACAGCTGAACAAACAGAAGACCAAAAGCTAAAAGTATGTCATATTTGTGTGAAGTAAGATCATTTAGTTTCCATTTCACAATTTGGATTTAGCATAGGCCGCCCTAGCATTGAGATGTAGGATGAAATGTAATAATTTGCTGTTGCCTCTAAAAGTTTCAGCTGTGTTTGTGGTATTAGAAAGATTATGAATGAGACTCTTCGGCTAGTCTGCTACTACTTTTCAGTTCAGTTTGTGGTTTTCTAATGAGAGAATTGATCTGCAAATGTTTAGTTTAGAGCAACTGATATAATGGGAATTAAGTGGATTAAATTATAAATGCCCTAATGCATCACTAATCACTATGGAAATGTGAGTTGCCATTTAATTAGCTATAGTAAGCTTGTTAATGGAGTCAGCATGACAACCTACTTGCATAGTAGTAAGGATTGCTGTTGCATTAGCCTTTTAATATTTTATTTGCCGTTAGGAAAAATATGAAATTATATTCCTGTTTAAGTTTATGGCCTAAAAATTTGCTGCTTACTAGCTTGACATTTCAGTCCTTGCTTGTTTATGTTTTGGAATTAGCTGTTTACTTGTCATATTTGAATGGCTGATTCTGCTGAATTAGCTGAGAATGAGTTTAGAGTAGATAATTCAATGCAAGTAGATTTATATTTATATCTGTATTAATTTTAACTAGTGTCAGAACTTAATGTGGAGTTGTAGAAGTTCAATGCTACAAGGTAATTGTAGTGTGCTTAGAGTCGTGCTCTTTCTTTTTTAATTAATATGTGTAGCAATTTGTGTGATCCTGTTGTTTCAAAATAAAATTGCCGCTCGGTCAGGCACCAGCATGCCCTCAGAAATTGAGGAATGATGCAAACAAAATTTGGAGTGCAAAGCATGTGTGCGAATGCAATCCAAGTTTCCATTTCCAGTATTTTCCTCTAGTGCATAAATTCTTGTTTTCATCATTGTGTCACGCACATTACAGAAAGAGGAGGAAGAGCTGAGTAAGATCGCAACAGGCATTGGGAAAGTGTTTTTGCAAAATGTCCGTGAGCGAGAGAAGATGCGGCAGTGGAAGATGAGCCATTTAGATCCACGCAATGCATCAAGGACGCCGTCTGCTGCCCGTGAGCCAGTGAACCGCCTGAGATATGAGTCACCAGTCAATGCCTGTGAGTATTTAAATGAGAGCATTGCAATATGTACAAAGCCAAATCTCAATATGAATAAACTATGAATTAAGTTCTTAAATTCTTTCTGATGTTTATTCTATGCCTTATTGCTTGTGCTCTCTAAGGAAGGAGCTGGTGTTATGATGCTTTAAATAGATATAAGATGTATAGATATCGAAAAAGATTTGGAGCTTTTGATACTGACTATGAGCATTGTTCTTGATGATTGACCGACCACCTTTTCATAGGATGGGGGTCAGTGTCCTTAGATTTGAGGGGGTTTCCAACTTGAGTTGTGGAAGAGGTTAAGTTAAACATGTTGCTTGGAAGATGTGTTGATAAAGAATGATCTTCCTTGTTTCTGGTGTATTTGTTGTTCTTATGGTATGACAAAAATTCACCATTCTGTGACATAATCTTATGTCCTTTTTTGGAGTCAGAGTATCTGTCATGCCATTGGAATTGTAAATACTATGGAAACGTTAAGCTTATTGAAGAGATATAGCTTTTGGGCATTTCTTGGTATCATGGCATCCATTGGTGACAACAGTTTCTCCAGTCTTCTTTCTTGGAGATACCAGAAGGATAGCTGAAGGATTTCTGGCCTTAAGACCCCTGCATGGTGGATGCCTGGAGAAAATGTGATCACCGTTGGACATCTTGACATGGAGGAATGCCCTAAAGTCATTACTTTTCCCTTAGAAGACCACAGAAGCCTTAGAACCAATGATGTTAATACTTCTCAATCCGGGTATATTTCTGCCCAGTCAGGGCTTGTTAGCTCAGGTCAATTTATTAATTAAAACTATGTGACTCGTCTTGCTGGTAACTATAGCAGAGTAACCGGCTGAGATGAGCACCATAGTGTGAATATCATCATGAAAAAGTGTGAATAGTGTGAATATCATCTGCCTTGACTGGGACAGCTCTATTGGAGCAATCTGCCCTAGTCAGGACAAAGAAATGTTCTCATGTACCCTTGTTTTCCTCCGTGTGGATTTCCTGCAAAACTATATTAAATGTAGTCAGCATTCCTTTGCAGCTTCTTGCACACATTGGGGTGTGGATGTAGTCTTTCTTGCATGACGTATAATCTTGTAAGTGGGATTCAGTCCTGTGGAAGGCCAATTGGAAAGTGGATGTTCAAGTTTCCTTGTAGAATTCTTATGATATTGTAAATTTAATAAATTAAAAAATAAAAACGTGATGTTAGTCCTAAAAGGTAATCCTTCATAAGGTTTTTATATTTAGGGAAATCTGAATATTTGCCCTCATGGCTAACAGAACTGAACAGTAATTTTCTTTGGTGCTATGTAATGTTGGCCAGCTAAACTTCATTTTTGAGGGTAAAGTTTCTAAAATGTTGTTACATATTTTTAAAGAGTTATTTTGACTCTGTAGATTGTTGCGATCAGTAGAGCTAGGCATAAGTGGGGTCTTTTTGAAGTTTCAGTGCTTTTTAACCAGTGTTAATGGCAGTATTCTGCTCAAAGTTTCCTTAGCTTCAATTGTGGTGGTTTTTCTACTTCTTGAGGATTATTATAGTTGGGGTTGAGATTCATTCTCAAATGATAATGTCTCCTGATTTAAAGATTTGTGATCAGGGCTCCTAAGGATGAACAGGTCATTGTATTTTGATCTCTTCGTGTGTAAAAACTAATAGTTACTAATAGATTTTTATATTTTTGATGGCCTCTGAATAATTCTTGTTTTTTTTTACAATACTGAAGTGTAGACTATTTGGTAATTATCATTAGGATGTTGATTAATTAAAGTTTATGCCATGACCATTATGATGTATGCCTTGTGCTACTTTTATATTTATGGGGTGGCATAGTAATTTGACATTGATGTCAGTGTGCATGGGGACTGTAGTGTTGCATTTATTGATGATGTGAGCGCTCTCAGAATCAAGAGGAGTATAGTAGTGTTTGTGAAGAACTTGCTGTTGAGTACTTGATGAATTTTGACAGCTCCGTCCCGAAATATGGACCATCCACGGCCGTGGGAAGAGGAGGAAGCCATGATGGCTGCTGAAAGAGGTTCAAGTTATCGTTCCTCGGTGGGAAGATCTGTGGGTACGATCCCCAGCTATAATGGTATGTCCTAGTGCCTGGAGGATCACTTTTAGTGCTGATTATGAAAGATAATAAAAATTAATTCCATACATTTGTGTTCGATGAGTGAGTTTGTAATCAGTGGTGGGTAGGGTGATAAGTTCCAAATAAATATCTGTGAAGTAATGTTGAACATCTGAGATTCAACTATTAAATACTGTTTTTAATGCATACCAAGTTCTATTTCCATTTATTTGCTTATCACTCATATTACTTAACTTGTTTATGATTTCTTTTTGAATTGTTATTGAAGTATTTTAAATTATGAAGTTGATAAGTTCAATGACATCTCTGATGAGATTTTAAACCAAGATATTTGTGATTCAGATAGCCCCCCCCCCCCCCCTCCCACTGCAATTAAACTGTCATTTTGCAGTTTTTAGATCTATTAGGTCATTATGAAATTACCTAATTAAATCAGTGGTTATGCATAATTTAAAACGCTTTGTCGGCTTGATTTTATCCATTGTAATACACACTAGTCCAGTTATATAATGCCTGGTTAAAAGGTTTAGCTCTAGAAAGGGTGGCCATCTCTCCTTGCACACCTAGTAAACTGGAAAACTCCTTGAAATCCTCCTTCATTTTGACGTGATATATTTCATGGCTTAGGAAATACTTGTATTTGCTCAAAGATGCATCCTCAAGTTAGCCTGCATCTTATGGGTCAAGGGGAAAGTTAGATTTCATTGCAACCAATTTTGTCTTGCCATGTAGGTGTCCCTATCTTTCTACTTTCATCTGAGGCTGAATTTCATTTCATCAGTGAGCTAAAATGGTTGCTCCCCATCAGTCATTTGTTTTGCAAAGAAGAACTGCTACACACTTTGTTTTTTGGGAAATAAACTATCTAATTCTCAGCCTATAAATTTTATCATTGACAGATGTTGATAATTACCTTCTTCCTCTAAAATGTAACGTGCTGGAGTTCAGCACATCCTATGGGCTGGATCGTATGGCAATTGAAGTATTTCTCCTTGATTTTCCCAGTTTTTATTGAGGCCCGAAACATTCCTAGGGTCATTGGGTAAAGTCGTGGACTTGATCTTTATTTAATTAGGAGGGTATCTTGCTGGGTCACTTCCTACCATGAAACCATCAACAGTGGGTAGTTACAATTGAAGTTGTGCCTCTTCCAAATTGAATATAACTCACACATTCTTGCTTAGAATCTATTCATTTCTTGTGTCATTGCATAAACTTCTGTCAGAGCCCTGTTGTTGCTGATTAGATAAAGATTCACGGTTAATGTTTCATACGGAGGCACATTTGTGCAATAGTGTGTTTGCCGAATTTAGGGTATTGTAAAAATGGCTGTTAGTTTTATGATGAACAGATGTATTCAATTTTCTGTTTATCTTGTTGAAATACAGAAGAGTTGTTTACATGGACTGATGCAAGCTCAGATGATTCAAAACTTGGTTAATATGGAAGAGTTGTCTAGCATGTGTAAATAATGTTATTGATATGCTCATTCTCCTGTCATGGCATAGGATGGTGTATAGAAATGTTCTGAAGTATCACTTTGAAGAAACAACTTCTGTAAACCAAATATTTCCCTTTTCCCCCATAAAATGTCTATTATTGAGATGCTCTCTCTTATTTTCTCTGACTGTCTCATGGCATCGTAGCATCAAAATATCTGCAGGGATGGTACCTACCGTCTGAAAACTATTAAATGAAAAAAAAGAGCATCATGAATTCTAATTCAGCGACCAAAAGTGCTTACATAATTGGGCTGTTAACGTGGAAATTGTGGATAATGGAGGGACTACTATAGTTCTAATCCATGTTCAGTTTAATTTGAATTAAACACCATGCCTAGGATGTTTCAGTGAAGCAGTAAACTGAATGCGGAAATAGCTTATAAATGCGTATGCTACCAAGTTTTCTCTACATTATCTACTCCCAGAAAGATTGAATTTACCCAGATAACCTGGCCACCCTGGAATTAAGTCTTGTTTTCACTTTTACTTCTTGAAAGATATTTTCTTTGACTGATAGAAATTCTGTGTTGTAGAAAACTTATTCCCTCTTTTACTGTATTTTCTGGCTTTTTCACATATTTTCTGTTTTTTCCTCATGGAAAACCACCGTGTGTATTACACGGTGAGTATCAGGATCACATTTTGCCCAAAGATGTTCTTGTTGAAATCTGCATGATATGAATCTTTCAGTTAGCCATAAGTGAAAATAACCACTGTGACATTGAAGATCGTGATATGTTACCATATTTGGGTCAGCTGGCAAAATCATCATTACATCTTACATGCCAATGCATCTTGCAAGCTGGAAAATACAGTAATAAGGAATTATCTTCTTCATATTGCAACGGAAGTTAGCCAGATATTATAAAACTGGGCTTACACCTGTTGTCCCACATCCAGTAGATCAAGGCCGCTGTTGCACGACACTCATAAAGTACTGTCTGATTGCACTAACATGCATTTCCCCCTCCCCCTCACGTAATTAGCAGCTATGGTTTTATGTTATTTGTGATGGTTGCTAATATTTATGTTTTTAGTGAAAGTGGGGAGGACTCAGGGGTGTTCTTTGAAAAGTTTGCCTCACTTGTGTTTAGTCACATGGGTATTGATTTGGGATTGGTTGTGAAAGGCAAGAAATGATTGGCACTTACTGCTAGTGGTTTACTGTTTCTGAACTTCAAATTTAGACTGCCTGCTGTATGACTGGGTAAAATTAATAGCCATGCAGCAGAGATAATACAACAGAGGTAGTTACCTCTTGGCATCTCTCTCCATCGATATTATCTCAAGTGATTCATTTTGGAATTAGCTACGGAAAATTAATATCATTCACTAAGCAAATGGTGATTTCTGGTGAAATTTTTTAATTTTATGTCATGACTTCATGTTTCCAAAGCAGTACTCTTTTGATTACCTGGCATATTGGTAAATAGGTGGAGCCCTACATTTATTCTCTCGGTCATAGTTGAGATAAACTTACGTATAGGGAAAGTCTTTGCTTGGTATTTTGAACCCTGGTGTAATCACAGGTTAATTGTATGCAACCACTAAATTTAGCTATGCACAGGCCTTTTGTGAAAGAGTGATATAAAAAGTGAAGATTTTTGTGCATAAGTGATTTGGTCGTAAGAGTGTAAACTCTGACGGAGCTTTTTATTAAAGGAAATGTGCCACCTATTCTTATTCCTAAACATTTGCTGAAGACATCTATGCTTTTTCAATCAATTATGTGGTTTATGTCAGAATGCCTGTGGAAATTATAATAGTAAACTGTAAGTTTAAAGATTATCAACAATTAAAAGCTAGCATTTAAATTCTCTCTGTGAGGCTTGCTGGCCGCAATTTTCTCCAGCGATCAATTTAGAATTGCATAACCGAATTGTCCCACAGGTTCCAATTTCAGTGACAGGACCCATTTTTGGTGGCATAAGAAGTTTCTTTTAGGCAAATGAAATTTAAAAGTAAGATTCTCTGATGTCTCTTCCTTCCTTGCTGAAGTTTTTTTTTGCTGGCCTATTTTTATTTGATAAGGCCTCTCATGATTACCTGTTCTCAGCATGTAACTTTTATGTGGAAGCTTTGGCATGTGGTGTCTGTAAAATGAGCCCCCCTCTTTGGAGATACTAGGCTCAGGTATTTTTAAGTGATTAATGGAATGACCATTTGGTGGTCATGAAGACAACATTAGGTCGTTACAACATGTAGGTCAGTTATGGTGGTGTGTGTCCTCGTGTAATGTTTGATTGCCAGTTAAATGCTTTTGAAACCAAGACTCAGACATAATCTCCCCAAACCTGTCATTACTGGAAAGTGTTTTTTCTGTGCCATATTGATAGAAATTGGTGATGATTGATTGAGTTCCAGGTAACCTGGAGTGTACTGCTTTTGGCATTAAGTTATTCAGGTACATTCTGCAGTTCAATGTGGAAGTTAGTTTTGAAAGAGCCAAAATTATTTTCTATTGTAAACTAGTATTTCATACATGGTTTTCTAGTACTTAATGAGATAGAGAAAGAATAACTGGGTAAAAATATTGCATGTGCCCTCCATTATTAGGTCCCAGTAAAATATTTTGATCTATAAGTCAAGGTAAACTTATTGGTTTTACTAAAAGTCAGATATGGTTTAGTGTGTCTGAAACTGTGTCCGGAATATTTGTTAAGTCTTATCCATATTTGGGTGTATGTTACCTAATATAATAGTTGTTGAGCCTGGGTGGTTTTATGTTGAAACAATGCTGTGGAACATGATTGTATTGTTCACTTTATGCCAGTGATGCTAAACCTATAATAATTTAACAGTACTGGAACCTTTACTATCTGTGTGATGTAATGGCTATGTATCATCTTTAACCTTCAGAAACTTAAATTTTAGGGCATGAGTCCTGCTATGGAGCTTTTGAACCTTTTTTCCAATTACATGCCCAGGCTATCTTTTGAAGTCAATTATAATTTATTGGCCTAAAAGGCAGGTAATGTTGCAAATTAAACAATTTCTTTTGTAGCTTTGTGGTAGTCCATTACATCAAATTTGTGTTTCATCTAGTTGTGTGAGCATCATCGTTGGATCAACTGAAGATGATACTCATGCATTGAAACCTGAGTGGTGTTTTAAGTGTGTTTTCTTGTGGTGTAGTAAAAGTTACTATTAAATTTGACCCAGTCATTGCAATGTCTTAGGGTATCAATTTTGCAAAAGATTTGATTATAAAAAGTCAATCAAACTATTTGGACTATATAATTAGCATTTTAATGATATGAAGAGAGAGAGAGAGAGAGAAATGCAGTAAGTTCTCATTTCGTCAGCAGATGCTTGAAATTGCATCCGTCAGGACAGATGTGGTGGGGTTTTTCATTTTTAAAATTTTTCCTCTGCACTGTTGAACGGGCATTGCTGCCCAATTCAGGTATAAGTTAGCCACTGCCTCAATAAGGAAAAAATACTACCACTTTTTTATCGTGCCTCAAAAAGTTTCACCTCTACTGATGTGCTGCCATGCATGCATTTATGTTCAGTGAGTCGAAATAAAACCTGAATAGATAAATATGGAAATGATAAGGTGATATCCTAAAATGACAGGTGACGTTTTCGTCTCAAGTCAACTGATGTTTGTCAAAACTCATGTGGAGGATGAGCATTTCCAAATAAAACTTGAAAAATCAGAATAAATTGTTTATTTTGACTGAGAGCATATCATCTTTTTGGTTTTGCAAATCTATGTGCCCAATCTTTCAAGTAATTGATTTCTTCATTTCTGTTTTCATTGTTGGACCGGTGGATGATATCATATCAAATCAATGGAATGAAGTGAAGGTGCAGGTTTTAAAAAAATATGACCTTTTGTGCATGTGATCACTCAGTGTTGAAATCTTTAAGAGGCAGGATTTTGAAAGGAGAGTGGTAGGATCTTGCATAACTGGAAATCTCGGACCTGCGTTTTGCATGAGGTGCAATTTCAGTCACATAAATAACTTGTGTGGCTTCTTGGATGCATATATTTTTTTTCCTTTATTTTCCACGTCTTTAATGATGGAAATGTCTGCTTTTACGTGGGTATTAAGAGTCCTGTCTTTAGGAAAAAGGGAAGTTTTTGGGAAGCAATGGAGTGTTTTATGTCTCAATTTTGCCATGAATGTTCTGTCTATTGATCCACCTCTTATGCCATATCAAACATAAGATATTGATAGACAAAACCTAAAAGTTTATTCCTTGCCTTGATTATTTTCTCTCGATTTGTATAGTGTACATTATGCACAAGAATTGTTTCACTCTAGGTTTAATTAGGGTTGCATATGAGACCAAATTTATGCCCATTAAGGTGCAGCTTATGTAGGGACGAAGTGTTTAAAATGAGGACTTACTGTGTATCTCCTTTTTCCTGTGAATTCAGCTTGTGAAAATGTTATTATTTCTTAACCTAGTTAAATGTTTATGCATATTGATACCATGGCAACATTGATTGTCAATTCTTGGTGATGTCTCTTTTTACCATCACCCAGTGTGATGTAGACAATAACTCTTGAGTGCCAAGTTTGAAGATATGAGGAACAAAGGAAATAAATTTATGCTGAAAGAGTTAAGCTAAAATGATGAATTGTTTGTCAATGGGGGCTGATGAGTACCTTTTTTTATAATGATATGCCTTGTTATTCAACATTTTTTGCTTTTTAAGTGGCACAAGCTAGACTGGCTGCCCAATGATGGTAAACTGCATGAAATTTGTGTTACCTTAGCTCCTAATTTATAATGTGATGATTTAACTGCACATTGTAGATGGCTTTTATGTTCTGTGTTGCAATCACTTGTCACTTATTGGTATATGTATATATATTAAGTATCCTTCCATGATTCCCGCTGCTTGATGCATGACAAAGTTGCACTGTAAAGAGAAAATAACATAGATTTTGCTGTTGATGTGTGCAAATAGATTTGTTGTTATCATAAGAATTTGTTATTCATTGCTTCGAGAATCATGTTCAATTTTTGTGCTTGTTATGGTTAATGTTGGGAAGTTTCTCTGTGTGTCAATGGGTTACAAGATATATAAATAATATGCCCTCATCTCTTTATTTGATCATTGAGAGGAAAGTGAGAAAGGGATCCAAGGATGAGGGAATATGGAAAAATTATTCCTTGATATTTTCTTGCTATTAATCGAGGAAAGACCAGTAGAACAATGCCTTAATGTTTTCAACGATTCGTTGATGGAATATTATATAATATATATATGTATAGTAATAATTCCTAATTAAATATAAGTGTAGCCTCCTGTCAAACATACTAAGGCAGTAGTGAGATGGTAAACCAAGCTTACTCTGACGGCTATTCTACTTAAATGAAAGCGTGGTTTACCTTATAATCCAGTTCATATTTTAATCCTTTTACATCAGCATCCTTTCATTAATGTCTCTACAGCACAGTTAAGGCTTATAATTGCCATTTTGTCAGGGCTCAGATTTCAAATTTCGACTTACCTCACATATTTCTGTGTCCTTTGGCCTACTGTTAAAGTAAATTCTTCACAATAGACCCTGGTGTCCCTTAATGATGTTCTCGCGTGTGGAGGGTGAAATTTACTTTATGATTGGTCCTTTCAAGAAAAATATAATTTATTTTGAGCTAGCTTTTGACATATTGTGTCATCATCAGGTGTTCAGAAAAATTTGCATATGCTTAATTTTGGAAAGGCATATTCACGTGATTCATGAACCTACACAAGTATGTGGTTGTACTATTTTATGGTCACGCATTCATTCATTGGTGCAATATTGTGAATTTAGACAATGCAATTTTTATGGCGAATGTATTCATGCATGTACTTGCGTGGGTACATTCATCGAGTGAATTCAGTTTAAGGGGAATTTGACATTTTAATTCTTTTTTTCCACACTTCCTTGATGGAGGAATTCCATGTAGTCAACCCTTTCACTTGTAATGATGAGTATGTCTCATCATTTTAACTGATGTTCGTAATATCTCCAAGTACAGGAAAAAATAATAGTGCAGCGAAAGTGTTTAGCCTGTTACTCCTGGTCCTCATATTTGTTTTTTTAACTTGCATGCAATATTTGCTTTATTATTCACGCTATGATTCATAAGCTTGTATGTGTTAATGCTGATAGTAGGGAATGTTCTTAGTTGGATACATATAAGTTTAGCCATTTAGAATGCAATATGTAACACTAGAACTGTTGTACCATGTATAACCTTGTCTATGTATGAGGTCTTTGTAAAATGCTACCAAGGAATTGCAAACTGTTTCAAAATTGGCATCAATAAATGTGTGCTTAAATTTAATGGATCTTACTGTGGATTTACATTTGACCTGTCAAAGTGTACTTTTTCATACATTCGTTTGTAGTTTACCCTTGTGTATAATTACTTAGAGGATAGAAAAAGTTGGTACTCATGTTTTAAGTTTTTCATATGCATAAGAATATTGAAGTAGCATTTAGGGTTTACTGAAAGCCATATGTTTCCAAACAGAGTCACTTCTAGACTTTGTCCACTATCACTTTCATGGACGTTGCTAGTTATACACATTCACTCAAAATTTCAAGTTTTTTTCCCTGCTGATATCTTTTTTTTATAAACCAATCAGTCAACTAATACATAGTGTGTCTTTGATTCCCTTATTACTCTTCAAAATGTTGGATTGAATTATACTATGGGCAGTTTTTTTGTTTTTGATAGGTATATTCTAAATTTCAGCCATTCTGATTCTATTAATCTTATTTTGATTCTTGATTCCATTGCCGTTCATTCTCAGAATAAAATCACCTAATTCCTGTTGTGGAAAACACTTGTTGAAAATGAATTACTGTGGGAAGACACTACTCCACAAACGTAAGCAGTTATTAGTAATGTGATTCTTAAAACAAAACAAGCACATTTTTGTATTTTTGCCCAAAGTGAGTGGTTTACTGTGCTTTTCATTATTACACAGTAAAGATGTAAATGTATTTTTTTAACATAATATAGATGTAATAGCTGGTTTTAGTTACACCTGGGTAAAATTGTTTATAAAACAATTCTAATAAAGCCGTAGTCAATATTACAGTGAGCCATTATCTTCACACCTTCTCATTACGTAGGCTTTTAATTTTTGCACCTGTCGCACATTGAATTTATCGTGCAGCAAATTGGTAATGCCACCTTCACTTGACCGATGGTGGAAATAATTAGATTTGTAAGTTTATGTTTCAAAACTCTTGTGGTGTAAAACCAAAATTACTTGCCGGTTCACCACTAGGGGAGGAACGGGCAGATATGAAAGCAATTTTTCTGAAGAAGTGGTAGATCTACTTGTTTCATATTCAAAATTTGGCTTGGAAAAAAATGATGCAATACGTTATCTAATTCCACCCATCATTAGTTTTCTGTTCAGCATTTTCATTAAGGTTCTGTCACTCCACCAATTGACACTGTTTCTCATCTTTTGAACATCCTGATCTTATTGATATCAGAGAAATAACGGTGTGTAGTGAAATACGTATCTAGATAATTTTTTTAAAGAAATATTTTTAAGAAATTTTATACAATGTATCTTTCATGTATGCATTTAAATCCACCTCCTGATTCCTAAGGAACGCTTTAGTTGTCAATATTAGCACAGAATATGTACTGAATGACAATATTTGCTGTTTTATATGCTATTTTATGCAATCATTGTTGTGTGCATCCTCCCATTTTCTATGCTCCTTTCTCTGGCACAAAGCTTGAAATCACTGTGGTATACTCAGTGACCTTTGATGAATTACAGTGAAACCTCTCACTTACGGACAGTAACGGTCCTAGAAAATGTGTCCGTAAGTGAGAGGTGTCCGTAAGTTGGAGGTGACCCTAAGAAAACATAATTTTTACGCTTTATTTTACCACGAAAACATTATACTGTAGGAATTTAAGGCAGCTGAAAGAAATCCTTTTATTTCAAATATCACTTCTGAATAATTAAAAATAATTTGGAAATAATAAAATAACGTAATGCATTTACTCATATATATTTAAAATTCTCGAAGCATTTACACATTTTAATATGTATACATACAAACACGAAGCTCACTTAGGCGTAAAGAAATTATTGATTTTGGTTTGTTTATTTCTTTTTGTAACAAATTCTTTTTCAAATTTTAACTGTACATCAATAAGGCTACTTAAGGCCTCGCTGTTGCCTTTTGAAATGCAAAATTTTTTTAACAGTTCAATTTGATGCAACGCACCGGCATACGATACCACAAGAATCTCTTTCACTATAGACTCAGGCTCACTGTCATCGCTTTCACTGATTTCGCCATCTCCTTCATCAAGAGTACTTTTAATAATTTCATCCATGTCAACCTCGTGGTCCACGGTTAACAAATTAGAATCAATGCTCACATATTCAGTACTTTCGCCAGCATCATTTTACAAAATGTCCAACTGCAAGCCATCTGTAACATCTTCCACCTCTGGTGATAATTTAATTTTACAGAACCCCGATTTAACAAAACAATTACACACGGTTGAACTTTTTATGTTTTAAATCGCTCGATCAATCCAAAATATTGCATCAAGAACAGTTATCGACTTCCCCACACGAGTGTGGGAATGCCCGTGGTCAACTTTAGACATCATGCTTTTTAAAATGAACTGTCTGTAGAGGACTTTGAAATTTTTGATGATGCCTTGGTCCATTGGTTGTAATACACTTGTAGTGTTTGGAGGGAAAAAAATTAATTTGATATTTTTTAACTTTAAATCGGGATGGCAAGGAGCATTGTCAAGAAACAGCAAAATCTTTCTTTTTTCCTGTCCAATTTTTTTATCGAGTTTTTGCAACCACTCTGTCATTATCTCTGTAGTCATCCAAGCCTTCTTATTTGATTTCCACGTAATGGGTAGTTTATCTTTACTCACTCCTTGAAGCACCTTGGATTTTCAGCTTTTCCTATCACCAGCGGTCTCAGAAAATCACCTTCCATGTTTGCGCCAAGTAAGACCGTCAGCCTCTCCTTAGACGCCTTCCCTCCAGAGCATTTTTCTGATTTTAGGGCCAGGGTTTTGTTAGACAAGGCTCTAAAAAACAATCCTGTTTCATCTGCATTGTAGATGTCCCTGGGTTCGAAGTTTTCTAGCAGCACAGGTAACCTTTCAATCCACTCCGTAGCACCTTCTTTGCACACCTCTGCAGCCTCCCCGCACACAGCTTTAAACACGATATTATGTCTAAAACGGAATTTTTCCAGCCACCCATTTGAGGCCTTAAAGTTCTCTATACCCAGTGCCACTGCAACTTCAAGCGCTTTTTCCTGTAAAAGTGGTCCGGAGACTGGCAAATTATTTGCCCTCACTTTCGTGAACCACTCGAAAAGAACAGCGTCCAATTTGTTTCTCGAAGGAATCACTTTTTTAACGTTTTCATTATGATTTTCCGTCCACAACTTCATGATGGTCTCCTTCTGCTTCAGAATATCAGCGATTTGAGTCTTACTCACACCAAAATGAACCGCTAATTTACGGACACCACTCTTTTCTTTATCCGCATGTTCCAACACCTGCACTTTCTCTCGTAAGGAAAGACTTTTACCCTTCGGCATCGCGTAATAAAATCGAGATGGCCCCTAGCACCGTAAACAGTACAGTAACAGATCTGTCAAAACGCACAAGTGACGGCAAGGTGCATAGTTGGAGAGGTTCGAAAGGTACTGAAAGTGCATGATCTGTCGAAAGCCCTTAAGAGTTCTACATCCAACAGTAGAAGACGGCTGGTAATTGGCTGCGTATGAATCATAGGCAGCCGATTGCTCGAGGGAAGCGGTCACCCTATGCGCGTCTTACCGAGGCTTTCTTCGTGGCCGTGTCCCGCAACCCTCGGGGCCAAGGCCTCCGTGAGGTGCTCCTTCGTTTGGGATTAGCATTTCCAAGAATTCATTCCAAGACACCCTTTTTTTTATTACCCCTCTGCGAGTTGTGTTATCTGTAGACTGCTGCGTACGAATCATAGGCAACCGCTTGCTCGAGGGTCCTACGCGCGTCTGGGCGGGGTACTCTTCCGTTTGGGATTAGCATATTCAAGAATGCATTCCAGGACACCCTTTCGTTCATTCCCCCATATGCGCATTCTTGTATCTTCACAAGTTTGACCATTTTCCCTGTTCTCTTTCCCCCAGCTATTCATAAACGCTATTTTTCGAGGAAAAACTTTCCATTTTTGAGATATGGGTCAGAAAACCCATGGCCATGGTGTCCGCATAAGAGAAAAATTTTGCCCATCAAGGTGTCCGTGTCCGTAAGTGGGAGTGTCCGTATACAAGAGATTCGATCCTTATACAAATGCATATCCTTCTGCCGGGGAATTGAATACTGTCCCTAAGTCAGAGGTGTCCGTGAACAGAGGTTTCACTGTATATATTGGAAGTAGAAAAGGAAAAATGATTTAACTGCCCATTAAAATCAATGATCTTTGGATAAAATAATAAGGCTATTCAGATTACAAGCAAATATCATAAATCTTGTAAACCTAAAAATGTTTTTAAGGTGATGCATAATTTTACTGCTTGTATCTTATTCATCTGAGATAAAGGTGATGGAAATTTTGCCTTACTATTTCGTATGTTCATACCAAACCATCTTATGAAACCTCAGGCATATTGCTTTTCCCTTCATTGAACTCGGGCTCGAGTCCATAAATGTTTAGACTGAGCTCAAAATTTGGCATGATGCTCACCTTTGATGTTTATTCCGAGTTATCTTTCCTCTTTTTAAAAAAAAAGCCACTTCTGCTTGCCGTTTGCCACTACTTAACTTATAACTTTCTGGGATGAAACTTGTTAGGAACATTGCAGAATACACAAAAAATGATAGCACCGTTTGTTTCTTTTGGCCTCTCTGTACATACCTTTTGGCATTAGTGCAAAGGGGACCAACTATACTTGGTTAAGGGCCAGTTGTCCATTCACTTTTCCGTCATGAATTTGTGAAGCTATTTACAAAATGCTCTGTTTTTGGTAAACCAAATATTTACTTCTTTATTGGGTACTTAAGTGTATGTATAATATTAGCCATCATTTTTTTTTTATTTTGCACCATTTATATATTATTTACAGCATAGCAATACATAGTACCTATGCACATATTGAAGGAGAAAGGTGTCATATGTATAAATTTCCAGATTTTAGTTGGTTTTTTTTATTTTCAGCCATTGTATATTTACTGATTGGTAGAAATTTGTTGTGTGTTAATGTGTAGAAAGCATGAATGTATATATATTATCTTTATTAAGTTTTTTTGTTGCAAAAGGACAACTAATTACCTTGATTTCATTCAAGTCCATAATTGGATTTTTGCACTACACTATAGTTAAATTTCATGAGAGTGCAAGTTTTTGAATGTGTTGATTTTTCATTTATAGTCCTGTGATACTTATTAAGTCACCTCTGTAATCTCTCCGATTTTTGGCCCACACACGTTTTCGTGATTGGCATTAATATTCCAGTCTTAGATACAAATCTTTAAAAGAATTATTTACTTTCTTGACTGGAATGAATTTCGAATGAACTCGAATGATATTTATTTCATGTGAAATCTAGCCAGTTATGAAGGCTTTTTAATGTTTTGTCATTTTGTATTTATGAATGTATGTTGGCTGTTAAAGATTAATTATCTTAACGACCTTCATCACTCTTATGCAGTTCAGTTTTTTTCTTATTTGGTTAAAACAGTCCTAAAATTCTTAGGTACTTGTTTATATAATATAAACATTAAATTGTTGTTTGGTCATTGAAGTGGAGCAAAATCAATGGGATATACTTCAAATTCAGTTGTGTACTCTTGGCAGATAATTTTAGCCAACATAATTCATGTGGGCTTAAAGTTCTGGAGTGTTAAGAATCATTTTTCTACATTTAAAAGAAAAACTAATTTTAATTAATCATGCTATTTGGTCACGTCTGATAGAGATGAAGAGCTGGGTATAGCGGGGCATTGACCACCTATCAATATTTTGACGTCACCTATGAATACACTACCTACAGGCTGTTGAAATTCTGTGGCATATGTCATATTCAGATATTTTTAGGATGACTGAATCATTCATGGCAGTATCAGATTAACTTGTGTGAAGGTCATGTTTAGGTTTTTAATTCATGGTAGAGCAAGGTAAAATGATGAATATGTGTGTACAGTCATTCTATCAGTGTAATTTCTTTTAAAGAATACTGCCTTTCTCGGATTAGGAGTACATATATGTGCTTTTTTTAAAATTAAGTATTGGTCTTTGGTGTATGCCTTCGTGCTTTACTTGTGTTCGGAAATAGCAGGCCTATTTCCTTTTTCCATGGGGAGTATTTTTGCTTTCTTAGTAGATTGAAATAGTGTCCCAGCAGAGAAGTGACAAAGGGTTGAATTAACTTTTAAATGTCATACTCTCATTGACTGAATTAATTAATAGCATATTTTATGCTAAATATAGCTCATAATATAAAAATAATAAGGGATGCAACACGTCCTCATCATCCATGCAGAAATGCCTGCCTATGAGGATTTATAATGTCCAGAATTACAACTCTTTAAACTTAAAACTCCCTTGCCCTAATCAGTGATCTTATGATAGCGAGGATGATAATATGCTGTCCTGGCAACCTGAGGAGATAGGTTTCGAAATCCATCTGGGGCATGACTGTGGAATTTGTCTTATAATCTTGTACGAGAAAAGCTTTACCCTATGAGTACATGGTCAGGTATTATCTTAGCAGTTGGGGAACAGTAAAAACTGAAATTTGATCTATCCTGAAAACGCAAATCTAAAAAGTAAAAAATCACAAGGCTATTGATAGGGCCTGTCATAGTGTTTTGAGGGATTATCATCCACAAATGTCTTTATCTTTTTACCAAATATTCTCATAGAAAGAGTTTGCAGCCCTGAATGTGATGACTCTAATGTGTGTATTTTAAATGTCAGCTATGCATGGTAGGGCATGGTAGATCAGTTTCTTTGAATGGCATTCAGCTGAATAACATTAGGCTTCATGTCTTAAGAAATAAATGTGTACATAAAAATTAATTTTTTTAATGTTTTGTTTTGTGAATATTTCTGCACTTTCCAAGTCTTGCATGTGTGTTTGACTGTGTGGATGTCTGTTTATCTTGTTTGCCTACAGTTGTTTCATCACTACATTCGGTCCCAAAACCGGGTTATGGGCTGAAATCCTCTACATTGCCTGTTGCTGGAAGGAATGGTGGTCCAGCTGGGTTAGCCGTGAGTATATATGCTCTCATTATTAAGTACATTAGCACCCTGTCACCGTCATCACCAGTGTGTAAACCCCATTGTGTGAAAGGATTTTATGCTAGATTTTTCTTGGAGGGCACATGAGAGGTTAGGGATTTGACTTCTGTTGTAGTCGTCATGGTTTTGTTTAGTCGGTGAGTTTCCTTTCTAAAAAAAAATGAAATGGTAGACTATGTGTACTTCATATGTTTCATTCTCTCTCCCTCCATTAACCAAACCAAACGCCCTCTGTCCCCGTCTCCTGTCCAAATCTCTCCTTTCTACCCTTGTTATGCAAACTGCAATCACTGGCACAACCAACCTGTAGTCGTAAGCGCCCTTCGCCATGTACCCAAGCCTGGATATGGCCTCGCTCCACGTTCGCATACTTTCAGTTCGACGGGCGGAAGTGTTTCAGGAATTGGAGTAAGTTTTCCCATTCAGTACGCTGTGTTTATGTCTTGTGTGTTTGTCTTGTGTTATGTTTGTGAGCGCTCTCGAGAAGATGACAGTCGACGTGCTATAGAGGAATTAGGTCTTCTTGATTGTTATGGCATGAGCTGTTCTCTTGTTGTGATGAGATTTTTGTTGCTCCTCCTTTTCGATTGTTCTTTCATTTTTCTTGTCTTCTCTTAGTTTCTATTAAGTGCTTTTATTATTTCATTTTTTTCTTAATCTGTCGGTATTTCTGATTAATTGATTATTTCAGTGCTTATCATCGTGAAAAAAAATTTTGCTTTTAAATTAATTTTCATTTCTGTGAAACTCCGTTAATGTTGTATGTGACCATTTGTTTGTTGAGAATCAGATATAAACTGTTTTTTCTCTTTAAATTTATTGTTTGAAAAATTGATGAGGATAATTTGATTGATTATTTGAATTAAATGTTCTGCTTCTTGCTGAAATTCTTATCAGTCAATGCTGTACTTTATGTCATATAAAAATTATTTATTGAAAAAGTCAATTTAACCATTTACTAGATCATTCTATCTCAAATGCATAATGAGGACTCAATATTTATTCAATGGTTCCAGTGAATGAATTTGCATGTGCAGTCAAACCATGATGAACTTTTGAGTATTCAGTCTTTAAATGCCATTGCTAAAATTCAGCTAAAAAATGAGCCAGTATTGTTTGACGAAACTAAGGAAAGAAATATTTGATTATGTTCTATTTTCGTGAGATTTATGTTTAAATTTTGTAATGAGTGAGTTTAGATTTTGAATGTTCCTATATGAAATTGATGTTTCCTTGATTTGACGCTTGTGATTGGAATACCTGGAATTAGAGATAATTTGTATGGCTTTGTATACATGATGTTAGTTAGTTTCCCTTTGGTGTTGATAGCATGTCGGCTGCAAAGATGGTTCAAGACAAAAGAAGAAAACTGAAAATTGGCTCAATAATTGGTCATAACCATCTCATAGGTATTTGGACTGTAGTATAGTGGTATTTTTTTGTATTGATGTATCCAGGACTGTCTATGTGTTCATTTGTCTTTTTTATAGGGCGACTTTTCCTTCACGGGCCTCGGGGACAAGACTCAAAGCACTGAGTTCAGCAGTGGCAAGTCTGACAGTAAGTGTGTGTATGATTGTGTGTGTGTTTGATTAAGGGTGAGAGATTGTAAGCGATAACTAGACCAGTTATTAGATGCCATTTAGTGCGTTTGCTGTCTGACAATTAACAAAGTGAAAAAGATACATAGAAAATTTCCTTGACTGGTTTGGCTAATTCCTACCTTGGAGTGACCTTTGTCTTTTTTTTTGTCTTTTTTTTGTCTTGGTCAGTTTGAAATTGATGCAGTTGGCTGCATTGATTACCAGTTGAATGAACATGATCGCTATCAATCGGTGGGTTTTCTGAAAGAGTGAAGGTGATTGTTCGAAAATTGTGAATTTGGGATGATGTTTCATTTCAAAGACTAATAATGAGCTTGTTTTTTTGCTGCATCACAAGGTATGAAATAACTACACCCTTTTATTTTTTTATTTGCTATTAACCTGCAATATTGTGTCAGTCACTACCAGCCAAGTCTCTTTCTATTGTTTCTCATGCAAAATAAATCTCCAGACTACTTTTGGAATTTTCTTGCATCTACTTACTGCTTCAGCATAAAATGCTTCATGAAATGTTTTTAAAAAATCACCTTTTGAGTCATAAAATTTTAACTTTGATAGTTGAGGATGTTGTAAATTGTGTAAAATAATTGCTTTCATTAAAATTTCATTTTATTTTTTCATAGGCTTAAAATCACTAGGGGATATGTTGATCACATTATCGATTTTTTTCAGTCATCTCCCTATACATCTGTGTGTGAATTAGGACGGTAATTTGGCCAATGACTCATGTAGTTTGGATGTATGCTATGAATGGAGAGTCTTTTTGACAGGAGTTGTAGGAACTAATTCCTTTTTTTTCATCATTTCTCAATTTTTTGGATTCATACAGAGTAAAATGTAAATTATTTTGGGTTCACTAGTTAGGCTCTACAAACACTTAGTCACTTGATATGAACATGAAAATTTAATGCTTCATTTCAATAAGAAGCTCATTTTGAAGTAATATTTATCATGCTTAATATTTTTGATGGCCGTAATATGTCACTGGCATCTCTTTCTAGGCTAATAATTTGCATGCTTTGCTATTTGTAATTTTGCATACACAATTCCACTTCAACTAACAAAAAGCCCTTTTTTAATTAATGCATCTGCTTGCAAAATCTTGTCTAGATAAAACATATATATTTTCTATATAAATCAATGCTTTTTTAGAACACAGATCCTAATTCAAAGCTGTACATTCAAATTATTGAGAGCCTAATTTAAGTCACATGACTGTACATTAAGGAAAGCATTGAAAGTTATGGTTCATAGATTACTTGAATTTCATGATTTGTCAATAGTTTGCAGAAAAGGTTTCTTTCTTATTGGGTCTTACGAAAAGACATTAGAATAGAAAAGGGGGTGGACTTAAAATTTACTTGCTAAACTTTTTTTTTAATGATCTTGCCCCCCAAATGGTATTTGCTGACATGACACGAGAGAAATCCCTCTTTGTAAATTTCTAGTCGTCCTCTATTAAGCTCTGACGCCTGCCTTTCTCCCTCCCCAGTTTCAGCTGGCTCCATCTCTGAGGTGGACAGGCGGGGGGCATTGGTACGTACCACAAGAGTGGCCATCGAGAAGCAAGCAGTTGGTTGCTCTCGTGTGCCACGAGCCTGTTTGTCCTCCCCATGTAGTTGGTTCGCTTAGTAGCGGGCCTTCCTCCATCTTAACTGTTTTAAACTTTCTCCTCTCATCCAGTAAAAATACCTCTTCCTTTCGTCTTGCTCTTTGTTTATATTCCTTTTCTTTAATGCACCATCTGTTTCTTCAACGTGCCTTGTAAAAATGTTTTGTGTTTATCATTTAATTGTGTTCTTGTCACCTATCTCCCGATTCTACAGCATTGCTGGTACTTGGACCTTTTTTTATGATTTGCATGCTGTGAATATTCCTTAATTCCATTTGACTTTAGGGTATAGATGGATATGACACTACTCTCTGAAAACGTATACTACCTTTCTTGATGCACGACAAAGGCAAGTTTCATTTTAGGTATCAGATTGGCTTTTGCATTCACTGCATGTGACTTGTGTGTTCACGCTAATGTTAATTACATTTTTGACTTCCTTAATATCTGGCCTCTCCTTTGGTCAACAAATAGTATGTATCACAGTTGGTTACAGAAACTGCTGTTTTTTTCTCCTGCCTGCCTAAGCATTCTTAAAATTGCTTGCAGTGATAAACTATGCTGAGTAATTGGTACCAAACGAGATATGTGCAACACTATCCATGCCAAGGAAAAAATTGTGTCATAATTCTCTGAAATTTGGAACTTCTGATAAAAATTTTCATAGTCAATATTACTTTTCTAGTTAGGTACAGAGAACAATCAACCACTTGGAGAAATTTAAAAAAGAGAGTTATGATATGTGGAAGGAGTATGTTGAACACCAGTATGACTAGGAACAAGGTGCTTATGACTAGGATCTTTGTTCACTTAAGCTATAGAAATTGGATATGTCATTGCTTGATATGGCACTGGTCATTCAGTCAGCTTTTCAACGGCAACCCTGACTCACTGCTGTGTGATTATACAAATATATGTTCTTAGGTGGTCAATATGAAATGGAAAATAGCTTTTGCCTCTCAGAAGCTGACTCATGAGGAATTTTTTTGAGACTGATACTCTTAGATAACTGTGTAAATATTTTCGTTAGTTTGATTCCTCCCCATAGTTATACCTAGTCCGTCTCCTTGTTTGAGATCAATAATCTCATGGAAACTGGGGTTGAATATATTAAGCAATTTTACCATGCACAATTTATGAATACAGTCATGTTAAAGGCACTGTCTGGGAAACTTATACAATAGGACCTATGCTTTGTTATATCTTGGATGGTGAATGAATTAATTGGGGGAAAATATGTTCTTGCCATAGTTAATGTCTTAAGTTGAGTCTTTGGCGTCCTCGACACAGATCTCACGATGCCTCCTTGTTTGACTCTTCGTTGA
Organism: Ceriagrion tenellum; assembly: GCA_963169105.1. NCBI lineage: Eukaryota > Metazoa > Arthropoda > Insecta > Odonata > Coenagrionidae > Ceriagrion > Ceriagrion tenellum. The sequence continues at coordinate 131,221,856 of OY720633.1, forward strand.
TCACAAGGCTAGACTCATGATTTTTACCATTACCTTATGTTCTAGGCATATTTCACGCTTACTGGTGCATAATTTTTGCAATATTTGCTATCGCACCCGTCGTATTGCACTATCGATGTAATATTTCATCGTGGAACCACAATAAAGATTCTGAAGTTAACTTTTTGGAAAGGTTTCCCTGGTCCTTACATTGCTACGAATGTCATGATACAGATTTTACCCTGCTACAGAAATTACTTGCAAACAATAAACATTTCCATTTATCGAGTAAATCACAGTAAATACTGAACAGAGTGATTTAACAGTTTGTATTTCGGCCGAAGTATACATGACACTGCTCATTTTAGTTTACCATCATCACTAGAGCGTTGACTTCAGGTAGATTATCTGACTCAGCACAAACTTCCATGCTGATGAAACTCTTAGAAATCATTAAACTGTTAGAAAATGATGCATACAAAGGTACATACATACTTCCTGAAACTCAGACGCAATATTGCTATGAACTAATAGAAAGCGAAAGGTACAGTATCACGGAAAGTGAACTGTGATAATCTAAATATTCACTGGTATCTCATATGGTGAATGAAAGGAAAGGATACATATGAAACAATTATCGTTATCTATATGATGCATGAGTTAAAATTGCTGTAAAATAACCTTGCAAGTTCTCCTTGAGGAGCTCTTCTTCATTTGCACATATCAAAGTTGGTTATCTTTCTTTTCAGCTGTTTCAGAATAAATTTAGTACCGATAGGTGTAAGGTGGTAGGTTATGAATTGAAAATTGTCTATCTTTAATGTTGATGTTGAGGGTTAGTTGAACATACCTTGGAATATGTGATCATATGTGGTCCTTGTTGAGTAGAAATTCATGTTTTTTCTCTGTAATCCTTGTTGAACTTTGGATCTCTTTTCTCAGCTTGCTATGGAATATTTTCCATCTGTGTTTTGCTCTATCTCAGTGGTACATTTGGCAGAATTTTGGTCCCTTTTAAGCATTTGCATTAAGTATTCCATGGAAATTTTCCTCTTGTGTAATGTATTTTTAATTCACTCCATACCTTGGTAATTCCCTAATCTCTTTGAACTAATTGCCCCAAATTTGAATCAGTTGGACTGCTTTTGGAGTGCTATTTTTGCTATGATATTCAAGGTCAGTTATCTTAAAAACATAAATTTTTATTTATATGTTTTCAAAGTCAAAATTCACAGCTTAAAAATCACTGTTCACTCATATTATGAAATTGGCTTTCTGTATGCAGTTAACTTATATAATATTATTTTCATATATTTCAAAAGGGTAGTTTCCAAAGTTGATATCCTCATTTTAATATAAGCGTACTTGAATGTCAGTCTTTCATTCATGCTTGACCTCAAATGGTGTCCATACAGTACGAGCAGGTTTTACTCACCTTGTACCCAAGTTAAATACTTGATTAACTTGCAGACCTTCAAGGTTTATACTAATACTCTTAAAATTTTAAGTACATCTTTTTTATGATATCTAGTAAGAACAGTATAAGATGCTATTTTTCTTTTTATTTAACACTAGGAGGACGGAAGTTTCGCACTACCTAGAAGGATGGGAATGGGTCATTTTGACCCATAAATTTTTTCAGCGTGGAATGGCCTTTTTTCCACTAACACTTAATTGTTTTACGCAAATGACCTTAATAAGGTTTTATCTACCAATTACTGGCAACAAAATTATTTTATTCTAATTAATTGTTAATAATAAAAATAATTTCATCGGCTAATCTCAAGGACAATAGAATCAAAAATGAAGACACCTGGCTGAAAATTATGTATATTTAGATAAATATCCTTTTATTTGATTAATATTAATTACACAAAACCTTTTCAGAAAAAAGTATGCATATAAACCTTTTCATACGTAAACGTGAACTTGTACATATATTTGGAAAAATTTGAGATCACTTTTTTGCTCAACTTACACAGTTATTTTTTCAGTACAGTTTCCAGAATCAATTCTATTACATTGAGGACATACATTAGAAGTTTAATTTTTGCAATTCTTTTAAATTTGACGATGTTTTCCTTTCTGACCCTTAGGTGTAGTCCCATGCGTTTCCTGAGAAGATTTAGGTTCCGTTTCAATTGGCATTCCCGCCACTTCTTCTACCAGTCCTTGAGTAAAATTCTTTCTACTTATTTTGCCATTTGTGACCCCTTTGTACAACACACCACTGTTTATGCAAGCCAGGTCAAAAATATTGAAAAAAAAACATGGACTGGCCATCTCCTTGTCGCTGAGCGAGTGGAGTACCTTCTACACATACTGTCCTGATTATCGACTCCTACTTTATTTTGGTTGTAAAATAACACTATCATAGGTTTCCGTTTACTTCTTTCTAAAATAATCACATTGGAGTGCATTGTGCTTAATATGAGGATATTTTTATTTTTTTGCTTGATAGTTTTTCGGCGTCTGTCCAAGTTTGTTCCGATACACTTTAGTGGTATTGATCTCTCGTCGTTAATGCGGCTGCTTGGTGGTAAATCTCGCCTATTTTTTCTTACTGAAACAATCAGAGAGATCTTAGCATTTTTTTACTTATCAGCAAGCTGATCAGATGAGAAATAATCATTGCACATGAAGTTTATTCCAGAGTTCTTGTAAGGCTCAAGCAAGCGTAGTACTACGTATTCTCCTAATGGCTGATTAGAGGGTCTGTCTTCATTTTTCCCACTGTACGGGAATGCATTCAAACAATATTTTGTTTTGGCATCGGCCTACACCCAGGGCTTTATGCCGAATTTGTCCGGTTAATTGGGCATGTACTGAATAAATGGGCATCTTCATTTCATCGGGTGAAGTTGCTCATCAGCCGTAACACTTTCACCTGGATTATAGCATGCCTGGGAATTGGAAATGAATATATTCCATGGCTCAGAAGCCAGAGCAAATTTATCCTCACGTAACCATTGGATACGAGATGCTCTTGAGTCAAATTGCAAATGTTTCGTTATATCTAAGAAGCGATCTCTAGGCATCGTGTTAGAAATATATGTAGGATCCCCCTTTCCTCAGTTTGGAAAAACCCCAGAGGGGGGGACGGGGTGCCTCATGGTAGCCACACTCCTTTCCGGGAAAACTCTCCGGTCCTGGGAGTACATGAATGACGCTCGCCGCCAGCCCCCCTACGGTAGGGATCTAGTGCCTGGCCATCTGCAGTAAAAGGAGCCGACGACTAAAAGAATGCATACGGAAATTAGGCCAGTTTTATCGGCGTCTGAAAATGAACCAACTAACCCAAAAACTAGAAGGGACAAAAGCAACGAGCTGTTCCGTTCTCACACGAGCCAAAACTCTTTCATTCTCCATTTTGCATCCGTGGAGTGATTTTACTTTGCAGCAGAAAAATAGGGGATTGAGAAATGATTGTACAACTTGAGCAGGGCACTTCCTCTAGACGGCTTTGATAAGTGGTGTGTCGAAACTTCGGTGACTACTAAGGTCTTTACGAAGGTTCGTATTTCTAGTGAGAGCTCAAAATAGTTTGGCGAGCGATGGTCAGGACTATCCTTTCCCATTGTCGCATCACTGATAACTTTCACCTCTCTTTCTGGGAATGGAAACATTGCTGCTCACAATCCTATCATCCAGCGATCATTTTTAACACTAAAAATTCATAATGTGAATATAGTAACTATTAGTACATCGGCAGAATGCAAGAGATATATTTATAATCCTATTCCTTTGGCGATTTCAAGTGTAAGTCAAATTATAGGACGATGTGAAAAAAATTGTGTTTTTCTGGTAAGCCGCAAGCAGGATATCTCCGCAATCAGCAAATGGCATTCCAATAAAATATAAAGGCTTCATATGCTGATTTAAATGTGCACTGATATATTTTAGGTGATATAAATAAGCATAAGGGATCAATAGGAGAAGAAAATGAAGAGAGAACTTGACTCTAATAAAAAGAGAATTTATGGGTCAAAATGACCCATAGCCGTCCTTCTAGGTATATCATCATTAAAAAAATTAAGCAACAACAAATAAGAAACTTTCTTTCCATATTAGTGAAATATGAGTAAAAATACACAAAGTCACAAAATTTTAAAAGAATCCGTTCAGAAATAAGTAGTTAAATTTCATTTTGAACACTCGTTATGGGTCATAATGACCCATCCCGTCCTTCTAGTGTTAAAAGGCATACTTTTAAGAAATTGATCATTTCATAACACACAAAAGAATTTAAGAGCGAAGATTCCCCATGAATGATGTTGAAAAATTTACCGATACCTGGGCAATGAGAACACACAGTGCTTCTTCATGACTTTTTCCTGTGTGAAACTTTTAACCATTCATTTTCACTCACCTGTCAGTTCAGATGCAGAAATATTTACTTTGAATTAATACTGCCAGAAAATATAAACCTTAATGTAAAAAAAATAAACTTATGTAAAGTTGGACCTAATGGTGTGGGCCTCTAGAATATTTTATACTACTGTTGTGTTGTCTCTTTCATGGTGTGTTAAAACTATCATTATTCTTTATTTTTTTTGTCCTTACTCTTTTATTTCTTCTATTTTCCTCATCATTCAGGATATTTTCTACCATGTTTCTTTTTGGTTCTAGAATTCCTAAAAATTTTCAGTGTTCAAACAGCATGAGTTTCGGCTACATATCCATGTGAAATGGACAAGTTGCCATTGGGTTCTTCTGTTAAATCAAACAGTTGTTCTGTTTGAGTTCGTCTGTTATTCAGCGACTAATTTTCAGTCTCCATTTGATTATTCACTGTGGATCTATCTGCTCTTAGGATCAATTCAAGTCAATGTTAAGTGTGGCACGTAGTAAAATGTGAAGAAAATTCAGGCAAAATACAACTTGGAAACTACCCTCAATCAATCGAATGACATTTGATGTAACTCTTTCAAAAAAATCCTGATCGCTTTTGTGATGCATAAATGGCCTTGTTTGATCAGAAGAGAAATCTTACTTGGTGCAGTCTGCAAGATATTATTCTTGAGATTGCATTGCCTTGAATGAAGCTTGCATTTGATTTCTCAGTGCACAAAAACTGTAGATGGTTTAAGGTGTTTGGAATACTGTACATATATTGCTACTGTGGCTGAATACTATACTCACTGCAATGCATCTATTGTTCTTTTTTAATGCATACTCAATTGCATTAACTGTAAATACAAAAAATATCAAGAAATGTTTTCATTGATGACATAGCCAACATAGATTTGTACAGACTATGGCTTGTTGGTCATTATGATTAAATGCTTTTTATAAAATTTGATACAGCTAAATAGCACCATAGTTTCACTAATGTTTTTTGATACCCCTGGGGATATTTTTTGACATTAATAATTGTATCTAAGCCTCTATTAGAGTACTATATGAAATTCTGTAAAATACACGCTCAGGTTTTAGTCACTTCATTTTGTAGCTTAAAATTGGGTGCACCTTATTTTCCTGTGAAAACAAGTTTATCAAATTACTTGAATGTTGAAGAAAAGCAGTCCATTCCCATCCCGTCTTTTGTATAAAGATATCTGTCCATCGACCTGAAGTGCCTTATAAGGGTTTGGAGTCATGCTCATTATTGCCATACGTCTATACAGCCTGCTGACCTGCGCTGCTCCACAACTTTTGCCGGTGGCCTTCTTCGCTATGCTTCTTCATGCAGCCCACACCTACGCCGCTCCTTGCCCAACATGGCACAACATGCCACCACAGTCTCTTCAGAGCCTCCAAAAATTTATCCCTATCATCTCTTGGTGACCACAAATTATCGTCTGCCCGTCGACGTTGACCGGTGTAATCTAGAAGTAAGTGACAACTTTAAGTTACTGCGTTACTAAAGTTACATCTGTAAATTAGTAGCTGTACATAAATTGCTACTGTAATTGTAAATATATTACTTGATCTTTCATGAAATAAAATTTTACTACATTGATGAGAGGGGGTCTTGAGTAGAGATGTAAAGAATAGGCTGGTGAAAACTACAATATTGAGCGTTGCGCTGTATGAGTCAGAAACTTGGTCATTGTGAAGTGAGGATGTAAGCAGACTTGAGGCATTTGAGATGTGAGTGTGGAGAAGGATGGAGAGGGTGAGCTGGGTGGCGAGGAAGACAAACAAGGAGGTAATGAATATCCAGGTTGGAGAGGAGAGGAAGCTAGTGGCACAGGATTGGAGGAGGCAGAGAAGGTGGATGGAGGACGTTTTGAAAAGAGAGGGATTTCTGAAGCAGGCATGAAGAGGGGAGAACACTGGGGAAGCATGGAAGAGGAAGGAAGAGGATAGGACTTTTGGACAACATAAAAAGTGGGAGACAATATGACAAACTCAAAAGGGATCTAATAGTGGGAAATCCATAGTAGTGGAAACAAATAAGTGCTGTCCAAAAACCTACCAATCAGCTGGTAGAATACTTAAATGAGTTCATGAATTTTACACGGGCTGAGGAGGGCATTAGAGAGTGGAGTAAATCACCTTCAGTAATACTTGAATATTCATAATAGTACTGAAACATCAGAGATCAATTCAACCATGATAAATTCGAGACTTAAGGCGATGCATCACACCCGCTCTACAGGTCGGATTTGTGATGATTTCCGACCCCAGATTTTTTGTTTAAGTCTTACGTCATCAACTTGAAATTTTTATAATAGGTATAAATAATAGACCTTTGCCAAGGGAGGCTCATATCTGAAACATTAAAATTTTATCCCGGACCATAATTAAACCATCGGGAAAACGGCAAGATGTAGGGTATATTTTTATAAAAACTATTATTATTATTGACATATCTAAAACTAATGGAGATGTATCAATCCCTCCTCTATCGGAATGCCAAGTAACAGCCGTCACGGTTGTAAGATAGAATCTGTAATTGGTATATTTCGACAAGCTACCTGAATGGTTTTCGGCCATGATGTGCTTGGACGGTGATGCAATTAGTTCAGTCTTCTTTCACAGATCTTATATAAGCGCTGCCTGTACTTACGCGCCGGAGACTTGGCTAAAACTTACCGACGACTGTTGCCTTGTGCGAGAGTTATCCTGGAGTTAGAGACTCCTGACGCTAAAACACCTCGATCGGGTGCGAGTGACGCCATCTTGTGGATTTTCGACAGAACCTTTCCCTTACCGAGGGGTATGATGCGTCCTCTTAACTGAAGACTCGGGCATCCACCTGTGTAGTACTGTACATTTGTAAATACAGTAAATTTCAGTACTATTGCAGTGCCAACTGAAATTACACTCTGAACTGAACAACCTCTTATTTCTACAGCACAATGTTGTTGATGCTGTATGTTACTACTTTTTTACAAGTGCATTATAGGTAATTAAAATGTATTTGATGAGACCTGTTAATTTCTTGGCAGATATATATGAAACTCTTAGTAAAACCCTTCACTTCCAGGAAGTTACTTCTTGGTTTCACCAAGACTACCATAACCATATGTATCTAGTAGTTTTGGATGTGGTCATTTTGAAATAAAAAAAAAATTAATGCATACATTAATTAATTCCATTAATGGTAGCATTTTGAGGAATCCAGAAAATTGAATTCCAGTTTAACTGAAACTATTTACAAACCCTGCATAATCAACTATACAGCCTGCAACACCATGCATGAAAGCAGAACGGCCTGGATTTTTCTAGCAACTGGTACAAAGAGGTTTTTTTTTGCCCTGCAATTTGTTGGGCAATCAAATGATTCAATTCCGGCTGATGTACTACTGATCAAGAGATGAAGAGTTCTGGAGAATTTTCAGTTATTTCAAGAAGCTGATATTATTGGTGTACAGTGATAGATTTTGGCAATGTAATGAAGCAAGATGTTAAAAAATAACAGTCTTACGATTTTCTCCTAATTAGCCTTTGAATATCAACCATCTCAAAAGGCAGGTCAAACAAAACTGTTTCGCCCCCTTTAATTTGGTTTAGCCACGTACTTACTGTATTTATATGTGTAAAAATGGTAGTTTTTTAATGAGCCATGGCAATTTTTGCACCTTCATGGAAAGGCAATAGGTCTGCCCTCTGGCAGCAAAACGAGTTGAATAATTCGATTGACTTTCTCAGATTTGACTACACGCAATGCAACTCCTAATGCTGCGAGAGTTGCATAATGACATTGCTAGGTTCCAGGTGAATGCCGGAGTCTTCAGTTAAGCCTTGAATTCCCCACGGTTGGAATGATCTCTGATGTTTCAGTACTATTGAGGACATTCAAGTATTACTGAAGGTGATTTTGTCCAATCTCTAATTCCCTCCTCAGCCCTTGTAAATTTAAGTAAGATTCCTGGAAGCCACCTTCCAACTAACAATCTTTCTTGAGTTTTGAAGGTATGTGTTTGCACACACAATAAGAAACTTTTCAATGAATGACTTTTAGGTGATTTCGGCTTCCCATTGGAATGCTATGCCCAAGGTTTTGGAGGTAGTTGTTCGAGCTTTGAGGTGATGTGTGTAAGTGGCTTAATGAAATTATTACCTTGATTATGGCTCCCAGGTGAGACGTCAACTGAGCTGTCAGTGTATTTGTTTCTCTCTCAGTGGACAGCGATCAAAAGAGAGCTTTCTCTCCGTGACAGACTCTAACACATCTAAAGTGACCCATTCCCTCTGTTACCGAAGGTCACATGAATTTATCCTCCAGCCTTTGACAAAACACGACTTTTTCAGATTACTAATTGGACGAGATAGGGTTCCTGACTTAATTTTGTCATCTCCCACTCTATGAAGCAGTTTTACATCCTCATATATTATTGACCAGGCTTTTCTCTGTGTACATCTGCTAGTTGTGTGCATCAGTAAGTTCAGTGCAGCATTTTTTGCCCATTACGATTTTGTACCCGTTTAATGAACAAGTTTTTGGGATAGTTTCGTCCAGGAGTTAAGAGGTTTAATGTGAAGAAAATGCCTGGGGCCAATTGCATTGAAATATAGGTCGACGCACAGTCTGTTCAGTTTTCCGTAGAATTGTTGTAATTACAATTATTATAATTTCTGTGGAAATGCTTTTTTTTTGTCTCGAGAATGAAAGAAATACCCCATTTTTTTGAGCCCCTTTCAGAAATGCTAAACTTTTAATTACTCTCAGTTCAATCAACGTCAGATTTTTATCTAAACATTGTCTCAACCTTTGTTAGTGTAGTGTGAAAGTTTTGGTTTTCGATTAAATCATCTGAGAAACAAGGAACCCTAAAGGGTACAGTGAATTACTGCTAATTTTGGTGTTTTACAATTACTATTGGTTTTTTAAAAGGTTGTGAAGACTGTTTCCAGGCATCTGGAAAAGTCAGGGAATTAAAAAAAAATAACATTATGTAGAAACCCTGATTGATTACTAGTGATACTGGTTTCTTTTCTCTGTTATAATTGACTTGTATATGTGAATATATGAATCCTGTGGTCTCTTTAACTAATGAGTGTTTCTGCTTTTTCAGCGCCACCTCTCTGAGGCAGAATTTGAAGCTGTCTTTCACGTTAACCGATTAGAGTTTTATCGGATGCCGTCATGGAGGAGAAACGACTTGAAGCGACGGGCCAGACTGTTCTAAATTTTGTTTCAATATCTTTCCCACTGTCCAAGGTAATGCAATTGACATCCATTGGCTGTGCCTGTCATATGTCACTGAAGTGAAGTGGCAATACCTTGAACTTCCCACCAAAGATGGAGTATAATCCAATGTGTAAAGCAATTTTATGTTTTAAAAATTTCAACTACTGTCTAGTGGCCTGAAAAGAGATGAAAGAAGAAGGACGCTATTTTTTTCGATGGATGTCCATTTAATTCTTCATAATGGTTCAAAATTCTAGTCTTAATCCTTAGGGCTGCAATATTTAGGCCAGGTTTCAGATATTTTAAATTGGACCTATCTGTTCTTTTTTTTGAAATTTCATTCTCTTATGCATTTTTTGAAGAGCTGTGGTGGTTAAATATTTACCTTTACTGATGTCCAGTTACTAAAAAAAATTACTAAAAAAGAAATTTTAGCTGTTCAGAAATCATCTCGTAGCATTGAATGGGTGGATAGTGGTGGAATTCTATGCGTATATAATATATATTTTTTTGTTTTGTTCATAATGGTACATTCAATTCCTCAAAGGTTATGTTACTTTACTCTAATTTTATTTTAAATGTTGATAATGTTTTCGATCCTTCCTTGTTCAGTGTAATTTTTGTAAATTGCCTCTAGATTAAGAATCATAGCTGTGTACACCTATGCTGTTCATTTGTGACTCATCTCATGAGAAGGCCTCAAGAGTTTTAATTTTCCAGGAGTAGGCTACTCCATTTTATGTTTTTATTTTTATGAGGACATGCACGTTGACCTCTTCAGTTGTATACTCTTTGAAAAATTATTTCTTTGCTAGAAGAAAGATTTGTATTGAATTGTTTGCAAAGTTTGTTACTCTTCAGTCAAGCTTTTCTGAATGGGTTGCCGTAAAATTGTTTTTATATTCAAGTTTTATAGCCATTATAACCACTTTAAATATTTTTTTTAAATATCTTCAGAGCTACTAAGTTTTTCCTTCTCCAAAGAAAAAAAATGCAGTAATGTTGCTGATATTATAAATATATATAGGACAGCAATACTGAGGACGATGTAATTGTACAGTTCCTGCTTTTTTCTTGAATATATTTTAAGTGCGTGCTTGTGTCTGCACCGTAAAATGGGGTCGTCAATAAAAGTGAAGAGGGTGTTGCTGAGGTTGTAATTTCATATTTTTGAATTTGAGATGTGACAAGATGTGTGTGTGTGTGTGCCAGTGCTGGATTTCGATGTAAGGAGGTAAAAAAAAGTGTGGGAGCTATAGTGAAAATGGTTTTTTGCAAAAACAATGTATGCTGCGGAGGTTGTGGCAGTCTTTTTGCTACTTAGTGGTAACACCTGGAATTATTTTTTTGACCACGTCGAGAGGGGGAAAAAAAAATGTTTTAGCCTTTTAAAAATGATTCAATAGTCGAGCCTTGATAGAGGAGCCATTTTGCCAGTATGGTGATTTTTACTGTCTGAAACGAAAATCTACATATATACAAATATGAAACTTGTTTTTGCATTTCTAATGAATGAATATTGAAGTGATGTTGCTTTTAAGTGTGCAAGGATAAAAAATTTTATTCCTTGAAACTGTTTTCGATGAGTTTTTGCGAATCATACTTGTTTTTAGTTGGTGGTTTTATATTAACTAGCTTAGCCTGGATATTGCTTGCTTCTGAAGTCTTTTTAATTTTGATCTTAAAGGTGCCATTTGTATTGTTCATAATCAGGTGCTGTTTGGTCGTAGAGAACTCTTTACCCGTTTCTGGGCATTGGGTAAGGAGTTAGGTAACTTAATGGTGGGTGAAAAATTAGAATAATTAAAGACGTGAATAAATACTAAGGTTAGAAAGAGCACATTTTTTTTACGAAAAACACAAATGATGAAAGGATCAATTTTGCCACCCGTATATGCCTGCGCTGCTGCTGCTCGTTTCTGTCATATGTGCAGCGGTTATGCTTACCCCCCTCTCAGAATTAATAAACACAAAAAATGTTAAGTCTTAGAAAAAATTCTTACCATTCTGGAGCATAATGGAAGGTAATATTTTTAGCCTCTATATTTTTAATTTGGTAAAAAAATTCCATGCTTTGTTTTTTAATCTCAGCGGTAGATTTTTTTTCTGAAAATTTTCTGAGCACTTTTTTTTCGTCAAAGGAATGAGTTAGTTCATAGCATTACCAATAAACAGCTTTATTTCCAAAACTTGACTTTGAGATTGTAAAAGACATGAAATTCTTGCTGATTGGAAACGGTGCCAGTGTATTTTGTGCTAGTATTGTACCCCAAGTGGAATTCAAATGTATTGACATGTGGTGCTAGTTGGAACTTTCATGTGAAAAAAAAGGTAAAGAAAATTTCAGTTCAGGACAAATACTCTTCAATGCCTTTGCTAATACTCATTGGTACCATAATCAGTTGTAATAAGAGGTGTGTCCTTTTATCACATGGGTAGCTAAATTATGGAAAATTTCGCAGGTCAGAGGTGATGCTAATATCTTACCAAAATTGTTAACCAATTCATTGAGTGTAGATTGATGATGGCATTTAGATGTATAAGCTGAAGTAAATAAAATCTTTCTTCTGTATTTTTTGTCTCCTATTGAGTGTATCCATTCCCTTGGACTACAGACTTGATGTGGTGGAAGTGCATGCACATTCTAGATACAGTTGAGCACCTTTAATCCGGCACGGTCGGGACTCAAGCGATGCCGGATTACGGATTTTGCCGGACTACGGGTGTTGTGGTAGTAACCAGCATAATTATGGGGTCTGCGATATTTTTAATGCGGGAATTCGATAAATTATAAAAACTTCAATTACGTTTGAATAAATTCTGTATAATTCGACAAGTAATTCGAAAAAAAAAGAAATAAACTTCTTCTAGATTCACAAAAACAAAATCAGTCAACCGGCAGTCTCGCAAAATGGCTGAGTGAAAGGAATGCGTATAACATATTAACATGTTGCTGGACATCAAAGAGTATATACAGTAGATAAGTAAAAATTTTTCATCGCTTCCAATTTTCCTTGCAATCCTTATTCCACTGTGTTTAATACGATTCAATGAGCTGTCTGCTGTCTACGTCGCGCCGTCAACGCTCGGTACAAAGCGAACATGCGCGCGCCATGCAAGGTAAGACACCATCCACTCCGTGACGTCACACACTCGTGTCTCGGCAACGACGTACATTGTAGTGATGTCTTCAATTTGCTGAATAAACGCCTCCATTGCACGCAATAAGTAATATAGACTACATTGTATGCAAAAAATCTTCCGATACTCGTTCTTGAATGGGAGAATTGTTGTTAGAATGGGTAACAGTTTCAGTAATTACAAAGTAAATGATTCGGCAAAAAAGTTTGTTTTCCGCCAAGTACGCCTCGGAAATATTGCCGGATTACGGGTGTTCCCGGATTAGGGATTTCCGGATTAGGGGTGCTCAACTGTAACTGTAAACTCTCCATTATCCGTGCTGATGGATGCATGATGAAGCTCGGAGAGTCAAAAAACACAGATAGTGTGGTGGAGTCGAAATGGATGACACTATTAACCCTCTCAGTGCAGCGGGCCGTTATCTCAGCCCATGCACAAATATTGTTAAACTTTAGTACACTAACATCATGATAATTATTTTTTAGATGATGTAAGAGTCTTTTTACTATTATTACATATTTCAATTTATACACTATAAAAAAACTGCATATGGATAAATAAACAATTACTTCGTAATTATTTTTTTTCCTGAGATGATACATTTCATTAAAATATCCTCCGCATTTCTAGCTAGTACCACTGGCAGGAGTCAGCACTAAGACGGTTAAATTCACATGAAATAGGAATGTCCTCAGATGAAAAAGTAAAAGAGAGGTGCTTCTTCACTCTGGTTAGGCCACACCTCGAATATTCTGTGAACATTTGGGATCCTGGCCAGAAAGATTTTACCAAAAAAAATAATAAAATACTAAGGGAAGCTGCACCCTTCATTAAAAACTGCTGTGAGCAAACATATAGTGTTTCACAGCGTTAAGAGGGATTAAGGTGGGAGCCCCTAGAGACTAGGAGGCTACACGCTAGGCTTAGCTTGCTTGGGAAATTCATAACGGGTGTTTCAGAGTGGCACAGAATATCATTTTGATGCCGCACTACCTCTAGGTCTGACAGAAGCGATAAAATAAGAGAGATACATTGCCAATCATATTGGTACAAAAACTCGTTCTTTCCATGCTCAATAAGCGACTACAATAAAAACTGAGCTCCACTAAATACACTCCCATAATACGTCTCCATTTTACCTCCCAAAAACTTACCTCTTTACACGGCTGGTGACCTACCACCACCTGCCATACGCCCATGCGACTGCTCACAGGGTTGTATGTAAATGTAGATGAATATATAGTCAAGATAGAGTCATCTGAAGCGCCTATTTTGTTCATTGGTCCGGTGTTGTCTGATTAATACAAGTTTCACTGTACCTACTTCCTCTATAACTATAGACACTCACCAATATGGTATTGACTGACCCAATGATAAAATGAGAGTGATACATTGCTGAACCGATCGGTACAAAAACTCATTCTTTCCGCACACAAGAAGTGACTATAATAAAAACTGAGCTCCACACAATACATTCCCATAATTCACGTCTCTTTTTCACCTCCGAAAACCTTATCCCTTAGATCTTTTCACGGCTAGTGTCCTAACACTCCTTGCTTGGAGCGGCTTGCAGGATGGTTAGGATGTAGATGTTGATGAAAGATTTATTTTAAACATCTGGTGACAGCAGCTAGTTTGCTGAGGCTATGAATTAATAAATGCCATGACTATGGTTTTACATCTCTCTCTCTCTCTCTGGTGCCACTACAGCCCAGAGTTGGGCCTTGGCTGTTCACAGGATCATTCTCCATGTGTCTTACAATCTTGGCTCACCATCTTATAGCGCCCATCTTCTCCCAGTCACACTGCATGTAGTCTAACCGTCTGTTCCTTGGATCTCCTTCAATTGAACAAACAACCTTACAGCATCCATTTCAGGATTCCTTCTCCATGCGCTCTGTATGTTCCTACCAGGGCACACTCTTGGAATTAATAAACGTCAATATTTTTTTCCTTCCATCAGCTGGTCTAATTCTTCATAATACCTCATCCTAGTCTCTTCAGTCATACACAGGACTGTATATTCAATGGAAGATCTGTCTCTCAGAGGTTCTGAGCATTCTCTCTTCTGTCAGCTTAAATTTCATGGTTCTATCTTTCAGTCTTATCCTGAATAGTTCAAAATTGGTGTAGCAGGCCCTGTCTCTACACGGGACTTGGTCCAAGATGCATTTTCTTTGGATATCGTTCCTGGTCAGTGAAGTGCCAAGGTAATTAATGCTGTCCATGCTATGGAAGGTGTCTCCATCTATTGTCAAGTCACAGGATTCTCTTTGGTCCTTGGCTGCTGATATCACCATGTATTTAGTTTTACTTACATTAATTTTTAGGCCTATTCAGGCCGATTCTCTTTTCAAAAGGGCTTTATTGTTCTCTAGGTCCACCAGCATCTTTGTAGCAATCTCAGTATCATTGGCACAAAGACATCTGAATTGACTTCTCGAACAACGTTACCTTTGGATCTATGGCTGGGACTACTCTGTGGAAAGCTAGGTTGAACTGTACTGCCTAAAACCCATTGCCCTGCTCCAGCATTATACAATACAAATTTATTTGCCCAAAGATCAGGATACAATTAATGCACATGATATAAGGCACGTCATTTTAGGTGCATACAATAAAAATACCAACAAATATCATATCACTTCATATGAACATCACAATTAACTCCATATTATAGAATCTTATTAAATTAAATATCTTATAACCAATAATAGATTTCCTTTAGTTCCCCAGTTTACTACATTAAATTACCCTTTATTCAAATACTCTTGCACAGAATAATACATTTTCTGTTGTAAGTACTCTTTTAATTTGGATTGGAAACAGCCCATACTTTTTATGTATTTTAACTCTATGGGCAAATTATTAAATAATTTAATACCCATTTCTTTAGGGCCAATTTTTAGCAACTTAGTTCTGACAGTTTGGTAGTGAATGTCATTTCCCCGACTTGACGGATTGAACCTGAACTCCTGACTAGGCCTACTCTGGACCTAAAATTTTGCCTTTGCATCATCAAAGGTTTGCCCATGGAGAGGGCACTAAATCATCAAACTGTTGTCCGACAACCAAAATAATAACCACATTGGCTATCCCTGCTCTTTCCTTGTCATCATTTGGATTGCTCGATTGAATGGACACATCAGTAGATGGAAAGCAAGAATATCCACCTTCTGTTTGAAATTTTAGGCAAGTTACTCTTGAAACATGTATTAGCTACTCAGTACTATGGATTCCACTTGATTTTACCATAATTTTCTGCAGGAATGTGGATTGTTATTAATTTAAATAAGTCAACATTACACATATAATGGATGCATATTGAAGAAGTGCATGCTGATTTCTTGTAAGTTATTGATGGAAAAACTATTGAATTACAAAATTACTGTATCAGCCAGTAGGTGCTTAAGGAAAATTGGGAAAATTGACGAAGATGACGCACAGGCCTCTCCCACAAAACAGTTTTTAGCATTGACCACCATAGCAAGCGCCCTCTCAATGGGTGTGCTTCACCCGACTTATTAGTTTTGGTTGGAATTGGAGCTGGTTTAGCATCCTCTCTGTGACTTAACCCTGCCAAATGCCTGTTGGCTGACAAGAAATTTTAAAAAAACTATGTTAAGGTCATTTACTTAAAATGTCTTCATCATCTGCTGAATTGTAAAAGCATAGTCGGTCGTGCTCTTCAGAGAGGTGAAATTCTCACTAGTATTCCCCCACTATTCTTTCCGCAAGGGTGGTGAGCCTCTTATTCAGCTCTGAAGACTGGGCCTTGTACACTGCATTCAGGAGCATAATGCTTCTGTAATTTCCACTCTTACATTTGTAAATCTTTTCTGTAATGGGGCATAACATTCCCGTCTTCCATTTCTCCAGCATTATCTCATTGGACCATGTATCTCATATTAGGTCATGTATTTTAATTAACAGAGCTAGACCTCTTATGTTTCAACAGCTCTGCTACTATACTGTCTTCTCCTGGAGAGTGGTTGTTTCTCATTTTTCCTGATGATGCCTTCCATCTCGCCTCGTGATGGTCCTCGGGAGATTTCATCGTTATCCTCGTTTCTTGGGTCACGTCTCTCTTAGGTCTTCATTCTCAGTCTCATTGTCCCTTTTGAGAAGTTCTTTGAAATACCCCTTCTCTCCAGCACTCTCAGTTCTTCTGTGATATTAATGCCTGGCCTTATCTTTACATCCTTCCTATTCTGAATTCATATCCAATTATCGTTTTGTTCACATCTATTGTTCCTTATTTTTCGGAAATTCAGGTTTCTTATGGGACATCCCATAAATTGGGGCCATAGAAAAATGATGTGCGTAAATTATTATTGCAATTGAAGAAGGGAAAGACATGCCGCAACGCGAAGCCTTGGGCTGCAGCACCATGGACCATTCTCCCTAGTTACTCAAAGGATTGCATGTGTTCTTAAACATGTTCTTATTGCAAAACACATAAATAAATGCATAGAAATATCACGTCTGCATTTTCAAATGGTTAAAACTGTGCTTGTTGATAGGATTATTTATTAATCAATTTGCTCTAGCAGTGCTTGAGTCATTAACGGTAACTGTAGTGCTTGTAGTGTTGAACATCAAGGGGTGCCCCCCATAGCTCCGCGTTATTGACTGTTTTCCTATCGATGCAATGGAATGAAAATCACTGGTTTGGAACTCTAGTCAACCTGTCCATGGTTGAAGAAGTTCGAGCGATATAGTTCCCTACCCATAATAGTCATCACATGTGAATTATGTATTGAATTGTACACAACTGTAGGGAGCAGGAATTAAAAAATTTCTTTATTAATGGTGCGAATATATACTTGTATATGACTGAAATTCAAAGTAATTAAATAAAAATATATAGATAAGCCTTAAACTTGACTCATTTTCTTCTTACAGTACGTTTAAAACTTTTTCACAACGTAAGGTTTTTTACGAACCTGAAAAAAATACTGAGGTAAACAATATGATTTACTTTCAAACATAGTTAATAAGACGTGCGAACTACACGCTGCAAATTTTTCGACGAGAGGGCTAGTATTTTTCGTTGAAAATCTCGGAAAGTAGCTCGTTTAGTGGGTGATATTTTGGTATTTTTGGAGAGGAGATATTTTTCTTTAAAATGAGAGACAATTCATTGATTTCTAGTTGAAATGACATTTCGCTCAAACTACCTTAAAAGTGGCTTGAGCGCGAATCGTGAGTCGTTGAGTGCACATTTTCATCACTTTTTCCGGTGAGTCGAAAGGAATTCTTGGACTACACTTCACTCAAGTACATCAATTTGTAGGTACGTTAGAAATAACGACAAATTTTCTAACATTATTCATGCAAGAGTCATATTTTAAAATTTTCGTCTCGATTAAAGCATTGTTATGACTTGGGTTTACGGCGCGAAATCCTAAATTTAAGCGAAAACAATATGTAAATACACCTATTTTTATTCGGCATCGTACCTTAATATTTATTTGAAACCATTATAGTTATATGAAAGATATGTTTTCGCGTTTAGCAGAAAATCTGTGCACATCTCGTCGACAAATTTCGAAATACGTTTTATTGTTTTATTTTTCAACATAGTCCCCTTATTGGGCGATGCACTTTTCCCAACGGGTTTCCAACTTCTTCAAGCCCTCAGAAAAATATGATTTCGGGAACTGCAAAACACTCATCTGTGGCCGCTATGATCTCCTCATTAGATGTGAGGCGCTTGACCCCGAGCCAAGTCTTCATGTTTGGGAACAAAAAGAAGTCGCACGGGGCCAGGTCTGGAGAATACGGAGCATGCGACAGTACCTCGTAGCCCAATTCAACCAATTTAGCCGTGGCGATTCGGAATGCATAGGCCGGATCGTTGTCGTGGTGAAAGAGGACTCTTTTGCGGGCCAAACGGGGCCGGTTTTTCTTCAATTCTTCATCAAATCGGGCCAATAAATCACTGTGACACTGTCATGTGATTGTTCATTCTTTTTCTAAATAGTTTATGTGGATCACACCTTGAGAATCCCTAAAAACGGTCACCATGACCTTCGCGGCCGATGGGACCGTTTTTACCTTCTTCGGAGCACTTTCGCCGGGAAAAGTCCACTGCTTCTCCTGTTGTTTGGATTCTGGCGCATTGTGGTGGATCCATGTTTCATTCACGGGTGCGTAATACATGAAGAAGTCCCTCGGATTGCGCGTCAACAGGGCCAAACACTCCTTGGAAGTGGTCACACGATTCCGCTTGTTGTCAACAGTTACCAAACGCGGTACACATCGGGCCGGCAGCTTTCTCATGCCCAAATGTTCGTGCACGATATTTTTCACACGTTCCAATGACAAGCCACATGTCCTAGCTCTCTGCCTAAACTTCAATCTGCGGTCATTCAGCAACATGTCACGGTCTTTGTTGATGGTTTCCACCGTGGT
The DNA here is from genome assembly GCA_963169105.1 of Ceriagrion tenellum. Classification (NCBI taxonomy): domain Eukaryota; kingdom Metazoa; phylum Arthropoda; class Insecta; order Odonata; family Coenagrionidae; genus Ceriagrion; species Ceriagrion tenellum. Next base: position 131,240,976 of record OY720633.1, read on the forward strand.
GACGTCATTTGGGGGTCCTGGACGGGCCTCATCAAACACAGATGTTCGGCCATTTCTGAACTCGCTATACCATCGCTTAATGGTGACAATTGAAGGTGAGACATCACCATACACGGTATTTAACTCGTTTTTAATTTTCTCACCCGACCTCCCTCTCAAAAACGGAAAGCGAATCACCGACCGATATTGTTCTTTTTCCATTTTACAAATATAAACAAACTTTTCCACTTCAAACAGCTGTCACACAGAAACTACTCAACGGAATTGGTTGAAATTGTGAACGTGGCCGTATCAAAGATGGCCGATGTGAACAATAACAAGATTACGATGCATTGTTGATAGATCGCTTCAAGGCTCATTAATTATCATACCACCCTCGTATATGTCGATTGTCATAAGGCTGCGTGTTGAAATAGCATTAAATTGCCAAGAAACCAAATCGGTGAAACGCAGTTTTTCTCGTTTTTATCTATACATATTACCTACCCTCAGATATGCCTCGACCCTCTCCAACCTCGCTTATTCCATGAATTTCCCCTCTCGCGCGTTAGCCAACGGGCGCTCACGAGAACGGCCGAATTCTCGCACGCACTAGTCTTGAGTAGGTGACGGCTCGGGATTCAAACTGGCCGCGCGACCATGGAACCAGTCGATTGCAGAGACGCCGTTCCACAGTTCCAGAACTATTTCATACCGCATACGGTCTTGAGCACGGGAGCGAGACCTATATATTATTACTCTTATGATATAACTAATGAGCACGCGTTTGAAAAGTTTCGCGACAACATGTACATAAACGAAAATCGCTCCAACCGCCTTGAAATAGTATATGGACAGCGTCAATTGTAACGAAACTACATTCTCTGTTTTCATTAAATTTGAAAATTTCCCCCAAACGATTCAATATTTAAGGTTGTGCGAGCGGGACAGTTCCCTAAACAAAATATATACCTACCACATTCGATATATACGTTTCAATTTCACCGACTCTGAGACACATGAATTTAATATGTATTGCATAATTAATGGCGCACTAAAACAGTTTTACATGACAGAAATTGTAGGTAATCAAATGAAAATATCTAAATAAGTCTTTAACTTGACTCATTTTTTTCACGCTGTACGTTTGAAACTTCATGAAAACGGAAAGTTTATTGGGATTCCGAAGAATTTACTGCGGTGACAATATGATTAATTTTCAAAAAATAGTTGAGAAAATACACAAAAACGACACACTTGATTTTTGGACGAGATCTAAGTGTAGGAAATGCCTCATTTTTAATATAAGGTCTCTCTGGAGTGCATACACGTACCATTTCCCATATAAAAGGGCTGGTATTTTTTGGCAAATATCTCCGAAAGTAATGTGGTAAGGGGTTGAATTTTTGATATCAATGGAAGGGTGATCTATTTTTATTTAAAATTAGACTAAATTTATTGATTTCTTGGTAAAATTCGGTAAAAAAATAAAAAATATTTCGCTCAAACTACCTTAAATGACAATAATTTCATGGGACCTAGTCGAATGAAGTGACCGGGAGCCAACAGGAACTAATCGTTACTTCGTGCAGCCACTGAACGATGCAAATACTTCCGCAGATAGAAGGAAACTGATTAAGCGGTCTCATTAAATATTATAAGAAATTATTATAAATACAATATGTTGAAAGTCGTGGCTGAATACCAGTAGCCCACTGCCGACAAGCCTCGGAAACTTCCTAGTAGCAATGCACAACCTTGTGCACGGAAATCATGAATTCCCGATTCGCGTCAGAAATTCAAACAGCGGTAATTCTGTTTTTTTGTCGGTCCGAAGATGTTGAGGCTCGATGATTAAAAAAAAAAAAATTCTATGATCTCGCACCCTTTGAGGAAGCTTCGTCAATTTGCTCTTTTTATCTTTTGAGCTCCTCTCAAGAGTTCATTTCGTGTTCATAAAGGTCTTACGCTGATAAACGCTTTCTCTATTTAACGTGCTGATAACTGACCGGTGGGGATCGGGTTGGTGTGGCGGTTAGAGTACTCGCCTACCACACGGCCGGCCAGGGCTCAAATCCCCGCAGAGGCGAATGTTTTTCAGAGGAACTCCCTACTTGAGTGTCTCGTGGAGGGCACTTCAAGTAGAGTACTCCGACTGTCGGATGAGACGTGAAACCGTGGTCATCTTGGCGCCTTTCGTTAAGAGCAGGACAAAGCCGACGCCGGGTGTCTATCCTCCCTTCTTCCCTTACTTGCCCCCTATGGCGCAAATGACCTTAGCTATCGGTCGCCTCCATAAAATCGAATCCAACCAATCCGGAAGGCTATCAAACTTATTCGGTACGCCACATTATAACAAAAAAAAGGCTGGACATATAATATCAATAGAGACCAACTGTGACCGATACTGACCGATAGTGACCGTACTTGAGGTTGAGAGAGAAACGCTGTCAGCTTATATAAACTTCTAAAAAAACTTTGAAGTGGAAATAGCTAACTCCCCAAATAACCAATCCAATCAATTGACTGGTCACTAATTGCGCATTGGTAAAAAGAACAACGAAGTAATCCGAACTATATGGAAATGTATAATACCAGCCGTCGAGGTTAAATAATCACCTTCTGTGACCACGAGGTTAAATAATCACGCCACGACGTTAATAACGAGCCACGAGGTTAAATAATCACGACTGTGACCACGGAGAAATTAGTTTGCCAGTTTACCGCCTCCGACCGACGCCGGTTGTCCGAATTGGAATTGTTGAAAATTTTAGTTCCAAAAATGTGAACTGCAACAATATAATTAAATGATTTAACACTTTCCATCATCATTTGGGATGACACGACTGTTCTTTGGCGATCCGGCCAATTTTGGGATCGCTTAACCAAAGAGGCGATAGAGATAAGGTTGGAGAAGAAGAATTTCAACCGGGATACTGGTTACACGACCAGCAACTCTTGGAATAGAATTCTGAGAAGAATTCAGAACGCCAGAGCTAAGTCCCCGCTGGTCAACGGTCCTCCACCACAACAATCGGGGCTCGACCAATCCCGCCCCGCCTAGCGCCCAAGTAAACAGTCTTTTCAAGCTCGCATCAGTAGCCTTGAGAATGGGTAACGAGTCGGAACCCGAAACGTCGGCTGCCTATGACTATCTTACCCGGTGGCGAGCCCGATAAATGTACACTAATATAATTAAAGCATAAACAAGGACGCGGGTTGTTGCATTTTTCAGGCATGTAGTATGCTAATTATTCATTGTTCAAATTTTTAGCAAAAACATGTAAACCTAAAATTCAGAGACGCTAACTTATGTATTCCTCAGGCGTGTGGCAATCTTATTATGTATTCATTTTTGAAGAGCCTAGTTCAGAAAAGTTGTCGTAAAATCCAAAATTTTTAGGATGTGCTTGTAAAACATTACGAAATACTCGGATCGGTGCATTTTTCACGCATGTTAGCATGGTAGTTTTTCTTTGGAAATTTTGACGAAAGAAAGTTGGGAAATTCAGTTATCTTATGTAGGTATTTTTGAGCACAGCGAAATATGCGGATTGATTCCTAATCATGAGCGTGACGTGCTTCTTTGTCATTGATGAAAATTTCCGTCAGAAAAAAATGTCGTCGTGAAATCCAGTAATTTTACCGGTCTCAGATAAGAATTATGTCAGATTCTAAGCGATTGTCTGGCTTGGAGAGCGGAGCGGAGAGCTTCAGAAAACCAGTCTTCGGAGTGATGATTGCTGAAGGCGATGAAGGAATGGGGTCATATTTTCCCCATCATTGGTCAGCGGAAGCGAATGATCCTTGGCCTTGTGGGCATGAATTCCACGCCACCCGACACGATACTTATACCCACGACACCTCTTCATTATTGCTGATAATAGGAATTCGCAGTTCAATTTCTAAATTAAGCGACCAAGGAACGCGGTTGTATATGCAGTGACCAACCCGCACACTTTTGTGGGCCAAGGTCCCCATAAGCATACGTGCGTGCGAAAGTTAATTCTATCAATTATCTATCAACAAGGTGTCTCATTATTAGGAAAGAGAATTACTAGTTTGAAACCATTCGGTCAATTTTACGCAATTGGTGATGGCGTCATCATCTCTAATTTTCTTTCCCATTATAGTAGTGACCGTTCCCATTCCACACGACGCTACTTGGTAATTATCTTAATGAATAAAAGGTTCCTAACTTGCTTGTATTGTAAAATGAGTATAATATGCAACAAAAAAGAATGAATTAACAGCGAGCCTATTGGTTCATCAGTTCAGAGACGTTTATCTACTCTATCCCCAAGTTTTCTCGTGGTTGAATATTTTTTCAAGTCATGGAAAGTATGTAGGCGAAACTTCTGCGGGTTTTGTACAACTTTAAGGCAGCAATAAAATGATCTTACGGTTAAAGCGGTATGGAATTACTTACTATTGCAATTCAATTATCTTGAACTCAATTTTGTTTGATTAACAATCAATGGAAACTAGAAGATCATACATTACAAACGCAAAACAAAATTAATGCAACAATTTTACTGAGTAAGATCCTAAATACTGTGGTATTAGAACACATATATTAGCTTAGAACACTACTAAAGCCAGCTTTGAATGCAATAACTTCTCTCAGTGGGACCAACTGCATGTGATATGCACGTAATCTAGGCTGAAGGTAGTTGGTAGATTAATGGAATAGGTGGCAGGACTCTTCAGAGACACTTTATAGTGATAAGTGGGCTCACTAGCCACCAGGATAGATGGAACAACATATCGCAATGCATCTGAATGTGAGGCGTGAACCTTTACTGCTTCTGCGCAAATTTGAAAGACGTTCATGTGCGATCATACTCTGGATGGCCAGGAGGCACGAGGACGTAAATGAACGTTCGTACTGTTCAAAAGGTTAATCACGGGATCCGTACTGTGCACGAGCAAATTTAATCAACGTGTACTTGGTTTCCTCGATATATTTTGTATTAATGAAGCGCCGCCCTTACTTCTGGCCCTGGATGCAAGCAGACTCTCCTTCCGGTAGAATGTCGTCTTCGCTTGAGCTCTAGCGTTCGCAATATCTTCATTGCTTCTTCCATCGCAAGTGATTCTACTTTCCAGGTTGCTGAATTCTGTTGACTGCGCATAAAACATTGGCTGTCTAAGCATTCGGTAGGTGATTATTTTTCTTCGTTTCTCCCCTCGTAACCCATCGTTGTTTTCAGTGGATTGATACGGCTTAGAAATCGTGAAAAATTCTATTTCACCAAGTTGTACTAAGCTTAGCGACATCTTTTCTCTCTCTCTTAGGACTTTATCATTGGTGATTATCCCAGTCCATTCGATAGTCATCTTTTTTCAACAACACCAAATTTCCGGAATAGTTTCCATATGTAGGTATGTACTGCCTATTCTTCGGAAAAATCTATTTACTTTGCTTTTTCCGGGATATATCATTTGTATGCTATTTGAAACCAATTTATCGAGAGATATTTGCGAATAAAATCATATATATTATTTCTCAAAGGTGTTTTTTTGTCGCAACGCCATAACTCCCATAATTCTTCATAAAAATAAATGATTCAAGCATCGTTTTGAAGCTTCTGTTCCCCGCTATTGACGAAAAATAGACAAATGGTATAAAATAAAGTTTTTATTAAAAAATGATACAGTGACATCTGTTGACAATATAATCAACTAATATATTGGCTATGGTTACGTGCTTAAAAGACTGTAGGAGGCGCCATCTATTAACACACACGCTTAGTTAGATTGTTTACATTTTACGTGCAATCGGGGTGACCATTTACCGTTTATGTTTACTTTGTATCTTTAACACAAATATAAATAACATATAATTGCCCATGCGAAGAAACAGATAGAAGAACAGGAAGAAGCTGCATACTGTGCGAAATATTCGAACGGGTCAGCTAGTATATATTGTTGATGTCGGTTAGCCATCTCTACTGCTGTGAAAAACATACGCAGGGAGAGGGACGTAGAGATGAATCCTATTTACTCGGCCTGAAACCAATAATTGGCCATTTTAAACTGTGTCGTGGCAAGGTTTGACAGTATCGCTTTACTGCTGTGAAAATGGCCATTTCGGTCTCACTGTAACAAGGAGTTAAGTGAGACCGTACAAGTAAAATTATTTTTAGTAAAATATGCAGTTTGGCACAGAACCTGTCATTAGGACAACCCATTGAGGTGGATGGAGAGGGCGCTTACTATTGTAGCCAATGCTAGAAGCTGTATTATGAGCATGCTTACGGGCAGGCGCACTAATACTTCAATTTTACGAAGTTTTCCATCAATAAGTGACGTCGGCCCCGGTGGCGGCGGGGTAAAGTCCTCGCCTGCTAACCCGAGGGTCGCGGGTTCGAGTTCGCGGGTTGGGTAGAATATGCCTAGGACTTGGGTGTCTGTGTATGTAAACTGGGTTGGGGGAAGAGGTGACGGTTCTGTCCCATCTAACCCAGGATAAATTAAAATATGAGGAAATAAAAAAAGCATGCCTTTTCTTCTTTTACATGAGTTCCCCTCACATGTATTTTTACATTTATTAATTAATAATAATATACATTCTCCGTGAAAACTAGGGTAAAATCGAGTAGAATCCATAGCTCTAAGTAGCAATTTATATTTCAAGAGTTACTTGCCTCAAATTTCAGACTCATGGTGGATATTCTTGCCATAAATCCGATAATTCGTGCACTCCGTCGTGCTATCAAAAGGAAATAGCAGGGGTAAACAATATGGTTGTTATTTCTGTTGTCAGGCGTCAGTTTGATGGCGTAGTGCCCTCTCCATGTAATTCAATGGTTACAACGTACGCACATTGTACCTACTTAAGTGAAATGCGAAACTAGAATTGTTTTTCAACTTTCCTGAAAAATAATTTAAAATGTAAACTCAATAACTTACGACTGCCCGTAGAGCCACGTTAGAGGGATAAATAAAATGGTTGTTATTTCGGTTGCCAGGCTACAGCTTGTTGACGGAATACCCTCCCCAGATAGCATTGAAGCTTGCGGCAGGCTTTCACATTGGCTTGATTTTGACTTGTCATGACAAGCTTGACATGACAAGTGAAATTCAAGCTGGAATCAAGCTTTACAGGGAAAGCTTGCCGTGCGCAAGCATGATTCAAGCTTCAAATATACTTCAATGCACCCGCTAGCGTATCGTACCTGTTAGCGTAGCGTATTTCGGCTTATTAAGCCATGCACCATTAGCCATGCTCCATCGGGAAAATAGCTGAGCTAATAGAACCTCAATTGGACCTGAATTGAACCTGGAGATCTCCACCTACCTCAATAGGGCAGCCATTTTCGACGTATACCTACGGCACTGTTGCATACTTTACCCAGTAATCTCGTTATGCTACATCAGAATACGGTGCTTCTAAAATTTTCTGTGGAGTATTTCTCATTTGATCTACTTTTAACTACGGTTACCTGAGTAAAAAAAGTTTGAGGAGAACCAAGTCGTGTGTTTTTTCATTCTTAGACTTAACAACGAGCTTGGCAGATGCGGAACCCGAATCTAACTATAATTTTATAGGGTTGAAGGCACTTATGCTTCAAGTGCCCTTCGCGAGGATTTAGCTCAGCGAAACGTGAAGCCTCTTATGTGAGTGAAAAATATGAGCATAATGCCACCACGCTCATTCAGAAGGGAGTTTACTCTTGCCTCTCGGGTACATCCACGTTTCCCGCTCTTCCATCTCAACCCTCATTCCTTTGCGAGCGTGTTTTTACGACCATTTTACGGCGACAAGTAAAGATAGTTGGATTTATAATCTCAGGCATGACTCGACTGACATGATGTTTAAGCATGTCCAACTGTGAAGACACCGATTAACTCTTTACTTTACACCATTTGACCACTTTTAATGGTACGACGCGTTTATCGCACGGAAGGGAATGTCATCAGTAAAGGAAAAACGCGTCGCGCTATGATGAAAGGGTGGACAGAACTGCAAATTTCTGTGGGAAAAAGAAGATAAGCCCGAATTATAACTATGAAAATCAAGAGAAAATTCTGGTGGACGTGCTATCCTATCACTCAGAGTGATAGAATAAAATAAAAGTACCTACAGATCTCGGCTCTCTGGTAAGAATCTTGATGATAATGTGCGAGCAGGAACATCATAATATTGTCATAACGGTGAGTTACAGTGAGACCTGCCTCAGCGCCCACCGCACTCAATTAAGCGGTCACCTCTCTAAGCGGGCAATTTTCTTTTTACACGGATGAAACGAATTTTCCATTAAATCATTATAAATTTTCCCTCCCTCTAGCGGTCAGCTCCTGAATGTGGCTCCGGCCTCAAGGTAACTTATTCCATATTTTATGAAAACTTGAAAATATCATCTGAAAATAGCGTTTAATGAGCTGAGATGAAAAGAAAGTGGCACATCCCGACTAGTTTTACGGTAAATCAGCCTTAACACTAGAACGCCCGGACTTTTCAACATCATTCAACGCCCAAAGCGGGTCATTTTGACCCACTGTAATTAATGAAATTATTCCTCACTTTGCGCTATTAAGTTTACATTTTTATAGTTTTTACTACAAACTGTCACTCTTTCTCTACACATTCATCGATTATTTCACTTTATAACTTTCATAACTTTGACAATATCGATGATTTATTGATATATAAACTTACGACATTTGTGTAAATTTATCGTTTTTTCCATTTTATTTCATTTTTCTTGCTTATTGTATCATAGCTCAATATACTACGAAGACTTTCCACATTATTTAATACATACATATTATTTTTCAAAGTTTGGTTACAATAACTAAGTTCAAAATATTATTTTTCGGTCGAAGTAGGAATTTTCCCGAAAATCTACCCAGTGACTAAATTTGGGATTCTTATTATTACAGTGATGCACATGTATAAATCTGATAATCTGATAATAGTCTATATGTCAGTAAGGAGAAAAATTGTATTCTCTGCTCTCTAAAATAGTAATAAGGTTCAATGTGCACTGCCAATAAATTAATTACTAAATATGCCATGAATCGACCGGACGAAAAATTAGAAGGGTGAAGATACGAAGTGGAAGGAAGGAATATGAGAATATTTTTGAAAGGTGATCCAGGCATGGAAGGTAACCAGATGAGGAAGATAGAACAAAGTGGGATGGACAACATATGCAGCAGAATAACTAATAAACACTAATAAAATAGAAGTTTTGGTGATGACACAAAGTGCAAATACATAACTGGGTCCAAATGACCCGCTTGGGCGTTCTAGGTAAATTTTAAAAAAATAATGTACGGATTACTCCAGGAAGCTGAAAATTTTGGGACATAAAGTCATGTTAAAATAAATAAAAGTCACGAGAGGAAATCCTGCTTTCATTGAAAATGAAATAAAAAAATGAATTTAAAATCACGTTTGGGTCAAAATGACCCGCCTGGGCGTTCTAGTGTTAAAAGTGGAGATTTTAGCATGGGCATTTGAGGTAATTTGACCGACATATCATTTCACCTGGAAACAAATGAATTTGTTCTCATTTTAAAGAAAAATGTAGCACCCTTCCACATTTACAAGAATATTAGTCCCTTACCGCACTGCTTCCCGGTTATTGACGAAAAATACCCGCCCTTTTTCATGGGAAATGGTAGGTTTATACACTCAAAAGAGGTCTCATTTCAAAGCGAAATGAGAGATTTCTAACGTCTATATCTCGTACAAAAATTAACAGGGTGTAGGTCGCGTGTTTTCTGGACTATTTTCGAAAACAAATCGTATTTTCACCTCAGTAATTTTTCAGGATCGCAAAAAAGTCACCTTCTACAATGAAGGAGTTTTTAACGTACCGCGAGAAAAAAATGTCTCAGGTTAAAAAGTTGTGTGCATCTTTTTATTAAATTACTTAGAATTTCAGATGCATAGATGTACATTATCGCACCATTAAAAATATGCAATTTTTAATTCATCCTTCCTTCTTATGCTGAAATTAAATCGTACAGTTCGAATGTGATCATCATTACGACAACGGATCTATCTCGCTCAAACTACCTTAAATAGAGTGGTCAGATTACAGCAGAAAAATGCAAGATAGCATATCTAAAGCCCCGTTCGCAACAACTTAACTTGACTTAACTTGGCTTAACTTGGCGCGACTTAGGAGTTGAGTCCGTGAGAAAGCAACACCTTGGTTTACAACAACTTTAAGTGGCTTAACTCGACTTGGCGTAGTCTTGGAGTTGAGCATTTCTCAACTTTCTCTTAATTCTAGCCAATAGCAAGGCCTGGTTTACTATCGAAAAGGCTCGGGAAAAGGGGATTACGATATCGATAAGGCCCATCAATCGAGTGTAATATCGACTTTGAAAGTGGCGTGCTGTGATTGGTTGGAAATTTCAGGCCCCGATTGGCACTCGGGAACAGCTTAAGCCAAGTTAATTTGTTGTAAACGGGGCTTAAGGTTTTATCTAAAACTGTTAAAAAGACTCAAAAAGTCCTGAGAAATCGAATCAAAACAAAATATAGGTACAGTCGGATTCAAATGCATTGCAAAGAATCGAGCGGCGCCACTTACGCTTCTCAAGGAAATCGAGTTTCACTTAGGGCGCTGTTATTCTTTGCTATGCAACGCTATCTATTCAGCTGTTTATTTGCACGTATTTAAATTGTAACAGTTGAGCAATTGCTTGTTTTTTGCTAACTTGTTATTACACAATATGATCAGCTCGAATAACAATGACATGCTGCGACGTATTGATTAATTGAAATACCAAACTTTATTATTAAACACAGACCGTTCCTGGCACACAATATACCGACGGTAAATACTACGTAATTTATCATTTAGAGTGACAGTTGTGATTAATAAATAACAATTATCCATGTCAAATCGTAAATTCAAACCGAAAGGAAAGTGTAATAACAAATTAGCACAATATAGGAAATGGGTTAACTATAACCGTTTGAATACGTGCAAATAAACAGATGAATAGATTGCGTTGCGTAGCAAAGAATAACAGCGCCGTAAGTGAAACTCAATTTCCTTGAGAAGCGTAAGTGGCGCCGCTCGATTCTTTGCAATGCATTTGAATCCGACCGTACATTATTTCCACTTTTTATAATAAAGTTATTAGCGAAATACAACCGTAATTGAAGTCAAAATGGTGTAATTTCATGCAAATGAGGCTACATTGAAATATATTTTTGGAATAATCTGAGTAATGAACCTCAATTTTGGTTTTTGACAGGTTAGGTACCCAATTCCACTTGCGGAAGCACGATTTTTTTTTAAACCGAGAAAATAAATACATGTGCCTTTGTATTTGTCTTGCCATTCGTGGTGCCAGGAGTTGGGGTTAGAATTAAATACTTGTAGATGCACCACAGTTCACTTCATGCGAAAGTCATCACGCAAATGCCATACCTATACTGTGGGGGGAGTGAACATAAAATCTCCAGATACATTTAAATATCTTGGAATTACCGTAACTTCTGATATATCGTGGGGAACACACTCACACAAAACATATGCGGCACAGCAAAAAAAGAAACTAGGCTTTGTTAAGTGTATAATAGGAAGGTCATCGGATGAAAAAGTCAAAGGTAGATGCTCCTTCGCTCTAGTTAGGCCACACCTCGAATACGCAGCGAGCATTTGGGGCCCTGGACATAAATATTCCACCAAAAAAATTAAATAAATACAAAGAAAAGCTGCACGCTTCGTTAAAAACTACTACGAGGGAACATGTGGTGTTTCACAGGTGTTGTGAAGGTGGGAGGCCTTTCCGCGGACTACAACCTTGGGGTGGTGGAAGGGTTTGCGCGTTCCAATGACCCCTAGAGCTGGACTGGCGGGAACAATTGATAATACTCCCGATAGGGCCGCCCATGCCAAATAGGTGGAGGATAGGTAGTGCCGCGATGGTGTCACGTGAAATACATCGTCGGGAAGTGGGGGTGGGAGTCCCTCTCAACTACTTTTCACTACCCTGAAAAATGATTGTTGATCAAAGAGAAATGAATCCTGGCAACTACGGGGCAACCAAGCCGCCCACTGGGGCGGGTGTCGGGCCCAGCATCGGGGGAGGCAAGGCCCCCGAGGTCGTCATCTCACGAAATCCTCGCACAACGGAGCAAATATAGGATACAAGGACCAAGGAAGGTAAGAAGAAAAAGAAGAGAAGGAAAGTACCAATTAATATAGGGACTTGGGACGTTAGGACCATGATGAGGGCAGGAAAGTTGGAGAATATTTAGCGGGAAATCAATAGAGGGAAAATGGATGCCTTGGGGCTGTGTGAGGTGAGATTTGAGGACAGCGGGGACCACAGGAGTGATAGTTACCGGGTAATCTGTAGTGGTGGGTTGGAGAGTCAACGTTGGGTAGCTATAGTATTGAAGGAAAAATTGGGAATGAGGGTAATATATATTGAGCAGGTGAGCGACAGGAAACTAGTGGTACAAATAAAATCACGCCCTACAAATTTCGTATTGGTCTAGGTGTACATGCCCACAAGCAATCATAGGGAGGAAGAGGTGGACGAGGTGTATGAACAGATAAAGGAGATAATCAGAGAAGCCCCGGCCAAGAAAAACCTAATAGTAATGGGCGACAGGAACGCAGTAGTGGGGGAAGGGAGAGATGGGTATGAAGCGGGAGGGTTTGGATTGGGAACGAGAAATGACCACATAGAGAAGGCAGTTGAATTTTGTTGGAGAAATAAAGTAATAGTTACAAACAGTTGGTGTGAACACCAACGCAATAGGAGGCTCACATGGAAAATGCCAGGAGACACTGGGAGATAATAAATTGACTATATCATGATAAGACAAAGATTTAGGAACAGTGAGAAGAACTCACGGAGGTATCCAGGGGCTGATGCAGACTCGAATCATAATTTAGTATTGATGAACTGCGAGGTTAGATTCAGAAGCTAAATAAAAGCAGGAGGTTGAAGAGGTGGAACCAGGAAGCGTTGAAAGGGGATAAAAGGAGGGAATACCAAGATATAGTGGATGAGAATATAGGAGAAGTTAAAGAAGCAGGAACAATCGAGGAAAAGTGGGAGATAATAATTACAAGCATTGTAAGAGCGGCTGAGAAAACAATAATAGCAGCGGAAATGGGGAGGGGTAAAGAAGAAGCGGGTTACGGAAGAAATGATTAGGAAAATGGAGGAGAGAAGGAATTGGAAAAATGTAAACACCGACAAGGGGAGGGCAAAATACATGGAGCTAAATAATCAACTACGGCGAATCAATAGGGCAAAGGAACAAACAAACAAATTAACAAAAACTTGGTTTAAACACCGTCGTAGGAGGAGATACACATGAAAAATTCCGGGAGACACTGGGAGATATCAAATTGACTACATCATGGCTAGGCAAAGATTCAGGAACAGTGTGAAGAACTCGCGGAGCTATCCTAAGGCAGATGCAGATTCGGATAATAATTTGGTTATGATGAATTGTGAGGTTGGATTCAAAAATTTTAATAAAAGTAGGAGGGTGAAGAGGTGGAAGCGTTGAAAGGGAAAAAAGGAGGGAATACCAAGAGATAGCGGAAAGGGACACAGCCAAGGAAATAGGTGCAATCGAGGAAAAATGAGAGAATATAAAAACAGGTATTGTAAGAGCGGCTGAGGAAACAATAGGAGCAGCAGAAATGAGGAGGGTAAAGAAGCAGTGGGATACGGAAGAAATGATGAAGAAAATGGAGGAGAGAAGGAATTGAAAAAATGTCAACACCGACATAGGTAAGGCGAAATATAAGGAGCTAAATAACCAACTACGACGAATAACCAATCGGGCGAAGGAAAACTGCTGAAGACGGCAATGCGAGGAAATAGAGGAACTGCAAAATGAAGGGGAAGTATGTACATACGTTATACGCTAGAGTAAAATTGCTATCGGGAGGTAAGAGAGGGAAAACGTTACATCTACATCTACGTAATACCCTGCGAGCCACCACGAGGGTGTGTGGCAGGGGGTGAAGATCACCAAACATGCACTATTGACATGCAACTAGGATATTTAAATGAGACATGCTAGATAATAGGGTCACATGGAGCTAGATGCTTAGTATCTACATAATAAGGAAGGGATTATTGGTTGTTATTACATGCATCATGCACTACAGACTACTCTAACTATATTTCACCTACCTATCCCTTTGCTACGCTGCCTATTGTTTTCTCTTATAGTACGCGGGAAAAATGACGTTTTAAATCTATCGGTACGACAATCTATCTCTCTAATCTTGTTAAGATGATCAAACCTAGCATGAACAAACCGTTAGCAAAAGTTAAGGACAGAAGAGGTAAGATATTTACCGAGCAGGAAGGTATCCAAGACCGGTGGAGAGAATACGTGGAGGTGCTATATGACAGTGATGGTAGACCAGCTAATTTAGATTTAGAGGATGAGGGAACACTAGAGGAAGATTACCTCGGGCTAATGATACTCGACAGTGAACTGGTGAAAGCATTGAAACAGATGAAGGCAAGACAAGCCGTAGGAGTAGATAACATACCTACGCAGCTGTTAAAGAATTTAGCAAAGGAAGGTAAGCATGCTTTCTTCAAATTTATATGTAGGATCTGCGAGGAAGGAGTATGGCCAGAGGACTTCGTTAAAACAGCCTTGATCCCTATCTCGAAAAAGAAGAATGCCTCAGAATGCGAGAACTATAGAACAATCAGTCTGATTTCACACGCAGACAAAGTTTTACTTCGAATAATCAACTGAAGGCTGGAGAATAAAGCCAATAGCTACTGGGGCGATGACCAGTTTGGGTTCCGGAAGGAAATGTCAACTCGGGATGCGATAGAGATGATGAGAACACTTGAAGAAAGAAACATAGAATATGACCAGGACGATTTGGCATGATTTATTGATTTTGAAAAGGCTTTTGACTGGGTAAATTGAAATAAGCTTACGGAAATACTCGGGAGAGTGGGAATAGATTGGCGAGACAGGAGACTAATCCGAAACTTATGTATGACACAAAGGGCGCAGATGAGGGTGGCTGATGGTGAATAAGGGTGGGTAACTATATGTCGCGGGTTAAGACAAGGGTGCCCGTTGTCGCCATTGCTTTGCAACATTTATGCCGAGGAACTGGTAAGACAGGCATGGGAAGAATTTGAGGCTGGAATCAAAGTAGAAGGGAATCTGATGAAGATTCGCGGACGATCAGGCATTGGTTAGAGGATCTTCGAAGAAACTGCAAGCTTTGGTAGATGCTTTAGAAATACTGTGCGGGATATTCGGAAATAAGGTAAACCATAAGAAAACAAAAGTATTGAGATTCTCAAGGACAACGAAAGCTAGGCTTTAAAGTCGGAGGACACAAGCTCGAGCAAGTAGAACAGTTTAATTACTTAGGTAGCACGCTAGAGGAAAACGGGCATAGTAGCAAAGACATACGGAAGAGAATAGCGCTAGCTAAGGAGGCGTTTAGCAATAGAAGGGAGTTGATGACGGGGACATTGGGTAAGAACGTGAAGAAGAGGCCGGTGAAGAACTTTATATGGAGCGTAGCGTTGTATGGGGCAGAAACGTGAACTCTCATAAAGGAGGACGAGAATAGGCTGCAGGCATTTGAGATGTGGGTGTGGAGAAGGATGGAGAAGGTTAGGTGGACGGAAAGGAAGACAGACGAGGAAAGGCGTGAGATAGTGGGCGAGAAAAGAAAACTTCTGAGTGAAATCCGGAGTACATCTACATCTACGTCATACCCTGCAAGCCACCCAAAGGGTGTGTGGCAGGGGGTGCTTTCGCACCTAGTAGGAAGGGTAGACGGCTGAAGGGTGTTATAAAGGGAGATGGGTCGCTGAAGAGTGTGATAGAGGGAAGGATGTTGGGCAAGCAGAGAAGGGGAAGAAAGAGAATAGGTTTTAATGGACGGGATGAAGAAGGGTAGATCGTATGCTGAGACGAAAAAGGATATAATGGAGGGGGATGGGTCCCTGAAATATGTAGTGGACCGGGAAGAGATTCTCTGACATTCAGCAAAACCTACCTTGACCGGTAGAATACTTATTAAAAAAAGGTGAGAGCCCCAAGAGACTTGAAGGGCTTAGCTTGCTTGATAAAATTCAGTACTGGTGTGCACCAGAGCGACACAGAGAATATTTTCATGACGCCCCACGACATCGATAGGTCTGACAGAAGCGATACAATAAGTATAGGAAAGGTATACTGCATTGCCGAACAGATAGGTACTAAAACTCGTTCATTCCGCGCATAATAAGCGACCACAATAAAACCTGAGCTCCACTAAATACACTCCCATAATACACGTCACCATTTCACCTCCCAAATCCTTATCCCTTACATCTTTAAACGGCTCGTGCCACACACCATACAGCGGCTGATCGCGGGGTAGTATGTAGATGTAGATGCATATATAGTGAATATAGAGTCATCTTAAGCGCCTAATTTGTTCATTGGTCCGGTGTTGTCCAATTAATACAAGTTTCACTGTACTTAGCCTCTTGTTGCCGTCCGTTGAAAACGATTTTATTCCTCCGCTGGCTAATGCAACTGTTGATTCCCTCAAAAACTAAATTATTTGTTCCGATTTCGAAATACATCAATGCCAACATCTCTGCCGCGCGAGAGATGCCGACAAGTGGCCGCTCCTTGTATATAAAGTCTCCCCGTATAGAGTCAAGGAGAAGCAAGAGCGCATACTATGAGAAAAACTGTCCGGCACATGTGACTGTAAATCATAGATCATCTTCCATATCTCCCCATGCGCCCTCCTACGAGACAAGGCGAGCGGTGGGGGCGCCACGCGATCGCTGACCTAGAAACAAGAGAGCGCGCCAGGCGTCTGATTCTTAACCTTCTTAACTTTCTATCCCCCTTTTACAAAACACCTCCGCGAAGTAAAGGGCACCGCAACACCATTGCATTGGGTGTTTTATGACTCACTCGGCGTCTCGTCTGCGGAGGAGTGGTTCATTATTCCAGCTCATAGATGGAATATTCCAGTTTATTCAGCGTGGCTGAACATCTGGATGGTTCCTCCACGATGTGGATATTAATATTGTTACTTACTAGCAGAAATGTCTGTTGATTCTCGACGTGAGAGACATGAGTAAGAAATTATACGATAGTTATCAATTGATTTACACAAACTTCTAAGGGTCCTGCATAATAATCTGTTGCACTTTAATTTCTTTTAAAGAAATTAGGATAATATCGTAAAATTATATTATCGTTAGATAAAACATCATAATAAATTGAACATTAAAGTATTAAACGACATAAGAATGATACAGGGAAAAAAAACCATGTTACACTTTCATTTCTTTAAGAAACATGAAAATGTCGAAATGAAAAAAATGTCTTTATGAAAATGTCTAAAAATTGTATTATCGTTAAATAAACCATCGTAATAAATGAAACGAAAGAGTATTAAACGACATAGGTATGAAGAAAGGAAAAATACCAAACGTTACACTTTCATTTCTTTAGGAAAAAATATGAAAATATCATAAAATTGTATTATCGTTAAATAAACCATCGTAATAAATGAAACGAAAGAGTATTAAACGACATAGGTATGAAGAAAGGAAAAATACCAAACGTTACACTTTCATTTCTTTAGGAAAAAATATGAAAATATCATAAAATTGTATTATCGTTAAATAAACCATCGTAATAAATGAAACGAAAGAGTATTAAACGACATAGGCATGAATAAATGATAAATACCAAACGTTACACTTTCATTTCTTGAAGAAAAAATATGAAAATATCGTAAAATTGTATTATCGTTAAATAAAACATAAGAATAAATGAAACGTAAGAGTATTAAACGACATAGGCATGAATAAATGATAAATACCAAACGTTACACTTTCATTTCTTGAAGATAAAATATGAAAATATCGTAAAATTGTATTATCGTTAAATAAAACATAAGAATAAATGAAACGAAAGAGTATTAAACGACATAGGCATGAATAAATGATAAATACCAAACGTTACACTTTCATTTCTTGAAGAAAAAATATGAAAATATCGTAAAATTGTATTATCGTCAAATAAAACATAAGAATAAATGAAACGAAAGAGTATTAAACGACATAGGCATGAATAAATGATAAATACCAAACGTTACACTTTCATTTCTTGAAGAAAAAATATGAAAATATCGTAAAATTGTATTATCGTTAAATAAAACATAAGAATAAATGAAACGAAAGAGTATTACACGACAGATGTATGAAGGGGGGAAAATACCAAACGTTACACTTTCATTTCATTAAGAAAAATTATGAAAATATCATAAAATTGTATTATCGTTAAATAAAACATAAGAATAAATGAAACGAAAGAGTATTAAACGACATAGGCATGAAGAAGGGATGAATACTAAACGTTTCACTTTTATTTCTCAAAGGAAAAAAAGAAAAATATCATAAAATTAAAACAGAGAGTGTTCTAAGATATACAGAAAAGTTGAACGTGCCAAACTGGTTGGAATCCGCTCCATTTACATTGTCTGAGAGCGACTTTCCTTCTCAATATCCCCGGCTTTCTCCACATCGCGAAGTCGACACTGGGTCAATGTCATGACTTCTCAGATTACCAAATCTTTTTCCATCACTTGCATTGGAATAGGGCGACGGAAAGGTGGTTGTGGTGGGTCAGTTTGTGACAGACGGAAAAGAACCCCGGCCCGAGATAATAGCGGCGTGTATTAGCTGAGGATGGGAAAATGGATGTCAGCCCCGGGCGGCAACTTCGTCCATAACTTATTGTAAAAGCACATCAAGTTATCCGACCTGGCTTGATAGAACACACATCCTGACTATGAATTGATTTCCGACTGCAAAAAGTCTACAGTACATTTAAATTTATCCCAACCAAGGTTTTCACTTAACAGAATCGTTTTAAGAGACTAGGTTTTGTTGAACGCGTAATAGGAAGGTCCTCGGATGCAAAAGTAAAAGAGAGATGCTACTCATCTCAGGTTAGGCCACATCTCGAATACGCCGCGATCATTTGGGACACTGGTCATAAAAATTTATCCAAAAAAATTGATAAAATGCAAAGAAAAACTGCGCGCTTCGTTAAAAAATGCTACGAGCGAACGTAAAGTGTCTCATAAATTTTTAGAGGGATTAAAGTGGGAGCCCCTAGAGACTCGGAGACTATACGCTACGCTTAGCTTGCTTCAGAAATTCAGAACAGGTGGGCTTCAGAGCGACAGAGAATCTTATCATGACGCCTCACTACATCTCTAGGTCTGACAGAAACCTTTAAGTAAGAGAGATACATTGCAGAACAAATGGGTACAATAACTCGTTCTTTCCGCGAACAGTGAGCGAATACAATAAAAACCTAATTCCAATAAATACACTCCAACAATAAACTTCACCCTTTATTCCCCCAAAACCTAATCCCTGACATATTCACACGGCTGGTGACCTAATTCCCCCCGCCACACGCCAATGCGGCAGCTCGCAGTGTATTATGTAGATAATCAGCCTGAAAAAAGGCTTAGTAAAGTCGGAACCTGGGTCGAATGAATGAAAAGCAAAGTGGAACTTCACAATGAGAAATTATTTTAAACTTCAAACACTCTAGTAAAAGATAGAGGTATCACAGTGTGCCGATTCGGCACGTAGTTCGCTGCGGCGCACAGTGGTCCGAAATCGGAAAAAGCCGGACAAAAGTCCAAAATGGCTTTTTTTGAGATAGAGACTTGAAACTTAGCGTATATACTCATAAATGATTACCAATTATAGATTTATATGCCATTTTACAAAAACACGACTTGTTACCGAGATACAGTAGCCCAAACATGACCAATTTTTCAAAAACACGCGCGATCTCGTTTTTCTTCGAAAATCTTTGAATATAAGTAGGTGGTGTTGCGTTAGTATGATTTTTATGGAATAAAAAACGCTATATTCCTTTGACTTGGTGCTTTGCCTATATTTTCCATGACTTTTGAAGATTTTGACTCTCATCTGTCTGGTTTTGCAACGCAAAATGGCGTACCCGTTTTTCACGTGAAATTTAATATAAAGTAGACATTATCTTTCGTTTACGAAATATATAACTCGGGAAATTTACATCACAGTATAAAGTAGAGATTTCTTAAGAATACTAAGCAGAAGTCTTGGAAATAAGTTTGCGACCAAGGAAATGAGAGCGATTTTTCGATCGCGCGTCAAGGCTGAGCTACACGACGCGGGACCCTGAGGCTCGGTAACTGCGGTCGATTTTTCAAGTTTTTTGAAACTTTATTCTTGAAAATCGTCATTTAAAGCACGGCACGTAGTCAGTATTGACCTAAAACACTATACTGAGGATATTACCAGGATTATGGATCGATTGACTACACCATTTCACGCATTACTCTAGTGAAGATGCTAGGGATTGGATATTTGTCGGAACCATCCCACGTATAAGAAATATGCTTCGGGTATGAAGTAGGGTTAAGAGATTAAGTCGGCATGCTAAAGAGAGAGAAATAAACTGTTTCTGGGAAAGGCAACAACCGATACTCTTTTTCCCTTTCCACCCTCACCAAGGGGGGTCGCGCGGAAAGGAGCGTTTTATGACGACGCACAGCCTTTGACGGTATTTAACGGGTTCTTCCACAAGGGTTTCCCCTTTTCAATTTGACCAAGATTCATACACTAGGGGAATGTTTTAGGGAAAAGGAAACAAAAATTACTATATCTTTGAATTCATGATTTATATATTATTATAAAATAGTAAATTAAGATTTAACTTGACTAGGGCAAATTTCACTTTTGGTCGTCCATCGTAAAGAAAATATACGAGGCAACATGTCTGATAAATGCAAATCCAAAATCAAATCGAACAAATGCAATGGCAAAAAGTTTGAAAACTGTTTGCTAAATCCGTAAAGAAATATTTTAATTAAAAAACAAAATAGCATCAATGGAATACCAAGCATCAGCAGAACTTACAAATGAAATCAATGCGGAACCATAAATTAGAATATAAAAGGAATACATGTTTTGGGAGTCACCTGTTACTGTGCTTTTTTTAAGTTATTAAATTGTATCTTTTCATTTACAGAATTTCAACCTTCAATCCTCCGATGAACTCATTTCGTCACTAGGTCCTGATTACTCTTCTTCACTATCATATAAAAGCAGCAGTTCTCTTAAATCTATTGGCATTTCCCTTGCTCTCCTCGGAGTTGATGTCAGGGTGGAGGAAAGAAATGGATCAGACGTTAACTACAGTCTTTTGAAAAGGTCGTCATCGTGGCCTCTCTGGAGTGCTTCCTGCTGAATCTCCGGCGGAATTTACGGGTGTCCTTATTCCGGGCTTCCATTGACTCTTCAGAAAGTTATCCCAAGGGAAGAATCGCCTCTTTTGCAATGTCGCTTCCATGCAGAATTACCTTATGTACCGTGGATGGCATATAATACCAGGGATACAGCTTGATGTATAATTCCGCAGTTCTCTCGTAGTAGTCCGAGAAAGCTGTATAATTAAGAATTATGCCACTGGATATTGCCCTCAGAATGATGGAAAAATGTTTTATGAGATCAACATTGATACCTGTAATTAAAACATGATAAATTAATTTACTGCTGATGGTACATTATACCTTCCTATGAGAACTAATAATTTAGATGAAATATTTAACCAGTTTAATTGCAAACACATGCGTGAAGTTTACATATGCTTTGCTATTACAGTGCACGTTTACTCAATTGCCTGTCAAATCAGCGGCCAAGTCTGGGGAATCAAAGAAACGCCTTGCCGTGTTACCGTCATTCGTGTTACCTGATCCAGGCCTTGGAACATCAACAATCCACCCCATCCTTTCTCTAAAAGCCTTCTGAATTCTTATTTTTCTCTGTATAAGCAGTGTTTTGAGATTTCCTCGGGCCTGTAAAGAATTTTGTTCGTAATTCAAAGGCATTTTCACCATTGAACCAGATTCCAGCTTGTCTGTATTCATTTTTACCTGCCACTTTTTGAACTCTAGTCTGTACGATATGTGTAGCACACATTCAAAAAACCGGATGTAGCAATGCATGGTTGACAATCCAAAAGAATATTTAGTCACATCTGCAGGTCGATTCCTCATTGCCTTCAAATTATTCATCTCCGTAGCTGTTGCTCCTCAGATGTAGCACCTCATACTCGGATTGTCAGTTAATGCGTTGCATGCCTAAAATAATCGTATTTTAATTTTTTTAATCCATAAGCACTACCATATTCTTGTCTATCACAATAGAAATCTGAATTTTTCTTACTTTTCCATTTACCATGGTTAGCACCAAGCTGAAATTGACTGAGTAATTTCCATTGCTCCAATTTTTCAGCCCGTCAATCCTTTGAATGTAAATACTTTCCTCATTAGCAAGTTCCGTGGTTTCCTTCAGCCACCGGAGGCGAATAGGCCGGCAAAATTTGGTTGATGATGGGCGAGGATTTTCCCAGATTATTTCACCTAAAACAGCAGACATGTAATTAAGTACTCCATTTTACTACAGTCAGATTCATTCGTCATAAGCAAGATATGCAATTTGAAACGCCTCAAACTCTTACCATTTTCGTCATTCAGCAAACGAAGTGACACCAGGGAGCTCATAAATAAATATTCATCGGAAGAATCCGCCTGTTCCCAATACTGTTTATATTGTGAATGGCCCGAACTCCCGTCAAAGCCATATTTGCATATTAAGGTGCAGTTCACCTCATTGCTGGCCGCTAGAGCAGTGGATTCGCATGTCAGTATCCTCGATGCAGTGTGGTTTTATAGAGCCTGTAGACTCACTTCGCATACATTTTCTGTAATGCGTATTGCTTCTGGGTATGCAGCACTTTTTGCGGTTAACACTCGTGCGTAGCTGGGGTACAAGGAATGTCCCTAAGTACGAGCGGAGCGCCTAAATACATTGTACTGATTTTTAGTCAGCCCAATGGTTATGATCAAAGATAAAGCCTCCTCTGGAGACATCTCTTTCTGCACCTCATCACTCTTCCTCCACTTAGTAAGTACTCTCTTAGCTCTAGTGGGAGTAGTTGTCGTTACTTCCGTAATTAACTGTGCGGCTGCAATGTATCCTTCCTCCCTTAAACCAAGAGAGGTTGCTAATGCCAGCTCAGCTACTGAGGAACAACTTTTAATATTTTGAACTTTCCTTCGTTTAGAATGGCCACACGAAGAAGTAAAATTTTTCTCGAGCCGCCCCAATAAACCTAATAAAGCAATAATTGTAAGATATAGAATAGTGTATACAATTTATAAGATTTAGAATAAGTATAGATTTTCAGAAATATAATTTTCTTTAAAAGTTCAAAACATACTTAAATATAATACATACCAGTTGCCTTTGAAGTACCAGGAAAGTATTGACGGACAACTTCAGGGAAAATAATTGGCTCTGCGAGCCATGCGTCACATCGCACTAAGAACCTTTCATTATTCCGGCAACAATGTTTCCACATTTTTTCGTAATAAGGGCAGAATCCCAACCAAAGTAATTCACGGAGATCATCAAGAGCATCCTCATAGCTCTCTACATTTAATCTCCGCGACAAAAAATCCAGCAAGTGTGTTTTTTTCTCGCCTGATGTCTTTCCCTTCATTTCTAATACTTTATTATGTAACTCAAAACGAGTAATTTGGTTTTAATCCATCGCTACGTTAGAAAACGCTCGAAATCCTGTGCGGGGATTTGAAAATTAGAAATATGTAAAGAGAACACGCATCAAAATCATAATTGCCATGATTTATGAGGGAAGAAAAAAGAGTAAAAATCGATAAGTCATTTAACAATTTCGTTGAAGTAGTACGCAAACACACGCGCCTTTGAAATGGAAAACATAAAAAAACTCACCTTGCAAAAATTCAAGCTGGAAAATCACTGCGCTGTTCAACTCCGGGAATAGCTAGTGGGAATTCAATAAAGCCCGAACCAAATCACAGGGAACATGAACTTGAGAATTACACTACAGCACGACATGAGACTAGGACAACAAGCACGACACTTCTTCACAGATTCCAAAATAAAACTGCAAGTTGACATGCATTTCTGCCGGGGAAAGGAAAAAACCCTTGTGGAAGAACCCGTTAAATACCGTCAAAGGCTGTGCGTCGTCATAAAACGCTCCTTTCCGCGCGACCCCCCTTGGTAAGGGTGGAAAGGGAAAAAGAGTATCGGTTGTTGCCTTTCCCGGAAACAGTTTATTTCTCTCTCTCTTTAGCATGCCGACTTAATCTCTTAACCCTACTTCATACCCAAAGCATATTTCTTATACGTGGGATGGTTCCGACAAATATCCAATCCCTAGCATCTTCACTAGAGTAATGCGTGAAATGGTGTAGTCAATCGATCCATAATCCTGGTAATATCCTCAGTATAGTGTTTTAGGTCAATACTGACTACGTGCCGTGCTTTAAATGACGATTTTCAAGAATAAAGTTTCAAAAAACTTGAAAAATCGACCGCAGTTACCGAGCCTCAGGGTCCCGCGGCGTGTAGCTCAGCCTTGACGCGCGATCGAAAAATCGCTCTCATTTCCTTGGTCGCAAACTTATTTCCAAGACTTCTGCTTAGTATTCTTAAGAAATCTCTACTTTATACTGTGATGTAAATTTCCCGAGTTATATATTTCGTAAACGAAAGATAATGTCTACTTTATATTAAATTTCACGTGAAAAACGGGTACGCCATTTTGCGTTGCAAAACCAGACAGATGAGAGTCAAAATCTTCAAAAGTCATGGAAAATATAGGCAAAGCACCAAGTCAAAGGAATATAGCGTTTTTTATTCCATAAAAATCATACTAACGCAACACCACCTACTTATATTCAAAGATTTTCGAAGAAAAACGAGATCGCGCGTGTTTTTGAAAAATTGGTCATGTTTGGGCTACTGTATCTCGGTAACAAGTCGTGTTTTTGTAAAATGGCATATAAATCTATAATTGGTAATCATTTATGAGTATATACGCTAAGTTTCAAGTCTCTATCTCAAAAAAAGCCATTTTGGACTTTTGTCCGGCTTTTTCCGATTTCGGACCACTGTGCGGCGGTGGAGAGGGCGGAACCGGCAGTCGCGGCGCATGCGCGAGTGGCGGCGCAGAGAGACCGGACCGGATCGGGCTGGTCGGGAGCTCGGCAAGGACAGAACGTAGAGGCGAGAGTTCTGAGGAGGTGGCCACGGAGGAGTGACCACTGCCTGGTCGTTTCACCACCATTGTGGAAGATTATCTAAATTCGATTGAATAAGTTTGTAATCTTATATAAGTTGTATTCTTATAAATAAATCCCGGTGTGTTTCAAATTGTGCCCAGTCGTTTCAACATATCATCGAAGGCTAACATAAGGATTATAATCAGATGCACATAAAGGATAGGAAACTTGTCTCTGCTATGGCGTTTTAGATGTGGGTTTGGAGAAGGATGGAGAGAGTGAGCTGGATGGCGAGAAGGCCGAACGAGGATGTATTGGACATGGTTGGAGAGGAGAGGAAGCTAGTGGTGGAGATCGGAGATGACAGAAGAGATGGATGGAGGACGTTTTGAAATGAGAGGGAATGTTGAAGAGAATAATTGAGGGAAGAACAATGGGGAAGAGGAAGGAACAGGATAGGAATCCTAGACGAAATGAGAAAAGAGAGAGACGATATAAGGAATTTGAGATGGATCTAATGGTGGGTCATCATATAGGATGCATATGTGCGAAACGATGTGCCAGTAGGTTAAAAATTGTCCAAATACCTACCAATCAGCTGGTGGAGTACACAAATGATATGAAACCGTTAAATGTCGAGTAAAAAAATATATTTCGATTGTAATATAAGTGATTTTGATGTAAAAATGCCAGAAAAAAAGTTTTAAACTATGTATCTTAAGTTTAATAGACTTTCATTTCGAATTTGTTTCTATGGATACAGGCCTCTTATTGATTTACACTTTTATACACATATAATTTTGATGAAACATCTTATTTCGAGTTATTACGCACGAGAAATTAATTGGTCTACTCAAACTTTGGAAATCTATCACAGATGAAATAAATACCAATTTTCCCTTAAATCGATTTAAATTAAAAATATATCGATCACTACTTAGCGTCTCATTAAGAGTCATTTTGCAAGTGCACAAATGTTTTGTTTTTCCTCGTATCTCTCTTATTGTTGTAATTGTCCATGTATCATTCGAAACTGCTCTAATAACTCATACATCATGAACCTACCGTGAATATTATTTTTCAAATCCTAATGCCTTGAATATTATTATTTGTAATTTATCGTTTGTTAATATGTTTTGATTCTTCGCCCACAGAGAAAAACTATGTATATATATAGTGTAATTTCCAGACTTTTGTATTTGACGTAAATTGATTTTGGTCTTTGAGAACAAATGGTCCTAGAACAATAAACTTATGAGGGGAAACTTAAAAATAAGGCCTCCTAAGTCGTTGCGTCGCCGCATGAAGTGCTAGGCGCAATCCGGCAACACCGCCGTGTTCCATGGTTCCCCCACTACCGCTCTGACTGCCGCGAAGCATTGTCGACCGCTCAGTCTTGTAGAGCTGGGATTTTCGATTCATTTCCATGATTCCATTCATGCGATTTGGTTCATCCGGATGAGTCGTTCTTTCAAACGGTTCGTAATGAACCAAATGACTTCGTGAACCACTAGCGATTGAACAGACTGAATACGAGGAATGAAAACGACATCCACCGAAGATGTGATTACTCGGATATGTCGGGGACAAAGTAATGGTTGCTAAGTATGGAAGTTTTACTTTGTCCTTAAAGCGTCCAAAAATGTGAAAGTATGAAATTCCCTTCGTGCAATCTATAGAGATGAAATTTAATAAAAATACCATAGTTGCTTGCTCAGGAATTTTCAATTTTCCGCCGAAGATATTACAACATGTTAACTATTAGATCTGTCGCAATTTCTCGTCCACAGTCCGATTCAAGAGTTTCAAGCAATTCTTGATTCTTTTCAATTCTTTTGGTTCTTGCGATTCTTTACGAACCGCTTGATTGAAGAACGTTATTCAATTCATTCGGTTCGTACCAATGAATCGATCATAGAGAACGATTCACTCAATCGATATCTTCACTCAATTCAATCAATATCTTGGCATAGCAGCCGTCCGCGATGGAGATTCCCCTCGCGTCTCCGTCCAGGTGTGAAATTCGGTCTCTGTCATACGATTTTTGACAGCGAAAAAGGTGGCACCTATCGAAATTCATCGCCAATTGGTTGAAGTCTACGGTGAAAAATGTATGGATGTTAAAAACGTTCGTAAGTGGTGCCGAGAGTTCCTTTCCGGCCGCGCAAACGTCCACGACGAGGAAAGAAGTGGCGGGCCATCGCACTCAGATGAGACAGTGCAAGCAGTCGAGGCGGAAATGCTGAAAAACCGCCGGGTAACGGTGAAGGATTTGGAAGAAAAACTTGGAGGAGTTTGTATCAGAGACTCAATTCGCGTAATTTTAAAGGATAAATTGAATTACCGAAAGGTTTCTGCCAGGTGGGTTCCCAAACAGCTCACCGAAGACCGCAAGAGGCAGCGCGTGGAATGTGCGGAAGAAGTTGTCCGCCGTTTTGACGCAGGAACTGATCTACATCTACGTCATACCCTGCAAGCCACCCAAAGGGTGTGTGGCAGGGGGTGCTTTCGCACCAGGCATGCATGAATGATATGTTAGAACACCGACATTACATTAAAAACCGCGTACCACACATGCAAAGTGCCAATTCAAAATCTAATACCCAAGAAACATTCTATCTTCAATCATTCCAACATGCAAGGGATACAAAGACTACTACTACAGATTCAAAATATCATGCATAAATAAGAACATCAATATTTACATCATGCATAAATAAGAGAGTAGAGAATATAATGAGAAAGATTTACTGCCTGCCTATGTCAATACTCGAACTATTCATGACGACGATCACAGCTGTTATGGTCCCGAATGGTACGTGGAAAAAATGACATTTTATACCTATCGGTTCTACAATCTAGCTCTCTAATTTTATTGGCGCGATCTAATCTGCCGTAGTACGAAGGGGTTAATAGTATGTTTTTTACGTCGTCAGAGAAATGATTTACCTGAAATTTATTTAGGAGGTTAAGCCTATAATTTAATCTACGCTGTGATAGCGATTCCCATCCTAATTCTTCTAACAGTCCAGACACACTAGCCAACTTATCGTAGCATAGTTTCACAAATCTAGCTCCTCTTCGCTCTACGCGATCTAACTCTGATATCAACCCCGTTTCGTATGGATCCCATACACTAACAGCATATTCCAGATGAGGCCTAACGATTGAAAAATAACAACGTTCTTTCACTTTCTCATCACATTTTCCGAGTACTCTCTTGATAAAGCCTAGCTTCCTGTATGCATGACCGCATATTTCCCTTATATGTTTTCCCCAAGATAGGTCGTGAGTAATTGTGACCCCTAAGTACTTAACAGACTCGGCGTGAATAATTTCCGTATTATTAATTCTGTAAGCCTATTTTTCTTTTTCCAAAAGCTGACTGCTACGCACTTTTTTATGTTTAGTTCCATCTGCCACTTTTCGCACCAAGCATGAATAGCAACATAGCAACATGAACTGATCTCGAAGTTTGGGTGGAAAGTGATCGGGCATCCTCCGTACAGCCCCGACGTCGCACCCAGTGATTTCCACATGTTCCTCGCCCTGAAGAAACACCTAGGTAGGGATGAAGTTCGCGACGGACGACGAGGTGCAAGCGACGGACGACGGACGACGAGGTCAACGCCTATCTTCGCAACGCGGACGGAAGCTGGTATGATGACGGGATTCAAAAGTTCATCGTGCGGATGAGGAAAGTCATCGAGCGCCAGGGTGACTACATCGAAAAATAGCTGAAGCCATGACCTTTCCAACGATGTATCCAACAATGTAAATAAATGTCATTTCCTATGAAAAAAAAATTGGAGACCTTACTTTTAAGTGGGGCGAGCATAGGATATGTTAAATTTTCCTCAGGTCCCTCGGGACCCTGGAACGAGGCCCTGTAATTAACTCCCGTAACGAAAAGAATGGGGGTGCCTGGTTATCAAATACATCTACTTCGAGAATAATTATAGACGAGAACAAATGGGGAAGAGGAAGAAAGAGACCTCTGCACGAAATCAAAATGGGAAGACGATATGAGGAATTTTAGAGGGACTTATGCCCGTATCCATAGTCGTATTCCTGGATATCACCTAGCCGGGCAACACCTAGGGGTCCCCAACGCTGAGCGATTCATAAACCTCACTTGGGTAGCACCCAGCCAAGGGACGCCTGGGTGAGAGATTTGGGAACAATTCTGCGGAAAAATACATATGAACGGTTCCGCTAAATGGTTCTCGATGTTTTCGCTGTTCATTTTTCACCGTAACCAAGCACATTGTAAACAATAATATAGTATACTGTTACGCGATGTTGATGAAAAATGATTGAAGGAATATGAGAGAATGTTTACGATATTACTTAAATATTTATGTAATATCAATGGTGAAGAATATGAGGGTGGTTCAATAAGAACCCGTGTTTGTAAACAGAAGACGTTACTATGGAAGGTTGTTGCTATTATTGTGTACTGCCATTAGTACAGAAGTATCAATTCGTCCCACGCGTGGGCAGCAGTACTGCGTTAAGGGTGCTTTGGGTAAGCCTCATGCCTTACCCAGGAAATCGACGGCCTGGGGGAGGGTTAGGGGACGGCAGTTCAAGGTAACGACTATGAATACCATTTCTGAGCCAAGGTGTTCCCCCACACCTGGGGGACACCTAGGTAACGACTATGAATTACGGCCCTTGATCGCGGATCACACCATTTTCATGAAATTTCCGCATTTTGATTTCAATTGCGGCATTAATTCGCTGATAACTTTAAAAAAATGGTATTTAGGTGCCTATATTTTCCGTATATTCAACTTCCAAGGACTTTTCGCTTCTAATAAGTAGTTTCAATAAAAAGCTTGGTTATCCTTTCTCGTTCAAATTGACGTTTTTCTGCTGTATTCCTAGAAATCTCCTAGAGAGCTCATGTTCAAATTTTCCTCTTTCAAGGCTGAGAAACGGTAAAACTAGTCTGAAAACACTGTTGCAATTTCATCGCAGATTATAAAACGCACTTCAAAGTTGTTGTATCCAAGTTTTCAGAAAATAAGGAATAAGTGACCCCAAGGCTAGAGCCTTCTTAATATCGCCCAGAGCCACCATAATATTGCCTTCCGCATACCTAGAGGTAATTCTCAAGTTTGCAGCACTCATCACTCAAGATTTGAATCCCAGTGACGTACCTCCAACGGACGTAATCCAAGGGCAGAAAAGGGCGCGAGGAAGACCTTGAAGATGGATTCTGACTCGTCGTGACGCAGGTTTTTTTCCGAGGGAAATTCGAGGGCAAAGGGGGAAAAAAGTATAAAATTTCTACGAAATCAATGTGAGGTCATAACGACCGACGGTGCTGCCATGCGATGGTACCACTAAATTTCGCGGAAAGCAGACGAAAACGCAGCAGCACCGGGAAGTTCTTCCAGAAGAGCCATCTTTTCCTTGTACTCAAAAGCGGCCGGACGAATATTAACAATATTCAGAATTCAATGCGAGAACATTTTGACCACTTGTATATGAGGACCCCAGAAGTCAAGGGGTCTAAGTAACAAAACCATTGTTTAGAGAAAACTTAAGTCAAAGTTGAAAATGTTTGGTACAACCCACTAAGTAGTTAAGAGGCATTACCCTAGATAGCAGCACCTGTCAAGAAAATCACTTGGATCCCTTTAACACCTAAAAGATTTATATTTTCACATCCCATTCCTGTACCTAACTTATTTTTTTCAAAAATGTCACTTAGACCCCTTGACTTCTGGGGTCCACATATGTACCCAGCTATTGATTAAATGAATTGTTTAGGTAAACTTTCAATAATTTAGCTGCGTTAATTTTTGATTAAAATTGATTTTTCAAGACCAACCACCAAATTTATCGTGCGAAATTTTTGCGAAAACTCAAAATGTAGTTCGTGTAATTTTCACAAGCAATTTCTTTCCACAAAGATGTTATTTATTTCCTCATAGTTTTTTTTTTAAGTTTCGTTTCCTTTAAGTTTGTATATGCCATAAGCATATAACAAAACCCATATTTATAAGCATAACCCATACTTCTTCGACAATGCTACAGGCCAAATCGGCCCTTGGCCTCCTCAATTTTCTTTCTCCATTCCTCTTTATCCTCTGCCACTCTTCTCGAATTCCTCGCCCCAAGCGATTCATGTTCATCCTTGCTGACGTTATCTTCCCACCGAGCTCTGGGCTTTCCCCACCGGTTTATTCCCTCCCGTATGTCCACAGTGAACCTTGACCTTAGCTGCCCTCTCCTCCGACAACCGCGGGACATGCTCTGCCCATTGGAGTCTAATTAGTTAGTCACTCGGTAGAAATGCTGACTTCCTTATACAGGCTATACATTTTGTTGTTACGACGGATTATCCATGCTCCTTTCTGTGTTCACAGGACCGTATATTCTCCGCAGTACTTTTCCCTCAATTCTGTCCAGCAACTCCGCAGATTCGACTGTCATTGTCCAAGATTCACAGCCGTAGGACAGTGCTGCACGGATGAGCGTTTTATATGGACGAATCTTGGTTTTCCTTGGCACATTTCTAGGTTTCATGATTGGGAGTAGGGAGAAGAACGTGCGGTTAGCTGCGTCGAATTAGTTTTTTTTACTTCTAATGCTTCATCGTTTTCCGAGGAGACATTGGAGCCCAAATAGGTGAAATCACTTATTGGTTCAAATATTTAATCTCCAATGGGAGACTTAATCCATACTAGGGTGCTATTATGATGGATTAGATCATGAGAGTAAAATAAGAGTAATATATTGAGGAACAGATAGGTTTCAACATCATTTTTATCGCGAACGATATGAGACCATTAGTCTAAGGCCTTCACAGAAAAACGTTCGATGACAAGAAGGTTTCCGTTGGTGCACATGATCTTTGGACCTATAAGATCGTTTTGCGATCTAGTGCCCAAAAAAATGTCCCTTAGGACTCGAATGATGACGTCGTCAAAATGGCGTCCGGTAGAAACTGACATAAAATTTTCTAAATCCAATTCCTCAATTAATATCATAACTGTGGCTTATCTAATTATGTTAACCTATTTATAAAACATAAGGTAATATTTAGCCTTACTGCTATTTCCCCATGGTGCTGTAGTAACTACGGAATTCGGCGTCAAATTCAAAGTTTTGGTTAACTTTCCTCAGGAAAATGCCATGCATAGCGAAATAACTTTTTTCGTGGTGGTCGAAGAAGGATTTGTTGAATGTAAATGTACATATAACACTGCATTTTGTCTTGTCCTCGGCGAACCTCCTCCCCACGTTGTCACTTCACCCTTATCTCGTTGGTGCTCCGGCTGGCTCCGACTTTGGATTGGGTTTCGCGCTCAATGGAGACAAGAGGTTAGACTACACACACTAACACACATTTCAACACATGTTATGACATACATAATACATAATTTATCACAAGCTTCGTAATGAAATCCATTAAATATTCTTTCGTAAGTAACCCAATGTGAACCAAAATTTATCTGTCGACTCATCCAATGCGTCCCGTGGGTTGTCTGCGCAGCGTGACTCAGAGTGTTCCTCATCTCGCCACCTCGTCCCACGGATGTTTTCTGCAGTCCCGGGTTTCGGCAAGCCACGATTCTTCCATGGACATACTCCTACCTCCCACGCGACCACGTCCGACACTCTCCCCTTCTTTCCCTCACGCCATTCTCAAAATTGTTCTTCTCTCTCTCTCTCTCTTGTGTTGTTGTCCCCGCAGTATTCTTGGTGGTCCCCCATTGTTGAGATTGTTTATTCATGTGAGGGGTAAGATTTTGAACAATGTCCGTTCACAGCCTTGGGCATGAATATATGTTATGGATTCGGATGTTTCGCATTGTTGCGTAGGCTACGTGTTGCCTAAATTGCCACTTTTAGTTCACCCAGTCCTTGGCGCTTCTTCGATTAGAGTCTTTTCTGTTGTTACTGTAAATAGACGTAGTTAAATGTTGCTAGCTTGAGACTGTGGTGAATATTCAATAACGATCGAGGAGATATGAATTAATTGATGCTTAGAATAATATCTTGATACTTTTGTTATCTAAAATTTACTTTTTAAATGCTAGAGAGGAAATATCTATTACAGGAACTCAGTAAGAGGTTAATGACACGTTCATCGTGTACCGACTACGTTGTTTGCCAGAATCCGATTATAATTGGAATGCATTAAGCCCGTTCGGCTTAAATAAAGAATTTAGAATGCCTTGTTTAAACAGAACTTGCTTCGTACCAGGCTGCAAAACAGGGTATGCGTCCACGAGGACCCAAAATAGGAGACTTGGATTGAAAAATAAGAATCTGTTCAAGGCGGCGGTAAGTGCATTCCTTTTTACCTACACTGCAATGATGGCCATTGGGAATACTCATGAAGTCACCTCGCATTGTTATTAAATTTTCGTATAGCAATATTCACGAAGTGCTGAGAAGTTGATTGTGCATTTGTGCAATTAAATTTGGATAGGAATCAAATATATCTGTAGACCGGACGATATTAAAAAGTGTATAATTACGTCCCGCGTGTATTACTACATTTTTTATCCACTACATTATGATTACTTGTAAGTAAAAACCAATGTATATTCATGGAAAAACCGGTAAGACTAGTTTATTTACGTATTTATAATATGTATAATATGTCGAATGTATTTTCATTTGAACTTTCGTCTTTCATCACTAGGCAGCACCACTTTCCAAAAAGTTAATTGTTTACGGAATTCTTGACAACAGTTCTTGGCAACGAGATCCCAATCCATAATATATATATATATTCATGGCCTTGGGATTGAAATACTCTGTTATTCATCATCATTAGTCGTCTGCTTTCGCGGGTCCTTGGTGCCTCCATCTCTCTCTGCCCTCTGCTCTCCTCTTCAACTCTCTGCAACTCCCTCCATCCTTCAGGTCATCAATCGTCTTTCTTTTCTTTCTTTCTCTTTTGCGGTTTCCATCCACCATTCCTTCCGGTACATCTCGTAACAAACATGTCCTTCTCAGTACACGTCCCATCCAGCTCTCCTTCCTATCTTCAATGGTCTTTGAGGGCTTTCTTCCTTCTTTTAATCTCTCCAACACCTCTTCATTCCTAACCCTATCAGACCACTTGATCTTAAGCACTTTCCTCCAAATCCACATTTCTAAACTCTCTATCCTTTTCTGTCATCGTCCATGTTTCCCCACCGTACAAAAACACACTCCAGACAAAACACTTGACGATTCTCTTCTTCAGTTCCAGCTCCATTTTACTAGTTAGTATAGCCTTTATCTTCCTAAATGCCTCCTTAGCCATACCAATTCTTGTTCTTACCTCCATTTTACTCTTCCAATACTCCGTCACTTCAGTTACTAGGTACTTGAATATTTTTAGCTGTTCCAGATGTTCTCAATCCACATAAATATTCAACTCTTGCTTTACCTCCTCTGTCATTACTTTAGTTTTCTTTTTATTGACTTTGAGTCCATATTCCTGCTTTGTTAGTGCTAGGTGATCAAGCATTTTATTCAAATCATCTTCACTTTCTGCAAAAATATTATATCATTTGCAAGTCTAATTGTTCTTATTCTTCGTCCACCTATGCTTACTCCTTTATCTTCTTTACTACACTCCTCAACCGTTTCCTCTATATAGATGGTAAAAAGTGCAGGAGATAAACTACATCCTTGTCTCACACCTCTTCCAACTTCAAACCACTCCGTTCTGCTGTTCCCTACCCTCGTAGCTGCTTGTTGTTTCATACACAGTTCTCTATTATTATGACATCATAATAGCTGCCCCTCTGTCATTGCTTTAGTTTTCTTTTTATTGACTTTGAGTCCATATTCCTGCTTTTTTAGTGCTAGGTGATCAAGCATTTCATTCAAATCATCTTCACTTTCTGCAAATAATATTATATCATCTGCAAGTCTAATTGTTCTTATTCTTCGTCCACCTATGCTTACTCCTTTATCTTCTTTACTACACTCCTCAACCGTTTCCTCTATATAGATGGTAAAAAGTGCAGGAGATAAACTACATCCTTGTCTCACACCTCTTCCAACTTCAAACCACTCCGTTCTGCTGTTCCCTACCCTCGTAGCTGCTTGTTGTTTCATACACAGTTCTCTATTATTATGACATCACAATAGCTGCCCACGAGACTTTATAATTAGGTTTGACGGTTAAGTTGCTGATTATTTGGATTGGATTCAATTTGAAACTTTCAAATGCTTGTTTCTTATTCTCATTCGAGGCCCCAGCACAACGTCTCGTATGCCATACTTCATGAGTCTCGTACCTCTGTTTATTTACGTACATGCAAAACTCTCCAATGTTCTTAATTACTACATCATTGATAGAATTTCAAGAATTATATCATTGCATGCTGGTGAAGTTACACTTCGAGACAGATATTAGCAGCTTTTTGGCAATGTATTATTTGCTTATTTTTATTGATTATTAGCAGGACACAGTTAGTAGCAAGTATTCGAAAACTCCTCCTCTTCCCCCCCCCCCGCCTCACGTCCTTGAGGTGGCCTATTGAGTATACACTAGTGTACACGAATTTGAATAAGGATCAGTGACCAAAGAAATGTGACTAAATAAGAAGCGGTTTATGAAAAGATCCCATCGTCAAATCAATGTTTCGCTGGTTCATCTCATTCGCAAATCAGTCCAATTCAAACTTAAGAAACCGCTGACCATGAAATAAAAATTTAGCTTTCTCAAATAAAAGTGAATTGGTTAACATTTTTCTAGAAACGGCGACAAAAAAAAAAGACGTTCGGAGGACACCGCCCGGTTGTGTAGCTGAGCCATCGCATAGATGACGCTTCACCTAAAAGCACTCAATCGACTTTTTCTTATCGATAGTTCAATCGGAAAGAATCCAGTTATACCTGGTATACTTACAACCCGTGGTGAAAAGAAATAAATTAAAATGTTCGCCTCGTATAGAAATGGAAGCGGTCCGCAGCAGTTCTCTATTTTGAGAACCGGTCTCTTTCTCGGAGGACCAGCGTCTGAGCTGAAATCTTAAAGAAACAGGCCACAATTCCATTCCAGGAGGAGGAATATTAGGAGTCTTAAAAACAGGAGGGCGTGTATGAAGCAGTTTATGGGGGTAAATGAGGCAAAAGGTCTGTATAGAGGAAATTATTGGAGCACAGTTAGGTGTACAAATATGTATTTATGAGTGAAAATTTGTGACTGTGCCTACCCCGGAAGGGAACGACGTGATTGGTATGTATGTATGTAACTTAATCTTCCATAGGCCATATTCAGTCCCACCTTCTTGCCTCCAGAGATTGTCATTACTTCCGTCTGGTTTATCTTCATTCGGAGCTTGTCGCACAGCGCCTGTAAAGCTTTGTCCATACCTGGATACAAAGTCGGGCGATTTCTGTATCTAGACGATGTCTAGATACAATCGAGCGATTGTCCGAAGACAATCGAGAGACAAATTCGTGTCTACATACACGTTTTTGGAACACAATCGCAGAACATTGGTCTCCCATTTGAAGTGGGAGACTCGAGACAATTGTGAGACGATGTTGCGCAATATTTCGTGGTGTGGACGTCTTGCGAGACATCGTCTCCGGTTATTCCTTGTGAGCCGTGGAAAACGCTTATCTCTCCATTTTGGTTTCAGTTTTGTTTTTTTTTATCAATATGTGGCCTACAGAAAAACTGTTGTTGTTAATAGAAGAACCCATTTCTTACATGAACGCGTTCAAAGGGTGGTATTAGATGGTGTCAGCTCAGGCGAAGTAAAAGTTACATCGGGTGTTCCCCAGGGAAGCGTGATAGGCCCAATTTTATTTCTTCTGTACGTAAACGACTTGAATAGTGTAGTAAAAAATAGCAAGCTCCGTCTTTTTGCCGATGATGCAGTAGTGTATAAGGAAATTAGAAATGAAGAGGACAGACAGTGTTTAGCTAAGGATTTAGATGCGATTGATGATTGGTGTGATAGATGGCAGCTAGAATTAAATTTGAAGAAATGCGCGATTATGAATTTTTGGAAAAAGAATGGCCTTCCCCGGAATAATTATAGCATCAAAGAAAACAAAATATGTAACGTAGAATCAATTAAATACTTAGGCGTCACCATCAGTGAAGACATGTCATGGGGGAAACACATCAGGGAAATAACTAGTGTAGCAAACCGTAGATTAGGATTCGTAAAAAGGGTTCTAGGCAAATGCGATGAGAGAGTCCGAGAAAGAAGCTATTTTACACTTGTCAGGCCTCATTTAGAATATGCCGCTAGTAAATGGGATCCGTACGAGGAAGGTATGATAAAAGAATTAGAGCGCGTGCAAAGGAGATCTGCTAGGTTTGTTAAATGTCGTTATGATAATTGTATTAGTGTTACGAGTTTAATAGAAGAACTAGGATGGGAATTACTATCAGAACGCAGGTTAAAATTTAGGTTAAACCTTTTAAGTAAATTCGAAACCGATTTGTTCACAGATGACGTTAGATATATATTAAGAACCCCTGCGTATTATGCTAGGTTTGACCATATTAACAAAATTAGAGAGATAGATTGTCGTACCGATAGATTTAAAATGTCATTTTTCCCGCGTACCATAAGAGAGAACAATAGGCAACGTAGCAAAAGGGATAGGTAGGTGAAACATAGAATAGTCTGTAGTGCATGATGCATGTAATAACTACCAATAATCCCTTCCTTATTATGTAGATTTTAACCTGTACTATACCGTAGTAACTAATATTCTATTGTAATAACTACTGCAATTACTTGCAATAACTAATAATCTACTGTAGTAACTAATAAACTAGGACCCTATTTTCTAGCATGTCTACCTTATATATCCTACTTGCATGGCAATAGTGCATGTTTGGTGATCTTCACCCCCTGCCACACAACCTCGTGGTGGCTCGCAGGGTATTACGTAGATGTAGATGTACGTAGAAGAGTTTCTCTCGGCAGCTTGTTTGTGGGAAGCGACTAACCTCGATTATAAGAATCGTACTAAAAAAAGAAATGCAATCGAAGATCTGGCCAAAAAATTTGAAGTGTCCGTAGGGGGCACAGAGTATACAGAGAGGACATATGGCGTTTCAACCTGTAATCCCGAAATGCGCTTCCGGCCATGTTGTAAGCGCGTTTACTTCGAAAGAAGCGAGCGTCACGTCAATGTGGTGAAAAGTGAGAGCTTCACAGAGTTTTTCTCTTTCTTGGTGATTTACTCCATCTCCCTAAGAGTTTGGCCATAGTTTGTTTCCCTGGAAACACAGAATGTCTGAAAAGGAGAGAAAATGTGGATTTTCTTAACATGATCAATGTAACCAGGTATCAGAAATTCAATTCCAACCCAAGCAGCGCCCACGTGCGTTGAATGCGCATAAAATGCGCGTAAAACCTCCTCGTTCGTAAATCTGCATTAGTCTCGCATTAGTAATGCGCGTAATACGCGCATTTTCTACGAAAACTTATTAGATTTGCTATGAAAAGTCACATCAACCTAATGAGAAATAATTTGAGTCTTACAAGGAGAGAACTTCATGTTTCAGCGGGAGCACAAAAAAAATAAGTCCAAGAAAAGCGGAACATCTCCTCTCAAGACTTGTTGGTTCGCATACGAACACTTGCTATTCCTACTGCAAGGGTCTGGAGTCTTCTAATTTCAGCGTTGAAAGTAAATTGCAACTAAAACGAGGTCCCTCCGGAAAAACTTCACGCCTCCACCAACGTCTCCTCTTCCGCTTTGCTTCGCTTTCCGCAGCGATCCCAACAGGATCAGTCATATTTAGCAACTAATGAAGAACAAGGCATTTATCTACATCTACATACGTGATACCCTGCGAGCCACCACGAGGGTGTGTGGCAGGGGGTGAAGATCACCAAACATGCACTATTGACATGCAACTAGGATATTTAAGGGAGATATGCTAGATAATAGGGTCACATGGAGCTAGATGGTTAGTATCTACATAATAAGGAAGGGATTATTGGTTGTTATTACATGCATCATGCACTACAGACTACTCTAACTATATTTCACCTACCTATCCCTTTGCTACGCTGCCTATTGTTCTCTCTTATAGTACGAAGGAAAAATGACATTTTAAATCCATCGGCACGACAATCTATCTCTCTAATCTTGTTAATATGATCAAACCTAGCATAATACGCAGGGGTTCTCAGTATATATCTAACATCATCTGTGAACAAATCGGTTTCGAATTTACTTAAAAGGTTGAACCTAAATTTTTAACCTGCGTTCTGATAGTAATTCCCATCCTAGTTCTTCTATTAAGCTCGTTACACTTATACAATTATCATAACGGCCTTTAAGAAACCTAGCAGATCTCCTTTGCACGCGCTCTAATTCTTTAATCATACCTTCCTCGTACGGATCCCATATACTAGCGGCATATTCTAAATTCGAGTGTGTACACGCGACCAAGTCTTTAGACTGTCTATATACATCGTCTGGATACATGTCTATAGACAGTCCCTATACATGTCTATAGACAATCGCTCGACTTCGTATGCAAGTGTGGACAAACCCCACACCAAACCCTTGGCTTACTGAAAAACCTTGATGGTTGATCATCTTAAAATCTCACTGATTTTTATCAGTTCCCCTCCTTCCTGACTATTTGATTTTCTCGGAATGAAAACATCCAAGAAAAGCAGGAAGTCCTATTCCAATCAAATAGCAATCTAATGGAAGGGTGCACGCTATTCCATACTCTGTGGAATTCCTCCGGATTTTTCCTTCCTTGCGGTTAGATGACGAAAGTTCCGTCATCGTAGCGGAGCCAAGGTGAAGGTCTTACTTGGATGACATGAGGCAACCCTCTTAAAAAAATGCTATTAACACCGTACAAGGTGACTGTGGAAATTGTTCATCATTACTATAATGGTTTTCTTGTTATTTGGGACAATCACTGCGGTGAGTGTACTGATTTACGGGGCATTTAACAATGATTTGAGTAATTTCAAGCTTGCTCTAGGATTTTTTAGTGAATAAACAATAAAAAAGGATTGCCATCAGAAACATGATTTGGGGAGAAATTAAATCGAAAATTGCACTTGGAAAATACCGCTGTGCGAGTGCATAATTTGCCCTTGGGAAAAATAACCATTGATTATGAAGATTGGAGGCTTTTGATGCGTGGGCACGGAATAAAAACGATTATAGTGTGCTGTGGAGCGAGGAGGAGGAATGAGGAAGCGTTGTACAAGTTATGGAAGAGAGTTTATTCGGAGGAAACATGATAGCAGGCATTACCCATTTAAAATCACGACGAGGATTGCGGTAGCTTTCCAATCCGCCGCTCACAAGGTAACAAAGCTGCGCATTTTGCTTTTCGTCCATTCATCAGGCCCTGCACGCTTTGAGATAGATCGGGGAGCCGAGTTTTTGAACAGGCTTCTGACACTTCCTATTGTTACCGCACTGTAAGAAGGAATTAGAAGCACAACGGGTGACGGACTTAGCAACATTTTATAAAGAAAAAAGCATGTTGAGCACGTGTCTCTCAAGAGGATTTTCTCTCAAGAGGACAAACAGGTTTTTGCGTTGAAACTTATATGGAGAAGTATTGGGAGACAGAGCCTACGACGCTGGACCCGGGATAAACAGGCAATTAATATGCCTGGATCTGGAAGGAGTTGCATTTTTTGGGCTAACAAATCCATATTTTCTGTTAAAAATTCCCCTCTTTAAGGTCGCTTTACACGGTACATTTTATTGTACAAGCGAATGCATCATAGAATGTACAAGAAACTGCATGAAAATAGAGCAGGTTCTATTTCCCGTTAAGTCATTCAGACAATCATACAATTTTCAACCTTACATACATACATCTAAATCTACGTAATACCCTGCGAGCCACCACGAGGGTGTGTGGCAGGGGGTGAAGATCACCAAACATGCACTATTGCCATGCAACTAGGATATTTAATGGAGACACGCTGGAGAACAGGGTCACATGCAGTTAGATGGTTAGTATCTACATAATAAGAAAGGGATTGTTGGTTGTTATTACATGCATCATGCACTACAGACTACTCTAACTATATTTCACCTACCTCTCCCTTTGCTACGCTGCCTATTGTTCATTCTTATGGTACGCGGGAAAAATACATACACGATCACGCCTTCCCTTCCGGGGTAGGCACAGTCGCAAAGTTTCACTCATAAATACATATTTGTACGCCTAACTCTGCCTCAATAATTTCCTCCATACTGACCTATCCTTGCAAACCTCTTTTGCCTCATTTACCCCCATACACTGCTTCATACGCGCCCTCCTGTTTTTAAGACTCCTAATATTCCTCCTCCTAAGAATGTACTCGACCACATTATTTCAACCACAACATTCTCGGCCTACCTCTACCTCTCGCACCATTCATTTCACTCTTATATATATGTATATGTATATATATATATATATACATATACATATATATAAGATATATATATACATATACATATATATATACATACATATATATATATATATATATATATATATATACGAGGGTGGTCTGAAAAGTTTCCGACCTCAACGTGAAGATGGCAGCACTCGTAAATAAAAGCTATTGAATTTCGTTGTTCATCTGTTGACAGTTACTCAACAAAGTTTCAGCCATTTTGGACGCGCAGTTGCTATGTAACAGTCGTTTGAGTGAGTTGATGTGATTGTTTTTGTGAAAATGGACAAAATCGAGTATCGAGAATCGAATATCGCACGCGCGCCCTCCTGTTTTTAAGACTCCTAATATTCCTCCTCCTAAGAATGTACTCGACCACATTATTTCAACCACAACATTCTCGGCCTACCTCTACCTCTCGCACCATTCATTCCCTTCCGGGGTAGGCACAGTCGCAAAGTTTCACTCATAAATACATATTTGTACGCCTAACTCTGCCTCAATAATTTCCTCCATACTGACCTATCCTTGCAAACCTCTTTTGCCTCATTTACCCCCATACACTGCTTCATACGCGCCCTCCTGTTTTTAAGACTCCTAATATTCCTCCTCCTAAGAATGTACTCGACCACATTATTTCAACCACAACATTCTCGGCCTACCTCTACCTCTCGCACCATTCATTTCACTCTTATATATATGTATATGTATATATATATATATATATACATATACATATATATAAGATATATATATACATATACATATATATATACATACATATATATATATATATATATATATACGAGGGTGGTCTGAAAAGTTTCCGACCTCAACGTGAAGATGGCAGCACTCGTAAATAAAAGCTATTGAATTTCGTTGTTCATCTGTTGACAGTTACTCAACAAAGTTTCAGCCATTTTGGACGCGCAGTTGCTATGTAACAGTC
Organism: Ceriagrion tenellum; assembly: GCA_963169105.1. NCBI lineage: Eukaryota > Metazoa > Arthropoda > Insecta > Odonata > Coenagrionidae > Ceriagrion > Ceriagrion tenellum. Next base: position 131,283,428 of record OY720633.1, read on the forward strand.
GTTTGAGTGAGTTGATGTGATTGTTTTTGTGAAAATGGACAAAATCGAGTATCGAGCTGTCATTAAATATTTGTTTTTGAAAGGCAATACGCCTACGCAAATCAAAGATGAGTTGGATTCTGTGTACGGGGACTCTGCACCATCATTTACCACAGTGAAATTTTGGGCAGCTGAATTAAAACGTGGCCGTAGGAGCTTGGGAGACGATGAACGTTCGGGACGTCCAAAAACTGCAACTACCGACGAAAACATCGCCAAAGTTCACCAAATGGTGCTAGACGACCGCCGAATTAAAGTGAGAGAGATAGCAGAGGTTATGAACATCTCAAAAAAACGTGTTTGCCACATTTTAAATCAAGATTTAGGCATGAGAAAGCTGTCCGCGCGTTGGGTGCCGCGTTTGCTCACGTTAGACCAAAAACGTGTTCGAATGAACATTTCCAATGCTCTGTTGGCGCAGTTTAGGCGCAATGAATCCGAGTTTTGGCGCCGATTAATTACTGTAGATGAAACTTGGATACACCATTATACGCCCAAATCAAAAATACAGTCCAAACAGTGGACTGCACAGAGGGAACCGGCTCCCAAAAAAGCAAAAGCTGTTTTTTCGGCTGGGAAAGTGATGGCGACTGTTTTTTGGGATAGTCATGGAGTTATTTTAATCGATTATCTTCAAAAAGGAAAAACCATTACAGGAGCATACTACGCATCATTACTTGACAAGCTGAAGGCAAAACTTGCGGAAAAACGGCCACATTTGCAGAAAAAGAAAATGCTGTTTCACCAAGACAACGCACCGTCTCACACCTCAGCAGTTGCCATAGCGAAAATCCACGAATTACGGTTTGAACTGCTTGACCATCCGCCTTACTCACCAGATCTAGCCCAAAGCGACTTCTTTTTGTTCCCTCATCTAAAAATTGCGCTCGGAGGACAGAGATTTTCGTCAAATGAAGAGGCAATCACCTTCGTGAACAATTATTTTGCAGAGAAAAACGCCGAGTACTATTTGGACGGGTTACAGAGATGGGAGCATCGCTGGGAGAAGTGTGTAGAGTTACTAGGAGACTATGTTGAAAAATAAAAAAAAAAGTTCAGAAAAAATGACTTGTATCTTTGTTAGGTCGGAAACTTTTCAGACCACCCTCGTATATATATATATATATATATATATATATATATATCCACTTGGCGAAAAACACTTGTAGTGCACAGATATAAAAAAAGGTCACAGGCGTGACTAGCAGTTAAATATAGAGCACAAAAAAAGTAAAACTCACAGAAATTTTGATATATTTCGGCGGACACAACCGCCTTCGTCAGAATGTTAGAAGGTAGTGCTATAGTGCTAGAATATATATATATATATCTGTTTCGTTATTCGACTCTCATCCATTCTCTCAACATGACCAAACCAGCGAACCACACTCCTTTCATATATGTCCATTGCCGGAACATCTAACCCACATTCATTCATTCTTGAATGAATGTGGGTTAGAACGCTCATTCTTGACCCTATCCACCCTTCTTTTGCCGCAAACACTCCTCAGATAACTCATACCCATGGCGTTAGTTCTACTCTTATGTCTATCCTGACATACCCATGTTTCACTACCATACAATAAAGTGGGGAGAAGTACACTTTACGGTACAATTTTCCTCATGCAAGAGTACATGCATTAGTTTGTACCAAGAAAATGCACCGTGCAAAGCGGCCTTCAGACAGGCGTGCGCGCGACGCCATTCGCGCGTAGCCTTGGGCTAAGTTCGGGGGGTAAACGGTCCTCTACGAGGAAACTGTCCAAAAGAGGGGAAATCGTTGCAAACAATTGGGGGTATGCCTAAAACACGCCGCAAAGGCAAGCAGAAGATAACGTCAAAAACATATTTAGTTATTGGCCCTCAGTGAGCCATTCAGAATGCTTGTTAATGCGGATTTCAGTTCTTACTGTGGTCGCTTATTGTGTGCGGAAAGGACGAGTTTTTGTACCTATCTGTTCGGCAATGCACCTCTCTCATTTTTATAGAGATGTAGTGAGACGTAATAATACCTTGTAATGCTAACATATTTGACAGGTTACCTAACGTTCCGCCGGCGCACATAATGAAAAATAAATGTAATTGCTTAGAAAAACATTTTTCTTTGCAAAATATGAAAGTTTTCAACAGTCAAAGAAGCATTTAGGTGGCCCCTAAGATGCACCAGTTTTGGGATTACAAACCGTTAAACCATGCATTATGTACATACTGCATCAACATTTTGAATGCTGAGTACAATGAAACTTGTTGTTACAACAACTTGATTACATAGAGATCATTAACAAAAGACACCACTATACAGCAAAAGACGAACTACATGCTGATTTTTAAATTAAGTCCAATATCACTTGTACCTAAAGTATACATAGTGTAACGAATCATCGGTATTGAAAGAATAAATGCTAAATATTCCCACTTATACCGGAATAATTAAATGGTTGTCAGGGAGGTTGTTGATTGGTTGGATAACAATGAGAAAATGAAGGTCGGAGTGAATTGCGTTTGTCGCACAATTAAGAGTCGCAATAATTTCTTTTGTAGTGCCCAAACCCGTAACAATAGAATATATCCAAACGTTCACCTACGTCTACATACTACCCTGCGAGCCGCCACATGGGACTGTGGCAGGGGGTGTTAGGACGCCAGACGCGTAAGGATGTAAGGGTTAAGGTTTTGGGAGGAGAAATGGTGAATTGAATTATGGGAGTGTATTTAGTGGATTTCAGTTTTTACTGTATTCGCTTTTTGTGCACGGAAAGAACGAGGTCTTGCACCTATCTGTTCGGTAATGTATTTCTCTTATTTTATCGCTTCTGCCAGACCTAGAGATATAGTGAGGCGTCATGATAATATTCCCTGTGTCGCTCTGAAACATCGTTGAACGTTGAACTAATATTTTTGAACCTTTGTTCATTACATTGCCGTACGTCAGCGATATGTTTCATTGATGTGTCACGATCTTGCGCAAACATCTACGCACGAAAGCGCCACAAAAAATGGACAAAGGGGTGGAAAAGGGTTAGCATAAGGGAAGGAGTACTGTATGACAGGAGAGAGGGCGATGGAAAGTCTGAGAGGCTGAAGAAGTGATTAATCTCCGTCAAGGGAATGCGATAGATTCCTCCGACGACGCGCAATAATTTTTCTAGTCCCTGGACGCGACGCCGTTGATGACAATCGCGCCATTAGGTGGGAGGAAGGCCCAAGGGGGTTGACGTGATTGGATCTGCTAAATGAGAGCGGAGAGACTTTCTAAAATGCGCTTAGTATTCCAAGTAAGGCGGATCAATTAGGTGGATCACGAGCACTTTGAATTGATTGAATTCTCAGTCGAAACACTTCTCGTAATATCCATACAGCCTTTGACGTGTCATCCGACGTGTACAGGCTGTAACAACGCCGCGCCCACGTCTACTTATTAGTCCCGCGCATGAATATACATAATGGATTCAAATGTTTGGAATCGTTGCCTAGGCTACGTGTTGCCTGAATTTCCACTTTTAGTTCTCCCAGTCCTTGGCGCTACTTAAGGCTGGGACACAATCAACGTGTAAGCGTAACGTGAGCCGTTAACGGGAATACGCGAAAAGATGGCTGACGGGAAAGTATAGCGAACGGACACAATCAACGTGTACGGGGAGTACGTGCACGCGAGAGATGGGCAACATTCATCTCTTCCCGTGTCCCGTACACGGAAAACCAATCAGAATAGTCCTGAGGATCCGGGAATGGGAGCCATCTGTCGGCAGATTCATCCAACTGCTGAAGATAGCTCTTGGCGAAGACAACTTATTTACCTTCGCACTTGCTTACACCTCATCTCTTAGCTGCGCCTGCGTTAGTCAATTGTTACTCCTGGCCGCGTTAACGTCGATTGTGTCCGCTGACTTGCGTTCCCCGTCTCCCGTTGTCCCGTTAACGTCTCGCGTCACACGTACACGTTGATTGTGTCCCTGCCTTTAGAAAAAAGTCCTCTCAGTCGACTCGTTAATGGCCAGCCCTCTGAAAGCAAGATCGCCGTATGGCGTAGCAAGTTTGCATTAGTTCCTGAGGAGGCTTAGTACAGGGTAAAGAAACGAGAGCGCTGCAATCGCGAGAAATCAGTAATTGCTAAATCCACGGTTTGCGCACTTTTAATGCATTTTTTGGAATTATAAGAATGTTGTACATTAACCAATGGTGATAAATTTACATAATATCCGCATTTAGTGTAAATTTTCAGCCCAGATTCACGGTTTCGAGTAAAACAAGTCTCTCAGTCATACCAACTTCACCCTTTTAAGTGTAAATTCAAACAAAAAACATTAATTCAACCCTATCACTCTAAAACTGTTTACATATTAGATATTTTACGGAATAAAATGATTAATTTTTTAACTGGAATATATCAGAATTGAGGAGAAACCCATCCATCGTGAAAATTAAATTTATGCAGTTTCCTCTCACTGATTTCTTAGGAACAAGAGGCGGCCTGCGTGTTTCTTTTGTCTAATCAAGTCATTTCCTTGTTGAATATTGTTGCTTGTTGTGGTAAATTATAACAGAGCATCGCATGTTCGAATATTTTTTGAATGATATTAATCGCCCTGACAAGAATTTTCAAGGATGGATGAAGGAAGGAAGCAATAAATGGAAAGAAGTGAATGTAAATATTATTATTGTTGATAATTCCATGAGATGTTTCCATTTTTCCCTTGTATACATACATCTGACTGGTGACCCATTTCAGGGGATTGTTGTAAGCTTGCATTTGCTTTGAAATATTGAACCACTGAAGCCACATGTCGAAGAAGGTTGAATGCTGTTGGTTGTTGTGGTAATGCATACGTGGAGGGGTAAATAAATTATACAAATCCATAAATTAACTTTAGTGATTCTCAAGAGTGCTTTATACTGTAATGTACTTCAATATATGTGCGTTGGTTGTTAATTTTTGTTTTTGAAGTTAAGTTATCCTCACCTACTAATTGATCTTTCTGTGACCTTGTTGGCAAATGTTGAAGTGAATGGTGAAACGGTAGACTTGTAAACGCAATCTAAATAAACCGTTGCTAAATTAATTCTTTTTTATGTTTGTGTTGTGAGTCTGAGTGGAAGGGGAAAACCCTGCAAAAATTACTTGTTAAGTATGAAATTTTATTTTGGGGGTCAACTGGATCGCTGTAATAAGTTTGTGATTTTCCTGATTTACGTGTGAATTTTCAGCCGGTGTCGCCGCAAGAATATGTTGTTGCTAACCATGTGATGAAACTGGCACATTGATAGAGATTATAAAAGCTTGTGGCAGTGATTCAGCTACCATAAAGCAAAAAAAAATCTGGGAAGCGAGTCAAATTTCCCGCCTCTAAGATGCGTAGTTCTCTGTCTAACCGTTTCGAGGAATGGAGGTCGCCACCGTAGCCATGAAGAACTTAGTGCGCCATTTTCAACACAAAGATGAACATCTTTCCTGTGTATATAATCTTTGTTAATGGCGTTGTTGATTGTTGTTAACGTGAGACTTTGGTGAATATTCAATAACGATTGAAGATATATGAACTTCTTGATGCTGTGAATGATAGCTGGCTATATTTTATGACTAGCAATTACTTTTTAAATGCTAAAGAGGAAATATCTACTACTAAGTTGTAATAGGCATATAAAAATTCCATCCTGAGCCTTTTCTCTGATGTGTGGATCATTTACTGTTAATTTACGGCTATATTTTTTTTCATTTATTACCTGTTGAGAGCCTTAGGAATCAGAAGGTGTGATCTAGATAGATTGATGTGGGTGTTTATGTGTAACCTACTATTCATACATGGCCTCGGAGTAGGTTCAACAACCTCTCCTTTATTTGCTATTTAAAATTATAGTCATTGGCGCAATTTTATCCACTGCATTATGATTACTGGTGAGTAAAACCGGTGAGACGTGGTTATTTACGATCTGTAGACTGCATTTACCTTTGAACCGCCGTATTTCATCATTAGACGGCGACTGAATCGAAAAAGTTGTTTGTTTATGGAATTCAAGGCAACAGTTTTTGGTGACGAGTCAACAATCCACATGTATATTCATGGTCCCACGAATGACGCGGGAAATTCACACTTGCTGCAAGCTTATGAAAGCGTGTTCACACATTGGAGTCACTTCCATGACAGTAGCTTCGCAAGTCCGTTACAATCGACACTTATAATGCTCGCAGAGATTCTGTGCACTGGAGAGTTCCTCCAAGCCTAGCTGCCCATGGCTGATGAGCAGTGATTGGCTGCCGGCGTCCAATCCCGTAAACCGGTTCTTAGCTCAGTGCGCGCCGCGTAAGAATACTGTAAGTGGCGACCCAATAGAATCAGAGAAAACGAACGCTATGCCTCGCCGACGCGAGGGCCTTTAGAATTGAAATACTCTGGACGAGAAACTACTATAGATATCGAGTCAAAACTTGTAGTGATTGCAATAGTCGTCGCACTGAGTTTAGAAAGTAATCCTCAACGGCGGAGGTCACCGTGGCAACACGATAAATAAACAAAACTTCAATCCTCTTCACCAACATTTTGAAAAATACAAATACGAAAATTGCGACTATTTATCATAACAACCAATATTTCTATTGCTGGGAAAGATATCAGAATATATCGAACCATATTTAATTCAGTTAAGAAAGCCTGACACTCGCTGCAGGATAATTTAACGTGAGCTAAGACTAGAATCTTTTGGGTCGCCAGGTACGGTATTTGTACGCTGCGCGCACTGAGCTACGAACCGGTTTACGGGATTGGACGCCGGCAGCCAATCGCTGCTCATCTACCATGGGCAGCTAAGCTTGGAGAATTTCTCTAGTGCACAGAAACTCCGAGAGCACTATAGATGAGTTGGTAGACACGGACTTCTATAGGCGGGTTTACATATGGAAGCTGACTTATATGGAAGCAGCAAGTGTAGCGATATCTCGAATCGTGTCGCTACCAGCAGGGCATCGCTCTGCTTGCACATTAATTCCGGCTTTTTCAAAATAAATGGATGACGGAAGTAAACAATGAATGCGATTGTTACGAGAATCGCCCAAATTTGGCCAAAATGGCGTTCGTATGTTTTGAGTCCCATAGGCATTTGTTGGTTTAATAAATTTATATTTATTACGATAATTCTGCATTATCACGTCGAATCATGTTGGTCAACTGTGAAAATAATATTATTATCTGATAAGGGAGAAGTCTTGAACCTTACCGTAGGGGTTCTTTAGCATTTTAAGTACTTTATAGAACAAATAAAAATTTACATAAGCAACAATAAGTCCTAATCCAGCTGTTATTTGTTGTTTATATTTTTAATCTCCGTTTGCTGTCACGTGACCAAGATTCCACCGGATGCGATGCGATTTTATCACAGAATCGATATGCCATTTGCAGACAAAATAGAAACCAGTCCATTTTCCTTGCAAGTGCAAACCTCGGTCGATTGCCACCACTATCGACCCCTAATGCCGTGGAAGTGCGTGCTTACACGTATCGAAGCGTTGCTTGCAAGCGACTTCCAAGGCTACTGTCATGGAATTGACTTCCATGTATAAACCCGCCTTATGGCAGAAGATAAGATAAGAGATAAGAGAAAGTTTGTTTACTCTGGGACCATATAATCCCATGGAGCACAAGTTCATGGCATTTACATTTGTTTCTATTTTAAGCTGCTGATAAGATTTACAGACAACGTAAAGTAATAGCTACATAATGACATGCAGGAGACATAATATTAGAGGTTGGTATTGTCTCTGGAAAATTTACATAAAATGATTAAAGGCATAACACAGTGCTAGGTATAAACAACCACTAATATTACACAATTTACAAAAAGTAAAACAAAGAAATAAGTAAATGGTACATTTTATATACTAATATTTAGAACATAAATACTCTTTCAAAGCTCTCTTGAATGCATACACTGATGTCAACGTCTTTATATTCTGAGGAAGAGAATTCCACAATTTACACGATGATACATAAAATTATTTATTATAAGTAGTTGTTCTATGGCATGGTATTATTAAGTTCGAATTATTTCTAGTCATTCGCTTTTTTTTGTCCTTATTATATACATATTGGTCATGTAAATACAATGGAATCTTTACACTTAATAATTTGAAGTTGGGGAAGAAGATGGGGTTGATAGTGGTAGTAATCAACCAAGGTTTGCACTTGCATGGAAAATAGACTGGCTTCTATTTTGCCTCCAAGTAGTATATCGATTCTGCGATAAAATCGCATCCAATCCGGTGAATTCATGGTCACGTGTCAGCAAACGAAGATTAAAAATATAAACAAAGAATAACTTAGTAGGAGGAATCATTGTTGCTTAGGTAAATATTTATTTGTACCTGAAAATATTTTAAATGCAAAAAAAACCCGTAAGGCACGCTTTATGACTTGTCTCTTATTATGTAGAAACATATATATTCACAATTCTGTCGCTTGATACGATGCAGTAATGCACAATTAATGTAAATTATCATAATTTACTTTACACACGAATGCCTGCGAGAATCAAACAGCAAAAGGCAATCGCCATTGTTGCTGAGTTTAGCCGATTCAAGTAATTACCATATTCATTGTTTACTTTCGTCATCCATTTGTTTTGAAAAAAGCCGGAAGTTATTTGTAAGCAGAACGATAAGTTGCAATACGATTCGAGATATCGCATGGCGAGGAACAAAAAAGTTTTGCAATTATTTCAAACCAATTGCAAAATTTGGAGGGCCTATTCAATTATATAAGCAGTATATGTGTATTCCCTAAAAGAAACATTGGCACTATGTTTGCAAGGCTTTGGGCTATCATCCGAACAACTTCTATGCGTAATTAATTGTGTGCCCATCACGTTGTTTATATGTTTACACGTCCTGACTCCAGGTTGGGTGTTATAAAAGGACAACTTGACGCAAACTAACGAAAGGAATGATTAAACTGGCCGCGTTTTGACGAGGCAATCCTTTCGCCTGCCTCACCAAGGTCAACGATTCCCTCTCCTTTTACTGCGACGGCCCTTACGAAGTCACTCAATTTCGATTCCTTGACTTCTCAAACTGGATTGGCTTTTCATTTTCATGCCATCCACGAGTTTTTGACGAAAAGAGCTGTATCGCTGAAAACTATACGAGTTAATTTCTTCATGTAAGCCCATAAGTTATATCTGCCGTTGAATAATTTGTTCGGACATATTTTTGTGTCATTTTTTAAAAAGGGTGGAATACGCATTTATTTCCTCAGATATTATGTGAAAAATGCAAAGAGGATCGAAACCCCGTGTGTGTTTTCGATGATATGCGGCATGGAGGCAAGTTAGTCGGATCGAGATGAAACTTAGTCGATTCCTTGAGCAGTTTAGAGTGAACGATGAAACGAAAGTTTAATTTTTGCTTTAATTTTTGAATTTTCCATTTCTCCGGAAATTTCACGAGAAAAAGCACTTGATTATTTGGACATTACGAATTAACACACGAGGGCGGCTATTGAGTTGCCTTAGATTGACACAGTTTGCGTGCTCAATCTCGTCCAACACTTTCCCATCTCAAAACGCCGCGGTTTGACGAGGCAATCCTTTCGCTTGCCTCGCCAAGGTCAATGATTCCCTCTCCTTTCGCTGCGATGGCCCTTAAGAAGCCACTCAATTTCGATTCCTTGAGTTTCGGACTTCCCTGCTGAGATTGACTGATTATAGCGTCAAGCGGAGCGGCAAAGATATTAAATTATTTTGTTACTATCCTGTTGAGAATAATCTGTGCTCTCTCAGAGCAGAGACAGCCTTTAGTAGCAGCAGGTCCTTGTCTCGCAGGGCCGAGGATTTTAGGGCGCGGCCGTTTTGACGCGAGGACAATTGGGCGCGGGGACTTTTCGGAGCGGGAACTGTTGAACATTATGGATGACGCTGCGATGCAATGTTATCGAGCGTGTCTACCTGTTTGGCTTATGCCTTTATGATTATTTTCTATGATACATTATCTATTGATGAGTAAAATTTTGTAACCTTTAAACGACGGATAAATGTAAAAACTTACAGCGACCTACATTTTCGTGCGCTGCAGTTTTTCGGAAGCTCTAGGGTTGAAAACCACTGTTCAACATGCAGGATGTTATGGCTATGCATTCGAATATAACAACCTTTGACTGTGTGCATAGTAACTTTTAATAGAAAATATTATGAAGAGGTCGTAAAGAGACGCAAACGAGAGATAAGAATCATGCAGGGATCATGCAAAACGTGATGTCAGTACTGAGTGGCAGATCAAGAGACTAGTTTCAGGGAGCACACTGATTAATCATATACTCTACATGTCGACTAACCTACTTTCAAATCTCATTGGCAGCCATTATGGTCTCTTATCGATCGCCTGAAAAACGACATTTTTAACCTCGCAATTCTGCAGTCTACTTCTCTAATGTTACTATCATGATCTGATCTACCGAAGCACAGGTGGACGGCGCAAGGATGCAAAAAACAATGGGCAATGCCAGTACTGGGGCCAATATGATTGGGTTCGGGAAATTTCCATATTTTCTGACCAAAACAGTCATGTTTTTTTTGGTCATGGAAAGACTAGCGTTGAAAATGCAAAAAAAGAGTGACCAGGATCAGACGCAGCTAGAAACCACATATTTATAAACGAAATCTATAATGAGCGGACGAGTGTTGATTGCTTTCTGTTTAAGATGGTCGGAGCGATTTTCGTTCGTGTACAGGTGTTCGTGAAACGTTTCATTCGCGTGCTCATCAGTAATATGTAGGTTACTTTAGTGACGTTCCCCTCCGAGTCCTCGGCTAGCATCGGGTTTCATTGCCGTCGTAATGGCCCGAGGACTCGAGAGGGGTTTGGCGGTTATTGCAGCCACGTCTTACGCCCATCGGATGTGTGGCTACGCTGCAGTTGGGTCGTGCGTACGGAGTGGACGGAGGGACCCAAGTATTGCGGCCTCCTGCATGCGAGCTGCAAAGTAACTCCGCCTATGCCACGCAGGACGGAATGCACTTGATGTTATCCAGCAGCGAGCCCTTAATATGTACATTATTATTATTATCATCATTTATTAGACATTAAGCAAGAATTATTACATTGCAATAGTCCTCATCAGAGATTAAAAAAAACATATAATCACATCACATAAAATAATAAAAAAAACGATATCAGGTTTACACTTCATAAAATCATCAGTAGAGCAAAAGGCTTTTGATACATGCCACCTGTGTAAGACTTTTTTAATCTGAAATATGTTACAGTTCTGGACTCTTGAGGTAAAGTGTTAAAAAATTTCAACTTCATCAGCAATCTTTCCAATCATTGCATTGACAAGTGATGCGGTACGAAGTCACTCGCAAGGGTGCATACATATATACCAAGGTCAGGGTGTAACTGGCTAACTCACCTGACCGGCAATTGGGAGATCCGGGTTCGAATCCCTGTCAAGTCATGTGATTTATTCATGGTGAATTTCAACCCTGGTGACCATCGCAATAAATTGATTTTGAGTTTTTGATAATCTTCAATGAGGAATGACAAGTTTCTCCTTCATCCTGGCGTCGTGATAGTGGACACTATTTGCAGTCTTGTTATTGGTCAATATTTTCTTTAATAAAACAATGGATAAGTAATAAAAACTTTTACTAAAACCAAGAATCCAGATCGAGATGACCTGACCTGAAGATGGTGCTCAGCGCCGAAACCCGGGTCGTGCTTTTAAATTACGATTTTTTTAAATTGTGATTTTAATTTTTATATCTGTGGTTTTAGTAAAAGTTTTTATTACTTATCCATTGTTTTATTAAATATGGAATACCACAAAGTAACCAAAGACAACGTTTTATTTAATATTTTCTTTGGCATTACATAAACATTTATATTAATACAAACTCTATAGGGCCACAATTCCAAGTTTTTTTTAAGATTAGCTGGCAGTTCCCACGGAAGGGTTGTTTTGAAATGATTCTCACGACTCTTTTTTGTAGTAAAAATATGTCATTAGCCATAGTAGCATGGTCCCAGAGTTCAATTCCGTGATTTTTATGGCAATCAAAAAAAGCTAAGTACATCGATCGTATATAGCCATTGGGCTCTAGATCCTTAAGTTTACTAAACACAAAAACAACCGTAGACAGTTAGCGAGTACATAGATAAGAGTGAAAAAATTGCATGTTACCAATTTGCTTTCTTGGCAATTTTTTCAAGAATTTGTCCTGTGTTCCCTTGGAATCCCCCACCTCTCTCTCTCTCCGTCATGTGCTTTCTGACGCGGAGTTCCTAGTTCCTTCGTAGCATCTGGGGTGGTACTCACTGCACTAAATAACCTTCTCCCTCTCTTTCCAGAGGATCGGGTTGGTGTGGTGGCTAGAGCACTGGCTAATCATATGGACGGCCAGGGTACAAATCCCTGCAGAGGAGGATGTTCTTCAGAGGAAACCCGATCCCTACTTTAGCGTCTGGTGGAGGGCACTTCAAGTACAGTACTCCGTCTGTCGGATGAGACGTTAAACCGTGGTCCCCTTGGCGCCTATCGCTAAGAGCAAACTAATGCCGACGCCGGGTTTCCATCCACCCTTCCTCTATTACCTGTCCCCTATGGCGTCTTCCTCTCTTTCCAGGGGATTGGGTTGGTGTGGTGGCTAGAGCACTGGCTAACCATACGGACGGCCAGGGTTCAAATCCCTGCAGAGGAGGGTGTTTTTCAGAGGAAACCCGATCCATACTCGAGTGTCTTGTGGAGGGCACTTCAAGTACAGTACTCCGTCTGTCGGATGAGACGTTAAGCCTTATTCCCCTTGGCGCCTATCGTTAAGAGCAAGGTAATGCCGACGTCGGGTTTCTATCCAACCTTCCTCCCTTACCTCTCCCCTATTCGCAATAGTTGTCTTATTTTCATCCCCGGTTGTCGTTTTCCCCATTCTACCGCATTCCAAACATTTTCAACTCCCTAGCTTCGCATTCATCCTTCGCCTTGTCCGCTTCTCTTCACCATCCGCTTTGAAATCCTTCCTCGCCAACCATGTGAGTAAATTAGCCCCATCTTCCCAGTTTACCTATCGCGTCCACGTTCTCCTGTTCTTTTGTGTTTTTCATTTTCTGTTATTATTTTATATATTTTGTTAATGCTTATAATGTTCTCTTGTTTGTTGGTCATCCAATGTCATCAGCCCTTGTGTCGTTTTTTTTGTAATCTTCAAATAAATAAATATATATGCTATTTCAACATGTAACCTAGTAGCACTTGGCATGTATTCCGAAATTATTCGATAGCATACGTGTAGATTTTATTTGATATGCGAAAACGCACGCTTTTCATAAAACTTTTAATGGTTTCTATTAAATACCAAAGTAGATTGCCTATGAAAGGAACACGTATTTTGACACGGTTTTTGCCAAGATTTCTAACTCCGCTCCGTAAATCCCGAGTCACGTCAATGTTTTTAATGAGTCGAAAATTTTAAAATATGATTCTCGGGTCATTTACACTTCAGCATGTAGGGCCCTTTCCAACTTATAAATAGTGTGGTCCAAGAATAAGTTTTTTTCGACCGAACTGTAATTTTATCCAAGTATTCCCTTCATACATAGTCCGGAAAACATTCCAATCGACGATGGCTCTTCAAATATCAATCAATTAAACAAACCAAAACAAACCCTTCTTCGATTTAGAATGGCCGCCGCTTCGACAACGAATTTCGTCGTCGAAGCGTGACGCAAAATACGCTCGAACGTGAGTTACAAAATGGGCATCGGCAATTATTTTTGAAATATTACCCACAATTCAGCGGGTATGTTTCGCTCCAGCCGCAATCAAGGAAAATCTAACTCATATTTTTCATGCCTTCTGCAAGTATAGTCTTTCTCGAAAATGACGTGAATGAATTCTACAGCCGGCGCCGAGAGTTTTATTAACATTCAACTGGCTGTCTTATTGCAACAGCTCTAACACTCAACAGTGACCTTCACTTATCTTATTAAAGAAAGGAAAGGACAAGTCCTCATTGTATGCTGCGACCGTAATTTCGCGGTGTCATTAACACTATTAGCTTCAAATTGAGCGTACATGCCCTGCATGTCCCCTGCATACTTTCATTACCTCTCCCTCCTGCGGTCTGTGACATATTGTACTCAACCCACCAGAGATAATGTGTCAGTCCGACTCGGAGAATAGACGCTCAATAAAATTCTGAGACGAAGAAAGCGAGGCTGGTCGTAAATATTGGAGGGCATGAAACTGAGCAAGTGGAGCGTTTCAATTACTTAGTGAGAAAACTAGAAGAAAATGGGCATAAGTAGCAAAAACGTTAGGAGGAAAATTGGGTCAGCTAAGGAAGCACGTAGTTATAGAGGGGAGGTGATGGCGGGAACATAAGGTAAGGATGCGAAGAAGAGGCTGGTGAAGAGCTTGATGCGGAGCTTGGCGTTGTGTGGGGGCAGAAACGTGGACCCTGGGAAAGGAGGACGAGATTAGACTTCAGGCATTTGAGATGTGGATGTGGAGAAGGATGGAGAAGGTGAGGTGGACGGAGAGGAAGACGAGCGAAGAAGTGCTTGATACGGTGGGCAGGGAATGGAAACTTCTGAATGAAATCCAGGATAGGCAGTGTAGATGGATGAAGGATGTAATAATAAAGGGTGATGGGTTGCTGAAGAGTGTGATAGAGGGAAGGATGTTGGGCAAGCGGGGAAGGGGAAGAAAGAGAATATGTTTCATGGACGGGATGAAGGAGAGTAGATCGTATGCAGAGGTAAAAAAGGAAATACTAGTGGTAGTTGGCCCCCCTGAAAGTGGAGAAAACTGGGAGGAGATTCTCTGACTTCCATCAAAATCTACCTTCACCGGTAGAATACTTGGAAAAACTGTGTGTTCCGTATCGCTTATCAATAGGCAATAGGTGCTGTGAGGAGTGTTCTTTTTTCCCGCATATTCATAGCTGATATAGTTCTTGACTTGATTCGATATGCTCATTCACAAGGCATAGCACTTTCGCATTGCCTCTACGGCGTTATCGTCTTTTATAGCAACGGTGTCACAGTTTTCTCCGCTAATATGGTGAAATAACAGAATTACAACTTCCGCTATTCGTCCTCGGACGCCACACTATATTCCATCTCCATCTTTGGTCTCTCCTGAAACAGTTAGACACTGAAATCCATTTAAAAATAACTCTAAATATCCTTAATTCTTACAGTGACAGTCCTGAACTTATTTCTTTCATGAATATCAGATTGCCTTGGTATCTTAGCCGAGCTAAATAATAACACCCCATGCCCACTCCCAGATTATCCCTAATTTAGCGTTCGCTGCTCCTCCGTCTCTCCTCCCTAACAAATTCACTCCCTACTTGTATAAAACTTCTATAAACTTGTATAAAAATAGTAAACACTCGTATAAGAAGTCTTTGTAAAACAATTTTCTCGTGCAGACCTTAATGGGAAATGATTTGTCTTATCCGTTTTCCGATGTATAATTATGTGTGTATATTTTTATTTTTGTGCATGCTTTTATGTGCATTTTTTTACATGTGTAAATTTGTATATTTTGTATGTGAATATATGTGTACCTTTGCGTGAATATATATGTGTTTCTATTGGTTATGAGGACATATCATATCCCAATTTATTGAAATTAGTTATGTGAATCAATATTTCAATATCCCATCCTGCAATCGGAGGACATCTTTATTTCTGTAAATGTTATAGTTTCTAATGTATAGTCTGATCTCGCCTTATTTATTTATTTGTAAGAGCACCAAAATATAACAAGACACATTTGTATACTGTTCCATAGGACACCAGTCCTAGAACAATAAATTTCTATTTCTATTTTTACTGATTCCAATCCTTTTTCTCTATCGTATAAAAACGTTGCGCACAAAATCTATAGCTGTGCGTGAGAGAGTGACGCTTTCGATCATAAGAATTCTTGAAAATATCATAAAAGTCGTTATTTTTCATCACGCGCGCTCTCTTTTAAGAAGGAACCTTCATTTTAGGCATGTCCGATCACCTACCTTCATTCTAACATAAATCATAACGTAAGATATCTACTGTCGAATGGTGTACAAATATAATAAGCTCATTGATCGTCTTACGAAATTTATTGATTTAAAAATGATGAATTTAAACGCTGAAATATATTTCCTTAATGGCAGAGCGACGGCATCAATTCACATTACCTTTTTTTTCCTCTCAATTACCGTTCGAATTGTGTTTTTCAAAAACTTGTATAACATGGACTACATATTAGTACATCTGAGATATTTTTTTCAGCTTAGGTCAACCATGATATAACTTGAGTATTTAGGTATAAATAACAGACTTCCAGTTTTCATCGAAGCACATAGCCGACATATTGTAATGAATGTGGCAGCCTTGCCAAGGGAAACTTCTGCTGTTTACCTTGTTTAGCAAATCTATTTTAAAAACATATTTCATAAATAGGCATTAAATATAATTGTTAATTATTTTTTTTGCCTCAAGTCAATCATGCCCTTCTTTCACTCCATTAACAATCATGATATCAAAGCCTACCGAAACAGCAATGGAGGCTGGAGTCAGAGTAATTACTGGTCATGAATACACATTATGGATTGTTGACTCGTCGCCAATAACTGTTGCTTAGAATTCCGTAAACAAACAATTTTTGGATTGTGGCGCCGCCTAGTGATGAAAGGCGGAAGTTCAAATGTAAATACAGTCGACAGATTGTACATAAACACGTCTTACCGGTTTTACTTACCAGTAATCATAATGCAGTCGATAAAAATGTAGTACCATACGCGGGATGTAATTACATACTTTCTCACGTTAACAACAATTAACAACGGCCATTTGCGATTCAACCGAAAAGACTTTTTTCTAAGTAGCGCGAAGGACTGGGTGAACTAAATGTGGAAATTTAGGCAACACGTAGCCTAGGCAACCATTCCAAACATTTAAATCCATTATGTATATTCATGTTATTGTTATTCGTGGCGTAGTAAAAGCT
This sequence comes from Ceriagrion tenellum, assembly GCA_963169105.1. NCBI lineage: Eukaryota > Metazoa > Arthropoda > Insecta > Odonata > Coenagrionidae > Ceriagrion > Ceriagrion tenellum. Next base: position 131,300,446 of record OY720633.1, read on the forward strand.
TCAGTTTAACGCTTCGGCTTATAAAATTTTACTCAGAGAAGTATTAACATGAAATTTAAAAAAATATTAAAAGCAGCACTTAACCTAAATTTACTCAGTACAGAAAAATAGATTATGTTTATCTAAAGTAAAGTGTACTTCGAAGAGCAGATTCCTCCTCAATTCTCAGGAGAACAATAGGTGAATTTAATTGTTGCTTAAAACCGTAGTTGCCAAAGTTTAAGTTATTTTGCACATGGTTAACTCCCGCACGTCATCCTCCCAGAGCGTGGGTCTCCTGGTTCCGTCCCGAATTAAGGCTCGAAGCTGTCCGTTTTTGGGTGTAGGGCCCTTCCTACCGGGGTTTACTTCGTTTTACTTCCACGGGGGTTTTCAGGGTTTACCCGTTTAACTTCCACGAGGCATATAAATTGCCTACTACAATAATTTTGAGCCTTACGAACCTACTTTCCCATACTCTGTCATCGGACCTTAACGACGTTCATTCGTGTTGCCAGGAGTGGGAGTTAGAATTAAATATTAGTAAATGCACCACAGTTCACTTCATGCGAAAGCCATCACACTAATGCCATACCCATACAGTGGGTGGAGCAAATATAAAATCTCCAGATACAGTAAAATACCTTGGAATCACCCTAACTTCTGATATATCGTGGGGAACACGTGGGGTCAAGGAAAACAATGTGAGAGAAGTATATAAGAATAATGTTTGTTACCATTAAAAGAATTGTATCAATATGTGTTAATTTGTGACCACTTCTTTGACAGCAAATTAATAAAGCAACATGTGATTCATACTGACATGCAACTGCGTCGAATGAATAGGTTGTCTGTACCTAAGTATTTTAACCTCCATGGCAAGAGGTCCTTAGCACATGTAGTCCCAGGGTTGTTAAAAAATTACCTATGTCAATGCATGATATTAATAGCATATCTGTTCTTAAAAAAATCACTAAAAGAGTGGCTCATAGGCTAAAATTGTTAAGCTCTTAATTGTCCAAAACGCTTCACAGCAAAACAATATTTTTTAACTAAAGACGCCTGCTGACAAGCCGCTTTGGCTTAGCAGGACCTCAACTGCACTGTTATTCTTTTTTTTCATTATTGATGGAATATAATTTTCTTTGTGAACACACATAAAAAACTTATGCGTCACAGCATTAAAGAAACTAGGTTTTGTTAATCGTACAGTAGGAAGGTCCTCGGATGAAAAACTCAAAGAAAGATGCTACTTTGCTCTGGTTAGGCCACACCTCGAATACGCCGCGAGCATTTGGGACCCTGGTAATAAAGATTTAACCAAAAAGCAAATGAAAGTTGCCCGCTTCGTTAAAAACTGCTACGAGCGTACATGTTAGTGTCTCGCGACTTTTAGAGGGATTAAGGTGGGAGCCCCTAGAGACTCGTAGGCTACTTGCTAGGCTTAGGTTGGTAGAGAAATTCAGAACTGGTGTGTTTCAGAGCGACACAGTATTATCATGACGTCTCACTACATCTCTAGGTCAGACAGAAGCGATAAAATAAGAGAGATACATTGCCGAACAGATATGTACAAAAACTCGTTCTTACCGCGCACAATAAGCGACCACAATAGAAACTGAGCTCCCATAATACATGTAACCATTTCACCTCCCAAAACCTTACATCTTTACACGGATGGTGACACACCACCCCCTGCCACACGCCCATGCGGTTTGCTCGCAGGGTATTATGTAGATGTAGATATTAAGGTGGCAATGGCCTCAGGGTCCTTCATTCCAGATTTTCCAAAAATTTTAAGGGGCATTTTTTATGTGCGTATCATAAAATGAAATGTAAATAAAGAAGAGAAATGGGAAAACCATAGAAGGGGAGCGGGCGAGGGTAAGCAGGAGACAAGGTAAGGGCGAAGAAAAAATACAATTCGGCCGTGATTTCACATCTCTCGCCCGACGCACGGTGGTCTGAATTCTAAAATGTGAGAAAAAAAAGTCCAAAGTGGTATTTTTTCGAATCGTGGGAAAGTAAAAAATACATCGGAAATGTACGAAGAAAGAAGAATAATTTTCACTAGTTTTAAGGCTCAAAATGTATACAATTCCTTGAAATTAAACCGATATTTGGCTTAAAAAAATGCAGCCGAGCGTAATCCAAGGCCGTTTTCGAACTTGGCAAATCAAGCAATCTTGCCTTGAAACCTAGGCTGCGGTCCAAAACTCGCTACAAACGCTCCGTAGCGTTTGGAGCGAGCTTCCGAGCGGTCCGCAATTCGCTCCGGAGCGCTACGATGTACACTGTGACGTCACAAAATATGTCATCACATTCTTTCCCGCCACGCTCCCAACGCTCACGGATGAAACTAGGGTCTACTGGAGCGAATCATTTCTCGAGGGAAAGTCAAACTAGCAAGATGGTGGAGCTTAAGCTGTACGACGAAGCGACGGGGGACTATGTTTAATCTCGAGGTAAACGAAGAGGTTTACCGACAAGCGTACGAAGGTAAGAACTGATTTAATGTCATGAATTGTTTTTATATGCATTTGTTTTCGCGTAATATGCAGATGATCACCTAGCATTGGCTGATGACTGGTCTAAGGTTAATGGTTTTGTATTCAACAGGGAAAAAACTCAAAAGTTAATCTGTAGCATGAAGTTCGCCTCAGGTAATCAGAATCCATTTCAACTTCTTGGGTTTTACATCGATACCAAACTCAACTGGAGCTATCGCAATTACAGCACAAGAAATAATAATCTCCTATCCCTTAATCAAAGCAAATTATCTAAAACTCAACATTCTCTGCCTAATTTAGGCATCAGGCTATTTAGCCATCTACCAATTTCGAAAGTTTTCGAAAGGTTTCGAAAGCTTCTAGTCTGTTCTGGTCAGATTTCCCATTGGTCCATGCTTCCGACCCATAGAGTGCCACGCTGCACACGAATGTTTTCACCCAACGTTTTGCGTTCTCTATTTATATCCTCTTTATTTGGTGCATGAACTCATTCCTCGGTCTTCCTCTGGGAACTTTTCCCTCTATTTTACCTTAAATTATGTTCTTCACGAACCTATTATTTCTCAGGATGTGTCCAGTCCATCTGGTTCCTCTTTTTTTGTATGGTGCTCCATATGTTCTTTCCCTCTTTCACTCTATTGTACAATTCATCATTTCTCGTTTTTTCCGCCCATTTTGTCTTCGGCATCCTCCTCCAGCACCAGGTTTCGTAGCCTTAATGTCTTTTCTGGTCATCTTTTCCAATGGTCCATGCTTTCCATCCATAGATTGCTTGGCTCTACGCGAATTTGTTCACATACTGCTTCCTAGTTTGTTATCCAATCCTCCTCCAAATTCTTATTTTGTCCGCCCATTTCATCTTCAGCATCCTCCTGCAGCACCAAGTTTCGAAGGCTATTAGTCTTTTGTGTTCAACTTTCCCAATGGTCCATGATTCCGATCCATAGAGCGCCACGCTCCACACTAATTTTTTCATCCAACGTTTTGCGTTCTCTATTTATATCCTCTTTATTTGGTGCATGAACTTATTCCTCGGTCTTCCTCTGAGAAATTTTCTCTCTACTTTGCCTTCAAATATGTTCTTTACAAACCCATTGTGTCTCGGTCTGTCTCCTATCCGCCTTGTTCTTCTTTTTTGTGTGTTGTCCCATATGGTCCTTTCCTCTTCGACTCTTCTGTACACTTCCTCATTCCTTATTTTGTCCGTCCGTTTTATTTTCAGCATCCTACTCCAGCACCAGGTTTCGAAGTCATTGGAAGTCTTCTCAGTCTTTTCTTTAACCCTTTGAGTGTGGCGTGACGTTATATCACGTCATGGTTGTCTTTACGTTGGTGCTGATGACGTGATATCACGTCATGGGTACTTTGAGTGTTCTAGCTTTCACTAGGGGGCCTGGTGAAAGTTCCCTAGTGCAAGCTGGAACACTCACGGTACCCTTGACGTGATATCACGTCATCAGCACCAACGTAAAGACAACCATGACGTGATATAACGTCACGCCGCACTCAAAGGATTAAGCTTTCCCAATGGTCCGTGCTTCCGATCCGTAGAGTGCTCCACTGGCTCCACACGAATGTTTTCACCCAACGTTTTGAAATGAGCTTGGTAATTTTTAAACAGGGTATCACTGTCGAGTGAAACGGGGATGGTAAGCTGGATTGTAAACATCTAACCCTTTCTTTTTTTTCAACGAAAAGGGAATTGTTTAACGATAAAGCTTTAAACCCTCCCTTCTCCATGCTTTCATAAATTAACCGGTTGCTCCAGCGAGTCCAATTTCTGACCTTTAGTCCTTTTGACGTCGTAGTTTTTCCGGGTGGGAATTGCGTCGCTCTCCGACGCGTTTGTCATGGACCGTTTGTCGTCTGATTCGAGAGGAAATGAAATGAGACGTAGAGGGAGGACAGGCGGAAAGGGAAATTAGCGGAGTGGAGGCGCCTTTTCACTGACGGGAGCGCGTTTTGGCGCACGAACCAGATGCGAATTCAAGGCGATGAATATTAATTCGTTTTCCGGGCCGAGATTATGATCCGTCGCGTCTGCGCCGAAAAGCGTTATCAAACGCGAAGTGGTACTTTTACGTGTTCTAGAGAGATTTCTCCGATTCAGTCCCCGTGAATTATTTTGACTACGCGGTCCTTTGTTCTCAAAGTGTGGTATTCTACGTACTGACTCCATGGAACAAACTTTTAAAGAGGTCATGTCGATAAATATTTTTTATCGTGTGTCATACTTTCCATTGAGTTCATGGAAGATATAATGTAGACACCCCGTTTTTATCATAGAATAATAATGGACATTTCATCATTTAGGTACTACGCTAGTGGGTGGCATAGGGTACTGCGCATTGGCCAGGAAAGCGGAAGGTCCGAGTTCGATTCCAGGTCCAGGCCGAATTTTTCTGATGGCAATTTTAATATACCTTAAACGCAGATTTCCATGAAAACTTTATCGATATTACGTGAAAATTTATTAATATTGAATGATATGATTATCGAGATTGATGGAAAAATAATATTTCTCCTTATTTTTATCCCATTTTCAAGTTTAAAAAAAACCAAGAGATTTCTGGCTCAGTTTGTGAGAAAAAAGGCATGGAAATGTAAATTTGCGTTTTTCAAATCATATATAGTACATCTTCTTCTGTAAGTACCCAGGTTATGAACTGAATGACATGCAAGTAATTTGACGGTAAAACCACCTAGGCTCAACCAAAGATTACTCTAATAACTACGAGTTAGCAGTTGGAAGTGAATTTTATTTAAGGTCGTTGTTGTTAAGTTTAAGAATATGAAACAGCTTTCCCAACGACACGTACACTATTCATCAAGCCGATTTATCAATTTTGGTGTCAGTTAAGTACATTATTCATGACCTGTCCTGGGGGAAGTACGTACGGTAACATTTGCCGACAGGCGAATCGCAAGTTGGGTTTTATTGAAAGAATACCAGGAATATGTGACAAGAAAGTAAAGGCGTGATGTTAGTTTTCTCTCGCGAGACCTCACTTGGAGTACGCCGCTAGTATATGGGACCCTTACGAAGTAGGACTAGTTTCAGATCTAGATCGAATTCAGCGGAGGGCAACAAGATTTGTGAAGAATTGTTATTATTAACAGCTGTGCCATTGAATTGTTGAGGGATTTGGGATCGGAACCTCTATCTGATCGAAAAGATAAATATAGATTAAATCTCTTACGGAAGCTTGACGTAGACCATTTTTTGCCGGACGTTCAACATATTCTGCTAAGGCCTAACTATTATTGTCGAAATTATCACTGGCATAAAATCAAGGCAGCAGAATGTAGAACCAATAGATTTAAAATCCAATTTTTTCCACGTACAATAAGGGACCATAATAGTTGCAATAGGTCTTCTCTGGAAAACTTTGACCCTCAATGGGTAATGTAGGTTTTGCACTTGTGCTAAATGTCTGAATATCATCATTAGCTGCTTATTCTGCATGAAATATCTGACAAGATATAGCTCCTAATGATTTATTACCTTATATTGCTATTCATTTGTGGCATTAATGATACCAACCAGCATTTGTGTCTTAAATAGTATACTGCATGGTAGAATGCTCGTTTAAGCAGCACTATCGTAGTAGTTTCTGATCATCGTATTGCCATCCTGACTGCTTTTAGCCTGTGCCTGGCATCCGGGCGAGCGTGCGCGGTTCTGATTTCAGCTGTGTTACATGCCTGGCGTGGCGTCACCCCGCGCCACACACCCTAGTGGTGTCTTGCATGGTATTTCGCAGATATAGATGCAAATGTACGATCTTGTCCTTTCTCGGTGAATTATATGAATAAATGATTCTCGGGCTTCTAGCCGAGTAAGAATTTTTGTGGCTGACGTTTCGATGGATAACACTTCCATCGTCCTCAGAGCAGTAATGAGATGCAGGCCTTCCTTCCTGCGTTTATATGGCCGCTTAATCCGGGGGGCATTGTTGTCTCCTTCTTTCCGTTATTTTTTGAAATAACGGTCTCCATTCCCTGCTTAGTACTAAGTGTTATCCATCGAAACGTCAGCCACAAAAATTCTTCCTCGGCTAGAAGCCCGAGAATCATTTATTAATAGATGCAAATGATTGTAATAATTCGATAGAAACGTTTTATAATCCAAATGTTTGAAACATACGGACGCGGTCTCAATTTCGATCTCCTATTGTATAAGATTCAGTTCTTTCTTTCCGTGATGAGTATAAACAACGGTTTCCGCGAATCTCATTTTGTCAATGCTGTTTTTAGTTTAGTTAAAAAATGGGGATGAGTCGATTCCACTTTTTTTTCGATTCCGATTCTTTCAAATCGATTCCAGATACTCGATTACGATTCCATCGATTCTTATTTCTAATGACAGGTGGGATATTGATATACCAGTGGCGTACGGCTATTACTTTTTTTCATGTATAGGCTGAAATAACATTAAAAAGACAATTAAGTCGCTCAAAAAATATATTTATTAACAAATAGTAAATATATTCTCAGCTTATTGAGGTACGTAAAAAGTTCAAATTGATACAGCCTACACCCAAAGTTACTGAGACAAATATGATGTGATAAACGAAATCTAATTTGAATATTTATCTATCTGAAATCGATGTAATCGGAATCGATTTTAGGCGATCGATTCTCGATACCGATTCTAATTCTGAGAATTTGTTGGAATCGAGAATCGACATTTGGATTCGACTCATCCATAGTTAAAACTAGATATCTAGCTAGAAATTTATTTCCACGAGAGAGAATTTTCACCCAGTTGATCTGAAGGCTATCAAACGCATTCGGAGGGCTATGGTATAACGAAAAAAGGCTGGACATATAATATTTATAGAGACCATTTGTGACCAATACTGACCGGTAGTGATCGTACTTGAGGATGAGAGAGAAACGCTGGAAGCTTATATAAACTTCTAAAAAAAAAAAATTTGAAGAGGGGGGTAAATAGTTCTCATATTTTCAAGAGGTCGCTCAAATTCACTCAAAATTCTTTACTGGCACGATTTTCCGGTCTGCTGAGTTGTGTCGGTCCACGGTCGGCTTTGGAAGGCGTGGAATCGAGGTGGTTTGACCGGTTGTTCAGGAGGTCTCGATTATTTTGAAAGCGCTCGTTAGGATTGGACATAAGGGGAGAAAAAGTGGGAATACTCAATCTGTTGCTTCGAAACGAAAGTTTTTTCCTTTTCAACCCTCTATTACTCTGAGTAAATTAGAGGTAACATATAGAAGAGGTTTTTTTTACTCTCTAAATTTGTTTTTTTTTACGCCTATATGCCTTCTTGACATCAAGTTTTCAACACCTGGCAACGAAAATATCTCCCATTTGTTACTTTTAGTTCCTGATTCTCCCACGAGTGGGGTAACATGTGAAATGACTGCAAATGCTGGACAAAAAAATCGGTGTACCGAGGGTTAAAGCGATATATTTTGCTAAATTGTGGCTTCAAAATTGTGATATGCTACTTAGGTGGGAAACAAAATGCCTGCAAGGTGCCAAGCAGGATGGCGTTCGATAAAATTAAAGTGTTACTTAATATATGATATTTTATGGGCGATTACATCATAAATTCACATATTTACGATTTAAATGATCGAGAAACTTTTGGACTTAAGTTTTAGCAATATCACCTCCAATTCCCTTATCTTCGTGTCTTCTGTTGATATTTACAACGCTCTGCTTGGCCTAAAAGTCCCTTTTATACATGTATCAAGTCCCTATTATACGTGTATCAAGTCCCTTTTAAGTCTTTCTTTCTCCTCTCTAAAACCCTGTAATTCTTCCTTAGGATATTTGCTAGTTTTTGATTCAGTGGGGATGTTTCCATCCTTCATTACGATCCCTTCTCTGAGGACTTCACTAGATGTAACTGACTAGCGTACAGCGAAGAGGAGCTAGGTTTGTGAAACGATGCTACGATAAGTTGGCTAGTGTGTCTGGACTGTTAGAAGAATTAGGATGGGAATCGCTATCACAGCGTAGATTAAATTATAGGCTTAACCTCCTAACTAAATTTCAGGTAAATCATTTCTCTGACGACGCAAAAAACATACTATTAACCCCCTCGTACTACGGCAGATTAGATCGCGCCAATAAAATTAGAGAGCTAGATTGTAGAACTGATAGGTATAAAATGTCACTTTTTCCGCGTATCATTCGGGACCATAACAGCTGTGATCGTCGTCATGAATAGTTCGAATAGTGACAATAGGCAGACAGTTACTATTTCTCATTATATTCTCTACTTTCTTATTTATGCATGATGTAAATATTGATGTTCTTATTCATGCGTGATATTTTGAATATGTAGTAGTAGTCTTTGTATCCCTTGCATGTTGGAACGATTGACGACAGAATGTTTCTTGGTTATTAGATTTTTAATTGGCGCTTTGCATGTGTGGTACGCGGGTTTCAATGTAATTTCGGTGTTCTACCGCATCATTCATGCATGCCTGGTGTGGAAGCACCTCTTGCCACACACCCTTTGGGTGGCTTGCAGGGTATGACGTAGATGTAGATGACTCTTCCTCTTTCTCACCTTTTGAGACTTCATCCATCTTGATCATACCCTTGACGTTTTCTCTCAGAATGGGAGTAATACTTATGTCATTGTATAACTTTAGGCAAGCTGGCTGACTAGCTGAAGGAATTCCTTCTATTCTTCATGAGTTATCTCTATACCATGCGTGTTCTCTTTGATGATGTGTTGATGTTTATGAAGGTCTGAGTGGAGAGTTAACCAAGTTTTGCTCCTGCCAATGAAGAGATCCATCGCCCATTATGTAGACGACGATAAGGATATTCGAATGTCCGACAGCAAGTTGCGCCGAGGCATTTTCGGCTCACGAATGGCAACCCCGCCTTAAACACATCTTCCAATGTTTGAACCTTGGAATCATCCCTTTAAACCGTGCTTAAGTTGCGAAGTCACGGCCGATTTTCCTTTTTTGCTTCTCCTCCCCGACCTTGTGTCCTGCTTGCCCTCGCCCTCTGGTTTTCCCCTCTCTCCGCTTTCCGACTCGCCCTCGTTCAACTCGGGTGTAAGACATTCAGCCAACCAGCAACCCTCTCCGTTGCCACAACATTTCCTCCTCCCCCATGCCGTACTGCCCCACCTCCTCTTTTCCAGAGATTCTTCCCCATGCATCCCTTCCCCTCCATACCTTCGCGTTCCTCGCTAAGGGGACGCCCCGGCGCTATTATATCCACGATCATAGTCCCCTCTTGGTCCATACTGTCCGTCGCGCTCCGACTTCGAGCTTCTCAAGGGACTAGGCCTAGCCGCGAGTGTCTCTATTAAGTTTTACTGATCCGTCCTGCGGGAAGCACGCGGAGATTGCTATCCCTGCAGATTCTACTGAAGGTTCCATCCGGAGATTTCAACAGGCGGTACATACCTCCCCAGATTCCAGGTTGGAGACTTCAACAGGCGACGTAAACCCCCCTCGCTCTGGGCGACTTTCCGTGAGGAAGCATCCACAGGCATCGCCGGGCCCCGCTGGACGCTGGCCCATATCCGGCAAATCATCCTCTCCAGCGTCGTTCTTTCATTATCTGACAACTCTTATTTCTAAATTCGGTTGGGAAGAAAGTTCTCAACGATGCCGTCCCTCCATGATGTCCTCACGACCTACCACGATGTCATGGATCGCCAAAGCGGTAAGTTTGTGCTTGTATACAGGGCGCAATTTCTCTATGCAGTGTTAGTCTAAGGTTTCCAGAAATATAAGCCATGGCATTTAGGGCTCTGTTTTGGCGCGACGAGAAGTCGCCTCTTCTGAATTAATTCCGTACTCCTGATCGTACAAATATTTTTGTTGGTCATCTGCAAATTGAGGTTTTTCTGAGATTTACATATTTGGAATTGGTTTTATAAATAATAAAATGTTTTTAATGCAATATCATTTAAATGCCGATAGAAGTGGTAGATTCATACTTTGTTGTTGTAGAATTTTTTGCGCGATATGGATTTTGTTTCTGTAGTAATATCCATTTGGCGGCGACGGCGGGAATGGATGATGTGAAAATGAAATTAATACGGCATGAACTTTTAAATATGGAGATAATATGGACGAATGAAATTTGGAAAAGAATATCCTCTGAAGCTTTATTTATCGCTCAGGATGAAATAAAAAAAACAAAGCACTTTATAATTTAAAAAAATTATATTTTCAACTTCAACTACGTTTATCTCGTTAGTAAAGGTCTCATATGTAACTTGGTGGGACATTGTGACGTCGAGCATTCTTAAATAAAAACGGCTATGTGTTCCAAACTTTAGAGGGTTTGGAGCATTTCGTGGTTTAAGAAGAACTTTTAGTGCCCGTTGTTAGTACCGCAAGCTGCCAAAGGCAAAACGGAATCCGATTTAGTAGAAACTTTTCAGGCAAAAAATTCCACGCGTAGACACATCGGCTAATTCATGAAACATTTAATTAATAATGACATCATCATGTTTCAATCCACATACTTTTTATTGGTACAGCTAGTTTCAACGCTACTGCGTCATCATCAGGTACAAGCATTAAAATCATAGCCAGTGGTATATATACTCAAAAAGAAGGGTGAAGAGGGAGAGGGATTAGGGGGGGGGGTGGTGGTATGACGGGGAAGGAGTAGGGTGTACTCTGGGAAGAGTGGTGTGAGGGTGATGTGTCCCTGAAAAGTTACACTGCTGTTCTTATCCCCAATGAGTAGGGAGGCGTAAGCAGAGGGGTTCAGTCACAGTGTATGGGTCCATCTAATTTCCACTACAGAGCTAACCACACGATGGAGATTTTAAAAATATTTCTATCCCTAATGACCAGGAAAGCGCAAGCAATTCAATAATAGACTTCCACAAGTGAACGCCAGAAAGAATTTGATTCACATGAAACGTTAATAAAACAAACTACAAAACTAACTGATATATCTGGTTCCCACGGTGAAGAATGTAAAAATTCATAAAAGTTCCGCGTATATAATAGGATACAATTTAAAAAAAGCAACAGATTGATATTTAACACAAAATACGACCCAATTAAACATATTATCCGAAGGGCTACATTTTATTAACCAGACACTATCGGTTTTTTGAAAGATTTCGCCGAAAACATGGAGGTAGCAATGGAAATAATTTTTTTTCTGAAGAAATCGACGGAAGAAAATATTCATTGCCTCTATGAATTCGATATGCTGATCACGAATCCTTTAGTCGTTCATCTGTTACTTTCAATATTTCAGAGACAGTGGTAGCTGAAGTCGAGAATGATATTTGCTAAAATATTTAATTTCGCGATCTCTTTCCATTCCACTTGAGGTAAAGTCTTGGGAAATATTTTCAGAACTGTTTTTCAAAATTTCTGAAATATATATTTACAAAATAAATAAAATTCTCAACCTCAGCTTTATCAGTCTCAGAAACAATTAAATGTTCATGTGAAAGGCGATGAAAACTATTGTGGAAGCTTGTTTAAATTAAACCACTTCTCGTCATTAATATGGACTTTCTCATCTGTTATTTTTCCAATAAACTCGTAACCATAACAAACAGTTCTCTTCGTTCTCAATGTCCACAAAACAGTAAACAACCGCGTCTTAGGTGACATATTAAGGAGGTTCCACCGAGAAACGAAGTAAAGCCCCTCTTATTACACTCTAACGATTGCCGTTGAAAAAAATTAGGCTTTCCACGCTATATTTCTCGGAAATCGCATTTAAAAATGAGAGAATTTCTATAGGATCTTATGGCAATGCTTGCCTATGAGTAGAAGAAATGCAGATTACCATTCGAATATAAATGTCGTTTTGACAAAAAATTGATATAAGGTGCGCCACAGTATAAGAATCATGATAGTATTAAAAAAATATACCCTTACCACGTTGGTTTAAATGATATTAACATATTTTTGCAACAAAAATAGCAGAAATCACGTAGTTACTAACATGTGGCGCTGCAGGTTGATTCCACATCGGCAACGCTGTGCTGCTGTGCCGTGACGAAACGAGTGATTTTCGAGCAGACGGAAATTTACAATGAACTTTGTGGAGCTGGATTTTTTGTGCATTGACGCTAAATTTAATACATTGACAAAAAAGTATTAGAAATTGTCGTTGTTCCGGTAATGTTGTCCGGGTTCCCTCGGCATGGCAGGAAATTGATAGCTTCCAAGGAAACGAAAGTTATCTGAAGATATGTTATAATACTCACGGGTATTTATATAAATGAATACATAAATACAGTAATGTATTATACAAATATATATGCATAATATTAACGATTTCCTGGAAAGCAGTCACTAACAAACTCAAACACACGCCAACACGAGAGCAGGAAAACAAGTGAACGCAGTAATTGAGCAATGTTGCACTTACAACCGTTGCAAGTCGTCCTAACACATGATTTTTACCCATTATATTTAAATAAGGAGTTACATTTCCATGTAAATATTTTGAAACTTATTTTTAAATTATGGAACACATTTCAGATCACGAAATAGAGGTGATGAGCTCAAATTTATTGTCAGAGCAATTAAACGTGGCATCGAGTTGCCAGCCAGAAACCGAGATCAAAATAAGCTACTGATGAGTTTTAAAAATTGTTTCCCACCTTTAAGTGCTTCGATACAACTTATTCACAAAGTTTTTAAGTACTTGTTTGAATACTATAGGTGACTACGTAAGGTAATGTTTTTTTAATCGACTTCTTAAAACACTTAAGAAGATGGATTTTTCACCCGCTTTTGACGCACCGAGCGGCAGAGAAACCTCCTTAATTAACATGACAAGGTAATTGTTAAATGTTTAGGTTGCCGGTACTTAAGAAAAGGCGAATTTATTAAGGTAGGCTGTCAGTTATATACTACTTAAAAATTTTTAAACCTATTTTTGCTGAATCGAGTTTTGCCAATGTCAATCCTTTGAGCGAAAGTTAGAGCTCAACATTATTCCTTGAAAAGGCCTTAAAAATAAAAAATCTGGACATTTCCGAGTAACCTTGATGGTTATGTATGTTTTAGATCAGCATTACTCAAACCGTGTTATGAGGAATGCCGGAGTTTCCCTCAACCTTCCCCAAGATCACAAGAATTTGTTCTTTTCACGGGTCTTTATTTTTATTTTTTAAAATTAATTTGAATTAAGTAATTGAATATAACAACGCTAAAATTCAAAATTCTTATATATATATAACTACACTTAGGATCACTCACGTGACGAATATATAAAAAGTTTGCCAGAGAGAGGCAGACGCTAAACACAGAAAAACAGAAAAAAAATGAACACACAGAGTTTCTTAATATTTCGGTGCCACTAGCACCATGTTCACAAGATCGTAGAAGACTCACTCTCAGAAGAAGAGTCTTCTACGATCTTGTGAACAAGGTGCTAGTGGCACCGAAATATTAAGAAACTCTGTGTGTTCATTTTTTTTCTGTTTTTCTGTGTTTAGCGTCTGCCTCTCTCTGGCAAACTTTATGTATATATATATATATATATATATATATAAGCTAGCAACAAGGCGTTGAGGTTGGGGATGGATAGATAGGTATATCAGTGGACACTCACAGAAAGGCGATCCATGGCGACACCGGTGTCGCTAGCTTGTATTTCTAAATTTATTTCCTTTTTCTGTAATATATATATATATATATATATATATATATATATATATATATATATATATATATATATATATATAAATAATAGATCCTAAATATAATGACAGGTATAGTCCTGCTAAGCCTATGACTTGTCAGCAGGGGCTGTTTTTTACTAATAAATAAGTTCACAACATTGATCAAGAACGTAGTAGTAGTAGTAATACTTAAACATTTTACTAGAATACTGAAATGATGTCGATTTATAGGTTTCTCGGGTTTTCCACCGGGTGAGCAGGTCCATGGGGCCCAACGTTTCGGAGAACGACTAGATACGCCGGGAAAATCTGAGATCCTTCATGATGTTGATTTTGTATACATGCCTTAAAATTTTTATGAATATTGTTTTAATGTAGAATGGGTCCATGGAATATCATAACGCTCGTTGATAAAACTACGTAAAGCACGCATTTCCTGAACCAAACCGAACCTGACGTTATTCAAACAATTTTTCTTGTACATAGGACCCAAAGTGTATAATTTAGTACCCGTTTCATGTTTTTATCAAAAAATCGTAAACACGACAATGAAAAACATACGATCTTGGTTTTTTATTGAAGAAAGTCTAGAAGTTGTTTTCTTATTACTGTAATAGAATTTGATACACGTGTTGTAATTTCAGAATGCTGTATTCCCTTCTGTATGTGTGCATAACCAATTCTGTAAACGATGGTAACCATAATTCAGGTTTACCTTCACGGCTACCTGAAGTTACTCCCCGATTTCAACAAAGATATTATGTTTTAAGCATTCTCTGTAGGAATAATAAAACATATTGTTTATCATAATTAACGTGCTGTGAGCCAAAATAGTTATGCGACCGCTGTGGTAGGAGAAATCACCTCAGACCTGGCTTTAGTACGTCAATTTGATGCAGGTCGCTGCGAATATTCAGTTGTTTCTCCGGTGGGACCGCAGAATGCTGTCCAATTTTTTAATGTAGGGAATGGGCATATCAGGAATACTGATTCTTTCCGGCCTCACATCTTTTCTCGTCTTGAGACATAACGAGAGGCCCGGAGCTATGAATACACTTCATCTATTGCGAGCATCATCATAATTTTCGTTTTCAGTTCTCCCAATTTTTTCAGCGAGAAATTTTCGAGCTCGTCTTTTGTTTTCCCTCGATCACGTTTTCGAATGAAATTATTTTTCGAAATATATGTTTCATGTATACTTTATAATCCTTGTTTTTTTTGTAAGATGTGGTCATTGGCCAAGGTACAAACAAATTATTATTTTACTTTGACGTATAAGCTTCTAACCGGGCAATTGTTTGCGAAGTTTTTACGAAAAAAATATGAATTTCGTTCAATTGTTGGTAACTTTTCAGTGGCCTCCGTTCAGTGTGCGACCTTTAATTGGTTTCTTACCGTGCTAATTCACCTTGAAACTTACTGTCATTGTGTTTTGTCCCTGGAACTCGACAGTTTGATGGATTTTCAGGCTAAATTTCTACGTTGAACGCGATTTAAGACGAGGTATTAAAGCAATACTTATTATAAGATGGATCAGTACGTTCATTTCATCCATTCATTGACCGTTCAATCCTAAGATTGGTTGACTGCAGCCCTCCACCCTTCCCTGTCTAATGCTAGTTCCCTTACCACCTGGTACCTCTTCCTGTGTATCTACTTTCTTCTTTATTTGGTCCATGAACTTATTCCTGGGTCTTCCTCTGGGGGACTTTTCCCTCAATTCCTTTTATTTATCTCCTTCAATTTAGTTCTTCACAAACCCATTGTGTCTCAGGGTGTGTCCAATCCATCTCGCTCTTCCTTTTTCTATGGTGCTCCACACGGTCCTTTCCTCTTCTTCTCTTCGGTACACTCCATCATTTCTTATTTTTTCCGTCCATATTCATGTTTTCGTCCATTTGCATTTTTCCGTCCATCAGTACGTTACTCACTCATATTTCGCCCACTGTTTCTTCTTTCCTCACCTGTTAAAAGACAGTTTGTTCAGTATTCGAGTGCGTTCTCACATAATTAAATTACCGGGGTCATTTATCAAGGATTTGATACTGTATCTATCATGGCCTATTTGTAATCGCAATTTCTGAGAATATACGTAACGCTAAGTATGAAATCATTTTTACGCCGAGCATGAAATTCTCAGCTAACGCAAAAATATAGTTTAGTTGAGGAATGGATTCATAAAGAAAGGTAATGTTCTGAATGAAACAAAAATTAATGATTAAGGTGTAATTGATATATTTCACAGCGTGAAATTAATGTAATTGATGTATCCAGAGTATTCCAAGTAACGTCTGCGTTTCCTTGAAAGTGACTTATGGACGAACCAATTTCATAGCGGAATTTTGTCGCAATAGTGGCAAAGACAATAGAAGGAGGCTCACCCAAGCGAAAGAAGCGTTGAGCTGATGATGGGGACATTGTGCAATAAAAAACAGATGCTGGAGAAGTGTAAACGTGAACTCAAGAGGATGAGGAAATAGTGTTTGAAACTCGGGTGTGAAGGAGGATGGGAAGGGTGCGGAGGGTGAAGAGGAAGACAAATGAATATGGGGTCGCGCAAAAACTACGTAACCGTCCTCGGCGATTTTTTTACCCCCTCCTCCCTTCGTTGACAACCGTAGTATTTTTCCCAACCCCTCTTCCCCCCCCGACACGTAACGTTGTCTCTAAAAATGAAACTTTCAATTAAAAAATGTTTTCTCAATTATTGATATAGTTTTTTTCCTCAATTATTGATTGAGTTCATTAAAACGGCGGCAACACGATGAACCCGCTGGTTGTTGCTGAGGTCCGATATGAGCTCCTTGTTGTTGTTGGGTAGTAAGCTGCTGTGTGAGCCACTCAATTTCCTTACGAAGAGAGTCATCCTGGTTAGGGTCGTCGTGCATAATAGGCATATTGATAAAAATACTGATTTGAATCACGACGCGATTTGTTCTCTTCTCCATTTAGTTGATTGCACAATTAACTGTTTCGTAGTGATCGTCGGAGTCACCAAATGTGGACGGAACAGACTAATTCTAACCTACACGATTCATTTGTTAACCGGAACACGAAAATACGTGTTGATAGCCTTTTTGGTGAATGTTTTATCGGTTTTTCCTTGGAAATCAAAATCCATTTGTTTACATGGAAAATATCATAGAAAATTGCACAAATACAAACAAATTGAATACGATGCAAATAAGAAAATTTCAAATAAAATGAATAAAATGTTTGAAGAATCACTTCAGGTTGAAATAAGACAAATAAAGTAAGTCGGACTAGGTATAATAAAACTGTCTAATCTCAACTGGAACAAGTAATATTAATTTGTAAGATCTAAAAATCGACCTTGCATAACATGAAGTTTAAAAAAAATTAGTATTTATAACGATCCTCAATGAACAATGTTCCTTTATCCCTCCATGAGCCAACATCATGGATTATAGTTATTTGACTGGAAGACTCTTGAGAGGTCTGCATTGTAACAACTACGTTACTTTGAGTGAACACACCCATCCCCCTCGTTACCCGCCGTAGGTTTCTAGACGACCCCCCCCCCCCCCCCAAGTTGGTAGCGTAGTTTATGCACGACCCCTAAGTGCTTGGGATGGTGAGTGAAGAAGTAAAACTGGTTGTGGAGGTCATGAGGCTTATGTGTTAGATGGAAGAGGTAATGAAAGGCAAAGGGTTACCTAAGGATATAGCAGAGAGGAGGATATGGAGTAAGAGGGGAAGGGAGAGAAAGAGAATAGGCTTTATGGATGGTATGGAGAGAGGTAGAGCGCACACTGAGACGGAGAACGAATTTTTTTTAAGGAGAAAGGGCCCTGCGCATGAAAATCACAGGAGGATTTTTACCCCTCTCAATTTAAATCTACCTTAACCGATGGATTATCCTAGTAACAATAAAGAAGAATAACGATTGCCGCGCCATTACGGAAGGGAATAGCTCCTGGGACCGGAGTCACTTGCTTAGCAGGTGAGGTCAGCTAGATGACGCATGAATCTCGGTGGGAAAAATCGGTCTGTCGAGTGCGGCGGTTAAAGTCATTAATTTCCTTCCACGTTACATGTAATGCCTCCCTCGGCGAGCGTTGGCTCTTGGCCTTCCATGATCGCTCATGGGCCTGGGATTTTATTTCCCGCAATCTCACATTTTCTCTAAACTTCGAAGAGAATTTATCGCCGAAAGCGATTGTCCCAAGGGGAATACGCAGAAGTTGGCTCAATAATATTTAACCAGCATAAAAGTTTGTCAGCCTATTGTATTTTTTTAATGCCCGGATTCATAGTCGTATTCCTAGGGGTTACCTGGGTATCCCCTAGCCAGGTAACACCTAGGGGTCCCCTACGCTGAGCGATTCATAAACATTACCTGGGTATCCCGCTGCCAGGGGACGCCTGGGTAAGAGATTTGGCAACAATCCCGCGGAAAAATACATATGAACGGTTCCGCTGAATGGTTCTCGATGTTTGTGATGCTCACTATTCACCGTAACCAAGCACGCTATAAACAATAATATAGAATACTGTTACACACTGTTGATGAAAAATGATTGAAGGAATATTAGAGAATGTTTACAATATTATTTAAATAGTTATGTAATATGAATAGTGAGGAATACGAGGGTGGTTCAATAAGTACCCGTGTTTGTAAACAGAAGGCGTTACTATGGAAAGTTGTTGATATTATCGTGTACTGCCATTAGTACAAAAGTATCAATTCGTCCCACGTGTGGGCAGCAGTACTGCGTTAGAAGAGCTTTGGGTATGCTTCATGCCTTACCCAGGAAATCGACGGCCTGGGGCAGGGTTAGGGGACGGCAGTCCCCTGGGTAACGACTATGAATACCATTTCTGAGCCAAGGGGTTCCCCCACACCTGGGAGACACCCAGGTAACGACTATGAATACGGACCTAAATTTTCAAGCGTTTTTAAGAAACACAATAGGACTAAATTTCAAGTGGGAATTGAAAAAAAAAAATAACCTCAAGTCGAAGAAATCTTGAGCTGCCGAAAGGTTACGCACGATGCAATGAAAATTGGGTGAACTTTTTTTTTTTTAAATCGTCGAAATTTTCTCTTGCAGAGTTACGAGTCACAGGACCTCGAGAGTGTACCATCTATTTCATTTTATTATTCCTTCATATGTCAGAAAACTATTATATCTCTCCAACTCAACCAAAATGGCCTCAGTTTTCGGGCGCGTTCCCAAATTTTACGAGTGTTCAGCCACATACATCCGTTGTCTCCTGTTCATTTGAACGAATGATTTTGCTAACTTACACAAAAAACCACTTCTTAATTTCGTTCATTCCATGTCCTTCTCTCCGTCTCAATCTAGCTCTTTCGATCCTTCTCCGAAAGTATGGCCCTGACCCTCCAAGACCCTGAGAAAAAAACTCTACCGTGGGTGTACTACACATAAGCTAAAAATATACTAAATTTAGTATTTTGTGCAGTTCAAGGCCCTCTAAATGTACTGGGCAGTACTGTAGTTGAATTGTTAAGGACGCTTTGTACTGAAAGTGCATTGTAGAGACTGAACTTCAGAGAGGACTGTACTGAAGAAGCACTTCATCGTAGTGCAGAAACTACACGATGGATCAGATCATAAGAATAAAATAAGGGAAATAGATTGTAGAAATAGAAAGGTTTAAAATGTCGTTTCTCCCGCGGTCAATAAGAGACCATAATGGCTGCGTTGAGACTTTGTAATAGGTTAGTTGACAGGTAGTGTAGGTGATTTATTTATACGCATTCGAACGCATGTTTCTAAACCTGCCAAGTATATCAAACGTCATGTTTTGCATGTTCCCTGCATGGCACTTGTGTCACGTTTACATAGCTACATTTTAGATTATTTTTGTAGCTCCTGTAGCACTTTTAGCATACCCATTATATGGTGCATGTTGGTAAAAGTTAATTTCTTCACTGTAGTTCATGGTGGTGACAAGTCACCCCCCTGCCAAACACCCCTGTGGTGGCTTGCAGCGTAATAAGTAGATGTAGATGGCTAAAACTCTTCTGAAACTCGGCCGTATTACAGTGCTTGAAGTGCACTGCTGCAATGACTGCACTGCAAACATTTTGCGTCACACTGCAAACTGTACTGATTGTTTCCATTTTTATACAATTTTGGGCGCACTTCCAGCCCAGCTACCGTACACTTTGGAGAACATATCCACCTTAGTTACGGCAAATTTTTTGTTCCCTCCGTGGAGCTCTTGCATGCAAGTAACTCCGGAGAATCAATTGCAAAACACCGTCGGTGTGGCATTTGATCGCGAGATAACTCCTAGTCGAGTGTCGCTTGCGTCACTCAATTGTCTTAATTGGGTCGCCCACCCGTCCGCGATCTACTTCGCTCCGATTCGCTTTCATTATGTAGGTTAATTCAACTTAATTGTGCGTAGTATAAGAAACGCGCTCCTGATTCCGTTTATATTTCCATCATATCACGTTTATAAGATTCTAGGACTCGGAAGGTTTTAGAAAAAAAAAAGAAATTTACATTCCGCTCTCGTTGGACGTTGTCCCGCTTGCGTCGTGGGAGTCAGGGGTCCGTCCACCTAAGAAATATAAAATTCGTGAATCGAACGAGATCGGAAGAGAACTCGTACGTTTCGTGAACATTTGCGAGCCAATAGAATGTGTAACTCTGTTATTTGTTCCTCAAGGTAGTGTGATCGGCCCTCTTTTATTAATTTTTTTATATTAATGACCTAAGCTCTAGAGTTAGCAGTAAATTAAGATTATTTGCAGACGTTAAGTTATCTACCGTGAAATAAGCGAAAGACGCGGACTTTGAAGCTCTGTCATCGGACCTTAACAACGTTCATTCTTGGTGCCAGGAGTGGGGGTTAGAATTAAATATCAGCAAATGCACCACAGTTCACTTCCTATGAAAGTCGTCACAAACCTATGCTGTGGGTGGAGCAAATATAAAATCTTCAGATACGGTAAAATATCTTGAAATTACCTTAACTTCTGATACATCGTGGGGATTACACATACAGAGCATATGTGGCACAGTATCAAAGAAACTAGGTTTTGTTAAGCGTATAATAGGAAGGTCCTCGGATGTAAAAGTAAAAGAGAGATGCTACTTCGCTCTGGTCAGGCCACACCTCGAATAATCCGCGACCATTTGGGACCCTGGTCAAATAAATTTAACCAAAAAAATTAATAAAATACAAAGGAAAGCAGCGCGCTTCGTTAAAAACTGCTACGAGCTTACATATAGTGTTTCACAACTTTAAGAGGGATTTAGGTGAGACCCCCTAGAGCTACACGCTAGGCTTAGGTTGCTTGATAAATTCAGAACTGATATATTTCAGAGCGACATAGAAAATATTATAATGACTTCTCACTAAATCTCTAGGTCTGATAGATGCGATAAAATAAGGGAAAAACACTGCCGAACAGATAGGTACAAAAACTCGTTCTTTCCGCGCACAATGAACGAGCACAATAAAAACTGAGCTCCACAAAAATACACTCCCATAATATATGTCACCGTTTCATCTCCCAAAAACTTACATCTCTACACGGCTGGTGACCTAACACCCCATGCCACACGCCCATGCGGCGGCTCGCAGGGTATTATGTGGATGTGGATGTAGGTGTAATCTAACACTGCACGAAATGTAGCCTAAAAACTTGCCACATGTATACTATAAATTTTATATCTCGTTGGACGCATTGTTCTCTTCAAGGTAAGCAATATTTTTATCATTGTGTTCTTCTAAGAATTATTGCCTAGTACGCGGTGCGATTGAGTCGTCACTCTATAAAAGAAGGCGAAAAATAGATACATATGAATGTTAAGTGGGTATAATTTATCTAAGTCCTTCGGTAAAGAAAAGCTATCTTTTTATTTATTTCCTATCGAGCCGATTTTCGTGATGGTGTTTCCTTTTCATCCTCGTTCCAATATAAGATGATTCAAGGTTACATCTAACAGATGTTATTCATCAAGTAGACTTTCCATTCGATAATTTAATTTTCATTTTTCCTGGGGCTACTTTGGTGCACTTTTCGAGTATTTTGTGATAAAAAAAGAAATCAGTGGAAATGTACACAAGGAAAGTGAATTATTTGGTTAGATCTGACCTTACTCTTGTGAAATATATTATTGTACATGAATATGTGAAACTTTTTGATACGAAAATGATCCCATTTTTTCATGCCCCACTTTTATCCCCTGAAGTGGGGAAACTTTGGGACTGGTCATTGTCGTCGCTTGAAATTGTAGGAAATACAATTGTATCAAAGTTAGAGTAGGCACGACGTATCTGGTTATTTTCTGAACATATTCTGTGCATGTGATGAGAATATCACTCACATTAATCAGTCTCCCTTGGTGGTATTCCATCATTAAAAAATATAACCACTAGACTTATTAAAAAACGACCCAGGTTTCGATGTGCATTCACATCATCTTCAGGTAAATGGAGGACGAAGTGGAGGCCTTATATAGTAAACATTACCAGGTGGGGAGAGGGGGGAGGGGAAAAGAAGACAATGCAGGAGGAGGGTGGTCGCGGGAGGGTAAAGTGGGGGGGGGGGGGCTAGGAGGACGAAGTGGAGGGGATTAAAGCTTTGAGGATGGGGGAATAGGCAGGGAGCATAGGTACATTCATTTACAAGGAATTTATTACAGTCAACTTGGTTTTTAAAAATCTCTAGCTGTTCTAAAGCATTCAGCTTGCGTCTTGTCATTTGTAAAATGGAGAGGTGTCACGGTAAAATCACTTTTATGTCCGTGGGTTAAAAGATGTCTGGCAAAGATGCTTCCGTTAAAATTAAAATTTCTAAAATCCCTTTTATGCTCCATTTGTCTAATTTCTAAATGCCTACTGGTCTGTCCAACATACTGTCCACCACATTCATTACATTGGGGTCCTTGCGGTTCACTACCCCATTGAAGCTCAGAAATTAAGTGTTGTATACTTAATGAAATGTACATATTGTAAGCATGTGATGGGAAATTTATTTTTTACTGAGATTAACTGATTAGAATTTCCAAGCTTTGTATAATGCTAGATACCGCTATGATGTATTTACATGATCACTGTAGATAGGTAAATAGAAACGAGTACGAAATAGCAAAATGTAATATTCATTGTTTGTCATCGTAGAGTTCCAGTTCTTTCACAATAAAAATATTACGTCGACCCTCCTTCTTGGGGGGGGGGGGGGTTGATCCTCTGTAGAAGTTCATCGGCTGCATACTCCAGGAGATCCTCTTTCTCAGGCCACTACCACTTGTTCCCAGACTTCTCCATGGCAGAAACCTCATAGGCCTTCTTAGTAGTTTTTATTATTTTTCCAGGGAACATTTCATTTTCATATATCTCAAGTATATACATTCCTTCGCACCAAACTGCAGTGCTGTTCTGAGGGAGTGAGGGACGTTGGAAGTTGCTGGAGGGACAATGGTTTCGTTAGAATCCACTCGTCATCTGAAGACTCTGCGTAGTGAACTGATAGCAAGCTGCCATCGGTGATGCTGACATCATCCCTATTTGCCACCGTTTGCCGACGAGCAGGAGCTCTCCGTCGTGGCCTTTTCGCTCCTCTAGACGTGGACGGTGTTGCTTCTTTCTCCGGAACGGGAACGTCTTCGGCAGAAATACTTTGCCCTGCCGGAACATTGACCTTCCTCCTTCTGACTGCACGATGATCCGTGACCTCCGCTCTCTTCTGTGCGATGTGATTTTAAAAAGGTTTCGCCGATCGCTTCTGTCAGTTCTGGTGAGCGCTCCAATGTTGCTGACGGTAATCTTGCAAGGAATTATTCGTGGTTTAGGGGATGAATGTCGAATTTTTGAAAACCTGCTTTCAAGTTTCCTTCTCTAGATGTCACGTTTTCCCACAGCTTCTTAAGTAATGTCGGAAACTGGTCCTTCGGCACAGAGGAACATCGGCCACCCACTCCAGACTCCTTCCACTCATACAGAATCTTTCGCCGGACGCGTTTCATCGGTGCAAAAAAGGCTACATCGAGTGATTGTAGACGATGAGTGGCATTTGGCGGAAGAGCGATATATTTTATATCATTCTCTTCTCACACTCTAAGAACTTCGATATTTATGTGTGAACTTAAATTGTCACCTATAATTGCCTTCGTACCAGGCTGGCGATTCAGAAATCGGCAGAAGTAAGTACACGAACCAATCTTCAAAACACTGGGTGTCAAACCACCCACTATTATTCCTGTTGTATCTAGCTCCCGGTGCAACCGCGGTGGTCCGTTCTCCGTCCAGGTATTCCACTTTTTTTCTGATTTATAATTAACGTAGAAAGGGGCGAGTGTTCCTGATGCGTTGCCGCAGACCACGAGGGAGGTGCAGGCCTTCGACGAGTTCCGGATTTTTTCCGGGTATTTCGTCCCCCTTTTTGTGATTACTATCTTATTTCCGGGGTCGTCAACAAGATTGGTTTCTACGAAATTCCACATATTTTCCGGCAAAGTGCCTTCTAGCTCCTTTTCCAAGTTATCAAAGAAAGCTCCAATAACTTCCTCATTCGCTGCTGCCCGTGAATAGGTGATATTCTTCGCTGTTCGCAGAGTAATGACCGCATTATGTCTTTTCATAAATTTCAATGCCCACTCATATCCGGGGAAATTGTTTTTAAATCTGGAATTTATGGAAAATATCTTCTTGTCCTCATCAGACTTGTGAGCACACTAAAAGCAAAAATTCGGCTAGATGTGCAGAATATGCCCAGGAAGTTGGTACTTGATGTTTCCTAGACACGATAGGGGGACATTTGAAGAGAATCTTTCGATATATTGTGCTATTTGGACCGACGCGATCGGAATTGGAACCATTTGCTTGATGGATCTATGAATACGTTAATAAAGTGAATGAGGACGCGCGGTTGGTGCATCGGCTTCCCTTCCAGTGGTTCCGGAATCGAATCCCCGCAGAGACGGTGTTTTTTTTCAGGGAACTCATCATTCCTGTTGGAATTCCATCTGGAGAACACTTGATGATTAGTTTTTCATTGGTTGGATGCGATTATGGGTCCCCTGTGGTTCTGTTGTGGAAGCTTTACCGCCTTTTTTGTTAGGGTGGGCTGACACAGAGACACCGGGTTTCCTAAAAACCCTTCCCCCCGATCTCAACGCAACTTTGCCTCTAGTTACCTACTCCAAGAGCGAAAATGAAATCAACCGATATTTGCCTTTTCAAACAATCACCCACCTAGACGGAAGACTGGAAGCACGTTGATTCTGGCCGTATTATACTTTTTCAATGTCATTTAAATATTTTACGGCGTAAAAATGAGCTAAAGGCTGGGACACAATCAACGTGTACGTGTGACGCGAGACGTTAACGGGACAACGGGAGACGGGGAACGCAAGTCAGCGGTCACAATCGACATTA
Source organism: Ceriagrion tenellum (assembly GCA_963169105.1). NCBI lineage: Eukaryota > Metazoa > Arthropoda > Insecta > Odonata > Coenagrionidae > Ceriagrion > Ceriagrion tenellum. Next base: position 131,325,941 of record OY720633.1, read on the forward strand.
ACGCGGCCCGGAGTAACAATAGACTAACGCAGGCGCAGCTAAGAGATGAGGTGTAAACAAGTGTGGAAGTAAATAAGTTGTCTTATGGCCGGTTGCAAGAAAATTTAGTTATGGAATCAATAGTTATGAGATCCATAAAGTTATAGAACTCATAAATAAATTTGGGTTGCAGGAACACGTCTATAAGTTACTTAACTTATTTACCAATAGTTACTACCTTCGAATATTTGATCTAATCTTCCACAGCCGGGTAAAAGTTACAAAAGTTTAGTCTATGAATAATTGATAATGCAAATTATAATTAGTCAGTAAGAGTTAACAAACTGGTAATTTGTCTTAGAACAACTCTTTAATCAAATAATTAAGTCTCCAAGCGGTTCGTTGCGCATCCGCCATCTTGTCTACTTATGGAACTCATAACCCCATGCCATAAGTTATTAGACCAATGAATTTATTGAATGTTTGTGCAACACTTATTGAATGGTTTCCATGGCTTATGGGTCCCATTACTTTATGGAATACATATGTTACGTTCCTGCAACTGGCTATTAGCCAAGAGCAAACTTCAACAGTTGGATGTATCTGCTGACAGATGGCTCCCATTCCCGGATTCTCGGGACTATTCTGATTGGTTTTCCGTGTACGGGACACGGGAAGAGATGGAAGTTGCCCATCTCTCGCGTGCACGTACTCCCCGTACACGTTGATTGTGTCCGTTCGCTATACTTTCCCGTCAGCCATCTTTTCGCGTATATTCCCTTTAACGGCTCACGTTACGCGTACACGTTGATTGTGTCCCAGCCTTAAGGTTTATGAAAATCTGTACAGACATGAGTATTGAACCGATAATCATCAACGCATGCTCGGAAGAAGAAGTTTTGTAACAAACGTGAGTTTTTGACGGATTTACTCACCAATCAAATGATAACAGTCATCATGAGTCGTTCAATCCTAAGATTGGTTGACTACAGCCCTCCACCCTTTCCCATCTAATGCTAGTTAGTTCCTTCACTTACTGGTAGCTCTCCCTATGTATGTAAAATGATATGAGATGATATTGTTACATGTTACTTGTTCACTATAATCATTTGCTGTTTTTCTGTCTTATAAAATATTCGTTTGTTTGCTTTTCATTTTTTCTTATTAACCCTTTGAGTGCGGCATGACGTGATATCACGTCATGTTGTCTTTACACTGGTGCTGATGACGTGATATCACGTCACGAGTACCGTGAGTGTACCAGCTTTCGCTAGGGGTCCTTGTGAAAGCTGGAACATTCACGGTACCCTTGACGTGATTTCACGTCATCAGCACCAGTGTAAAGACAACATGACGTGATATTACGTCATGCCGCACTCAAAGGGTTAATAGGTATTACGGATTGTACATTTTTGTTTTAATATACTATTTCGATTATTGATATTGAGAATGTTTTTTCATTTTCATTTACCTCGCTCATTGTATATCTCTCTGCTGACTTGAAAGTTGTTTGTTTGTTTTCCTTTTTCTTGTAAGGCTTTGTATTTTGTCTTTGTATTGCACTCCTCATGAAGGCATGGAAACTAATTCAATGTCCCAAGGGACTTTGTCCCAGGACAATAAAATTGTTTTCTATTGTTTTCTATTTCTATGTACTTTCCTCTTTATTTGGTGCATGAGCGTATTCCTGGGTCTTCCTCTGGGGACGTTTTCCTCTATTTTACCTTAAATTATGTTCTTCACGAACCTATTATTTCTCAGGATGTGTCCAGTCCATCTGGTTCTTCTTTTTTTATATGGTGCTCCATATGTTCTTTCCCTCTTTCACTCTATTGTACAATTCATCATTTCTTGTTTTTTCCGCCCATTTCGTCTTCGGCATCCTCCTCCAGCACCAGGTTTCGTAGCCTTAATGTCTTTTCTGGTCATCTTTTCCAGTGGTCCATGCTTTCCATCCATACATTGCTTGGCTCCACGCGAATTTGTTCACATACTGCTTCCTAGTTTGTAATCCAATCCTCCTCCAATTTCTTATTTTGTCCGTCCATTTTATCTTCAGCATCCTCCTTCAGCACCAGGTTTCGAAGGCTATTAGTCTTTTGTGTTCAGCTTTCCCAATGGTCCGTGATTCCGATCCATAGAGCGCCACGCTCCACACTAATTTTTTCATCCAACGTTTTGCGTTCTACATTTATATCCTCTTTATTTGGTGCATGGACTTATTCCTCACGTCTTCCTCTGGGAACTTTTCCCTCTACTTTGCCTTCAAATATGTTCTTTAAAAAACCCATTGTGTCTCTGGGTGTGCCCGATCCTCCTCGTTCTTCTTTTCTCTATGGTGTTCAATAAAGATAGATTTTTATTGCATCCGACATTGGTGCAAAAATATTGGCAAAAACATTAATTGGGATGCTTAGGTAACCTTAAAAGGTTATTACCTGTTTAAATATTACCTTCTTAAACAAACAAAAACACACATTGCTCTCGAAAAGAGTAAACCTAAAAATATACATTGGTCAAAGAAATTAACCTTGAAACCCCGACTTACAAACTAGAGGAGTAAACAATAACCTTGGAAGTGTTATGTAAGGATATATAGAAAAAAATCAATGCAATAAAAAATTAATACACGTACGGCAACCTTTCATACATTGTTTTTAAAGAAGTTTTCAATTCTGTTCTGAGTGAATAGCCATGATTTCGCAGAACACTGAAATTTTCCGGAATTACTCTCCATTTTTATATTTTCGAGCAAAACATTGAACTCCTCAGACCCCATGTACAGAAATGATCTTTTAAATATGGTTACATTTGGTTTACATAAATATACATTACATGTTCTCCTCATGTCATATATGGTCCTTTCCTCATCTTCTCTTCTGCGCACTTCATCATTTCGTATTTTGAAGGAATTGCCATGAGAAAAATTTGGCCTGGACCTGGAATCGAACCACGGACCTTTGGTTTACCGGACCAATGCGCAGACCACTACGCTATCCAGGCTCCCTAATTCCCATGGTAATTTTTTTTGGCTTCTTTGAAGTCCTCTTCTCCCTTGCGTTGCCATCTTTGATGGACCGCAAGGGCCTAAGATCTAGTTTCCTTGTATCCACCAAAAATTGCCGTTGGAATTAGGAAGCCTCACTAGCGTAGTGGTCTGCGCATTGGTCTGGCATGCCAAAGGTCCGTGGTTCGATTTCTGGTCCAGGCCAAATTTTTCTCACGGCAATTTCTTCAAAAAATTCACCCGCCATGTTTGATTTTCTTATTTTGTCCGTCCATTTCATCTTCAGCATCCTCCTGCAGCACCAAGTTTCGAAACCTTTCAAAGAAGTAGTGTTTTCTGGTCAGCTTTTCCAATGGTCCATGATCCGTAGAGTGCTTGGCTCTACGCGAATTTTTTCACGTAGTGTCTCCTAGTCTGTAATCCAATCCTCCTTCAGCACATCAGTTGCCTTTTCCCACGAACGCAATCTTAGCAAAGGGCTATTTTCTGCTTAATGTGCCATCCCACGTGATGCTACTTCCGAGATAGATTAAGAAATCCACTTCTTCATTACTTTTTTTATTCGTCCATTTAATCTTCAGCATCTTCATAGCAATGGAGTAATAATTTCTTGAGAGTATTACAGGATACAAGGCTGAATACAGTCTTCTTCTGTGATTTTAGTCGGGTAGTTTGAAGTAAGATGAAGCCGTGGTAGAAGAAATATTCTATGGTTTGACTATCTGAGAATGAAAATAACAACGGCGACATTCTATAGTAAAAATAATAGCAATAGACCGGATAATGCGAGAGGAGGAGTCCATGACTTCGCGTGTTCGCCACTTCTAATGATTTCGCAGTGCTACATGACAACACGATTAATTTCCTCCGCCTAAGTGGCCATTCGGTGATTTTGGGCGGTCATCAATCTATCTGTCGGATACCAAAGAAACGCCATCGGCAGCCGCCAAGGTCATTTGTGTTTTCGTATCACTCTCCGGACCTCTGGGGTAGCCTTGAAGCCTTCTCCAGCGGGGAGAATTGAAGCCGAATTGACGATGAATTCTGCGCATTTAGCCATGTTGTGACTATGAAAACAGTGGGTGAACTTATGCAAAAAGCCATGAATATATATTAAGGGTTGCTATCTCATCGCCAAATACTGTTGTCTAGAATTCCGTAAACAAACACCTTTTTGGAAAGTAGTGCCGCCTAGTGATGAAAGACGGAAGTTCAAATGTAAATACAGTCGATAGTTTGTAAATAAACACGTCGAACTGGTTTAAACATGAATATACATGGGTTTTACTTACAATTAATCATAATGCAGTGGATAAAAAATGTAGTACTACACGCGGGACGTAACCATGCACTTTTTTTAATATCGTCCGGTCTACAGATATATTTTATTACTCTCCGAATGTAATTACACAAATGCACAATCAACTTCTAAGCACTTCGTGAATATCGCTATACGGAAATTTAATAATTATACGCAGAGTTGAGAGCTTTCATTTAAAGAGTATCATCATATATAAACTCCCCCTTGCTTGCAAAATGCATGCACCCATTTACTCGTATTACTTTTCAAGTACGTGTACGGAAAGTTTCACACGAATCTGTACATGAATGAAAATCGATCCTACCGCCTTCATCACTGCCGTGTGACCGGGGTAAGACCTTCAGATCACCTCAAAACGAAACCTGCATCAAGATTGAGAAACTTTTGCTTAAGGTGAGTGATTCCATGGAGCGGTCAAGGTCGCTTTCTCATTCGGACGTTCTCGTTGGCCGCCAATAATCGCTCGGACGAGGAAATCTTGAGTGTATGATTATCGCAAGGGTACAGAAAGGTCGAGATGACTACAAGGATCAATAATGAAAGGCTTTGGTGCGATTGCACCATCCGCAATGGCCCCCGGGCTGGGCATTGAGAGTCATGGAGTGATTTCGGATAACATTCTGATTCTCGAAATCAGATGGAGCGTTTTTCTCATCAATGCGGATGCTTTGTGAATATTCGCTTGGAAATAATGCAGACCTTGTACCAACAAGTACGCTTGAAAGGTTTTCTGGGATAAATTGCCACGAAATATGCCATAATTTTGGTGTTAACCCTCTATGGACAGAATTTTGAAAAACATACGTACATACACGCATTCCAATCACGCCTTTCCCTTCCGGGGTAGGCGCAGTCACAAGGTTTCACTCATAAATACATAATTGTACACCTAACTCTGCTTCAATTATTTCCTCCATACTGACCCGTCCTTGCAAACTCTTTTGCCTCATTTACCCCCATATACTGCTTCATACACGCCCTCCTGTTTTAAGACTCGTAATATTCCTCCTCCTAAGAATTTCCTCAACCAAATTCAAATAGGAACTTTCTCGGCCTACCTCTACCTCTCGCACCATTCATTTCACTCTGATATATATCTGTTTCGTTACTCGACTCTCATCCATTCTCTCAACATGGCCAAACCAAGGAAGCACACTCCTTTCATACATGTCCATTACTGGAGCATCTAACCCACATTCATTCATTACCCGCTCATTCCTGGCCCTATCCATCCTACTTTTGCCGCAAACACTCCTCAGATGACAAAATGAAAAAAAATACAGGCACTGTATTAGTTTTTTAAAGCGCTATTTATTTTTCCAAACAATTGCTATTATTTTGATGATAACATTTATTTTGTAACTTGAGATATTTGTATTGTTTATATTTAATTTAAAATAATACTTTACATAACAATACTTACGCAAGGTTAGATACTTCAATCGTCGTCTCTCAAAAGGCCAGGGCTTGTCGCTGTCTTTGAAGCAGTTGTTTCTCCGGTGTTCCTCATCCGGTGTTCCTCAAGGAAAGGTGATCGGCCCTCTTTTCTTCATTATTTATAATAATGACCAAAGTTCTAGAGTTAGCAGTAAAATTAGATTATTTGCAGACGATACTGTTCGTTGTCGTCACTCAAAAGGCCAGGCCTTGTCGCTGTCTTTGTAGCCAATTTTCTCATTCTAAGGGTGTTTTTTTTTCATTTTCCCCGCAGGAGTTGCAGTTCATGATTGAAATCACACTGTGAAGTAAGGATATTCTAGATCGTCCTCTCCTTATCTTCCCCAACACTTTTCCTTGAATTATGTTCTTGATGTACTCGTTATGTCTTACTGAGTGACCAGAAAGTTTAACTTTCCTGGAGTAATTTGCTTGGAGAAGCGTTTTTTTTTTCGCCTACTTCTTTCAAGACTTGCTCATTTGTTTTCCTCATGACCCAACTTGTTTAAGTCATTCTCCTCCAGAACCGCATTTCGGCTGCCTGGAGCCTCTCTTTTTCTTGCCCATTTTATTATCCATGTTTCACAACCATAGGAGAGTATACTCCACACGAACGTCTTTACAAACCTCTTCCTCATATGAAGTGAGAGGTGGTTGTTTGCCAAGAGGTTACGCTTCCTTCGGAAACCTTGTTTGGCCCGGGTGATCCTTCTCTTAACATCTGTTAAGCTTGTATTTTCATTTGTTATTTGACGTCCCAGTTCCCAAGTAGCAGAACTCTTTTACTTGGTCATTGGTTGAGTTTCCAAACTTAATTTTAGCTTTCATATCGCTGTTAAACTTGTCCACCGCCATCATTTTCGTCTATTTAGGATTATATATCTGATTTTAATTTATTCAGATCTATTCCAAGAGTCTCCAGTCTGAGACACTTCCCAGGTGACTTCAATATGACCTTCACAATGTACCTTTTTTAAACTTTCCCAATTTTTTCTTCATATGAGAGCCGAAACTATTCATTTCAGAGCTCTACCAGGCACGCCATTGTCAGTGAATAGCGTCACACATTCATCTATTCAAATTGTTTGGCAAACCGCAGAAAAAAACGCAACACTTTCCACACACTTTTTCCAAAGCGTTACAATTCTGTCTAGCGCAGCAACTAAATGGAAAAACCTCTTAGAAAGTAGATATTTCAATGATTTTGAAACGTAACAAATTTGACTCGCTCGTCCGTAGAAGGTAAAAATATCTCTAAAAATTTGGACAATATATTGCTTGATCTTAGTTAATTGGATATTGTACTGAGGCCCTGATGATGCTAATTTTTTTTTAACTTTTCCTTTTTTGTTCTTCATATGAGAGCCGAAACTATTCATTTCAGAGCTCTACCAGGCACGCCATTGTCAGTGAATAGCGTCACACATTCATCTATTCAAATTGTTTGACGAGCCGCAGAAAAAAAAAACCCAAAACTTTCCACGCATTTATTCCAAAGCAATACAATTCTGTCTAGCTCAGCAACTAAATGGAAAAACCTCTTAGAAAGTAGATATTTCAATGATTTTGAAACGTAACAAATTTGACTCGCTCGTCCATAGAAGGTTAAAATATCGCTAAAAATTTGGAAAACATGTTTCTTGATCTTAGTTTATTGGATATTGTACTGAGGCCCTGATGATGCTAATCGATTTGGAGAAACGTTGGTTGATGAGAAATCGTTTTTAAATTATTTGATCAACGATCAAGAAAACTTCACTATGCCATGATTAATTTTGCTACACGTCTCCCATTAAAGTTCGGGGCTCTTATCTCCCAGTAACGAATGGTACATGTTAGGAAGGTGTGTGGCGCGAACAGGAGTTTTAAGACTAAATTTTTGTTGCAAAAACAGGTGCTTATGCTAAAGTTTTGAGATTACGTTTTTATTGCTCATAGTTTCAGTGGTATGTTCACCCTCCCTATGTTGCAGCAGGCGCTTTTTTGCCATCCAATGTTGAATTAAATTTTGAACGCGTGGACTTTTAAAAAAAGTGTAAAGCGTGACTTAATTGTAATATTTTGACATTTCTAAGCTGCTGCGACGTTCAAAAGCAAATATATTTGCTTGGATGAGTGTGAAACTTCTGAATCAAACCTGAAACTAGTATTCAAGTGTGGAGTACATTATTGTACCCAGCCCGGCGATGTCTAAAATGGATGGATGGATATTTGGCGGAGCGAATGACAGCAAAGTTCATTTGCGCCATAGGGGAAAGGTAAGGTAGGCAGGAGGGATGGAAACCCGGCGTCGGCATTAGCCTTCTCTGAACGAAAGGCGTCAGAGGGGACCACGGTTTAAAGTCTCATCCGACGGACGGAGTACTACAATTGAACTGCTCTCCACTATACACTCAAGTAGGGATTGTATCTCCTCTGAAGAACATCCTCCTCTACAAGGATATGTGAGGACCCCAGAAGTCAAGGGGTCTAAGTAACAAAGCCATTGTTTAGAGAAAACTTAAGTCAAAGTTGACAATGTTTGGTACAACCCACTAAGTAGTTAAGAGGAATTACCCTAGATAGCAGCACCTGTCAAGAAAATCACTTGGATCCCTTTACCACCTAAAAGATTAATATTTACACATCCCATTCCTGTAAATAACTTGTTTTTTTTTTTTCAAAAATGCCACTTAGACCCCTTGACTTCTGGGGTCCACATATCTAAAATGATAACAATTTCTACCCAGTGATGGAATATTTCCTTGTCTTATGCAGCGAAATCTAAATTTTTAAGGTAAATTCATCCTTGCTTTGGTATTCCCTTCGGTAGACCCTTATCAACGGATTAATTTTACTTAAGTAGTAGCATGGTCCCAGAGTTCAATGCCATGATTTAAATGGCGATGAAAGCAAAAGCAAAGTACACCGGTCGCAAATAGCCATTGGGCTCTAGATCCTTAAGTTTTCGCAACACAAAAAAACTGTAGACAGCTTGACACAGTTAGTGAGTACATAGATAAGAGTGAAAAACTCGCATGTTACCAATTTGCTTTCTTGGCAATTTTTTCAAGAACCTCTGTTCCCTTGGAATTGGACCTCTCTCTCTCTCCGTCACGTGCTCTCTGACGTGAAGTTCCAAGTTCCTTCATAGCATCTGGGGTGGTACTCACTGCACTGAATAACCTTCTCCCTCTCTTTCCAGAGGATCGGGTTGGTTTGGTGGCTAGAGTACTGGCTAACCATACGGACGGCCAGGGTTCGAATCCCGGCGGAGGAGGATGTTTTTCAGAGGATAACCGATCCCTACTTGAGGGGCTCGTGGAGGGCGCTTCAAGGACAGTACTCCGTCTGTCGAATGAGACGTTAAGCCGTGGTCCCCTTGGCGCCTAGCGCTAAGAGGAAGCTAATGCCGACGCTGGGTTTCCTTCCACCCTTCCTCCCTCACCTGCCCCCTATGGAGTCTTTCTCTCTTTCCAGGAGATTGGGTTGGTGTGGTGGCTAGTGCACTGGCTAACCATACAAACTGCCAGGGTTCATATGCCTGCAGAGGAGGATGTTTTTCAGAGGAAACCCGATCCATACTTGAGTGTCTTGTGGAGGGCACTTCAAGTACAGTACTCCGTCTGTCGGATGAGACGTTAAGCCTTGCTCCGCGCCTTTCGTTCAGAGAATGCTAATGCCGACTCCTGGTTTCAATCCGCCCTTCCTCCCTTACTTGTGCCTTATGGCGCAAATGACCTTAGCCGTCGGTCGCCTCCCTAAATATCCAATCCAACATTTTGGAGTAAAATATTTTCCTAGGTGTTCTGAAATAAAATCGGGAGAATATAATTTGCTCGATAGCGGATTCTAAAACAAAAAAGTAGGATCCGTATAAATGGAAAAAAAAGTCTTTCTTAAACATAGAATATTAGACGTACAATTACGAATAAATAGGTCATAGTTTCAGAATTAAATGGCATGCCGCATGATAATGCGGATAATCGGCTCTCAATGTCTTCGGGTGGTCACAACTATTTTCAAACAGCCGACATTAGTCACGAGAGAACTTGGAGACGCAGATTTCCGTTCTTTGATTGGTTTGTCATTCAGAGCGAGTCGAAAGTGGAGAGACTATAATTACGTCGCTTTTTCTACAGTGTTTTGTCATTTTGTTTACGAGTTGTACAAGCACCGGATGTCTATCCTTATTAGTAATATGCGAATGATTAGCGAAATATGCTCGAATGCCCATACTGTATCATTTTTAGCTGTTTCTCCGTTCTGTGATGCAGGTATTGTTGAGTCAGGCACTACATGCCGCCTAAATTGGTGCATTATTATTGGTTTTAAAGTGTGGACATAAAAATTTAGTCGACCTTGGGCTCATTTAAAAGTCGTGGAACATATTCGATGGAGCATGACATAATGGCTCACAACTTAATACGAGGCGCCCCTTCGATGTTTACTTGTTTTGTCGGTCGCGATCGCGGCTTCCGGGATATGCAGGCTGTAACTCTACCCCACATTAACTCCACTATAGTCGCAGGAAGAGCATGAAAATTGCCCTCGCTGTGATCCTATAACTCTCACGTATTTAAATAATTTTAACCAGTGTCCCAGTTAAAAGAGAGTTAAGCAGTTCGCAGAGGAATGTTCTGTCTTTTGGGATTACCCACCTCTATATCTCATCATCATCATCTGGTGTTCTGCCTGCTGGCAGGTCCCGTACACCACTGCTGTCTCCATCCGCTTCTGTCTCGAGCTTCCTTCTTTGCTTCATCATAGTTGATGTTCTTCACCTGATCCACCGATTTAATTCTTCTCCTTCCTCTCTTTTTCTTTCCTTCAATTGACCCCTCAAGTGCCACAGTTATTATGCTTTTCCCTCTCATCACATGGCCCAACCAGTTTCCTTTCCTTTTCCTTATTTCCCTCAGGAGCGATCTTCCTTCTTTTACTTTGCTCAAAACCTCTTCATTTCTCATCTTATCTACCCATCTTACTTTTTCCATCCTTCTTCACATTCACATGTCATAAGCTTCTATTCTATTCCTTTCCCTCTTACCTAATGTCCACGCTTCACATCCATACATGAAAACGCTCCATGAATAACATGTATCTAGTCTCTTTCTCAGCTCCAGATCCAGGCATTTATTGCATAGCAAGTTTTTCTTCTGACTGAAGACCTCTTTTGCCATTGCTATCCTTGCTTTTATTTCTGCAATACTTCTCCAGTCGTCTGTCACCATCGTTCCTAGGTACCGGTAGCTTTTCACTTTTCCTATTACACCATTTATTTTCACACTCGTATAATTTTCACAGTTTACTGGCATCACCTTTGTCTTTCCTAGGTTTATCTCTATATATGTAGATGCAAATGTTTTTATTCCCCATGCCCGAGACCATCTCAAGGGGGGACGAATCGTCTTACAAATAAGGTCGGGGGAAGTTTATAACAGTTCCAGATAAACTATTACAATTCTCGCTGTCTCACTATGCAAGAGCCACTTTTAAGTCAAAATGTAGAATTTTGAGGTAGAAATATTAATGAAATAATAAATATCATGAATTTTGATTGATTACGAATGAATTATGAATGAAATAATATGGTCCTTAAATATTGACTTGATGGACGCACATGAACTGAAGCCACCGAAAGAATTAGATGACATTAGGCGGAGATTTTTGCACAAGTGAGAATAGGACTTATTGGATTCCTCCATATTTTATGAATGCCAATATTTAAGAGGATGTGGAAATTCTTGGTCCGTTACAATATGAACACATTTCACAGTAATGAATTCTCAGGTTTCATGCATTTATATTTCGATAACAACGTGCGACAGTGGTTAATGAATTTCAGCATCTATTTCAACAGCGATCTTTAAATGAAAAATTTTACACTTCAAACTAAGCATTAGGTATCATTCCCTTATGCTGACTTATTCTCGGGTCAATTAAGAGTTTTACCTGCTATTTATGAACAGATGACGATCGAAATTAGGTTACTCAGATGACGGTCGAAATTAGGCTGCAGGTTTATCTTAACTGAGGCTACGGTCGCCAAGTGACAGAGCAATTTGTTCGCGCAGCGGTACATGTTCACTGCAAGCTTTAATAGCTGCGACTGAATGCGGTCCACTGTCCTCAAAAGCCGGGGCATACCAGCTCAGGTCATTGCGGTCGACAAACTACGTCAAAAAACCTAACCCCGCCGGGACTGGGCGATGCAGTGTCATTCATAAATAGGTTGCCTAGCAAATCGTTGCGAAATGATTGCAAAGCATTGGGAGCAGCTTTCTGATTGATGCTGTGGAGGCCGCATATAAACGCCCAGCTTATGACTGGACAGATAAAACGAGTGTGTACCTAACAGTTTATTGAACAATATATCTCAATTCGTGTGATTGGCGAATCAGTCAATATCGATAATCGCCTTTCGACTTTGTTGCCGCTTAGGAGTTTACTTTCTTTTAGCCCACTAAAAGGCCTCAATCCTGTAAGGTTGTGTTTGAGACGTTCGAGATAACCACGATCGTTTAACTAAAGAATCACGTGGCACAGCAACGAGATTGTTATTAAATTCCTTCGGTCTTTAAAGTAAACTTGACCATCTTTTTAATAGTTTTATATTAACAATTAAGTCATACTTTCACTTTTGTAATTAGATACCAGAAAGGCAATTTAAAGATCGAACCAAAAAAACGAAAGAGCGATGATATTTCTGAGAGCGCAACCGGGCATTCGCGTATGTAAGGTTGTTAATCTATGATGAGTTGCCTCAATTTCAACAATTATTACCAGTGGTTCAACTGCATCAAAATCTCAGACCACCAGTGATTGTACTATGTGACTCCTTGTAGGCCAGGAAAATAAAAAAAAAAACTAACTCTTTACCCGCGATTTCATCGCGAAAAACTCAAGTGAGTCGTATTGGAAGAATCCTCTCACCTCATTGAACTATGATATGTAGCGTGAAGCTGTATGGGTCGGAAACTTGGTCATTGAGAAAGGAGGATGGACGTAGACTTGAGATGTTTGAGCTGTGGGTGTGAAGAGGGATGGAGAGGGTGAGGTGGGTGCCGAGAAATACGAACGAAGAAGAATTGGAAAACATTGAAGAGGAGAGAAAACTATTAGCGGAGATTCGGAGGAGGCAGAAGAGATGGATGGAGGACGTACTGAAAAGAGAGGGAATGCTGAAGAGGGTAATAGAGGGGAGAACATTAGGAAGAGGGGAAGAGGAAGGAAGAGGAAGGAAGGAAGAGAGTTCTGGGCGAAATAAGGAGAGAAAGACGAAATAAGGACTTGAAGAGGGATTTAATGACAGGCCATCCATAGGAGTGAAAGCGGATTAGGATAAGTACTGTCCAAAAACCTATCAATCAGCTGGTTGAATAGTTAAATGAAAGTCCATCCGCCGCACTCTCTTCACTGACGTTCAAAAACACATCTGTCGGTACCTTCAGTTTCCTTACCATTTTTTTTGCACGGGAAAACGTGAGTATTGCACACAAGTTTTTCAGCGCAGCCCGAAGGACGTAGGGAATCGCCATTGCACAAGTCACGCCCATTACGCCCGCGCGATTTCAAGTTCAATTTGTTGAGGGAGAGAGGGAGAGAAGGAAAAACCAAAACAATGAGGTTATGGTGGGCGACTCTTTGCTCGAGTGAATGGAGGGCACGCTCAAATGAACTCACAATGAGCGCAAATGGTGCATGAATGATGAAATGATAAAACGTGACGTTCATTTCGCGAGTCAACCTGCTTGATTCGCCATTGATGGGCCCATAAACAAAGCGTCAAATCACGCAAATGATCGACAATCAAGCGTTGATTGTCGTCGATTGTTGTGAAAACTAGGCCGTTATCGCGATTGTCGACCCCTCAAGAGAGAGTGCGATTGTCGACCGAGCTGACTTGGCCGGTAATGACGGCGGGATCGAGTCCGTCTCTTGGGCGCCGGACGCCGCCACGCCCACTCCCGCTCTCTCTCCTCTGCTCCCCCATGACCCACCGTAACTCGGTCGGAGGTGAGCATCGCTTGCAATCGCCATTTTTTTCGCCTCTCCCCACGGCGGTCGACCCATATGCCCCACGCGGCAGACATGCAGAAACTACGCCCACCTTCCCCCCCGTTCTATTGTTTCGTCATGCTCCCACGTGTTTAAAGGCCGTTTTACACGGGGCACGAAATTACATAACACTGCATTAATTCCGCAATCTGCCGTGCAATAATTATTGAGAAAACGAATGCGTGACTGCTTTACACGGTGGTCGTAAGCATGCATTCATTCGTGAATTCCAGTCGTCTGATAAGTACGCTAAGAGCGAGTGTTTTGTTCAAACAGGAGAGATACGATATTGTGTACACGACGTTGTTGACGTTCAGTGGAAAATAAGGTTGTGGTGATTGTGGGATTCTGTGATATTGACACTGAGTCACTCTCTCTCTCTGTGAGAAAAATAATGGATCAGGAGGAGGCTGCATTGATTGCTGCAGAGCCAGCAGTAGTGGGAATTATGATCGGGGCCGCAGAGCTCATAGAAAGGCGTAGCCGCAGGAGAAGAGCCAGAAGAGCACTTCGGATGTGGGAGTGGATCCTTAGGCAAGAGGAGGGAACGGGCATTCTTAATATGGTCCGTCCGTCAGTCAACTTCCCCTGAACTTAGATGTCGTTAACTCTGCGACCGCTAGATGGAGTGCTATTCGTACAAATTGCAAGAATGCGACCACCGAATTATAGCAGGGGCAATTCTGACGTCTCGCATTCATTCATTCGTGCATGCGTTCTTGAATTTCGCCGCTTTACACGGTGCATTTTGAAATTCAAGAGTGCACATATACATTAGCTTGTGCAATTACGTGCCCCGTTCAATTACGTGTCTTCAAAGTGTACTCTCTCTCCACATAATATTTCAATTACGACCGCACGACAACGCAAAGTTGTCCGCTCCGTAAACATGTTCATAAATCCAAACTTTGTGACTTTCACTATTAATTAACGAATGCACAACTAATTGCGACTGTTTTTCCATCATAACAGGCGGTTGTACCGGTTTTACATTCGTTCACTCTTTGAGTGCGGCATGACGTGATATGACGTCATGGTTGTCTTTACGCCGGTGCTGATGACGTGATATATCGTCAGGGGTGCCTGGAGTGTTCCAGTTTTCATTAGGGAACTTTCACTAGGCCCCCTAATGAAAGCTGGAACAATCACGATATCCATGACGTGATGTCACTGTTGTCGCCAAGACATTTAAATTGCGCTCACTGCCTTTTCATTATTATTTTGTTTTTTTTGTCTTTTGTCAGTCAGCGGTTGCTGGGCACATTGTGGAAGTGATTGGAGCTCAGTCCCTTTTTGTAACGCGTACATGTACTTACAGTCCACTATATATATATATTTTTTTTTTGAATCCGGCTTTTATTTCTTCTTAGTTTTGCCTTCCTCAGCGCGAAACATTTGGTCCTTCGGGCCGGATACGAATAGAATTTGAACGTTACAATTTGTGATTATATTGCTAATGCCTGTGTTTTACTTTCAATCATACTTCGTCATCGTTTAATTTCTGTCATCTCAACGTGGGATACGACAAGTTCGAACGGGAACATCAACTTCCATGTTGCCTGGGGCTAACTTGTTATATCGGAGAGTTGCTGCGTATGACATTGTTTTCTTCATGGAGTACAGCAATCCTGCTCAACGTGTTCATGCTGGTCAACGTGCTCATCCTGCTCAACGTGCTGGATGGCGACAGCTGCTAATTACTGCCCTTGATGTCAGAGTTCAGGTTAATCCTATCCTTTCTTTATTTACTTAATCTTATTCATGCATGCCTTAATAAGTTGTGATGGATCCTAAGACAAGGAAATCATTAATTAAAAAGAGAGGTATCATCAAAGCTTCTCTTGCAAGACTACATAGTTTCGCTACTAATTTTAATGAAAGCTCTCAAAGTGTACTTGAACTGAGGGTCAGACAGGAAAGATTGTCGGAGATTTATCAAGGTTATTGCTCTGTTCAAGAAGAATTAGAGCTTGAGGATAGTGAGGAAGATCACTCGGAGGACAGGGCAGCATTTGAAGAACAGTATTATGCAGTGCAAGCAATTTATCTTAAATTGCTTCAACCAGAAAGTGAGGATCACGCGAGTCAGTCATCTCGAGTTAACTCAGCTGATTTTCGACTTCATAATGCTCCTCAAATTAGACTTCCAACTATTGAATTACCAAAATTTAAGGGAAATTTTGAAGAGTGGCTACATTTTAAGGATACATTTGAAGCATTAATTTGTAATCATTCACAATTGTCGGCCGTGCAGAAGTTCCATTACTTATTGTCTTCTTTAGAAGGAGAGCCTCATCAATTAATCCAAAATCTTCAGGTGACGAACGAAAATTTTGATGTAGCGTGGGACCTAATAAAAAGACGGTACCACAATACAAAGCTGATTGTTTCAACACATCTGAAAAATCTATTAAGAATGCCAACCGTCTCTAAGAATAGAATTGATTCGCTGAGAGCACTAATCAATCATGTCCAAGCGAATGTAAACGGAGTAAATGCCTTAAACATCACTGTGCCATTGTTTGATATATTGTTAAATCAATTGATTTTGGATCACCTGGACAGTGACACGAGAAAGGAGTGGGAACTTCATTCCGAAGCGGAGGAAATGCCCACACTGAGGCTAGTTTTAGAATTTTTAGAGAAGAAATGCAAGGCGTTAGAAAGTATCGGATCCACTTCAGAAGTGCCAACAGCTAAATTTAGCTCCAGTGTGAAGCCACAATCAAAATTCCATCAGTCATATGTAACAATAGGTGGAAAATGTGTACTATGTAAGGAGCATCATCATTTGTACAAATGCCCTGAGTTTTTGCAAATGGAGGTTCAACAACGTAGAACATTAGTTAAGAAACATAATTTATGTTTCAACTGTTTGAATATTTACTCAAAGGATCATAAATGCTCCACACAGAGGTGTCGTGAGTGTAACAGAAGACATCATACTCTATTGCATCGTAGATATTCCACAACTAAGCCCTCACAAGATGGGACACAAACTCTTCAATCATCACAACAAGTGAGTCTTGGGAACTCGCCTGCAGTTCCTTTACAGAAGTCTTCAAGCAACTATTGCGCCTTCAAAATGAAATCCTTCCCACAAGTCATGTTAGCCACTGCTTTAGTAGAGGTTAGGAATCGATTTGGGCAATTTGTACAATGCAGAGCCTTACTTGATTCAGGATCTCAAATTAATTTCATCACTGAAAATTTAGCTCAGAAACTGCAACTACCCAAAGTCAAACACCATACTCCAATCTTGGGGATAGATAAGGTACGATCAGAAACAAATAGTAAACTATATTTGAATCTAAGATCTCGCGTTAGTAATTATGACACCACTATCGAGTGTGCAATAATTCCCCGAATTACCGGTCCAATTCCATCCACAAGACTGGACATCGGCGAGTGGAATATTCCAAAAAATGTGGTCTTGGCTGATGAATACTTCAACCAACCAAACGCAATTGACCTATTGTTAGGTGCTCAAATCTTTTATGAAGTGCTAGGGCCAAACAAAATGAAGAGACCAGGTGAATTTCCAATTCTTCAAGAAACCCTCTTTGGATGGATCCTGGCAGGTGTCATTCCTAGTAACAATAATGACACTTCATTTCAACCTCAACAAATTGCATCACATTGCCTTCAAGTATCATTGGAAGACCTTATCCAGGAATTCTGGAACATTGAATCAATCCAAACGCCTACCTTAACATCTGAAGAAAGGGAATGTGAAAGGCATTTCATCAACCATACCAGGCGTCAGGAAGATGGAAGATTTGTAGTTAAACTACCAACCAAAATGGATTCTATGGTGCTGGGGAAATCAAGACACACAGCATTGGGTAGATTGCTACAAATAGAAAGGAAAATGAACAAGAATGTGGATTTGTTTAAGTCATATCATGAATTCATGAGGGAATATTTAGAACTAGGGCACATGCAACATCAAGTTCAACAATCTCAAGAATCAAGTTTTTATCTTCCACATCATCCTGTTTTTAAGGCCTCCAGCTCAACCACATCCATGCGAGTAGTTTTTGATGCCAGTACCAAGACTACTTCAGGTTTGTCATTGAATGACATATTAATGGTGGGACACTCAACTCAGCAAGATCTATACTGCATCATTCTCAGATTTCGCACTCATCAGATAGCTATGGTAGCTGACATAGAGAAGATGTACCGACAAATATTAGTTCATCCTGATGATCGCAAGCTACAACGGATTTTATGGCGAAAGTCACCACAAGACGAAGTTGAAGAATATCATCTCACTACTGTGACCTATGGTACTGCTTCTGCTCCATTTTTAGCCACAAGGTGCTTGGAACAACTTGCTCAAGAAAATGAAGAGAACCATCCTAGCATTTCAAGGATTATACATGAAGACTTTTACGTGGATGATCTTCTTAGTGGTGCATCTACCCTTCAAGAAGCACTGGAATTCTACAAGGAATTGACCTCAGTATTAAGTACTGCTGGGTTTTCATTAAGGAAATGGTCTACAAATTCTCCTGAATTGTTGGCAAACATCCCTTTGCATTTACAAGAAACAAAACTTCAGTCATCCCTTGGACATGGAGTTGTTACTGCATTAGGATTACACTGGGATCCAGCCAGCGATCAGTTTCAAATAAAAAGTAACTTAGCCTTACCTAATCATAATCTTGTTGTAACAGGTGCAACAAAAAGAAAGGTGATGTCTATCATAGCAACCATTTTTGATCCACTTGGATTGATCAGTCCTGCAGTTGTTTCATACAAAATATTTCTGCAGACACTGTGGCAAGAAGGAATTGATTGGGATGCGGAACTTACACCTTCTCTGTCGAGTACTTGGACAAGGCTCTTTGAACAAATTCCAATACTTACTAAGATAACAATTGATCGTAAGGCTGTATGTGATCATGATACAACCTTACACCACAAAGACACATCTAAAATTAAGTTTGATGTTCAGCCCAACCTGGAAATTCATGGATTTTGTGATAGTAGCCAAAGGGCTTATGGTGCATGTCTGTATCTTCGGTCAATTGATTGTCAGGGTAATTATGTGTCTAAACTTTTGTGTTCTAAATCTAAGGTTTCTCCTGTGAAAACAGTATCACTGCCTCGTCTTGAATTATGTGGAGCTTTACTCCTAGCAAGGCTATATGATAAGGCTAGAGTAGCTCTGAATCTACGTGTACATAAGGTTTATTTGTGGAGTGACTCCACATTGGTGTTAACATGGTTGGCAGGAAGCTCATCAAGATGGAAAACCTTTGTTGGCAACCGAGTATCCATTATTCAAGATATCACATCTAACGCTCATTGGAGACATGTCCCTTCAGTGTGCAATCCAGCAGATCTTATTTCACGTGGAATGACTGCTGATTCTCTTACAATTTCTAGATTATGGTGGA
Source organism: Ceriagrion tenellum (assembly GCA_963169105.1). Taxonomy (NCBI): domain Eukaryota; kingdom Metazoa; phylum Arthropoda; class Insecta; order Odonata; family Coenagrionidae; genus Ceriagrion; species Ceriagrion tenellum. Next base: position 131,345,133 of record OY720633.1, read on the forward strand.
ATGGTCCAGAATGGCTTAATCTAGCGGAATCATTCTGGCCAACATTAACTTTGGAATTACCCAATCAGATAATTCCTGAGGTGAAAGTTTTGCATTCTTGTGCTGATCCTGCTCCTCAAGACTGGATTCAGCGATTCTCCAAATTACATAAACTTGTTCGAGTTATCGCATACTGCAAAAGATTTATTGATAATTCCAGGATGCCTAAGTCCAGTCGTCAAACATCATGTCTTACTGCAAGGGAACTGGATGCTGCATTACTGTCATGTGTTAAAATGGTCCAGCACATTCACTACTATAAGGAAATCAATGACTTAGTGAACACAAGGGAAATATCTCACAAGAGCAAATTAATGAGTCTAGTACCCTTTTTGGATCAAGATGGACTATTGCGAGTGGGTGGAAGATTGCAACAGTCTCTTTTATGTTATGATGCAACTCATCAATTCATATTACCAGTAGAACATCATTTTACTAAATTACTCTTGAAGGCCGAGCACTTAAGATTGTTACATGCTGGCCCACAGCTATTAATAGCCTCCATCCGTCAGAGATTTTGGATTCCAGCTGTTAGAAGTTTAGCACGGAAAGTAGTGCATGAATGTCTTCGCTGCCACCGACTGAAGGTCCAAGCATCAAAACAATTAATGGGAGAGTTACCTTCTTTGAGAGTGCAACCTGGAAGACCATTTAAGGGCACAGGTATCGATTATGCTGGTCCAATCCTTTTAAGGCTTGGTAATTCACCAAGCAGGACAATTATTAAGGGATATATTGCAATATTTGTATGTTTATCAACCAAGGCAGTACATTTAGAAGCCGTCACCAGTTTAACCACGGAATCCTTCCTTGCAGCCTTAAGAAGATTCATTGGACGTCGTGGCATACCTTCTCACATCATGTCTGATAATGCAACTAATTTTCGAGGTGCTGCACGACATATTAAGGAGTTGTACCAGTTACTTCAATCAAATAATTTTTCTGAGAAGATACAAGGATTTTTAGCTGGAAACCGCTGTGAATGGAGTTTTATCCCTCCTTATGCACCACACTTTGGTGGGATATGGGAAGCTGCCGTGAAATCAATGAAATACCATTTAAGAAGAGTGTTAGGAGAAAACGTTGTTACATATGAGGAATTAGCCACATTATTAGCACAAATTGAGGCATGTATGAATTCCCGACCAATCTCCTACCTATCCAACCAACCTGATGATGTTAGTTATTTATCACCTGCACATTTTCTCATCGGTGAACCCTTGACCCAATTACCATCTCCTGACTACTCTGACGAAAGGGTTAGTAATCTTTCCAGGTGGCAGCAGCAACAACAACGGCTGCAGCAATTTTGGAACCGTTGGACCAAGGATTATTTACAGGACCTGCAACAGCGTCGTCGCTGGCGGCAAACCTACCCAGATTATCAACCTGGGATGGTGGTACTTTTGAAGGATGATCATCTACCACCATTAAAATGGAATTTAGGGACTATAACTGAAGTGTTTAAGGGACCTGATGGACGGGTTCGAGTTGCTCAATTAAGGACATCCAATGGCTCTGTTAAAAGGCCTATTGTTAAGCTATGTCCTTTACCTGTGACAACATAACTTATTTTGGAACCAGACGTTCCAAGGGGGCCGGTATGTTGGCGCCAAGACATTTAAATTGCGCTCACTGCCTTTTCATTATTATTTTGTTTTTTTTGTCTTTTGTCAGTCAGCGGTTGCTGGGCACATTGTGGAAGTGATTGGAGCTCAGTCCCTTTTTGTAACGCGTACATGTACTTACAGTCCACTATATATATATATTTTTTTTTTGAATCCGGCTTTTATTTCTTCTTAGTTTTGCCTTCCTCAGCGCGAAACAGTCACGTCATGCCGCAATCAAAAGGTCAATAAAAAGAGTTGTATTGTTAAGATGTGAACCTTCCTCAAAGTGATACCTTTCATCATTTGAAAATATTCAGTCAGAAAACTAGTAAAACGCTGTGGAATAATATCTTTTGCCGACGAAAATTTGTTGTCCAACGGTTGCTGAAGAGTGTGATAGAGGAAAAGATGCTGGGCAAGCGGGTAAGGGGAAGAAAGAGAATAGGTTTCATGGACGGGATGAAGAAGGGTAGAGCGTATGCAGAGGCGAAAAAGGGTATACCTACTAGAGGGAGATAGGCCCCTGAATGTGTAGAAAACCGTGAGGAGATACTCTGACATTCAACAACAACTACTTTTACCGGTAGAATACATTTTAAACAAATGTTTTAAATGTCGCCTGACCAGATAAAGTATTTCGTTCTTGCCCGCGGATCTTTGCTCAAAAGGGTTCGGATCTCGGAATTCAGTTTCAAGAAAATAATCCCTTTCTCAACCAAAGAATTGAAATTCCAGGTGAAAAAACATTTCATCCTGTAAAAAAATTGAAACAATAACCAAAGATACGTTTGGGCTACCTTGAAGGGCGCATCTTAGATTTTTAAAAAACTTACTGTATCGTTGCTCCCATGCGCCGCATTCACAAGGAATACAGTTCGTGTGACGAGAATACATGATCGTTGTTGACGGCATGTTGCCGATTGGCATTATTATTGGCCATTACCCACTCGAGAGAGGTGAGACGACGCACCTCAAAATGCCGCTGGCAGACCGACTACTGGTGTGCAACGTGACTCCGCTCTGAGCGGCCGGGCTACACATCGCCCTCTAGTGGGGAAACGAAATACCAAACAAATGAATGGCGGGGGCGAAACTACAAATAGCATTTTGAATTCAACAATCGTATATAGAGACCAATATAGTTCGCGTATACTGAACGGCTCGTAAGTCGATTCAACATTAACTTTTCGTACCCTGAGAATACGCGAGAATTCAAACGGTCGATTTAATTGAGAAGTTACACTTTATGAGATCTCAGTCTTATTTACAACTATGCATGCCATTATCAGAAGTATCCGGCGTTATCAGGAAGCAAATTATTTAGAAGAGGTTTTTTTTATCGCTGAATCATTACAAAGTCTGGAGGAAGAAAAGTTTATATCGATCAAAAACCTAGATTTATCGGCAGACTACCCTCATTCATAAATTTGAACTAATGCATGATTTGAATATACCTTCTGATTATTGGTTTGTTACGCATCTGATTGCTGTTCTCAGAGAAGATAGGACTACAAACCAGGAAACAGATTGTGAAAACATTCGCGTGGGGTGTAGCACTCTATGGATTGGAAGCATGGACTATCGGAAAAGCTGACCAGAAAAGACTAGAAGCCTTCGAAACCTGGTGCTGGAGGAGGATGTCGAAGGTAAACGGACGGAGAAAATAGGAAATGATGAAGTGTACAGAAGAGTAGAAGAGGAACAGACTATATCGAACACCATACCGAAAAGAAGAGCAAGATGGACTGGACACACCCCGAGACACAATGGATCTGTGAAGAACATAATTTGAAGGCAAAATAGAGCGAAAATTCCCCAGATGAAGACCCAGGAATAATTTCATGTAACTTTCATTCAATTTCATGTAATAACCATGTAAACTAATATAGAAATAAATCCAACAATGTTACTTAAATATCAATATCACATCGGTCGTTTCCGTTTGACGGCTCTGTGCTAAAAGTTTCAGAAATAATTTCTTGGACCTTTGTTTTGCACATGTTGAGGTCTTCGGCTATTGATCTTACACTCAAACTACGGTCGGAGTCCAGGATTTTTTCATACTTTGGTGCATTTACGTCCAAAACCACTGGTTGAAGGTGGTCCAGATCGCTCCATGTCTTCAACGGTCTCACGTCCGTTCTTGAACTCACTGAACCGCCGGTAAACCTGAGTCCTCGACAGGGCGTCGTCTTAGCAAGCCTCCTTAACCACGGCAAGCGTCTCGGAAGCGGTTTTTCCCCAGTGAAAGCGAAATTTAATCGCGTAGCGCTGCTCCAGAGAACGCTCAATTTTTGACGTTTTTTGCCGTGACAAAAACTCAAAAACAGCTTTCGCGCCACGCGTGATCCTCACTGGTTCAGAACTCGAACGCGAAAGCTTCCCGTTGCGTTGCTTAGCTTAGACCCACACCACAAATCCCTCCGCCGGGGAGCGCGCTGCTAGCGACTGGAGCACCGTGCGGCAGCCAGTCTCATTACTTAACGGACAAACCCCGCAATATGGGATGACTGATTTTTCCCGCAAGCCGACGAAAGTAAAGCGATGAAGGTCAATGAAATTCTACAATTACATAGTAATTGTATATTTTTTTATTCGAATATGGTTTCGATGAAGTGAAAATTGGATTGCAGAGGGAAAAAATCGATCGTAATTAGGAGACAATCATGAACACTTGTATCAGAGCGGAAGAAGGTTACTATACTGCTACCAAAACTGTCGTTCCCGAAAATGAATCTACGCGGAAGAGAACCCAAAAGACCTTCAATGTGAATTAGTTAATGAATAAGACTTTCGATAAGTGTAATATTTTCAGACTGCCATGGTTTCGATGCAGTGCATCATCATTAAGAGACATCAGGTAACTGGTGCATCGTCATCAGGACGATCTCAGTCGGGTGCGCTCCCATTAGATTGATTGGAAAAACAGTTCCTTTGTAAGGACATAAACACTTGCATCATACCCTCATACTTGAAGAAGGTTGCTGAAATTCCACAGAAACTGTCGTCCACGACAATGGAACCAACGAGGAATAGACCCCGAAAGACTATCAATGCCGTTGAAACGATTCTGCGGAGGCCTTCGAATTAATATCCATGTTTGTTTTGAAACGGCAGAATTTTGTTCACCTTCATTATGTAGTACTAGTGTTTTTCCATTTTTTGGGTTTAAAAAAATCGCCGACCCCTTCCGCGACAGCTGTTCCACAGCCTCATTTCTGGCCTTTTTTTTAAGCCTTAGACGGTGACACCTTCGAGAGTAGAGTGAGCCAGTTTACACCGGGAGAGCCGGTTTAATACGCATTTTACTCATAATGGAAATAAAAACAAGGGACAGGTAGGCGGGTGACGCATGACGGCTGGGAGTCAACCACAAGGAGTTACGAAAAAATGCGTTAGGTCGATAAAAAAAGTTATTCCTTTGGATATGTCAACGCTCATAAACTGTAAGAGTGAATGTGTTAGGGCGTGAGAACTTGAATCGTTTATGGCGGCGAGAACAAGAAAGACGTAAAAAAATAACTGAACTCTCCTCGGCAGCGCGGCTGTTCCACAGCCCTATTTCTGGCCGCAAGTGACATTGCTCCACTCATGCGACCCGGTTTAAACTGCGACGATATGCAATACGAAGTCACAGAGGCCATACAGAGGGGCAAAAACTACATCTACATCTACGTGATACCCTGCGAGCCACCACGAGGGTGTGTGGCAGGGGGTGAAGATCACCAAACATGCACTATTGACATGCAAGTAGGATATTTAAGGGAGATATGCTAGATAATAGGGTCACATGGAGCTAGATGGTTAGTATCCACATAATAAGGAATGGATTATTGGTTGTTATTACATGCATCATGCAATACAGACTACTCTAACTATATTTCACCTACCTATCCCTTTGATACGCTGCCTATTGTTCTCTCTTATAGTACGAGGGAAAAATGACATTTTAAATCTATCGGTACCACAATCTATCTCTCTAATTTTGTCAACATGATCAAACCTAGCATAATACGCAGGGGTTCTCAATATATATCTAACGTCATCTGTGAACAACTCTGTTTCGAATTTACTTAAAAGGTTTAACCTAAATTTTAACCTGCGTTCTGATAGTAATTCCCATCCTAGTTCTTCTATTAAGCTCGTAACACTTATACAATTATCTTAACTACAATGGCTGCGATAATTTCTTATGCGCATTTAGGTCATATTCAAAGTCAGTTCTATTCCGGCCAGTCGATATTAAAGGGTAGTTGAACAGTGAGACAAAACGGCTATTTAAAAAAAATTAAAGATTTCCATTGAAATTTACTACTAGAGTCCACTACATCCCCCCTGGCCTCCCTCATAGTAGACAGATAACCTCGTGGTTACCCTCGTGGTAAACAGAGTCCTCTACATTGCGCCAACTACACTACACAGGTGTAGTGTAGTTGGCGCAAACTAGAGGACTCTGTTTACTACAAGGGTATCATTTCTTATCAAAAAATTAAAGATTCCAACACAATTTCAAATTGCTGTTCGAATAAGTTCTTTTTTCAATACTGATGGTATAGTTCTAGCATTACATACTTCAAAAACATCTCTCGTAAACTTATAATGAACAATAAATCTACTCCTATGGAACTCTCCTAAAACTACACTAAACTGAAAAAAGACACTAAAACTCTCCTATGGAACTTTTGGATTCCAAAATTTTATAGCATACATACATACCATACATACCAATTACGCTGTTCCCTTCCGGGGTGGGCAGAGTCATAAAGTCTCACTCGTAAATACATATTTGTACTCCAAACTCTGCTTCGATAATTTCCTCCACCCTGACCTGTCCTTGCAAACCTCTTTTGCCTCATTTACCCCATAAACTGCTTCATACACGCCCTCCCGTTTTTAAGACTCCTAATATTCCTCCCCCTAAGAATTTCCTCAGGCACATTCAATCACATTTTCCTTATATGAATTGTTTTATCATTTAAATTAACAATCATCCATTTTCCTGATAAATACTATTCTTAAATTGTGTACAACCCACAGCAATAAGTTGGAAATACATGATTTGATTGCTCCCGGAACGGTTATTACCTTAAATTTCGAACAGAAGGCGTGCAATTTTGTTTCACATCCCCCGGGGGAAAGACCTTCAGATCACCTCAAAAAGAAACCTGCATCAAGACTGAGAAACTTTTGCTTAAGGTGAGTGATTCCATGGAGCGGTCAAGGTCGCTTTCTCATTCGGACGCTCTCGTTGGCCGCCAATAATCGCTCGGACGAGGAAATCTTGAGTGTATGATTATCGCAAGGGTACAGAGAGGTCGAGATGACTACAAGGATCAATAATGAAAGGCTTTGGTGCGATTGCACCATCCGCAATGGCCCCCAGGCTGGGCATTGAGAGTCATGGAGTGATTTCGGATAACATTCTGATTCTCGGAATCAGTTTTCCTCATCAATGCGGATGCTTTGTGAATATTCGCTTGGAAATAATGCAGACCTTGTACCAACAAGTACGCTTGAAAGGTTTTCTGGGATAAATTGCCACGAAATATGCCATAATTTTGGTGTTAACCCTCACGTACATACACGTACATATACGTAAATACACACATTCCAACTACGCCTTTCCCTTCCGGGGTAGGCGCAGTCACAAGGTTTCACTCATAAATACATAATTGTACACCTAACTCTGCTTCAATAATTTCCTCCATACTGACCTATCCTTGGAAACCTCTTTTGCCTCATTTACCCCCATACACTGCTTCATACACGCCCTCCTGTTTCTAAGACTCGTAATGTTCCTCCTCCTAAGAATTTCCTCAACCACATTCAAATAGGAACTTTCTCGGCCTACCTCTACCTCTCGCACCATTCATTTCACTCCTTCACATATAAAACTGCACTTAGGATCACTCAGGTGACGAATATATAAACAGTTTGCCACAGGAAGGCAGACGATAAACACAGAGAAACAAAAAAATGAACATACAAAGTTTCTTGATATTTCGGTGCCACTGGCACCTTGGTCGCTAGAGCGTAGAGGTCTCCTACGCTCTTGCGACCAAGGTGCTAGTGGCACCGAAATATCAAGAAACTTTGTTTGTTCATTTTTTTGTTTCTCTGTGTTTATCGTCTGCCTTCCTCTGGAAAACTGTTTATATATATATATATATATATATATATATATATATATATATATATATATATATATATATATATATACCTATATATTTCCCGGTCCAGTCGAATTTTTTTTTGCTTGGAATTGGCCATCTTTACATCTCCACACCACCATTGTCTTTGTAAATTTTACTTATTCCTATCCACTTTCTTTCTACCTTTCTGTATAAACATTTATATGAGTATATTTGCCGCTGTGCGGTCTGAGTGAATGAGTGAACGATTATATATATATATATATATATATATATATATATATATATATATATATATATATATATATATATATATATATATATATATATATATGTATATATGTGTGTGTGTGTTTCGTTATTCGACTCTCATCCATTCTCTCGACATGACCAAACCAATTTTATAGCATTCGCTTAAAAATCGGAATTAGCACATCTCCTTGCCCAAAGATTATCGCTTTTAATCCGGACTGAATTAATGACAGGAACTCGATTTTCTTATTGTGCCACTTCCAAACAAACAATACGTTACACAAATTATTTAGCTCATGGCAGTAAGGTTATCAGCTTTGCACCCAAAGAACTTGCTAGGACTGTGATGGATGTTTTTTTTTATACAATATGACCGATGTTTTTATGTACAATAATCACCGCCGTGTATACTCTCATTTTTCCGACTTTAATGACAACTGTGAGAAATGCTCGTAAATTTGATTTTTCGTTTCGTTACACGCGTTTTTTCTTTCGTAAAATTGCATTAGAAATTATGGTCACACGGAATCTGGATGGTTACTTCAAGGGGTGAAGTCCTCGCCTTCTAAACAGAGGGTCGCGGGTTCGAGTCCCGCCTGGGTGGGTTTTTCACCACCCAGGGCATTGATGCATGTCAAGTTCTGTTGTCCCGATCCCTGTGAAACCCGACGATAGGCTTAGCAGCCTGTTGGGATTCCAGGGACACTTACGGCCAACAGAATCGTCTAAGATGCGAAATTAAAAAAAGATTGAAAGGGAAATGGAGATTTTTTATTTTTTTTTAATCATTAAATATTGTTTACTCGACGAAAATGAGAGAAAAAGTCGAAGACATGCATCGAAGTTTCGTAAAGTTTTCGACTTTTTTTCATCCGTCACCATGGCGACCAAGGCTGATGGTTGAGGGCGATATGTCCATGTACTCTCCTGTCAGGTACGTTAAGCAACTCATGAGTGAGACAGACGCGTAAGAGGTAACATGGATAGGTGTTATAAAGGAAATGATTACAAGAGAGACAGTTTTCTGAAGGCCGCTTTTCACGGTGCATTTAACTGTTTATACAAACGAATGCATGAACTCTTGTATGATAAACATTTTACCGTGTAAAGTGGCCAAGTATATAATCGTCTGAAGGACTCAATGGGAAATAGAACCTGCTGTAATTTCATACATTTTATTGCACATTCTATGATACATTCGTTTGGGTAATAAACTTTACCGTGGCCTTAAGGCTTACGACGATAACTAAATTCTTTGACTATGCCTACCCCGAAAGGCTCTGGCGTATTTACAATCTCGGATAGGTTTTGTCATTTCCTCAAACTTTAAAATGGTGCTTGATTGCAAAATGCAACATAACAATTGTGTAATAAGTAAACACATACTTGGAGAGAAGGTATTAGGGATGCCACATTGACATCGGTGTATTGGACTACTCGATATTTTTTGGCTGAGACATCGAAAAAAACGAGTAGTAATAATCCGATGAAAAGGAATGAGTGGTGATTGCTTTTATAAGCATCGGAAAATCGACTACTCGATGCTTTTTTGTCGATCTATCGATCCAATCGACATCGATGCCAATCGAAAGCGATATGTCTGACTACTCGATGTTTTTAGTCGATGTGGCATCCCTATACATATAGAAGTTTATACTTATTCGAGAAATAAATCAAGTTAATATAGGTAGAAGATATGAGTGATCGAGGAGAAATTGAAATACCTATACATGTTTGATCCGCTCTGGATCATTTACGGGCATTACAGTCGCCTTCTTCTGGCAACAGTTTCCAACTTGTATATTCAAGTCGTCCATCTTCAGCAGCCTCCATCCATTGTTATCTCCGCCTAACGTCAGCCACAACCGTCTTTTAATAATCGACCCTAATCCCTTGTAATGCCCTCCCCTTTCATTCCATGGGCTCAAGGCGGGTTTACGCATGGAAATCACTTTCATGACAGTAGACTTGGAAGTCGCAAATAAGCGACACTTCGATGTGCAAGCACGGACTTCCATGGCAGTAGGGGTCGATAGTGGTGGTAATCGTCCGCGGTTGCTACTTGCTAGGAAAATAGACTGGTTTTTATTTTGCCTGCAAGTAGCATATCGATTCTGCGATATAATCGCATCACATCCGGGGGAATCTTGGTCACATGACAGGAAATGGAGATTAAAAATGTAAACAACGAATCACTTAGTACGAGGACTCATCGTTGCTTATGTAAATATTTATTTGTAATTAAAAATGCTGAAGAACCCCTAAGGTAAGCCATTATGACTTCTCTGTTAATTGATAATTATAATCATTGTCTTAATTCTCATACTTGCTGCGATGTAATAATGCACAATAATGCAATTTATAACAAATGATCAAACCCACGAATACCTATGGGGCTCAAACAGCTGTTAACAAACGCCATTATTGCCTTATGCGGATGATTGTCATAGTTACCCTACTCATTGTTTACTTCCGTCCATGAATATGTATTATGGATTTAGATGTTTGGAATTGTTACTTAGGCTACGTGTTGCCGAAATCTTCACTTTTAGTTCACCCAGTCCTTGGCGCCACTTCGATTAGAATCTTTTCAGTTGTTATTGTAAATAGACGTAGTTAATTGTTGTTAACGTGAGACTGTGGTGAATATTCAACAACGATCGACTAGATATGAATTACTTGATGCTTTGAATAATATCTTGCTATATTTGAGACCTAAAAGTTAATTTGTCAATGCTAGAGAGGAAATATCTATTTCAGGAAATGCGTAAGAGGTTTATGAAACGTCCATCGTGTGCCAGATACGAGGTTTGCTTCCATCGACGTTTTATAACTCATTGATTGCAAAATGTAACCTAACAATTGCCTGACTTGACTAACAATTGACCACTCTGATTCTAATTTGAATGCATTAAGCCCGTTCGGCTTAAATAAAGAATTTAGAATGCCTTGTTTAAACAGAACTTGCTTCGTACCAGGCTGCAAAACAGGTTATGCGTCCACGAGGACCCAAAATAGGAGACTTGGATTGAAAAATAAGAATCTGTTCAAGGCGGCGGTAAGTGCATTCCTTTTTACCTACACTGCAATGATGGCCATTGGGAATACTGATGAAGTCACCTCACATTATTATTAAATTTCCGTATAGCGATATTCACGAAGAGCTAAGAAGTTAATTTACATTTGTGTTATTACATTTGGAGAGGGATGAAATATATCTGAAGACCGCGCGTAATTAAAAAAGTGTATAATTTAGTCCCGCGTGTAGTACTACATTTTTATCCACTGCATTATGATTAATTGTAAGTGTAACCCATGTATATTCATGGTAAAACCAGTACGACTTTTTTATTTACAAACTAACTACTGGATTTTCATTTGAACTTCAGTCTTTCACCTCTAGGGGGCACCACAGTACAAAAAGTTGATTGCTTACGGAATTCTAGACAATAGTTTTTGGCGACGAGATAACAATCCATAATATATATTCATGCTTCCCTCATCCATTTGTTTGGAAAAAGGCGGAAGTTATGTCTAAGCAGAACGATGCCCTGCAAAAAGCGATACGATTCGAGATATCGCTACACTCGCAACTTCCATAGAAGTCATCTTCCAAACATAAACCCGGCTTTAGATGAGATAGTGCGCCATATGTTGTCTCCGGTATCGCATCGTTGACTAGACCTGAACGCCAAAGGGTATCCACCCCGGTTGCAAGGTTGTCTGACCTCCTCAAGGTCACTTACGCCAGGACTTGAGCGCATCTAAGAACGAGATTTTGACCTCACTGTGCGGAGGAGGAAAGTAAAAATGCACGGAGGAAAAGCGAAACCGGATGCGAAGCATAGCGTGGTCAACTCATTTATCAAGCCTCCCACCGCAATGCTTGCCTGTAAAAAACTAGCAAAGCGTTCCAGTACCTAAGGGGTAAATAAATTGCGAAGCAATGCCTCATGACGAACGCCGTAAAAAAATTCAAATATTTGTGTTGCTCGGAGATCACTTAGTGAGAGCATCATTTCGTTGACAACGCGGGCGGCGGTCGAGGAGGGTGGAGGAAAAAAATCTTTATTTTCTCCTTTTCCTCTTTTTCCACAACCCTCCTCCCTCATATTTTCCCTTTTCCTTTATCTTTTCTTTTATAATAACCTTTTCCACCTCTCAATCCCTTAAACCTTCCCCCCCCCCCCCCGCCTTCCTTCCAGAAGGTGAGTTTTTCCCCACATCACCCTCCTCCACGTCACGTCACCATCACAATAATCAATAAATAAATATTATGCAAACAATTATACTTGACGATGCAGTGAAACTGTGAAACGCGTCGTACAAATTTAAAAAAAAATTGTAGAAAAGTTTAAGTATTCATTTCAATTTCGATACTAACATCGTTATATGAAGACCGTATTCTCTTCGGGTTTTTGCCGCGTCGATCCATTTTTGGGGGGGGATTTTGGATCGACGTGGCAAAAACCCGAAGAGAATACGGTCATTCAAAAACTCATTTCATCAGTGGAGGCAGAATTTTTTAAAGCCGAATGCATGCATATGTGTTTCTCAGTATTTGCCTTGACTTAAATAGTCAAGCCAGAGCCACCTTAACCAAATGGATACAAAAGTCGTCGCTTGCGTTTACAAAGGTATCATGCAAACCCTCGTCAGTGTTGAAAAAATCATTTTGTTTGTCTATCAACTTCATATAACGATGGTACGGAGGCTTCCGCGGTTATTTAATGGCCGTATTCTCTTCGGGTTTTTGTCGCGTCGGTCCAAAATCCCCCCCAAAAATGGATCGACGCGGGAAAAACCCGAAGAGAATACGGTCATTAAATAACCGCGGAAGCCTCCGTACCATCGTTATATGAAGTTGATAGACAAACAAAATGATTTTTTCAACACTGACGAGGGTTTGCATGATACCTTTGTAAACGCAAGCGACGACTTTTGTATCCATTTGGTTAAGGTGGCTCTGGCTTGACTATTTAAGTCAAGGCAAATACTGAGAAACACATATGCATGCATTCGGATTTAAAACATTCTGCTTCCACGCATAAAATTACGTTACTTATTGAAAACCAAAATCAAGTTACAAAATATGCGTTTTATTTCACGCATTTATTTGTAATCTCCGTGTCTGTTCAACCAGGAGCCGACTGCAGCACCATTTGTTTGGAACTACCACATATTGACTTCAAATACGGCTCTGTAATCTCCGTGTCTGTTCAACCAGAAGCCGACTGCAGCACCATTTGTTTGGAACTACCACATATTGACTTCAAATACGGCAGTTATTTGCTAATAACTTTTTTAAAAATTGGTGCAGAGATGCCTCATATTTAATCTCATTCAATTCGACAGGACTTTTTGCTTCTTATAAATTAGTCAAAACCGTGAGCACCTAACTTGTTCAAATTCGAATATGGTCTCTATTATGACTAGGGAATAATCTCGCTCGCACCAGAGTCATCTACATGCCGCCACAACAATTATCAAGTAATAGTTAATAGTTGTGATAAATAAGAGTGCAATAGTAATACTTAATAGTTGTTGCGGCGGCATGTAGATGACTCTGGCTCGGGCTACCTTTAAACGGGACCTTTCCGTAGGCACCTCCACCCAAGACCGCGACACTCCCTTCCCTCAGCGGTAATGCTTTACTAGCAGAGCACTCTAGCGGTCAGGCGCTTCCCAACCACGATGTCTCCGCCACATTTAAACCAAAGCACTGAAACCTTGAGCGATAGCTTATAACATGACCTCTGTATTATTCCGATATTGGTCCAAATGATGAAAATTCACGAGGTCTCCTGATATTTCATATTGTTTCTTAGGTTTGGTACATAATTTCCAATGAAAATAAACCAAATGGAATTCACACAAACTTTATTGTAAATTATGGAACTGAAGACACAATTTGGATTATTACAAAAACTTCAACATAACATTTGAAACAATGAAGTGGAATTCATTTTCAAACTTGTCATAAAATCACATAAATCCTCGCACAGCCACACTATAGGACCATAGGCCAAATTAATTAATTAGATGTCAATACAAAAGTAAGAGCAGGGTTCGGTCATAACTGTAAAACATCTAACCATCTTATTCACACCGTACTTACCTCGCTCAATCACTCGGGTAGTTGAAAAATGCAATTCTTTTGTCTAATCTGCAGCCAGGAAAATTATTGCACAAACTGGCTGAGCAATAATGCCGCCCGGGTCGCATCTCACATTCACGACTTGCCGCCATGTTTGTTATTTTGATACGGACTTTGCAGGCCATGTGACTTTTTCCTAACGAAATCATAACATAGTTTTTCGTTAACAAATTCACTGAGTATAAACCATTAAAATAATTATTAATAAATTAATAACCTATTATCGTCTAATTTAAAGATCTTTTTTCATTTGCGCCTGAAGTAGATGACGCTAAAGTCACTACGTACGATATATCGCAGCAAGCGACGTAGTCTTGCCTCCACCCGAAGGAAGGCGTGGACCGCCAGCAGGCATCGGGGGATTCCCAGAATGTTTCCCTGCGTCCGTTCCGCCGTCCATGACTCAAGTTTTTTATTTTAAATGCCTTTCATTGCATTGCGAAATCCTTACGTCTCATAGGTCGCGCGGGGGCATTATTAAAAGTAGGCTGAGTCGCGGCGGATGAAAATATTTTAAGGTCGGGACCAGTTTTGAGTTACGTCGTGGGAGAGTGTTCACTAGTCGCTCTCGCCGCGTTTGCTAAGGGGGGAGGGGGGCGTGACGGGGAGGCGGATAGGGGGGAGGGCTGAGTTGGGGAGGGGGTCGTGGTTACCACGGAACGATCTCCTTAACCCAGGTGTTAAGGACGGAGGCAACTCTGTCGCGCCCGAGAGAATGCACGGTCTTGCCTGTAAGGGCATTGGTAGTGCGTTGCGAATCAGGGATTTTCATTTCGAATCGAATCTCTCAAAAGATATTTCGAGTCGAATCGAAACGCATTTTTTTTTTTAATTTTGGTAGAGAATCGAATCGCCCTAAAAAAATCGCCTGCGAATTGAATTCGAATTTAAATAAAATGCAAAAGCTTATGCGCAGTTAAAGTAATAAAGATTTTCGCAATATTTCAGGGCCTTACATTAGCTTATATATGTGGACCCCAGAAGTCATGGGGTCTAAGTGACATTTTTGAAAAAAATAAGTCAGGTACAGGAATGGGATGTGAAAATATTAATCTTTTAGGTGGTAAATGGATCCAAGTGATTTTATTGGCAGGTGCTGCTATCTAGGGTAATTCCTCTTAACAACTTAATGGGTTGTACCAAACATTTTCAACTTTGACTTAAGTTTTCTCTAAACAATGGTTTTGTTACTTAGACCCCTTGACTTCTGGGGTCCTCATATCTATAGTGGCACAAAGAATAGCACAGAGTAACATGTGGTCGTTCAAATTTTCGTTTCTAGTGAGGAAAACATCGTCTAAACGGGCGGCGCACCATTTTTGGAATGAGCGCCATGTTTGAATTCATGCAACGATTCGAAGACGAATATATCAGATTCGAATATTTCGAATCGTTCGGTTTCGAAGCATCCCGATTCGCAGGCGAATCGAATCGAGCCTGATTCGAGTCGATTCGAATCCATTTCGAATCATTCGCACAGCTGTAGGCATTGGGAACACTGAGAGAGTCCATTCACGCGTGTCCAATCCGAACGCGGTGAGGTTGATGAGAAAGAGCTGTTCACCATTGAAAATAAAATACCTTTTTAACGACTGTCATTCATTTAATCCCTTCAGCAGTCGGCGCGTAAAATTTTGTCACACGATTGGGCGCGCGGGCCACACGGCGTGGGCCAAATTCAATTTTTTTTATTGCCTATAATTTTCAATTTTTTTGTATAATTTTTAACACACTATAAATTTAGACTGATATCTATTGCATATTTAGATTTTTTTCACTATGGAACATATTCTTAGCCATTAGTGGAACAACACTCAAAGTCATTGAAAAATCGTGAAATATTTTGAGCATCGACCATCCACAGTGGCAAAATTTATTTTAAAAAATATCAAACAATTTTAATATAACTGGTTATAAAATGATAATGTAAAAATAATATATAAATAATATATAATATTATAATACCGATAGAAAAAGGTTAAACAGTTGCGTGGGCTATATTTGTTATAAATTTATGTAAAATACTAAACAATTTTAATATAACTGGTTATAAAATGATAAAGTAAAAATAATATATAAATATATTATAATATTATAATGCCGATAGAAAAAGGTTAAACAGTCGCGTGGGCTATATTTGTTATAAATTTATGTAAAATATCAAACAATTTTAATATAACTGGTTATAAAATGATAATGTAAAAATAATATATAAATAATATATAATATCATAATGCCGAAAGAAAAACGTTAAAAAGTCTCGTGGGCTATATTTGTTATAAATTTATGTAAAATACTAAACAATTTTAATATAACTGGTTATAAAATGATAAAGTAAAAATAATATATAAATAATATATAATATTATAATGCCGATAGAAAAAGGTTAAACAGTTGCGTGGGCTATATTTGTTATAAATTTATGTAAAATACTAAACAATTTTAATATAACTGGTTATAAAATGATAAAGTAAAAATAATATATAAATATATTATAATATTATAATGCCGACAGAAAAAGGTTAAACAGTCGCGTGGGCTAAATTTGTTATAAATTTATGTAAAATATCAAACAATTTTAATATAACTGGTTATAAAATGATAATGTAAAAATAATATATAAATAATATATAATATCATAATGCCGAAAGAAAAACGTTAAAAAGTCTCGTGGGCTATATTTGTCATAAATTTATGTAAAACATTTTAATATAACTGGTTATAATATAATAATGTAAAAATACTATATAAATAATATATAATCTAATTATGCCGAAAGAAAATGATTAAACAGTGAGTCGCGTGGGCCACATTTTGTGGCCCAATCACGCTGGCTTCCATTCGCATGCTATTAGTACGCACTAACCCTGCAACAACTTGTTACAAACGACCATGTGAGACTCTTGATGACATAATAATGTGCAGGTAATAAAGCTTACGAGTATATTATGCCATTCTATGAGAAACGCCACACAAATGAAGCACTGTGGGCCACCGCTGTGGCCCGCGCGCCTACTCAAGGGTTAAGTATTCTACCATTCGATTTGTAGGTTTTTGGACAGAACTTATCGAATTCGTTTTTACTACTTAGGATGGCCCGCCATTCGATCCCTCTTGAGTTCGTCATATTGACTCCCACTTCTTATTTCGCCCAGTATTCCTATCCTCTCCCTTCCTCCACAGCGTTTCCCCGTAGTTCTCCCCTCTCTTACCTTCTTCAGCGTTCCCTCTCCTTTTAGTATGCCTCCATCCATCTCTTCGGCCTTCTCCGAACTTCGCGTAATGTTGTCCTCTCCTCTCCAACCATATCCAATACCTCCTCGTTTGTCCTTCTCGTCACCCACCAGAGAACTAATAAATATGCATCAAGGTTGACGCCTTTTTGACAGTCCTCTCCAAAAATTAAAGTAAAGCTGCCGTTCTCCCAAAAACAAAGTCTGATTAAGGGGGCTGTATACCTTGACCGAAAACGCCCTTTTAGTTCTGGCTTCTGCCACAGACTCCGAAGTGATCTCCGCCCTCCCCTCCATTATCCGCTTCGGATGACACGGTGGAAAATGCGTTTAATGGGTTCGCGGGAATGTTCACTTCGACGTTATAAAATACAATTATCAACATTTTAATGATCATCTATAGAAATGAGAGAATCCCGCTTAAACTTAGCTCGTGGCCTACACCGTTTTTCTCGATCAAAGGTATGTTGAGTGATGTTGACACCAATATTCATGTTTTCATGAAGTGACGTCGTCAAGTCATACTACGCTCATTGTTCTTCATTTATTTGGTTCCCAGTGAAGAGGACAGCTAGCTTCCACACGCTGATTCAACAATCAAAAACTCCACGGCGCGGCGATCGACGTCCACCGCCGAGCATCACCGTTAAGGAAAAGCAGTGATATGCTCGATGTATTTCCCAGGTCTACAGTCTGTGGTAGAGAAGACTGGGTGAATATCGTAGTCTTCAAAAGAGAAAATGGCAGAATAATTTAACGCGTTCTCTCCATTGTTTTCGGGTTAACTGATTTCGGGTGAGATTGGCCAACGTCTTCCTAACTGTAAAGACAGAATCCCTGACTTGCAATATGAAGGAGTGTACGAGATACCCTGCTGCTGCGGCCAGATATACGTCGGGCAAACTAAGAGAGCCATCTCCGTCCGACTGAACGAACACCGCAGGGCTCTCAAAAATCAGCATTGCGAACAATCAGCAGTGGCAGAACATGCGTCCACTAATTCCGGGCATCAGATTATGATTGACAAAGCAAAAGTCCTAGCCAAAGAAAAGCATTATTTCCCTCGCATCATCCGGGAGGCTATTGAAATTGAAAAAGTAGCAGACAATTTCAATAGAGATGATGGGCATAGACTGAACACCGCTTGGAAAAGACTCGTACGCAAAAGCGCGCCAAAATCGGGGTCCTCGACGCTGATTGGTCGCGCCACTGGTAGGCCAACCTGAGGATGGTATATATACAGGGCCATTTCCATCTGTCGGCACCCTTCAACAGCACACTTGGACACCTAAACAACACCTTACTAGACCCCCTATGGCAATATGAAGAAAACCCCCATTTCAAACACAAACGTCCCAAACATTCCACCACGCGTCCCCCACTCCCATGACACCCCCCTAACACATCTATCTCTGCCACAGAAGAACCGCCCTAACCCCTGATATAGCCCTTTCCAAAATCTCAGTCATATAACGTATACCAGCATAATGCTGAAAGTCGTGAAATATGCCCTTCAAAAGGCAGCCCTATTCGTGTCGTGTCGTGTCTGTCGGCACTAAGACCTGGTCTGAAGATGTGGCCAGCATAGGCCACGAAACGTCATCTGAATAAAACTTGACGCAGCTAACCCGAAAACAATGGAGAACACTGCAATCCAGCGCTGCGAAAGCCGTAACAGAAATTTAACGCGTTTTCTGTCTGCTCGTTTGGACCTGTTTCGTAACCTAATTTAAAATGTAGCTACGTTAATCAAGCTTCTCTTGTTCATCTCGACTTCATCGACAATATTCCCGCGAGAGAGAATCGATCGGGAGGGCTGCGTGAGATTTTATACGAGTGGTTTACATGCATCAAAATTTCGAATCCATCGTCATTGAACAACGTGACTCCTTGGTTAGGTGCCATTCAACAACCACGTGGTCGTTTTCGTTTTGGGGGAGGGGGGGTTAGAGTCTTGGCCACGGTTGGTCACGAGGGGGGAGAGGGGGGTCTGGTGGCGTACCACGTGGCCGATTTACTTTACCTTACCTCTCGGCGCTACAGCCCTTGTAGGGACTTGGCCTCTCTGACGATGTTAGCCCAGACATCACGATTCCCGGGATGCGTTCTCCATCTTTTAATTCCCATCTTTCTCAGATCAACCTCTACATCATTCAATTATCTTTTCCGGGGTCTCCCTCTCAATCTCCTACCACCAGGATGACCACGAAATATCTTTTTCACCATCCTATCCTCAGGCATTCTCTCGACATGTCCTAACCACCTTTATCTATTGCCCTTAATTTCTGTCACTATGTTAGGATTTTTGTGGAATTCCTCGAGTTCTCTGTTTATCCGTATTTTCCACTGTCCACCTTCCTTTGTAGCACCATTAATATTTCTTAGTACTTTCCTTTCCCATCTTTTAAGTAGCTCTTCTTATGCCGTGGTCATGGTCCACGTTTCTGAACCATATATGACCACAGGTCTAATCACTGTTCGGTAAATCTTTGTTTTCAAGTTCCGACTGAGGTTGCTTGACTTGAGGCCTTTCAATAAAGCTCGATAAGCCCTATTGCCTGCTGCAATCCTGGCTTTTATTTCTTCATGTATTTCGTTATCTTTTGTCACCAGCACTCCCAAATACTTGAAGTTGTTACATCTCTCATACTTATTCCCATTTGATATTATAGATTTATCTCGAACAGTAGTACTTTTCCTGGAAGAGAACAAGTACTGTGTTTTGGCAGAGTTCACTTTTAGCCCAACTTTTCCTGCCTCCATCTACAATCTTTCCAGTCCTTCCTCAAGATCTTTCAGTCTTCTTGATATCATATTGACATCATCAGCATAGGCTAGATTTTGCGATATACGGTTGAACAATGTACCACTTGGATTGCTGACTTCACGTGTCCGATTTGGATGAACAAAAACCCGATGACGAATGCTGATTTTCACTCTGTGATCGCCCGTCTACTGTGCCTTGACAACTATGTTTAGCCTTGTCAACGAATTCGGGCAGGGCGGCTCGGGGTCGGACAAAGTAGACGAAGGCAGTCTTATCCCTACCCACTACGCTACAAAGTAGACGAACGTGAGCTTCGCATCCTTGCCCGCCCGATCCTAGACACTACTGACGACTGGCACGGAGTAACATGGCCAGTTAGAGGTGGGAATTTCGGTTCATTTTGTGGATTCGGTTCATGGGATTTGATTCGTGGCAATGATTCGGTTCTTTAAATCGTTCATAATGAACCGAATGAACCAAATCCACGAGTGAATCTCGAATCCATGTGAACCTCGAATCCAACTGAATCTCGAATCCATGTGAATCTGTCGACTTACTGCATTTCAAATATTAGTGTGCGAAATAACAAACAAAAAGGTGAAATGTGATGCTCCAATTCGGAAACACAAGACATTTGACAAGGTGTTTCAAGGGCATTTACAGGGTTCTTATTGAACTATTTGGATTTGGCGGATTCGGAGATTTGCTAGCAGAATCTTCCACACAAATCGTTCATATTGAACGATTTGGATTCGGCGGATTTGAATATTCCATCAAATCGTTCATTTTGAACGATTCGAGTGGAAAGCGTGGATTCAATTCATTCGGTTCATGCCATTGAATCGTTCATTCTGAAAGATTCATTCATGAACGACACACCTCTATCGCCAGTGCATCCACAGGGTCGGTCGAGTGGAAGTCGGGTGGTCAAGGTTTAGCTCTAGTGTGTGGTGCGCATCATCATTAATGTCGACAATTCCGATCCCGCCAACAAGTCGACGCGATAGCTTGAAAATTTCAGCTTCATTTTCTTTGTTCTTCTTCATTTGTTAGCAGAGTTAGAAGCGAAAATATTAAAAAATAGAGAAAAGAAGAATTTCTTTATATGACCACGTGACCCCCTGGGGGTGGGTCAAGACCGTGGCCACGTCTGGTCACAAGGGAGGAGGGGGAGGGGTCGAACTAAAAGGCCTCAAATTGGCCACGTGGTTGTTGAACGGCCCCTTACGTGCTCTTAATGATTTCGGGTGGATTCAGTCACTACCCCCCCAGGCGAATGGTATTTATTAGTGTGTAGGTACCACTTTCAACTCAACACCTTGGTTAATTATGGTAAGGTTGCTGTCTTCCATTTCACGTACAAGTTCGTTCAATATCGATTGTATTCTTCAAATATTTTTTTTTTGTTTTCCGGACGATTCTGTTGGTCCGTATGTCCCTGGAATCTCAATAGGCTGCTAAGCCTGACAGCAGGTTTTCCATGGACCGGACCAACGGAACTTGACATTATCCATGCCCTGGGTGGTGAAAAACCCACCCAGGCGGGACTCGAACCCGTGACCCTCAGTTTAGCAGGCGAGGACTTTACCCCGCCGCCACCGGGGCCGGCGAATTAAATTCACAGGCTACTCTCGGAACATACCTGGGTTATCCAAAATTTCCCTTAGGATCAAGTAGTAGAGAATTCGGTCCATTTGTTGAAAAACAGGTCTCCTTTTGCCTTGATGTCTTCTCATCCTCCCCCCCCCCCCTTACCCTCTCTCGCCGGGGCAAAAAAACCGGGAGGTGATTGCCGAAGGGCTCCGCCGAAAGAAGAGATTTCCAAGGGCATTGGGGTGTTGTTCGCGTTACATAACTGCGAGGAGACGTGCGCAGCTCGCGGCGAAGGCCGGACCATAAAAGGGGGAGGGGGACATTTGGGAAGGGGTGGGACGACTTCCGTTTCTTCCGAGAAATCGGCGCTGGTGCATGAATCGATTGCAGCCGCTCCCTCTCCTCTCATTGGGCCCCGTCGCGGTGTATGTGTGATGAGACGTCATCCCCATTGGGATTTCTACCCCCTCCCCCCCCCTCCGGCTCCGTGGAAAAGAGGATCATACCACGACACTCGGTCTCTCATGTGTGCCCATTGCGTAATGCGTATCTGTACGCGACCGCCGAAAATCCACCCTTCCCTTCGCAGCGCTGAAAAAACAAAGCAGGATTAATTCTTAGGCGTCGAAGTTTCTTCAACTCGAGGGGTGCGCAACTTCAAAAACAAGTGTACACTGCATTTCCATTTCAGCCATTCGTATCCATTTCTAACCATTTCAATCCATTTCTGTCCGTTTCCGACAATTTCTATCGATTTGTCCTTGATATATGTCCTTTTCTGTCCATCTCTAGCCATTTCTGACCATTTCTATCCGTTTCTGTCCATTTCTGTCCATTTTCATCCATTTCTATCCATTTCTGACCATTTCCATCCATTTATAACCATATATGTCCAATTCTGTCCAACTCTAACCATTTCTATCTATTTCTATTCATTTCTGTCAATTTCTGTCCATTTCTATCCATTTCTGTAAATTTCTATCCATTTCTAACCATTTCTGTCCATTTCTATCCATTTCTGTCCATTTCTAACCATTTATGTCCATCTCTAGCCATTTCTGTCCATTTCTATCAATTTCTATCCATTTATGTCCATTTCTGTCTATTTATATCCATTTCTAATCATTTATATCCATTTCTGTCCATTTTTATCCATTTCTGTGCATTTCTGTCCATTTCCATCCATTCTGTCAATTTCTATCCATTCCTGTCCATTTCTGTCCATTTCTAACCATTTCTGTCAATTTCTATCCATTTCTGTCCATTTCTGTCCATTTCTAACCATTTCTGTCCATTTCTGTCCATTTCTGTCCATTTCCATCCATTTCTATCCATTTCTATCAATTTCTATCCATTTATGTCCATTTATGTCTATTTATATCCATTTCTAATCATTTATATCCATTTCTGTGCATTTCTGTCCATTTCCATCCATTCTGTCAATTTCTATCCATTCCTGTCCATTTCTGTCCATTTCTAACCATTTCTGTCCATTTCTGTCCATTTCTGTCCATTTCCATCCATTTCTGTCCATTTCTATCCATTTCTAACCATTTCTATCCTTTTCTCTGTCGGCCCCAGTCGCGGCGCAGTAAAGTTCTCGCCTTCTAACCAGAGGGTCACGGGTTCGAGTCACGACTGAGTAGATTAATCACTGCCCAGAACATGGGGGTTTGTGTTCGTCAAATGATATATTAAAGCACTGGCATTTGGGGATACCTGTAACTCTTAAAGAAATTACTATTATTATTATATCTGTCCATTTCTATCCATTTCTGTCTCTTTGTAACCATTTCTGCCCATTTCTGTCCATTTCGCGACCATTTAATCAACAAGCGTACACCATTTCTCAGTGTTGCATACCCCTCGCTTCAACCTGATGTTTAGTCTAGGGATTGGAAAATCGACTTCGATTTTAATCGAAAATCGATAATCACACTCCGATTTTCGATTTAATCGCAGTCGACTTTTTGTTTTGAAAAATCGTTCAAAATCGATTCTAGCCGATCGATTTCCGATTTTTAGCTTGCTACAGCATTTGAATTTTGCCGCCTCGCTTTGCTCCGCGCCGCGCTATTTCACTCTGCATCGCTGGTGGGGGAACCTTGGTGGAGAGGCAAAAGTGCTTCGGACACTGATAG
This sequence comes from Ceriagrion tenellum, assembly GCA_963169105.1. Classification (NCBI taxonomy): domain Eukaryota; kingdom Metazoa; phylum Arthropoda; class Insecta; order Odonata; family Coenagrionidae; genus Ceriagrion; species Ceriagrion tenellum. The sequence continues at coordinate 131,369,077 of OY720633.1, forward strand.
GTTGGAGTTGCCAACTGTGGGGCTGCGGATTTTTATTACAATAATTCTAGTCTAGGCGGGGACTCACGCTCGGAAGTAATACATTGTAGACCGCGAGACAAAGATTTGAAATGATAATACGCGTTGACATTGTGTCTTTTTTGTAAACGTTTTCTCAATAAATCGCTTCAGAGAACTCGTCTTCAAAATAGATTCGCCCAGTCCGAATATCGTCTTCTGCGCATGGGCTACTAAATTAAATATAATTTGCTTGTTATATTACCTATATGTATATAAGTATCTGGTATGGATTATTACTTTCCTGCATACCTTATTAATATCTTTAAAATAATATATTGTATTAATAAATTTAACCGTATTCAGTTCTTATCCCTAGTGCTTCCATTAACCCATATTTCGCATTTTGTTAGAACAGCACATCCGTATTTCAGCAGACAATTACTTTACTATTTAAAAATTTCGATTTTTCGATTATTTTGGGCACAAAATCGAATTTTTAGAAAATCGATTTTAAAACCGAAATCGAAAGTCGATTAATCGAAAATCGAATCTGGATTTATATTTCCAATCCCTAGTTTAGTCTGTCACCATAACTGTCCACGATCTTCAACCCAACCGACGTAGAAACTTGTTTCATTTGAAATACTGTTGCCGTCAACTTCGCAATTTATTGTGGCAAAGATTTTCTTCACCTGTCAAAAATCAATGCGTTACGGGTATTACAACACTCTCTCATGATCAGTCATTGTAGATGCGTTTGATTGCCCCTCGTTGGACGAAAACCTCTCTCACAGAATACGATGGATTTCCCTAAGGGTGCTTGAGTGGACAAATTTAGTAACAAAAACGTATCGTGAGCTCCTCCTGATTCAGTCCCGGATTGGAAAAGCAAGCATTCAGAAATGACCACTGCTGAGAAACACAATACTTCTTCAGTTGTGTGCAAATAGGTGTCATTTGAAAGTGTTTGCATTTAATGACTATTAAAACTACATCCATGAAATACCCTGCAAGCCAACTCAGCGGTGTGGCCGCGAGACTATACTTGGCATATATGACTCAAAATCGTCATTTCCTCACAACCCGAATTCCGTCGTGGCATTTCTTCGCATTTTGTCGACAAATTTTGACAATTGCACCTGTACATTCAAATCTGTTACTCATTAAGAGTAATACGTCAAATGATTTTTCCCTAAAAAATTTCCTTCTGGTGCATATATCTACGCGCCAGTTACTAATATTGCTGTTTTGAAGCAAGAAGAGATTTCGCTCAGCTAAAATAAATATTCTTTGACAGATATCTTGTTAAATGAAAAGCATTTTCTTGGCGTAGCTCTATTGGCAGTTTAGTTTTACTTACTGGCGGATAAATGCACTGCCCGCGTTAGCTGTAATTTAGGAAATTGACAATTGGTGTCGACACTATATTTTACTACACTGTGGTCCCACGAAGACCTGGGGGGGAGGGCGATTACCTAACTTTTAGAGACGTCGCTATGAAGTGAAAGTCGATATAATTTCTACCCCAAGTTCTCATAGCGACCCGAGCGATTACCCAACTCATAACGCCGTCTTTATCAAGAGCAGAGTCGCAATAATAGCGACCCCCTCAAGAGGGGTCTTTATGGAAATAGCGACTAAGATGGCGTAATTGCGCAGGATTCAATTCTGAGATCTGGCAAGGTATATAATGAAAATCTACGGCTGTGTGGAGAATAATGTGACAAGATATAAGCATTTATTATTAGACGCGTTGCGAGATATTTTAAAAGTATTTCTGAGTTACAATACAAGTGCATTTGCTTAAACTCGGGGGCACTTATGACGAGGGGTCATTTGGAGATCTCTCTAGGTGCATATAGCAACAATATTCAAAGTAATGGTGAGAATGAAGTGACGAAAACTCTAACATTTATTATCAGGCATATGGCAAAATGTTTTCAAAATATTTCCGAGCTGCATATGATGTGCATTGCTGAGATTCGAGGGTATTTCCGACGAGGGATCATTTCGGAGATATCGCTGGGTGCATAAAACAGTGCAATATTTATAGTAACGGCGAAGAATAATACCACCGAAACGCACACGCTTAATATCAGGAACATTTTAAAATGTTCTTAAAATATTTCCGACTTGCAAATCATGTTTATCGCTGAGACTAGGGTATTGATGACAAAAGGTCACTTCGGAGACCTCACTAAGTTGCTAGACAATAGCAATATTCAATGTAATAAGGAAAAATAACGAAAAAAAACTCAAAACTTTATAAACAGGCACATTATTAAATGTTCTTAAAATATTTCCGACTTGCAAATCATGTTTATCGCTGAGACTAGGGTATTGATGACAAAAGGTCACTTCGGAGACCTCACTAAGTTGCTAGACAATAGCAATATTCAATGTAATAGGGAAAAATAACGCAAAAAAACTCAAAGCTTTATAAACAGGCACATTATTAAATGTTCTTAAAATATTTCCGACTTGCAAATCATGTTTATCGCTGAGACTAGGGTATTGATGACAAAAGGTCACTTCGGAGACCTCACTAAGTTGCTAGACAATAGCAATATTCAATGTAATAGGGAAAAATAACGCAAAAAAACTCAAAGCTTTATAAACAGGCACATTATTAAATGTTCTTAAAATATTTCCGACTTGCAAATCATGTTTATCGCTGAGACTAGGGTATTGATGACAAAAGGTCACTTCGGAGACCTCACTAAGTTGCTAGACAATAGCAATATTCAATGTAATAAGGAAAAATAACGCAAAAAAAACTCAAAGCTTTATAAACAGGCACATCATTAAATGTTTTTAAAATATTTTCGAGTAAAATTTCAAATGAATTGCTGAGACTTATTTATTAATGACGAGGTGTAATTCCGGACGTCTCACTTGTTAGGTATACATAACAGCAATATTCAATACAATGGTGAAGAGTAACGCAACAAAAACTCAATCCTTTTATAAAAACAATAACATAATCCATTGGATTCTGTTAAAATGTTTTCGAGTTGAAAATCATGTCATTTGCTGAGACTTTGTATTGATGACGAGGGGTAATCCCGACGATCTTATTGAGTAGGCATGCATAACAACAATATTCAATATAATGGTGACGGGTAATGCAACAAAAACTCAATCCTTTATTATTAGGCACATTAAAATATATTAATTAAATCGTACTGCGTTGCAAATCGATGTGAATTCCTGAGACTTGTGTATTTATGACGAGGGGACATTTCCCAGATCTCGCCTCGCAAACATTACATTAATATTCAAACTTATGGGAAAGAATAATGCGACGCAAACAAACATTTATTATTTGGCGTATTGAGAAGTGTTTTTAAGCATATGGCAGAGTTGCAATAGACGTTCATCGCAGAGATTTGGGATTACTTGTCTGGTGAATCAGTGTAGTACGGCCGGGAAGTGGCTTACAAGCTGGCTTTGATTTGATTGGCACTACTCATATTTCAGACACAAGACAGTCATACAAAGAGATAAACAAACAGTTAATTCAATTATTTATCACCTTTCATAATTTAATTAACACTACTGCTCATTTGTCACTCCTACGAACAAACAATCTCATTTCACATACGCGTCGCATTCAAACAAATTACTCTAAAGCAAAATCCGTCAAGACAAATTACTCTAAAGCAAGTCCGTGCTCTAAAGTAAAATCCCTATGGACAAAATTAAGCGGAGAAGAGGTATAAAAACTATGTGTGCCAACTTCCTGAGCATTTGATAACCTCTTTTCACTGATTCCTGTGCGGTAACAATCAAAACATATCGATGGAACACACAACATATTGGACACACATCGCTTCGTTTCCTCGCTCAATTATCACTGAAATGCACGTAATATTATCAAGCTCAAATAAATTTCGCACTATTTTAAGGAAATGTTTCGCACTATTTCCTCTGCACAGTGCAGTAGGTAACACATTTTCTGCACACAAGAGATACCTCTCGTCATTTCGCGACTGCGTTGAGCAAATACTCTTTCACAGCCGTCACTCCCTTTCTCGCTAGAGTAACTCACGAAATTAGCTATTACGATAATATAAAAATGATACAATACTTCATTCAGGTGACAGTTACTGATAAACGTATTCATCCTCCTTCATTAGATTGAAAGTCGGGGTTTGTTTACATCCACGACGGCCGTCGCTAAGAGATACTCATTTGTCTAGTGTTGTTTACTTTTCGTTCATGATGACGTTTCATTCTTTCGTCCACTATTCCGCATAGGAACGTCGAGCATTTCATTGGCCGATCCAAATTCGGGAGTATTTGTACAGACTTGAACGAAGAATTTGCCATACAACGTCGATTTTTGGATAACGACCGCCTTCAACATTTCTACCCTGAGTTCCGTAATCGCAAGGGTCGCTATTTTCGGCCGAGACGAGTCGCTATTTAACGTCGTCGTTATTTAGCGCCCTGAGTTAGGTAATAGCTCCCCTGGAGAGAAAAGAAGCACAATGATAAGTACTAATGCGAAGTAAAATTGTTTGACGCATTTTGCAACGCAACATCCTAAAGAAAAGGTTATTGTAAGATAAAATAAATGACAAGAATTATATAAGATATATAAAAATGGAAGACATATTTTACTTTGAAGGACTTCAATTTTTATTATTTTTACTTTTTAATAATAATAACTTTATTTCACAAATAGCTTACATGCTGTAGTTTCCCTTTGGATGGGTTACAAAAAAATATTACAACTTACACAGTTACAAGTGTACTTTCTATTTTCTGGTCATTATGGTTGATTTTATCCAGCATGGACCTGCTAAGCCCATGGTTATCAGCAGGTTCCAAGTTTACAATGTTTTGGTGCAATCACAAAGAAAATTATTTTCTATCACTAATAATAAGAAAAAAAATAATAATAGTGCAGTTGAGTTCCTGCTAAGCCAAAGCGGCTTGTTAGCCGGTGCCTTTAGTTAAAAAATATTTTTTTTTGCTGTGTAGCGTTTTGGACAATTAAGAGATTAACAATGTTTGCCTATGAGCCACTCTTTTAGTGATTTTTTAAGAACAGATATGCTATTAATATCATGCATTGACATAGGTAATTCGTTTAACAACCCCGGGACTACATGTGCCAAAGACCTCTTGCCATGGAGGTTAAAATACTTAGGTACAGACAACCTATTTATTCGACGCAGTTGCATGTCAGTAATAATCACACGTTGATTTATTAATTTGCTGTCAAAGAAGTTGTCACAAACAATATAAATAACTATGTTAAGAATAAATACGACATTAGTGAAGAGCTGCTTCCAACAAATCTTCATATATAGACGACTATATAGAATAATCTAAAATAATCTACCAATCTAATGATCATAAAATTCGTTGGAAGATACTTTTCCGACGAATTTCACGGTTTTTGTAACGAATTCCTCTTACCACCTCCCTCTTCGCATCTCGGCTAAGAATTTGTATCTTCCTTCCGCTTCCCCATTGTTCTCCTCTTCTGTCATTCTCTTCAAAATTCCTTCAAGTCATGCAAAGAAAAATTTTATTTATTTTTTTTGGGTGAGCTAAGATTTTTATAAAACTGGAAAAGGATTGATTGCCTGATTGGATACATTGGATTGAGCTTTAAATGGAAAATTCATGATTTGCAGATGTTCTAGCCATTGCTCAGCTTGCTTCGCCCGTGATGAGTTCTGATAAAACTAAAGAAAGAGTTGTAGGGAACTGTTTCTCTCGGATTTTATAACCCTTGCTTCACCAAATTTGCATGCGTTATTCAGAAATCACTCTTCTTGAAACTGGATATTAGGTCCAAGGGTAACCACAGACATGGAGAAAAATAAAAATCTCTTAGTAAATTCCACACTTAAAAATTTGAATTATCGACCTAGGTTTCGATTGCCTTACTACAATCATTTTCAGCGAACTCAAAATATAGGCACCCTAATATTACTGTTTTGAAGCGATGTGGTTTTCGCTAGATTAAAATGAATATTCTCTGGCAGATATCACGTTGAATGAAAATCAAATTCTAGACCTTTAAAAATGATTTCAAGGCAATCGAAATCTAGGTCGGCGATAAAATTTAAAAAATGGAATTCACTACGAGATTTTCCTATTTCGTCCCGTCTGCGGTAACCTTCCACAAAGTTACGCCTTCAACCATTAATATTATCCAAGGTTAACCGGCTGTTTTTTTGAGTTGAATATTTTCGGGATTCGATGTCAAGGATATGACATAGAAAAATATTAACACTCAAATGATCCTTGTTGCGTGCTTTCCCTAAACTCCTCCTAAGCAAGGCTGGACCATATCGAGTATGACGGTGATTTCCCGGACAGCTCGCTTACTATGGTGGCCAATTCTAGAAGCTGTAACGTGGGCGTGGCCTGTCCGCCATCTTCGTTAACCCCGATTTTCCCCGAGCTCTTACGGGATTGACGTTCAGATTTTGTGTTTTAAGATGTTTCCCATGGATAACGTGCTATAAATCTGCATTCACACACTTCTTCAATATCCATTCTCCTTATAAATATTTATTATTTATTTTGATTAATAATAACCTGCATTCCCGGAAAGACAACTATGGTAAAATCGAGTAGAATCCATGTAATAAAGTAGCCAATGTACGTTTAAAGAGTTACTTGAGTTAAATTTCAAATCGGTTGTGGATATTCTTGCTATATACATCCGCCAATTTGTTCATTCCGTCGTGCTATCCAATGGAAAGTAAGGATAGAGCAGGGGTAACCAACATGGGTGCGAAGGAGTTTTGAACGTGCCGCGTGAAAAAAAATTAGTCAAATTCAAGACTTATGTAGATATTATTATTTACTTGCTCAGAATTTCAGCCTTTTAAAAGCATTATTACACCATTAATAATGAGATTTTAAATTCATGCTTCCTACAGCTTCTATTGGTAACAGAAGGGAACTGATGACAGGAACATTGGGTGAGGACGTGAAGACGAGGCTGGTATGGAGCGTAGCGTTGTATGGGGCAGAAACTGGACACTCAGAAAGGAGGAAGAGTGTAGGAAACAGGAGTTTGAGATGTGGGTGTGGAGAAGGATGGAGAAGGTGAGGTGGACGGAGAGGAAGACAAACGAGGAAGTGCTTGAGTTGGTGGGCGAGGAAAGGAAACTTTTGAATGAAATCCGAGATAGGCAGGGTAGATGGCTGAAGGATGTAATGAAGGGTGATGGGTTGCTGAAGATTGTGACAGAGGGAAGGATGTTGGGCAAACGGGGTTGGGGAAGAAAGAGAATAGGTTTCATGGACAGGATGAAGAAGGGTAGATCGTTTGCAGAGGCGAATAAGGATATACTAGAGGGAGATATGCCGCTAAAAGAGTAGAAAACAGGGAGGAGATTCTTATCAAAACCTTCCTTCACAGGTACAATCACTTCAAAAAGTATCGCGACACGCTGGACTAGCGGATCGTATAGGTCGGCTGTCGAAGCTCGAATTACGTTGGCTATCCTGGGCCGTCTCTGGTAGCTATGAGAATTTGCAGGTACACTTTTCATTGTCCATTGTCATGAGACAAAGCGGCATGTTAAGTGGGACTGCATTATGGGAGAGCTCTCGTTCAGAGGAGAGGACAGACTTGCTCCTAGAGTGGCCTTGAGGATGTATTCGGTTAAAGTAGTAAGAAGGGGAATGTGGTGAAAAGGCAATAATGAATGGAGTTGAGTGATTATGCGAGTGAAAAATGGGGAAGGTAAAACAAAGAAGAGCCAAATGCACGTAAATACGAACTCCAACCTATGCACGAAGGAGAATGGGCACTGCTATCGACTAGGCTATGCGAACTGGTGAGCCTTTCGTGCATTGCAGGTTGATATTTTAAGTTGCCCGCCTAATGGGAAATTATGATATCTGTTGACTCTTGACTCGGCGCCCGCCTCTCACCAAGCCCACCATCAGAGCGCGCTCGGTTGGGCTGGTTACGCGAAGAGGAGCTCTTTCCATTTTCGTCTTCGTAAGAGATCTGCCGAGTATGATTACAATGCCGACAGGAGAGTAAAAAGAGAGTTTATTCATTTCAAAGTCAGCTTTCCAACGCGGACGAAGTCGATAGCACTGTCGGAGTTTAGTCCCACTTGACTTAGAATATACATATATCGTAGTGTACCCGACGATTCTCATAGTCACCGAAGACGACCCAGGATGGCCAACGTACTTTGAGCTTCGGCCTGCCGACCTATACGAACTGCAAGCGTAGTGTGTCGCGATACTTTATGAAGTGACTGTACAATACTTAAAAAGAAATTGATTGTGGTATCCATTATGATTAAGGAACTATCTCGCTCAAACTAACTTATTAAGACCTTTTCTATAGCTCTATAATCCGACTGTATCACAATTTTTTTACGGAATTACCACTTTTTTGTGTCCATTTATCTCAGTAAACAGCTGATGACTCGGAAAATAAGATAGTGAGATTCGTATATATATTTTTTATTCGGTTATTCCTGGAATTTTTCCTTCTCATGAACAGCTATCCGTGAAAACGGCAGTTTTGTAATCGGTCGAAAAACATGTAAATATTTTTCTTATTTTCTTCCGTTCATTCACCGAACACTGCGTGATATAATGTTTTATTTGCGGAGTGAATAGCGTGGAAAGGTATCATTTTTCTATGAATTACTAATTCCCGCGTAGCTTGGTGAAAAAAATTGAAAATGGCGTGATCATCTACATCTACATACTACCCTGCGAGCCACCGCATGGGTGCGTGGCAGGAGATGCTATGACACCAGCCCTATAAAGGTATAAAGGATGAGATTTTGGGAGGTGAAATAGTGAAGTGTATCACACGAGGTCTGTTCAGAAAATAACCGAACATACGCGCCAAAGGAGATATTTGCGCGGGATATGCGGTTGGGAGCACTACCTTGGGAGCAATACCTCCTTTGTAACCACAAGTTTTTGGATTGTTGACATGACGTTCAGTTTTCGTGATATTGTTATTTAAGTGCAATGAGTTATAAGTTTCAGTGGCGATTTTTTAAATCTGTGATTTTCGGCAACGTAAAATTTTGCGTGAAACTAGGGGAAAACTTTGACAGAAACGTTTCAACTTTTAAACCAAGCTTACGGAGATGATCCCCTGTGTCGTGCGCAATTTTGCGAATGGTTTTTCACGATTTAAAAAGTGGTCATCAGGCGATTGGAGACGATTCTCGATCAGGAAGGCCTTCCACTTCAACTGATGACTCACACGTTCAGAAAATCAACGATGCGTGGTGCGTGAAAATCACCGATTGACTGTCAGAGATAATGCACAAGAGGTTAGCATCTCAACTGGGACATGCCATGGAATTTGACGGAAAAGTTGAACATGCATCGAGTCGCAGCAAAATTTTCGTTCCTCGTTTGATGACAGAACAACTGATAGAAAATCTATATGGACGTTAGTCGGGTACTTCTTGAACAAGCCAATGACGATGAAACATTCGTGTAAAGAATCCCGCAGTCTCCTTACTCACCAGATACTGGCTCCTTGCGATTTCTTCTCATTTCCGAAATTAAAATCAGTGCTGAAAGGGCGCCGTTGTCAGAGTATTGATGGCATCAAAGCGAATTCGCCACGGACCTCAAAGGCCATCTCAAATGAAGCAATCCAGGACTGCTTCGCGAAATGGAAACACTGCTGGGAAGAGTGTGGGAATCGATAAGGGGAGTACTTTGAAGGGGACAGGGGCTAAAAAATCTATAATATTAATAAAAAATTTAAAAAAAATGAAGTTCCGATATTTTCTGAACAGACCTCGTAGGTGTGTTTTAAGTGTAGCTCCGGTTTCATTACGGTCACTTGCTGTGCGTGGAAAGGAAAAAATGTATGTACCTATCAGATCTTCAATGCATGTCTTTAATTTTATCATTTCTGTCGGACCTATACATGTAGTGTGGTGTCAAAACGATATTCTCTGTGTTGCTTTGAATCGCGCCTGTTCTGAATTTCTCAAATTGCCGAAACTTAGGCCGGGAAGAGAAAATATAGAATGCAATCAGACTAGTATACCTTTTCATAATGAAGAATGTCGCTTTTCTGTTCAAATCAGATAAAGGTCAGTTTCCCTACAAGGATTTAGAATATGACTTAAATGACATTTAAGCCATTTTATGGTGGAACCTACTAAAACTATCCTCCAAACTTTGATTGAAAGCATGTTTCTTCAATAAAATACTGAAAAATAACAAATAATTTAAATAAAATATGATATCAAATGGATGTGAAGAAGAGGCTGGTGAAGAGCTTGATATGGAGCGTTTGCGTTGTTTGGGGCAGAAACGTGAACCCTGAGAAAGGAGAACGAGAATAGTCTGCAGGCGTTTGAGATGTGGGTGTGGAGAAGCACCCATTAGGTGAACGGAGAGGAAGACTAACGAGGAAGTGCTTGAGATGGTGGGCGAGGAAAGGAAACTTTTGAATGAAATCCGAGATGGGCAGGGTAGATGTCTGAAGGATGTAATAAAGGGCGATGGGTTGCTGAAGAGTGTGATAGAGGGAAGGATGTTGGGCAAACGAGGAAGGGGAAGGAAGAGAATAGGTTTCATGAACGGGATGAAGGTGGGCGAGGAAAGGAAACTTTTGAATGAAATCCGAGATGGGCAGGGTAGATGTCTGAAGGATGTAATAAAGGGCGATGGGTTGCTGAAGAGTGTGATAGAGGGAAGGATGTTGGGCAAACGAGGAAGGGGAAGGAAGAGAATAGGTTTCACGAACGGGATGAAGGTGGGCGAGGAAAGGAAACTTTTGAATGAAATCCGGGATAGGCAGGATAGATGGTTGAAGCATGTAATAAAGGGCGATGAGTTGCTGAAGAGTGTGATAGAGGGAAGGATGTTGGGCAAGCGGGGTAGGGGAAGGAAGAGAATAGGTTTTAATGGACGGGATGAAGAGGGGTAGATCGTACGCTGAAGCGGAAAAGGATATATTAGAGGGAGATAGGCCCCTGAATGTGTAAAAGACCGGGAGGAGATTCTCTGACATTCAACAAAACCTACCTTTACCAGTAGAATACATTATAAAATAAAATGATATCAATAATTTTTCATATTATACACGAATTCCCCTTCATCATCTCAAGTCACTCCATGGTACGCATTGAATATTTCACGTGGCACTGAAAGGAATGACGCGGTGGGTAGATGTCCATTTCCTCGGAATTCGGACCGAGCTCTCGTCCCCGGCTTGGCCTCGATTCCCACCGCGCCCATTCTCCGTCTCTCCACTGGGATTGGATTCAGGATCATTCGACCGAAATTCTTATCAAGGTTTTTTTTGTCAGTTTTCTTTTTCTCTCGGAGAAGGGTTGGGCGCCACTTTTTTTTTCTCCCTGGAGTGTCACGTGAATGGTACGAGATCATTCCGTATTACCCCCGCTGCTGGATTCCCTATCTATATGGAGATATATAGGGGATTCTAAATATATATGTTTCAGCAATGAAGGATTGAAAGAGGTAGTAAGTGCCACTCTTTTTTTATGCTTTTATACTACCTTGGAAACAATATTTTGAGAAAAATTAGTCGAAATTTTTATAAAAATGCCAAGTATACATCTAGACAAAAAGCTAGCGACAGAGTAGGTGGAGTTTACTGCTGTCAGTATCATCGTCAGCGCGTGACTCCTGGGCCACGCGTGCCCGCGCTCAACTTTTACAGTGTTGTTAAAATTTAAACGAATCCACTTTTGGAAAAATCTGACGAAAAGGAAATCTAAAAAATTTATCTTTTTTTCCTCTCTAATAACATAAAAGTTTGGCCAACCTTTTTTCAAAAAAAATAAAATTTTAAGATAAGGTGTTCTAAGATTTTTACCGTCTGGATTTCTTCTTTTAACGATAACAAGTCGTAAACACATTGAGAAAGTGGACTGATGTAATTAAGACACTTGCATACAAGCAAATATAGTGTTCCTAGGATTACCACGCATATGCAGCACGTGAAATGATAAAAACTTTTTGCTGTGCATATTTGCAAAGGACGGTTCGATCTTTTCCTTTCATCTGTGAATCCGTGAAAAAAAATCTTAGAAAATTCAAAGTCAAAAGTCATTTAATCCTTTGCGCTGCAATCTTGATGCGATGTAAGGAACCGGTAGAAGACCGGATCATGACCAGAGGACTTCTTTCTATATCTAAATATTATCCTGCAAGCCACCTCAAGGGTTTTTGGAAGAGGAAATTTCTCTCCAACATGGACTACAATGTGCAGGTTACTTTCACCAACATACACAACACCATAGATGTATATTCAATGTACTCCGTCTATTATGCCTTCATCATTCTTCGGTAACATCACATCTCTAGTGCTTCAAATCTCGTTTGTTCCCTCAGCGAAAGCAGAATTTTAAAACCATTTGACTTTTATTTTTTTACATGTTTTTAGTAGTTGTAGAATTTAGTGATTGTTTTGACTTACAGAGTTGTGGTAAAACCTCCTTAAGGTAGTTTGGGCAAAATGTCATCTTACCTAGAAATCAATGAATTTTGTCTCATTTTAAAGAAAAATATATCACCCTCCCACTGGCATAAAAAATTCAACCGCTTACCACGCTACTTCTTGAGATATTTGCCAAAAAATACCAGCCCTTTTATGTGGGGAATGGTTCAAGTTAGCACTCTAGAGATCTTATATTAGAAATAAGGCATTTCCAACACTTAAATCTCGTCAAAAAATGAAGTGTTTCTCAAAGTTTGTGTGTTTTCTCAACAATTTAAAAATTTTTTTCATATTGTCACCGCAGTAAATTCTTCGGGATCTCAAAAAAAACCTTCCGTTTTGATGGTGTTTCAAACGTACCGCGTGAAAGAAGTGAGTCAAGTTAAAGACTTGTTTAGATATTTTCATTTGATTCCTGACATTTTTTGTCATGTAAAACTATTTTATTGCACCATTAATAAAGCAATATTCAATTCGTGTGTCCTACAGCTGGTGAAATTAAAACGTAAAATTCGAATATGGTCTCTATTATGATTAGGGAACTATCTCACTCGCACTACCTTAACGGGCTCATGACGAAAAATTAATTGTTGACGGAGACTTTGAAAAAGTGCGGAATAAAGATTTGTTGATACTCAGACTTGAGCGTTGTTTTACGCTTGGCGCGAAAACTTTGAGATGTTCTTTAAGAGAAAAACATTGGACGGCGAACAAGTTGCAGAGGAATACAAAAGTAAAAATCATGCGAGAAGACGGGTTAAGGAGGAAAGGAAATAGAGGTGGTGGAGAAACGGGGGGCGCAGCAGAAGAGGAGCAGCATCAGAACCCAGAAAAATGTCTAATGTGTGTCGTATATTTTTGTGAATACATATTTCTCATTTCTGGGATCTGAATTTATATACCTCGTGTCTTTTAAAATTTTACTATTCTTATAAAAATTTACCCAGTTATAAAACTGAGAGGGAAAGGCAAAATTATGAGAGAGTTTGGAGACGGAGATTGCTCGGTGAAGGCAGAATTAGGAGGGGAAATTAAGAAGTTTTGCCGACATTAGGGGTAGGCAGGATGTTTGAGGAGCCCAGTCCCTCAGAAATTGCGAGATTCTCTGAACCTACCTGAAATTTGGACAGAATCAGCATCATCGAATCCTACATATAGAAATGATATAGAAATAACTCCACCATAAACGTAGCATTAACGAGAAGTGTTTGTGTATGCGGGTGATTGTGCCAGTGGAGTGAGGCAATGACCAGCTGGGATATTAACACCGACATCTTCCACCCTGCGACCAATGAAAAATCATGCGAAGGAGCAGGCAAATTCATAGAGAAATATCTCATGTATAACCTATAAACTCTTCTTTTTGAAGCTCAATGCTCAGTGTTCGTGATTGAACACTAAACCTCGTGTCTTGTAAATTTACCTTATATTTTGCTATTATAAAAAGTTTGATTTTTTTAAAAAACCTCTTTAATTACCTATAAAAATTTAGTGTGCAAAGCCTTATTCTAAATGTCTGAGTCTGCCGTTTTATAAAGTTTGGTGTATAGTGTTTCTAGCGCTTCATTACTAATGTGTATCATATATTTTTGTGAATACATATTTCTCAATTCTGGGTTCTGAATTTATATACCTCGTGTGCTGTATAAAATGCTGTAATAGTTATTGTGATATATTTAATTTTTCCCATTTCATATTGTAAAGCCTTTATCTCTATTTCCGGGACCCTCTGACATGCCTTACCTCTCCCAGGTTAAAGGCCTCACATCAGTCACTTACCGCAGCTGCACAGATCAATATTCAATTTCAACATGCAGTCCGATTCAAACACATGCTAGGTATTTACTTTCCAATAGCTATTATGATACAATTATAAAAACCTTTTGGCGTGTACGCTTATTTTTATACAGTCAATTATATTAATTGATACAATTACTCAAGTTTATTCCTTATCATACACAAAAAGGTGAAATATTGGCTCACATACAGGGTGCACTTCGGTGCCCTTTTTATCGGCGGGTTCGCGGCCGTCTCGGTAGCTCACTCTTGCCCCGCTCCCTTCGGCTGACGTCCCCGTGGTTGCTCCTGATCTTCGGAATATTTCTCCCTGCTACTTGGTTGGTCCCTGGACTGCACAAGGCTCCTTTGTTTATCCAGACTTACTGCTCGGACCGAACGCGAGAGTTCTCAAGTATGCAGGAGCCCCGATCACTCGATCGCAAGAGCTTTTTATATCTCGACCGCCTCCTCCGCTTGTTAATGCACAAATCCTCCCATCGTGCTCAGCCCTAATTGTTTATTTCCCATTCAGCGGGCGTCGGTTTATCAGAGTTATTGTTGTAGAAGCCCCCCTTCCCCATAATTTTCCCCGCCGACCGGAGCAACAATAAATGTACGCTACTGGCCGTACTGCAGGGCTACCACGTGACAAATTTTAATCGCCCACTACTAACCTAACATATTCGGCTGGACGTGCTACAATATTGAATTATTTTATAAATTTGGTGAGCAATGTCTTATGAAAACGATCTAAGTTTGACAAATTATAAAGATAAGAGTGTTGTTTCCACTTTCACGTTTGAATTTGAATTCCTATACTTTGTATTTTGTTAAAGGACTCCATGTCTGTAAATAAATATTATTATTATTATTACTATCTCGCCTAGTCTCTCTTCATCTTCGATTATCAACCCATGGATAAGCAAAAGCACGCCATTCTGCTCTTTGCTCAGCATTCTCTTCATTTCTCTTCATGTGCTAAGCTCAGCTCTTCATTTCACCGTATGAGACGCATCCAGAGTCATTGATGATCTGCTTTATATAGCTTAATCTAGGACGTCCTCTACGATTTGTCCCCTCAATAAAACCTTCAGCTATTAATTTTATAAAATCATCGCATCGTAGAATGTGACCCATTAGTTTAAGTCTCCTTGTCTGTATCTGTCTCCAGAGACTTCTATTTTCTTGTACTCTTCTCAGCACTTCCTCATTGGTGATTCTGTCTCGCCAGCTGATTTTCTGCATCCTTCGATAGCACCACATTTCTAGGACCTCTAGTCTATTCTTTTAATGTTTCCCGATAGTCCAACTTTCACACCCGTAAAGGGCCACACTCCAAACATAAGCTTTCATAACCCTCTTTCTTACTTCCAAACTAACATTTTTACAAGTCAGTTAAGTCTTTTTATCATTAAAAGCTATTTTTGCGAGTTGTATTCTGTTCACATTTTCTCGTTTACTCCTTCCTTCTTCTGTTATCTTGCTGCCCAAATAGCTGAATTCTGTAACTTGTCCTAGTTCTTCATCATTTATTCCTCTCCTTACAGGTTTACAGCAGTCTTGAACACCGCATACCATTACTTTAGTCTTTTGCTTATTTATCTCCATTCCATATTGGTCTTTAAGAATTCTTTCCATCTCGTTAAGTATAATTTCTAAATCTTCTCTCTTCTCTGCAACTATGGCAATATCATCAGCATCAGTAGTTATTTTCTTCCCATTTACTTTGATTCCTACATGAACATTTTCCCTTACCTTATCGATCGCTTCTTGGATGTATGCATTGAAAATTATTGGTGATATAGGACAGCCTTGTCTAACTCCTTTTTCTTATTATAACTGTATCTTCTCTATTCTTATATCTAATTGAAGCTGTTTCGTTTTGGTATGTTTTAAATATTATTCTTCTATCGTTGTGTTTCAGTCCAACTTTTTCCAAACTCCTGAACATTTTTGGCCATACAACATTATCAAATGCTTTCTCTAGGTCAACGAAAGCAACATAAATTTGTTTATTTTTAGAGATTTGTTTTTCCATGAGATGCTTTAAAGAGAGTGTTGCCTCTCTAGTTCCCACTCCTCTTCTAAATCCAAATTGGCCCTCACTTAAAGTATTTTCCAACTTTCTTTCAACTCGTTTAAGGATTATCCATATAAGTATTTTTGAGGCGTGTGATAATAGACTGAGTGTGCGATATTGCTCACGTTCCGTAGCAGATGATTTCTTTGGTATGGGAACCATAACACATTTTTTGAAGTCTTCAGGAACTTCACCGGTCTTGTATATTTTCCTTATAATTTGCAGTAAAGAAGCTTTCATTTTGTCACCAGCTTTTTTAATCAGCTCAGAGGGAATGTCATCACAGCCTACTGCTTTCCTATCTGGCAAATCTTGCAATGCCTTCTCAAATTCTTCCTGTAAAATATCTTCTCCTAGTTCTGCCTCTTCTATCTCTTCACTTGATTTCATTACGTTATCTAATTGTGGTTTTCCTTGGTAAAGCTATTCAATATATTCTTTCCATCTCTCAAGTGCATCGTCTCCAAACAGCATTTTACCGTCTCTGTTCTCTATCGTATCGAAAGATTACTTGTTTTGTTTGTTGAAAAGCTGTTTTGCTGTTTTATAGGCTATGTCGGTTTTCCCTTTGTTCATATTTTCTTCTAATTCTTTACATACGTCATTGAGGTAATTTTATTTGGCCTTCCTAGATTCTCTGTTGATTTGATTCCTGAGTTTTCTGTATTTGGTTCTACTCTGCCCGTCAAGGGTATTCTTGTAAATTCTTCTCTCCTCTATGAGAAAAAGTATTTCATGCGTTATCCATTCTTTCCTGTTTGCAGGTTTAACTTTACTGACAGATTCTTCAGCTGCTTTCCGTATACAGTTTTTAATCTGTATCCATTCTTCATTTGCGCCTCCATGAATACTGTTTGATGCTATGCCATCGGTTCTCCGTGCATAAGCTATCATTGTTTCGTCAGATTTTTAGATTATATCTATTCCATGTCTTATTAAGTTTTTTCTTTAACCGTTTGAATCTAAGTAGTCACTTCATTATGAGTAGATTGTGATCACTGTATATATCTGCTGATGGGTAGCTTCGGCAATCCGTGAGTTGATTCCTAAAACGTGACTTAACTAGAATTTACCTAGTTCAGTTTAGTTTAGTTTATGGTATGTTATTCATGGAGCGTTTTCATGTATGGATGTGAAGCGTGGACATTAGGTAAGAGGGAAAGGAATAGAATAGAAGCTTATGAAATGTGGGTATGGAGAAGGATGAGAAAAGTAAGATGGGGAGATGAGATGAGAAATGAAGAGGTTTTGAGCAAAGTAAAAGAAGGAAGATCGCTCCTAAAGGAAATTAGGAAAAGGAAAGGAAACTGGTTGGGCCATGTGATGAGAGGGAAAAGTATAATAACTGTGGCACTTGAGGGTTCAATTGAAGGAAAGAAAAAGAGAGGAAGGAGAAGAATTAAATTGGTGGATCAGGTGAAGAACATCAGCTATGATGAAGCAAAGAAGGAAGCTCGGGACAGAAGCGGATGGAGACAGCAGTGGTGTACGGGACCTGCCAGCAGGCAGAACACCAGATGATGATGAGTTTAGCTAACGAATCGATTTAATAACTGCACGATACAAACTTTTTTTCAAATAAGCAATTGCACTCTTGAAATTCACGGACTAAAAAATTGAGCTCACTTCGCGCTTTCGTCAGATGGGCGTCGAAGAGAAAAACCACGCAGATTTCATCGAGCGGCCAAGTTCAGTGTGGTGAGTCCGAAAAGCGAGGAAAGAGCGTTTTCTCTTTCAATCAGCCGAAAAAAAAATATATCGGGGAAAGAGTCAATATTAAAAAAGCCGACGGCTTCCCTTATAGATTCAATAAGCTCCTCCTTGGCGGAGGAATTTCATCTCGCCCACTCGAAGATTCTTTTTTTCTTCCCAGAAATGATGCCACGCCTATGGAGTTTTTTTTACTCATAGCATCTGGTAATGAATGTACAATGGCTCTGAGATATTTTCGGGCAGCTCCTTGCGTATGAATTTAGTGGATAAAACGTGAATGAATGGTACTTATGAGATTAAATTGGAAGGGTACTTTATATATAAGAAAGTTCTGAAGCAGACTATTTTATAATTCCCAGTTAGCACAAAGAAACAGTTTACTGTACATTTAATAGAAATTTACATAAATATCTTGCAAACTGTTTACTTGATCACGAGTTATTGACGTAAGCTTTGAAGAAGCAGCAGATGAAAATCACAGCCACATGTCCTCATCATTAAGTAAGCAAGAACAGAAGCAGTTCACATAAACATCCGCCGTCATTCATACATACTATATATTTCATGCCAATTATGTATTTTTATTAATTTTAAATAATATTATATTTTTCATATGTTACCTCACTTCATATCATCCTATCTTTGATGATTATAACGATGTAGAAAGGATAAAATAAAAAAGTACACGGACGATAAAGGCAAGAGTCAAAGAGCACAGTGCGGCAATTCGACTTGGCTACGCCGGTAAATCAGCAGTTGCAGAACATGCCGCCCTAGGGCACACACCATTGACGTCGCGAACCCAAAAATTCTCGCCAGAGAAAAACATTTCAAGACGAGAATCTATCCGAGAGGCATCGGAAATTAAAAAAGCATAACAAGAATTTCAATGGAGACCAGGGACAAAAAAAAAGTGAATCATGGCTTCCAGTAATTTCTAGAAAGAAGAGCGACGTCCAGAAGACTCTCCACCAACACCCATCCCCTCCCCCCCTCTTGCACCACCGCGACGATATAAATTGATGCAAAAAATAAAGGTAATTAGATCATTCAGCCCTGATGAGGTCTCCGGCAAAGGAGGAGAAACGTTGGCTTTTTTAAATCTTGACGCGGGTTATCCAAAAAAAAATCACTGCTTGCCAAAGTAAACGTAATTGAAAAACTATGGGGATCCTAAAGACATTTTATTATAAACATTGTCTGGATGACAGAGTCCTTTATTGGCTGTGACACGTAGGAAGAAGTAGAATAATCATCCGTAAGAGGCATATACCTACGTTTAAGTTTGTCCTCGTAGAAACAAAAAATGGAAGTCGCTCATACATATCCGTCCTGAGATTTGGAAAATATGAGAATAAAGTGCAAACCGATCATTTTTTTACGAACAGGGCATTCCGCAACATTAAAGTAAACTTCCCATTCTCTCAGCACAAAACATCAACGATTTAAGTCTGTAAAATACGAAGAAACTTTAACTTTGTTCATACCCTCACTGAATGAATACTTGAACCCGAACGGATCTTCCAAATACTTCTTCGGAGAACCAGGATCACGACGAACCACCACGATTCCACGAGTCTCGACAACAACAGTTTTTGGAGGGTAAAAGGTAGTTGCCTTGTGACGTCAGAACATTGCAGACAACGCAGTGAATAATACACGCAAAAGAATTTGCATGAAAGGAACAAAAAAGTGAGCATCTACAAAGCAAGATCCCCTCCCCCTTAATTCAAGATATTTAATTTTTTCCATGTCTTGCGTGGGCTCTACAAGTGGCAAATTTTCATAACACAAGGACAGTTCCAACTTTTTGTATTGCAAACTTGCTTCACTTGCTTATCATTGAGCCTGAAGCTCATGAGCACGAAGTCAGAACCAAGTAATTTCGTTAACGTAAGCGAATTGCAAGTCAGCTCACGAGTTAAGGCAGGGACACAATCAACGTGTACGTGTGACACAAGACGTTAACGGTATGCGGGGAACGCAAGTCAGCGGACACAATCGACGTTAACGCGGCCCGGAGTAACAATTGACTAACGCAGGCGCAGCTAAGAGATCAGGTGTAAACAAGTGTGGAAGTAAATAAGTTGTCTTAGCCAAGAGCAATCTTCAACAGTTGGATGTATCTGCCGACGGATGGCTCCCATTCCCGGATTCTCAGGACTATTCTGATTGATTTCCGTGTACGGGACACGGGAAGAGATGAAAGTTGCCCACCTCTCGCGTGCACGTACTCCCCGTACACGTTGATTGTGTCCGTTTGCTATACTTTCCCGTCAGCCATCTTTTCGCCTATTCCCGTTAACGGCTCACGTTACGCGTACACGTTGATTGTGTCCCACCCTTTATTTACAGAAGCATCAAGTATGTGTTTTCACATGTTCTCCATTACGAATATCTTACGCAGAAATAACGTAAAAATTAAACGCTACTAAGAGATTTTGTTTACATATGAATGCGCACCTCAAGTTTTTACGAATTTTACTTAAAAATTATATTTTGTGCGGGCTGGGTTATGAGTACATCATAATATTGTCCAAAACCACTTATTAGTATGTAAAAATTCTGCGTTAAATATTATAAACTATTTAATTCTGAGTTGAAGCTTTCTCAACTTGGAGTTGAGAGATTGGAACAATTGGATTCCTTACATCTCGGAGGCACCATGGAATTGCACGGAAAAAGCAGAACGGGCATTCAGCGGAAAATAGCTCAAGCTAAGATGGCATTCAAAGTAAAAAGAGTACTTCTGTGCTCAAAGAATATTGGATTGAAAACTAGGAATTAGTACGTGAAAACATGCTAGTGGAGTGTCCCCCTCTGTGGAACGGAAGCATGGACCGTTGGAAAAGCAGACCAGAAGAGACAAGAAGCCTTCGAAACCTGGCGCTGAAGAAGGAGAATGCTGAAGAGAAAATGGACGCACAAAATAAGAAATGATGAATTTGGGACAAAAGTGTCAGTTTGGATTTACTGCGTTATAATTACTATTTCAGCAACAGTTTCGCCTGGCTATTCTGCCGGCTTGGTCAGGCTTTCTGAGACTACAATTATAAACAAATAAATAAACAAACTTCGGCAGTAATTATGTAACAGAATTTCTCGTACTTGAATTTCGCAAAAGTCTTTTCTACGTGTAAGGGAGTTTGTAGCCATCCTATCTGTTTAAGTTGTTTGGTCTTTTTTTCTATTTCAGTAGCTTCCCTGATGACCCGCGGATAGTAGCTGCTTTCTTTACATGAATTCTGTTACAAAATAACCGCCGGAGTTTGTTTATTTATTTATGATTGTTGTCTCGGAAGGCCTGGCGATGCTGGCAGAATAGCCAGGCGAAACTGTCGCTGAAATAGTAATTATAACGCAGTAAGTCCAAACGACACTTTTATCCAAATAAAAATGAACTGCGAGAATCTACGAAAAAATGATGAATTTTACGAAAGAGTGTAAAGAGGAAAGGACCGAATGGAACGCTATACGGAAAAAAAATCCGGATACATTTGACACGCCCTGATGACTCTTTCGTTTCGACTACGTTTCAGATAAACACATTTGATGGTAAAATAGAGGGACGGGACAAATCTCCAGAGGAAGATCCGTGAATAAGTTTATTGACCAATTAAAGAAGGCAGGACATAGGACACAAGATTTCTCCAGTTTTCCTTCTCTAGAATCCGAGCGATGACTGCAATAAAATATCCAGCATTTTCTCATTGCTTTGGATACATCGACCACATTGTAAATTCGTATACTTTACTACAACACTCCGTTTTCTCAATACATACCTATCCCCACTGTCAGTGTATAAATTTTTAATTGGAAATACCAGTTTTATTGTTGTTCACTTAAAATATTTCATGCGCTAAAAACGAATCTTTAGCCCGTCGTATTTTTTTAACTAGTTTTCTTTTCTAGATACAGACGATGACTGCTATATGAAATCTGACATTCAATTATATGCGGTTCATAGTATATTTTTTCACGATGCAAAATCAGTATATTCTCTTGACTCAAAGTATGAACAGTTTTTTTTAAACAGTATGCTATATAACTCAGAAGAGATCATTGTTTATGAAGAGTTTTGAAATAATTACTGTCTCTAATTTATTGGGAGAACATTAAATAAGGACTTATGATTCTTAGAAATATGGCGATTAAACACACTTCGAATAAAATCAATAGCAAACCAGAAGATAAATTTTTTCAAACTGAAATTTGGGTTCGTCAGCACAATCTAGAGATTCAAACGGCAGAATCGGGAATGACTATCGTTTTAAGGGTTTTTTTTAAAATAACACTACTTTAAATCAATAATCAAATATTGTTTGTGAAGAGAAGGGAAAATACCTGCCTCGACGTGATGGGAAGAATTTTAAATAAGGGACCGAAGATTATAGGAAATATACGTATTTTATTCACTTCCAAAAAATTCAAAAGTCTAGCAGAACATAAAGTTTACCAGATACAAAATTACGTTCACCAGCACAACCTAGAGATCCAAACTGGGGAATCAAGAAAAACTTACCAATGATAAGCTTTTTTTCCTGCGATAAATCAAAGATGTGATTATTGCTTGTGCAGAGTTAGAAGGATTCCTGCCTGTATCGAATTGATAGGGGGGAAATAAAAAAAATTCAAAAGTCAACCAAAAGGGATATATTCCAGATACAATATTGTGTTCATCACCAATGTCTGGAGATTACTATTACGGAATAAAGAATGATTTACGTGTGCATAATTTTTCAAATACTACAATAAATCCAAGAACCGATCATTTTTTTGTGAATGGTAAAATAATAGCTGTCTCGAAATGAACAGGAGAATTTTACAAAGGGCGTGAATATACTTAGAAATATGCGGATTCAATTCATTTCGAATAATTCAAAAATCAAACACGATTGAAACGTTCCTTCTCGGATTTATTGCAGAAAGATGAATCCATTTATTACAAAGAATCTTCAGTCACGAATTTAAACATCTCCAAATAATTTAGAGACATGTATTCTTGTTATTCATGTAGTAGATTTATCGCGTCTTTGATTAGTTGCAGCAATAAAATTCACTCTTCAAGGGTAAGTCTTTCCTAATCGCGCAATTTGAATCTCTAAATTGTGCTGGAGAACGTATTTATTTATCTGGAAAATTAGATTTTCAGGCTGGCGTTTAAATTTTTCGAAGTGAATTAAATTCGTATAGTACTAAGGATCTTCATTCACTAATAAAAAATTATACAGATATTTTCGAGACCTATATTCTTGTAACTTTTCTGGAACATTATTCGCTTCTTGTTTTTTTTTCAGCATTTAAAAACACTCTTAATATGTAATTCATTTTGAGTTCCACAGTTTGAATCACTAGATTGGGCTTATGAATGTATAATGTATCTGAAAAATTAAACTTTCCGGTTCCGTAAAAGTAAAAGAAATTCGTATATTACAAAGAATCTTCAGTCCTTATTTAAAATTTTCCAGATGATTTGGAGAATTGTATTCTTGTCACACTTCTGGAACGGTTCTTGGTTTTATCTCAGCATTAAACACTTTTCATAAGCAAGTCATTCCTGACTCCGCAGTTTAATTCTCTTGATTTTGCTGACGAACGTATACATTAATCTGGTAAATTAGATTATCATAGTTTCTTTTGAATTATATTAAGTGAAATAAATCCGTATATTATTAAGAATTGTCAGTCTCAAATTTAAAATGTTCCAGATAATTCCGAGACATTTATTCTTGTAATGATTTCTTTCCGCAAAAAAACACTCGTCAGATGTAAGTCATTTCCATAGTTTGAATCTCTAGATATTGCTGATGAACGTTTATATGTATCTGGAAAATAAGATTTTCAGGATTATGTTTGAATTATTCGAAGTGAAATTAATACCTATATTACTGCAAATCTTCTGTCCCTAATTTAAAATTCTCTAGATAATTTCGAGAAATGTATTTTTGTTACTCTTCTAGTACAACAACATTCGCGTCTTGGATATATTTCAGCACTGAAAAACACATGAACGTAGCATTGTATTAGAAAAAAAAAGATTATCAGGTTGAGTTTTGAATTATTTGAAGTGATATAAATCCGTACTTTATTAAGAAACATAAACAATCCCTAACCTAAATTCTCCAGAAAAATTTGGAGACTTGTATTCATGTCACAAGTCTGGAACATTTATTGATTCTTGGATTTATTTCAGCATTTAATGACACTCTACACATGTAAATCATTTATAATTCCGTACTTCGAATCTGTAGATTGTGCATTTGATCGCATCTTTGTGTCTGAAGATAAAGATATTCAGATTGATTTTTGAATTATTCGAAGTGAATTAAATCCATATATTACTAATTATCATTAATTTATAATTCTCCACGTCATTTTGAAACATGTATTCTTGTTACTATTCTAGTACAATTATGGCGTATTGGATTTATTTCAGCATTCTATCACTCTAAATACGTAACTAATAATTCCGCAGTTGAAATTTGTAGATTGTGCTGATGAACGTAATATTGAATCTAAAAAATTAGATTCTCAGGGATTTTTTTGAATGTTCGGAGTGAGATATATCCGTTTATTACTAAGAATCTTCAGTTACTAAAATGATAGTCTCCAGATAATTTCGAGACATGTATCCTTGTTACTCTTCTAGTACACTAATCGCGTCTTGAATTAATTTCGGCATTAAAAATCACTCATCATTTGTAAGTCATTCTTATTACCGCAGTATGAATCTATAGTTTGTCCTGATGTAAGTATATTTGTATCTGGAAAATTGGATCTTCGGGTTGACTTTTGAATAATTGCGAAGTAAAATAAATCCGTATATTACTATGAATCTTCAGTCCTTAATTTCCAGTGTTCCAGATAATTTCGAGACATGTATTCTTGTTACTCTATAAGCATAGTTATCGCGTCTTGAATCAATTACAACATTTAAAACACTCTTTATACGTGATTCATTTTTTGATCCTCAGATTGATTCTGCTGATGAAAGTCTATATGAATCTGAAAAATTAGACTTTCATGTTGACGTTTGAATAATACGAAGTAAAATAAGACCGTATATGAAAGGATTCTTTTGTCAATTATTTAAAATTCTGTAGATAATTTCAAGTCGTGTACTCGTGTTACACTTCTAGCACAAATATCGCGACTTGGATTAATTTCAGCATTAAAAAAGTTTTCTTTTATACGAAAGTCATTCCTAATTCCGTAGTTAAATTCCCTTGATTTTGCTGACGAACGTGTACATGTAACTAGAAAATTAGATTTTCAGGGTTACTTTTGAATGTTCGAAGCGAGATACATCCATTTATTACCAAGAATCTTCAGTTACTAATATGAAATTCTCCAGGTAATTTCGAGACATGTATTCTTGTTTCTATTTTAATTTAAAGTTCTCCACGTAATTTCGAGACATGTCTTCTTGTTACTCTCCTAGTACAAGCATCTCATCTTGGGTTAATCTTAGCGCTAAATACCACATTTTAGACGTAAGTCTTCCTGATTCCGCAGTTTGCATCTTTAGATTGTGCTGATCAACTTATGATTGTATCCAGAAAATTATTTCAAGTTAGCCTTACAAATTATGAGAAGTGAAATAAATCCTTAAACTACCAAGAATCTCCGTTCTCCCTTACTTAAAATTCTCTAGATAATTTCTAGAAACATATTCTTGTTACTCATCTAACATAATTATTGCATCTTGGTTTTATTTCAGCATTGAAAATCACTTTGTAAACGTAAGTCACTCTAAATCCCCCAGTTTGAATCTCTAGATAGTGCTGTTGATCGTATCGTTGTATGTGGAAAAAATAAATCTTCAGGTTGAGCTTTGAACTAAACAAGGTGAGGGAAATCCGAAACATGCTACGAATCTTCACTCCTTAACTTAAAATTCTTTCGGTAGTTTAGGGAAATGTATTGTGGTTACTCTTCCAGTACAATTATCGCGTTTTGGAATTATAATTGCATTGAAACATATTTTAAACACGTAAGAAATTCCTAATTCTGTAGTATAAATATCAAGATTGTGCTGTGAACGTATCTCTGTATCTGGAAGTTAAAAGTTTCAGTTTAACTTTTGAATTATTCGAAGTGAAAAAAATCTGAAGCTTACTAAGAATCTTCTCTCCCTTTATTAAAATTCTCTAGATAATGTCGGGAAATGGTTACTCTTCTAATACAACAGTCGCCATTTAGAGGTATAACTGCATTGAAATATATTTATTAAAAGGCAAGTCATTCTCAATTCTGTAGTAGGATTATCTAGGTTTTGCTGTGTACTTATTTTTTTATCTTGAAATTAAAATCCTTAGGTTGACATCTGAATAATTCGAAGTGAAATAAATCCGAATATACTTCACACCCTAAATGAAAATTCCGTATAATATATCAAGAAATGTATTCAGGTTGATCTTCTAGTACATTCATAGCGTCTTGGAACTATAACTGCATTGAAAAACACTTTCAACACGTAAGTGATTCTATATTCCGTAGTTTGAATCTATACATTGTATTATACATACATTGAAATTCTCCACACAAATTCGGAATGTGTTTTCTGGTTACTCTTCTAGAACAGGTGTCGCGTCTTGAATTTGGGACACTTCGGGAAATAAATTCTGGCTACTCTTCTAGTTTAATTATCGCGTTTTGGATTTGTAACTGCGTTAAAAAATATTTTAAACTCCTAAGTCATTCTCAATTACGTATTTTGATATCTCCAGATAGTGCTGTGATCTTATCTTTGTACCTGGAATTGAAAATCTTCAGGTTTTATTTTGAATTATTCAAAGTAAAATTTTTCCATAAGCTACAAATATACTTCAGTTCGTAAAATAAAATTCTCTAGATAATTTCGGGAAATGTATTCAGGTTACTGATCTAGTACAAGTGTCGCGTCTTGGAATTATAACAACATTGAATAATATGTTAAACATGTAAGTCATTCTACATTCCCCAGATTGAATGGCTATATTTTTGTGTGAACGTTTCTTTGTATCTTTAAATTATGATTTTTAGGTTGACTTTTGAATCATTCGAAGTGGAATAAATACGAATGTTACTTACGGATTGATCGTACGTAAAATAAAATCTCTAGATAATTTCGGGAAATGTATTCAGGTTACGTTTCTAGCACAACTATACGCTCTTTGAATTCTCACTATATTGAAAAACATATTCTACACATAAATCATTATTAATTCCACAATTTGAATGTCTAGTTTTTGCTGTGAACGTATATTAGGATCAGGAAATTTAAATCTTCCTGTTGACTTTTAAATTAATTGAAGTGAAAAAAATCCGAATACACTTAAAATCTTCCTCCATAAATGAAAAATCTCTATAATATTTCGGGAAATGTATTCAGGTTAATGTTCTAGTACATTTATCGCGGCTTGGAACTTTAACTGCATTGAAAAACACTTTCAACACGTAAGTCATTCTATATTCCCTAGTTTGAATCTATACATTGTGCTGGGAACTTATCTTTGCATATGGAAATTAAAATCGTCAGGTTTACTTTTGATTTTCACAAAGTCAAATAGGTCCGAATGTTACTAAGAATCATAAGTCCGTAGATAAAAATTCTCTAGGTAATTTCGGGAAATAAATTCATGTTATTCTTCTAGTTCAATAAACGCGTTTTTGATTTGTAACTGCATCGAAAAATATTTTAAATACGGAAGTCATTCTCAATTCTGCAGTTTGAATCCCAAGATGGTTCTGTGAACGTATCATTGTATCTTGAAATTAAATTCTTCAGGTTGAATTTTGAATTTTTCAAAGTGAAATTAATCCTAATGTTGCCAATAATCTTCAGTCTGTAAAATAAAATTCCTTAGATAATTTAGAGAAATGTACTCAGGTTATTCCTCTAGTACAATTGTCGCGTCTTGCATATATAACTGCATTGAAAAAAGCTTTCATCACGCAAGTGATTCTCAATTCCGCAGTTTGAATTACTTGTTTGTGCTGTGAACGTATATTTGTATCTGGAAATAAAGATTTTTAGGTTAACTTTAGAATTATTCGAAGTGAAATAAATCCAAATACTACCAATAATGATCCTAATTCCGTAAATGAAAATACTCTAGATATTTGTGCGTAATGTATTCAGGTTATTTTCTTCAACAATTATCATCACTGGGAATTATAACATCATTGAAAAACGCTTTCAACACGAAAATCATTTTCATATTGATGTTTTAATGTCTGTTAATTGCTGAAAATTTATCTTCGTATCTTGAAAGTAAGATTTTTAGGTTTACTTTTAAATTATTTGAAGTGAAATAAATCCGAATATTACTAAGAATCTTTAGTCCGTACATAATAATTCTCTAGGTAATTTCGGGAAATGTATTCTGGTTACTCTTCTAGTATATACAATTATTGCGTCTTACAATTATTACAGCATTGAAAAATATTTTAAAAACGTAAGTCATTCTCAATTACGCTGTTTGAATTACTTGTTTGTGCTGTGATCGCATGTTTGTATCTGGAATATATGATTTTCAAGTTGACTATTGAATGATTCGATGTGAAATTATCTTTAGTCCGAAAACTTAATTCTCTAAATAATTTTGGGTAATGTGTTTAGGTTAATCTTCTTGTACATTCATTGTGTCTGTAACAAGGCAATACACAATGTAAAACGATGTTCCGCAAATGAAGTGATGGGGGTCAAAAATGACCCATCCCGTCCTTATAGGTTAAACAGCGCACAGGTTCCATAGTTTCAAGAATAATCCAACGAAATTATTGGACACTAAAGATGACCTTAAATGGATAAAAGTCACAAATTCAAAGCAAGATCCATGCAGAACTGATGAAATGGCGAACAGCGAAAATCGCAAAGGGGTCAAAAATGACCCCCTCCTTCTATCTAGTGTTAAATCATTCTCAATTCCGCAGTTTGATAATTTAGATTATGGTGTGAACGTATCCTTGAATCTTGAAAATAAGATTTTGTGGTGAACTAATGAATAATTAAAAAAAAAATGAATCCGAATGTCACTAAGAATCTTCTGTCCGGATAATAATATTCTATAGATAATGTCGGGAAAGGTAATCTGGTTTCAATTATCGCGTGTAGCAATTATAACTACATTGAAAAAGACTTTCAACACGTGAGTATTGCAGTCGTTTTCCGAAGTTCGCGAAGTTTGAATTTCTAGATTATGCTGTGATCGTATCTTTATATCTGGAAATTAAGTTTTCAGGTTGACTTTCGAATCGTTTGAGGTGAAATAAATCCGAATACTGCCAATGATAATCTTCAGTCAGTAAATTAAAATTATCTAGATATATTTGGGAGTTGTATTCAGGTTAATTTTCTTTTGCGATTGTTTTGTCTTGGAACTATAACATCATTGAAAAACACATTGATCACGTAAGTCATTCTAAATTCCGCAGTAAGAATATCTTTATTGTGCTGTGAACGTATCTTTCAATCATGAAATTAATATTTTAAGGTTGACTTTGGAATATTTTGAAGTGAAATAATTCCAAATGTTACTAAATTAAAGTCCGTAAATTAAATTCTCTAGAATATTTCGAGAAATGCATTCAGGTTAATCTTCTAGTACATTTATCGCGTCTTTGAACAACAACTGCATTGAAAAACACTTTCAACCCGCAAGTCATTCTCAATTCCGCTGTGTAAATGCCTAGATTATGCTGTGAACGTATCTTTGTATCTTGAAGTTAAGGTTATCAGTTGGACCTTTAAATTACTCGAAGTAAATATTATCCGAATGTTACTAAGAATCTTCAGTCCGTAAACCTAATTCCCTAGATAATTTTGGGAAATGTTTTTAGGTTAATCTTCTTGTACAATCATTGTGTCTCGGAATTATAACATCAATGAAAAACACTTTCACCACTTAAGTCGTTCTCATTTCTGCAGTTGGAAAATATAGATTGTGCTGTGACAGTATCTTTGTTACTTGCAATTAAGATTTTTTTTATGTTGACTTTTGATTTATTCGAAGGGAAATACATCGAATGCTACTAAGAATCTTCAGTCCGTATCTTGAAATTCTGTACATAATTTAGAGAAGTGATTAATGCTTACTTTCTTGGGGAGTTATCGCGTGTTGGAATTATATCTGCATTGAAAAACACTTTCAACACGACTTTCATTATACACTCCGCAGTTAGATCATCTAGATTCCGCTTTGAATAAATCTTGTATCTTGAAATAAAATTTTTCCTGCGGACTTTTGAATTATTTGAACTGAAATAAATCCGAATGTTACTAAGAATCTTCAGTTCCTAAATTAAATTCTCTTTAATATTTCGCGAAATGCATTCAGGTTAATCTTCTAGTACATTTATCGCGTCTTTGAACAATAACTGCATTGAAAAACACTTTCAACACGACTTTCATTATACACTCCGCAGTTAGATCATCTAGATTCCGCTTTGAATAAATCTTGTATCTTGAAATAAAATTTTTCCTGCGGACTTTTGAATTATTTGAACTGAAATAAATCCGAATGTTACTAAGAATCTTCAGTTCCTAAATTAAATTCTCTTTAATATTTCGCGAAATGCATTCAGGTTAATCTTCTAGTACATTTATCGCGTCTTTGAACAATATCTGCATTGAAAAACACTTTCAACACGACTTTCATTATACACTCCGCAGTTAGATCATCTAGATTCCGCTTTGAATAAATCTTGTATCTTGAAATAAAATTTTTCCTGCGGACTTTTGAATTATTTGAACTGAAATAAATCCGAATGTTACTAAGAATCTTCAGTTCCTAAATTAAATTCTCTTTAATATTTCGCGAAATGCATTCAGGTTAATCTTCTAGTACATTTATCGCGCCTTTGAACAATATCTGCATTGAAAAACACTTTCAACACGACTTTCATTATACACTCCGCAGTTAGATCATCTAGATTCTGCATTGAATAAATCTTGTATCTTGAAATAAAATTTTTCCTGCGGACCTTTGAATTATTTGAACTGAAATAAATCCGAATGTTACTAAGAATCTTCAGTTCCTAAATTAAATTCTCTTTAATATTTCGCGAAATGCATTCAGGTTAATCTTCTAGTACATTTATCGCGTCTTTGAACAATAACTGCATTGAAAAACACTTTCAACACGACTTTCATTATACACTCCGCAGTTAGATCATCTAGATTCCGCTTTGAATAAATCTTGTATCTTGAAATAAAATTTTTCCTGCGGACTTTTGAATTATTTGAACTGAAATAAATCCGAATGTTACTAAGAATCTTCAGTTCCTAAATTAAATTCTTTTTAATATTTCGCGAAATGCATTCAGGTTAATCTTCTAGTACATTTATCGCGTCTTTGAACAATAACTGCATTGAAAAACACTTTCAACACGACTTTCATTATACACTCCGCAGTTAGATCATCTAGATTCCGCTTTGAATAAATCTTGTATCTTGAAATAAAATTTTTCCTGCGGACTTTTGAATTATTTGAACTGAAATAAATCCGAATGTTACTAAGAATCTTCAGTTCCTAAATTAAATTCTCTTTAATATTTCGCGAAATGCATTCAGGTTAATCTTCTAGTACATTTATCGCGTCTTTGAACAATATCTGCATTGAAAAACACTTTCAACACGACTTTCATTATACACTCCGCAGTTAGATCATCTAGATTCTGCATTGAATAAATCTTGTATCTTGAAATAAAATTTTTCCTGCGGACCTTTGAATTATTTGAACTGAAATAAATCCGAATGTTACTAAGAATCTTCAGTTCCTAAATTAAATTCTTTTTAATATTTCGCGAAATGCATTCAGGTTAATCTTCTAGTACATTTATCGCGTCTTTGAACAATATCTGCATTGAAAAACACTTTCAACACGACTTTCATTATACACTCCGCAGTTAGATCATCTAGATTCCGCTTTGAATAAATCTTGTATCTTGAAATAAAATTTTTCCTGCGGACTTTTGAATTATTTGAACTGAAATAAATCCGAATGTTACTAAGAATCTTCAGTTCCTAAATTAAATTCTTTTTAATATTTCGCGAAATGCATTCAGGTTAATCTTCTAGTACATTTATCGCGTCTTTGAACAATAACTGCATTGAAAAACACTTTCAACACGACTTTCATTATACACTCCGCAGTTAGATCATCTAGATTCCGCTTTGAATAAATCTTGTATCTTGAAATAAAATTTTTCCTGCGGACTTTTGAATTATTTGAACTGAAATAAATCCGAATGTTACTAAGAATCTTCAGTTCGTAAATTAAATTCTCTTTAATATTTCGCGAAATGCATTCAGGTTAATCTTCTAGTACATTTATCGCGCCTTTGAACAATATCTGCATTGAAAAACACTTTCAACACGACTTTCATTATACACTCCGCAGTTAGATCATCTAGATTCTGCATTGAATAAATCTTGTATCTTGAAATAAAATTTTTCCTGCGGACCTTTGAATTATTTGAACTGAAATAAATCCGAATGTTACTAAGAATCTTCAGTTCCTAAATTAAATTCTTTTTAATATTTCGCGAAATGCATTCAGGTTAATCTTCTAGTACATTTATCGCGTCTTTGAACAATATCTGCATTGAAAAACACTTTCAACACGACTTTCATTATACACTCCGCAGTTAGATCATCTAGATTCCGCTTTGAATAAATCTTGTATCTTGAAATAAAATTTTTCCTGCGGACTTTTGAATTATTTGAACTGAAATAAATCCGAATGTTACTAAGAATCTTCAGTTCGTAAATTAAATTCTCTTTAATATTTCGCGAAATGCATTCAGGTTAATCTTCTAGTACATTTATCGCGTCTTTGAACAATAACTGCATTGAAAAACACTTTCAACACGACTTTCATTATACACTCCGCAGTTAGATCATCTAGATTCCGCTTTGAATAAATCTTGTATCTTGAAATAAAATTTTTCCTGCGGACTTTTGAATTATTTGAACTGAAATAAATCCGAATGTTACTAAGAATCTTCAGTTCGTAAATTAAATTCTCTTTAATATTTCGCGAAATGCATTCAGGTTAATCTTCTAGTACATTTATCGCGTCTTTGAACAATAACTGCATTGAAAAACACTTTCAACACGACTTTCATTATACACTCCGCAGTTAGATCATCTAGATTCTGCATTGAATAAATCTTGTATCTTGAAATAAAATTTTTCCTGCGGACTTTTGAATTATTTGAACTGAAATAAATCCGAATGTTACTAAGAATCTTCAGTTCCTAAATTAAATTCTTTTTAATATTTCGCGAAATGCATTCAGGTTAATCTTCTAGTACATTTATCGCGTCTTTGAACAATATCTGCATTGAAAAACACTTTCAACACGACTTTCATTATACACTCCGCAGTTAGATCATCTAGATTCCGCTTTGAATAAATCTTGTATCTTGAAATAAAATTTTTCCTGCGGACTTTTGAATTATTTGAACTGAAATAAATCCGAATGTTACTAAGAATCTTCAGTTCCTAAATTAAATTCTCTTTAATATTTCGCGAAATGCATTCAGGTTAATCTTCTAGTACATTTATCGCGTCTTTGAACAATAACTGCATTGAAAAACACTTTCAACACGACTTTCATTATACACTCCGCAGTTAGATCATCTAGATTCTGCATTGAATAAATCTTGTATCTTGAAATAAAATTTTTCCTGCGGACTTTTGAATTATTTGAACTGAAATAAATCCGAATGTTACTAAGAATCTTCAGTTCCTAAATTAAATTCTTTTTAATATTTCGCGAAATGCATTCAGGTTAATCTTCTAGTACATTTATCGCGTCTTTGAACAATATCTGCATTGAAAAACACTTTCAACACGACTTTCATTATACACTCCGCAGTTAGATCATCTAGATTCCGCTTTGAATAAATCTTGTATCTTGAAATAAAATTTTTCCTGCGGACTTTTGAATTATTTGAACTGAAATAAATCCGAATGTTACTAAGAATCTTCAGTTCCTAAATTAAATTCTCTTTAATATTTCGCGAAATGCATTCAGGTTAATCTTCTAGTACATTTATCGCGTCTTTGAACAATAACTGCATTGAAAAACACTTTCAACACGACTTTCATTATACACTCCGCAGTTAGATCATCTAGATTCCGCTTTGAATAAATCTTGTATCTTGAAATAAAATTTTTCCTGCGGACTTTTGAATTATTTGAACTGAAATAAATCCGAATGTTACTAAGAATCTTCAGTTCCTAAATTAAATTCTTTTTAATATTTCGCGAAATGCATTCAGGTTAATCTTCTAGTACATTTATCGCGTCTTTGAACAATAACTGCATTGAAAAACACTTTCAACACGACTTTCATTATACACTCCGCAGTTAGATCATCTAGATTCTGCATTGAATAAATCTTGTATCTTGAAATAAAATTTTTCCTGCGGACTTTTGAATTATTTGAACTGAAATAAATCCGAATGTTACTAAGAATCTTCAGTTCCTAAATTAAATTCTTTTTAATATTTCGCGAAATGCATTCAGGTTAATCTTCTAGTACATTTATCGCGTCTTTGAACAATATCTGCATTGAAAAACACTTTCAACACGACTTTCATTATACACTCCGCAGTTAGATCATCTAGATTCCGCTTTGAATAAATCTTGTATCTTGAAATAAAATTTTTCCTGCGGACTTTTGAATTATTTGAACTGAAATAAATCCGAATGTTACTAAGAATCTTCAGTTCGTAAATTAAATTCTTTTTAATATTTCGCGAAATGCATTCAGGTTAATCTTCTAGTACATTTATCGCGTCTTTGAACAATATCTGCATTGAAAAACACTTTCAACACGACTTTCATTATACACTCCGCAGTTAGATCATCTAGATTCCGCTTTGAATAAATCTTGTATCTTGAAATAAAATTTTTCCTGCGGACTTTTGAATTATTTGAACTGAAATAAATCCGAATGTTACTAAGAATCTTCAGTTCGTAAATTAAATTCTCTTTAATATTTCGCGAAATGCATTCAGGTTAATCTTCTAGTACATTTATCGCGTCTTTGAACAATAACTGCATTGAAAAACACTTTCAACACGACTTTCATTATACACTCCGCAGTTAGATCATCTAGATTCCGCTTTGAATAAATCTTGTATCTTGAAATAAAATTTTTCCTGCGGACTTTTGAATTATTTGAACTGAAATAAATCCGAATGTTACTAAGAATCTTCAGTTCCTAAATTAAATTCTTTTTAATATTTCGCGAAATGCATTCAGGTTAATCTTCTAGTACATTTATCGCGTCTTTGAACAATATCTGCATTGAAAAACACTTTCAACACGACTTTCATTATACACTCCGCAGTTAGATCATCTAGATTCCGCTTTGAATAAATCTTGTATCTTGAAATAAAATTTTTCCTGCGGACTTTTGAATTATTTGAACTGAAATAAATCCGAATGTTACTAAGAATCTTCAGTTCCTAAATTAAATTCTTTTTAATATTTCGCGAAATGCATTCAGGTTAATCTTCTAGTACATTTATCGCGTCTTTGAACAATATCTGCATTGAAAAACACTTTCAACACGACTTTCATTATACACTCCGCAGTTAGATCATCTAGATTCCGCTTTGAATAAATCTTGTATCTTGAAATAAAATTTTTCCTGCGGACTTTTGAATTATTTGAACTGAAATAAATCCGAATGTTACTAAGAATCTTCAGTTCCTAAATTAAATTCTTTTTAATATTTCGCGAAATGCATTCAGGTTAATCTTCTAGTACATTTATCGCGTCTTTGAACAATAACTGCATTGAAAAACACTTTCAACACGACTTTCATTATACACTCCGCAGTTAGATCATCTAGATTCTGCATTGAATAAATCTTGTATCTTGAAATAAAATTTTTCCTGCGGACTTTTGAATTATTTGAACTGAAATAAATCCGAATGTTACTAAGAATCTTCAGTTCCTAAATTAAATTCTTTTTAATATTTCGCGAAATGCATTCAGGTTAATCTTCTAGTACATTTATCGCGTCTTTGAACAATATCTGCATTGAAAAACACTTTCAACACGACTTTCATTATACACTCCGCAGTTAGATCATCTAGATTCCGCTTTGAATAAATCTTGTATCTTGAAATAAAATTTTTCCTGCGGACTTTTGAATTATTTGAACTGAAATAAATCCGAATGTTACTAAGAATCTTCAGTTCCTAAATTAAATTCTTTTTAATATTTCGCGAAATGCATTCAGGTTAATCTTCTAGTACATTTATCGCGTCTTTGAACAATAACTGCATTGAAAAACACTTTCAACACGACTTTCATTATACACTCCGCAGTTAGATCATCTAGATTCCGCTTTGAATAAATCTTGTATCTTGAAATAAAATTTTTCCTGCGGACTTTTGAATTATTTGAACTGAAATAAATCCGAATGTTACTAAGAATCTTCAGTTCCTAAATTAAATTCTTTTTAATATTTCGCGAAATGCATTCAGGTTAATCTTCTAGTACATTTATCGCGTCTTTGAACAATATCTGCATTGAAAAACACTTTCAACACGACTTTCATTATACACTCCGCAGTTAGATCATCTAGATTCCGCTTTGAATAAATCTTGTATCTTGAAATAAAATTTTTCCTGCGGACTTTTGAATTATTTGAACTGAAATAAATCCGAATGTTACTAAGAATCTTCAGTTCGTAAATTAAATTCTCTTTAATATTTCGCGAAATGCATTCAGGTTAATCTTCTAGTACATTTATCGCGTCTTTGAACAATAACTGCATTGAAAAACACTTTCAACACGACTTTCATTATACACTCCGCAGTTAGATCATCTAGATTCCGCTTTGAATAAATCTTGTATCTTGAAATAAAATTTTTCCTGCGGACTTTTGAATTATTTGAACTGAAATAAATCCGAATGTTACTAAGAATCTTCAGTTCGTAAATTAAATTCTCTTTAATATTTCGCGAAATGCATTCAGGTTAATCTTCTAGTACATTTATCGCGTCTTTGAACAATAACTGCATTGAAAAACACTTTCAACACGACTTTCATTATACACTCCGCAGTTAGATCATCTAGATTCTGCATTGAATAAATCTTGTATCTTGAAATAAAATTTTTCCTGCGGACTTTTGAATTATTTGAACTGAAATAAATCCGAATGTTACTAAGAATCTTCAGTTCCTAAATTAAATTCTTTTTAATATTTCGCGAAATGCATTCAGGTTAATCTTCTAGTACATTTATCGCGTCTTTGAACAATATCTGCATTGAAAAACACTTTCAACACGACTTTCATTATACACTCCGCAGTTAGATCATCTAGATTCCGCTTTGAATAAATCTTGTATCTTGAAATAAAATTTTTCCTGCGGACTTTTGAATTATTTGAACTGAAATAAATCCGAATGTTACTAAGAATCTTCAGTTCCTAAATTAAATTCTCTTTAATATTTCGCGAAATGCATTCAGGTTAATCTTCTAGTACATTTATCGCGTCTTTGAACAATATCTGCATTGAAAAACACTTTCAACACGACTTTCATTATACAATCCGCAGTTAGATCATCTAGATTCTGCTTTGAATAAATCTTGTATCTTGAAATAAAATTTTTCCTGCGGACTTTTGAATTATTTGAACTGAAATAAATCCGAATGTTACTAAGAATCTTCAGTTCCTAAATTAAATTCTTTTTAAATAAGTTAAAGGATGTTCTTTGTATGTTTTGTGTTATACTTCTGTCTGGGTTATTGAAAACACTTGTATCTTGAAATAAAATTTTTCCTGCGGACTTTTGAATTATTTGAACTGAAATAAATCCGAATGTTACTAAGAATCTTCAGTTCCTAAATTAAATTCTTTTTAATATTTCGCGAAATGCATTCAGGTTAATCTTCTAGTACATTTATCGCGTCTTTGAACAATAACTGCATTGAAAAACACTTTCAACACGACTTTCATTATACACTCCGCAGTTAGATCATCTAGATTCCGCTTTGAATAAATCTTGTATCTTGAAATAAAATTTTTCCTGCGGACTTTTGAATTATTTGAACTGAAATAAATCCGAATGTTACTAAGAATCTTCAGTTCCTAAATTAAATTCTCTTTAATATTTCGCGAAATGCATTCAGGTTAATCTTCTAGTACATTTATCGCGTCTTTGAACAATATCTGCATTGAAAAACACTTTCAACACGACTTTCATTATACACTCCGCAGTTAGATCATCTAGATTCTGCTTTGAATAAATCTTGTATCTTGAAATAAAATTTTTCCTGCGGACTTTTGAATTATTTGAACTGAAATAAATCCGAATGTTACTAAGAATCTTCAGTTCGTAAATTAAATTCTTTTTAATATTTCGCGAAATGCATTCAGGTTAATCTTCTAGTACATTTATCGCGTCTTTGAACAATATCTGCATTGAAAAACACTTTCAACACGACTTTCATTATACACTCCGCAGTTAGATCATCTAGATTCTGCTTTGAATAAATCTTGTATCTTGAAATAAAATTTTTCCTGCGGACTTTTGAATTATTTGAACTGAAATAAATCCGAATGTTACTAAGAATCTTCAGTTCGTATATTAAATTCTTTTTAATATTTCGCGAAATGCATTCAGGTTAATCTTCTAGTACATTTATCGCGTCTTTGAACAATATCTGCATTGAAAAACACTTTCAACACGACTTTCATTATACACTCCGCAGTTAGATCATCTAGATTCTGCTTTGAATAAATCTTGTATCTTGAAATAAAATTTTTCCTGTGGACTTTTGAATTATTTGAACTGAAATAAATCCGAATGTTACTAAGAATCTTCAGTTCGTATATTAAATTCTTTTTAATATTTCGCGAAATGCATTCAGGTTAATCTTCTAGTACATTTATCGCGTCTTTGAACAATAACTGCATTGAAAAACACTTTCAACACGACTTTCATTATACACTCCGCAGTTAGATCATCTAGATTCTGCATTGAATAAATCTTGTATCTTGAAATAAAATTTTTCCTGCGGACTTTTGAATTATTTGAACTGAAATAAATCCGAATGTTACTAAGAATCTTCAGTTCGTATATTAAATTCTTTTTAATATTTCGCGAAATGCATTCAGGTTAATCTTCTAGTACATTTATCGCGTCTTTGAACAATATCTGCATTGAAAAACACTTTCAACACGACTTTCATTATACACTCCGCAGTTACATCATCTAGATTCTGCATTGAATAAATCTTGTATCTTGAAATAAAATTTTTCCTGCGGACTTTTGAATTATTTGAACTGAAATAAATCCGAATGTTACTAAGAATCTTCAGTTCGTAAATTAAATTCTCTTTAATATTTCGCGAAATACATTCAGGTTAATCTTCTAGTACATTTATCGCGTCTTTGAACAATAACTGCATTGAAAAACACTTTCAACACGACTTTCATTATACACTCCGCAGTTAGATCATCTAGATTCTGTTTTGAATAAATCTTGTATCTTGAAATAAAATTTTTCCTGCGGACTTTTGAATTATTTGAACTGAAATAAATCCGAATGTTACTAAGAATCTTCAGTTCGTAAATTAAATTCTCTTTAATATTTCGCGAAATGCATTCAGGTTAATCTTCTAGTACATTTATCGCGTCTTTGAACAATATCTGCATTGAAACACACTTTCAACACGACTTTCATTATA
The DNA here is from genome assembly GCA_963169105.1 of Ceriagrion tenellum. Lineage (NCBI taxonomy): Eukaryota > Metazoa > Arthropoda > Insecta > Odonata > Coenagrionidae > Ceriagrion > Ceriagrion tenellum. The sequence goes on from OY720633.1 coordinate 131,408,809, forward strand.
CATTCCGCAGTTAGATCATCTAGATTTGTGCATTGAATAAATCTTGTATCTTGAAATAAAATTTTTCCTGCGGACTTTTGAATTATTTGAACTGAAATAAATCCGAATGTTACTAAGAATCTTCAGTTCCTAAATTAAATTCTTTTTAATATTTCGCGAAATGCATTCAGGTTAATCTTCTAGTACATTTATCGCGTCTTTGAACAATAACTGCATTGAAAAACACTTTCAACACGACTTTCATTATACACTCCGCAGTTAGATCATCTAGATTCTGTTTTGAATAAATCTTGTATCTTGAAATAAAATTTTTCCTGCGGACTTTTGAATTATTTGAACTGAAATAAATCCGAATGTTACTAAGAATCTTCAGTTCCTAAATTAAATTCTCTTTAATATTTCGCGAAATGCATTCAGGTTAATCTTCTAGTACATTTATCGCGTCTTTGAACAATAACTGCATTGAAAAACACTTTCGAGACGTAAGTCATTCTCAATTCCGTCGCATGAATCGTTGTCGATTGTGCAGTGAGCTTATCTCCACTGCAGTGAGCTTGTATCCACTTTGATTACCACAGTTTTAATATCTATATTGTGCTGTGAACGCATCATTGAATCAGGTAATTAAAATCTTCAGTATGACTTTTGATTAATTCGAAGTGAAATAAATCCAAATGGTACTGATAATCTTCAGTACGTTACATAAAAATGTCTAGATAATTTCGGAAAATGTATTCTGGTTGTATTTCAAGTACAATTATCGCATCTTTTAAATATAACTTAATTGATGAACACGTAAGACTCTGTCAATTCCACAGTATGAATATCTAGACTGTGCTGTGAACATATATTTGTATCTGGAAGTAAATTCTGCAGGTTGACAATTGGATTGTTCAAAGTGAAAACAATCCAAATGCTACTATAATATTCAGTCCGCAAATTAAAATTCTCTTGATTATTTCGAGAAGTATATTCAGGTTACTCTTCCAGCACATTTTTGCGTCTTTGAATTATAACCATTGAAAATCATCCACAAATGAAAACACGACTTCGTTTTCTTCCACCGATTTATTTTTTTGGTACAACATGTTTCGACACATAGAGGTCATTTTCAAGTACAAAAAATTTTAAAATTCAAGCAAATATATACCTGGAAGGGTCTTGGGGGAGGTTGGAGAGGGGTGGAAGAATGGGTGTTAGGAGGGGGGGGGGGAAGGGGAAACCCGGAGAGAGGTGAGGGGTGGTGGAAAGTGTAGTATCTCCGGTTTGAGATAAAAGGGAGGAAGATGGACAAAAAGGAGGAGCTAGAAATAAGGAGGAACATGAGTAAATGTAAATTGCTAAACGACATCCTTTTTGAAAGAATTTCCCCCCTCCTACAAGTCTCTCTAAACCTCACCGAAAGACGAACACCCAGATCCCTCCCGCCCAACTCCACACCCGCTGATAACCCACCTCCACCTTAACGACCCTTTCCAAGTTAACCCACCCCTCCCTCTACCTTCCATCCCCCGCCCCCACCTTTCTCACCAACACGGTCCTCCTATGGGTTTTCCCTAATTCTCACCATAACCGCCACCCCTTACCTCTCTCCGGGTTTCCCCTTCCCCCCCTCCTAGCACCCATTCTTCCACCCCTCTCCAACCTCCCCCAAGACCCTTCCAGGTATATATTTGCTTGAATTTTAAAATTTTTTGTACTTGAAAATGACCTCTATGTGTCGAAACATGTTGTACCAAAAAAATAAATCAGTGGAAGAAAACGAAGTCGATTTTTCATTTGTGAATATCAACTTCCACATAGTTGAGCCTGATACCATTGAACGTATTGAAAATCATTATCAATACGTATGTCATTCTCAATTCCGCAGTTTGAATATCTCGAATGTGCTGAGAAAATTAAAATGCATCTTGAAATTAAGATTTTCAGGTGAACCATTGAATAATTCGAAGTGAAATAAATCCGATTGTTACGAAGAATCTTCAGTCCAAAATTAAACATTTTCTAGATAATTTCGGGAAATGTATTCAGGTTACTCTTCAATTACAATTATCGCGTCGTGAAATTATACCTTCATTGATAAACTAATTCATCACGTAAGTCATTCTCATTTCCGCAGATCGACTAGGTAGATTGTGCAGTGAACGTATTTTTGTATCTGGAAAATAAATGTTTCAGGTAGACTTTTAAATGCTTAGTGATTGTTACTAAGAATCCTCATATTTATATTTGTATTTATATAACCTGTATATTTAATTTTCTAGAATTATACTTATATATATTTTATATATACATATTTTTCGCGTCTTGGAATTACTTTGTCTTGGAATTACTTGGAATAAGTCAATGTCAATCAATGACAAATTAAAATTCTCTAGATATTTTCGGGAAATGTATTCTGGTTACTCTTCTAGTACAATTTTCGTGTCTTGGATTTACAACTTCATCGAAAAACACTTTCAACACGTAAGCCATTTTCAAATCCGCACTTTCAATATCTAAATTGTGCTGTGAACGTATATATGGACGAACGCACACAACCATGCCCAGGGAGGTGTAAATATCCTACCCAGGCGGGACTCGAACCCGCGACCTTCGGTTTGGTAGTCGAGGATTTTTATCCGAGGACTTTACCCAGCCGCCACCGAGGCCGGCAAATTCTCAATTCCGCTGTTTGAATATCTAGAATGTGCGGTGAACGTATATTGTATCTTGAAATTAAGATTTTTGGTTGTTTTTTGAATTATTCGTAGTGAAATAAATCTCAAAGTTACTAAGAATATTCAGTCCGTAAATTTAAATTCTCTTGATAATTTCGAGAAATGTATTTAGGATACTCTTCTAGTACAATTATCGCGTCTTGGAATTAGAACTGCATTGAAATGGACTTTCAACACATTTTCAACACATTATCACAGTCATTATCAATTCTGCAGTTTGAATATCTATATTTTGCTGTGCATGTATCTTTGTATCATGAAATTAGATTTTCTTGTGTACTTATTGATTATCTCTCGATTCTTATTCTAGTACAATAATCGCGTCTTGTAATGATAACTGAATTGAAAAACGTTTTCAACACGTCAGTCATTCTTAATACTACAGTTTTAATACTAAGATTGGTCTGTGAACGTATCTTTGTATCTTGAAATTAAGTTTTTCAGGTTGACTTTCGAAGTATTCGGAGTGAAATAATTTCGAATGTTACTGTTAATCTTCAAGTCCATAAGTTAACATTCTCTAGTTAATTTCAGGAAATGTATTCAGATTACTCTTTTAGTACAATTTTCGTGTCTTGGAATTATAACTGCATTGAAAAACACTTTCAACACGTAAGTTATTTTCAATTCCGCAGTTTAAATATCTAGATAGTTCTGTGAGCGTATGTTTGGTTTTGAAATTAAGAGTTTGAGGTTGACTTTTAAATAATTTGAAGGGAAATAAATCAGAACGTTACTAAGAATCTTCACTCCGTAAATTTAAATTTTCCTGATCATTTCGGGAAATTTATTCACGTTACTCTTCTAGTACATCTATCGCGTTTTGGAAATATAACTGCGTTGAAAAATACTATAAACACGTAATTAATTTGTTACTCTTCAAGGGCATTTATAGATTCTTGGATGTATTTCAGTATTAAAAATAACTCATCATACATAAGTCATTTTTCATTTCGCAGTTTGAATCTATAGATTGTTCTGATGAACGACTTTTGATATCATGAAAACTTTATATCTTGGTTGACTTTGGAATTATTCAAAGTGAATTAAATACGTATTTTTCTATCAATCTTCATTCCCTTATTTAAAATAGCATCAAACTCAAATATTATAAGTGTATTTAATAAGCGTATTTCTTAGAATCTTCAGCCTTTATTTAGAATGCAATAGATCAACTGGAGACACTATTTTTTTTCATGATCATTTCCAAGTTATTTCACTCCGAATACTTCGAAAATTACTTTTTACTTTATACAATGATCGTTTCCGCGATTTTATTCAGGAGTAATATTAATTCTTTCTACGTAAGAACTTCTTCATTTAGCACTTTGAATATCTAGATCGTATTGATAATATTATTTTTTTCCTCATTTATTTAAATTTGGTCTCTCTGAATTACATACACGCACCATTTTCCATGTATAAGGCCTATTATTTTTCGTAAAAAGTCAAAGTAAAGTAAAAAGTATTTTGGTAAGGGGCCGATATTTTTAGTGTCTTTGGAAGGTATTTTGTTATTTTTTTTAAGTGAGACCAAATTCATTGACTTCTAGGTGAAATTATGTTTCATTAAAACCATTTTTACTATTAAAACCACTATGATAAAATATTATTTGAGCAGAATGTGTAACGTTCATGTGTCACAGTTTACATACTCTGTTGAGATAGTCCAAGAGGATCAATAAAGCTTTCATTCATTCTCACTACACTCCCCGTTTCTGATAACACCCGTCCATTTGATCTTATCCTTCCGCCTCCAGTGCACGTCCGCCGATTTAAATTATAATGGGTACTTTGCCATATTTGTTGGCGACAAATGCTCGCATCACCTCCATTTGATTGGGAACAGACGACTGGGGTGATGGCGATAACTGCAAATCTCCCTTTCTCTGCTTCAACAACTCTGTCCTAGAAGCTATTCTCTTTCATTTTACAATTAATTTTGCAAGTTAATTTGTCCCTATGTCTTTCTTGTGGGTCTTTTCCCACCCGTATGTTCCCAACGAAATTTCTGATCTTCCGACTTATCGAAATAATTTTTAGTTTATTTTAAATTTAAGAAGTCACCCCGCCAAATTCTCCGAAGAAAGGTTTTGGACATTAAGATACATTGGAGAGGGCGCTTTTCATGCTGGCCATTGGCCCCGTCTGCCGGGCAGCAGAGGAATGAAAGTCCACCTAGAAATTTGCAAGAAAAAATTGAAAAAAATCTATATATATATTAATTGCTGTCTTTACAAAGGGTTAAAAAAACCGAAATACAAGTGCATTAATAATTAAATATGAATATTTCTCAGTAATACAATAAAACAAGCCATTGGGCACTTTTCCGACAGTAAATATATCTTTATAAAAAAATATAGGACTGTTGGTAAGCCAAAATTTCGAAAAATTTCAAGTTGTAAGCAGTTGCTAAAAGGTTGGGAACCCCTGATCTATGAGGTAGGTAGGCATGGAGGTCAGCTTCACAGCCGCGTTTCCACACGTAGACCGACCCAAATTTTCGCATCGGGGGCGGCCAAACATCGCAGGGAATCGAACATCGCTCGTCCCCTCGAAAAACTTTCATTCCCATCGGGATAGGGAGGACGGAATTTTCCGGGGAGCCGAAGCCGGGAGAGGCGAGGTGGGGGTGGAGTTATAGGCGGCGACGACAGCGGGGAATGCGAAAGATTTCGGGGCGTGGCATTTTGAAAGTGGGCGGTGAGTGGAAGGGGCGAGAGAGAGAGAGGGGGGGACGAAAGAAGAAAGGGGTCGGAATAAGGGAAGAAGAAGGAGAAGAGATGGACGAGACAGAGAGAAGGGGTAGAATAGAAGAAATAGGGACGTGAGAGAGAGAGAGGGAGATGGAATAGAAGTGGAAGGAAAAGGGGGGAAGGAAGCCGAAGAAAGGATTTTTCCAGAGGAGAACTTATATGTATGGGCGACGGTTTTAAGAGGGGGTAGGTGGCTGAAAAGAGACGGCTGTGGGGGTGTGTGAGAGAGGGAGAAAGTGGGCTGCTCTTGAGTGGGCTGCGAGGAGAAATGAAAGGAAGGGGACTACTTGATTGATTTATGGAGTCGATGGCATATTTCATTTTATTCGTCACATTTTTCATCACCCCTTGCGTTTTTTAAATATTTTCTTAAGGAATGCAAAGTCCTCTTCTTTAACGCACGAGTTGCGGCTGACTTTTTCCTTCACTCACCCGGGATGTCAAAGGATGTAAGAAAATAATTAATGGAAATAGGTGAAGGAATTGCGCGGATCCTCTATGTTTGAGGTCGTTCGTTATACAATAATATAGGTAGTGCATATGCGTAAAGTTAGGGTAATGGGACATTTCGGCGCAGCCATTTTGGCGTGTGGACGTTTGGGCGCGAGCCGCTTTGTCACAGGAACGTTTGGGCGAAGGTTCGTTTGGGAGAAGGGAACTATCGGTTACCACTCGTCAGGTGACGATGCTTCAATGATTTATGACTGGTGGCATTTTCATTAAATTTTTGTGGAAAATTAAATGTCCTAGACCGCAATACTTGGTAGGCAACCATCTTGAGAGCAATAAAATTATCATGCACAATAGGTGAAGTTTTGCTTTTTTTAAATAAAAATCTCATATTTATTTGAACCAGAGTTATGTTATCGATGCAGATATTATGGAATATTAAAAAATGTTTGAGTTCGGAATAAAGATAAATCATAAGAAAAAAAGTCGAGCAAGTAGAACAGTTCAATTACTTAGGTAGCTCGCCGGAGGAAAACGGGAATAGTAGCAAAGGCATACGGAAGAGAATAGCGCTAGCGAGAACTGATGACGGGGACATTGGTTAAGGAGGTGAAGAAGAGGCTGGTGAAGAGCTTGATGTGGAGCGTAGGGTTGTATGGGGCAGAAACGTGGACCCTGAGAAATGAGGACGAGAATAGGCTGCAGGCATTTGAGATGTAGGTGTGGAGAAGGATGGAGAAGGTTAGGTGGACGGAAAGGAAGACAGACGAGGAAGTGCGTTAGACGTTTGGCGAGAAAAGGAAACTTCTGAATGAAATCCGGGTTATGCAGGGTATATGGCTGAAGGGTGTTATAAAGGGAGATGGGTCGCTGAAAAGTGTGATAGAGGGAAGGATGTTGGGCAAGCAGAGAAGGGGAAGAAAGAGAATAGGTTTTAATGGACGGGATGAAGAAGGGTAGATCTAATGCAGAGGCGAAAAAGGATGTACCATAGGGAAATATGCCTATGAAAGTTTATAAAACCGGGAGGAGATTCTCTGACATTGAACAAAACCTACCTTTACCGGTAGAATACATAATAATAATAATAATATTATTTTGAAAGGCCACGAGAAAGATGAGAGGTAGCTTGGTATTGTGGCCAGTTCTTAGGAGCTAGAGCGTGGAAATGTCCTATTCCACCATTTTTTATTAACTCCGATTTTCCGTAATCGCCTAGTGCTGACGCCCTATTTTTACAGTTTTACGTTTTTCACCGATAGCTTACTAGAAATTGGCATGCACTTACTTCTTAAATGTGCATTCTCCTTACATATCTTTTTCACATGTTTTTAATAATTATAATCCAAAGTCCCGGTAAAAACTATGGTAAAATCGAGTACAAACCGTCTCACTAAGTAGCTGAATATATGGTTCAAGATGTTCTAAAAGCTTCCGCAGAGTGGTCTTGAATCATGATGGCTTACGGGATTGCTTCCGCGTTGTTTCATTTTTTGACGACAGTTTCACGAGCTGGAAAGCTATACAACCGTTAGTCAGTGCTCTCCATCCTATAATCGAAAGAATTTTAAGGAATGAGCATGGATAACCAATATGCCTGTAATTCCAGTTGCCAGGCCACAGTTTGATGGAGTAATGCCCTCTCCATGGGGGTATTTCAACGGGGAAGAGAAAATGGGAGGTTGGAAGAGGTGCTGATAGGGGAAAATATAGAAGATTTTAGAAACCTCTTCAGGACGTATCAGAGGGATGAATTTTGGTTATGTGGGGATAAGACAGAAAATAATCAGATTAAGTGGTCTGGGGGAATAAAGGTCAGAGTTACAGCGAGATGTTGAAAGAAGTATTTAATAGATACAGGAGCAGACTTACATACAATTCATCTTAGTATTCAATCAGCAGATTGTTTGATTTTTGAACAGTACTCATTCTTAACGTCCTAATTTACGCAATATCGTTCTGTTTTCCTCCTAAGTATAACTTTATCCGCCATTAGCTTCCTTGAAAATTCCTCGTATCGTCTTCCTCTTCTTGTTTCGTCCAGAATTCCTGTCTAATTCCTTCCTCTTCTACACTTTCCTAATATTTTCCCATCCATTACCCCGTTAAACATTGAGGATCGGGTTGGTGTGGTGGCTAGAGTGCTGGCTAACCATGCGGACGGCCAGTGTTCAAACCTCTGCAGAGGAAGGTTTTTTCCAAAAGGAAACCCGATCCCTACTTGAGTGCCTTGTGGAGGGCACTTCAAATACAGTACTCCGTCCGTCGGATGAGACGTTAAACCGTGGTCCCCTTGGAGCCTTTCGTTAAGAGCAGGCTAATGCCGACGCCGGGTTTCTATCCACCCTTCCTCCCTTTCCTCCCTTACCTATCCCCTATGGCGCAAATGCCTTAAGCGGTCGGTTGCCTTCCCAAATATCCAATCCAATCCTATTAAACATTCTCTCTCATTTCAACTCGTCCTCCATCAATCTCTTCTGTCTCCTCCGAACATCCGCCACTAGCTTCCTCACTCTTCAAATCACATCCTTTCATTTACGTCTCTGACCTCACCTTCACGAATTCCCTCTTTTTGAATAGAATATTTTAAAAACTTCTGCTTAGACTCATCCTAACAGGCAGATTGCCTTCATATATCAATAATTATGATTTTTTTCGTCACAAAGTGAACCCTTAAGCTGTAAATATTTCCACAGTTGGAGGTTTCACCGTGTACTGAATGAAATGTCACTTTGTTACATGTCCATGCTGCTCATACGAAAATGTGCTCTCTGTTTGAGAACACCGATGAAACCCTACCAGATATTATTATCGTATACCATTGTAAATTGTGAATAAAATTGAGATCAAAGAGGAGAGGGGATGTAACAGAAGAATAAATAGAATAATTTTTTCCTGAGTTATCCTAAGTAACATTCATGCGGAGACTGAAGTGGAAAGAGAATATTTCCTAGAGTTTAAAGTTAATGGTGGTGATGGCTGATAAATACCTGTGTCATAATCTGTCAGCAAACAATGCTGTTGATTTTGAAATAAAAATTCTGTATTTCGATAGAAAGGAAATCGAACTCGGCTCCTCGGGTTGGAGAAGTTATCAGTGAAATAATGTATCTCTCAATTACTTCGTCTGTGTTGTATCTTTCTCGTGATCATTCGAGGCGAGGCTTGCCAATAGTATGTATTTTAAACCACAAGAACGAAAATATACAATTTCTCATGTGTTTTGACCAGCTGAATCGCGAGAAAACAGCCCTTCAGTACATGCGTTCTCACATACTTAAGATCCTTGAACACTTAATTGCGAAAATTGATGTACAGAATTGAAATAACATAAGGAAACTGTTCGCGGGCGCGCGTTTAGACCACGGACTATTTTCCCACCAGTCGTCAATGCGTTTGCTCGTGCATTCTTGCAATTCACCGCTTTGCACGACATGCAACTTTCAATTCGCATCCGAGCATGCATCGTATTGTGCAATGAAGTGCCTCGTATAATTACGACCCTCACGCCTCACCCGATCGGTAAGATGCACGCAGCCACACCCGTCCCTTGTGGCGGAGAGCAATATCTTTATCAGACTCTCTCGTCTTGATGGTTACCTCATACCGTAGGTCGTTCACGTACGCCACATTCTCATTTTCACTTGCCTTTAGGGGGTCAAAACCGTGACGGCGTACTAATGACTGAAGGAATCTCTCTCTCCCTTTCAGCCGTGATCCGCCGCAGGAGATTTTATTGACGCGGTGGGGTTCAAAGGGCGAAGTTCCTGTCCCTCCCTCCCCCCCTATCTCTCTCCTAGAGGAGGCTCCATTAAACCTTTCTCACCCCCCATTTTACCCCCTCTCCCCAATTCAACCGTGCCCCATTCAACCCAATTTCGTCGCCGTCCTGTTCCCGAGGCGAGTGAGACCCCCTTCGAATTTGTCCTCTCTCTCGGGAGAGAGAGTGACTTGAACGCTCGAAAAGGTCTCCACCATTTTAGTCGATTGACTCGTTCGAATGCCTTTTTCCTTCTTCTCCGTCTCCCCCGCATTTCCTGTCCCCTTCACGTCCGTTTCCTCCCCTTTTTTCGATTCTTCTCTCTTTCTCCCCTTCGCCGCTCCGTGGCGTTGGGAACGGAAACGCTCGTCTCCTTCTCCCTCGATCACTTTCGGTTTTTCGATTCCACTTGCGAGTCGAGCGATTTGATAGATGTATCGCCGGCCTGAATCGATGCGACAGAGATAAATATAAGTAAACAAAAGTTACCCTTTTCCACTGGTAGGTGCTGAAGAAGTTGATTTGGCAACTTATTTAGTTGATAATGACGTATTAGTCGTGAAATAAACGCATCAATTACTCGTGGTAAACTGCAATATTTGTTTATTTTTTAATTAATCCTGCTACAGTGTCTTCTCTTCCACCCTCAAATGTTTCTTTACGTATTTATCGTGATGATACTAATCAATTTGGTCCATGTTGATTATCTGTAGAAACCTGTACATCGAGAGTGGATTAAAATCATTAATACTATTTTAGCCCAATCGTAAATATTTAGCAATTCGATTCAAATGATTTATCGCCGGCCTGTACTGATGAAACGGAGGTAAATAAAAACAAAAGCTATTATTTTCTATTAGTAGGTACAGCCCTTCTTATTATAATTTCTTGAGGTACTCAAAAATTGAGCAAAATGTGGCTCAGGTTTTAAAAATTCTAACTCATTTTTCTTTGAGACTATAATCATACATCAGTATGAGCAATCAGAATCCCAATTTTAAAACCTGAGGTGAAAGTTTTAATCACTCAGTCGTGGGACCGTGGAATGGCTCAACAGCGATCATATTACCTGCGTGTTTCAAGAATGAGATTGAGAATGAACCTGAATATCCTCAGCAAGTGGGAACGCGTAACAACAAGAAACAATTCAAATCACATTGATAACTTTATCGTCACTAGTTCAATACTTAAACGAGTGGTTCCAAACTACCGAAATTCATTGGATTACTCATTATAGGTGTATGGGGTTGTAATGAGTATGGTGTCATAAAAGGTCACAAACTCTGCATAGTAAAAATGTTTTTAATTTTAATTCTATGGTAATATTTCCAGGGACGCATTTAACTAGTAAAAATTTGGCCCGCAGATAGAAAATCCTCCGAGATATAATTTAAATCTACAGATATTTACAAATTTCACCATACGGCTTTAAAACTTTGGTCATTAGATATAATCATGCCTGACCCGGAGCGAAAATATTTAATCCCGGCATTTTTTACCAAATAATTGGCTCCGCCGAGCGAAACTGAAATTCACTCGGAATTTCCCTCCAGTTTACCTTCCTAATCACGACCTTCTATCCATCAGACAAATAATACTAGACACCACGCTTCATGTAACCTCCAGAATTGTCACAGAATCCTCCGGTTACTGGAAATTGACGACCCCTTCATTGTTGACGTAGGAAGAAGGTTTCCTGTTCCAAGACCTGATTTTTCATATTCTCAGGTCAAATATTTTCTCGTTTTGAAAACGAAAATTCTCCATAGTTCCCTTTATATTACGCTCACATCAACCCACTTAAATTATAATGTGGTACCTGTATAAAATCCGTGCTCCCCCAATTATGCAAAAAAGCTGAAATACTCTAGGGCGGGGGTGGCGAACCTATGGCACGCGTGCCCAAAGTGGCACGCGGAGAAATTATTTCGGCACTCGGAGTCGGGAGGGCGCTAAGGGATACTTCTATCTCACTCGATCGGTTGGCACGCGAGTCGAGCGAGTGTACTCTTATTTCATAAACTTTGGCAAAAGGTTCGCCATCCCTGGGTTAGGGTAAACTTCGAATAGGCATCTCAAGAACAGACATCGGAGTGATTTCCTCAAGTACCTTTACAAAATGATCTCATCACGCGAACTGTTATTACAAAACGAGACATATATTACTTAATGTTTTGGCGTATTCTTGAGGAAATCTCATGAGGTGAACACGGTAATTTTTGAAACGTTGAAATAACGTCGGAAGTCCACTAAATGCTTTATTCCCAGGCTTCGGCATGTGTTATCCGTTCCCGTCAATGAACAAGTGACGGCGGATGGCACCATGCACCTGATCTCGAAAAGGGTGATAGGGTGATAAAAAATAGTATCTTAGTTTTTAACTATTTAAATTTGTTGAACGGTAAGTTACAATAGAATTATAGGAAAACTAACTTTCAGCTTTCTCGTGCAATTCAGTTGATGCTTCACTCTTTTAACTCTGCCGTATTATGTTAGAATTTCGTAAATTAAAACATACCCCATCATGAAGATTCCGTTAAAACCCACGTTTTTCGTGACTCGTTTTCTTCGCGAATATTGGCGAGTATCAGGCGCGTAATCCAATGTGTTTTGGTGCATAAAAATTGAAGAAGTGTCATCTCACCAAAACCGTGTAGCCTTTATCGAGATAAATTTGGAGGTTAACCCATTTATGCCGAGAACTTTTCTTGGCAAATTGTGCTAATTCTTGCAGTCTCAATATCATTTCCTTATCCAGGTCATGGGAAAATGCAAAATGAATTCTCTGCCCTTTACTTTAGAAAAAAGCGTGGGTCGTAAACGACCCTTTCGGCATGTATCCGCTTTCATGGGTTGAAAAAATTCCTCCATGAAAAAAATTGTATTGGTGCACGGACAACGTTTATCACAACGAAGACATTTATATAGCATACAAATATTGAAAATTACAGTAAAACCTTCAATTATTATTCTATATTCAGGATCATTACTTTAATTGCGACGATTGAATTACGATGAGACATTTTACATGGAATTTATCTTTAGTGATACAGTGAAAAACGCGCATCATGAAGAGTAACCTTGAACTTTAGGCATGCGTTAACTGTCTTATTCTTGCAATGTGCTCACCATCTTCTCGCTTGACCAGTAACAATTAGATGCCCACTATGACCTGCCCTTGCTTGGATTAGGAAGGAGAAATTCAGAGGACTGGGGGTTTTAGGTGCCACGCCGTATTTTTGCAAGAGAGTTTTTACTTTTGCTCGACGGAACGCAAGAGAGTCTAGTGTAAGCCCTTAATCCCGGTTTAAAATCCAAGCATTACTCATAGACGCACCAAGTAGCCAAATCATTATAGGCGTATCCGTATATATTATTTCTCAAAGGTGTTATTTTGTGGATAGGCCATAACTCCCGTAATTCTTCATCATATATAATGATTCAAACATCGTTATATAGCTTATGTTCCCCGCTTTTGACGAAGAATTTAAAAAAAAGTTTATAATTATTGTATTTGTTTAAAAAAATTAATAAATATATATATTATTTCGATCCTGGAGGTTCGGCAGCAAACGCATCTGAACTAATGTGCGGGTTGCGTGAAAGCAAGGGTAGTCATTCCGCCAGAATCCGTATCTATTATTTCTTAAAGGTTTTTTTTTGTCGCAACGCCATAAATCCTTTAATTATTCATCAAAATTAATGATTCAAATATCGTTTTATATCTTATGTTCCCAGATATTGATGAAAAATAGACAAATTGTTTAAAATTAAAGTTTTTGGTAAAAAAATGATGCAACGCCATCTGCTGACAATATAATCAACTTATATGTTGGCAATGGTTACGTGCTTAAAAGACTGTAGGAGGCGCCATCTATTAACACATACTTTAGTTAGATTGTTTACATTCTACATGCAATCAGTATGACCATTTTCTGTTTACGTGTACGTTATGTATCTCTAACACAAACTTAAATAACATATAGGGAAGAAACAGGTAAAAGAACAGGAAGAAAGAGGGAAGAAACAGAAAGAAGCTGCATACTGTGCGAAGTATTCGGCAGGTAGAAGAACAGGAAATAAAGAAGGAAGAAACAGGAAGAAGCTGCATAATGTGCGAAATATTCGACAGGTAGAAGAACAGGAAGAAAGAAGGAAGAAACAGGAAGAAGCTGCATACTGTGCGAAATATTCGCTCGGGTCATCTAGTACCACTTATTTCCCCTGATTCCCGTTCTATAACTAGATACGTTGCTATCCATTGGATCCACACCTCCCATATTCTTATTGTAGTGCGGAATAACCAATGGCTGGTCAATTTCCATTTGCATTTCCACAGAAACAGAATAACGCTGAGCTGGTTGAAGAAAGAAAACACCCAGGTCGTTCGACAGCACGTAGACGAAATTATTGGCCTTCCATGCAACTGCGATCAAGTTATCCGTTTTATCAATGACGTATTCGAAGGACCCCCTCGATCTCTTACTCATGGCAGTTTTGTCTGACAATGGAAAATTATTCAATCTGTTTTCCCTGACAGTTCTTGTTGCTTTCATGCTTCTCCGTCGCTTTTCTGACATGAGCAAAGCGCTCGTAAACGAACTATAAAAAAAGAACGAAAAGGATATCCCTGGAAAATTTTCTCTAATACCACTGAAAACTTTCAAACTACTGATTCACGGAGACTTACACCAAGAAGCCTCTCAGGAGACCCCTTGCATCGGCCACCCTGATATAAATCTACGTTAGGACAGGTGATCCGGGTCTCACCGCGAGGTCTAAACCCCCCTCCCCCCCAGGTGATTCGTGGCTCATCAGCAAATTAGAGAATACTAGGGTACCAGAAAATTTTATATTAAAGACTGGTGTAAACAATATTAGCGCATATTTAAGAGAAATATATGCTGTGAAATATATAGAAATGCTATAAATTTACAGAAACCACACATGATTTACGAATTAAATTTTCATGTTCAATTCATTGGAATGAAAATGAACCTTGGATGCACCGTTTCGGTCCCAGAGTTACAGGAACAAAACAACTTTAGAAGAATCAACACCTCGAACAAATCCATAACTAAATCAACATTTCACTTTTACGCTATTAAAAATGTCCACTATATCAGAATTAAAAAACCGAAGATTTACTAGGAATCATTTGTGCTTAATGACACCAACAATCTCTCAAAAGCGGAAATATAAGGATATTTCACCATACTTATATATTTCATATTAATCGTAATTATTTATCATTCTACTATCTAAATGTTCAACAGGATTTTTAGCATCATCAGAAAGTTGGAGCAGGACATCATTTTGGGTTGAAGATTGTAGTAAATCAAGTGAAAATAGTGAAACGCGGAATTCCGACTGACTAATGACCTTACTGTAGATACTAATACAATGAGTCGCACGGGATGGCCGCGTTGTTTGTTTGTTTGTTTACGCGGTTGCCGGGGAAACAAGAGAGGGACGCGTGGGAGACGAGAGACGGTACGGGAGTGAAGCGGGAACGCGAAGAGGAGGACGGTCGGCAGTGAACATTTTTCTTTTTATTTGTGAAGCGAAACAAGGGAAGTGTTATTTTATTTTTGAAGTCAAATAAAGGAAATGTTCCATTACCATATCACCAAACTGCCATTTTTAATAAGTGATTTCGTGTCGTCATACGTAGGATGTGGAAATTTCCTGAAATGGTAAACGCCATATGTACGATGTGGGGCGTTACTGAAGTGGTTAGCCACTAAACCTAAGCAAAACCTTCCAAAAAGAATATAACAAAAGTATTAATTCATCATAAGAGTAACGCGTGCTACTATAGATGTAACTAGTCAAAAAGAATATTAAACACAAAAAATGCACAGGTTAAAAAATTTACCATGAACCCAAACTACAGATTCACCCTTGAACAGTTAAGTTCACAAAATTACTCCGGCGAGTACAAGGAGTTTGAAATTACCCAGTCTTCAATTGTTTTTCGGAACCTGCCTAAGCTAGTTACTGAATGCGCTGGCTGATTAAAAATTTTAATTGAAAGGTTGTCGGAAGACAGTTTGAAGGTTTTCGTCATTCTGCACCGAGTAATATCAATAATTATTCGATTTATCGATAAATTTCATGATTAATATCGATAATCGATAGATATTATCGATTATTTTTTGCCCTGTTGTTGTGGTGGTGGAAAAATGTGCAGATTAAATACTGTCATAAATTTTCACTAGCAAAATGGTGGACGGCAGTAATCTCGGGGGCCAGAGCAAGTTATCAACCTCACGGTTTTCTTTCGTAACATATTGATATTCATTATAACATGCTACTATAGATATAGTCTAAATGAATATATAAATACAAAAAATAGACACATTAAAAATTTTCTTAGACACAAACTACAGTTTCACCCTTGAAAAGACATTTAAAAAAATGTCCTCCAGTGAGTTCAAGAAGTTTAAAAGTCACTATTCAATAAAAACTAACGAAAGTCACTTAGGTTTCGTGCTTTTTGGTTACAATTCTGTATCAATATCATATTTTTATAATCAGGATAGTTCTCTAAGTATTTTTTGTTTACTTTTAATTGTTCTTCATATATAATTGTACTTCATATGCAATCCTACGTGTTATTGTGCTGGGTGAA
Organism: Ceriagrion tenellum; assembly: GCA_963169105.1. Lineage (NCBI taxonomy): Eukaryota > Metazoa > Arthropoda > Insecta > Odonata > Coenagrionidae > Ceriagrion > Ceriagrion tenellum. Next base: position 131,425,129 of record OY720633.1, read on the forward strand.
CCTTTATCAGTATTTTTTCCTTTCTTATTTTCAAGGGATTTAAAAGTCACTATTCAATAAAAACTATCGTATGTAACTTAGGTTGTGTTTTTTTGTTAATATTTTGTATAAATGTCATATTTTGTTAATCAGGATAGTTCTTTCAGTAGAAGTCACTCTATAACCTAGACAAGATCTCTCTAGAAGATCGATTTGAACCCACTTCATCGAGCGTTTCGCTATGTTATTGTTGACAGATCCTACGTGTAATTGTTCTGGGTGAACCTTTATCAATATATTTTTTTCCTATCTTATTTTCAGACGAAAGGGTGAAGGAGTGGCCTTTAATGGGCGGTCCTTTTCCCACGCTCTTCCTCTGTCTCGCATACGTGTACATCGTCAAGTACGCCGGCCCGAAGTTCATGGAGAAAAGAAAGCCGTACGACCTCAGGACCTTCCTCTTCTTCTACAACGTATTCCAGGTATCCTTCAACGGCTGGCTCTTTTACGAGGTACGTGATCTTCTCCTCATCATCATTCCCCTTCTCGAGACGTAGTTTTCCCCATCGACTTCTTCACACTTCCTGGCGCCTGCTTCTAGGGTGCCGCTGTCCCCACTTGAAACAAATGCCATTCGAGCAGCTTGACAAAGCCAGGTTTAAAATGAAGGTTTCACTTTGATCAAAGATGACAATTTAACTGTCTCACAACAAAATTTTTTCGGGAAAGGAGTTAATTGTGATGGCCAGAGTTCCCTATTCCTATTCCGGCATTCTAAAAAAAATCAACACGCCTGACCGGTGATTGGGAGATCCGGGTTCGAATCCCGGCCAAGCCAAATGATTTTTTTTACGGCGAATTTCAACCCTGGTGTATCATAAGTCACTAAAGCTATGTGGATTTTGGTTAACGTTTTGTAAAAATTAGATTATTTTATCATCAGGACTGTTTTTTTAATGGAAGCAACTGTGTACACCTTTTTTGTAACCTCTTGTGATAAAAACTCGTAACATGCGTGCTTTAATTTTGTGTTATTGAATATGCTATGAATTTTATAGTCAGTATTTCATCTCCTTTTGGTACGATTATATTATTATTGAAGATAACGAAAAGTTTGATATGCTAAGACCTTTAATTAAATTAGCCTGCCTCGCTATGTCGACTATGAAAATCAACATTTTGAATTATACATCACTCCTAATAAACTTCTTTTTTTCCAGGGAATGTCGCGCTGGTTGTCGAAGTCATATAGTTTCCGATGCCAGCCAATTGACACCAGTCGTAATCCGGAAGCCATGAGGGTAAGAGAAGAAGGAAAATTATTCATTTATTTTGCTTCCACAAATGGTGATATTGTTGGGAATCGATATGCCTGAGAACTTTAGATGTGTTTTTGTTTTTCAACTCGCTGTTTATGTTTACATCTCTTTAAGATACCGGTGCTGTTGTGATGATACAATAATATTTTTTTCTCTCACGTTTACAGGTCGCTACTCTTTGTTGGTGGTACTTCATATGCAAGTTGACCGAATTCTGCGATACGGTAAGATTATCGTGAGGTAACTTCACCCATTTACAGTGAGTTTTCCACTCGCTCCAGTCTAAAGGCTGGGACACAATCAACGTGCACGTGTGACGCGGGACGTTAACGGGACAACGGGAGACGGGGAACGCAAGTCAGCGGTCACAATCGACGTTAACGCGGCCCGGAGTAACAATTGACTAACGCAGACGCAGCTAAGAAATACGGTGTAAACAAGTGAGGACCCCAGAGGTCAAGGGGTCTAAGTAACAAAACCATTGTTTAGAGAAAACTGAAGTCAAAGTTGAAAATGTTTGGTACAACCCACTAAGTAGTTAAGAGGCATTACCCTAGATAGCAGCACCTATCAAGAGAATCACTTGGATCCCTCCTAACCACCTAAAAGATTAATATTTTCACATCCCATTCCTGTACCTAACTTAATTTTTTCAAAAATGTCACTTAGACCCCTTGACTTCTGGGGTCCACAAGTGTGAAAGTAAATAAGTTGTCTTCGCCAAGAGCTATCTTCAGCAGTTGGATGTATCTGCCGACAGATGGCTCCCATTCCCGGATTCTCAGGACTATTCTGATTGGTTTTTCGTGTTCGGGACACGGGAAGAGATGAAAGTTCTCCCCATCTCTCGCGTGCACGTACTCCCCGTACACGTTGATTGTGTCCGTTCGCTATACTTTCCCGTCAGCCATCTTTTCGCGTACTCCCGTTAAAGGCTCACGTTACACGTACACGTTGATTGTGTCCCAGCCTTAGCGGTTATATCGATAGATAGATATAGATATTAATTGCATCCAACAGTGGTACAAAAATATTGGCAACAACATGAATTTGGATGCTAAGGTAACCTTAAAAGGTTATTACCTGTTTAAAGATTACCTTCTTGAACAAACAAGAACGCACATTGCTTTCAAAAAGAGTAAACCTAAAAATATACATCGGTCAAAGAAATTAACCTTGAAACCCCGACTTACAAACTAGAGGAGACAACAACAACCTTGGAAGTGTTATATAAGGATACACAAAACAATCAATGCCATAAAAATCAATACAGGTACGGCAACCTTTCCTACATTGTTTTTAAAAAAAAATCAATATTGTGCTGAGTGAATAGCCATGATTTCATAGAACACAGAAATTTTTGGAAATTTCTCTCCATTTTTATATTTTCTGGCAAAAAATTGAACACCTTCGGCTCCATGTACAGAAATGATCTTTTAAATATGGTTAAATTTGGTTTACATAAATATACATTACATTTTCTCCTCATGTCATACGAGTACCTTTCTGGAGTAGAAATGGTGAAACTTTGTAAAAAAACACAAAAGTCTGACTGGCAACACCTTTTAAATCTAAAAACCAGGGAAAAGAGCGTTCATATCTCTTTGTTAACAATATTACTCTGCCAATTCGTTTTTGAATTGCCGCTACATGCTTATATATATGTTAAAATATGCGCCTCCCCAACATATGATGCCGTAATCTAGTATTGAATACACCAGGGTAAAATAAATTGACCTTAAAAAGGATTTGGGACATTTATTCCGAATAAAATAAAATTTTAGCAGAGCAAATCTTAAGGTTGTTTCTACATCGTAAATATACAGTCAAAACGTTTCAAATTTGCACATTATGGCTTTGAAGATAGTTTAACAAGTTAAAGATTTTTTGAAATATCTAATTTGTTACTTTGGCATAAAGCATATAAAACTTGAAACTTGAAAACACCTTCTAACGACTAGCGAAGCAAGGAGATTCGTTGCGGTCAGTGTAGATGCCAAAATCGATCGGTGAAATAAACAAGTGAGGAATGGAATAAAGTGCTTCCACCCATCATGCTTAGTGAATAGAGTAAATTTTCCTAGTTCTTTTCGTTATCAACATTTTTTTTGCTTCTGCCGTGACAGTAAAGTGAACCGGAATAAAGCCATGAACGAAGGTTTTTATTTAAGTGTGAAGGATAATGAATAAAAACCAATATTTATAATTCAACAGGTTTTCTTGTTTTTTTCAAAATATTCTTCGCGATGATCGATATACTTTTGTAAACGTTTAAACCAATTTTGAAGGAAAGTTTTCAATTCCGATTTATGTGGTCCAAAAATATGCTTTTTTAAACGCATCAACCGCTTCTTGTGGTGCCAAAAATCGTAGACCATGTAGATTACTTCTTAATAGGTCAGGCGACCTTCTTTAAATCCGCCATTGAGCGAACGACAGCCGTGTTCGAATTCACTAAACCGGTAATATACAGTGCTTTTAGATTATTCTTTATCGCCAAAGCCGAAGTTAGTTGATTGATGCACTGCCATAGAGAAAATACACGTCGAATAGCGTCGTACGTCAACTTTAATGACTTAATTCCATTTGTTGACTGGAATGAAATTTTTAATGAACTGTAAACAACACAAGTAGCATCCAATGACAAAATGTTGGAGTACATACACCTTCAAAAATTTAGACTTTATCTCGGAGCACTCTGCGCGAAATCGAGGAATCTGTGTTCGATTCCCAGTCCAGGCGAATGATTTTTTTCCACTGAGAATTTCACACAATTGTGTGCCTTCGATATGTTTGCACGTACCTTTGCATGGAATATATATATATATATATATATAATATGTATAATTATTATCATAATCTTTTTCTCCAAAAATTAGTTCTCGTTCGTCTTGCGGAAGAAGAACAATCACATAAGCAACCTCCACGTGATTCATCACGGAGTCATGCCCATGAGCGTTTGGTTCGGCGTCAAGTTCATTCCAGGTAAGAATGGCAGAATTATACCACGTCCTGCGCTTCTTCTCCGTTATAATTTCGTATTCCTTTTTTGTGTCCTTTCTTATTTTCATGTGGTCCATTACAGCCTCTATAGCAAATGCCCCAACAGTGCCATTGTGAATTATGTAATCACCAAGTCATTGGTCTTTGTAAATGAAGCAGCATTGTTATTTCTTATAAATTTTCTTTAAGGTGACCCAAGTTTTTTTTTACGATCAGGTGATGGCGACGTGGAACATTGAATCCCGGGTCAGCTTAAAGAAAATGTATGTGGAATAACAAGGTTACTTTATTTACAGTGTACAGTAAATTCCATGAAGTCACGACTCACAGTGGGCCCAAATCGGAAAAAGCTGGTCAAAAATCAAATTTTTTACATTTTATCAGATTTTTTCGGCAAATGTTATATTGTTTCCTTTTATGTCCTCTATAAGTTGCATCCCTAAGTGGCTTCCGCTCTCTACTAAGCGACAGCAATCAGTCAAAATTCAGAGAAAAAGGGTAGTCAGCGGCAATGGCATTAGGTAGATAAAATATGCGTCATTGGGCTAAGGCTTCGGGTGATTGACTAGAATTTTAAAGTATATTTCGCTGTTTAATACATCCTTATTATACAAGAAATGTTATATTTATGATTACATTTCCACTTTTAGCACATTAATTCTGGCTTTTAACTTTTATTGTATTTTTTACATACGTTACATATAAATTGTGAAAAATGTTTTCCATCGACAATTATCGACACAAAGATTTTTGCGCTGTAAGAAAGTGTCAAGATCGTACATAAAGAATAAAAAGAAAAATCCTGCGGATATCTGCTCTTTGGCGACTTCTGGCCTTTGATCTTTCGCGCGGACGCTTCACCTTCCCACCCGAGCGCGCGGTCCACATTGGGAGACAATCCCTCTTTAGGAGAGCATTAATAAATAAATCGTATTTATTACTCCATTGAAGGCATAACATAATGCCTTCTTTACATTTTGACGGCATACACTTATTCCTTTTCTTTGCTTGTTTCCTACAGAAACAGAGCGACTGCGTGCCTATTCCCAATGACTTTTTTCTACGAGGCAATATTAAAATATTGTTTATTTAAAACATTGGCAAGTATATTTTGTTGCTGTATAGCTTGAGAATACATGCCAAAAAATAAAGAAAAAAACTTAAAGTTTATAAAAATGTTTCCCATAAAAGTGTGGCGCACGCGTCAAACTGCATAGGGGCTTACCACCGATGACATTCATGGTACGGCATACCGATGGGAAGGGTTTAATAGAAGGAAACTTGACGAGTGTTATGGAGAGTAAGCTCGTCACTCATCTTAAGCTGCATAATGAAACGAAAGTGGATAATAAAGAAAAGTTAAGAGTTAATATTGCGAAAGAAATATATTTCCGAGTATTTGATAGGATGATCCGAATGACCGGAGACGAGGATGTCGAAAGAATTTAAAAAAATATCTTTTCAGAAGTGTTAATTTTATCGCTTTGAATGGAAATGGAGCCAAATATTTTTGCGGTATAAGGTTTTCCGAAGAAAACGAAGTAAGTTGCTAAAGTCAAAAGTTTTTCTCCCACCTGAAGATTACAAGTCATTCACCTTCAATTTGGGTAAGTCGCCAGCTATTTTGAATAGTCGTAAACCTGGAATTAAAATACAGTCTAAACCGACTTTATCAGATATAAAAATCTTCGATCGTTCTATTTGCTTCCCCGGACGAGTCACCTCGTGATCAATCATCCAATCTATTTGAGAGTTTCAGCAAATGATCTAAACTAGAGATGGCTCGGTTCCGGTACCCGGTTCTCGGTACTGCCGGTTCTTGGCCCTTAGAACCGGTATCGAGAACCGATCGCATAAAGTCGGTACTTAGGAACCGGCACGGAACGGTGACTGAATGCTTTGAATTTTACGCCCAAACCCCTCAAAACCCCCAAACTCCCTAAAGCAAAACATGGAGAAAGCACCTGAAGCAAAGCCTGATGTAATGTGATGTATTGGCCGATCATGTTAGTTTGACTTTTTAAACTTGGACTAGTTTTGTTATACTTGGCTAATAAAATTATGGAGAAGATCTTGCTTTATTTACTGAGCTTTCTGGTTTATTTGCCTCTTAAGTGAAATTATTGTCCTTCAGTTATTGGTTGTTTGTTGAAACTTTCCATCATTCATGAAATAAAAGTCCATAGTTAGAACCGAGTATCGATAACCGGGAACAGACAGGTAAGAACCGGACCGGTATCGAGAACCGGGAAAAATTTAGGAACCGACTCATCCTTAATCTAAACGAAGGAAAACTGAAAAATTAATGACTAATACCTAGGCTGCTGAGCTATTCTTTGCGGCATCGCTGCGATATCGATTCAATACTGATGTGGCTACTGAGAAATTGATAAAAGAGATCACAGCTACTTCAACAAGAGCAAAAGATGTGCGAAGTAAATTGAGGAAAATTGATGAGAAGAAAAGTGATTTTTCAACTTTGGAGGCCCTTTCTCCAGTAGTTTCTGGTGATGTCTCTTGTATATACCTTTGTATACAATGAATATTCACTTCCACGGAGAGGTGGCTTAAAAATACGGACATAAGCTCTATCCAAGCCACGGAAGTGTGAAGTTTGCAAAGTATTCAACCTATCTAGGGAGAATTGTTGCTAATGAAGACAATTCGGAAGTGGATTTTTCTGAACTACGTGTACACACCGCTTCCAGAATCATCAAAAGCATATCAGTACAGGCGAATAAGCATGTCAAAAGTTGTACCTACCCTTTTGCGCAAGCACGGATTGGATTGTGGGACGGGACGTTATTGAACTTTGAACACTCTCTAAGGTGAATTTCAGTGACGAAAGTAGTCACCAGATGGATAGAAAGAAAGGTATTATCCAAAACTTTTTTGAATCTATAATGAACTTATTGTAGATATTACCAAACAGAGCTGTAAAACTTCCAATGATGGAGATTCTGCAAGAAGATATTTGGCGGAAATCAATCTACAGAAGTTACAGGTTCCTCTCTATTACTTAAGTTTCAAAATATTTCTTAAATATATATGACAGAGATGACAGCAAACCATATCTCATTGTGTATTTAATACCTATGGTGTTGTGTGGAATGATTTGATAGAAATGTTTAATTTTTTAGGGACCGATGAGGGTTTGATTTCGGGGTTTTTGGTCATTCTGATGACCTCAACTAGCGACCATACCATACCATGCATTAGTTATCTACTGCAAAATCACATTGGAGCTATATATTTAAAACCCTATGTTCGGTACTACTCTTTCCGCAGTAAACAAGGCTATCATTCTCGTATATGGTGCGGCTTTAGCTTAGGAATCTATCCTTCCAGTCCGCCAACTTGTGGTGTAGGTGCCGAAAGCGAGAAATAAGGACATATGCAAATATAAGAAAATAGACACCAGAAAAATATAACGATCGACACTCAAAGGATAACTGATTAAAATATAAATGTTGAAATCCAATACTATCACTTCAACATTAAACCTTCCGCCGAAAAAAGAAATTAAACACTTGAACCCCTAATATTCAAAGATTTTTGATATTCTCAGACTGAGGGTCACTTTCGTCATCGCTCAAAAGGGACGAAACGGAGGAGGAATCCTCTATGTTTTTCGATTCTGACTATTTCGTGATTCTAGTTCCGTGGCTTAGTATTCCCAGGTAATTTCCTTTAGTAGTAATCATTTTATTATAATAGATTACATATGGAGTAGATATGGAATACTTGTATTGTTGCTGTATTTATTTTATAGTTTCCATAGTTTCCTACGCTTTCTCCTCTAGCTTTCCCAAAGTATCATGTCAATATTTGAATTTATTCAACAGATACGGCTGAACTAATGTCCAAAAAGAACAAAGTAGGCAAATTATATAGAAGCGTTTCAGGCTCAACTTTGTGGAAGCGATATATATCCATTTCAAAATGAAAAACAATTGTTACTTTCCGCACAGAATTTTTAATCTTCGCCGACCATGGTTTCAGCACCTAGCGCCATTATCAAGGTGTAAAGTGCCTTGATAACGGCACTAGGGTCTGAAACCATGGTCGGCAAAGATTAAAAATTCTGTGTGGAAAGTTAAAATTGTTTTTCATTTTGAAATGGATGGGTAAATTATACTTTGGATTGACATTTTGAGCACCCTAACGCACATTCTGATTTTTTTGGCCAGCTTTTCCCGATTCGGGCCCACCGCGTGCACCTGAGGCAACTGAGTATGTCATTGGTCGTTCGAGATCCTAAGATTGGCTGACCGAAGAGCAGATTGATGATCTCCTATCTTTCCATTGGTTGCGAAGTGTTTCCATACCGTAACGCCATATTGGCTATCCCACGAAGTGTGATTGCATGCATCCCATAAGCTTCCTTATTTTGTATCATAAGAATTTTTCGGTTGCATTGGCTTACCAGGGCGCAACGTGCTCACAAAATATTTCACAGAGTTACGGAATATAACATACGCACTTATTGGCCGTAACTCTATGATATGGTCACATTAAATACTTAAAATAACGGAGAATATGTTTCACAGCTTTCAGAAGGATCAAGGCGGGGAGCCATTAGAGACTCGGAAGCTAAACGCTAGGATTATTTTGCTTAAGAAATTCAGAAATGATGTGTATCAGAGTGACACAGGGAATTTTATTATGACGCCACACTACGTCACTAGGTCTGACAGAAGCTAAAATAAGAGAGATACGTTGCGGAACAGATAAAAACCAAAACTCGTTATTTTCCTAAGGAAAATCTTTGTGAAAGTTAGTGTGATTTTCATGCTTATTTCAATCGTGAGATAAAGATTTTTATAAATTAATCAAGAGTATGAAAAAAATTAAATATTAATTATTCTACGGTGATACCACCACGCATACCCCGTCAACTGTCTGAGACCCTTTTAAGTGCTATCCTATTTGTTTTTTTCCCTGCGTATGATACTAATAAAGTCTTCTCAGGACTTCCACCAGGTTAGGTAATTGTTGGCCGACGTTTCGATAGCTACCTCCGCCATCGTCCTCAGGGCATGTCATTTTCTAGATTGGTGCCTCCCTACATACCAATAGGTTTGGCGCCAAAAGTTAATCTTTCCATTGTTAGCGACGTTCCGGCGGAAAGAGAGAAGATTGGCAGTAGCCAATCACAGGGAACCTGACTATTTTTGGCGCGAAACCGATAGGTATATAGGGAGGCACCAATCTAAAAAAGCAAATAAATAAAAGAAAACAATTTAAAAAATAAATATAAACAACAAAACAAAAAATAATAATAATAAAAAAATTAATTTTTTAAATGGCAAATTAAAAAAAATAATAATAAATGATTTTAAATATATTTTTAAAAAATACTTCATCCACTCAAGTTAGCAGTGTTTAAATGTTTTGTTCCAATTTACATATATGTTAGCATGTAAGTTTCTTCCTCACGCAAACAACACGATACACAACCAGATTCACCTCCCCCGTGAATGCTTGCAAGTTTTGTTAAACAGCCGGTTGGGGTGAGCAGTGCTCACCGGTACGGCCCCAATTGTACGCGCCTTCGGCGCAGTGAAGAAGAACCTCGGAAACTGACATACCCTGAGGACGATGGTGGAAGTAGCTAACGAAATGTCGGCCAACAATTATCTAACCTGGTGGTAACCCCGAGATGTCCTATCATGGCCACTCTTCGTCGGGTCGTTTTTAGTAAATTCTTATTTTACTAATAACTGGATAACAACTCAGGGCTTTGCTATTTGGTGAATAGACGTTTTATAAGGAGAAATTATACGATTTTTTGCTAGCATTTACTTTTGGTCAGAAACCACTGATGTGCTTTATTTCAGCCATTCCGAATACCAATAATAATAGATTGAAAATTTTAAACTGTAGGAAAAGATTTCTACTTTCAACAAAGCCAAGCGGTGTAGTTGTATGTAAATATCTCATTTACTTCATCTGGTAACACCGTTATAAGGCCCATTCCATTTCGTCTTACAAGGGGAGTGTCGGATAGCCGGGTCTCAGATTTTATTCAAACTTAGTAGTTGTACAGACCGCTGTATGTGGTTTATGAATCACTCCACATATAGGGTTATATAACCAACAGTTTAAACGAAAATGGCAATTAAAAATTTTCAACATTCCCTTTTATACGGGCCACCCACATAACTGACAAGCTACGAAAAATTTGAATATTATTAAGAATTATGCTTGAATTGTGAAAATATGAAGACAATATTATAAAATAATTATAGAAAATGGAAATCATGTGCATGAAGGAATAATGGAAATACGCCGTGAAAAGAGAAGGAAGTGACATAATTAGAAGGCTGCCTTCGACCGAAAAAAAAAGAGACTAAGCCTGACGTCGTGTATGCAAATGACAAATTTGCTCCCGCGCAAAATTAATATTTCGAGTAAAAATTATAAAATCTTGAGCGCATTGTAGGATGCCGTAAAAGAAAAACTAAAAACACAGCGGAAGAAACATACCCCGTATTGGAATCAAACCCGTGTCTCTAGACCGGAGACGAGCACGTCAGCCACCCGTCCAGCTTGTCAGTTATGTGGGTGACCCGTCTGAAGGGAATTTTGAAATTTTTAAAGGCCTTTTTCGTTTAAACTTTTGGTTGTATAACCCTATATGTGGGGTGATTCATAAACCACATACAGCGGTCTGTACAACTACTAAGTTTGAATAAAATCTGAGACCCGGCTATCTGACACTCCCCTTGTTAAATCTCGGAGAACCTTCTAGGTTTGCATTTCCTGGAGTAACTATTTTTTTTGTGAAAGATGATTCTTTTTCTGGAATAGGAATGTTTTTTTTGTGATTACCTTTCAGGATTCTTTTTCAGGAATAGGAAATATCTCATTGTGATTACTCTTTTTTTTTTCTTTTCAATTCCGTGTTTTTAGGCGGACACAGCACGTTCTTTGGTGCCTTGAACACGGGCGTGCACGTCATCATGTATTCGTACTACCTCCTCGCCACTCTCGGACCTAAAGTGCAGAGGTTCCTGTGGTGGAAGAGTTACGTCACATCCCTGCAAATGGTAATGAAAGAATCAACATGAATGATATTTTTTTCTCGTCCTACCTTAACCCACATCCGCCCAGAATAATTTTTGATACACATTTTGATGAATTTTTTGGTATTTTACTCATATGGTAAAATAAATTACTCATGAAAAATATTGCGGTGATTGTGGCCTTGAACGACCCCGTGTTGACGAGTTGATTGCGATAAAGTTCGCGGTTCCTCCCGCAGAGGGTCCGTCATACACTCGGAGCGTCAGGGTGTAGACATATGGCGAAGGTGGGCGAAAATGGGTCACGGTGGCTCTGGCCAGACTAGACGAGTTCAAATAAATACTAAGCTGCTAATTTTTATTTATTCAGTTTTTAAAAAATCCTATTTCGCTGAAGAAATGGGTTATCTAAATCAGAATGGGGGCACAAATTTCGCAGATTATTCCATGATTTGAATTTTTTGATTACGACATTCGAACATGAAAGCCTCCCGGTTTTCATTGGAGCACATAGAAGACGTACTATGACAAATGTCGCAACGTTGCCAAGGGAACTTCTGTTGTTTACCTTGTTTACTAAATCTATTTTTCAATGTATGCCAAATTTGGGCCCTTAAAATATATTGTTAAAAGTTTTAAAGCTGAAAATGATTAAAACCCTTCCCTCAGTTCGTTAATAAATCATTATATAAAATCCTGAAAAAATTCATTAGAGGCTGGAGTCATTATTTTATTTGTTAATTATTGGTTTCCGTTACTAGGCAAAAGCTACGGGTAAACTCTTTGTAACACATTATTTTACATAAAGGAGTTTTTATATGAAAATTAAAAAATTTATATATTAGGCAGTGTTAAGCCTAAATGTACTCATTTCAGCAAGCTTTATGAATAACTACACCGATTTCCTAGGTGCATAAATTGATTTTTAACTAAACTGGAAGTTTTAGGTCGACAAAATCTGTAAAAAACTATGCTCTACCTTATTTACTTGAAAGATAATAGCAGCTTATTGCACGAAGCAACTCTTAAGTTAGCATATTATGAAAGTTTTGAAGCTTTGGCCAAGTTTTGCATTACTAAATGGGGAAACTCAACTCCTGAATATACATAATGGATTGTTGACTTGTCTCCAAAAACTATTGTCTCGAATTCCGTAAACAAACAACTTTTTCGATTGAGTCGCCGTCTAGTGATGAAAGACGGCAGTTCAAATGCAAATACAGTCCACAGATCGTAAATAATCACGTCTTACCGGTTTTACTAACCAGTAATCATAATAAAGTGGATAAAAAAAATGAAGTACTACACGCGGGACGTAATTAAACTCTTTTTTTAACTTCTGTCCGGTCTACAGATATATTTAATTCCTCTACAAATCTAATTACACAAATGCACAATTAACTTCTTAGCAGTTCGTGAATATCGTTATACGGAAAATTCATAATGATACAAGGTGAAAAAAGTAGAATGAATTAGAAGACGGATACAAGTACTCTAAGGATTTCAAAACCAAGATACGATAATATCATGTATGAATGAGAAATTGCACCAATAACTATCATTCTAATAACAAATAAAGGAGAGATTGTTGATCTTACTCCGAGACCACACATGTGTAGCAGGTTACACATTAACACCCGCATCAATCTATCTAGATCATACCCTCTGATTCCTAAGGCTCTCAACAGGTAATAAACAAAAAAATTCAGCTGTAAATTAACAGTAAAAGATCCACACAGCAGAGAAAAGGCTCACGATGGAAGTTTCATATGCCTCTTACACACTTCCTGTAGTAGATATTTCCTCTCTAGCATTCAAAAAGTAACTGTTAGGTCTCAAAAATAGCCAGCTATTATTCACAGAATCAAGTAGTTCATATCTCTTCAATCGTTATTGAATATTCACCACAGTCTCACGTTATTAACAATTAACAACGGCCATTTACGAGTCGACTGAGAAAACTTTTATCCAAGTAGCTCCAAGGATTGGGTGAACTAAATGTGGAAATTTAGGGAACACGTAGCCTAGGCAACGATTCCAAACATTTGAATCCATTATGTATATTTATGACTAAAGAAAAAATGAAAAGAGTGTTTACCCTACAGAATAGAGCATTGAAATTTTTACAATGAATGTGACAGAATCTTGCAGAAACATATTTATGAAACCAAGTTTTGACTATTCCTAATATCTCTTATAATATTAATAAATAGAATATTTTTTATAATTAATACAAATATTAAATATTATTATATTTATAAAAAAATATAATATATATTATATATCTATATAATATATAAATAAAAATAATAATATAAAAAAATAATAAATTAATAAAAATAATAAAAAAATAACTAAAAATAAATACATAAATAAAAAATAAAAAAAAAATAATAATAATTTAAGAAACACATTATGCAAGTATGTTCGCACAAAGTCCGATTATGTCTACTGTCAAAAACAGTGAAATCCGTCACCATAAGAAATAAGGACAAATGAATCCACGAGCATTTTAGAATCTCATTCTAGAAAGACAAAACGTGCCCTGATGAACCTACATGGAAAAAAACTTGTCAATTCTGTGCACAAAGAGATAAAAGACTCTAATGGCAAGCAAAGGAATTTTTAAAAAGATTTTGAATGTTTTTTTTAGTTAGAAATGCATTTTATTCGATTGAAAAATTTCTTCGTCACACATAATAAAAGAAATTCCTGTATTTGCAAGTCATAATCACTTATTGTATGTATTTGTTTTTCAATGTATTGTGCAAGTGTTGATTTGTTTGTCACTTTATTACTATTGTTCAATTAATGACCACTTGCTCCAATTTTGATATCCAACTGTTGACGACGTTGATACAGATGTGAAATTTGTCTATGGCTAATAAATTGAAAATTGAAATTGAAATAATATGAATACTGGACTTCGAAACGTAAGTTCCCCCTTAATTCTTCCTTGTTTTCGTCCACATCTCCAAAAAATTGCCGCCTTTTTTTGGACGGGTCGATAGACGTAATCTCCTTCCTTCTCTTTCTTTGTCTCATTTCAGTTCCCTCTGGAACCGTCAGAAACAAAGTCGTTCCCTCTCCAGCAATCTCTAATCCACCTTCCCTTCCCCCTCTTTCTTTATTTTTTTACTGAGTGCGATCGAATGCCAGACTCATCTCCTTTACTACGAAGCTCTCCACTTCCCTCAATCAAACCTTTTCATTTTGATGCTTCCTCCTACTTAGTCACGTCCCAAGTGTACTGAGCCTTATTCAGCTTTCTTATCCGTGTCTCCTTTTCTGACCCATGCAACACAGCAACCTTCAACCCGGAGTATGTTCTCAGAACTACTAGTAAGTTCTTCATTTCACTCAATCAATCCTCTTCATTTTTTCTGCTTTTCTCCTCCTTACTCACGATCCAAGTTTACACATCCTTTTTCAACTTTCTTGTCCGTGTCATTCCATGTTTGTCTTCTCTTCGCCGATCCATTTAACACTGTAAACTCTAGAAATATGTTCTGAAAAGAACGATGCACAGTAATTCATTAATTTCCCTCAATCAGTCCCTTTCATTTTGCTGCTTTCTCCTCTTCAGTCACATTCCAAATGTATACAGCCTTATTCAGCTTGCTTGTCCACCTCTTTATGTGTCATTGTCTCTTCCGTCACCCATGTAACCCCTGGGGTTTATACTAAGAACAACCTAATACAGTAATTATTTCATTTAGATCAATTAGTCCCTTCCATTTTTCCACTTTCTCATCCTTTGTCACGTGCCAAGTGTGTACTACCTTATACAGCCATCTTGTCTGCGTCTTTCCATTTCCGTGACCTCTTCTTCGATCCATGGAGCACAACAATCTCTAGAAATATGTCAAGAGAATTAGCATATAGAGTAACATATTTGATTTTGCTCAATCAATCCTTTTCCTTTTGCTGCTATCCCTTCTTTAGTTGCGTCCCAAGTGTAAACAGTCTTATTCAGCCTTCTTTTCTGTGTCTTTATACGTCTTTGTTCTCTCTCCTAACCCATATAATACAGAAACTGTAGGAGTATGCGCTGAGAATTACTAAATAGTAATTCGGTTGACATTGAGGAATTATTTCGAAGGCATTTAATTTACAGGTAGGACGGCAAGGCATTGTGATACAATGGGTCAATACATACTCGCAACCGCTTTGAGAAACGATTTAGATTCATCCATGGAGATATTCGACAATGGATTGGGGAATGCAAGGGAACTTGGTGCACACCCGAGTCCTAAGTGATAAACTAGAGTGGGGACGTCAATAAGACGTCAAAGTTTCGAAGTCTCGACAGGGATGAAATGTTGACTCCACAAAGCCACAAAAATTTCAAATTTTACCATTCGATAATTGAGACTTGTCGTGGGGCAATGACCTAACGTGAACGAACCCTAAGGCTCGACCGCCTCGATTCCTTACTGAACAAAGCCCAAGGTTTCCTCGTATCCTCAAAAATTGTTTCAAGGATGAGAGAGCTTAGGTAGGGTAGTGGCTTACCAACTGACTCGGCAAGCCAATGGCCAATGGCTTTTTCTTGGGGAAATTTGGCATATAATGCTCGGTAACGGGAATGTTGGGCTCATTAGTCATGAATTCCTCAAATTTGTGGATCCTTTCAATAAATTAACGTTTGAGGAACTGCGCCTTGCAAAAATCATCTCCCAGTAGCTATTGATTCAGATGCATGGTGCACTCACACGTTACTATACCGAGAACTTGGAAATTTAATGCATTTTAGAGCGTACAGATAAAGACAAAACCCGTATATTTTACTATACATGTATTTTTCTTGAAGTTAATGGTTTTCCGGGTGATCTTGCGCGTTTATACATTTCGTGGACAATGTGTCGCCTGGCTTCCAGCTGGCTTCTTCAGGTCCGCTGAAGTGTCGATGCAGGGTTTGGTCCGTCCTTTTACGTTATTTCGGCGAAATATTGTCCGCAAAAATATACAAACGCGGAGTAACTCCCAGAAAAACCATTCTCGTCATCACAAAAAAACTCAGCGGAAGCCTTGAACTGAACAAAATGTACTCATTTTTCTTCATCTCCCTTTTCAGTTCCACTTCGTGATCATCATGTGCCACTCCTTCCAACTTCTCTTCCAAGAGTGCGAGTTCCCGCGCTTCTTCATGTGGTGGATCGGACTGCACGCCGTCATGTTTTACGCATTCTTCACCGAATTCTACAAGCAGCAGTACGGAAGGAGTCCGCCCCTCAACGCGCTCATCGAGAGGCAAATAAGTGAGCACTTCTGAATTGTACATCCATATACAACACCCTTTAGAACTACCGCACCGTACAGCTTTGACAAAGCCAACTGATTAGTGATTAAAAGAGCCCTGTGATACCTTAGTCTGAGGATTATGAAAATAAACGGATTATTTTGGGCCAAAAACCCCATACACGTAATTATTGGTAAATTTTTACAAGATATTCCCCTAGTCGCAATGGAGACCATATTCGAAGAATACCATTCAATTTCAGTAGAATATCTGATAATAATGATCGATCCATAGTGATGAACAGTTTTGCGATGAATTTGATTCAAGGGGCAAGATCCTAAGACAGATAAAAATAGCAATAACAAATTGTTATATGTACACCACCCTTGGAGCCATAGCACTGTGCGGCTTTTAAAAAGCTCAAGGTTTGATACTAAAAAAAAACAGTGATACCTTAGTCTGAGAAATATGAAAATAAAGAGTATAATTTGGGCCATAAAACCTCAAAAACCCTAATTATAGTTAGCTTGTACGCGATAATTCTCTAGTCATAATGGAGATTCGAAGTATGCGTTTAAATTTTGGTATAAGACTTGATAATGATCGGTCCACACTAATGTACAGTTTTGCGATGAATTTGATACAAGAGGTAAGATACTTAGGACAGATAACACTAGCAATAACAAATTGATCTACATCTACATCTGCACAATACCCCGCGATCCGCCACTTGGCCGAGTGGCGGGGGTGTTAGGTCACCAGCCGTGTAAAGGTGTACTTTTTTTGGAGGTGTACTGGTGACATGTATTATAGGAGTGTATTTAGTGGAGCTCCATTTTTATTGTGGTCGATTGTTGTTCGCGGAAAGAACGAGTTTTTGTACCTATCTGTACGGCAGTGTATCTCTCTTATTTTATCGAATCTGTCAGACCAAGAGATGTAGTGAGGAGTCATGATAAAATTCTCTATGTCGCTCTGAAAAATATCAGTTCTGAATTTCTCGAGCAACCTAAGCCTAGCGTGTAGCCTCTAGGGGCTTCCACCTTTATCCTTCTAAACTTAGCGAGACACTGTATGTACGCCGGTAGCAGTTTTTAACGAAGCGCGCTGCTTTCCTTAGTATTTTATTAATTTTTTTGGTTAAATCTTTATGACCAGGGTCCCAAATGCTCGCGGCGTATTCGAGATGTGGCCTAACCAGAGCGAAGTAGCATCTCTCTTTTACTTTTACATCCGAGGACCTTCCTATTATACGTTTAACAAAACCTAGTTTATTTAATGCTGCGCCACATATGTTCTGTATGTGTAATCCCCACGATATATCAGATGTTAGTGTAATTATAATTTGCTACTAATAATAAGCGCATTTTGTGTGTAACTCTATGGATTTTTGCCTTCATAATCAAAACAATTCATCTTCTTGAGTGTACCAAAATCTCAGCCACTTCCCAGGCTACCTTTCGCGATATATGAGCAAATAACGGAAGCCGTCCTGCGTGGGATATGGTGCGGAGACAGGCCACGCTACGCCGTGTGACGGAGTGAATTTATTTGAAACAAAACGAGGAACTTTTGACGCATAAATTACCTAACGTGTAATATTCAACGTAGGTATTCCGTTCGTTTTCCCTAAAATTTTGAGAAAGTAAATAGTTTGTACAATTGCGCACTGAATTCGCTCATGACTCAAAACGGAACGTTCATACCCTTTAATTGTACATTTGAGATTGCTCCCATTATAGCACTTGTATTTGTTCAAGGTAATGATATCATTTTATATTATGAGTAGTAATATGCCAACTGTAACTGGCAGCACACTAAGTTTAATTTGAGAAGGGGAAGAGTTCAATTAATGAAGCCTAATTCAACCGTTTTCAAACTATCCTTTGATTATACGAGTTTATATAAGTTTATAAAATATTGCCTGTTACTGCGAAATATGAAATAAAAAGAACAGAAGGTAAAAAAAGATGACATTTTGCTAATTATTTCTATAGTTGGCCAAGTTTCGGATATTAGCTGATATTGTTTGATATTTTCTTCAACTCAGTGCCACTTTGAATCGTTTATGGCACTATCACTCTTGTATTATTGATTCAATGCCTTTTTATGATATATCAGATGAGTGTATTAAATATTATGAAGCTTATCACGTTTGTTGGCAGTGCATGTGTTTTTCATGAGGGTATTGGAGGCTTGGCTTAGCATAGGTATTCCTTATGGGCAACCTAGCTTTCATTTGGAAGAAATGTAAATTCTACCATTCAAAGTTGCGGTTGTTGAAAGCAAAGAATTTACTTTTCATTTACTTTACTTCATCGCCGTATCAAATTTGAAACGTGATAACTTCAATATTACGATTATATTCGTTACGGAATCCTAAAATGTTTAGCGCGTGAATGAAATCTTGCATATACCCTTCCGCAAGACGCATGCAGCAAAAATTACAATCGTGATGTTGCTTGGAAACGGGTCATTGCTTAAAAAAAATTCCACACGGCTCAATTATTCACGAGTATTCTCGTATCGTGGCACATTGTTCAAAACCATTAGCAATAACGAATTGTACTGATCAAAAAAGAATTGCAATCCGTCTCAAATCTTTTTATCGAGATTTTTTTCCGTCAATGTAGTTTATTTCTAGGCATTGTAGAAGGATAATGGAGTGAAAAGTCCCCAGAGAAAGATCCAGGAATAAGTTTATGGACCAAATAAAGAGGAAAGTACCTACATAGGAAAAGATAACATTTTTTTTTAACGAAATGAAAATCAAAATTAAAAAAAAACAAACATTTTTTTCAAGGGGAAAGTGAGAGGACGAAAATAGGCGCTGGAATTCATATTCACCCTTCCCCATTAAAATAATCTCTTTCATGTATCCCCGCCTTCACTCCATTCTCGAACGTGCCTTGCTTAAAAAATTTTCTCGAGGGCGGAAGCGTGCATTAAAACTTTCTCGCCAAACATTCCGAAAAACTTCATAGTCTAACATCGTCGGCAAAGTTCTACTCCCCAGCAATCCCTTTTATCTTTTCGTGAGAGTACGGATTAAAAGAAAACCGGAATTGAAAATTGCGTAAAGTTATTCACGACCACGGCTTCCGGTTTCTCGGGCGGGGTATCACCTTGCGCGGAATTCGATGAAATTTTGGTCTTAAAAATTAAATAAAATTTCATTTCTCCTAAAGTTACCAAAATTTTAGCCACTTACCATCCGGACTACTTTTCGTCATATATATAAGCTAGCAACAAGGCGTGGAGGTTGAGGAGGGATAGATAGATATATCAGTGGACACTCATAGAAAGGCGATCCATGGCGACACCGGTGTCAACTGCTCTCGGAAGCTATATATATATATATATATATATATATATATATATATATATATATATATATATATATATATATATATATATATATATATATATAAATGCACTTAGGATCACTTAAGTGACGAATATATAAAAGTTTGCCAGAGGAAGGCAGACGACAAACACAGAAAACAAAAAAATGATGAACACACAAAGTTTCTTGATATTTCGGTGCCACTAGCACCTTGGTCGCAAGAGCGAAGACTCAGCTTGGATTTGTGGATATGTGACGAAATATATATGACGAAAAGTAGTCCGGATGGTAAGTGATATATATAATATATAATATTATCCAATCCAATATCCAAGAGCGTCTTCGCTCTTGCGACCAAGGTGCTAGTGGCACCGAAATATCAAGAAACTTTGTAAGTGTGTTCATCATTTTTTTTGTTTTCTGTGTTTGTCGTCTGCCTTCCTCTGGCAAACTTTTATATATATATATATATATATATATATATATATATATATATATATATAATCGTTCATCCATTCACTCAGACCGCTATATGAGTATATATATATATATATATATATATATATATATATATATATATATATATATATACATATACATATACATACACACACACCCATATAAATGTTTATACAGAAAGGTAGAAAGAAAGTGGATAGGAACACACAAAATTGACGAACACAATGGTGGTGTGAAGAAGTAATGATGGCCGATTCCAAGCAGAAAAAATTCGACTGGACCGGGATCGAACCACGGACCTTGGGATTTCGCGTCCATATATATATATCACTTACCATCCGGACTACTTTTCGTCATATATATTTCGTCCGGACATATTTCGTCACATATCCACAAACAGGGTCCGTTTTCCATGGGATATGGCACGGAGTCTTGCCACGCCATGTGCTCCGGAGTGACTTTATTGGAGGTAGTTTGAACATAGCGTCAAGTGAAGCGACGAGTCTCAGGAATGCATGCGAGAATGCTCTCAGGATTGTCTCAAGAGAAAGTCTCAATGCATTCATGGGCGCGAGATGGCAAGAATACCCCTGCTCATGTTCAATTGTTACTACGTATAAAATTGAGAAAAAATGCATTTTAGGGTAGTTTGAGCGAAATATCATTTTGCCTAGAAATCAATGAATTTGGTCTCATTTTAAAGAAATATATCTCGCCTTTTTAACGACACCAAAAATTCTACCGCTTACCACATTACTTTTGAAGATCTTTGCCTAAAAATACCAGCCTCTTTACATGGGAAATGGTACTTTTTAGCACTCCAGAGAGACATTATTTGCACAATGAGGAATTTCTAATGCTTAGAAGTCATGAAAAAACTAACACCGTGCAGTTTGTATGTTTTCTAATCTATTTGTGAAAATTTATCGCATTGTCACCTCAATAGGTTCTTGGGTATCAAAAAAAAAACCTTCTGTTTTGAAGGAGTTTCAAACGCACCGCCGAAAAAAATGAGTCAAGTTCAAGACATATTTAGATATTTTCATTTAATAACTTAAAATTTCTGTCATATAAAACTATATTATTGCACCATTAATAATGCAATATTTAATTGATGCGTCTTACAGCTGGTGAAATTAAAACGTATAATTCTAATATGGTTTCACTATTATGGTCTCTCTATTATGACTAGGGAACTATCTCTCTCGGACTACCTTAAAATTGGGCTATTTCGAGCTCCGAGTAAAACGGGATAAAGACGGGAGAAAGTGGTGTAGATAAGTGCGTAATATAGCCCACAATTTTGATTCACTGAATACCAATAATAAATAATGATAAAAAAGAAGGATTAGGGGTAGGGACGAGCGATAAAAGATGAATACTCCGCGAAGAGAGAGAAGAAGAAGGAAAAAAGATAAGGGGGTAAAGGGGATGACGAGAGGCGATTTTCAATGGCTTGCCACTGCCGCCGTCGACCGAAAGAGGGTCGACCGGGGAACTCAAAAAAATGGGGTCGGTATGAATAGTGGAGGGAGGGATTATTCGGACGGGGGGTATTAGGGCGGACTTGGAATTTCAAGGATTGGCGGGGATAAGCCGAGGGGGGGGAGGAATAAGGAATATAAAAAGAGGGAGGGGGAGGATTTGAAGAGCGGGGGACGGATGGTGACGGCCGGAAATGGAGACCGAAGGAAAGTGAAAGGACCAGTCCCCCGTGCCTCCTGGGTCACTCTCTGGGACGCTCCGTTCAAAATACCCGAGCAGTTTTTTTTTAAATTTCATTTTTCGGAAAAAAAATCCCCTTCCCCTCATTGGCAACCCCTCATTTTCCGAACGGTTTTTCATACTACAGGGCACGGCATAATTTTTTTAATTTTTTATGATTTTTTTATTTTTTTTTAATTTTTTATTATTTTTTAAAAATTTTTTTATGAATGAGAATTTTTTATTTTTTTTTATTAATTTAGGAACATATCTAAAGTTTTGTTTTACACAGTTTTGAAAATCATATCAGGCAGGTGACGCCCATCCATTGTCCACACGCTGAATAAGCCGATTTTTGGCGTTTTGTCATGACCCTTACCAGCATAGCAGCGGGTGTGGGGGCAATCCCTGCCCCCATTTCTGTCAAGCCCCCCAAAAAACCCCATTTGTGGTTTTTTTTAAATCCCGTGTTTATGCCAACTGTCCAAGGACCCTACAAGACCTGAAGGCCAATGTCCCCGCAGAAATTGCCAACATACCCGCTGCTATGCTGGTGAGGGTCATGACAAACGCCAGAAATCGGCTTATTCAGTCTATGCACAATGAGGGGCGCCTCACATACCTGATATGATTTTCAAAACTATGTAACGCAAAACTTTAGGTATGTACCTACATCATCATAAAAAATATATAAAAATTTCATTCATAAAATGGGTTTTATTGCGTTTTAAAAAAAGGGAGCTATAATGCCGCACCCTGTATAAACATATATATTCCTCCTTTGACTCTGAAAATGACAGTACGGCTGGCTGTCAAAATATTAGGTGCCCATGTGTTTTATTTCTCCTTTGTAGCTAATTATGTTTACCTTTCTTTGGAAGAAGCATAAAAAAAGTACACATAATTTTTGTTTCTCGGAGACGAGGAGGAAAAGAGTACTTCGCAGAAACTTCTACCGCGGTCCATGGAGCGATCATATTAATTTATCTACCATATCGTGCCGTCAAATTAAATTATTTATTGGGAGTTTCTTATTTTTCGAATTTAATGCAGTAGTCTCAACGGTGTGTGGAAAGGAGTGATTCAACATGCACTCATGGGGAGAAAAAATACTGTAACGGTGTTATCAGCTATGAATAATCAGCTGCTTTCCCGGCGAAACAGTTGAATGAAGATTTTCGGGTTTGTTTCATAGCTCATTTAACACTACTTCATATTTGAAATGGAAACGATTAGACATGAATATGGTGAATAGTTTTTCTGCGGGCGATGAAATTTTTTTAAATATGCTAGCGGGTCATCTTCTGGACCTTGGCCGATAGCTTTTATAGATAGAATGATTTGTTTCAATCCCAAAAGGTTGGAAGCGATCAATTGTGTAGTTTTGTGAAGAGGGGTTATGGAAGAGATGGCACATGAAATGCGGAGTGCGTGTACGTATGAATCCTCTTTTTTTTTCCTCGGAGACGATAAGAAAAAGAGAGCTTCCTCGAAAAGTCCACCGCGGTCCATGGAGCGGTTGTATTCATTTCACTTCCGTATATTGTGCGTAGAAATGCTTGTTTTGGGAGACTCGGCGAACTCTTTTTAGAAGCCCCAAAAAGGGTGTGGTGAAGAGAGATTCCACATAGGGTATGCACCAACGGTGAAAAATTACACTATCGCGCAGTTTTCAGACACAAAAGATCCGCAGCTTTCCCGGCGAATAAGTTGAAATAGATTTTACACTTTCCCGGCGAATAATATTTGTGTAATTCTCTCGGGCTCGCCACCGGGTAGGATATTCATAGGTAGCCTTGAGAATGGGTAACGAGTCGGAACCCGAAACGTCGGCTGCCGATGAATTTCTTACCCGGTGGCGAGCCCTAGAGAATTACACGAAAATAAGTTGAAACGGGTTCTTTCGAGGTTCCGACTGGGTGAGCTGTCCCATTTTCCCCAACGTTTCGAGGTCCGATACGACCCTCGTCATCAGGGAAGCGGAAGGCCGTGGCATATGGGAGGACGATGGGTAAGCAGGGAGGGGGAAGATCGAGAATAGGGCCTGTCGATGGGTGAAGAGAGGTGGGGCATATGTTGAGGTGAAGAAAACAGATGAAGACAGATCTAGAACTATAAGAAATACCGAGATTGTAACGTAGATTCGTAAACAAAACGCAATTAGTGATCGGAATGATCAGTTAACTACAGAAAAAAATCATGTGTAGCATTAAAACTTTATGTTTTGTCGACGAAACATGCAGAGATTTGAGCATACGGCTGAAAGAACACCAGGGAGCGACAAAGAAATAAGCAATTTCAAGCATCAGCTATCTCAGAGCACTAATGGGGTGAACTGGGGCCCACCATAAAAATCGAAGACGTCAAAATGCTAGCCAAGGCTCTTCCCGAGAATAATAAGAGAAGCTATAGAAATCATAAAGAAACCTATTAATTTCAGTAGGGAAGATGGTTACCCCTTACACAGCGTGTGGAAAAGAGTAGTGAGTCTCCCGCACAAGAACGATGCTGCTCCCTGACAGGACAATGAAATGGCCGATTTTGGTGCCGAATCCAGCCTACGTCGCCCATATAAGATTCGATCAAAAAATCTTCTCGCTACCCTTCATCTGAGGACCAACTCTCATTTTCAACCAAGAAATAAAAAAATTTGTGTTTATTTTCGAATTCGTGAAGTTTTTTTTTTAAGACAAATTCGCAAGATTGTCGGAACCGCACACTTTTTTCGTGAACCGTCCCCTTGACGACAGACATATATTGTTGGATCCGAGTCTCATAAAATACACTGGGAAAATATTAGCCCATAACGAATCAGTCGGGAGCGACAAACAGCTTTGGCCGTGAGGGATGCATTACCTGAGCGATGGAAAAAATAATTTCAGTTGTACCCAGGGAAAAAAAAGAGAAAAGGAATGTGATTGAAAGGATGATAATGATATAGGCAAATTGTTAGGAGCATTGAGCTGGACTGCAGTATCTAATTTTTTTTTATGAAACACGAATCTGAATTGTTATTCATACACCTGAAATTATGGCCCAATCGAATTATTGCAAACTGAGATGGATATTTTTAATATAGTTTTTTCAATATCAGTTAATAATCTTTGCCTTTGTTGTAAGATTAGTAATAAAATCTGGCCCAATGAGAGCCAACAATGAACACTCATTAATTCAATTTTTGAGGTCAGTCAATTCATTTGACCAGCATAGACCAATGATTTAATTTCATTAATTTAATAATGGATGATGGATTACTTAGTTTTCCACCAAAGATTTATTACGTTCTAACGACACGGGTTTCATCGCTGCGCCACATCATTAGGTACAGACATAGATAAGCACATTGCTTAAAAAGCAAAAAGTGAGAGGGTGGTCTGGTAAACCCTCCAGCGTGGCCTTACTCAAGCTAGAGGGACGGATCCCCTCCCCGTCTTTTCCCCTTTTCCTCCACTTCACCCCCCCCCCCCACACTATTCCCATAACCTCCCAGGCTTCCACCCATCCCCCATCTCATTTCTGAATATTTTACTATGTCTGTTCCTTACGATCTCGCGCAGCGGTGAAACCCGGGTTGTAGGAACAAATAAATCTTTTGTGGGAAACTAAGTAATTTCACCATTTCATTATGAATGAAGTCTTTTCCACAAAATTGTTTTAATGAGTACAACGCGTTTCGGCTCACAGAGCCATCATCAGGCACAAGACGTATTTGTTCTTGTACCTGATGATGGCTCTGTGAGCCGAAACGCGTTGTACGCATTAAAACAATTTTGTGGAAAAGTGCAATTGTTTCTCTTACATTATGAAGAACTTCCACGATATCTCGCCTGAATCTGTTGAATTTATTGTGAATGAAGTCCACTAAGTTACTGCCAATATCATTCAATAATTTAAGTTGACATAGGAATTGACAAAAACGGTGTGTCACTTAACACACTAAATTATGCCGATGAACAGCTTATAATTCCCATATTTTGACTATTGTTCAATCATTTTCTCAGGTGTTAACTCAGAACTGTGCATTAAGCTGCAGCGTCTTCAAAACTCCTGTCTGCGTTTTGTTTTCAACATCCGCTATGATGAACACGTCATGCCTTATTACGGAAAAATCAAATGGCTGACATTGGATTAACGCCGAAAACTGCAAAAGGCTTTATACGTGTTCAAGGTCCTGAAATCCAAAAACCCCACCTATCTGTATGAAAATTTTATATGTAATGTAGATACAGGAAAAAGATCAACTCGTGTCACTGAGTTATTCTTACAAGGGGAGTGTCAAATAGCCGGGTCTCAGATTTTATTCAAACTTAGTAGTTGTACAGACCGCTGTATGTGGTTCATGAATCACTCCACACATAGGGTTATATAACCAACAGTTTAAACAAAAAAGGCCTTTAAAAATTTCAAAATTCCCTTCATACGGGCCACCCACATAACTGACAACCTGGACGGGTGACTGACGTGCTCGTCTCCGGTCTAAAGAAACGGGTTCGATTCCAATACAGGGTATGTTTCTTCCGCTGTTTTTATAGTTTTTCTTTTGCGGCATCCTACGATGCGCTCAAGATTTTTTTATTTTTACTCGAAATATTATTTTTGCGCGAGGCAAATTTTTCATTTGCATACACGACGTCAGGCTTAGTCTCTTTTTTTTCGGTCGAAGGCAGCCTTCTAATTATGTCACATCCTTATCTTTTCAGGACGTGTTTCCATTATTCCTTCATGCACATGATTTCCATTTTCTATAATTATTTTATAATATTGTCTTCATATTTTTACAATTCAAGCATAATTCCTAATAATATTCAAATTTTTCGTAGCTTGTCAGTTATGTGGGTGGCCCGTATAAAAGGGAATTATGAAAGTTTTAAAGGCCATTTTCGTTTAAACTGTTGGTTATATAACCCTATATGTGGGGTGATTCATAAACCACATACAGCGGTCTGTACAACTACTAAGTTTGAATAAAATCTGAGACCCGGCTATCTGACACTCCTCTTGTTAGTCCCTAAATTCCATACCTTATTATTTGAGCACTCATTCCTAATTTCCTCCTGCAAGTTATGGAATTGTTTACCTGTAAATGTTAGAACCTCTATCGCAATTTCTATGTTCAAGAGAAACATGACTGATTACCTATGTAAAAATGCTTAGTTTTTTGTAACCTTTAATGTTATGGCATGTATTTATTTCTTTTCTATGTTCCAGGGGACTTAAAGTCCCAGAACAATAAAGACTATTTTCTATTCTATTCTATAATAGTTAGGGACAAGCATGATGTGGAGATTATGAGGATACTGGTTTAAGTATACAAAAAGGTTGGTTTTGGCATTAATTTTACCAAAACTAAGAGTATAATAATTTAATGAAGAAGCTTGGATATAGAAGGGTAGGTCATTGGAGTCTGCAGTGAGTATAAATACTTAGAGGTAATGATTGATTCTTCCATCTACAGAACAGCACTCATTAAGCCCTCAAAAAAACAAAACCTTCAAACCTTAGGCTGCGAGATGAATACATTTCCAACCAACCGCGGATGGTCCGTGGATTTATGGGAACTTTAGTCCGTGAAAGGGGAATGCAGTGGTCGTGGAAAAATGGAAGCAATAAGATTCCTTTCAAATGCCGAGGGTGTTTTAAGTGTGCATTGCGCCACTGAAGCAGATAGTTAGTGATAAATAATTATGAATATGAGTTGGAGCGTCACGGATGATCAATTGCAGGAATTCCTCTGCTCCCATCGTGAGGAATTCCACAATTTTCCTGCCGGCTCGGATTGCTTCAGCCTTGAAGCTCTCATTTTGCTAATTAATGTACTCTGTTTGATTCCGCGAATGATTTTAGTCGACAAATAGCGAGGGTTGAGTCATTTTGAATACACCAGTAAATTGGCTCCTGAGAGGCAGCTTCAGCTTTCGACTGCCATATTAGTAATTGCATACTAATTATTTGTCATTGAAATAGATAAGATGACATCACGATGCAATTCATTATTACAAATTCGTGACATGATTTATTTGCGCTATCACGTCGAAATAACCTGAAAAGAAAGAAGATATTTGAATGGTGTTCCATACGATCAGAGGGGAAGATTTAAAATTTAATATTTTTCCATTTCCAATAATACAAGGAAAAACACACTTCATATTCTTTTAAACGTCGACTCTGAAAGAAAAAAGAAAGACGCTCATATTTTTTTTAAACATCGAGCGAGAAAGAGAACGAGAATATTTTCTTCGCGTAGGAGAATGGTGAAAATGATATTGACGGAAAATAAGACGAACGAGGTATTGCCAGCGTATTGAAGGGATAATACCTGAGGAAAATAGGAGAAGGCAGAGTAGGTGGTTGGGGCAGGAAATAAAACGCGATGGGATGACAAAGCCCGTGAAATAGGGGATTATGTTGGGTAATTGGTTGAGGTGAAGAAAGAGAATAGGCTTTGTGGATGTGAAAGTGAAGTGAAGAAAGGTGAGACGTACCCAGAGCTGAAGAGTGAAATGGAGACAAGAACTCGCAGCTGTAAACGAATATTATTGGTCTATCTCCATGTACCAGTATAGGTCCTTAAATGATAAAATTTTCATCAACTCTCAATTGCGAACTACAATGTCACTTAGTAATTTATATGTTTTTAGATGCATGTGCCTGGTTGTCGCAAAAATATTAGAACTTAGAAAATAGTATTTATTGTTCTGGGACTTTAAGTCCCCTGGAACATAGAAAAGAAATAAATACATGCCATAACATTAAAGATTACATAAAACTAAGCAATTTTACATAGGTAATCAGTCATGTTTCTCTTGAACATCGAAATTGTCATAGAGGATCTAACATTTACAGGTAAACAATTCCATAACTTGCAGGAGGAAATTAGGAATGAGGGCTCAAATAATAAGGTATAGAATTTAGGGACTAAGAGCTAACTCAGTGACACGAGTTGATCTTTTTCCTGTATCTACATTACATATAAAAGTTTCACAAAAATAGGTGGGGTTTTTGTATTTCAGGACCTTGAACACTTATTAAGCCTTTTGCAGTTTTCGGCGTTTAACCAATTTCAGCCATTTAATTTTTTCGTAATAAGGCGTGACGTGTTCATCATAGCGGATGTTGAAAACAAAACGTAGACAGGAGTTTTGAAGACGCTCCAGCTTAATGCACAGTTCTGAGTTAACATCTGAGAAAATTATTGAACAATAGTCAAAATATGGGAATACCAGAGTTTGAACCAGCTTCTGGCGAAGTGAAATTGGGAGCAGATGCCTGAAGTGCTTCAATTGGTACATAGTCTTATACACATTGTTAGGCATGGCTTTAACGTGCTCCCGCCAGCTCAAGGTGTTATTTAAATGAACCCCGAGACTTTTCACTGAAGTCGAGTAATCTATAAGGATATTCTGTACTCTTATTTTGGGAGGGCCACTCATTGAGATGAAGTTCAGATAGGAAGGACTGCTAAATATTATTGACTTAGTCTTGTCAGGCTTCAACTTCAGCCGATTAACAGCTAACCATTTACAGATAGATTGGATATCTTTATTGATCAATTCAACAGCATTTTCTATTTCGTTAAGGTGGGATTCGAGATAAATCTGCAAATCGTCTGCATAAAGATGGTATTAGGTCTTAGCCGTAACGTAGATTCGGAGGATGAAACATGACCGAATTTCCTAAGACATAAGGAAAATGGCGGAACATTCCACAGTCTACAATTATTTTATTTGTGAGTATATTCGCCAAGTTTCAAATTTAGACTCCAAAAAAAGCAATTTTGGATTTTTATCCGGCTTTTTTTTTTTTCATTTCCGACCCCTGTGCGGCGTCTCACGAAATTCCTCATTCGTTCCACTAACTCCTCTGGTTGATGCACTCATGACTCTGGTCTGACCTCACGGCGTGCAACGCCACCATTTTGAAAAGCCAAATGAGATTTCACAATTTAAAAAAAAATCCCTCATTGACCTATTGATTTCCGCCCGTCCCCAAAAAAGCTTCAGAATCGTCGAGTTTTCCTCGATTTCGCGAGTCTGTCTTATTAAAACTCCATGAATGTCTGTCTTGCGTTGCTCTCAGAGGCACTCCTATTCATGGACATATTTCTGAGATCGAAAAAATTGCGAAGGATCGGCAAAAAAGTATGTGAGTCCGGAAATTTATTTGATGCCCACTTCAGGCATGAGTTCAAGAGGCTTCCATTTTTTTTAAAAAGTCATTCGAATTGCTTCATTCAACCGTCTCCCAAATTCGCCCACATCTAATGGTCCGTGACCCAGAAGCCAAGTTCCAGGGTTTTGAGAGTTTGGTGACTCGAAGAAAATCCACGACCAGGGGAACATGCACGTGCAGGGACATGATTATTTTATTTTTTGATCCGTAGGTCAAGAGTTACACGTGGCATAGATAAATAAGCACAGACAGAGAATTACGAATAGAGTACATAAATATGATAGACAAATTGCTGAAATATGTAACGCATAAACAGTTTCCATTGCATCATAAAGAGTGAAGTTCATAAAATTATAAAGCATCAAATAGATGGAGACAAAAGAATTACGTAATACTTATATTGCACTGAACAGGGAAACTTCTTAATTTATATTTTCAAAAAATTAAAATGGTTTTCATGGTTGAGGTTCATGGAATGGTTGAGTTTTATGGAATTAGACAGCTCGTTAAAATAGTGGAGTCTGAATTCTGTGGCCTACTTTTATGTGCAGCTAATGTTAGACAAAATACTATTTCCATTTTTCAAGTCTAGTTTTTATGCCATGGGGAATTATTATGTGTACTTGCATTACTGGACTGTTTGTAACTGATAAGGGAGAGTGGGAAGTTTATATATGTACTCGGTTTAGTACTGATTTTGAATTTAATAGATAGTGGCCTTGCTAAGTGTCCAATTGAACACTTTTACTGTTTCTATTACTAAGGATTTTACTGCTACTTCTGTATAAGGTAGCCCAACATAGTTAAAATTTTTACTGCTGCCGCTAGGTAACAGATTGAGCAATACAATTAGTCATAGTCATCACAAGTCAATATGGAAACTATATTCAAATTTTATGTTTTTTGATTTCAGCTGCTGTTGGAAGCATGGAGTACATATTGCAATATTAATTGCGCAATTGCGTACTTTTAAATCAATTAAGTCCTCAGTAATTACGTAAGAATATCTATGTAAGTATTTAACTTGACTCGTTCTCTTCACGTGGAACATTAAAAACTCCTTATCCAAGATTTTTTTTTGGAATTATTGAAAAAATTTCAGCGGTGACAATACGATGTATTATTTTTAAAAATTATTGAGGAAACATCAAAACTACAGACTGCTAATTTTTTGACGAGATCTAGGAGTTAGGAATTCCACATTTTCAAATATTGTCCCTCCGGAGTGCATACAGGTACCGTATCCAAATGTAAAATGGCTGTTTTTTCACAAACATCTCGGAAAACAGTTTGTTATGGACTGATATTTTGGTACCTTTGGGAGAATGAGATATTTTGCTTGAGACTTACGGCAGTTTGAGCGAAATATCATTTTAACTAAAAATCAATGAGTTTGTTCTCATTTTAAATAAAAATATCTCACCAATCTAATGAAACCAAAAATTCAACCCCTAACCACATTACTTTTGGAGTTTTTTGCCAAAAAATACCAGCTCTTTTACGTGAGGAAATGGTATGCACTCCAGAGAAACATTATTTACAAAATAAGGAACTTCTAACACTTAGATGTCGTAAAAAACTAACAGCGTTTAGTTTGTATGCTTTCTCGACTATATTTGAAAATTAATCATATATATCACCGCAACAGGTTCTTGGGTATCACAAAAACCTTCCGTTTTGAAGGAGTTTCAAACGCACCGCGCGAAAAAAATGAGTCAAGTTAAAGACTTTATTAGATATTTTCATTTAATTAAATACCGTTTCTGTCATAAAAAACTATGTTATTGCATCATAAGTAATGCAATATTAAATTCATGTGTCCTACAGCTAGTGAAATTTAATCGTGTAATTCGAATATGGTCTCAATTTTGGCTAGGGAACTACCTCGCTTTGATCACCTTAGTTCATTGATTTATCGGTGAAATGATATCTCGCCCAAACCACCTTAAAGCGCGGAAAGTACGCAGAATTCTCTTTGAGACAAATCTTCGTTAATCCGTGGAGACGTCCTTAGAGGTTGATGGAGAAAGTGATGTTCCTCGCCTCCTCAGATTTTAATTCGGCTCTTACGGAGCCCCTTCATCTTCGGCGCAAACGGCTGATGGCGAGCAATGTTTCCTCAAAATACAAGGCGTGCTGTCACGGGCACGCATTTGTCCGGGCGTAATGAGCACGCCCCTCCTCCCACCCTGCCCCCCTCTCTCCCTCTCCCTCCTTTGCCCTCCTCCTTCCCCCCGCTTCTCACCCTCCTTTGACCCCCTTAACCTTCCACATACGCGAATAGCGCCTTTCACCTCTCTATGTGCCGGTGGAGGATGTCCCTAGAGCGGGTGAAATTATACTGCGTGCCGAGCATTCCGGGAGATAAGTTGTGATGGAGGAGGTCCCGCAGGGATGGTGGGGAGCGAACGGTATGGGAAATGGGAATCCTTAATTCAGCAGGGGGGGGCGTAGGGAGGGGGTGTGGGGAGAAGTTGGTTGGTAGAGTAGGCCTCGGGGCTCAAACGGGCGGCAAAAGAGGGGTGAGATGGCCCCTCGTTTACGAGGTCGAGCTGTTCGAAAGTGCGGCGCGGGAGAGTGAGTTATTGTGCTTGGAGTTCCCCAGGGGAACAGACTCGGGCCAAGGACGCTCTCAAGTCGGCGAAATTTCAGATCGGTCGCTCTGAATGCCTTCGGTGAAAATTACTTCCGATCATATTTCAGGAGGAATACCTCCACGCGTTTGTTCATCATCGTCTTCTTCTTCCTGTCAGCATCAAGGCTGTTTATTTCAATGCTGACCCCTTCAACTAGCCAGATATGTCAATTTGAAAAATTTCTCAAAAATAAGTAGACGTTATCTGAAGATTATTCACTACTAAATTAACCCCATAATGGAATTTGATTGAATTCACAGAAAGGTACCCAAATTTGTAATTTTCGTGAGTTGTGATTCTTGTACAATAATTTTCTCGACAATCTACTGACGCGAATTTCCTATGATGTCGTCTATCATCCCATATGGGTTACTCTAAACCAACAAAATACCACCGTCTACAAGCTTGCTCGATAGCATTGTTGAAGACACACGAGAACTGTAGCGCCATCTGTTGACCAGAAAGTGTAACCACATAAGCATAGCATATTCTCTTTGTTGTTTGGTTGCTATGAAAAGAAGTATATAATATATTGGGGGATATTGAGAAACATAAGCGAGAAACAAGTGACTGAGGATTTATGTGTAACTCAAATTGAGTTTGAAATAAAGTTTGAAGTTTGTGTGTTTCTCCGACATTACTAATTCATCCCGAACCGCGGCTCTTAACTGTATTATTATCCAACTAAGTTATATGACTCTAAGAATCATGCTTAATTTTGAAACTCACCTTTGTCGAGTGTGATGGAATTTGATTTTATCCATGGAAGTATACCTGCCAACTCCCTATAGAAGTATTAAAATTGAGCCAATTTTGTAATTTTAAAATTTACGATTCTTTGGCAATTGCGTGTTAGTGAGGGAAATTATTAAATTCCCAAGAGTAGAAAACAATTATCTAACAATCACATCTCTTGTTAGGATATAGTTATAGAGGCATATGGAGAGGATACTTGTTATGCTGTCCAATTGTTATGATGTCTTTACCGCTTCACAGAAATTAAAGATCCAATAGCACTCCATTCCTACTACTCAACAGTTGTCCTTCCCATAGTATCATATTGTTCCCCAATTTGGTCTATGTCAGCCCCAACAAATCTTAAATCCCTCGATTGCATCTCTCACTTCTTTGCCAAAATAGTCAAGCACAGAGTCCCACATTTCCGTAATATGTCCTCAAACGCTGTGCTGTCCTCTCTTTCCATTTCTAACTTCGAAAACCACAGACTTAAAATGGATTTAAAACTCCTCCACAATACCCTTAACTCGACCACTGACTGCCCTGAACTGCTTTCTCTCTTCAACTTCAGGATACCAACTCGATCCACCCGCACCCATACTCTACTCCATCTGCCTATTCCAAGGATATCTCGCACCAAGCGCTCACCTTTATTTCGCCTCCCATCCCTTCTAAATTCACTCCCCCACACTATCGATCCTTTTTATTTACCATGTAACTATTTCACCACCCAAGCGATATCCCACCTGTCAACAAATTTAATATTTCCCCATATTTACATGTTGGGCTCTGGTTGCTTATTTTTATGCTGTTATTGTGTTTTTGTCCTCTTTCTTGTTTTTTTGTTATATGTTTACTATAAATTGGCGCTATTGCTGTACGTGAACAATTTTTTTAAATAAATAAATAAATATTAGAAGTCGAAGCCAGTCCGACATCTCCGTTGGCCCTCACTTTCCTATAGAACTTGCGGGCTAACACAGAAATTTTGCAACTTTGAGATTATTTCCATTGATAATTTACCATAAATCAGCATTTACTTACCTCTTTACATTGGATTCACTGTATAATCATTGTTTTTTTAAATTAATAATAATCCTGTTAACATTGCTGTTTTCAGGTATTCTCGTCGCGTGTTCAGTTTTTCTGACTACAGTTTCTCCCCTCTTCCTGGGGGCGTCTTCAGGTCCGTTGGACATTGTATAATTTTGTAACAATAACTACAAAATGTCCAACGGACCTGAAGACGCCCCCTGGGAAGAGGGGAGAAACTGTAGTCAGAAAAACTAAACACGCGACGAGAATACCTGAAAACAGCAATATTAACAAGTATATGAGTCGCGGAAGCCTCCAAAGAAATAATAATAATCCTATTCTCAAACGAATCTGTTTCAGGCGTTACTTTGTAGAAGTTTGGGATATTCATGATGAAAAGATACAACTTGGTTAATTAGCCACAAGCTAGCTTCTTTCAGAGAAATAGTTCACAGACTTATGTATATGCCCATCTCGTGCTAATTATAATAGAGAACTTTCGTCGATAAAATTGATTGCCACCGGGAACGGATATAACGAGGCGTGTGCTTCTAATCTGGTAAACATATCAGAGAAAAAGAAGGCAGTGCGGTTGTTTACAGCGGTTTCGGGTATCTACACCCGCGGGGTAACTACCTCCGGCTCGGCAGGAAGCTTTAGCTTATGCCTGAATCACACGATCATTTTTTTTCGTCCATTTTAAGGGATAGCTCCAATGATAGCTCAAATGATCGCTCGAAAATGATCGTGTGACTCGAACAAAGTCAGGGATGGCTCCAGCGATAGGGATCCCCTATAGCTTTTTCCATCCCCGGGCAAGTCCCTTTTTCCGTCCCTGGAGGCATCGCTGACTCCACCATTTAGCCAATCAGAGTGCTCGGCCGCAAAGAGCGACTCTAACGCCACGTTAGGCTTTCAATGGTATGAGAGTAGTAAACATAGAAATGATGCGAAAAGGGACGGAAAAAATGATGGAAAAAGGCACGGCCAAAATGACCGTGTGATTCAGAAAATGATAGCTCGAGCTATCATTGTCACGGGCCCTGAAAAGCTATCATTGGAGCTATCCCTTAAAAGGGACGGAAAAAATGATCTTGTGATTCCGGCTTTATATCCGAGCGTGGATTGCGATTGTTTACAGTTCACCCCCAGGCGGTTCGGGTCTTCCCGCAGGCTAAAAACCTGTCTCCCAGTCTGAATCCACGGGCTTATTACCGGGGATGGCGGGTAGTAGGAAAAAGGGAAAAGGATGGGAAGGGTAAGCGAACACAGCCACTAGGAGGCCGACACCATGAGGCGGATTGCCGTCAAAAGGACGACAACGGGCCTGCGCCTCCCCTTAGTCCTCGTAGCTGTTGGGATTCCTCAACAATGTTGGACGAGTCCCCGCCAGTCTCGCTTACGCGAAAATTTACCACACATCTGTTGAGAACGGGGCAAAGCCCATTACCCAAATTTTTGGGATAGGGTGTCCGCCGAATCCCTTTATGGGTAGACGTCGTGTGGTCTGCCGGAGTACGTCATCGAATCGGGGACCCGCCTGACCAATGGATGGTCAATTCGGACCAATTATGGTCGAAGCGTGGGTCTGGCCACCTCAATACTCCCCGTCCACCCATAGTTCACCCCCCCAGTTGAATGTAAAAAAGAAGTGGTATAATTTGCCTTTCATTCAAAGTGTTTCTTATAAATTGCATAAACTCATATCGGACAAAACACGCGGTGTGTCATTTTGCAACCCTCGCACTTATGGAAAAATGATTTTTAACTCGAAAGACAAATATAAAAGGTTGGACAAAAGTGGAGTATATAAACTCAAATGTGATGACTGTGTAATCTCATACATAGGTCAAACAGGACGGAAAGTTAAAGAAAGAGTGAAAGAACATAAGACCCACTTTGTTAATGGTGGTGGAAATTCAAATTATACAAGGGAGTGTCAGATAGCTGGGTCTCAGATTTTATTCAAACTTAGTAGTTGTACAGAACGCTGTATGTGGTTTATGAATCACCCCACATATAGGGTTATATAACCAACAGTTTAAACGAAAATGGCATTTAAAAATTTCAAAATTCCCTTTATACGGGCCACCCACATAACTGACAAGCTACGAAAAATTTGAATATTATTAAGAATTATGCTTGAATTGTAAAAATATGAAGACAATATTATAAAATAATTATAGAAAATGTAAATCATGTGCATGAAGGAATAATGGAAATACGTCGTGAAAAGATAAGGAAGTGACATAATTAGAAGGCTGCCTTCGACCGAAAAAAAGAGACTAAGGCTGACGTCGTGTATGCGAATGAAAAATTTGCCTCGCGCTAAAATAATATTTTGAGTAAAAATAAAAAAAATCTTGAGCACACTGTAGGATGCCGTAAAAGAAAAACTATAAAAACAGCGGAAGAAACATACCCCGTATCGGAATCGAACCCGTGTCTCTAGACCGGAGACGAGTCGCCCGTCCAGCTTGTCAGTTATGTGGGTGGCCCGTCTGAAGGGAATTTTGCAATTTTTAAAGGCCTTTTTAGTTTAAACTATTGGTTATATAACCATATATGTGGGGTGATTCATGAACCACATACAGCGGTCTGTACAACTACTAAGTTTGAATAAAATCTGAGACCCGGCTATCTGACACTCCCCTTGTTAGTGAACATTTATGCACTGATAGCCATTTTAGTGATTTTCACCCTGAGATTGTACACGCCACTGGCAAGGGTGTTAAGTAGGATTTTTTAGAGCAATAGCGTTTATAATGAGCCTGCATATTTTATGTATTTACCATATGTTCCCCACCCATTACCCCCTCCTTAACATAATACTTCCCTCTTTCCACAACAGACAACCGTCCTAGTCATCCAATCTGTTCTTGTTTACTTACAAATAACTCAGTTTTCACCCAACTGTACTCATCCTTTCCACCGCCTTTTCGCCATCTCTACCAGTATACCTCCACGCCTCCCCCTCTTCTCCTCTCCCCTCTTTTCCTCCGTCTCCCTCCACCTTTACTGTGCGGAGTGTCCCATTGATCGTGTGTCATTTTTGACCTGTAATTTTAGGCACTATATTTTATGCCATATGGATGCAATTTGGTACCTGGGTAGAAAAAGGTTGTAAGTTTTGTTGAGTGTAAGCAAAATTTTGTAAATTTGCCTTTTTGACCCCAGAAATAAGTCCAACCAAAAATCCAAAATTTGCCTTATGGGCTTTATGGGCTTATGGGCTTATTGCCTGTATATATACTCAGCCACTCAAGTCAGTTGAACCTTGAAAATGGCACGCAGTTGCTGAAACCCGGGTAGGTTTCAATTTAATAAATTTGTGTGGAATTGACCAAGTTGTATCTTTTCATCATTAATAATCCTATTATCGCTGAAAACTGAGTAAAAATGTAGGAACCATAGCACCAAGCATCCAAAATGTGTTTTAAAGAGTCACATTAATAAAGTTTCAAACAGATGAGTGATATACGATTGCTCTACATCGGCTAATTCGTCCATTTTGTCCTGCCATCCGAAGAAAAGCAAGGAAAGAGTAGGGATAACCAATTGAGTTTGATGGAGAGGGCATTGCGTATTTAAAACTGAAGGCTGACAACTGAAAAAAAACAATATTGTTCAATCCTACTCTCTCCTCTCTCCTTGTGGATAGCACGATGGAATGGGCGAATTAGTGGACGCAAAGTAAGAATGTCGAACATCTGTTTGAAATTAAAGGGTTTTTGAACGTAAATTGGCTGATTAGTGCTATGGATTCTACTAGATCTTACAATAGTTTTCATCGGGAATTCGGATTAACATTAATACAGTGCATCATCAGCAGTAATACAATACATCATCAACGCCCTCTTAACGACCACCCCTATCAAGCGACCACCCCTCTCAACGACCATATCTCAGCGGAACCGCCGGTAGTCCCTGAATTCAGGTTTCACTGTGTACATCAAATGAAAATGCATTGCAATTTCCCAGTGGCTACTAAACTGTGAGGAAATTAGCGCCATGTGTATAGGTTTTAACGAAATCGTCGCTTCAAAAGTTTGTCCATGTATATTTTTTCAAATCCACCGCACGTTCATTTGCATAGTACTCCTAGAAACTGAACCCCTGTCGAACGACCACCCCTCTTAACGACCATTGTTCAGTGGAACTGTCGGCGGTCGCTTAATACAGGTTTCACTGTATAAATGAATTCATGACAAACATAAGAAGAATGCACATTAAAAAAGTAAGTGCATGCTGATATGTAGTAATTTATCGATGGAAGACACGGTAAAATTGCAATATTTATACGTTACCCAGCAACCGCTATTAGAAAATGAGGGTTAAGAAAGGGAGGGATGACTTCAGCCACTGGAATTGGCCAGGATAGCAAGCGACCTGTTCATCTACCTCAATGGAATAACCAATGTGGTTGTAATTTCGATTATCAGGGCACAGTTTGATGACGTAACGCTTTCTCCATCTACCCAATGGTGTACGCCTATCAGCAGCGTGATAAAACAAATACGAAGCGTATAAGGTAGTGCGAGCGAGATCGTTCCCTAATCGTCATTGTGACCATACTTGATTTATACCTTTTAATTTCACGAACTGTGAGACACACGATTGAAAAATTGCATTATAAACGGTGCAATAATACGAGGGTAAGTCAATAAATAAGTCGCAAATGTCAGTATTTCATCATCAAAATCATTCGTAAACATTTCATTGGGAACGCTTGGAACATCCACCGTACAGTCCTGACTTAGCCCCCAGTGATTTTCATTTGTTTGGGCCCCTAAAAAATCATTTGGGTGGCCGTCATTTTGATACAGATGATGCTGTAATCTATGAGGTTACACGTTGGCTGCGACAGCAGCCAAAGGACTTCTTTGCTGCTGGCTTTCAAGGACTTGTAAAGAGATGGGATAAGTGCCTGTATGTACAGGGTGAATATGTGGAAAAGTGAAATAAATGTCAGAAAGTTACTTAAATTATTTTTGTCTCAATTCAGTTTTGCGACTTATTTATTGACTCACTCTCGTATATTTTTACGCGGTAGAAAAAAGAAATGAAAATATCTAAATAAGTCTTTAACTTGACTCATTTTTTTCACGTGGTACGTTTGGAACTCTGTCAAAACGGAAGGTTTATTGTGTACCCGCAGATTTACTGCGGCGACAGTAAGATTGATTTTCAAAAATTGTTGAGAAACACAAACTACACACTGCTGATTTATGGACGAGATCTAAGTGTAGGGAATGCCTCATTTTTAATTTGAGGTCTCCCTGGAGTCCATTTGCGTACCATTTCCCATGTAAATGTTTGCCAGAAAATACCAGACCCTGGTATTTTCTGGCAAATATCTCGGAAAGTTATGTGGTAAGGGGTCAAAGCTTTGGTGTCAGTGGAAGAATGATATATTTTTCTTTGAAATGAGACCAAATTCATTGATTTTCCTGGTAAAATGATATTTCGCTCAACCTACCTTAATGGAATAGCACTTTACTGATTTGAATATTTCGGGTCAAACGCTTAAAAGTTTTCGCGATATCAGTATGTTTTAAATGCGCAACGAAAGTACTTTCTCTTACCTTGTTTCAAAATCACGACGCTCAAGTGCGACCCGACCTTTTAAATGTGGGTCGCGTGGCTAATTCGCTCGGCGACCAGGAGGCACTTGTCGCCAGAGCACGTCTTGAATTAATTTGAGAGCCGTCGATTCAAAATTTCTGTTTCCCACAAGTTCCATGCACCGCTGGCTTCCTTTGAATTGATAATAACTGGAGAAGTGTCTAGCAGCAATTATATTGGAGGGAATGTTTTTTGTGTATAATTTTTTTGCCCTTAAAAAGCGTCTACGTCTGCATCTACATACTACCCCGCGAGCCGCCGCATGGGCGTGTGTCAGGGGGGCTGGGGAAGGTAGGTCACCAGCCGTGTGAAGATGAAAAGTTTTGGAGGTGAAACGCTTCATAGTATGTTGCTGATCAAAAAATCTATATCAAATCAAAGTATTATTAGAAGTAGATTATTAAATATTTGATATATTCTTTGATTATTGCAATGAATTTATTAGTGTAGTTTGTGAATATGCGTGTAATATAACTGAAGGAAAATAAAAGGATTAGGAATAATTACATAAGGCCAAATGAAGAAGATATACACGACAAGAATTGCCTGTGGTTAATGAACTTAGGCCTGACGTCGATGGTATTGTTAAGAGAATTATCTCATTTCTACGTCAAATGAATGGGCTGTAGCTTTTACGAACTGCAGGGAAATTCAGGGAGAGTTAGACAAATGGTACACTCAAATATTATCTCCATATCTTAAATGCTCATCGAATTACCTGCACTGCGTGTAAGTACTCTTTGCGATATATGTAGTTGATATCCACGTCTCCTTTTCCCTAATGAGGAAGTAGACTGAACTAAGCATGTATATACATCGGTACATTTATCCAAAACTATACAAGTTTCGGTAAAACGGCGTACAATAAGCAATTCGGTTTGAAAAGCTTCTTTAATTATACTCGAAAAATGTAGTTTCCACTTAAAATACTGATTTTTATTTCACGAATAACTTGAACGCTTAAAGGTTAGAATTAAATGTCAATAAATGCACCACAGTCCCCTCCCTGCGAAAGTCATCACACAAATGCTAGACCCATACTGTGAGTGGAGTGAACATAAAATCTTCAAATGCAGTAAAATATCTTGGAATCGCCTTAACTTCAGATATATCGTGGGGAACACACTTACAAAACATAAGCGGCAGAGTATTAAAGAAACAAGGTTTTGTCAAGCGTATAGTAGGAAGGTCCCCGGATGAAAAAATTCAAAGAGAGATGCAACTTCGCTCTCTTTAGGCCAAACCTGGGATACGCCGCGAGCATTTTGGATCCTGGTCATAATATTTGCATGCCTACATACATACCAATCACGCCGTTCCCTTCCGGGGTAGGCACAGTCAAAATGTTCCACTCAAAAATACATATTTGTACACCTAACATTGCTTCAATGATTCCCTCCATACTAACCTATCCTTGCAAACCTCTTTTGCCTCATTTACCCCCATACACTGCTTCATACACGCCCTCCCGTTTTTAAGACTCCAAATATTCCTCCTCCTAAGAATTTAAGAACCTCCTCAATCACATTCAACCAAAACGTTCTCAGCCTACTTTTAACCAAAAAAATCAATAAAATACAAAGAAAAGCAGCATGTTTCGTTAAAAGCTGCTATGAACGAAAGTTTTTCACGACTGTTAGAGGGGTCAGGGTCGGAGCACCTAGACACTCGGAGGATGCACGCTAGGCCAAAGCTGCTAGAGAAATTCAGAACTGGTGTGTTTCAGAGCGACACAGAGAGTATTATCATGACACCTCACTACATTTCTAGGCCTGGCGGATGCGATAAAATAAGAGAGATACACTGCCGAACAGATAGGTACTAAAACTCGATCTTTCCGCGCACAATAAGCGACCACAATAAAAATTGAGCTCCTCTAAATACACTCCCACAATACATGCCACCATTACACCCCCAAAAAACTTACATCTTTACACGACTGGTGACCTAACACCCCCTGTCACACGCCCATGCGGCGGCTCGCGGGGTAGTATGTAGATGTAGAACTCTGATGAAAAAATCTCTGATATTCTTTGATCACTACAATGAATTGATGTGTGTAGTTTGTGAATATGTGTGTAATATAACTGAGGGAAAGTAAAAGGATTAGGAATAATTACATAAGGCCAATGAAAGAAGATATACCTACATAACAAGAATTGCCTGTGAGTGAGGAAATCCTGCGGCGAACTAATCTAAGGACTGCCCTGCTAAAAAATTCTGTACAGTTTCCTTAAAACACTTCTACAGAATTGCTCAAAAGTTCTGTAGATATTCCTTAAAGTATTGAAA
Organism: Ceriagrion tenellum; assembly: GCA_963169105.1. Taxonomy (NCBI): domain Eukaryota; kingdom Metazoa; phylum Arthropoda; class Insecta; order Odonata; family Coenagrionidae; genus Ceriagrion; species Ceriagrion tenellum. The sequence continues at coordinate 131,467,704 of OY720633.1, forward strand.
CGCCATTTTACAGAATTTCCTATGATGCTCTGCAGAATACCTTAGGATGTTCTGCAGAATTCCTTAGGACATTCTTTGGAATTCCCTCCGACTCTCCATATAGGTCCTTAAAAAAGGAACTGGGTCAACGGAAACCTCACATATTTCCGTAGAGTTGCTGAAGTTCTACAGAACAGCTTGTAAGGAGTTATTTTGCTCTGTACGAAATAACTCTACAGAATATGTGTTCTGTAGAGCCAGGCTCTTATGTTCCGTACAGATCCTTAGAAAAGGAACTTATTCTGAAGAAAAAGAGTCAATTTCTGTAGAATTCCTTACGATCTGCAGAGCATCTGTTCTTGTTAACCTTCAAGGGAATTTTTAAGCAGGGTGAACGACCAAGGAGTGAGTTTAATGAATTTGAAAAATTGTATGTACAATATCTATCATAAATTTTTATCTGTCAAATTTTCTTCAAATCTAGGCGGTCCCCAATGGCTAGTTATTTCGAATATCACTTGATGACCTTCAATGTTATCCGTATAAACTTCAGGTAAAAACTCGTCATTCCTTCGCAAATCAATGTTATACGCTGGGTTTTACGGCTTCTCTGTGCACATTACAGAGAAAAGCGAAATTTAATTTTTAGAGAATACGATTGTTTACATGTTGCTTATTGATAGTTACGGTAGTAACCAACGCTACGAATATGTACATCAGATGGATTTCAATTTTTAAAAAGTTTAACTCATCCAAAGGTGTGCTCATCTCATTGTTTATAGATGTTATAATTGTACTGCATGATTTTATTTGAATTTCATGAACTGTGTATACTCGTCTTTCCACATAACCTCCAAATATTACATAACTAAATCTTCGGTTCACATAAAATCAGTGCATACAACCAAAAAAATTTTGAAATCAATACAAGATGGGAATGAATTTCTAACGCGTCTGAAAAGTTTCACGTTACCCAGTACACGAAAAAAAAACTCGTCCCAGCCTCCTGAAAGCCGGGCGTAGTTTTTGTACTGAGCTCCCAAAAACCCCATCAATTGTCTCGAGAGGCAATTTATAACATTTTTTTCTTTTCCTGAAACATTGAGAGAAGTTATCAAAGATTTCAAGTCTAACCTCGGACTGTCACAATCTCCAGCTAATGCAACGTCTGAAGAGAGGAATATACATTGCTCTCGCGTGCAACAGATGATGACGAAATTTGCGACGGCATGCCATAAAATAATTTAATTCATCGGTCGTCCAATCCTAGGATTGGTTGACTGCAGCCCTCTACCCTTCCCTATCTAATGCTACTTCCATTACCTCCTGGTATCTCTTCCTATGAATGTACTTTCCTCATTATTTGGTCAATGAACTTATTCCTGGGTCTTCCTCTGGGTACTTTTCCCTCTATTTTTACCTTCAATTATGTTAAACTTTACGCCCTGAGGCGTCACTTCCTGGAAGTATTTTAATATTTGAATCCATATTAAAACAATCCTTGTACTTTTCCACAATATTTATTAATGTACTACGCGTTTCGCAGCTTGCTGCATTTTTAGGAACAATTGTTCACATGTTGTTTATCGATAGTTACGATAGTAAGCAACGCTAAGAAGGTGGAAGTGGGAGTTTGGAGAACAAACTAATTTGTGGGTGGAAAGCAGGGGAATATAGAAAGAAAGAAAAACATTTATCAATCAGGAAGAAAATCCGTAATTATAGTGAATACAGTTTACAGGCGAAATAATTATTACAAAAAATTGATGATATCTATTACAGTACAAAAACTTATGTGTTCTATACTTTAACAAAATTATACAATAATAAAGAAATTATACAATAACAAAATTACTTATACAATAATAAAGAAACCATAATGACATAAAAACAGATTTGATAAAAAAAGAAAGTAAATTATGTTTTTCCCGGAAAAGTACGTAATCATGGTATTTCTATTTAAATGTTTAAACTGATGTGCAGTTTTTAATTTGAGTAGGCATGTTGTTCAATACGTGGAAAGCTGTTACAAGAAATGACTTACTATAAACAGTAGCGCAATGACCTGGAAGATACAATAGATTGGGACCAGACCTAGTGGACATTGTAGACATTGCAATGGGAATATAGGTTAGGGGCTTGAGAAAAAGGAAAAAAAATTTCTTCGGAAAGGAGTGGGGTGGAAAAAGGGGTCGCACCCCTCAACACTCCTTTTCGAAAAAAATTACCCTCTTCACAACCCCCTAACCTATACTCCCCTGCTTTCCACCCAAAAATAAGTTTGTCAACCAAACCTCCCCACCTTCTTAGCGTGGTTTACTTTCGTAACAATCGATAAACAACATGTAGAAAATTGTACCTGAAGGTAGAGAAAGCTGCAAAACGCTTAGTACATTAATAAATATTAGTGGAAAAGCGCAAGTATTTGATTTCGTTCTTTCCCGGCGTATTGTGCTGACGAAGTCTTCTCGGGTTTTCCACCGGTTCTTTTCCAGTGGACTTCAGAAACTGAGGAGCAAACTTGTCCGTGTTAATGATGACCTCGGACTTAAAACACCGGGAGTTTACCGAATTCCCTGCGAATGTCGTGAAGTGTACATTGGTGAGACGGGCCGGACCATTGAGACGCGGGTTAAGGAGCACATGAGGAGCATCCGACTATGCCATCCGGAACAATGCACGGTGGCAGAACATAGTTTAAGCAAGGACCACCGTATAATATTTGACGACACTAAACTACTTGGCCGATCCAACGGATACTGGGAACGACTGACGAAGGAAGCCATAGAGATCCGGATGGAAAAGAAAAACTTTAACCGGGACACGGGCTACGCTCTAAGCGAGGCTTGGAACCCAGCCCTTCGCAGAATAAAGGCGGAGAGAAAGAAGACCAGCGCTAGCCAATCAGAGCCGACGTGACCATTTTGGCGCGAAAACGGCCAGGCATATGATGAGGCACCATTTTCGACACTGACACGCCCTGTGGACGATGGCGGTGGTAGCTATCGAAACGTCGGCCCACAACGACCTGACCCGGTGGAAAACCCGAGAAGACTTCATCAGCGAAAGGATTGTTTTAATATGGATTCAATTATACTCTTCACTAACCCATTTTGTCTCAGGGTGTGTCCAATCTATCTATTTCACCATACAGGAAAGAAGACCCTGAGACACAATGGGTTTGTGAAGAACATATTTGAAGGTAAAGTAGACAGAAAAGTCCCCACAGGAAGACTCAGGAAAAAGTTCAAGGACCAAATTAAAAGGGTAGCACATAGGAAGTGATGCCAGAATGTAAGGGGATTAGCATAAGATTGGGAAGGATGGAGGGCTGCCTTTCTTACTCAAAATCCTTTAGCATCCCCACTTGTCACTCTTTTATTTTGCATTGAGCAATGTTTTCTATACCCGTGTCACATGTAATACAAATTTTTACGCATCAACCACGTTATTGTTTGTATTGGACAACGTTTTCTATGACTCATTTCACATGTAATACAATATTTACACATCAACTTTCCTCCGTCCTTACCTCCGTCCGAATCCGCCTCCGTCATGTCTTACTTCTGTTTCCTTCTGGGTGTAGTCCTGGTCCTCCTTGAATTGTCCACTTTCTCTACTTCTCGATACTCGTATTTATTTTCTTGATTTGTCCACACTGCTTCTCCACACACCACTTGCACGTACACTTCCCACTCCCTCTCAACACGTTCTGACCCTCTCCCAACAAAACTGTCCTCTTACTCCCCGTAATTTCCCTCAACAATCCTATCCCCCCAACAATGTTCTCCCTGTTCGGACATTCCGCGCGAGGCAGAACTGCCAACCTGTAAAATCATGACAATGGTGGCGAGCTGTTACGCCAAACAATATCTAAGGTCTTTTGAAAGTTCAACCTCTGTGGTCGCTAGGTTTTAAATGGCCGGTTGATTGTCGAGAAATGACGATTTTCTCCTTTCTTTTCAGAGACAAAAACGCAGTGAAAAACATACCCGACACTTGAGGAGAGCCTTGACAGCTACTGAAAATCTAGCTAACTGTATCTTCGCAGGCTGCACCGCGTCAATTCTCACCGTAATGGACACAAGGAGCAAACTAATGCGGAAAATTTAAGAATATTTTCAAATTAGTCGGAGTAATTCAATAAAAATTCTTGTCCCTCATTATCATTATGTATGTACACTAGATGGATTTCAATTTTTTTAAAACGAAAAGTTTTATTTCTCCAAAGGTGTGCTCATCTCATTGTTTATAAATGTTGTAATTGTAAGGCATAATTTTAAATGTATTTCATGAACTGTATATACTTCACCTAAATATGTAATTTAATATAAAAACACATTTCGCTAAACGAAAAATATCATTTGCAAACTGTAAACTTATTTACGAATAAAATGAGAAATGTACCTTTCATTCTGGCCAATGAAAGTAAAATACGGTCATGTTATTTTATTTTTCAATTACTCACCTCAACCTGTATGCATAATTTTAAGTTATAGGGGTATTATTTGTACGATATTTGAAAAGAATTGGAGCGATAAAAAGTATTTTTTGCATTTATCTATCGTTTTACTCTAGATTGGATTCTCTTGTGTAATTTTATAATATGGGAATGAATAAGTACGCTGAATTATGTTTTTTAATTTTTAAAGCATGATTTTCTACAAAGATATAAACAAAACTAAAAACAGAAATATCTTAACTAATGCACTAAAAAGTAAAAAATAATATTTTATCGAGTGAATGAACATTTAGCCTTGTACAGGAAATAATTAAATTCAATTCCAGGAAAATTAGCCACACAATGTTAAGACCACAATGAAAAGCGTGGGGCGCTCTTTCATGATCGATATCGACATAAATTCATTAAATATGAAGATTTTGGTATTCATTGGAATAGAGAGTTTTAATATAAAATTTCTAGAAAATCTTTTAAATGATCTTAAGTTAAGGTGCAAAATATAAATGAGGTCGCGCCCCAATGCTTTTCGTTGTGGTTTTAAAATTGTGTGGATGATTTCCTTGAATATAAGTTAATTATTTCCGGTAATGGGCAAAATTTTCATTCACTCGATAAAATATTTTTTTTTCTTTTTTAATGCGACGTTAAGATATTTCTCTTTTTAGATATCATGTCAGAAGAAAGCATGCTTAAAATTTTTTAATTTTTTACTTTTTAGTCCTGGTTAAGAAATAGTAGAAAAACAACAAGTTGTTTTATAAACATTTTATTAAATAGGACAAAAAAACCACGACTGTTCACCAAAAAACTTCGCCAGGGCGTGGACTCGATGCTATGCACAAATTGTGTGGATGATTTCCTTAAATATAAGTTAATTATTTCCAGTAATAGACTAAATTTTCATTCACTCGATAAAATATTATTTCTTTTACTTTTTTAGTGCGACGTTAAGATATTTCTCTTTTTAGATATCATGTCAGAAGAAAGCATGCTCAAAATTTTTTTATATTTTTATATTTTTTACCTTTTAGTCCTAGATAAGAAATGTTGAAAAACAGCAAGTTGTTTTATAAACTTTTTATTAACTAGGACAAAAAAACTACGACTGTTCACTAAAAAACTTCGCCAGGGCGTGGACTCGATGCTATGCACAAATTGTGTGGATGATTTCCTTGAATATAAGTTAATTATTTCCAGTAATAGACTAAATTTTCATTCACTCGATAAAATATTATTTCTTTTACTTTTTTAGTGCGACGTTAAGGTATTTCTCTTTTTAGATATCATGTCAGAAGAAAGCATGCTTAAAATTTTTTATATTTTTTTAATTTTTTACTTTTTAGTCCTAGTTAAGAAATAGTTGAAAAACGACAAGTTGTTGTATAAACATTTTATTAAATAGGACCAGAAAAACCACGACTGTTCACTAAAAAACTCCGCCAGGGCGTGGACTCGATGCTATGCATTGCAAATTACAAATTGCGTGGATGATTTCCTTGAATAAAAGTTAATTATTTCCAGTAATAGACTAAATTTTCGTTCACTCGATAAAATATTATTTTTTTTTCTTTTTTAGTGCGACGTTAAGATATTTCTCTTTTTAGATATCATTTCAGAAAAAAGCATGCATAAAATTTATTTTATATATTTTTTTATTTTTTACTTTTTAGTCCTAGTTAAGAAATAGTTGAAAAACGACAAGTTGTCTTATAAAATTTTTATTAACTAGGACAAAAAAAACTACGACTGTCCACTAAAAAAATTTTCCAGGGCGTGGACTCGATGCTATGCACTTATATGGACTCACGGGACGAAGTTGGATACTTTACCAGGATTCTAACTCTATTCTTCTTTCAAGTGAATGAAGTGGTAAGTATGCAGGGTAAAGTGAAGTGGTAACCATGGATCCAGGGAAAAGCGAGCTAAAGAAAGGCATATAAAAAAATTGCCAAAGTTTTTGATTGCATTTCTTTCAAAAGATATAGACGAAAATTTCCAATCTGAGTGTTCCAATCTGGTGAAAATTTCCAGTCTGGTGAAAATTTCCAATCACTTGTCTGAATTCAACACTATTGTACTAATTTCCAAACATTGCATTTAACAAATGATGTGTTACGAAGTCACTCGCACGGGTGCAATGACACCAGGATTGAAATTCGCCATGAAAAAATCATTTGACTCGACCGGGATTCGAACCCGGATCTCAGTAAAAAAACAATTTATTTACGGAGAATGAATATGAAAGAAGTAAATGCATTCAGGTTTCTAGTAATTTATCGATGGAAAACATAGTAAAATTGCACGGTCAGGGCATCAGCCCAAAAGTGCTAACGGGAAACGAGGGTCAACGAAGATGGCGGACTGGCTTCAGCTTCTGTCATTGCCCAGCAAAGCAAGCGCCTTCTCCATACACCTCAATGGTACGTACCAATTAACAGCCGGGCCGATATTTGGTTCCAGCTTCCATCGTCGAACGCCATTGGCCAGCTTGAACTCTTGAACTGTCCGCAAAAGTAGCACCGTTGTCATTTTATCAAATTGAAAAACTCAGTGAATGTTTTCTTTGGGAGAAGAATTTTAAATACAGAATGTGTACAACATCACCAAGTAGTATAATGGTACCAGGGTTGAAATTCGCTATGAAAACATCATTTTACTTGACCGGGATTCGAACCCGGATCTCTCAATGCGAATTTCGAGGGGGGTTTATGCAAACTCCGTGTAAGTGACTTCGTACCACATCATTTGTTAAACGCAATGTTTGGAAATTTGTCAATTTCGTCGTTTTAATAACGACAATGTTGGGTTTATCCACCGCGACAGTGGCTTTGTAAGCACGGCTTCGTCTCATGTGCTACAACGTAGACTTGAGGCCTGAACATCTAGTCCCGACTGAGAGAATAAGAAATATAATGGGAGTCACCCACACAATAGTCGATGACATTTAAAAAAAGCAGCTTGCGTGGTATGTTCACATACAACGCATGACGAACGAGAGATTACCTGATGAACTTTTAATTTGGAATCCACAAGGTAGAAAAACAAAAGAGGAAGGCCCAGAATTAAATGGAGAGAAGGCATAGAAAAGGCAATACGAGAAAAGCAGTTTGCCAGAAGGCCTGCGGATGAATAGTGAACAATGGCGGTTGGGAATCGGATAGGGTCGTAGAACGTTACAAAGCAAATAATATATAATATCGCTATGAACTCGGATTACTGTTTATTTAAGCGAATACAAATATGCGTATTTAGGATACTGTAACAAAACAACTATTCTGTAAGGTGATTTATTGGTTACTTATTAGTAAAGTAATTTATTTGTTGTTTATTAGTGAATTGAAGGTGTGAGCCGTGGCCTAACAATGGGTAACCAGGGACGCGGAAGTAAAACAAATGTTGAAAGAGAAGAGGAGAAAGAGAGGGAGACGGTCACGAGTGAGGGGAAGAAAGAAGTTTTGACTGAGTGAGTGTTCCATGAAGTTTTTCTTTGTAAGCGTAGTAAGCAAAGTGATCTGTGAAGTAAAACGAGTGTTGTGATTTATTTAGAAATATTAGGCGACAAATAAAGTGAATGTTACAATACATTTTCAAGAAATTAATGCTTGTCGTCCTGTTCCGAGGCATTCTGCTGGCGTTTCGTAACTTAAGTTTTTTTCCGGGATAGAGTTGTTAGCCCTATACTCAACCCCCAACCTGGAGGACCAGAGTATGTCCATTTTAATGTCTCCCACCTCTCGAAGAGCTGTCCGGCAAGGGAGACCAGTAGCTAAGCTTACCGCTCTCTAGGTTCTAGATAGCTCTCGAGGTTGTCAGAGCTCGCTAGACCTCACCCCTCCCCACCCCCCCCCCCCGCCACGCCAAGGCAAGGGTACCATTGGGGGTCTCACTTTTGTTAACTTTTGTAACCAGTTTTGTTATGTGGCTCCGAGATTTGAGCACTTTTGAAGCAGCCGCAAAATTACTCATCACTTTTGAAAATAAAGTCTTAAGAAGAATATTCGCCCCTACCCCAGAAGGAGACACACGGCGAATAAAAAGAAACAGAGAAATGAGAGAGATGTATAACAGACCAGGCATTGCTGGAGTGATCAAGAGCAAAATACTGAGTGGCTGGGCCATGTGTTAAGAAGGAATGAAAATTGTATGATGAAGGGAATATGGGAAGGAAGACCACAAGAAATGAGACCACGTGGAAGACCAAGAATGCGATGGAACGACGAAGTAAAGAGTGACCCAAGGAAAATGGGAGCAGAATTGGAGATGGCAGAGGACAGAAATGCTCGAAGGCGGCTTCTTGGCGAGTCCAAAGAACTGCTTGGTTTTCAATGTCCCCGGGAGGAAGAATACGTAATTCTTGCCGATTTCAAGTGGTAAAACATAGTAACATTATCAAACATCGTGAAACTGTAAAAGTAGTGCGTCATCGGCAGGGAAAATTGGGGTGAGCAAATATGGCGGACCGGCCACGCCCATATTATAGCTTCAGGTACTAGCTACCATGATAAAACCCTCCTTCATTCACCTCACTGGTTCAAACACAGCCTACTCCTGGGATGGAAAACGCTGTTGGTATGCCTACTTTCCTGCCGTGAACGCAACCCGCAATGCGAAGTTTGTTGACGTCGCCATGGGAGCTGAGTGCGCGCACGACTGGCGGTCCGCGAAATGGAAACATCGTGGTTTAAAGAAATAAATAATAAAAACGCCCCGGATCATGGAAAGCTTTTTCGAGTCCCTCTTTAAGTATTTGTGCTGCACTTGGAATTCGTTGAGCGAGGAGAGAAGAAGGGGATGGGGACATGGAGTTACGGAGCACGGAGGTTCGTTGCACACACCAATCTCGGAGATCGCTCCGCGGTTCAAGCAAGCGAGCAACGAACAAGGGAGACAGTTTTGTTCCCGTCGGGTCGCATGCAAGCACAATGATGGGAACGTTTCATGCAAGATAGCGAGGGAACTCAGGGGTGAGTGTGACATCGGAGCAATCGACCATTTTCGCACGAACTGATAATTTTGCGATGCAGACGTTCCGGGCATGCTCCAGACAATAGAAAGATTATTTTTGAACATGACTGCTTTTGAAACTCAGTAAAATAAAAAGGTCGCTATTCTGTTCATTCTCGTTTTCTCAAATGGAAGGATGTGGAGAGGGCTTTATGTTGTCAAACTGTAACCTGACAACCGAAAAAACAGCCATATAGGTCATCCCTGCTCTTCTCAAACTTTAATTTGTATAACGCGATGGAATGAAAGAATAAGTGGATTTAAAAAGGGAATATCAACTATCTTTTTCAAATTTAAAGCAATTAACCCTTGGAACATACGTATTGGTCACTTAGTACTATGAATTCTACTCGAATTTTTCGCAGTTTTCACTGGGAATGTAGATTATACACACATACTTACCAATAACGCTGTCCCCTTCCGGGGTAGGCAGAGTCACTAAGTTTCACTCATAAATAAATATTTGTAAACCTAACCCTGCTTCAATAATTACCTCCATACTGACCTATACTTGCAAACCTCGTTTGCTTAATTTACCCCCATACACTGCTTCACACACGTCCTCCTGTTTTTAAGACTCCTAACATTCCTCCTCCTAAGAGTTTCCTCAATCGCATTCAACCACAACTTTTTTGGACCACCTCTACCTCTCGGACTATTAATTTCACTCTTATATATCTGTTTCGTTATTCAACTCTCATCCATTCTCTCAACATGGCCAAACCATCGAAGCACACTCCTCTCGTACGACTTGTCCATTACTGGAGCATCTAACCCACATTCATATATTACCCACTCATTCGTGACCCAATCCATCCTACTTTTGCCGCAAACACTCCTCAGATAACACATACCCACGGCGTTTAGTCTACTCTTATGTCTATCCTGACATACCATGTTTTAATACCATACAACCAAGTGGGGAGAAGTACAGTCGGATTCAAATGTATTGCGCCACTTACGCTTCTCAAGGAAATCGAGTTTCACTTATGGCGCTGTTATTCTTTGCTATGCAACGCTATCTATTCAGCTGTTTATTTGCACGCATTTAAATTGTAACAGTTGAGCAATTGCTTGTTTTGTGTTAACTTGTTATTACATAATGTGATCAGCTCGAATAACAATGACATGCCGCGACGTATCGATTAATTGAAATACCAAACTTTATTATTAATCACAGATCGTTCCTAGAATACAATATACCTACGGCAAATACTACGTAATGTATCATTTAGAGTGACAGTTGTGATTAATAAATAAAAATTATCCATGCTCAAATCGTAAATCCAAACCAAAACGAAAGTGTAATAACAAATTAGCACAATATAGGAAATTGGTCAACTATTACCGTTTGAATACGTGCAAATAAACAGATGAATAGATAGCGTTGCGTAGCAAAGAATAACAGCGCCGTAAGTGAAACTCAATTTCCTTGAGAAGCTCGATTCTTTGCAATACATTTGAATCCGACCGTACACTATTGTACACGGCAATTCTCGCTTCCTTAGACAGGCACTCATTCCTTGATATGGATTATTATTAATTAAAACAAATAAAAAATATAAGTTACGAGAATGGATATTAAAGAAGTAAACGCATGCTGTAAGTTATCGATGGAAAACAGCAAAATTGCATGAGTGATGCGTTACCTCACAAGTGGTAAAGGAGAATCAGTGTCAACCCTCGACTACTATCGTGGTTTTTGGCCGCGCACGCACTATCTTTGGGTCTTTTTTGACCCGATTTTTCGAATTGCTCTAAAACAACAACCGTCACCCGCACTGTCTCAAGTTCAACTAGCTCATAGAGCTGTGTCGATCATGAGTGATTCGTTCGTTTTGAACGATTCATTGGCATGAACCAAATAAATAGAATCACGTTCTCCGTTCAAATCGTTCATAATGATTCAAATCAAGCTGTTTTCGTTCAAAGGTCGAAAGGAGTGGTTTGTGAACAATCACAAGACTCATGAGTGATCAAGAACAACTTGATTTGGTTCAAATAGAACCAAAACACGCTGTTCATGAGTGGAGAGCAACGTGTTTGGGACAAACCACATTCTATAGTCTTTTGGTCGCATGTAGAATTTACTGATAAAAATTGAGGATTAATTTTATGGAGGCGACCATATTAAGCTGATTTATTATAACACCGAACACAAACATTTGTACCCAAACATCGCTAGTACATAAGATTCTTAATATATCGACGATAAAACTAAATTAATCTGAACATCAGATTTCACATAACTCAATATCTCCGTGTAGGCATCTTTTCATTGCTACAAATGGTTGGATTGGGTTCTTCGCCTTAGTTTGGTTCCCCGCTGATATTTGATTTTTCGTAGTTAAATCATTCATCGCAGTCATTTGTCTCTTCCATGGTCCATTTCGTTAATTATGAATGATTTCAAAGAACGAGTCATTGTCACGAATCAAATCACATGAATCGAATCTTCGAAATGAACCGAAATTCCCACCCCTACTGGTTCACTCCCCCTCTCCCATTAGATTACATTGTAGCCAAGGTTGCTGCGAGCGGCCGTTTAACGACTACAAAAAAAAGAACAAATTTAAAAAAGGCGGGTCGTCTTATTATTCGGACCATAAAAGACCAGACGATAGCAGTTAAGGGTTAACAAAGATGGCGAAGAAGCTACGCTCACGTCACAGCTTTCAGAATTGCCCACCTTAGCAAGCGCCCTCACCATCCACGCATGTGGTTCTTCAGGGAACCTCCATTTACCACCTAATCGAAATTAGGAGCAACAATACACAAGTCCACATCCGCTGCTGGTTGGCTTGGTAACTCGGAACGTAGAAGAATCATTGAAGGAGAGAAATTTATGATATCCACCATTGAGGTGTATGGAGGTAAGCACTTGCCAAGCTGGCCAAAACTAGAAGCTGAAGTCACTACTCTGCCATCTTCGTTAGTCCTATTTCTCCAATATAGCTTGCGGATAAACTCCACTTTCTCAGGCGAGATATCGTAGAACAGCATAATGAGTAATGAAGCTCAAATGATTTCGTACTGTCTACAAAATTTTATTTCCACCTCTTGCTACACGTGTTTCGACTGACTAGCAGTCATCATCAGGCAAGACTAATACAACATAACAGATATGAGCTTATATAATACGTGAAACACCATATTTACGTCACACTGTCAAAGGATAGAAGGACAGACAGTGGGAGAAAAATGGAAAGGGGAGGGGGATGTGAGGGGAGAGGGTGGTTTGTTGGAGGAGGTAAAGTTATTTAACAATGGAGTCAAAAATAGGAGAATGACAAACAAATTCGTTCTCATTTAATAAGTTCATTTTCTTTCGTTTCCTTTTGACTATTTCCCACTGTTCCGAAACATCTAAACGGTGTCCTTTATCCAGGGAACGGAGGATTTTCACATTAAATGTGGAGTGGTGGGATTCATCCATTAGATATTTGGCGAAATAAGACTTAGGATCGCTGGTCACCAAACACATTTTGTGTTCCGACACCCTAGTTAAAAAATTTCTCCCAGTTTGACCGACATAAACACTACCACATGTGTCACACTTAAGTTCATAAACCCCCGATTTTAGCAGGGGGTCAAAAGGATCTTTGGCATTATTGAATATTGTTCCCAGAGTTCTCGGTGTGTAAAAACCACCCTCTCCCCTCACGCTCCCTCCCCTTTCCATTTTTCTCCCACTGTCTGTCCTTCTATCCTTTCCCAGTGTGACGTAAATATGGTGTTTCACGTACTATATAAGCTCATGTCTGTTTATGTTGAATTAGTCTTGCCTGATGATGACTGCTGGTCAGTCGAAACACGTGTAGCAAGAGGTGGAAATAAAATTTTGTAGATAGCTTGCGGTCTGACGCACTAATTTTTGGCAATTTTTCCATGTTTTCCATCGATAATTCAATTAAAATCTACATGCATTTACTTCTTTCGTAGGAATTTTCCATAAATAAATTGTTTATTTATTAACATTGCTAATAATTCGCATTCCTAATGAAAACCATTGTGAAATCGAGTAAAATCCATGACACAATTAACAAATGTGTGTTTCGAAAGTTATATTCCTTTGAGCTTGATGGAAAGGGCTCTTTCTATTCCGGCCAATGCTAGTTGCTGAAGCCAGTCTGAAGCCATCTTCGTTAACCCTCATTTTCCTATAGCGCATGCGGGTTAACGCAATAATTTTGCAAGTTTAACATGTTTCCCATCGATAGCTCGCTAGAAATTCAAGCTATCTACGTTCTTCTTTTGTCGAACCGGCTTGTCTTTCATAAATCTCAGAATACATCAACTTTAGTGGTGACACTAACGGTAGAGAACCTTCTATTGAAAAGGAGCTTGCTAACATTCTTGTTCGTTTCACTCTTTCATTAAAACACTTTTTCAATTTTAAGTCAAGGGGATTTGCATCCGCTCTGATTTTAACATGTCATCTGGTAGGTTTATAATTCAGCTTAAGCAGTCTTAATACCGTATCTCTTTTGGTTTGGTATCTCTTGTATACGGGTGCAGCAAAGACCCATTCACGGTGATCCATTGCCCTGAAGCAAACGATTCTTTATCCAACGTAATCCTTTGCGAGAATGTATTTTCTTTGCCTATTTCCGTAAGGCGCATGCAATTTCATGGTCTATTTTTTGTGAGAAGCTCTTTTCGCACAATCGTGACTGTGGTACCTGATTTCCCCCGTCCCCTTCGTATTCATCCACACACATCATAATAATAGCGAATTTAGAGACTGACATCAATTTTCATTATTATGAGTGCAAATAGGAAACATTGCGGAGTTTAGTTGTTTAATTGTGGAGTAGACAAGATAAGCAATAAATTTGCACTAAGTGCTCTCAGGCAAAGCAATTGAATCGCACATTTCATTGCGTTAAATTTTCTGTTTTTTTTATATAAGCAAAGTCCCTCAACTATCTTTAATGTGCATTCTCACCTTATATCTGTTGTGTATTTATTAAAATTGACAATTATTCACATTTCCGATAAAAACTACAGTAAAATCAAGTGGAATCTATAGCAATAAGCAGTCAATATTTGTTTCAAGAGGTACTTTCCTTTAATTCGATCAGATGGTTGACATTTTTGCTTTGCAACCGCTAATTAGATCATTATATCGATCGTGATATCCATCGGAAAGCGAGAAAAGACCAAAAAACTATACATTATGGTAATTATTTCGGTTGCTAGGCTTCAATTTGTGACGAAAATGTTTCCTCTCCTTACACTGCAATGAATTCCACCACACATTGTTTCAAGCGAAAGGATTTCGCAAAAGACTGATTCAGGTCTAACCGTGGAGATGGAGGTGTTTTACGAGTTTAAAAACTGCTTCGTATTCATTCACACACACATACACACTTTCACTGGTTTCACACGAAAATGGTTTCAGTGCACTCATAGCCGACCAAAGCTATTAAGGTAGTTTGAGCGAAATATCATTTTACCTATAAATCAATGAATTTGGTCTCATTTTCAAGAAAAATATATCACCCTTCTAGTGTCACCAAAAATTCAATCTTAGCACATTACTTTCCGAGATATTTTCCAGAAAATACCCGCCCTTTTATATGGGAAATGGTCCGAGTATGCACTCCAATAAGACATTATTTTACGAATGAGGAATTTCCTACGCTTAGATCTCGTAAAAAAATCGACAGTGTGTAGTTTTTGTGCTTCCTCAACTATCTTTTTTTAATTAATAATATTGTCACCGCAGTAAATCCTTCGGGATCACAATAAACCTTCCGTTTTAAAGGAGTTTCAAACGCACCGCGCTAAAATAATGAGTCAAGTTAATGACTTATTTAGGTATTTTCATTTAATTACTTACCATCTGTCATATATAACTATATTATTGCACCATTAATAATGCAATATTTAATTCATGTATCTCACATTTGGTGAAATTAAAACCTATAATTCAAATATGGTATCTACTATGAAATGGGAACTATCTCGCTCGGACTACCTTGATAAATGAGTGAAAAATGTTATTCGCCCCTCCCCTCCCTACCATAGATATGTTTATTTCCGAGTATTAAAAGTATTTAAAAACTAAAAAAATTTATAAAAAAGTTAAGTCCCGGATAGCTTGAAACTTGTCAATTAAGAGTGAACGCCTCTCTGTGTTCGAAGTTCGATCCTTCCTCCTGGGCAGTAACGCTAAGCGCTCAGTAGCGACTGATTGTTAGATTGTATGTCCGACAGTCGAGAACATCTAGTCCCGTAAAGGTCACAAAAAAATCCATAGGGGAAGAGGACACCTCGGTAGCTGAACTGGCTAAAGCACTCGGCCGGAAATCGAGGGTTCGTATCCCGATCAAGGGGATGATTTTTTTCTCTGTGGAAATTCGCACAATTGAAGTATAAAGCTTAGCAATCATCTTTACGAAGACCACTGTGATTTCCTTATTCTTTTTTTCAACTCGTCGATGAGCTCCTTCTCATCCAAACAATCTTCTCAGTAGTGGACGACGCAATTAGCGCTTCCTTCATTCACGATCTTCAATCTGAACTGAGCGATTCTGCAACTTTCGTCTTTGGGTCCATTCTCCAAATTGATAGCACGCAATGCTTTAACATGAAAATTGAGCATAAAAAAACCAACTTACCAATTCGTTCATACCCGTTTTTGATCTGCTTAAGGTAGTCTGAGCGAGATAGTTCCCTAATCATAATTGAGAACATATTCGAACTATACGTTATAATTTCACCACCTGTAAGACACATTAATTAAATATTGCATTATTAATGGTGAAATAATATTGATTTATAAAACAGAAATGGTAAGTAATTAAGTGAAAATATCTAAACAATTTTTTAACTTGACTCATTATTTTCGCGCGGCGCGTTTGAAACTCCTTCAAAACGGAAGGTTTTTTGTGATACCCAAGAACCTATTGCCGTGACAATATGATTAATTTTCGAACATAGTTGAGAAAACATACAAACTGCACACTGTTAGTTTTTTTACGACATCAGAAAGTAATAAATTCCTCATTTTGTAAATAATGTCACTCTGTAGTGCATAAACGTACCATTTCCCATGTAAAAGGGCTGGTATTTTCAGGCAAATGTCTCGGAAAGTATTGTGTCAAGAGGTTGAATTTTAGTGACACTAGAAGGGTGAGATATTTTTCTTTAAAATGAGACCAAAATCATTGATTTTTAGGTAAAATGATATTTCGCTCAAACTACCTTAAGGTTATTCTACAATATGGCGGATACTTGTTTACGGTTGGATGTTCGCCAATGGGATCCTGCTCGACAACGGTGACCTTTGAGCCAGTGGTAAAGAAAAAATCTCCAT
The DNA here is from genome assembly GCA_963169105.1 of Ceriagrion tenellum. Taxonomy (NCBI): domain Eukaryota; kingdom Metazoa; phylum Arthropoda; class Insecta; order Odonata; family Coenagrionidae; genus Ceriagrion; species Ceriagrion tenellum. Next base: position 131,484,473 of record OY720633.1, read on the forward strand.
CTGGCCAAACACCAAAGTTGGGTGTTTCCTCAAAATGCTTGCGCGTTTGCAAGTTGGCAATGCGGACGGTCTAAACAGGGAGAATATAATTTGTAAAAAAAGGCGTCTTATATTTCCGTTTTTTCGCTCCATTCCGTAAGTTCGTTTTTTCGCTCCATTGGTCTATCCAAATAGTCAACTTGAAGGCGTCCTGCTGACTGGCAAGAAAATAGTAGATCAATGTCGATTTCTAAGTGTACGTTACTTCGGTTTTTTCTACGACTTGTAAAAAAATTGACCTAAACGGTCAAATAAACTTTTTTAAATTTTATTAGCTTACTTGTTGAAAAGTAGCAGAGCTCTGTCTGCAGCGACATCCCATGACTTGAATAGCTAACAAGGGAGTGTCAGATAGCCGGGTCTCAGATTTTATTCAAACTTAGCAGTTGTACAGACCGCTGTATGTGGTTTATGAATCACCCCACATGTAGGGTTATATAACCAGCAGTTTTTACGAAAATGGCCTTTAAAAATTTCAAAATTCCCTTCAGACGGGCCACCCACATAACTGACAAGCTGGACGGGTGGCTGACGTGCTCGTCTCTCCGGTCTAGAGACACGGGTTCGATTCCAATACGGGGTATGTTTCTTCCGATGTTTTTTTAGTTTTTCTTTTACGGCATCCTACAATGCGCTCGAAATTTTTTTATTTTTACTCGAAATATTATTTTTGCGCGAGGCAAATTTTTCATTTGCATACACGACGTCAGGCTTAGTCTCCTTTTTTTTGGTCGAAGGCAGCCTTATAATTATGTCACTTCCTTATCTTTTCAGGACGTGTTTCCATTATTCCTTCATGCACATGATTTCCATTTTCTATAATTATTTTATAATATTGTCTTCATATTTTTACAATTCAAGCATAATTCTTAATAATATTCAAATTTTTCGTAGCTTGTCAGGTATGTGAGTGGCCCGTGTAAAAGGGAATTTTGAAATTTTTAAAGGCCATTTCCGTTTAAACTATTGGTTATATAACCCTATATGTGGGGTGATTCATAAGCCACATACAGCGGTCTGTACAACTACTAAGTTTGAATAAAATCTGAGACCCGGCTATCTGTCACTCCCCTTAAGAATTTGTAAAAGCACCCGCTTGCTAGACCAGAAAACAAAGTATTGAAACCGTTAATTGCCTTTCTATAAATTAATAGTTTGTAATAACTCGAATTTTCTCGTTTTCACGCCTATAAATAAAGAATTCTAATTCTACTCACGATGCACTATCTTTAGCTTTGAAATAAAAAAAAACAGGCTTAACCCATGTCCTCGTCGAGAGTCAAAATCAATCGGGCAGGAATCGAACCCATGATGCACATGCTCCAGCGTAATCACACTAACCACTACGCCGACCATGCTCTGGCCATGTCGTTATTGCTCGACTTCTAATTCTCAATGCATAAATCAGGTGTTGTTAGATCTTGGTCACCTGAAACTTTGAATGCGAGATTCTAAAAATCGTTCATCCTATGGCTCAACACTAGCACATCTATCAAAAAAATTACTCTAAACATTGACTCATCCGCTACATCTCAAGTCTGCGCAAAGCCAACGCCCAAATACTATTTTGCGGATATGACGGAAACTAAACAAGATTTTCTACAAATGGAAAACCGAGGCTACTCTGGGAGTGCTGATAAACAGCAGCGCTGCCCACCAGGCGTCGTTAGAACTATCCATTATCGCCCAATGAAAAAAATTTTTGAACATTTTGAACACCTTCCTATTTGCACTAGAAATAACATGCGAGGTTGAAACGCAATAAGTGTGAAAATATATGCGAATGGAATAAATTATTCATCCTCATGAATACGTGGGCATCTATGAAAAAACTAAAAAAAAAAATAAATTCAGAAATGAAATTATTCAAATAAGTGTCATTCTGATGAATATACCTGTGACCTCTAGAATAGTTGTGGGCACGAAATCCAAATCCATTTAATGATGGAAATTCGAAAAATTGCTGAGTGAAATTGATAAACACAGCGATTGTTCATCAAATTATTCATTCAACAAATATAGAAGCGTCCACTGTAGATTTTTTCTTCATTTCCGCATTCAGAGCGAATTTCCAAAATTACTCCAGTAGGTATGATTTTGCCAAAAATATTTGTATTTGTCGGGGCGTGAAATGCAATGCATATCGGTGAAGTATAATACACACGTGCAGAGATACCCGCGGTCAGTCTTGGTGAGCGACAGTCGATATTACCGGGATCTTTGCCTGCGGGTCGATGATGGCGATGGGGGGGGGGGGACAGCTACATTCCCTGTGGGACTCTCTCCTAATTGCGGTAATGGAAGGGGGGAGGATTTTCACATTTCCGCCACAGTTGGAGGTCACCTCTCCGCTTTGTCTGGTCCAGAGTTGGTCATGAATCGCCGCCCACCGGTGCACTAACCACGCAAAAATGCTTTCATGTAATTAACCGCCGCTAACAAATCCTAGTTCATCACGAGATGAGATTACATCCTACCCGGAAATAACCATTTTTTCACTCATGGGAGCACTGCAGTTTTGAAATTGTCCACCCAGACTTGAAGGTTCAAACTCGAAATCAATTTAAATATTCCTCCCATATTCCGCTCTTCATACTACGTAGCCCGCCCATATCCCTTTGGACTAAGAATCCTACCAACAGTGCAGGAATTTTCTCTATAATACGGTCTGCCGGCATCAGAAACAACGCCTTTTAGTCCGAACCAATTTGATCATTTTATGACTCTTTCCTCTGACACGTATCAGAAGGATTGTTTTCCACTGTTTTTTATTCTATGTGAAATCCTAGTCGACTAGGTTATTGTGTTCTATACAGTTCTCAATTCATATAATTGATGTTATTGGCAGTTTCAAGAAGGAATTTCTTCATAATAAATTGATGAATTAATTAGTTTTCCACAAAAGAAAGTAATAAATCTTTCGTGGAAAACTAAGTAATTCATTATTTCATTAGCTTTCAATTCCTTAAAAATCATTTGGACACGTAAATTGTTAAACATATAGATGTTTACATGGCATTTTTTCTGACTTAAAATACGATGGGAAAGTGACGTTACGTAACAATGATTACCTTATGTTCATACCCATTGAAAAAAAATGATACCTGAGAAAAATATATGAGCTAAACTTAAGCTTAAGGTTGAGAAACTACACTCTTTAAACTGGGAGGGCTTTTCCTTAAGGTGTATTCATAAACTTAGACGATTTTTAAATACATTTTAGACTCGCTTGGCAAGTGAATTTCGCCAAGGTTAACTCTGAAACATTCAAAACTTATTTTTTTTAATTTAAAAAATATCCCACCTGCAAAATTTTTCATCTTAAACGTCATAACTGGAATTTTGAATTTAAAATGGTTTTAAGATCGTATTCCCAAAGATGCATTAGAAATATCAATTTTTGAACGTAGGTATCATGTTATTTGAATGTAAATAACATTTGAAATCACCCTTAATGCGTGATGAACAAATTCGTTTTCAATTTTTACATTTCATCTAGCGTGGATTTGAAACCACAAAGACTTTCGAGAATCACCCCAAGAGACGTGTCCGAGGACGCAAGATTAGGAAGGAAGAGGAAGTTCATCCCTTACCCTTAAGCTTAATCAATCCCTATTGACTTCTATAACTTTGTGATGTAACCTTCCATCGGCCTTCTCCTCGAGGTTGCAAACAAAACTCCATATCCGTGAAGAAGGGAACTATTAGCTGAAGAGCGACGCCGTTTTCGGAGAGTTCCAAATTTACGAAGACATCACCAAAGTTAATCATTCATTCATTCATTGGTTGCTCAATCCTAAGATTGGTTGACTGCAGCCCTCCAACCTTCCCTATTAGATATATACGTTTTAATTTCACCAGCTGTGAGACACACGAATTAAATATTGCATTATTAATGATGCAGTGATGTAGTTTTATATGACAGAAATCGTAAGTTATTAAATGAAAATATATAAATAATTCGTTAACTTGACTAATTTTTTTTCACGTGGTTCGTTTGAAACTCCATCAAAACGGAAGGTTTATTGTCATTTCGAAGAACTTACTGCGGTGACAATATGATTAATTTTCAGAAATAGTTGAGAAAACACCCAGACTACACACTGTTGATTTTTTTACGATATCCAATTGTTAGAAATGCCTCATTTTGTAATTAATTTCTCTCTGGAGCGCATACACGTACCATTTCCCATGTAAATGGGCTGGTATTTTTTTGACAAATATCTCCGAAAGAAGTATGGAAAGGGGTTGATTTTTTTATGTTAATGGAAGAGTGATATATTTTTCTTTATAATGAGACCAAATTCATTGATTTATGGGTAAAAATGATATTTTGCTCAAACTACCTTAATTATGATATATCAAAGGCGTCTTAGTAAGCCCATCGACCTTCGGACAAAATATAAGAAGAAGTTCCATTTCGTCCTTAGCATTCTAAGTGTTAAGCATCTTCGTGCTTGTAAATGGCCTTTTTCATGTAGCATAAAAAAATTAGGAATTGCACGGTGTAGATTTACGCCGTTACTTTGTAAATGGGATTATACACTAAGGATAAAATTTCTCGCAGGGAAAAGAGAGACGGTTGTCGTAGAAACCCCTGGATTGGACGAACAAAGGCGCCTTAGAGGGTTGGCTGGAGGGGATGGGTGGTCAGTGGATGTAGGAGACGGAGGAAGGGGGGAGGGGGTTTGATGGAGAAGTCTCTCGACCTTCCAATGGTCACGTTTGGTGTGATATCGCATTTCGACCTCATTCTCGGCATGGACGCGCCGAACAAGTGTGACCCAAAAAACGATACAGCTTCTCATGTAATACTCACGTACCAACTACAAAAGAGGGGATACGGAAACTTTCACGACGAATTATTCGCGTCTGATTGACGTAAATGGAAAAAAATAGTTAGCTCTCATCACATGTCGACTCGGCCAGGAAAGACTTTTACTTGGCGAGCTACGGTGCGAAATTGTGTTATTTAAAAAAATATAATGTATAAATACCTGAGGGCGCAGATTAAGGTAGCCGAGGGAGAATTGCAATTCGTCATGATAGGACAGGGAATGCTTCAGTGGTGCCCAGGCAATTTTTTTCTGATATCGCCTTGGGCGAAGAATAGCCAAAGTTAAGAAGGCATTCATGGAGAAAAGACAGCTGCCGTGCTCAAAGAAGATAGGACAACACACTAGGAAAACGTATGTGAAAATTATCGTGTGGAGCGTGGCACTATATGGATCGGATGCCTGGACCAATGGAAAAGCTGGCCAAAAGAGACTAAAAGCCTTATAAAACTGCTGGAGGAGGATGTTGAAGATAAAATGGACGAAAAAATAAGTAATGATAAAATTTACAGAAGAGCAGAGGAGGAAAGGGACCAATGGAACATGATACAGAAATGAAGAAAAAGATGGATTTGCTACACTCTGAGGCACAAAGGGTTTGCGAAGAACATAATTGAAGGCAAAATAAAGAGTGAAGTCCCCATAGGAAGACCCAGAAATAAGTTCATGGACCAAATAAAGAGGAAAGTGCATAGGAAGTGATACCAGGAGATAAAGGAACTAGCATTAGATATGGAAGGTTGAATGGCTGCAGTAAACCAATCTCTGGATTGAACTACCAATGAGCACAAGTACTGTCCAAAAAACTACCAATCTGAAAACTAGTTAGACACGAGGCTTTTGGGGATGCGAGTTTGGAGAAGGATGGAGGGGGTGAGCTGGGTAGCGAGAAAGACGAATGAGTATGCATTGGAGCTCGTCGGAAAGTAGAGGAAGCTAGTACAGGAAGTACGGAAGAGGCAAAAGGGATGAATGGAGGATATATTGAAAGGTGAGGGAATGTTTGGGGTGGGAGAGAATCTTAGAATTACATGGCCGGTTATGAGCTATCGTTCATCAAAAATGAATGGGAAAAGTCCCCAGAGGAAGGAATTACTTCATGGACCAAATAAAGAGGAAGATACATAGGAAGACACACCAGGAGGTAAAGGGACTAGCATTATATAGGATGGGACGGAGGGCTGCAGTCAACCAATCTTAGGATTGAACGACCAATGATGATGGCCAAATTCGTCGATGTCTTGGTGAAATCATATTTCGCTCAAACTACCTTAAAGGTAGGTGTAGGATTGCGTATATTCTCAAGTATGTATCTAATGTTTAAAAGAAAGGGCCCGTCGTCAAGTAGTAAAAGATTCGGGACAAGGAGAAGGGACAGAGAGAACCGAACAGCCCTTTGGCTGGACACCGCCCACGGGCATTTTCTTCCAAAGACCAGGAGGTAAGGGACTCTAGAATCAGATAGGGTAGGGTGAAGGGCTGCAGCCAACCAATCTTAGGATCGAAAGACCAATGAATGAATTCAACCGACTTTATAATTCCCAATTCACCCATTTAACCAACTTTCCTCGCAACATGTGAAACTCTCCCGTCGCTCCACATGCAAGACCTGTCTCCAATTCATATCAAAACCCCTCCATCGTTAATTCCGCGATTTTCCCCTACCCTCCCTTTTTTCTCCCACGCACATCACTTCCAATGTAGTGTGCATTCTTCTCTGCTATCTCTGCAAAGCCATCTGTGTCGGGCTCACCACATCTGTGTCTTCTCAATCTTTGATTAAACTTCCACTAGCAATAACTTGTTTTTTTAATGTTACTTTATAAATGGGGTAAAGGAGAAGAGATAAAATTCCTCTTAACCCTTCAGTAGGCGCGTGGGCCACAGGGGTGTGGCCCACAGAGTTTCATTTGTGTGTCGTTTCTCATAGGACGGCATAATATACTCGTCAATTTCAGTAGCTGCACATTATTATGTCCTCAAAAACCTCACATGGTAGTTTTTCTACAAATTGCAGCAGGGTTAGTAGCGCGCGAAAGGAAGCCGGCGTGACTGGGCCATGAGTGTGGCCCTCGCGCCTGTGTAACCTTTTTTTCCGTCGGCAACACTAATAGTTTTGCAGCAAATTTTTGTCAGATGTTTGTCTGCTTTGACGAGCATACACTGTTTAGGACGTTTATGTTACTTTTTTGGGTACCTTGGCAAGAGTCCTGCTTTGTTACAATGGTTGTTACAATGCTGCTCAAAATATTTTACGATTATTCAGTTACATTGGGTTTTGTTCTACGAATACCTATAAATATGTCACATAGGTCACAGACGTGACTGGCAGTTACACATAGAAAACACAAAAAAGAAAAACTCACAGATATTTTAATATATATTCGGCGGATACAACCGCCTTCGTCAGAAATAAGTAGGTACTCTGAGTATCTACTTATTTCTGACGAAGGCGGTTGTGTCCGCCGAATATACATAAATATCTGTGAGTTTTTCTTTTTTGTGTTTTCTATGTGTAACTGCCAGTCACGTCTGTGACATTTTTTACTATATTTGTGCACTACATGTGTTTTTCGTCGGGTTTATATATAGTTCTTGCGAAGATTCCACGAACGTGGCAAACACAATATAAAACTTCGTCACAGGGTGACACTAAATATAAAACACATAAAAAAAGAAAACTCACGAGTTTAAATATTTCGGTGGGTCGCTCGCACCTTCATCAGTGGTAGTATCATGCCCGAAAGAATGAAGTTTCTCACGTTTTCAATAGATTTTCTTTTGAGCATTTTCCTTGACAACCAAATAAACAAACAAAAATAAACATCATAACCATTATTGATGACTCCTAAACGGAATAAATATAATAATTCTTGGTCATTTACTAATCCACTTCGGGCTACAAGTTCATTTTGATTAAGTTGATCTAAAAAATATGCTGATTCATAGTATAGATAAGGTGAACATTTTGTGCAGAAGTAGTATTTATGAACTCTCCTGTGACCATTGTGAGGGTGTCTATGTGGGACAGATATCGAGAAGTTTACACACTAGGACAAAAGATCACCTCAGCGCTTTTAAGAACACTCAGGTCAAAAAGAGCAACTTTGAAAAAAACATCTTCTAAGCTGTAAACACAGCAGTGATTTTTGATGCAAATGTGCTACATTTAACAGATTAATCGACGAGAACTAAATGCTTTGGAATATCTCGAAATTTAAAACATGTGGTGACCCAGATTCTAGACCCAGAATACGATTGGATGATTGAGTAGCGAATGATGTGAGCGAACTGGGTGGCGACATCGAGATGGCGGAAAACAGAAGACATTGGAGGAAACCTGTCGGCGAGGTCGAAAATCATCTGAGATTTGAGTGGCCACAGGAGTGAGTATGTAAACATTTGTTTAATTCGTCTAAATCATTCGTTTTTGGCTGCAGTATTACCACTTAATTATAACTACATAGTACTAAATATCTAGGGTTTACTTGTTCCCCACGGACACAAATAGGTGCTCGATTGTTAAATAGCAAAAATTTCCTATTCCGTAGAACATCAAAGACTATTGTTTGTGGGAAAGCAACATTTTGTGCTGGAAGCCCGTGTCATCATCCTAGGAACTAGAGTACTGGCTATAACCATACGGACGACCAGGGTTCAAATCCCTGCAGAGGAGGATATTTTTAGACGAAACCCGATCCCTACTTGAGTGTCTTGTGGAGGGCACTTCAAGTACAGTACCTACTCCGTCTGTCGGATGAGACGTGAAGCCGTGGTCCCCTTGGCGCCTTTCGATAAGAGAAGGCTAATGCCGACGCCGGGTTTCTATCCACCCTTCCTCCATTACCTATCCTCTATGGCGCAAATTACTTCACCTGACGGTCGCCTCCCCAAATATCCAATCAAACTTAGGAACTAATTTCTCAACTGTTAGCAAGGGTTTATTATTACTAGATAAATGTGACGAGAAAGTAAAGGAGTAATGTTATTTTTCTCTCGTGAGACCTCACTTGGAGTTCGCCGCTAGTACATGGGACCCTTGCGAAGTAGGACTAGTTTCAGATGTAGATCGAATACAGCGGAGGGCAGCAAGATTTATGAAAAACTGTTACGATAAGCGTAGTAGTGTTTCTAAACTGCTGAGGTATTAGCACTAGGACGCCCGTACATTTCAGCATCATTCAACGTCCTAAGCGGGTCATTTTGACTTATCGTAATTAATTAAGTAATTCCTCAATTTACACGATAAAGTTTCCACTTTAACAGTTTTTCTACAAACTGCAACTCTTTTTATTTCCATGCATTGATATTTTTACATTAGAACACTAACAATTTTGACAATATTGATGATTTATTGATATATCTACTTGCGGCTTTAGTATCAGTTAATAATTTTTTCAATTTTTTATCATTTTCCTTTCATCAAATGGCATAGTTCAATAAACTACGAAGACCTTTCACATTATTTTATACTTATCTATAACTTTTTAAAGTTTGGTTGCTATTAACAAGCAAAGTGAACTACAGTGCAAACATATGTCTGGATCAAAACGACCCGTTCAAGGTAAATTCTAAAAAAAAATAATTAATGGATTATTCCAGGGAGGTGAAAATTTGTGGACATAAAAGCATGTTGAAATGAATAAAAATTCACGGAAGGAAATCCTGCTCTCATTCAAAATGGAATAAAGAAATGAATTTAAATTCATGTTTGGGTCAAAATGACCCACCGTGGGCGTTCTAGTGTTAAGGATGGGAACCTCTATCTGATCGAAGGGAAAAATATATATTCAATCTTTTACGAAAGTTTGATGTAGACTATTTTTTGCCGGACGTTCGAAAAATTCTGCTGGAGCCAAACTATGATGGTAGACATGATCACAGGTATAAAATCAAGGAAATGGGCTGTAGAACCAATAGATTTAAAATGTAATTTTTTTCCACGCACATTAAGGGACCATAATAGTTTTGATAGATCACTAGATCTAGAAAGCTTTGATCCTCACTGGATAAAGTAGGTTTTGCACTTGTGCTAAGTGTCTGAGTATCATTATTAGCTACTACTCACCCTGTATTTAATATCCGGGTAGAAATAGCTCCTGCATGACTTAGTACCTTGTATTACTATTCGTTGGTCGCATTAATAATAATAACCAGTAGTTGTTAATAGTATTCTGCACGATAGCATGTTTGTTTGAGTAAAACTATGCTACTTTTTAGTCTAACCGCGTATTTTCATCCTGACTGCTTTTTACCTGCCCCTGGCATCCAGTTGGGCGTGAGCGGTTCTGACTTCAGCAGGGATGAGTGTTGCATGCCTGGTTTGGAATCTCCCCGTGCCACACACCCTTTTGGAGGGGTTGCGTGGTATTTCGTAGATGTAAATTCTGAAATATCAACAACTGTCTGTGCGGTAAAACATCAAAGATTATTTTTTATGAGAAAAGCATCATTTATACTGGAAATCCGCGTCATTAACCTATGACTGTTTTCTCGACTGAGACTGAGAGTTAATTATTAAAAGTTTGGATACAACCCTTTCAATGCGTAAAGTGATTTCCGATTTAAATCATCGAAATCTTCAACTCTCCAAAAAGACGTTCACTTTTTTGCACAAGAAAATACATGTTCCATGACCTTTTCCTGCAATTGTCCTTCCTGACTGATGTGAAGGTTAAACCTTTTAAGTAAATTCGAAACAGAGTTGTTCACAGATGACGTGAGATATATATTGAGAACCCCTGCGTATTATGCTAGGTTTGATCATATTAACAAGAATAGAGAGATAGATTGTCGTACCGATAGATTTAAAATGTTATTTTTCCTTCGTACTATAAGAGAGAACAATAGGCAGCGTAGCGAAGGGATAGGTAGATGAAAGATAGTTAGAGTAGTCTGTAGTGCATGATGCATGCAATAACAACCAATAATCCCTTCCTTATTATGTAGATACTAACCATCTTGCTCTATGTGACCCTATTATCTAGCATATCTCCCTTAAATATCCTACTTGCATGTCAATAGTGCATGTTTGGTGATCTTCACCCCCTGCCACACACCCTCGTGGTGGCTCGCAGGGTATCACGTAGATGTAGATGTGCCCCTCCCAGTTGTCCCCTCCTGGAGATCCAACTGGGGGACTATCACACCTCCGGAATATTTTACTGGGAGGAATGCCATCACGTCATATATAATGCTGGACTGCGTTTTCTAGGGAGACTAATGTGGTGGTTGCCTTCCACAATCGCAGTACTCCGGCACATTCCGTGAACAACACTCTCTCCCTAACTTGCGGCTGTTGACACCGGTCCGATCGTCTTGATCTTCGCCATCAGTTCCTTTTGCTGAGACTGCTGCTGCACTCAGTTGTGAGGTGGCGTGCAAAGGTTTGCTGGCGAGACAGGAATATTATTTCCGTCGCCCAAACCAGATCTCCGCAGGTCAGTATATGTAATGCAGAAATTACAAGAATAATCAAGATCCTTTTCGTTGTATTTCAGTAGCCTTACCAACATAAGGAAGTATGTACAGTCACTTCAAAAAGTATCGCGACACGCTAGACTAGTGGCTCGTATGTGTCGGCTGCCGATGCTCGAAGTACGTTGGTTATCCTGGGTCGTCTCTGGTAGCAATGAGAATTTACAGGTACACTTTCCATTTTCCATCAGACAAAGCGCCTGGTTAAGTGGGACAGCATTATGGGAGTGCTCTTGTTCAGAGGCGAGGACAGAGTTCCTCCTCGACTCGGCATTGAGGACGTATTCGGTGAAAGAAGTAAGAAGGGAAATGTTGTGAAAAGGCAATATTGAATGGAGTAAACGATTGAGTGATCATTAGATCTTAGTCGCACGGAGGTAAAACAAAGAAGAGACGAATGCATGGGAAAACGATCTCTAACCTATGTATGAAGGAGAATGGGGACTGCTATCGTCTAAGCTCAGCGTAACAGAGAGCCTTTCGGGCATCAAAGGCTGATATTTAAGTTGACCGCCTAATGGACAATTATGAGATATATTGACTGAAGCCATTGGACGGTATTATTGTTTTAGTGCATAGTATCCTAAAGTTGTGTAACCATATCCGTGATTATTTATAAAAAAATGCAATATAATAACAATTTTGAGGTAGAGAATTGAAAATGATGAAGTACCGTTTTTTCTCCTTTAATTACCAGCAGCTCACCTGTTGAATACACATCGCTATTAAGTCACAAATAAGTAATAGCGTAATTGTTAAAAAAAAAAGAAACGCGACAATGCATATGTCAAACAACCACAAGTAAAAAGGCGATTAAAATTATCAGTGATTTTAGTTATAGAGTTCCTCTTGGACGCCACCGGCTAACTTTTCCGTCTCCATTACTCTGGAAAAACTTTTCATCGCTGAACATGGTGAGGTCCCGAAAGGATTAATCATTGGTGATATTTTTTGTGATAGAATCCAAACGGGCGGCCCCTCTGGTCCTCGGTCAATTTTGGCTTCCATGCCGGGCGATAGTGTCGCAGGCCTGCTTCGTGAAATATATTAAGCACTGTTTTTTTTTAACTACACTCGAGTCTTAAATCCCCTTTAAGAGTTGGTATGCAACCAACCGTCAAAGGAGAATCCATCATTGAGGCAAATACTGACTCGTCCACGCTCTTTTCACTTTCCTCTTCGTAAGGGAACTGCCGAGTATGACTACGAGGCCTCTGAGTTGCGAATACCCTTGCTCCCCCCTGTGAATTCATTTCAGTGTTAGCCTTCCAACGCGAACGAAGTCCACAGCACTGTCGGAGTTTAGTCCCACTTGACTTAGAATATATGTCGTAGTGTACCAGACGTTTCTCATAGTCACCCATGACGACCCAGGGTAGCCAACGTACTTCGGGCTTCAACAACCGACCTATGCGAACCGCAAGCATAGTGTGTCGCGATACTTTTTGAAGTGACTGTACATAAAATACCTATGGGGAAAAAATGCTCTCGATTTTCGCAGTGCTGGGAAAATAGTGGTTGAATGTATTGGATTAAGTTGAGATCTTCCATCGGCGGGAAAATCTATTCATTCGGGTGTATCCGAAAGGCACAGCAGAGATCCTAAAGTGGCAAAATTCATCCCAAGAAAGGGCGCTTGCGATGGTGGCCATTGCTGAAAGCTGTAACCTGGGCGAGGCCTGTCCGCCATCTTTCTTAACCACAATTTTCCTTTAGCTCTTACGGGCTGATTCAATAATTTTTCAATTTTTAAATATATTACTAGAAATCAGCATGCATTCACTTCTGTAATATGGTGTTTTCGATTTATTTTAATTAATATTTATCCCCATTCCCGTTGAAAACGATAACTAAATCGCTCTTACTTGCTATGAATCAGATAGCCTGGTTCCATCCATCTTTAAAACGCACAGATGCCGGCGCGTATGCTTTACCGACCCTCGGAAAGAAAAGGGGGCACAATCGCGACCTCCCACGTACCCTTAGGGAAAAAAATAATACGCCTCCCGCGCTTCATTTTTTTCCCTCCATTCGTTCGTGCCGTCGCCAAGAGGAGGAAAAGATGCATATCGTCTCGGTTCCATTTTACTCTCCGATCCACCATCCGTGCCCCATTAGACCCCGTACTCTCTCTCAGAGCGACTGTAAATCATACGTGGGGCGTGTAGGGGCGGTTGGTAAGGGGAGGGGCGTAAGAGGAAAATGTGTTTGAAGAGAATAAAATGATGAATAAGATGAAGAACAGTGGGAGGGAGGGAGAGAAAGACGCGAGGGAAGGACGCTGAGAAGACGGATTTTGGAAAAAAAAAATGAAGGAAAAGGGTCTTTGGAAAAAAATGCCCGTGGGCGGTGTCCACCCAAAGGGCTGTTCGGTACTCTCTGTCCCTTCTCCTTGTCCTGAATCTTATACCACTTGACGACGGGCCCTTTCTTTTAAACATTAGATACATACTTGAGAATATACTCAATCCTACACTTAAAGGTAGTTAGAGCGAAATATCATTTCACCAAGACATCGACGAATTTGACCATCAATCATTGGTCGTTCAATCCTAAGATTGGTTGACTGCAGCCCTCCATCCCGTCCTATATAATTCCAGTCCCTTCACCTCCTGGTGTGTCTTCCTATGTATCTTCCTCTTTATTTGGTCCATGAAGTAATTCCTTCCTCTGGGGACTTTTCCCATTCGTTCTTGATGAACGATAGCTCATAACCGGTCATGCAATTCTAAGATTCTCCCATCCCAAACATTCCCTCGCCTTTCAATATGTCCTCCATCCATCCCTTCTGCCTCTTTCGAACTTCCTGTACTAGCTTCCTCTACTTTCCGACGAGCTCCAATGCGTACTCATTCGTCTTTCTCGCTACTCAGCTCACCCCCTCCATTCTTCTGCAAACTCGCATCCCCAAAAGCCTCGAGTCTAACTAGTTTTCAGATTGGTAGTTTTTTGGACAGTATTTGTTCTCATTGGTAGCTCAACCCAAAGATTGGTTGACTGCAGCCATTCAACCTTCCCTATCTAATGCTAGTTCCTTTATCTCCTGGTATCACTTCCTATGCACTTTCCTCTTTATTTCATCTACATCTACGTACTACCCTGCGAGCCACCACGAGGGTGTGTGGCAGGGGGTGAAGATCACCAAACATGCACTATTGACATGCAAGTAGGATATTTAAGGGAGATATGCTAGAAAATAGGGTCACATGCAGCTACATGGTTAGTATCTACATAATAAGGAAGGGATTATTGGTTGTTATTACATGCATCATGCACTACAGATTACTCTAACTATATTTCACCTACCTATCCCATTGCTACGCTGCCTATTGTTCTCTCCAATAGTACGCGGGAAAAATGACATATTGAATCTATCGGTACGACAATCTATCTCTCTAATCTTGTTAATATGATCAAAACTAGCATAATACGCAGGGGTTCTCAATATATATCTAACGTCGTCTGTGAACAAATCGGTTTCAAATTTACTTAAAAGGTTTAACCTAAATTTTAACCTGCGTTCTGATAGTAATTCCCATCCTAGTTCTTCTATTAAACTCGTAACACTAAAACAATACGTTCAATGGTATCAGGCTCAACTATGTGGAAGTTGATATTCACAAATGAAAAAACGACTTCGTTTCCTTCCACTGATTTATTTTCTTGGTACGACATGTTTCGACACATACGTACTTGAAAATGACCTCTATGTGTCGAAACATGTCGTACCAAGAAAATAAATCAGTGGAAGGAAACGAAGTCGTTTTTTCATTTGTGACTAAAACAATTATCATTACGGCCTTTAACGGCCTATTTGGTCCATGAACTTATTCCTGGGTCTTCCTCTGGGGAATTTTCCCTCTATTTTGCCTTCAGTTACGTTCTTCACAAATCCTTTGTGCCTCTGAGTGTCCAATCCATCTGGTTCTTCTTTTGTGTAGTGTTCTATAATGTCCTTCCCTCTTCTACTCCCTTGCACACTTCATCATTTATTATTTCATTCACACTTTTAGGCAAAGTTATGAAGAGGACGCTGGTGAAGAGCTGAATATGGGGCGTAGCATTGTACGGAGCAGAAAAATATATATGAGTGAATTGAATGGTGCGAGAGGTAGAGGAAGGCCGAGAAAGTTGTGGTTCAATTTGGTTGAGGAAATTCTTAGGAGGAGGAATGTTAGGAGTCTTAAAAACAGGAGGACGTGTATGAAGCAGTGTATGGGGGTAAATGAAGAAAAAAGAGGTTAGGTCAGTATGGAGGAAATTATTGAAGCAGAGTTAGGAGTACAAATATGTATTTATGAGAGAAACTTTAGGAGTCTGCCAACCCTGGAAGGGAACGGCATGATTGGTATATATGCATGTTTTATTAATTAAAACATGTATTCTAGTTAATAATTGGATTTTTAATTTAATATTGAAAAAAAATAAAATCCATCAATTCCACGCCACTATTCGCCAGTGGACGTCTATTGCTTGCTAGGGTAATTGGTTGCTCTCCTACATTTATTCAATTTTACCTATGAAGCAAAAATTTAACAAAGCCACATCTAAACACCATGAATACGGCCCATATAGATTTAAAAGTGCATTTGTTGGCATGAAAGTTCTCCTGTTATTTCAGTAAGTGGGTTAGTGGAATCATTTCCTCTGCTTTAAAAGCTTCTCTTGCCGCAGACCGAAATTAAAAATCTGATTTCTTTCCAGCGCGTCTTCGTGGTACAAGACGTGCTTTGAATGTATCATCTAGCTCATCCATTCTGTAATCAAATTTTCTATTCTCGTTGCTCTATGAATGCAATGCCAAGTCTGCTCAATACGTCTTCTAGAAGTATTTTAGCATACACAGTATTCCCTTCTATTTTGAGAATTTCCGTCATCTTTCGTTCATTCGCCTTCTGCTTAAAAAGCCGTCAAAATGCGAGGAGCCTGGCGTAACTTTAGCCGAAGCCCATTGTTGCCATAGTGACGAATTTCGCCCGAGAACAAGAGCCTCGCAACTATAGGACAGGTGGATCATGGTGGTTGAATCGTCCGTTATCGGCAACTTTTTGGCACTCTTGAAACATGGACTCACTTATATTGCCTCAGCCACCATTATAATGATGAGAAATGTTTCATTTTGCATTTAAGATAAACTCTGTAATTATAGAATCGAATTATTTTGAAAAATAAGTTAAGTGCCATTAGGTTACGTGTTAAAATTTCATTGAATTGCCAAGAGACTCACTTGGTAATGTGAATTTTTTTCGCTTTTACCTAAATATATACTAGTAATACGAACTCGTACGCAAAGTTTGCACTCGTATGCACGCAAATCTATGCGTAAATAAGAATCGCCCCTACCATCTTAAATCCAACACCAACCAAATTATCCATCTACGGGAGGATAAGTGCACTTTGAAAAAAGAGCAACTTCCCCTGTGATGGGATATATATACTACCGGTTTCGCTTTTATCCAAAAAAAATTAAAAAAATAGAAAGCAAATTAAAACAAGAAGCAAAAGTAAAAATGTGAATAAAAATTAAAAATAAAAGAAAATGTAATTTTTTAAAATTTTTAATTAATCAATTTTTTTATTATTTTATTATAAACATAAATGTATATATTATATATATTATATTATATTTAAAAATTATTTTAATTAATTAATAATTTATAAAAGAAAATGTAAATCACAGTGAAAGTAGCCTCATGTTTCAAAGTACAGTTATGTTCCACTCAATCAAGCCTGAAATCATAGATCATTTACTGGAGTATAATTTGAATCGTGTTGAGTTTGAGATAGTCTTGGACGAGTAATTATTTATCTGCAAACATTTCCGATGAATTCAACGCATCGAAATGTGCCGAGGAAGTTCATTTAAGAAGGAACACGGACGAAGAGGTGGGGCGAATAAAAAACAATGGATTCAGAGGAGCTAACCTGTATGTATGTTGCTCCAGTCTGCAAGTGGTAAACAGTAAATGAGAAATGACCCTAAACGTCTTAAAGCGAGTAAAAATAAAAACTTTAACAAAAAGAGCTGTTGGAGGCATTTGAAAGGAAGGCAGATGAGTAGATCGGTAAAATTACTGGCATGAAAAGAGAACTCGCTTTGTACTTTCTTTAGTATATGCATGCATTTTGTTGTTCATTTGTTTGAGTGCTATGTTTCAAAAACCTGTTTCTATGCGTTATGCTTATGTTCTTTTCTGAATTGTTGTGTTGTCTGCTATTAAGAACGGAATAAAAACCCAGTACACTGAGCGAATATTATTTTTTTAGCTGGTCATGACACTTTCCACATTGTTTGATTCTCTCCAATCATGGTTTCGACAAAGTTTTGTCATAATCAAGGTATAATATAACTTTTTCGTTGTCCATATATACCAAACTGAGGGTGGGTGGGTAAGACGAGGGAGGGAGGGTGGAGAAAAAAATGGGGGAAGAAAAGGTTGGTTGAAAGGAGAAATACATCAAAGGGGATGGGTAGAGGATAAACAAACAAACAGTGGCAAAGCTGAGTATGTGGTGTAAACGAACATTAAAAGTTGATTGATATCAGTGGCGAATGCATGTCAAATGTGAGGTCATTTACCAGATATTAATTTTGTTTGACAGCATTTAAAATTGTTCGAGGAAATTTTCTGGCCTTAATGCGACGCATCACTCCCGCTCGACCGGTCGAATTCGTCATAATTTCCGACTCTTGATGTTTTGCTAAAGACATATGCCAACAACTTGAAATTTTGAGGGAACAAACGATAGGCCTTTACCATCATAGACCTGTATTTCAAGTATGACAATTTTATCTCGGTACATAAATAAACCACTTGCATATCGGCTTTTGAAAAGAGCATATTTTTACAAAACGTAATATGTGTATTGAAAAATCGTAAGCATAGGGAAATGCATCAATCTTTTTTTTTATCTGAGGAGTTAAGTACCAGCCGTCACGGTTGTAAAATGAAATTTCTGATTGGTTCATTGTGACAAGCCACCTGGGTGGTTTTCGGCGATGGAATGCTCGGATGGTGTCGCAAATAATTCGCTCTTTCCTGGAACGGCACTAACTTCTGAGTTTTGTATAGTTTAAGCTAATGTACAGTCACTTCATAAAGTAACGCGACACACTCTGCTAGCGGTTTGTATAGGTCGGCTTTCGAAGCTGGAAGTACGTTGGCTATCCTGAGCCATCTCTGTTGACTATGAGCATTTCCAGGTACAGTATGACATTTATTGAAAGTAAAGAAGGACATAGCCACCAGAGATAGTTCAGGATAGCCAACTTATTTCGAGCTTCGACATCCGACCCATACGAACCGCTAGCGTAGTGTGTCGCGATACTTTATGAAGTGACTGTACATTACACCCACAGTGGAGATTTCTTTCCATGGGAGTTCAAAGGCGAGACAGAGAATAAGGAAGAAAATGTGCGATTCATAGTGATATTTAAGTACAGTATTACATTTTTGATAGCTAGGCACTGTTCGTTAAAGCCCTCCTAAACTCGAAAACCAAATAACCAACCCCTTTTCATCCCTTTCACGGCTCACCGTCAATTCGGACAAATCTTCGAACTACATTATCATCAGTGTTGGTAAAAGTACTGAGAAAAAGTAACTGCGCTCAATTACAGTTACTTTATAAAAAAAGTATTTAATTAAAAGTACAAATTACAGTTTTTAAAAAGTAACCAGTAAAATTACAGTTACAAATACAATTATTTCTTGTAATATTGTCCCACTTTATAGACCACCCGGCAACTGTCGAATGGTGCAGTAGAAATGCGGAAAAATTGAGTCATAGAAGTTGCTATAGCCTGCAAATTCACTGGAAATTCATACAATTACAATTGCTGAAACAACACAAGGGATGTCATGTTTTGTACCCATCATTAGTAGGTTACAAGATGAGGGTGGCTGAACCCAAACAGGAAAATTATGATACTCAGGGATTCGAAGTTTTCTGTAGGCCTAGGTAAATCAGTGAATAAGTTAATGCGATGAAGTAAATTATGCCACCAATGCTACTTGACAATTCACGCGATTGCGAGATACGTCCTCGAACGCTTCCCTGTTCAAGCTTGTATAGCGGCCAGCGAAGCTGCCTGAAAATAATTGACGTTTACATGGGAGCGAGTGAAGTAATCGCCATTTACAGGCAAGTAACGATTACGACGAAGGTAACGATTCCTCTTTCACCGTAAGAAGTAAATTACAAGTGAAAATTACATTTCGTAAAATGTATTCGTCACAAGTACAAATTACTTCAAAAGTAATCGTTACAAGTAATCCGATTACTTTCACTCGATTACTTACCGACACTGTTAATTAGTTCGAAGGAGGGAGAGCCAGGATTTCCAGGAGGAAGAAGGAAAGGAAGAAAGAGAACCGAGGAAGAAATGAAAAAAAAAGAAGAAATATGTATTGGAGCGGGGGTGAATGGGGGAAGCGTGGTTGGTTGGCGGAATAAAAGGGGTAGAGAGACGA
Source organism: Ceriagrion tenellum (assembly GCA_963169105.1). Classification (NCBI taxonomy): domain Eukaryota; kingdom Metazoa; phylum Arthropoda; class Insecta; order Odonata; family Coenagrionidae; genus Ceriagrion; species Ceriagrion tenellum. The sequence continues at coordinate 131,504,298 of OY720633.1, forward strand.
ATGAATACGTGATACGGGATGAAAGGCCTGCTGCTTTCCTGGAGCGCCCGCTCCCGGGAGAGGGGGGTATCTACGGCGGTTGGCTGCGGCGGCGGGAGGGATTCTGGGAAGAGAGGAGGAAGGTGGGGGTAGGATGGATATATATCCCCAGTGTGGGTGTAGAGAATGAGAGGGGGAAAAGGAAGCTAAAGGGAGATGGGAAAGGGATGGGGCAGAGGGATCGCGGTGGGTGGGTTGGATTGCGAATCGAGAGCAAGGCTTTTAAAAGTGGGAGTCTGCGAAGGAAGAAGGGGGTGGATGCGGTGGTGAAATAATGGAAGGGAGCAGGAATAGAAGGGTGAGCGCGGGGGCGGAAGAGTCTCGTGGTGGGGGCGGAAGAGTCTCGTGGTGGGGGCGGAACGGAGAGGCGGCGTCTTTCGTCGAAGGGTTGAGAGCTTTCCACCCTCCCAACCCCATCCCTTCTGCCCCCACCTGTCTCCCATATCCCCCGCCCCGCCCCCCTCTGTAACGGAGTGTGGGGAAGGATGCGAGCGGGCAAGGTCGGTGGTTCTAAGGAAAGAAAAAAAAAGGAGAACGCTGAAAGAGAGAAGGAGGAGGCGGAGGAGGATCGTGGAGATGGGAAAAAGGAAGGAATAAGACGGGGGAAGGATCGGATTATGCCGGATTAAAGAGGCGATTCCTCCCTCTCTCCCTCGAGACGAGAACCCGTGTTCGAACCCCGTCGCTGGTGGTATTCGTTCAAGGGTCTATTCGAGAATAATAAAGAATAGAGGATGTGAGTAGAGCGTTTTGGATTGATTAAAACGTGCGCAATATTCAACACATAGAACAAACTCTAACCGGCGGGGATTAAAGAGGCAAATCCTCTTTTCTCCCCCGAAACGAGGTCCCGAGTTCGAATCCCGTAGCCATTAATTTTTATTTTCGGGTCTATCCGAGAATAATGGAGAAATGGATTTAAGCGCTGTGGATTGATTGAAACATGCGCTATTTTCAACGCATGGGAACAACTTTAATCTGCTAAGTCTAAAGAGGCAAATCCTCCTTTCTCCCCCGAAACGAGGTCCTGCGTTCGAATCCCGTAGCTAGTGGTTTTTGTTCAAAGGTCTATTCGAGAACTATGGGGAAAAGGGGACGTGGCTTGAGCGTTGTGGATTGATTGAAACATGCGCTATAATCAACGCATTGGAATAACTTCATCACCAACCCATGTGTTGAAGTATTTATTATCATTCTTTACAACTATATGAACACAGTTTCCTCAGAAAAGCTGAAAGAGATGAGAAAAGGAAGGAATAAGACGGGGGAAGGATCGGATTATGCCGGATTAAAGTGGCGAATCCTCCCTCTCTACCTCGAGACGAGAACCCGAGTTCGAAACCCGAGGCTGGTGGTTTTTACTCGCGGGTTCATCCGAGAATAATTGGGAAAAGGGATGTGTTTTGAGCGTTGCGGATGGATTAAAACGTGCGCTATTTTCAACGCATGGGAACAACTTTAATCGGCAAAGATTAAAGAGGCAAATCCTCCTTTCTCCCCCGAAACGAGGTCCCGCGTTCGAATCCTGCAGCTAGTGGTTATTGTTCAAGGGTCTATTCGAAAATAATGGGGAAAAGGGGGTGTGGTTTGAGCGTTGTGGATTGATTGAAACATGCGCTATATTCAACACATAGGAGCAACTTTAATCGCACCCCGTGCGATGAATAATTCATCATCATTCTTTACAACTATTATAACACAGTTCCCTCAGAAAAGCAGAAACCTCGAGGAGATGGGAAAAGGAATCAATAAGATGAAGGAAGGATCGGATTATGCCGGATTAAAAGGCGAATCCTCCTTTCTCCACCGAGACGAGTCCCGAATTCGAATCCTGTAGTAAGCAGTTTTTTTTCAAGGGTCTATTCGTGAATAATAGGGAAAAGGGAATGTGATTTCAGCGTTGTGGATTGATTAAAACATGCGCTATATTCAACGCATAGGGAAAGATTTAATTGCAACCCATGTCATGAAGTATTCATCATTCTTTACAACTATTTTAACAGTTTCCTCAGAGAAGCAGAAATCTCGAGGAAATGGGAAAAGGAGGGAATAAGATGAAGGAAGGATCGGATTATGCCGGATTAAAAGGCAAATCCTCTTTTCTCCCCCAAAACGAGGTCCCGAGTACGAATCCCGTAGCTAGTAAGGGTCTATCCGAGAATAATGGATAAATGGGAAGTGATTTGAGCGATGTGAATAGATTAAAACATGCGCTATATTCAACGCATAGGAGCAACTTTACTTGCAACCCGTGTGGTGAAGTATCCATCATTATTCATTGATCTACTTGAAGTGATGAAGTATTCATCATCATACGCCTACTTGAACATCATTTTCTCAAAAATCCAAAAACAATTTTGAAGCCAACTTTAATTATCCTTGGGCTCCAAATCGGGTAAAGTTCTCCATCTCCAAAGACATTTCGGTGAAGGGTTTGTCCATCTTCTTCAGGGCCGTAGATTCCAGGTTTCGAAGATAAACAGTTTTAAATAGAGTACGAATAATCGTGCTCTATGCTAGACGAAATACGAGACGGAACGAAGATTGTAAGAGGCAATTATTCAAACATGAACAACCTGGGTATATGTTGCAATTTTTCCCGTTCGGGAGAAGAAGTCTAATGTTGCACCCTCAGTATGGTATATATGGACAACGAAAAAGTTATATTGTACCTTGATTATGACAAAACTTTTTCGAAACCATGGTCGGAGAGAATAAAATAGTGTGGAAAGTGTTATGTGCAGCGCAAAAAAATAATACACGCTCAGTGTACTGGGTTTTTATTCCGTTCTTAATGGCAGACAACACAACAATTCAGAAAAGAACATAAACATAACACATAGAAACAGGTTTTTGAAACATAGCACTCAAATAAATGAACAACGAAATGCATGTATATACTACAGAAAGTACAAAGCGAGTTCTCTTTTCATGCCAGTAATTTTTCCCATCTACTCATCTGCCTTCCTTTCAAATGCCTCCAACAGCTCTTTTTATTAAAGTTTTTATATCTACTCGCTTTAAGACGTTTAGGGTCATTTCTTATTCACTGTCTACCACTTGCAGACAGGAGCAACAGCACGCTCCTCCGAATCCATTGTGTTTTTTAATCGCCCCACCTCTTCGTCCGTGTTCCTTCTTAAATGAACTCCCTCGGCGCCATTCGATGCGTTGAATTTCTTCGGAAATGTTTGTAGATAAATAATTACTCGTCCAAAACTATCTCAAACTCAACACGATTCAAATTCTACTCCCGTACATGATCTATGATTTCAGGCCTGATTGAGTGGAACATAACTGTACTTTGAAAAATGAGGATACTTTCACTGTGATAGGACGTATTACTACCGGTATCGCTTTTTTACATTTTCTTTTATTTTTTACTTTTTATTCACATTTTTACTTTTGCTTCTTGTTTTAATTTGCTTTCTATTTTTTAAATTTTTTTTGGAAAAAAGCGAAACCGGTAGTATATATATATCATCACAGAGGAAGTTGCTCTTTTTTCAAAGTGCAGTTATCCTCCCGTAGATGGATAATTTGTTTGGTGTTGGATTTAAGATGGTGGGGGCGATTCTTATTTACGCATAGATTTGCGTGCATACGAGTGCAAACTTTGCCTACGAGTTCGTATTACAAGTATATATTTAGGTAAAAGCGAATACAATTCATATTACCAAGTGGGTCTCTTGGCAATTTAATGAAATTTTAACACGTCACCTAATGACACTTAACTTATTTTTCCAAATAATTCGATTCTATAATTACAGAGTATATCTTAAATGCAAAATGAAACATTTCTCATCATTATAATGGTGGCTGAGGCAATATAAGTGAGTCCATGTTTCAAGAGTGCAAAAAAGTTCCCGATAACGGATGATTCAACCACCATGATCCACCTGTCCTATAGTTGCGAGGCTCTTGTTCTCGGGCGAAATTCGTCACTATGGCAACAATGGGCTTCGGCTAAAGTTACACCAGGCTCCTCGCATTGTGACGGTTTTTTTAAGCGGAAGGCGTAAGAACAAAAGATGACAGAAATTCTCAAAATAGAAGGGAATCCTGTGTATGCTAAAATACTTCTAGAAGACGTATTGAGCAGACTTGGCATTGCATTCATAGAGCAACGAGAATAGAAAATTTGATTACAGAATGGATGAGCTAGATGATAGATTCAAAGCACGTCTTGTATTGCATCATTTTCTTCCTTGGGTACATCCCACAAGTTCTGTTCCATCGGGAAACGCCGTATCAACCCTCTGTTCTCATCAGATTTTTCAGATCAAAGCGTTGTAAACTTCTCTCAGCCAGTACAATTTTACAGTGAATCTTATGGTGCCTCTGGCCTTGATTCCTTCCTAGAGGTTTTCTGCAAGATAACCATTTGTCTTTCGGCCATGGGCTCAATTTCAGCGTTTTGATTTTGGGGCAAAGATTACCAGGAGATGAAGGTGGATAGGCAAATTTTAAAGCCTTTTGTTGAGTAATTTGCGATCGAAGACTTATTGCTAATATTGTCTGTTTTCTCTTTAATGTTCCGTCTCATCGATTTAATTTCATCATTTCACTGATTGTGAGATAAATACAGCAAAGTAACGGAATATGTCCCTTTGAATTTTGAAATTTCCCATTTGTAAAATTATGAAAAGTTTTCCATTTTAAGCATAAGGGGGAGGTTCAACTATCACCCCTTTTCAACCCTCGAGTTACGTATCCCTATGCCTTCGATCCTCAAGTTTTCATTTTCAGCCCGTGAATTCCAGAAAATAGTAACTAAAGCCACGAGGTAAAGTAATAAACATGAAACTTCGACATGCCACATTCACCCCTCTGACTGAAACTTTTAGATCTACTGGAGACTGGAAAAATTGTAAAATGTTTTACAATTTTTACTTTGTACGTCCCATTTACGTTTTATCGATGGATATTAACCCTCAAATAGTTTCTTAAACAAGAAAAGATACATACTTGGTGATATTAAAAACCAAAAGGGCACAGCAACTGCAACTGAGGTTTGGTTATGTGTTGGGGAGGCGCATATAGCAACGAAATTAGACCTGCAGTTTTATCTCAAAAGGGAATAGTAAGAACTAATAGCGGTCAAAATAGATATGATCCCTGCTTCCAGCTATTCCAAAAGCACAAAATACTCCCTCTAAAGGCTGGGACACAATCAACGTGTACGTGTGACACGAGACGTAAACGGGACAACGGGAGACGGGGAACGCAAGTCAGCGGACACAATCGACGTTAACGCGGCCCGGAGTAACAATTGACTAACGCAGGCGCTGCTAAGAGATCAGGTGTGAACAAGTGTGGAAGTAAATAAGTTAGTTGTCTTAGCCAAGAGCAATCTTCAACAGTTGGATGTATCTGCCGACAGATGGCTCCCATTCCCGGATTCTCAGGACTACTCTGATTGGTTTTTCGTGTACGGGACACGGGGAGATGAATGTTGCCCATCTCTCGCCTGCACGTACTCCCCGTACACGTTGATTGTGTCCGTTCGCTATAATTTCCCGTCAGCCATCTTTTCGCGTATTCCCGTTAACGGCTCACGTTACACGTACACGTTGATTGTGTCCCAGCCTTACGGCACTTGTATTTTTATAATATGATTAAGTTATTTTACTTAAATCATAGAAAATCTGCTACAGTAACTGATAAGACAAATCCCTACAGTCTACGAAATAATGTTTATTCCTACCCTATTCCAACCTTAACGGTATCTAGACGAAGTTATGTTTATATGGGCCCAAAAATATTCAATAAGTTACCAGAAAATATCCAGAACACTAATAATAAAAGGTTATTCTCAAAGAATCTAAAAACTTGGTTGTTACTATACGAAAGTGTGGAAAACCATTTCTAGATGTCTGGCGTTGAATTGCAACACCATTTACGGCCCTGAATATTAAAGGGTATATCTGAATGTGAGGGTAATTAAAGGATTGATTAGCTCATATTATATACATATAAGATCTTGTTTGTAATTGTAATTTTTACCAACTGTTCCTCTGTAAATTCTGCGGTTTATTATTGGTATTCTGTATTTCTGATACTTTTACTGCGATTATTATTAAGGTAATCATAATATGCAAATTTTCTGTTTATTTTTGCTTTTGTATTCTGACATTTTTATTGCGTGTATCATTCATGATTAAATTATATGGACAGTTATGAAAGATAATTATGCCCCAAAAACAGGCTTGCCTTATGGAGCGCATGTTAAACATTGTTATTTTTGTATTTATGATCTATTTACGTACTTGTTTAAATAAATTCGTTCATTCATTCATGTTTTAGTGATAACATGACAATACTGAAGATTAAGATAATGTCTCCAACTGAAGGATAAACTCGGATTCGGGGTTTAAGTAGTGCCTGGTTTTGCTAGTGTCTAGTACATTAACTCACTATGAACGAGCGAGTCAAACTTGTTCAAAATCATTGAAATATCTACTTTAAAAGAGACTTTTCCATTCAGTTTCTGCGCAGGACAGAAGTGAGTGGAAAGTGTTGCGATTTTTTCTGCGGTTTGTCAAACAATTTGAATAGATGAACGTGTGACGCTATTCACCGACAATGGCGTGCCTCGTGGAGCTCTGAAATAAATAGTTTCAGCTGTCATCTAAAGAAAAAATTGGAAAAGTTTAAAAGAGGTAAGTTATGAAGGTAATGTTGAAGTGTACTTTGTGTTAATATTATTATGTAAAGTATTATTTGAAATCAAATATACAAAAAGCATTTAAAAATAAGTGTTAATATCAGACACATTGAAATTTGTTTAAAATGCTTAAGGCAGTCCGAGCGAGATAGTTCCCTAATCATAATAGAGGCCATATTTGCATTGTACGCTTTAATTTAACCAGCTGTGAGGTACACACATTAAATATTGCATTGTTATTGGTGGAATAATATAGTTTTGCATGACAGAAATGGTAAGGATTCAAACGAAAATATATCAATAAGTCTTTAACTTGACTTTTTTAACGTCATTTTTTTCACGCGGTACGTTTGGAACTCCATCAATACGGAAGGTTCATTGTGATCCCGAAGAATTTACTGCGGTGACAATATGATTAATTAAAATAAAATAGTTGAGAAAACACACAAAATACACACTTGATTTTTTGACGAGATCTAAGTGTATGAAATCCCTCAATGTCTTTTTGGAGTGCTTACACGGACCATTTCCCATATAAAAGGGCCGGTATTTTCTGGCAAATATCTCGGAAAGTAATGTGGTAAGGGGTTGAATTTTTGGTGCCAATGGAAGGGTGCTACATTCCTTTTCAGAATGAGACCAAATTCAATGATTTCTAGGTAAAACGATATTTCGCTCAACCTACCTTAAATAGCACTTTTAAAAAACTAACATAGAAGCAGTCTTTTTTTTCAAGCTGCTGTTTCATAATTCCTTCCACAGAGGGTTAAACAAACACCGTTCTCTAACACCCTCCTCCAATTCCTTCCAGATACGAAATTTTCGCGTTTGTACCATCACTTCTCACCCCTCTAACCGACTCCACTCCCATTTACGGTTATGTGAACATTTTTGTGCGGGCGAAATTCGGACCAACCAAGGAATAAGATGGTAGTCGTCTCTTATTCGGCTCAGAAAGAAAGAGAGAGTGTGTGTGTGTAAGGGAAAGGAATAGGGATGGAGGGATTTCGGGAAGGAGGGAAAGGGATGTTGGTCGAATGGGGGATGGGAGACGGAAATAAACCCCTTAATGGCAAAGAGCGCCCCCTCCCCCTCGAATCCACCCTTTATTCTTTCCTCGTCCCTTCCCATAGTCCCCCATACTCCTTCGCAGGAGGGAGAACCGACCATTAGGCGCTTAATTATGGCAACACAATGAAATCCGATACGAGTGAAACGACCAGAGAGGGTGTTTGGACCAGTAAGGCGGCACCATCTTCTTATTCTTCTTCTTCTTCATGTCTCTCCCCTTAAGAACATTTCCCATCTCAAGAAACTGCCACGACGGCTACGACGGTAGAGAAGGGAAACTTTTTTGAACTTCAGCAGTGCGCATTGACTCTGTGCTTTCGTGGAGAGAAGGTGAGAATGGGCGTGACGCAGGGTGAGCCTCTTCCATTCACTACTTTTTCTGAGGAGTTCTACACCTACATATACACACCATGGGGGTGTGGCACGGGTTGCTAGGACACCAGCTTAGGTCGTTAGTTGTACAGAATGAGGTTTTTGAAGGTGGAACGGTGACGTGTATTATGGGAGTGTATAAAGTGGAGCTCTGTTTTTATTGTGGTCGCTTATTGTGCGCGGAAAGATCAAATTTTTGCACCTATATGTTTGGCAATGTGTATCGTCCAAAATAATTGAAATTGTGTTAATGTAAGATTTGTCATATAAACATATGTTTAACATTGATTATCCATCACATGTCTGAAACTGAGTGGGACTATTTTGAGTGTAACTGGAAGTAAATATCACACTGACTATTTACGTTTTCACTCCTGTAATAATAAAAATCATATGAATTGTGCAAATACACCACGAAATTGTCACATGGCATATTTGTACATATTTTCGTTTTGTATTAGTATATGCATAGTCTTGTTTTCATGATTCATATCATATTTTTTAAATGTTTGAATTACCTTTAAAGAACTATTATTTACTAAAATATGAAACATAATACGAAAATTACGAAAATAGAAAACAATGTGAGAGAAGCATATAAGAATCACTGTTTGTTACCATTAAAAGAATTGTATAAATATGTGTTAATTTGTGACAACTTCTTTGACAGCAAATTAATAAAGCAACGTGTGAATAACACTGACATGCAACTGCGTCGAATAAATAGGTTGTCTGTACCTAAGTATTTTAACCTCCATGGCAAGAGGTCCTTAGCACATGTAGTCCCAGGGTTGTTAAAAAAATTACCTTTGTCAATGCATGATATTAATAGCATATCTGTTCTTAAAAAAATCACTAAAAGAGTGGCTCATAGGCTAAAATTGTTAAGCTCTTAATTGTCCAAAACGCTTCACAGCAAAACAATATTTTTTAACTAAAGACGCCTGCTGACAAGCCGCTTTGGCTTAGCAGGACCTCAACTGCACTGTTATTCTTTTTTTTCATTATTGATAGAATATAATTTTTTTTGTGATTGTACCAAAATATTGTAAACTTGAAACCTGCTGATAAGCATCAACTTAGCAGGACCATGCTGGATAAAATCAACCATAATGACCAGAAAAAAGAAAGTATACTTGTCTAAGTTGTAATATTTTTTGTAACCCATCCAATGGGAAACTACAGCATGTAAGCTATTTGTAAAATAAAGTTATTATTATTCAAAAAAATGATTGCCGGCTAAATGTTGTAAATGTTGCACTATGCGAACGATTATGCTTATGTTAATTTATTGAATGTTCATATGAGGCTGTGTAGCCTCAGAGTATGTTTTCGATTTTGTTGAAAAACTGTATAGTAAGTATGAAATAAAATATTTTCCCTCTCTCTCTCATCTCTTATTTTATCCCTTCTGTGGGGCCTCTGAGTGTAGTGAGGCGTCAAAATAATTTGTTTGTGTGAAATCCATATTGAAAATAAGCCTTGTACTTTTCCAGAGTTATTTATTGTTAGCACATAACGCGTTTCGCATGTTACCATAATCTGTATAATCCGTAATCATAATCTTTTTGACCTACAGATCCCCAAGCACAAAACAAAAATGTATCATAAATTCTTCATAAATACAGTATCAAGAAATTGGAGTTATCTCCCAGTTGATGTTAAAACATGCCAATCTGTACCTTGTTTTAAAAGAAAATTGTTTATTTTTATATATTCATGAAAAACTGTCCACCATAGAAATTTAGTGAGTCCGTTTAAAATTATCATGCATTTACATAATGTATCTTGAATATATTTTATTGTGTAACATGTATTATTTTTTATCATTTGTTAACTTTTCCTGTGTATGTATCATCAAATGAATCCTTGTGAATTCCATATCAATAGGATATCCAATGTAATGTTGTGAATATTGAGTAACACGTATTATTATTTTAATTAATTGAATGCTCATATGAGGCTAAGTAGTCTCAGAGTATGTTTTCGATTTGTTGAAAAACTGTATTGTAAATATGAAATAAAATATTTTCCCTCTCTCTCTTTCATCTCTTGTATTTTCCCTTCCGTCGGACCTCTGAGTGTAGTGAGGCGTCAAAATAATTTGTTTGTGTGAAATCCATATTGAAAATAAGCCTTCTACTTTTCCAGAGTTATTTATTGTTAGCATACAAAGCGTTTCGGAGGTTTGAAATTAAAATTTGGAAAAGTTCAAAGCATATTGAAAATATGCCTCGTACTTTTCCAGAGTTATTTATTAAAAACTCATAACGCGTTTCGCAGCTTTACAATAAATAACTGGAAAAGAACAAATCTTATTTTCAATATGGATTCGAATGTGAAATACTCTCACAAAGTGACGCCTGAAGGTATAAATGTCTGAATTTCCACAGAGAAAATATCATCCGCCTTGACCGAGATGGAACTCCGTGGCTAGTCCCGGATAGCTTGAAATTTGGTATAAATGTCGTTAGTTTCGCTCTAATACAAATACATCATGAATAATAACCACGGCACCAACAGTCCTCCATACGTTTTAAGGCAGTTTGAGCGAAATATCATTTTACCTAGAAATCAATGAATTTGGTCTCATTTTTAAGAAAAATATATCACCCTTCTAATAACACCCAAAATTCTACCCCTTACCAGCTTATTTTCGGAGAACAGCCCTTCTACATGGGAAATGGTACGTTTATCACTCCAGAGACACATTATTTACAAAATGAGCTATTTCTAACACTTAGATGTCGTAAAAAAAACTAACAGCGCGTATTTAGTGTGTTTTCTCAACCACATTTGAAAATTAATCATATTGTCGCCGCAGTAGGTTCTTGCATATCACAAAAAACCCTTCCGATTAGAAGGGGTTTCAAACGCACCGCGCGAAGAAAATGAGTCAATTTAATTGACTTATTTAGATATTTTAATTTGATAACTCACAATTTCTATCATATAAAACTATATTATTGCACCATTAATAATGTAATATTTAATTTAAGTGTTCTTCAGCTGGTGAAATTGAAATGTATTATTCGAATATGGTCTATATTATGACTAGAGAACCATATCGCTCGGACTACTTTAAGGTGCAAATCTATTCTGCCTTCCGCGATTCGTTTCTTCATTCAGCATACGTTGGACATCTCTTCATTCCTTCATTCATGGTTCCTATTCTATTTTGTCCCCGAACCCTACTCAATATCCTTCCCCATCACAGATTTCAGTTACTCTATGTACGTGGCTGATCAGATTCACGGACAAATGATCCATATGTTAACAGGGGCTATTTTATCACCACGCTTTCATGCATTTTCGCAATTTTGGGCATTTTTACGGGGCAATTTTAATGGTGAATGTGTTCATATACGGGTACAATGATCGTTTAAACACACTTAACAGCATCTCCTGTCACGAATAAAGACCAGAACGACGGTAATAGAATGCTTTGAACCCTCTCACATCATCGAAGACATTACGAATTAAACCTCTATTTCTATGGGAGAGAAGGCAGAACGTAAGGGCAGGTGGAACCTCTTCTTCATCTACATCTTCCAGGGAGGTACTTCCCCTAAGAACACCCTCAAAAACGGAGAACTACCCCGGCAGCTGTAACCGCAGTGGAGGGAGCGAATTTTATTTTTTTTTCAACCCTCGCATGTCGCCGTTACACATTAACCCACAAATTCTGGGGGTGGAGGGAAAGTGTGAGATTGCGAAAGGGAGGTTTTTTGAGAGGGAAAGAATAAGAAACGACGGTCTTAAGGTGGGGAAGAGGAAAGACGACATTGGAGTCCCATTTTCAACAATTCTCAGGGGGAGCGTAACAGGTCGTTTAACTGGGCGTGGAGGGGTTGTGTTGCCGTTGCCGGGAAAGCCGGGAAGGGGTGAGGGAAGAGGGGGAGGCCCCCCCCTCCCCCCCGGTAAGGGGGTAGCTGTTGTTGGGGCTGGATATTTGAGAGGCGTGGCAGGGAGGGCGAGGAGGAAGTGAACGAATTGATCGGAAAAATGGGTACCTACGCGTGGAGAGGGGATAAGTAAATAGGAGAGAGCCGAGGCAGGCAGGTGGATTGGAGGAGCACTCCCTTGCGCGTTCGAGCGTATCCCCCGAAAAAGCAGACCCAGCCGGGAGCCAAGGGAAATGGTAACATCATCACCCACCTTCCTAGTGGCTAACTTCACGTGTATATAAGTCTTCTACCCAGTTGATCTACATCTACATAATACCCTGCGAGCCGACGCATGGGTGTGTGTTACAGGGAGTGTTAGGTCACCAGCCGTGTAAGGGTGTAAGTTTTAGGAGATGGAATTGTGACATGTATTATAGGAGTGTGTTTAATGGAGCTCAGGTTTTATTGTGATCGCTTATTGTACGCGAAAAGAACGAGTACGCTTATTGTACGCGAAAGAGTTCTTGTACTTATCTGTTCGGCAATGTATCTGTCTTATTTTATCGCATCAGACAGACCTAGAGATGTAGTGAGTATTCATAATAATATTCTCTATCTCGCTCAGAAAAATATCAGTTCTGAATTTATCAAGCAAGCTAAGCCTAGCGTGTAGCCTCCTAGACTCTAGGGGCTCCAAGCCTCCAACCTTAATTCCTCTAAAAGTAGCGAGACGCTATATGTACGCTGGTAGCAGTTTTTAACGAAGCGCGCTGCTTTCCTTTGTATTTTATTAATTTTTTTGGTTAAATCTATTTGACAAGGGTCCCAAATGCTCGCGGCATATCCGAGGTGTGGCCTAACGAAAGCGAAGTAGTATCTCTCTTTGACTTTTTCATCCGAGGACCTTCCTATTATACGTTTAACAGAACCTAGTTTCTTTATTGCTGCGCCACATATGTTCTGTATGTGCAATCTCCACGATATATCAGAAGTTAAGGTAATTCCAAGATATTTTACTAAATCTGAAGACTTTATGTTTACTCCACCCACATTATTGGTATGGCAGTTTTGTAATGACTAAGTCGTTAAGTAGGGTTCAGTGCGGGGACTGTAAAACTGGATGATTTCAAAAGATTCAGGCGAGATATCGTGGAATTTCGTCATATTATAAGCCAAGCAACAATTGCATTTTGAAAGGAAAAGAGAAAGAGTTGACGGTCTTAAGGTGGGACAACGATTCTCGGCAGGTATGGTGATCTTACGGCAAAAATAATTTACATTTATATGAAAAGAAAATCACATTCTCACAAAACGACGCGAAGCGATATTCAGTTAGGGATGCTTTTATTAGAAATCTCATCGAGTCTTTTAGAATATTCAACCTGATGACGACTCCGTGAGCTGTAACGCGTCGTTCTCATTAAAATATCCTTTGAAGAAGTAGAGTTGTTTCTTCTGTTTTAATACCACAATACTGGCTTGCCATCTCAAGGTGCTGAGAATCGATCCTTGTAATTTCGAGACAATAATTATCGTATTCGATATTTATGAGAAATAAAACTGTTTCATCATTTAATTTAGAAATATCGCAAGCTACATAACTATCTCCCAATCACTAATGATTTGACTGCTCAATGATGTTGAATTGACGAATATCTGCGATAAGTCTGCGGCCTTTCCGCATGGGATTGTTATAATGGAGTTTCGAGTATAAATCCCACTGGGCTTGGATCCTGGAGGTATTGAGAAGATTTTGCATAGGTATCCCGGTTTCAATATGTATGCTGATAGAGCTTAAAATCGTCAACTCCGTCCTTCTAATGGAATGATAAACTGTGGAACTCTTGGATTCAGTAGTTGACAGAAGCCTTATGTCGAAGCCGGGTTTCTTTCTATTTTTTCTCAATCCCCGAATAATTTTCCTCTCTCTATATCACTTTTTAGGAAAACTTAATAGCGTCAATGGCTTCATCTACAGGTTGCTAGTCAAGATATTTAACTAAAAGTGGGTTCGGACTCTCAGAGAGCTCATTTAGACGGGGGCCAGTTTGCCCAATCGAATCTACATCTACATAATACCCCGCGAGCCGCCGCATGGGCGTGTGGCAGGAGGTGTAAGGTCACCAGTCGTGCAAAGGTATAAGTTTTTTGGAGATGAAATGGTGACATGAATTATAGGAGTGTATTTAGTGAGCTTAATTTTTACTGTGATCGCTTATTGTTCGCGGAAAGAACGAGTTCTGGTACCTTCTTCTATCTTGTTCGGCAGTGTATCTCTCTTATTTTATCGCGTCTGTCAGACCTAGAAATATAGTGAGAAGTCATGATAATACTCTCTATGTCGCTCTGAAAAATATCAGTTCTGAATTTATCAAGCAAGCTAAGCCTAGCGTGTTGCCTCCGAGTCTCTAGTGGCTCCCACCTTAATCCTTCTAAAAATTGTGAGACACTATATGTACGCTCGTAGCAGTTTTTAACGAAACGCGCTGCTTTCCCTTGTATTTTATTGAGTTTTTTGGTTAAATCTATTTGACCAGTGTCCCAAATGCTCGCGGCGTATTCGAGATGTGGCCTAACCAGAGGGAAGTAGTATCTCTCTTTGACTTTTTCATCCGATGACCTTCCTATTATACGTTTAACAGAACCTAGTTTCTTTATTGCTGCGCCACATATGTTCTGTATGTGCAATCCCCACGATATATCATATGTTAAGGTAATTCCAAGATATTTTACTGCATCTGAAGATTTTATGTTTACTCCACCCACAGTATAGGTATATAGTGCCTAGCAAAAGCTATCTCCTGCAATTATCTATGCAAATAAAACTTTCTCTATGGATAGGGCTCGTGCAGCGGCAACTGGAAAAATGACAAAAACACAATTACAAAATTCATGATGCACTGAAAGGACTCTGCAATATCTTCCTTGGTTCTTTTTTTTATTTTGATCAGGAGCCAATGTTCCATTTCGTTCCAGTGACTTCCCAGAACGGGTATTTTTTTCTGTTCACGCGAGTAAATGTGCTAGTATTGCCCCTTTCAAAATTATATTTATATAAATAATAAAATCATATCCTTTCCAAACGACGCGAAGCGAAGCCATGTTCAATTGAGGGTGCTTGTGTTTGAAATCTCATCGAACCCGTTTGAAAGATACCAACTCCTCAAACTCGGGTGAAACAACTAAAAACCGGACGGTCGAGTAATGAGGGAGCGATTGTCCTGGGGAGGTGGGTTCGAATCCCAGCAGGTGATCTTACAGCGGAAATTCTGAAGCTGCTTGGATATGCGGAGCCCACTTCTGGAGCAGTGCGCCGTCCGTTGGATGAGATGGCGTCACTGGTGTCCCATTGTCGACTTTTCAACAAGAATCGGCTTAATAAATCGCTGGATTTATCTTTCCTCCTTGCTTTGATTACCCAGGTAATCCTTCCCTCAATACATATCCATAGTTTTGAAATGATGCTAGCGACCTCGGTTTTTGGTCGTCCCGTGAATGACTAAAGACAACTAAAACTTTGATGTTTGGCAGATAATTGACCAAACGGGTTCAGTATCGTGAAAGGCCACTTAACTCGGTACATTTTTTGAGCAAACGAATGTATGACCTCTTTCATGAGGAAAATTGTATCGTGTAAAGCGGCAAATTGTATGATCATCTGACTGACTGAACGGGAAATAGATCCTGCTCTAATTCCATTCATTTTATTGTACAATCATTCGTTTGTTCAATAGATTGTACCGCGCAAAGCGGTCTGAAAGATAATTTAAAGAAATTTTTATTTATTTCTTCTATATAATTAATTGAAACGTGCCATTTTCCTCGAAAACAGAATTAATTTAAATTTATTCCCGGGTTTCGACTATATTACATCGTTTTCAGACCGACCTGAGTTCGATGTAAAAACTTCGGCTAAAGTAAATCTAATATTTTGTCAAATATTGTACGTTCCACTATTCAGGCACTGTTTACACTCGATTTTGCAACCATCTTCAGATTTTAATTTATTTCCTCTTCTCGAAATAGGCGAGACTAAATTTTTAAATGAAAATGGTTCCTGATCGTGCCGGGCGGATTTCCAACACTTTGTCATACTAATTGTATTTAAGTAGTCTTGCTATTGGTTTACTGCAATGGAAAAGGCGGTCTTCCAAGTGCTCTCTTGCCGAGGATTCATTTCCAGTCCTATGAGAATGGTTGAGGTGGTCTCTCTCAGTAGGTTGATAGCCTTTGTTGGGTATCGCCTCCTTTCTTTCGCCGGTGGAATTTTATGTCCCACTTACCAGCCGGCCATAAGGCCGGTTAGTGCTTTCCTGGCCACCACCTGGGGACGTATCCGATGGGAGACAGCCAACTCCACATGGAGAATTAGATTTGCTTCCTATTATCAGATCGATCCCAAAATTCCACGGATGAAAAATCATTGGCCTCTACTGGTACTCGAAGCCAGATCCATCGATATCAAGCCGAGTGCTTCAGCAAATTTAGCCACGAAGGTGTCCTTCTCCAAAATGGAAATTTTATTAGGGATTTAAAGGAACGAGTTATTGACTGATCGAATGATTTTTTTCTCTACGGAATTACTCTTGACTGATCGAATGATTTTTTTCTCTGAGGTTCCACACTTAAATGAACTTGTGGGTGACTCCTTAACCCTCTTGTTCTACTCGGATCATAATGACTAAAAACGAAATTTAGAACAGTATAAGTTTCTTATGCTAAAATTTTATGATTTTGTACTTGGTGTCTATGTTTTAATTAGTATTTCATATTTCCTAGAGTATAAAAAAATCCACTAAGTTTAATTTTTTTAGTTCCATCGAACACAAAAACGTTTTTGCGTTCGCTCTTTGAATTGGTATAATGATATGCCCCTACATTGGTAGGTTTATGTTTTTTCAGGAAAAAATTAATTGCTATGTGACAATATTATTATGCTTACTAGCTATATATTTATATATATAATATATATATATAAAGCTACAAAACTGACTGACTGACTGACTGACTGACTCATCAAAACTCCTTGGGCATTTCTAAACGAGTTAGATGGGTGACATTTTCAGAATAGAGTTGGAATCATGTATCAAGTTGGGAAAAAATCGAAAAAGTTAAAAAAGTCGATTAGGCTTCGAGTTATTGCAATCGATAGCTTTACATATATAGGTATCCTAAGTGCATGTTATTTAGTCTTCTTTATACCATTTTTCGCACTGCTAAATACTGGGTATAATTTCTTCAACTTTTTCCTGGCCTCTACCGCAGCTTTGATGACCAATTTCAACCATCCAAGCTTCATGATATTGTAGCTATCATTAAAAAAACATGCAGTCCATGTAGAAGATCGGAAGAGAAAAATTGAATATGAAAATTAGTATATTAAAAATCTCGATTCCGATCGAAATTACATAGTCAAATTCTTCATGTGAGCTCTTATTAAGTATGCTGTACTGAAATGAAATATGTAACGTAGAAGAGCATCTTACATGCCGTCAAATGAGGTTATGATGATCTTCCAGTGGTTCCACGTTCGTTTCGGTATACTGATTATAGTAATTTGAAAAGTCGTTAATTATCGGATGACTTACAACATATGTTTGTACTGGAACTGTCTGGTATCCCTACCTCATGGGGCGCGTATTTCATTTTCAAAAAAATTATACTTTTCTTTGCTTGCATGTAGCACGCAGACTTGAGAGCTCTCATTGTTTTTTTTCCCTTATTTAAAGAATATCATCATAAAACACTTCCCCCCCCTGCTTGCAAATTGCAAGCACCCATTTACTCGTTACATCATAAACTTCCATTTTTCATTTTGTTCTCTCAATTTTCAATAATTTACCATACTGGGTCATTATGACCCGAAGGAACACGATTGTGTAGTAGTTATAAAGGAAACAGGAGGTATACACCATGGGTTGAAACTCGCCATGAAGGAAATCATTTGACTTGACCGGGATTCGAACTCGGATCTCCCAATTTCCGATCAGGCGTGTTAGCCAGTAACACCACCAAGCCATCTTCCTTTTAGGCGATGCAATTGGGAGATACGGGTTCGAACCCCGGTCAATTCAAATGATTTTTTTTCACGGAAAATTTCAACCCTTGGTATAAACGCGCCCTTGCGAGTGACTTCGCATCAAATTATTTGTAAATGCAATGATTGGAAACAGGAAGGTTAAATGTAATACCGAGACAAGTCCGAGTACTCTCAAAATTCGTGATCAGATTGATTCATTGAGCAATGACCAGGAATAATTCAAACATTTTCCTCGCATCCATCCTGCAACACGTCACTCAAAAAAAAATTTGGTGGATTTTTTTTGCGAAAAACTTTGACTTTGATACATTGAATCGGTAAGAAACCAGTATATGTGCGTTAGAACACGTCCCGAAATCGGACGCAGCCGGAAGGAACGGGTCGGATAGCCTAACTCCACTTCTAGTCTGAGAAAAACTTTTTTCTCTCAGGGATGGGATGAAAGGGTGTGGCTTTTAGGAACAAGGTATGGAAAGGAGAGAGGGAGAGAGAAAGAGAGACGGAAGGGCTGTGGAGAATAAATCTCGCCGGGAAAAGTAGGAGGAGAGGGGCGCATGTTGAGGAAATGGAAATAAAATTCAACGCTTAAAGAGGCTTGGAAAAAAAAGCGAAAAAAACGTAAGTGTTAAAGGAACGGTTAAGAGTGAGTGTTTTTTTTTTTAGATGGGCGAGTGGAATAAATGCATTTCCACACACGGGATGGAGAGGAAGACAGCAAAAGAGAGATGAGTTAAAGGAAAGACTAACATCAGAGGGGACGAGGACATCAATTCTATCCCACTCTACACAAGTGGACAATTAAGTTAACAGTTATTTTATTCGCTTGTGGAATCTCAGCATGTTTTGATTGAAATGTTTAATATCCGTTGCGATATTCCGCTTGCTTTACAAGTGTATTCACCTGAGTCACGAGATTTCGCATTTTAATTCAAGAAAAATGCATGATTGTGAGGAAAATTACTCAGAATCAGAGCCATGATCGTTTATTGATAATTCATACCAATGTGTCCGTGCAATTTTAATTGTTTAAAACTTTTTCTTGGACATATTTCTGCGCAACTGCGCATAAATGCAACTCTTTGCTAAAGCGTCTTAGAGTTTTGTACTGATTAAGTAATTTTCATGAGAAAATGTATTAATTTCTAGTAGCGACACAAAGGCTAGATTTTCAGGCAGTCTTTCATGCAGTCGAGCGAATCGCTCCAAAATAAAGCATTAGAATTTTAGATTTAGCTCATACTCTCGCACATCTGGCTGTGCAACATGATCCCTCACAAATGAAGACTTTATTGCTCAATCTCCATGTTTTGAAAAAAATGGTCTTTTTCCAGGAGAATCACGATCATTTTTCAGAGAGCAATGGAATTGGAAAATGCCGGTAAAAACCTTGGGTGCGATAAAATTTTGAAGTACAATGAAAAGACTTTTTTCTTTCGCATGTTACCATAATCTGTATAATCCGCAATCATAATCTTCTTGACCTACAGATCCCCAAGCACAAAACAGAAATGTATCATAAATCCTTCACAACTACAGTATCAAGAAATTGGAATTCTCTCCCAGTTGATGTTAAAACATGCCAATCTGTACCTTGTTTTAAAAGAAAATAGTTTTTTTTAAATGTATGCATGAAAAACTTTCAACCGTAGAAATTTGGTTAGTCCATTTAAAATTATTATACATAATCATAATGTATCTTGAATTTATTTTAATGTGCATCATGTATTACTTTTTAACCTTTGTTAACTTTTCCTGTGTATATGTCATCAAATGAATTCTTGTGAATCCCGTATCAGTAGGATAACCAATGTAATGTTGTGAATATTGAGTAACACGTATTATTATTTTTATCATTTTTGTATGTTATAACATGTATTATAATTACTCTTTTTATATATTTTTTAATGTTATGTAAGCTTTATGTTGTGTCCTAAAAAGTCTGAAAGACCTTAAAGGTCTACGACAATAAACGTTTTATTATTATTCCAATCTGTGCCACGCTCTCTTTCTGTCTTCCTTTCCACACCCTTAAACTCTCCCAGAAGGACGTGAATCGCAAGGTGAGGAGTGAGTGTGCAAACGGCACGGAAATAAATTTGTTCTCGAGGGTAGAAGAGAGTCTGATCGGGAGGGCCGGGTACCAGGGAGGAAAATGGTCATGGAAGGGGATGGAGGGGGAGGAAAGGTGGGACTTTAGGAGAGGGAGTGGAGTAATGGGGTGGAGACACCAATTGGGGGGGGAGGGGAGGGTTTCAGGGTTTGAGAGAAATATGAGGACGGAGGGTGGGTGGAGAATGGGAACGTTCGAAAAAGGGGGCGGGGCGTTGTGAGGGAAGTCGACTGCACGGGGGAGGGGGCGCCAAGGAGGGTGCGTCGGGAGGTCTTATTCAGGAACCAAAATCGAAATTAAAGAGCGTCGCAGCATCGCAAATTCGCAATCGAGTTGCATCGACAATCGCAAGAACTATTTTAAATTAGAGACGGTGGCGTCGAGCATTGTCGAGGTTCGACAATGTCGAAGGATTCCTTCCAGGATCGGGAAGGACCCCTCCTTTCCTGCTGCTGCCCGGGTGTTAGAGGGGCGAGGACGCGAATTTCCGCCCCGACGGCGCAGGCGCTCCTCCCGGAGACTGCCCCACACCGCTCCCCGCTCGTCCCCTGACCGAACCCCGTATCGATCGCGTGGGGAGAAGACAAGCCCTTTATTTTTTTCATCCCCCTCCTCCCCCCCCCATTTACCTACCCCTCGCCCCTCCCCCTTGCCCCCCGCTTCCTTATAAAAGGCTCCCGTGGGCCGAGGGCCGTCGGCACTTTGGGACGAGACGAACTCCGAGACCGAGATCCACGAACGACGCGTCCTGACCACAGAAAAACAACAACAGCGCGGACCTTTCAACCCCCCTCTTCCCCCCTTTCCTCCCCCAACAGAGCGAGCGCAAACCCTTTGGCAAGGGTTTGTCTCCGAGATTTATTTTTTTCCGGAAGGGGACACCATCGGAAGAACCCTCCCACTGCAAGGAAGGAGGAGGAAGGCCGGGGGAAGGCGGACGAGAAGTCCGGACGCCCCCTACTTGTGCCGCGGAGAGGTCACCATACAAGGTGGGTGCCTGGTGTTCGTTGTCGCGTCTTTTTTGGTACCCGATATATTCCACTTGCGGACGGCTACAAAGTTATAGCACTCATTCATTAGCTCCAGCCTTCAATGACTCATCTAACTCATTCGTGTTTTCTTCGTCGACACGATGAATTTTTATTTTATACCGGAAAACAACCGTTTTTATGCAGGAAAACGACCGGTTTTTCAGCGGAAAACAACCGTTGGACGCCCAGTCGGGAGATTGGATAACCGTGCCCTAGTGTTTGACAATAGGTTCGGTGGTGGTCAACCGGAAAAAAGGTTGGATTTAGCGATATAATATCTCGCTCCAACTCAAGTTCGTTAATCACATATTTAGAGAATTCATGTATTGATTAATTATGGGAGATCCCCATCTCATGACGTCTCGAACGTCCAAAATTTTCCACTCACTTTCCTGCTTACCTCGCCACTCATCTTTTCCAAACGGCTTGCGGTATCCCCTCACCTAGAACTACCTATCCCATTTTCCTCCCATTTAGCCTCTGTCCAATATACCTCAGGTCCTTTTTTCACTTTTCCTCATCCAACATTCCCCAGAAATTGTTGGCTTGCCCATCAATGCGTTTTCTAACTCAACGTCTCCAAAGCCTCAATAAAATTCTAATTCTGCCCTCCACCCATTACAGTCCGGCTTTCATATTTAAATTGCAGTATTGGGTAGCAAATTATAACGAGTACGATACGCAAATAAGATTGTTATTCTAGCTATAATACTATTTTCGTGACGAGACCCCAAATTTGAAATTAGGCGAATACGTTCGTAATTTTCCTGGTATTTCTGTTTCTATTTTCTTAACTGTAAACGATATGGAAATTTTGACCAGATATTTATTGTTGCGTAATAAAAATGCTGCATAGTGGTGAAATCCGACAACATAATTCACATTAAACTCGTTGTTATGTGTAGCAATATCTTCTTATTAAACTCTACGAGTGACCATGGTGAAATCTGAAAACAAGCATATTCAGATTTCATCCTTGGATTCAATCCCCTTATTTCTAAAAAAATTAATAAATCCGCGATCTTTTCCATCTCCAGTGAACTTTTTCCTTCTTCCTCAAGGCAACGACTTCTTAGGGTCAACATCTACATTTGGCTTCAGGACGCCCCTCCCGCGTCTTTTGTTTTTATGGGGGATCGAAAACAGTCCGCCCATCGCAGCCCTCTGTGAGTCCGTCTGTTTTCGTTCCCATTCGTGACGTGATCGCGTCTCATTCCTGGAAACGGTCAATGGGGATAGGACGCCGGTCGCCGCCCGATGTTGGGAGCTGATGGCTCGTGGGGGGAGGGGTCGTAAATGAGTGGACGGAGATAGGTGGATAAGCCGGGCGGTGTCAAATTTATGTGGTTACCAGAGGGTAGTGCTGATATTCAAACGTATTTTGCTGCGGAAAAACCCGCTGATGTGTACGCTTTCGGAGATTATACGTTTACTTCATCGATTGAAAGAACTAGAGGAAAAACTAACGGCTTCAATGAAGTATTTCGACTCTGGACTGGGTCGCTGACTCAGGCTTCCTTCATGACCATAGTCAAGCCGTTTCGCCGTTTTTTATTGGCCGTTCCTCCAGTCATTCTAGTTACCATTGTATGTTTAAACATGCGATTTGATATGTAGTATGCTGCACATCAATTCTACCACAGTGTATTTCCCTCCCCTCTCCTGCAAAGTTGATGGATATATGTTTCAGACATTTGATTCACAATGAAGCCCAACTTCCCGAATACAAACTTGCCCTCTTATGTTAATGTAAATACCTTAACTTCAAACAAATGGTACATTTTTTAAATTCGCATTTCGTGTTTTTTTTAGCAAATTGCACTTAAAATGCTTGGGATGATTTCATCTGTGTGGAAAGCCATGGCAATTAGTTGGCGCTAAATATATCGACGTCTGGACTACAAAGAAACGCAATCAGGGACGACCCTATTCACAAAGTAGTTGATTGAGGGTATGCTTGCGCAACATATGCGTTCACCTGAGGTCAAATCAATACCCTGGAGATGAAAGAGAGAGCAAAAGGAGCACACGGAATCAAATTTTCTCAAAAGGGACACCAGGTTCACTAATTTATCCTCCATGTTTCACAACAGCCTATTTCTTACTCTGAACTCTCTGATTCATTGTTGCTTCAGCTTTTAAACGTCCCAAACCTAAAACCGAATAAGTGAAAATATTGAGGAAAAAAGAGAGGAATTAGAGTGAGAACAGTGATGCAGGTCGATAACTCTGTTATTTTGCCGCTCGCGGCATGTTGACCAGAGAGTTTGGCGTAGCAGGAAACACACCACAGCAAGTCTAAAACTCTGGAAGTGAATTATTTGAGGAGGAGTGATGGTGAAACCCGCAGAGATGACATGAGATAACGAAAGAATACCTGATTAGAGGTCAAACGTAAAAAGCCTGTATAAAATACCGTTATATATGAAAAAGAGCTCTGGAGATTCGCACACTTGATGGAAGCTTCTAGAACACCCCTAGTAAGAGTTTTGGAAGCACGAGATGGTGATACGCGTAGAGATATGATCAGTAACAAAAGAATATGAACAGAAGTCAAACGTAAAAAGTCCATACATAATGCTATAATAGAAGAAAAAGAGTTTACGTGATTCATATTCAAGCTGGGGGTTTCTAGTACATTCCTAGCAAGAGTTATGGAAGATCTAGTCAAGGGAAAAGCAACAAAGGGATAGGCTGAAAGATTCCTGGGAAGATATAGGATTGAGGAACGCAGGAAGACGCTGGCGGAAAATGAAAAGGCCGAGAGCAGTCGTAGAGATGATACTGCCCTTGACGGTGGATGGGATAAAATGGATAGTTTTGGGGGAAGAGGAGCGAAATTATCAGGGAACTGGAAAAAGGAGTCTGTTCCGTACTTTCTAAGTGGAGTCACTCGCCCTTGGCCGAGCTGCTGGTCTTGTTCTGGTCTCCCGTTCACAGGGGGGTGGTTTGCCTGATGAAATAGCTGTCCATTCATCGCACATTGCTAGCTTATCTCTCTTTCACTTGTGAGTCCGACCAATGTAGGTTCCCTCGTGCTTAAAACTCGCTCTCTTTGGCCGTTTTCACTCCTTATTTCACTCAAAATGGCCCACCAAGAATCGTTATCGGAGTCTAAAAAAGGGTCCTTGCCTGCCTCTTAACACGCGAACTCACGGTCGGAAATTTTCCCCTCCCTTGAGGAAGGTTGAAATCGTCGAGGAAATCTTCTTAGTCTTACACAGGCACTACACCAGTTACGCTCCACGTTGCCCATTGCCATTAACCGCCTCGGCCACTCCGCAGTCGCCAGCACGAAATGCTCCCTCACGTTGATGTAATCGCGTTCCGGCGTTCTCGGGGTGCTTTTATTTGGGAGTGTTCTCTCAAAAATTTAGTGCTCGAGTTGCCTCTATCGAAGTTAAGAGGATCAGCTGCGGCTCTTAAATTCATGTGGACGACTTCCTATCAAAACAAAATCTGGAGGCATTAGGAAAATGATATCGATTTTTTCGTCAGGATAAATGCTTAACCCTTTATGGACAACAATTTTTCTACTTACGAGAAAAAAATGTATCCTTCCAAACTCCAATCAAGGGAGATAATTTAAAGCACGCCCATCCATTTTTGAAACATTTTTCTCAAAATAGCCTAGAATTTAGGCACGAGCGTGCCGGAAACGTCCCAGTGGGCTACCGTGGAATAACTTACACGGTTACTGAGGCTCAACAATTCTGGAGGTATGTGCCCAATTCGGCAAACCTGACATTAAAGGGTTGAAAATTCTCAGTAACGTGAAATGTTTAATGAATAGCGCACTCATTTGACCATTGGGTACTCGTAAAGCTAGACAAACCAGATTAGCCCAGTGGTAGATCGATAACCTACCGGTGAGAGAAGTCCCGTGCTGAAGCGTAAATAAATGGACTTTTTTTTTAAATTCAACCAACCGGCGATATTTTTCCTGAGTTTTGTTGGCACGATATATTACACTCGTTTTCCCACAAAAAAATTAGCGAAATATATTTGGACAATCAGCTTAGGCCAAAGAAATTCACAAAAAATATTCATAGCATTCGATGATGTCACGCTGCTACGCAAGTGTTACTTTGCAGGAAATTTGGGTTGATCCGTAGATCTCATAAAGTTCGTCTATTGCCTGATGAAATAGCTGTCCAGTCATCGTACCTTACACGCTTACCTCTCTTTCCCCCTGGGTTTCCAACCGATGTAGGGTTAAACTTGCGTTATAAATCGTTTCGCAGTGTCATTTTCAAATTTAAAAGGTTTAATAGTCTCACATCTAAATCGTGCAATCGAACGCCAACTGGGACACTTGTTTCATGATTGATCACAATAGCAAATGTTTTGCCTCAGTAATGCATGTTCGTAATTCGTGGAGGATCAATAACTAGCGCATAGTATTCAATGGGAGATGTGATATGACGGTTTCGGGCGTAACTTTGTGGAATGACTATATGATTGTGGATTGAAACACTTTTT
Source organism: Ceriagrion tenellum (assembly GCA_963169105.1). NCBI lineage: Eukaryota > Metazoa > Arthropoda > Insecta > Odonata > Coenagrionidae > Ceriagrion > Ceriagrion tenellum. The sequence goes on from OY720633.1 coordinate 131,529,997, forward strand.
AATTTCCGCGTGAAATTTTTGTTTATAACGACCCCTGTTCCGTCTTTGTGCGACGTCATCGGAAGCCTGATCCGACGATCACCTGATGATATCGCACAGCGACGAAACCTAGGTCGTGAAAATAAAAATCTCAAACGGAAATCACAAAGTAGGATAGGATATTTGAGGAGGCAATCCACGGCTAAGGTCATTTGAGCCATAGGGAATAGGCAACGGAGGAAGGGTGGATAAAAACCCGGCATCGGCATTAGCCTGCTCTTAACGAAAGGTGCCAAGGGGACCACGGTTTAACGTCTCATCCGACAGACGGAGTACTGTACTTGAAGTGCCTTCCACAAGACACTCAAGTAGGGATCGAGTTTCCTCTTAAAAACATCCGCCTCTGCAGGGATTTGAACCCTGGCCGCCCGTTTGGTAGGCGAGTACTCTAGCCACCACACCTACCCGAAAGTGTTTCAATCTATAATTCTACTGTCTTTGTCTTTATTGAGCGAATTTAGGACTGCACAGTCCTCTCTCACAACTAACTCACTTGACGAACACAAACATCCATGTCCTGGGCAGTGAATAATCTACCCAACCCGGGATTCGAACCCGCCACCCACGGGTTGAGCAGGCGAGGACTTCACCCCGCCGCCACCGGGGCAGACTATTGGAGATGTTGGAGATTAAAAAACCACTAGTTTGCATCGACTTTCATTTACTGCTCATGAATCTCATGACGCGTCGACAGTCGAGATGTCGACTCCAATGTGCAAAGTGGAACAACGAAAACGGAATCTCTCGCGTGTTTCCGAGTCAAAACACTGCAATTTCGCAGGTCGACCGTCATCGGCTAATTGGAGAGATTTTTTTGGGTTGAGGAGGGGTAGGGGTGTGCAGGCGTGACTAGCTCGTGAATTCGTCACGCGGGTGAGGACCTCCTCCTTCCCCCCACTCTGCGGGGGGAGGAGGAGGCGAAGTTGGAGAGAGCAAATCGTTAACCTGGGACCGTGACTCGCTCCTGATGCGAATGCTCCTCTCTTTTCTCCATCTTTCCCCCCCCCCCGCCCCGCCCCCTTCTTCCCTCACCCATCCACCCTGCCCTGCCCTGCCCTCCCCCTGGGAGTCCGGACGAGTCCATTCCATGTGGGCGGAGTTGGGGGTGGGAAGGGGAGAGAAGGAGTGCGAGATCTATGGGGCACGTGACAGACTCTCCTGGACCACGTCGAGCATCCGGAGAGGTGGGCGACCGGTTGGATGTGTCCCTCAGTCAACCCTCCCTCCCCTCGACACACCCTCTCCTCACCGACAACGCCAGGCTTACCTCCCTGTCTTTCTCCTTTTCTTTTTCTGCTTTTCATGCTTCCCTTCACCCCACTCTGTGGAGAACTATTAATTAACATAAAAGGCAAAGTTTCTCTGCCTATCTGTCTCAAAGTTCCCTTTGCCATGAGGAATTAATACGAGTGTTGTATGCATTTTATTCGCTTAAAGACTTTTTATAATTCATTATCGTAATTAAATGAGAAATATTGGGCATAAAAACTCGAGACAAACGCCAGCCAAACGAAAGGATATTCAATAGAGATTCTTGTTTGTTCGTGCTAATTCGACATCGTGATAGATTTGTAAAAAAAATATCGCTATAATCTTTCAAATTGTTGCGTTTTTGCCAAGCCGTCCCCTTGACGACCAACAGGATCATCGTATCCGAGCGAATACGAGGAACGGAGGCCCATAACGGATTTTCTGGGATAGATGAGTATGCTTTGCCATAAGGAAGGGAAAACACTCGGGAGCAATGGAAAATTTATTTCGGTATGCGCCTAGGAAATGCAGAGGCGTGGAATGAGGTTGAATAAATGAGAATTGAAAAAGGTAATGTGGTAGAAGTATAATGTTCGATTAAAACATCCAATTTTTTCATGAGAGACGACTCGGAATTTTAACTTTCATGCCTGGATTCATGAAAAAATTGATTTACTGCTGTCAGAGGCAGGGAATTTGTTTAAAATGTGAGCAAAAAAGTGGAGATTTCTACATAATATTAATGGTTGAAGGTGTAACTTTCTGGAACATATTCACAGACATGACGAAAAAATATCTTAAAACATTCCACACTTTAAATATTTATTGCCGACTCAGGTTTTGACTGCATAGCAACCATTGTCTCAATTACCTTGATAATGATTGCTGTGCAGTCGAAACCTGAGTCGGCAATGGACTTTTAACGTGTGGAATATACTATTCCATGTGGGCGATGGGCCCACATGGAATAGTATATTCCACACGTTATGGGATGAATATCTTTTCGTCACGTCCGATTCATACATGATGAGCATCTTTAGAAAAATCTTCGTTATTTGAAAAACACATTGAATTTTATTATCGACGTCGTGTTCAAGTTTTGTCATGCTCAATAGGGGATTTTAATGGCAGAGTAATGAAGACGAGAGGAAGCGAGTGACGGGGATAACGCCGGGAGCCGGCCATATTTGATTGGCAAAGTGATGTCTCGTCGGGTGTCTCGCTGATCTCCTTGACTCAACCCGCCTTTACGTTATAAAAAATACAGTTGAAAAACATTTTCAACCAGTGGATTTCATCAAACCCTGTCGCTATGTTTCCAACTCAGCATCTATTCATCAAACCGGCGAAACAGAGGGCTCGGTGTAGGGTTGGAGGATATGTGAAGAGAAAAGAAACATTATTTGCGTGATATACAGGTTGGGGGTCCATTACGTTGGATATATATCTTTGTATGTATATCTTTGGTCATTGAACTTTAAAAATTAGGAAATATTCGGAGCAAATAATACCAGTTCAACATTATGAAGAACGTGTATTTAAACTTACATGTCTAATAGCAGCCGGACACAAGAGCCGCGTACCACCGGAAGAAAATTATATATTTTTTGTCCTTCTTCTGTCTCTACCGAGGGCATAAGTATACAGCACAAAAAAGCCACCACAGTTTATACACTAAAACGCTCGCAATATATATTCAAAACTATATAATCACACAACGCGATATAAAAATTGCATACGCCCACAAACAATCAGGTAATCTAACAAAGGCATTTCTCCAATTAAAATAATTCAATTAACGTTATTTCCTTGTATATTTTTCATTAGGTTAATGAAGTATACGAAAAAAAAATGCGGATTATATTCTGTAGATTTTTTTAAACCAATCCAACGAGGATTAACTGCTAATTAAGGTTATTCATCAAGAGTACGCCCACCAACATAAATTTCCCGAAGGCTTCAATTCGATAGAATACCTATAAAGAGCGGAATGATGGAAAAGTCGAACCATGTAAAGAGAGTTTGGAAGCATAGTTGAAGAGGGATACAGTGATAGGAAAGAGACGTCATGAGAGGGAAAAGAGGAGAAAAAAATGCCTTCCGTAGTCTGCCTTAATTGCTAGAATACGGATAACATTTTTGTTATACGTTGCACTAAAAAAATATCGGTTTTTAAAATAGTTTTTATGATTTCTGCAACTATCTGCCTCGCAGAAACACTTTTCGTAAAACGCTGAAACTGGTCAAGTTAAAACTTTTTCTTCGATAAGAATATTCACCCGGCTTTAAGGTAGTCCGAGCGAGATAGTTCCCTAGTCATAATAGAGACCGTATTCGAATTATACGTTTTAATTTCACCAGCTGTAGGATATATCACTTAAATATTGCATTATTAATGGTGCAGTAATATAGTTTTATACAACAGAAATTGTAAATAATTAAATGACAATATCTAAATCAGTCTTTAACTTGACTAATTTTTTCGCGCAGTGCGTTTGAAACTACATCAAAGCGGAAGGTTTTTTGTGATACCCAAGAGCCTACTGCGGTGAAAATATGATTAATTCTCAAATATAGTTGAGAAAACATACAAACTACACGCTGTTAGTTTTTTTACGACATTTAAGAGTTAGAAATTCCTCATTTTGTAAATAATGTCTCTCTCGACTGCAAACACGTACCATATCCATCATCCCGGACCATCCCGGTCAAGGCGGATGATTTTTTAAATGTGGAAATTCGCACATACGTGCCTGTGCGTTTATTTTTTCCCAATTAAATTGTTTCCCGAGACCGTCATGAGTCCTCTCACGTGCTATGTAATGGGTAATTGTGAAATGGAGGAAAAAAAACTAGAATTAAATTCATCGCAAAATATCCATCGAAGGGGAAGTTGGGAATACATCACGCGCTCACGCACAGAGAGTAAAAATAATCTTCACTAGACTGCAGCATGATTCATCAAGGAGTGGGAAATGGAAAACGCTTGCCGGTTCTTCACATTGATATTGGTTGAGTGATTTTATTTTATCTAATCAAGCGAATGGCGTCCCCGCAATAAAACATTTCCTTATCGCTGGCTTAGCGGAAAAAAAAAATTTACGCGAGGCTCCGCACACAACCAAAGGGGGAATTAACCAAATCACGCCGGGTGGATTGCAGGATAGGGATAAAAAAATGTATAACAAAGGTTGGTTCCTATCTCTCGAAAAAAAACGCTCACTTCCTGTGGTTTTCAAACATTTATTGTTCACGTATGATCAAACAGGTATATGACCGAGTCGGGTTCCACTACGTATTGATATCTTTCAGAGTGGCATAGAGAATATTATCGTGACTCCTCAATATATCTCTAGGTCTGAGAATTGCGATAAGAGAGATACACTGCCGAACATATAGGTACAAAAATCGTTCTTTTCGCGCACAATAAGTGATCACAATAAAAATTGAGCTCCACTAAATACACTCCTATAATACATGTCACCATTTCATCTCCCAAAAACATGCATCTTCACGTGGCTGGTGACCTAACACTCCCTGCCACACGCCCATGCGGCGGCTCGCAGGGTAGTATGTATCTGTAGATATAGATGTATGTTTAGGGCAAGAAAATTGACGGTGATCACCATGGTACCTGCACCATGACAGCTTTATACAATGTATGCTCTCTCAAAAGATTTGGTGCGTTCTGGGCAAACAGCATGTGTGAAATTCTCCCAGGATTAACTCTGAGATAAATATTTGACTGCTGCCAACGTTTCGGCAGAATACACGGCGGTGATGATGGAAGAGTATTCTGTGAATCCCGAGAGAATTTTGCACCATGTTTTGACAGAATACAAGGTGATGATGATGGAAGAGATGTTAGTCGAAACGTTAGCAATAGCCAAAAATGTAACCCGATACAAATCCCGAGAGATATATTTCACAAGGATATATTCTCATTCAAATTACTCCATTAATATCTAGACCAAATTAACCGCTCTATTTAATGCCCTCCCTCATCACATACGGCGCTCCTGTCAGTCTTATTCAATTAAAATTTCTTACCTTCGTCTTCTTGTGGATATTTATTTTTTTGCCGCCCGGACGATTCAGGTGATCCACGTCAAGGACCACGGTTACGTGTCACGGTTACGACATTTTATTAATCCCTTCGGAAAATTAATGTCACCAAGGTAACCAGAATGTACATCAAGAAAACAGCATATAACTGTTGCAGTTTCTCCAGATGAAATAAGCTTTGACAAAAAAAATAAATATGAAATATACAACGACAATACCATCAAAAATTAAAACATTTTCACGAAAAAAACGCGAAATTAAGTGATCTTTCTAACTGGAGGTTATTTCGTTCAACATCTCATGGTGCCGTTTGGAAGCCGAAAATTCAAGCTCGAGTGAAGCAAGTGATAAAGACATCGATCAATCGATAAATCGAATTTCTCGACGCATAATAGTATTTTCTCTTCGAATCCTGTCCACTACTTGGCAACAAAACACGTTTGATCGACTACCTTTGTCGAAAAATTGATTTGCGGACATTTTCACGCAAGCAAATTATGTAATCTTTTGTCCATCTCTACGTTTCAATGCAGGGACGCCGGGGGAATCGTTACAAGCGTGTCAGAAAAGTCCCATTTCCTCAGCGCATTCAAACCTTAAGGCCTGTACACACGGCGCCTTAGATTGTGTGGTCTGTGGCGCATATTCTGGCGCCAGATCCGGTATGATTGGACGGCAACATTTATGGTAGCAATCTTTCGCTTCTGTGTACACACGGTGCCACGAGACGGTGTTGAAACAATTGAACGTAAGTATACGTTCGAAAATGAAATGAAATCACACATGACTCACTGAGAGTGTATTTAACTAATTCATCAAAACCAGAAAATCATATCCAAATTCTACTACTCTGCTCCTTTCTAAATATACTTCACCCATGTCATATACCCAATGCGGTAGCTAAAAGTTTTCTAAACAAAATCACACTTCTAGTTCTAGAGATCCGACACGACTGCTCGCTGTTTATAGTTGCACTTTCACGACCGGTTTCGATATTGGTTACTCCTTCAAGAGAACCCGCCAAATTATAAGTATATTTAGACAATTTACAAAGCATATTTAGACATATACTCACCCTCTGGCTGTAAATAATTTGTTCAGGGGGATGAAAATCGCTGGTATTTTGCTTTCTCTCGCGGCTGTTTACTTTTTCAAGTGGTGGTTGCTATGGATGTAGGTAGCGATATGGCAGGGAAAATGGTACACGCTCTTTCGCTGGCGACTTGCTTGCGATTGCCTTGCATGCCACCAGATGTCTTGCGATATGGGCGTACACACGGCGACATCTGTCGCCGACAGTATCGTAAGCAATGCCCGGCAAAAGAAATCTCTTCGTGTGTACAGGCCTTTAAAGTTGAATACTGTACAAGAGGCCTTGATAGATGGGTAGTGCAACAATACAATCACAAAAGTATGGTAAGACCATGAATATATATATATATTATGGATTGGGATCTCGTTGCCAAAAACTGTTGTCTAGAATTCCGTAAACAAATAACTTTTTAGAAAGAGGTGCCACCTAGTGATGAAAGTTCAAATTTAAATACAATCGACAGATTGTAAATAAACACGTCTTACCGGTTTTGTCACGAATTTCAAGTTTCCCAATTTATTATTTGGATGAATTGGCTTTCACTTACAAGTTATTATAATGTAGTGGAAAAAAAATATAGTACTTCACGCGGGACGTAATTATACAATTTTTTAATATCGTCCGGTCCACAGATATATTTAACCTCTCCAAATTTAATTGCACATATGCACAATTAACTTCTTAGCACTTCGTGAATATCGCTATACGGAAATTCAATAATAATGCGAGGTGACTTCATGAGTATTCCCATAGATCTTGAATATAGGATCCTATATTCAAGATCTATGAGTATTCCCAATGGCCATCATTGCAGTGTAGGTAAAAAGGAATGCACTTACCGCCGCCATGAACAGATTCTTATTTCTCAATCCAAGTCTCCTATTTTGGATCCTCCTAGACGCATACCCTGTTTTGCAGTCTGGTACGAAGCAATTTCAGTTCAAACAAGGCATTCTGAATTCTTTATCTAGGGAAAACGGGGTTAATGCATTCCAATTATAATCGGATTCTGGAAAACATCGTCGTCGGCACACGATGAACGTTTCATTAACCTCTTAGTTATTTCCTGTTATAGATATTTCCTCTCTAGCATTTACAAAGTAACTTTTAGATCGAAAAAAATAGCAAGATATTATTAAAAGCATCAAGTAATTCATATCTCCTCGATCTTTATTGAATATTCACCACAGTCTCACGTTAGCAACAATTAACTACGTCTATTTACAATAATAACAGAAAAGACACAAATCGAAGTGGCGCCAAGGTCTGGGTGAACTAAAAGTGGAAATTTAGGCAACACGTAGCCTAGGAAACAATGCCGAACATCCGAATCCATAATATATATATAACTGGGTAAGACAATCGTCGACTCGAAGGCCACACGATTAATCCAGTTCGGTCATATTATTTTGGCGAAAAATTTTTGATCATTTGACATAGGATTTATTCTCTGCTCGCCCCAGCGACATCCCATTTTTTTCGGCAGTGCCATTCATCTGGGGGGGGGGGGTGAGGCAGGAAGAGCGGCAATGGTGACGCTGGGAACGGCATTTCGCGACGCCTATGGGAGCGGAATGGGAGCGAGAGGCGATCAATCTACGGAAGCGCCTCCTCCGACGCGCTGTGGGGAGGCCACCGCCGAGATGGACCTCCGCCTCTCCACCCCCAATGGGTGGGGGGTGGATAGGGGGGCGTCTCAGCGGCGGCTATATGTGAGGGCTGTACTGCCCCTGACGTCTCATAAACACGCACACATCCTCCAAACCCCGGTCGCGAGAGAAGAGCTATGGACCATTCGTTCCCTCCCTCCCAATTCAGCGTTACTGGGGGCAACGCGGCGGGGGAAAATAAACAAGTTCGCAAAAAAAAAAATGAGAGCGTTTTCGGTGGCGGAAGGAGGAGGAATGGACGACATCATCAGGCACACGAACACAAAGACACGATGCTGATGTTCCCGTTTTCTCGCGGAATTGCGAGCCGCTCTTCGCGGGAAAACAAAGTAATATAGGAGAAGAGAAAAAAACATGAACGGGCGAAAGAAACGGAGTTTCTGTGTGCTGAGTCTAAAAATAGAGGCAATCGGGTGGAAAATGGTAGTGTCTTTTTCCTCCGTTGATATGCAGAAGGAAATGCCTTTCATTATCGAAAATAATTGTCCTCTTATCTCACGCTACATACTGAGCCAAAACGTTTTCCAAGAATTGAAATTTGTGCTCACGTTAGAAAATGGTTTATTCCTGATTTAAATAAAACCCGAAGTAAGAATGACGAAATCATTAATTTTTACCACAAAAGAAAAAAATGCCCCCTCATTTATTTTTTTCAAAGTTTATTCCACCCTTAATTGGTAGTGGAAGAAAGAGAATAAGGTTTATAGATGGATGAAGAGAGTTTGGACGTAAATCGAGTTGAAGAATGAAATAATACTAGGAATCAAGGGCGTCAGTGAAAGATAATTTAGTCGTTCCCTTTCAATTATAATTTACCGCAACCGGTGAATCACCTCTGATAACAACCTATAATGAGTCTGTTTTTGTTTCAAAGTAGAGCGCCCAATTAATAGTTCCAGTTTTTTTTTGCCAAAAATAATTATGAAAATAACCCGCTGATGTCTATATTAGCACCGCAAAGTTCAATGATAATTAAAATTCAATTTTTTGCCTCGCTAATCGAGAAAATTAGCTTAAAATTAAGCTCGTTAAGCCACATTGAGTGATTTTTGTAATTGATGATGGCTGCTGATACTGCTCTTCCATTTTTTTTCCCGTGGAAAGGTGTTTTTTTCAGCCAATCATTAACGTGCATTTCTCCGCACTCTCTTCTCATAGAAATGTCCGGAGAGTGATGATGACAAATGAATCTTCGTTACGCTCCCGGGTATTATCGGTGATTTTTTTTATTCCGAAACTACCGACGAGCATCCATTACGCTTAAAACCGTTTCTCTCAGCCAAGAATAAATATATAGACACTTTCTGTTCGCTTTAAAAGATTTTACTAACGGTGATGGATATTTTAAACGGTCACATGGATGTGCGAGGTATTCTAAGCTAGCCTTTCTGTATCTATTTAATGCTCTTAAATTATGAATATCTTCATGAAAACAGTAATTTTACTTGCCGCTTTGAGAAATTTCCCATTTTATAAAAATGTCCAATGAAAATTGGAGTCATTTTTGTTTATTTTTCAGGGCTACAATCAATCTCTGCAAAAGTACATGTATAATCAATACAAATAATGTTCACTTGACATGGAACACAATGTGAAAGTCCGTCCCTAAACACAATGAAAGAATATTTCACATTTTGAATCCTACGGCTAACGGTCTGGTACATTTTTATAAGTATTTTCCCGACGAACTAGTTGAAAGAATGCCATTGTTTAACTATCTTTATGATTTGTCCTCAAATGCAAAATTTATTTGTTCTAAACATCATGAATATAATTTACCTCTCTCGATGAAAATCGCCCACAAATCATAATGCTTTTTACTACGGATTTAGCATTAAAAAGTCCCTAATTTCCGAAGTGACCTGGCCCCTGTAAAGAGTTATTTCAATTGCTATAAATGTAATGGTTAAGCGTGGAAAAAAAATAACTCCAATTTATCAGGGTTTATCGATATAACGATGGAAATAGGAAGAAAATATTTGTCTAAAGTGACTTTCCCGTCATGTATCACGGGATGTGAATTCACACAGCAAAGGATATTTACTTCGTGATTTGAATTCCATTTTCCGCAATGGGCTTTCATTGTATCATTATAACCCACGTGTTTTATTCTCCGCGAAATATTTTGCCTGCTCCCGTTGATGAATCATATATGTTGCGACCTTTTTTTTTTGCGAATTTTGCGCGGGAGCAAATTTTTCATTTGCATACACGACGTCAGGCTTAGTCTCTTTTTTTCGGTCGAAGGCAGCCTTATAATTATGTCACTTCCTTATCTTTTCACGACGTATTTCCATTATTCCTTCATGTACATGATTTCCATTTTCTGTAATTATTTTATAAAATTGTCTTCATATTTTTACAATTCAAGCATAATTCTTAATAGGTAATATTAAAATTTTTCGTAGCTTGTCAGTTATGTGGGTGGCCCGTATAAAAGGGAATTTTGAAAATTTTAAAGGCCATTTTCGTTTAAACTGTTGGTTATATAACCCTATATGTGGGGTGATTCATGATCCACATACAGCGGTCTGTACAACTACTAAGTTTGAATAAAATCTGAGACCCGGCTATCTGACACTCCCCTTGTGAGTTATGCGATAGCAGAGTTTCGTGACGAGGAGAATAACCAGGTTCGGTCTGATATCGATTCTCCCTCATCCATTCAGTCGGCACCGTTAGGTTTTACACGAAGGTCCCGCGAGTACATGCAGGCGAGATCTCGGCAGACGCCATAATTTCGGCAATCCGATGGCTTCGCCCGTTGAGCCCGCTCGGTCTGACGTTTCCCTCGCTCTCCCAACCCTTTCAAGCAGGAAGCAGAGATTCCAAATCGCGGCTGCTTTAACGGCCCCGCATGAATGCGTGCCCCGGAGGCATTTTTCCCCTTGCCGGTGCGGGCGACGGCGGCACAAAACGGCCATTGTCTTGCGCATTGAGGTATTCGATCCCTCTCCGCTGCCTTGCGCACGGCCTTCCACAATGAGCGCGCGAGGGTTTCTGCTGTGGCACCTGTTGGCTCGCTCGCTCAGTCGGTTCCACCGCGCCTGACAGGTCGAGGCCGATCGGAGAGGATCTGGGGGAGGGGAGTTGCCGGGGGATGGGGACCCCCCTGCTTCATCCCCCTCTGTTATGCTTCTTCCCCGGCGATGGAGAGTGTGATAGGTCGCGTTCAGCGCTCAATGCTTTGTGAGATGGTGTGGACTGAGCCGATACGCTGGTTGGAGCGATTTTTGCTCGAGCACGGATGTGCGTGAATATTTAACGAACGCATTCGTATGAGCGAATATTTTTTCATTGCAGCAAAAGTAAAATACCTCGCACTAAATTGGTTTTTCTCTTTGCTGTTTGGTATTTCAATACGTAGTCTTATGGGACACGACATATGTATCATTGAAATCCTATTAACCCTTTAAGTGCGGCACAACGTGGTTTCACGTCATGTTTGTCCTTACGCTGGTGCTGATGGCGTTATATCACGTCAAGCGTGCCGTGAGTGTTCCAGCTTTTACTAGGGAACTTTCACTTGGCCCCTAGTGAAAACTGGAACACTCACGGTACCCATGACGTGATATAACGTCATCAGCACCACCTTAAAGACAATCATGACGCGATACCTCGTCATGCCGCACTCAAATGGGTAAATGAGACAGATTTCAATCCAAAACGCGAAATAATAAATTAGCACTTCACCGAGGTTGTTATCAACGGTTTAAACCTAATATTTCAGGAGTAGTCGGTATAGGCCTCATGGAGTCGATTTGATTTTGAGTTGGATCGATACGAGCTCCGGGATCGATTAAAATAAGATCAAAACTAATAACTTATGTAGCAAATTCATTATATCTTATGTTTCAAGGTCAAGTGTGCTTGGAGTTATGTTTTAAGTAACGTGATCATCTGGCTAATATTTTCTTTATTATCTCACATTAGTCTATTAACTTCCCTTGCATTATTTTTGAAAAGGTGAAAAAGACAATTAAAATATAAAAAATTTAAATAAGCAGTTTTAAAACCAATTGTGCGTATTAGTTATCATTTGAACTAGTTTTGTTTTTATTGATTAGGAATATCAATAAAATTTTGAGAAGTCCTCGTAGTGGTCGAAGGATAGAGGAACGTTCGGTAGTGCTAAATCAGCGGTTGATCTCAACCAACAATGAAACGTAGTCATTTAGAAGGATATTTGTCTATATATTCTTCTCGTTGGAAAACCGCTATTTCTGTCCTTGATTTGAAGATGAGGCCTAGAAAATGGTGCAATCGGCAATATTTTCAAGTTCGCGTTTTTGGAGATAAAATAGTTTCGTAAACTGTTTCTTTTAAATCATAGCTAAAAAGATAAAGTTGATGGTTAATACCGTTGGAGTTCTTGCAATTGAGGAAAAGTAGAGGGTGCGGCAGCATAATTTTCTGCTGTTAAGGGCCAATAAAACAAATGAAGTCATAGGTATCGTTGTTATTATTTTTCTCCATATTCTACAACATGCATTTCAAGCATTAAAAGTGTTGTGCATGTCAAGGTGAATATGTTTGACAAACTTGTTTCATCACAGGATCGGATTTAAACCTCGCTTCCTGGAGCGAAATCCAAATCAGAAAATTATGCTTATGCACCCTGTATATGCATTAAAAAGCAGATAATTAGTTTGCTGATAGCGAAGCATCAAGAGTGCGGCATTCGTTTAGGAGCTGGGAAAAATGGGCCATCATTCCGTTCTCTAAACACGAATACTCGCTATCAAAGGACGGATGAAATAATCAACTTCATTTTTATATGCAAGAGATAGAAATAGCTCTACCGGTTTTAAAGATATAGAGCTTCATACTCGGGGTTGAGCAATTTTGATACGGACAATAACTGGCACGTCCTAGGGTTTGTCTTGACTATTGGTAATCGATGCTCTTCTCTCGTCAACTCGCCCACGACGTGCTCATCGTCAGTAATCCGAGTAGGACGGGGATACTTCACCAAGTTACCTCTCACGGTTCGGCGGACCGGGCAGTTACAGTTGCTTGGACTCGTATCGGTTGCTCCACTCCATCTTCTCCCCCTACCCGCTCCCCGTCAAAAGCCCTGCCCACACCATCTCCCATAAACGCCCTTATCTTTCCTCTGTTTGAACAGCATATGGCTCCGACCGGTACATTCTCTCTTCTTGCCCTCTCCTCTCCTCTATGCCCTTCCGAAACACTCGCGGGCGAGATTGTAGCCGAGCGTTATCAGGAGATTACAACTAGTGATCCAATTTAGACCATCGCGTTTCCCCCATGTGGAAACACATCCCCTCTCTCTCTCTCTCTCTCTCTCTCGAATCTCTTAATGCATTTTCCCATCGATCTTCTTCACTTGAGTTTAACTTTATGAACGCGGTCTTCAGTGGGCTTTAAAGTGGTGGCGATTATTTTTTTCTTTTGTGAAATTCCTTTCTTCACGTTGAAATTGGTGATTTGGAATGATTCCACACATGATCGCTCTCATCGATCCAGGTCTCTGCCTGGTATGCCGTTTTCAAGACCTCGGTAACCGCACATTTCGCTGAAAAAATGGGTCGTTGGGGGAAATTCGGCGTGAAGCCATGCTGGTTTACTTATTTAAATGTGAAAAATATGAAAACTTTGATAGGTTAACGCCGGAACAGTGCCTTAAATCCACAGTGCTATGATCTCCTTTTACTTGATTTAACAAATCGAATCAACTGCGCACAGGAAAAAGAGCAAACTTTACAAATTTCACCAGTAAGTTTTATTCGCGACCCGGGTTTCGACAGTTTATGTCATCTTCAGGTGGTTCAGGTTCAAACTTCTATTTGCTCACTGAATGTTGTATTGCATAAAATGTTTCGACATCTAAGCATAATCCTTAGATAAAATGTTTTCGAGAACTATTTTGCGTTTACGTGAGTTCACGATGCTCTTTCACCACATCTCGTCAGACATCGTCGATTCAAAACCTGGACCTGAAGATTGCATAAAACTGTCGAAACCCGGGTCGTGAATAAAACTTACTGCTGAAATTCAATCACGGAGTAATTTCACAAAGTTACCTCAGACATTGTTCGTTTTGTTAATAGCGCACTGATTTGTCTGAAAATGTTCGACTATCTTTTCGTCTGTTTTTTAAATTTAGATTTTGAACTCCAAAGTCTCGCAAAATATTCATGTTTCAAGCGAATGCGGCGACGAGCAGAGGCTTTCAAAGGGTCTTACCTTAAATAAATGAAAACTAGTCTTTGCTCACTGAATGCTGTATTGCATAAAATGTTTCGACATCTGAGCATAATCCTTAGGTGTTATGTTTTCGAGTACTATTTTGCGTTTATGTGAGTTCATGATGCTCTTTCACCACATCTCGTCAGACGTCGTCGATTTCAAAGGGGTCGATGCCAAATTACTTTTGAGACTATACTCGTGGGGGAGGAATGGGATCGGACCCTCCCTACAAGCCAATTTTATGGGGGTAAGGGGGCATTAAAATAAAAAAACTAAATATATTTAAATACTTTAAAAAAAAGGCATGAAGATCCAGTTTCGCCGTCATAATTCTCAAAAATTTTCACCCCCCCCGTTTTCAAAGACCCCCGAATTGGATCAGGTCATTATCTTTGGGAAGAAGGGAGAGGATTTCTACTTTCAGAGGATCCGGGGGGTAATACGATACCTTACGATTCTCTGTTCCTCAATGTTCCTATGAATTAAGGTAACATCCACCAAAATATTTCACCAAAACAGGCCCTGCTGGGCCATAGATCCCATGATATTTCACCAATCAAAAACATTGTGAAACCCCCAAAACCAAGCTCTAGATACGCCACTGATACTGTATTCTCGTAAATAAATATTACTTCGTGCACATTACCACTGTTTTCTATTCCTTTAAACACGATTTACAAGGCTTAGTCATCACAAAGGGAGGTTGTACGTAGACTTAAATCGTTTGAGATGTGGACATGGAGAAGGATGGAGAGGGTAAGCTGAATTGCGAGAAGGACGAACGAGGAAGAATAATCTGTGATTTCAGGTCTGATTGAGTGGAAACGGAACACAACTGCACTTAGAAAAAAATGAGCAACTTCCTCTATGATTTCGCTTTTTACAGCATCTTCAGGTAAAAAGCGAAACCGACTATAATAAATCCTGTCTCAGTGAAAGTAGCTCATTTTCTCAAAGTGTAGAACGAGAAGGTATTGGATATTGTTGGAGAGGAGAGTAGAGGAGGTTAGTGGCGGAGGAGGAAAGAGAGATGGGTGAGGCGTATTGAAAGGAAAAGAAGTGCGAAAGAGGAAGGAAGAGGATAGAAATCTTGGACGAAATAAGAAGAGGAAGACGATATGAGGATTTTTAGAGGGATCTAATGGCTAATGGAGGGATCAAGTTTAGGAGGAAAAATGCCAGAAACCGGGACACAATAATAAGTACTGTCCAAAAACCTACCAATCAGCCGGCAGAAAATTCAACTGAAAAATGGTTTACAAATTCATATAGCCAAATCTCAATTCCTATCAAGTTTCCCCTCTAAACAAGTTATCCGGTTCCCTACGATATGAAAATATTTTGAAAATATCATGCAAGGGCACTCGCATGTAAGGTTTTTATTTGGAAACCCTCCGGGAACAAGTTAGACGCTTTTTCGAAAAGATCTTTCTGATGGAGAAGCCCCTCAGAATGCTGTTGCGGAAATGGAACATACACTGGCGCTCGACTTCGAGGGATCAGCTTCGATTGGTCGCGTTGTTTTACTTGATCCGATG
The DNA here is from genome assembly GCA_963169105.1 of Ceriagrion tenellum. Lineage (NCBI taxonomy): Eukaryota > Metazoa > Arthropoda > Insecta > Odonata > Coenagrionidae > Ceriagrion > Ceriagrion tenellum. The sequence continues at coordinate 131,545,866 of OY720633.1, forward strand.
TTTTCCTTGCAGATGGATAGCTCTGCCTACCTGCAAAGATACACATCTCAGAGTCGGCTCCTTTCTCTTTCACTGAGTGGCAATCCTCTTTTTTTCCAATATTTGCGTTTTCAGCTATCTTTCCCTACGATGTTTGTTTTTCAAGGCACTCTCCATTATCTAGAAATCTCCAACAAACGTGCGGTATCTATCGTCCGAGAGAAGTGGGTTGCGGAATAAATGCAAGGAAGAAATTCTCTCGAGGAAGCAACCATTGTCATTTCAGGCCTTACTATCCATTTTCCCGAGCGCAGCTCATCAAACTCAACAGAGTTCTCTTTCTCAGATCAATTCTATGAAATATTTTTATTTTCGATGGACTGGTTTCGAGTGTGACTGAATTAAAATTATCAACACTCTGATCGCCATTTTTTAACGAATTTTCCCATAAGGTAGTCTGAGCGAGATAGTTCCCTAGTCATAATAGAGACCGTATTCGGATTATACGTTTTAATTTCATCATCTGTAGGATATATCGCTTAAATATTGCATTATTAATGGTGCAATAATATAGTTTTATACAACAGATATTGTAAATAATTAACTAAATATATCTAATAAGTCTTTAACTTGACTAATTTCTTCGCGCGGCGCGTTTGAAACTACATCAAAGCGGAAGGTTTTTTGTGATACCCAAGAACCTACTGCGGTGACAATATGATTAATTTTCAAATACAGTTGAGAAAACATACAAACTACACGCTGTTAGTTTATTTACGGCATCTAAGTGTCAGAAATTCCTCATTTTGTAAATTATGTCTTTCTGGAGTGCAGATACGTACCGTTTCTCACGTAAAAGGGCTGGTATTACTTGGCAAATAACTCCAAAAGTAATGAGGTATGGGGTTGAGAGTAGCCTTGAGAATGGGTAACGAGTCGGAACCCGAAACGTCGGCTGCCTATGAATATCTTACCCGGTGGCGAGCCCGAGAAATTTACACAAATGTTGTTCGCCGGGAAAGTGTAAAATAATACATTACAAGTCTACACGCTCTTTGTTTTTTTTACATCCCATAATACAAGTGTTAGAAATCCCTCATTTTGTCTCTCTGTAGTGCACACACGTACCATTTCCCATAAAAAAGGGATGGTTTTTTTTGGCAAATATCTTCGAAAGTAATGCGGTAAGGGGTTGAATTTTTGGTGTCATTACAAGGGTGAGATAGTTTTATTTAAAATGAGACCAAACTTATTGATTTCTAGGTAAAATGATATTTCGCTCAAACTACCGTAATCTGCTTAATTTTTAATGGTAAGAATGCTATTTTTTTAACTTGTAAATTATGTTTTAGAAACGATCGTGTGTCTGCGAGTGATTGAGATAAAATCACTCGAGAAGACCATCGGGTCGAAGGACATTCTTTTTTCTTGTACATGCAGGAGTAGGCATATTAGTTTATATCATCACCATGAAATTTAATTCATTACCTTTATACAATTAAGTGAATATTTCACTTGTAGTATATTGGGCTAATACTGGCCCACATCTTCAATAATTTATAAGTTGGCGCAGACCGTGATAAAGCGATTCTGAAGCCGAGGAATGTGAACTTGGTGAGGTCGGAAAAACATCAATCGCCAGAATCGCCAGCTCATATCTTGTCAAAATAGAATCAGTAAATTTCATTCCTCGTCGTCATCAATCAATCCGTCATTTTAATTCCAGTTTCTCCCATCATCCGTTTTCATCGATCCGAAGGCCTGTTTCCAGCAGGATTTGAATTTGGCCGGTCAGCTAAGTTACTGAGACATCTATTTGAACAGTGAATTTTTGTTGGCTTTGAGGGAATAAAAAAGTCGAGACTGCAGAACATACAATCAAACGAATCAGTCAAAATCGTGCTCTCGGCGCCACCGTGCACGAGGTTATAGCCAAACATCGAATTCGAGTGTCTGCTCTTTTTGATATTTCGTGGGGATTCGGATGTCATTTTCTGTCCAGGCGAATGATATTTTCTCTGGGGAATATATCACTTTATTGCGCATTCTCGATTTCTTAGTCCCAAGAAAAATCTCCTTATTTTTTTCTGTTAATAATCTTAACGCCGTACCTAGGGATTCCATTATTTGGTTCGGAACAAATGCGGACACGCCCAGAAATGGAAACGTAATATTATTTTTCCATAGCTGCGCGTTTAGCCGTCAGTAGCGTGCGCTTAGCGCCACCGTCCACGAGGCTACAGCCAGACTATGAATTCGAGTGTCTGTTCTTTCTGACATTTCGTGGGTATTTAGGTTGGAGTCTCAGCCAGGGCGAATGGCATTTCCTTTGAGGAGTTTTTTACTCATTTACACCTCCTCCAATTATTTATCCTTAAAAAAATGGTCTTCACTTTTATCTCATTATTTATCTTCATTCCATTCTGAGGGATTCCTTTATTTCTGGTCTGAACCATTGAGGCAGATTGGAAATGCGCATGCTACATCTACATCTACGTCATACCCTGCAAGCTACCCAAAGGGTGTGTGGCAGGGGGTGCTTTCGCACCAGGCATGCATGAATGATACGGTAGAACACCGACATTACATTAAAACCCGCGTACCACACATGCAAAGCGCCAATTAAAAATCTAATACCCAAGAAAAATTCTATCTTCAATCGTTCCAACATGCAAGGGATACAAAGACTACTACTACAGATTCAAAATATCATGCATAAATAAGAGCATCAATATTTACATCATGCATAAATAAGAGAGTAGAGAATATAATGAGAAAGATTTACTGCCTGCCTATTGTCAATACTCGAACTATTCATGACGACGATCACAGCTGTTATGGTCCCGAATGGTATGCTATGGTTGGTGGCCAATGAAGTTCCCACGTGGGCGTGGCCTGTCGGCCATTTTTGTTCACCCCGATTTTCCTGTAGCACATACAAACTGACCTATTTATTTGGCAACTTTGCTATGTTGTCCATCGATCACTTTTTGTAAATCAGCGTGCATTTACTCGTTAAATTTGCATTCTACTGACTTTTTTTTAAATTTTAACCTAAAATTTTTAACATGATTGAGTTAATAAGAATCCGTATTCCTGGTGGAAAATATGGTTAAATCGAGCAGTGTCCATTACACAAAGTAACTAAAATATGTCTCAATATATACATGTCTTGCGTTTCAAGCAAATTGTTGATAATCTTGCTCTACATCCGCTAATTCGTCCATTCCGTCGTGCTATCCACAGGAAAGTAAGATACGAGTAGGGATAGCGAATATGTTAGTCATTTCAGTTTTCAGGCAGCATTTTGATGCCATACTGCCCTCTCCATCGACCTCAATGGTCGAAACAAATACACACACCCAACAATGAATTTGTTTCCATGGCTCCGCGTGTACCGGAGTAACATTTTCCCCGCGCGAATGTCATCTAAAAATATATTCCTCCGGGCCTTGCGCGGCGGAGCGTTCGGCTTTTTGTAATTCTCAACGGAGCGTCACGACACGGCATTCTCCTGTTCACGGATCGATGCCCTGAGATGATTGATGAATGGGTATGGTGACATGGGATCCTACTCATGAAGATTCCCCTCCGGTCCCTCGATCCGTCGCCTGAAACCCTTTTCCTGCACCGGCGACGATGTTAATTTTGCATGCCGCGTATCCTGCACGATCACCGGTTGAGTGCCTCCTTAAGGCGGATTAAAAGATTTATTGCACGCGAGCAGATTTGCGTGAAAACTTGAATACGTTTCCTCGTTAGTAACACCTATGGACGAAAGCGGAAAAAATTGCATAGTTGCAGCGATTTAATTTTTTTTTAGGTAATTCCATGGTACTTTCACACGTAGCCTCATAGCATGCGACATATTCTCGAATTCCGTAATAACTCAATTAAGGGGGCTCTGGAATGACTGCGTGACTCAAAACAAACACTTCGTAACGCATTTTTATGTATTAGGTACAGATTCGCTGATATAATGGGTTTACCATCGCAAATCAAAATTGAGGCACAAAATATGTGTATGACAGATTTATTCCGTTCCCGAAAATATTTGTACACTTAAAGCGGATCTGGCTTGACTATATACAATACAATACAATACAAATTTATTTGCCCAAAGATCAGGATACAATTAATGCACATGATATAAGGCACGTCATTTTAGGTGCATACAATAAAAATACCAACAAATATCATATCACTTCATATGAACATCACAATTAACTCCATATTATAGAATCTTATTAAATTAAATATCTTATAACCAATAATAGATTTCCTTTAGTTCCCCAGTTTACTACATTAAATTGCCCTTTATTCAAATACTCTTGCACAGAATAATACATTTTCTGTTGTAATTACTCTTTTAATTTGGATTTGAAACAGCCCATACTTTTTATATATTTTAACTCTATGGGCAAATTATTAAATAATTTAATACCCATTTCTTTAGGGCCAATTTTTAGCAACTTAGTTCTGACTGTTTGGTAGTGAATGTCATTTCCCCTTCTTGTATGGTGATCGTGAATGTCACAGTTACGGGCAAAACTATGTAGATTAGCTTTTACATAGATAATTAGGTTCATTATGTATATGCAAAGAAGAGGAAGTAGATTCAGGTTTGTAAAAATTGGTCTTGATGGTGAAGAATGCGGTTTTCCAGCTATTATTCTTACAGCTCTCTTTTGGATCTTAAAGACATTTAGTGATAAATGCCTTTAAGATATATGAGTCAAGACAATTGCTAAGTTACTCATTTTTATTCATTTAGTTTTTAAAAAAATCCAGCTTAATGAGATAAAACGTGGAACCTAATGAAAATCAATATTCAGCCACAAAATATGCAGATAATTTCATGGATGTAGTTTTGATGACCACATTTGCTCAGCCAAAGGAGCCGACTGCAGCGCCATTTGAATGGAACTACCGCATTTTTTTACTTCAGTTACGGCAGTAGTTCGCTAATAACTTTGAAAAAAAATAGGGGGTAAGACTACTGTATTTTATTTTTAATCAATATCCCAGACTTTCCCCTTCTTATAAAGATTTTTTATTCGAAGCTAAAATACGCCCTCTCGTTCAAATTCGCGATTGTCAGCTGTAATCTGAGTTATCTCTATAAGGGCCTATGTAAAAAATGTCCACTTTCAAGACTGGAATTTAGTAAAACCAGCATAAAAATACTATCTTTTTACTCAGAGATTATAAAATACACTTCAAAAATGTTCCATTCAAGCTTTCAGGAATTTTGGAATAAGTGACCCTGAGGCAGGAGCAGGAGTTTCTCATCTTGTCTTTCTTCTTGATTCCTACCATCTCCTGCTTGGAAGACCCAGAGGTTTCACTGCCTCTAGCTCTCAATTACCATATTCGTTTGGATGTTCTTCATTCATCCATTCTTTCTGCGCGTTCTCTCCGTCTATCTCTGTAATTCTCGTTTCTTTTTGTTGACGCCTGGAGCACCGACCCCTTGCCTTATGTCCGCGCTTCTCAATCTTTCCGTTCGTGTATAGCCAGCAGCTTATTTGGAATGTTTCAACTCAGGATTTTATAAGAAAAGGTTGCCCTGGTATAAAATAATAATAATTAATAAAATAAATAAAAATTTTACATTAAAATTATTTTAATAAAATAATAGAAAAATATAATATTGGTTAATAAATATTGGTTAATAAAATAATATAATAAATATAAGATTGGTTAATAAAATAAAATAAATTGACTCTATATTCCTGCAATATAAAACGACCAATCTTTGTTTGAACTTTTGAATGATTGCTCTTTTCCCCCCTCCAAAACGGCTCAAACGATTTTTGTTAAATTTTGCAAAACAACGGTTTTGTGATGCACGGAATCCAATGCGCTATGTCTTATCCTTGTAAAATGACAGAAAATTTATTTCAAATTATATAGATACTTTGCATAGGCCGTATCACGAGTCTTTTTCTTTTCAAAAGCCGTCGGACGAAAATGTAAATCATGTTTACAGGGTGTGATTCACTCCAACTATCGATCAAGCCCAAGAAGATTTAGATGATATTGATACAAAGGGATCGACGATAGGAGGATATTTTCGGTACAATCAGGCACTAAGGGGACAAGAACTTAACAACGAACGAGAAATCACGTATCACTGCTGCTGGAAAATGCCCGAATATCTTAGATGGAATTTGGTAAAACAAGTAAAGTGCAGGCCAAGACTTAGAAATATCCGAGCGAATGGCAGAACACACAGCGTGAACTCCCCTAAGAACAAGATACCTCCCCGATACTTTTCGGAAATACCATCATCCCAAAAAAACAGGAGGCCAAATTCCTCGGAGTAACCCTAGACATAAGGACCACGATGGAGATCCCACATCAGAAAATCTACCGACACGGAAAGAGCAGCAGCCGCCGCACTACAACCAATCTTAAATCCAAATTCCCACATGGCGCTAAAGACAAAACTCCTCCTATACAAATCCATGATGCGTCCCATCCTCAGTTACGCCTCGCCATCCTGGTCACATGCAGCTAAAACCCACCCCAACAAAGTACAAACCAAAGAAAACAAAATAATCCGGAAAATTGTAAATGCCCCCTGGTTCATCCGAGACAAAGATATCAGAAAGGACTACAACATAACAACCCATTCTGCAAACCATCAAAAACCGACCTACTTGAAATTCAAAGACAGCCTCCAGAGCACAAACAACAGACTGATCTCAAACATCTACATGGGACTACGATGAAAATTCTCCGTTTCACCACAAACCCCCCGAAAACCGCCCTTCTCCCCTCCCACATACCCATCCCATAATTCCGGAAATCCAACTTAACCCGAATCGCTATACATTAAAAACGTGGACAATTGAACCAGAAACCACCAGACCTGAAATCAGCCGAAGACAGCCCGACAAAGCTGGGAGCGGCAAAGAAGAAAAACACAAAGTGATAATTGAGGATCGGATCGGAGAATACACAGTGTGAACTTTGTTTTGCAACCAGAACTTCTAAGGTTATTATTATACCATGTGAAAAATGCAACGAGTTTCGATGATTTGCTGATAGTAAATGGTGTTTGATACTCCAATTATAAGCAAGCTTGCACTGTTTTATGCTAGATTGCATGGGCAATTGTTGACACATCTGCTGGTCAACCTTTCATTGCCCTGATGTCATGATTTAAACAAATAAATAATTAAAAAAATAACAATATTAATATACTTTTGGCTTATCAACGCCATAATGCTATAGGTGATGTTTGAGTGTATTTTACATGTATCACATCATCTGAACTCTCTGAAAGGTTGACACATCTGCTGGTTGACCTTTCATTGCCCTGATGTCATGATTTAAAAAAATAAATAATAAAAAAAATAACAATATTAATATACTTTTGGCATATCAACGCCATAATGCTATAGCTGATTTTGGAGTGTATTTCACATGTATCATATCATCTGAACTCTCAACAATGGCAGATGACAGACAATTTGAATGAATATTATCCCAACCGATGGATGGGACGTGGAGGTCCTCATTCGCGGCCCCCTTTTGTCTCCAAATAGAAACCCGCTTGACTACTTTCTTTGGGGCCACATGAAGGCTCTAGTGTACGCGTATGAGGCCAATCTTTTAGCAATAATGATCACTGTTGCAAATTAAATAAGTAATGACCAACAAATGTTGCAGGATGTAACGAATTCTCTGCTGAGACGTGCTCTAATGTTGACGCCGGTGGTGGATATTTTCAGCAACTGATGTAATCAGGGCGAAGGTATTTGTTCAAATTTCGTAAATAAAGTTATCGATTCATTGATTACGATGATGATAGAATTGAAGCATTATGTCAAATTAGTGAGAGTGACTACCAATGGTTCTGGAATTGAGAGAAACTGTTCGTCCATATTGTTAACCTCACCGACGAGTATTTGTTGTCTTTGTGACTGTTAACTTTGTAACCCTCAGCAACCAGACCAAGACCTTCATCAAATTCAAGCAAATTAAAGCTCTTATCCGCAAGAACATTTGCTTCCTCGTTTTATTATCATCAGTTAAGTCCCCATATCTTCCGTATTTTAAAATATAGAGATGTGATTCTGTAATAAATTGAGAAATAAATCTACTAAAATCATTTTTATTACACATTTTTTGACATCTCTGAAATGAAGAGCGCTATCGTGCATTAATTGTTTTTGAGGAATTAAATTTCTACGAAATTTCGGGAGCCATCTTGAAAATTAGATACCGTTTGCATTGATGGTAGCAGAATAATAAATATACATATCTCATGCACCACTGTGAAAAGTTTGTAATCTCCTCAATCGATACTAGTCATTGAAATTGGGCGTTTTCATTGTGATTGCAGAATACTTCTGAAAAAAATGTTTATGTTGCCATAGCTCGGTAACTAAGGAGTTGCGACTCCATGTTGCTATGATAAAAATGCCCTGAAACACCCTGTATAAAGTTAAAAAACTGACTGACTCATTCATCCAAATTCCTGGGCATTTATAAACGAGCTAGGTGGGTGAAATTTTCAGGAAAGGGTTCGAGTTATGTGTCAAGGTGTGAAAAAATCGAAAAATTTTTAAAAAAACGTCGAATAGGCTTCGAGTTATTGTAATCAATAGCTTTTTAATGGGATTAAATGGTAAAAATGAAAGATTTTTGTGTACACCTTTTTTGCTTTCGTTCATTAAAATATGAAAAAATAGAGATACACTATTGATTTTTTCACAAATATAATGCTGAATGTTTGCCAACGCTCCAAGGTCACAGACACTGTGATATAACTGGTGCAGAGCCCGAGAAGAGTTTATAAATGTAATTCACCAGGAGAAACTTAAATCTTTTATAATGCTGAATGTTTACAAAATCTCATTCTTGCAATAAATTTTTCCCTACCTACTGTTAAACTGAAATATTTAAACTTTAATCGGTGTTTTTAGAAATGTCTTCATTTTCGTTGCTATGGATAGGTTTTTCCATTGTCGCCAGGCCGATTGTCGATTTGAGATTTGGAACTCGGCGAGGCTCTCTGTTTGATTAAAGTATTTTGAGAATTCGTTAATAACCGGATGAGATATAATATGATTTGTACTTGAACTGTCTGGTATCCATACCTCATGGACCATGATATTCATTTTGAGAATTCCATAATAATATTTTCCTTGGCTTGCATGTAGCACGCAGACTTGAGAGCTTTCACTGGTTTTGTAAGGATGATGCATTCATTCCTCGTTATTTAAAGAGTATGTATCATCATTTACAAACTTCCTCCCTTGCTTGCAAACTGCAAGCACCCATTTACTCGTCATTTAAATAACACATGACGCGGGATTAACGTCTACTGATAGGGTACTCTTTCTAACCTGCATAAAATCTCGAGAGCTCGTTCGAAAGACAGAGCGAGCAAATGGGACTTCGTAACCTTGTCCTACGTCACTCATCCGGAAGGTGCTATATTTGTCTGTAAGGGGCTTTCCTCATCAACGCCTTCTCTATTTCATTCATACTTAAAGCTTGACACGGAGTTTCTCAGAATGGATCTCATAATCGAGTGTGTCACTAACATAGAAGTAGATGAGAGCGCTTGCTATAGAAGTTAGTGCTTAAAGCTGTAACGAGGCCATCTGTTCGCCATCTTGGTTAACCCTTATTTTCCTCTAGCGCCTACGGGCTGACGCGCTAATTTCGCCATTATACCAAGTTTTCCATCCGATAACTTACTATTGATCAGCGTGCACTCGCTTCTTAAATAAGGATTTTAATTTTATACATACGTACATACCAATCACGCAGTTCCCTTCCGGGGTAGGCACAGTCACAAAGTTTCACTCACAAATAAATATTCGTGCACCTAACTCTGCTTCCATAATTTCCTCCGTACTGACCAATCCTATTTTTGTATATGGCTTATTTATTTAATTAAATGTTAATCTGCATTATCGGTGAAAATTATAGTAAAATTGACTGGAGTCTTTAGTATTAAGCAGCCATTATATGTTTCAAGAGTTACCAGACTTAAATTTAAAATAGACGGTTTATATTCTTGCTTTGCTTCCGCACTTAATAAACGAGACTTCCGTTTGAGGGTTGTGCGCAATATAAGTGAGTCCATGTTTCAAGAGTGCCAAAAAGTTGCCGATAACGGATGATTCAACCACCATGATCCGCCTGTCCTATAGTTGCGAGGCTCTTGTTCTCGGGCGAAATTCGTCACTATGGCAACAATGGGCTTCGGCTAAAGTTGCGCCTGGTTCCTCGCATTGTGACGGTTTTTTTAAGCGGAAGGCGAAAGAACAAAAGATGACGGAAATTCTCAAAATAGAAGGGAATACTGTGTATGCTAAAATACTTGTAGAAGACGTATTGAGCAGACTTGGCATTGCATTCATAGAGCAACGAGAATATAAAATTTGATTACAGAATGGATAAGCTAGATGATAGATTCAAAGCACGTCTTGTATTGCATCAAGAGTCTTGTATTGTTTCAAGAGTTTTCAGACTTAAATTTCAAATAGACGGTTTATATCCTTGCTTTGCTTCCGCTAATTCGTCCATTCCGTCGTGCTACGCGAAGGAAAGTAAGGAGAGAGCAGAGGTTAACAATGTAGTCGTAATTTCGGTTGTCAGGCTATTGTTTTGATGACGCAATGCCGCCTTCATCCACCTCAATGGTCGTTTACCCTCCATCGACACCTTGATTAGCGTGCTGTAGGTACTAGGCGTAAGCTGTCACCCGGCATGCACTTGTGCCTGTTTTTCACCCGCTTCTGGATCCGTTTCTTTCGCCTGATACGGGTCAGTGCGCTCCCTCAAAAGGTGACTGAAGCCAGTGGAACGTCCTTGGGCATCCACGTGGAAGTCTGAGCGAGCCCTGAAGCCTTCTCTCGACCCTCCCTCACCCTCCCCCCCCCAAGAATACCACCCCCTTCTCGCGGAGCGAATGAAGTCTGACGCGACATCGTTATCAGCTTAACCCCGATAACCCCTGCCTAGTGAAGCGGCTGCGGATGAATACGGCCAAATACAAGCAGGCAAAAAAGCAAACAAGAAAACGCCCCCCCCCCCCACCCAACGGTCGTCCCGGGAACTACTCTCTGCACCCGCATCCGCGGCTAACTTGGCGGTGATTTATTTGCGCAATTTGATGCATGTCGTTGCGCGCCGTCCGGAAATTTGCGCATCGGTAGGCGCGGGCATCGAAAGATTTGAAATAAGTGAGAAATTAATGGGGACTAGAGTAACAGAAAACAGGAGAGTTTTCCATCAGAAGACGAGACTAATAACAACTTTCACCACAAAATTGTTTACGATGAAGTGCTTCATAAAAACATATTTAGAGCACAATCATCATCATGAACAAAAAACAATCTGAAGAGCGAAAAAATGATTTTAAGCAATAGACACCGGAAGTAGTGGAGATTAGGTGTTATCAAAAGAAGGAAGATGATCAAATGGACAGTGAGTATCAGAAATGAAACGACAGAGCCCTATGAAGTGTTGGAGAGAAAAGAAGCGAGGAGAAACTCTGATAAGAGGAAGAAACCAACTCACTGTTTACTCTTTGCGATACAGCAGCCTCTTGAAGAACAATTATGGTGAGAAAACTGTATTGGAAAATTACTTTTTTCAGTCTGACATTAACTTTCCCTAATGGACGATGGATGTCCGTCGAAATTCCGGAACTTTTCAAAAATTAAATCCGGTAGAATTCCCGAGAAAAATTTACTCAAACGTGAATTGGTCAACTCAGGCACCTCTGCCATTCACACCATCTCCGCCAAACGCTTCACTCCTATAGTATATTTCACTTCGACTTTCTTCTTACTTTTTCCTGATGCATTCCATCCTTGATCTTCATTAGTGTTTTCAGTTCCCATGAAATTTTTCCACCTTTATTACACATACATCCATACATACCAATCCCGCTATTCCCTTCCGGGGTAGGCACAGTCACAAAGTTTCACTCACAAATACATAATTGTACACCTAACTCTGCTTCAATAATTTCCTCCACGCTGACCTATCCTTGCAAACCTCTTTTGCCTCATTTACCCCCATACACTGCTTCATACACGCCCTCCTGTTTTTAAGACTCCTAATATTCCTCCTCCTAAGAATTTCCTCAACCACATTCAACCACAACTTTTTTGGCCTACCTCTACCTCTCGCACCATTGATTTCACTCTTATATATCTATTTCTTTATTTTACTCTCATCCATTCTCTCAACATGGCCAAACCAACGAAGCACACTCCTTTCATATATGTCCATTACTGGAGCATCTAACCCACATACATCTATCACCCACTCATTTCTGACCCTATCCATCCTTCATTCCTCTTCTGTTATCGTCCACGTTTTATTACTTTACATATTACACGCCCCTGAACGTGTAGAAAACCGAGAGGAGATTCTATCAAATTCAACAAGACTTATTATTTTTTAAATTAACGGTTTCCACCCTTGACACATTTCCAAACAGTTAGGTACAAAAATTCGTTCTTTCCACGCACAATAAGCGACTACAGTTAAAACCGAGCTCCACTAAAAACATTACAATAATACACGTCACCATTTCAACTCCCAGACCCTTATCCCTTACATCACGCCCGGTATAATAACGGAAGAATGTAACAACAATGTTCAGATAGACGTAACCGTCCAAGACCCAATATAAGAGAGAACACAGGCGGCCCGGGCATCATTACCCTGCGGACAATGGAAGTTTTATCCATCGAAACGTTGACAGCAGGACAAAATTAAATCCGGAGTGAATCCCGAGAGAATTACACACACAAAATTTCGCCGGGAAAGAACTAAATAATTTAGTCATCCGTAGATTTATGAAGTGTGGTATTAATCGTAATAATCTATTAATAGTGTTCTCAGGCTCTCTTTGACTAAGTTGTGGGTATGTGCTCACGCTAATTTTCCAAGTGCGAGGAGTTTGTGGTAAAAGACAAGTAACCAATTAACCCTTTCACAGCGTGTCTGGTTTTCACCAAGTGTTCTCAGAAAATGTCATTTTACGATGAAAAAAACGAAAGTCACATTCGTATAATTATCTTCGCATTCGTATTCTTCATGCGTTCACTTGGTTCGATTATACCGCACCAGAGATCGCCACTGCCGCGTTCAAATTCGGGGACGTAGCATGAGAGACTTCGGGCGTCTGTCGCGGCCAAAGAAAACGTTTTTTTCAGGGTCGTGGACTAAAGTCGATCATCGCGGCCAAGCACACATATTTGCAGATCGACTTTTGTCGACTATCGCGGTGAAAGGGTTAAGTATCAAGGATTCGATTGGATATTTTGGGAGGCGACCGACAGCTAAGATCATTTGCGCCATAGGGGATAGGTGAGGAAGGGTGGATAGAAACCCGGCGTCGGCATTAGACTGTTTTTAACGAAAGACGTCAAGGGGACCACGGCTTAACGTCTCATCCGATAGACGGAGTACTCCACTTGAAGTACCCTCCACAAGACACTCAAGTAGGGACCGGGTTTCCTCTGAAAAAAATCCTCCTCTTTCTTTCGTTAAAGATTGAATATATACTTTTCCCTTCGATCAGATAGAAGTTCCCATCCTTAACATCTCAGCAGTTTAGAAACACTACTATGCTTATCGTAACAGTTTTTCATAAATCTTGCTGCCCTCCGCTGTATTCGATCTACATCAGAAACTAGTCCTACTTCGCAAGGGTCCCATGTACTAGCGGCGTACTCCAAGTGAGGTCTCACGAGAGAAAAATAACATCACTCCGTTACTTACTCGTCACATTTATCTAGTAATAATATACCCTTGCTAACAGTTGAGAAATTAGTTCCTAGGTTGGATTGGATATTTGGGGAGGCGACCGTCAGGTGAAATAATTTGCGCCATAGAGGATAGGTAATGGAGGAAGGGTGGATAGAAATCGGGCGTCGGCATTAGCCTGTTTTTAACGAGAGACGTCAAGGGGACCACGGTTTAACGTCTCATCCGACAGACGGAGTACTCCACTTGAAGTACCCTCCACAAGGCACTCAAGTAGCGATCGGGTTTCCTCTGAAAAACATCCTCCTCTGCAGGGATTTGAACCCTGGCCGTCCGTATGGTTAGCCAGTACTCTTGCCACCACACCAATCCGATTCCCAAAATACTTCGAATATGGTCTCTATTATGACTAGGGAACTATCTCGCTCGGACTACCTTAAAGGCTATTTTGTGGCGACATAATGAATGAGTAGATAAAACATCATGCTTTGCGTAAATTTCATTCTAATGAAATAAATATTATTTGAAAATATATGTGAGGTGCTCCTTTTTGAGCGACCTTAGTACACCCTAGGGACGGTAGTTAGGATTTCAAAATCAAAGATACGAAAATGATGCAAAATCTTCAGGGAGATCCTGCGTGTTTTTATTGCTGGTTTATGTTATTTCAGAATGTCTGTAGCCCACATCAACACGCTTGTATTGCGTATATGGTACCAGCGACCCTAGTATATCCTAGGGACGGTAAATAGGATTTCAAAATCAAAGATACGAAAATGATGCATTATCCTCGGGGAGATCCTGCGTGTTTTTATTGCTGCTTTATGTTATTTCAGAATGTCTGTAGCCCACATCAAAACGCTTGTATTGCTTATGTGGTACCAGCAAATTGGAAATGCTTATCATGTTAGGGACGGAAGTTAGGATTACAAGGCTTAAGAAGCACGTATGTATTCATGTACTCGTAGCTGGTTTATTTTATTCTCGGAATTCAAAGCCCTCATCAGCGATGACAGTCAGTTTTCCTCAATTACGGCGCTGTATGTTATTATATCGCAGCACTGTGTTTAGCCAGTACTCTAGCCACCATACCGACCCGATCCCCTTTAAGTATCAAATGGTAGATTTTAAAAAGAATGGCAAAATGCCTGGACAAAATTTAGTCTCATTTCGGCTGTTTTATACTATTGGCTGCGCTAGGCGACGGCGACATTACGATAGAGCGTAGGCTTTTGGGAGTAGGACGGCAGATCCCATTCTTCCACCTCCCCGCGGCCTATTGCTTTCAAAAAAACGAACCGGCGGGATTGATCGACGCGGCGCGGTATCGTCGCTCAAAGCCCGGCAGAACTATTTTTTTCCACGCGTTCGTGGATAATTAGCGATCGCGGCAAAAACATACTGAATGCCCCAACGCATGCCCTCATTAAGGCCTCGTCTATACTCTCCACGCGTCTACTGTCGAGCGAATATAACGAGCTGACGAGGCCGGTCGTTGCGTTTAACATGCTCGTGCTGCGAGCGCAATATCGGATTCAACGGCTTAATTACTCGGCTTCGACGATTCTGAACGTGTGCTTATCTATGCAAAAAATTATACAAACCAATAGCCAAGAGTTCCATACTCAATGCTTATCTTTTCGACTCTACTCATGCATACACACGAGAAAAATTCACAATACTGCTTCTTATTCATGATTCGTTACACTCAACTTTGGCGAAGTTCATCAAATCCAAATCGGTAAAATTGTACTCAACTCGAGAAATGTCTGTTTGAAATCGTGGTTTCTCGTTAAGTTTTCTTAAAATATAGCTGAACGCGGTAAAAATTAAGTGGTGTGAGGTGTATAACTACTGCTAAATACTGAGATACAAACGCCCTAGCCAGCAGGTGTTCATGCATAACATACAATTGATGTCAGGCTGTTGCTTAGTGACAGTTGGGACAGGTGATTCGGCTCACGCCGCAGGATTACAACTTCCGCCCTGGTGTCAAGCTTTCGCTTATGACCGGGGCTAGGAAGAGGTGGGAGAAAAGGACGGGTAGGGAAGGATAGCGGAACCGCAGCCCCTTCGAGGCCGACATCAATGAGGCGGATTGAGGTCAAAAGGACCTCAATTGGGCCTCCGCCTCCCCGAAGTGCTCGTATTAGTTTGGTTACCCCACACAACAGAGACGAGTTACCGTCGGCTCCGCTTTCGCGAAAAGCCTACCGCACATCTCTGCGAACCGAGAGAGCCCGTTGCCCAAATATTTGGGATGAGGTGTCTCTCTGACTCGCTTTTTGGGTTGCCGCCGTGCGGTCTGCCGACGTACGTCATTGGAGTGAGGATCACCGGACCCATGAAGGGTCAAAACGGACCAATTTTGGTCAAAAATGTGAGTACAACCCACTCCTCAATAGGTCTCGACAACCCATGACAGTTGGGAAGTCGTTAATGTCTTTTGTATGCCATATTTCATGAGGCAAATCACATTAATTTCCGAATTTTTCACTGGAATCACAAATTTTTAGCGCCAAATTTCCCTATTTTTCAAGTTTATTGATATTTGCAATAATGAAAATATTTTTCCCTTTTTATTTGTGAGCAGGATTATTTTCTACCCGTGAGCATTGTTTCCATGGCTTCGCGTCAACTCCCTTTCACCTTATTGTGTGTTTTGTATTACCTGTGTTACAGTTTTAGCTTTAATTGCATGCCTCAAAATAACAACAAAAGTTTCCGTTTTGAATCATTAAAAAAATACACATCTTCAATTTCGGGAAGCCTTTCATTTTCCGATACGAAAGAACGGAGCTCACCTGAATTGTTGATTGATCCCCGCGAGTTTCAGCGAATTAAGCGCAGCGGAACAGTATCAAATTCTATAATATTATTATTTTTGTTTTGATAATGATGATCTTCCTCTGAATTCAAAGTTGACATAATAAACTCACTTGTTAAAATAAGTCATCATATTATTTTAGTACAACGAAGGGGAAGCCAGTGAATTTTCATCGGGAGAAGGAAAAAAGATAAAAATGTTGCGTAGGACTGAGGGAATATATTTTAAATGTGATGTAACTTATTTGTTCCTCATTTAGTTAAGAGAAAATGGATATAAGTGGATACTCGACTCGAAGAAACAATCAGCATGGTCGTCATGGGAACGATTAATCGAAAACGCTAAAACTTTTGATGAAAATCGACACCTTTTATTTGAATATTGCGCTAATTCGACGGGAAAACAGCATTCAGTTATAAATACAAGAATTTTTCAATATTACTTCCAATTATTGCCTCATAAAATGTTGAGCAACGATTACTTCTCGTTCGAAATCGCAAAAGAAAAAAGGTGAGCGATGAAAGGAAACGAAAGGTCGACAAAATTTGAATCAACACGACGTAAATTTACCATTCCTTCAGGGAGTTAGACCGCAGCACCCCTATCAGCGTTAAAGACAGACATACCTAGGTATTTAAATAGATTAATGTTGCAATTCCACAATTTAGAACCATAAACTCACGAACTAAACGATGATGTAACTTTATCGGCATCGTGAAATAATTTTCCTACGTTTCTTTGGGCATTTCGGATGTTCTGTTTGGAATTTAGCTCTAAACGAAGCGAGCATACCAATGAAACATTTGCACACGCCCCCCTCCACTTATACAAAATAATGCCTTCGTTATACGGACGAATGCTCTCTGATTATGGGAAGCATCGCATGGAATTCGTAAATTGCGAACGAAGAGGCGTGGCGTGGTGAAACACACTAAACACATCACGGCTACCGAAACCGCGATTACCGCCACAGCGATAGACTCGCCTCATTAACATTTTGATGAGCGAGGAAGAACAATATTTCAAAAATTCGCTGGTTTACCATCCATACAGAACCGCCCTGCTTCAGGGGTTTTCGGGGCCCTGGGCAACTATGCCTTGTGGGGCCTCAGCGAAACATGAAATTAGTGCGGTCCTAGGCAACTATGGGAGCCTAAAAAATGTAGGTTTTCGGACCCTGAAAATGTTGTTACTCGAGTACTTATATTATCGAAACAATTCGGATTATTATTTATCATTATTTTCCATTATTTATGAATTTTCATGTGCTTCAATTTTTTATACAAACGAATCAATTTTAAATTCTAGAAATGGAGTAGGAATCCTAGATGGCACACAAATTTTCTTATCTGTCTACAAAGAGCGACGATTTCGGTACGAAGTGACAAATACCAAATACGGGCAACATGGGGGTCAAACCAAATTTTTATCGGAGCGCTGTTTTTTCCATTCTGTAATTATCGAGTGCCTTCAAAATGCGGGGCCATGGGAGGCGCAGGACCAGGGCCGGTTTCCCCTCTTTCCCGGCTCAAAGGGCGGTACTGCGCTCAGGATATGGCATTTTTTTCTCGAAGTTTGGAGCTCATCAAAACTCTATAAGATCCACCGCTTTTCCACAAAAAAGAATAGTCAGAGTTATCTTAAAAAAGACTCGCTTTGACCGTTCCTTTCCTCCATTTTGTTGTCTTTGGTTACTCCCCTAAAGAAATGTATTTATTTATAAATTTGTACGTCGTTTTTACCTAAGAAGTGGTAATACTGGTTGATTATTGTACAATCCTTCTCCCTACACCCTCCGTAAATCTCCATATTATCTTGCCTAAGCCAAACATGACGTTATTCAAGCGATGTTTCTTGTACATACATATATAGGATCTAAACTATATAATTCATAACCTGTTTATTGTTTTAATTCAAAAGCTGTAAGCACAACAATGAAGAACATACGATCTAGGTTGTCACTAAAGAAAGTCAAGAGGATGTTTTCTTGTAGCTGCAATATTATGTGATACATGTAATGTAATTTCCAAATGATGTGATTCGTTTATGTATGTATTTATAACCGATTTTGTCAACGGTGGTAGCCATGATTCAGGTTTTCTTTCACGGATACCTAAAGTTACTCCCCGATTTAACTAAATATGTTATTTCCAATCATTGCATTTAACAAATGATGTGGTACGAAGTCACTCGCACGGGTGCATATACACCGGGGCTGAAATTCGCCATGAAAAAAATAATTTGACTCGACCGGGATTCGAACCCGGATCTCCCAATTGCCGGTCAGGTGTGTTTGCTAACACACCTGACCGGCACAATTGGGAGATCCGGGTTCGAATCCCGGTCGAGTCAAATGATTTTTTCATGGCGAATTTCCACCCCGGTGTAAATAAGTTATGTTGTACGCATACGCATTCTCAAAAAAAAGTCGGATAATCTGGCCGATTTTTATGGCTGTGACTGGAAGCACCCTATAGCCAATTTCACCACCGTCGCATCATTATAATAGGCATTTTATGAATATTATTATTAAGAAATTGCTACAAGTAATATATATATATAAATATATATAAATATATATAAATAAATATATATAAATATAATTATATATATAAATATATATATAAATAAATATATATATATAACCACTTTCACTAATTCACTCAGACCGCTCAGCGGCAAATACTCACATAAATGTTCATACAGAAAGGTAGAAAGAAAGTGGATAGGAACACATAAAAAATGTGTTTTTTTTTAAATTTTATGTGTTCCTATCCACTTTCTTTCTACCTTTCTGTATGAACATTTATGAGGATATATATATATATATATCCATCCACGCAGGATCACCAATATGGTCCGGTGGTAACACAGATCGGCATGCACCGAGCAAATGCCAATATACATACATGTAAAAATTAAAACAATGACATTGCCAAAATACAAAAAAGCAAAGTTATTACCTTAGAAAAATATATGGGGGAAAACCCTCACAGTACAATTCCCCTCAATCTCGTCATCAACAAAGGTGTTCTACTTGGGATGGGCTCTAGCACTTTCTTGGACAACTCATTCCAATCCTTTATCTCCAGATGCAGGAAGGAATATTACAATAAATTTGAAAGCTGCCTTGGAGGCTCTATCTTATATTTATGGTCCCTTCTCGCCCGATAACTAGGCTTATTTAACCTTTTGGATATATCCCTCCACGCAGGATCACCAATATAAGCCTTATGCATGCACTTGAGACGTGCTTTCCTCCTCCTCGATTCCAGTGATGTCCAGCCCAATACCCTCATCATCTCCGTTACACTAGCCTTCCTTTTGAAATTTCGCATTACAAATCTTGCGGCTAAACGCTGAAATTTTTCCTAATTGCTTTATCTCCCCTCCCAAATACTGCGAAGGGGAAGGAAAAGAAAGCAAACGTTGGAGAATATCAAAATGGAGGGAATATACGTTAAAATGATGGGAATAGGAAGAGAGGAGAGTATGATGGCTTTTGACTTCTGGATTGGAAAAAATAGACTAGGTACATCAATTTTGAGAAGGAATCTGACCCTAAATGCCGTTTTCATGGCAGAACTCTGCCACGAAGAATAGATTAAACCACCAAGGCGTTCGCTGCACCATCTCAAGGTATCTTATGGTTTTTTTTCCATGCGAGGAAGCCATTTCAGTGGGCAGAGTTTTAATTCAATTTAACGTCGCAGACGAGGATTATCTGAAAAATGTTGCTGACCATGGGGTGTAATCAATGCGGTATTTCGTAATTTATCCGTGAGTTCCCACCAAACCTCATTTGAAGATAAATTTCCGCGCCATCGTCAACGGCAGGCCAGGATTGCCTGGAGAATGGACAGAAAGTTGGCGGTCCGAAACGAGGCTCATTTGGGACCATTACTGGAACTACTCTGCCTTTAAAAGAGGATAAGAGACATTCACTACGTTTACCAATCGATCTCAACCTGATGTGAACTCGGAGCGATCCGAAAATTCCCAGTGAGCCCACTCAGAATGCCTGGTTTACCAAAACGGACTGAAAATATCGGTTTAAACAATCGAATCTATCAGGTAAAGCACGAGTGATCCAGGGTGTGTACAAGGGATTGTATCATCGCGATAACCATGTATGTTTCCTTAGCTTCATTTCAGTTGTACTTCTTCCGTCCTACGAGATCTTTCTTCCAAGATAGGTGAAGGGTTCAACAATAGGATACATTTACAAACAGGAACATCGAATATAATTGCAAAATAAGTAATCATCTGTTAAATTTAATCTTCATGTTTATTTGTGCGTTAAGCCTAAATCTAGTAAGAAAGAGGAGCTAGTACAGTAATTTCTATTATCATTAACATGGGGGTGAATCGAATGTGGCTTTAAGTGTGAGGTCCCCAAATGGTTATCATGGGTTCTGTAACCGACTGGTACTTTACGCACGAACGAGGAACAGCAAACTATGCTCCCACACTAACCCTCGTCTAAGCCCTCTGCGAAAGTTTGCGATCCCTCGTCCTAAACAATGATCCATTAAAGTTGTATTTCCTGACTGACTAACAACGGAAAACTTTCCGGACTTGGGGCTCGCAACTCCACCTGCCGGCAGTAAATTAAGCTTCGTGATGGACTATTAATTGTTAAACGACACCCGCGCGGCCATTTTGCAGAATTTCTCCTCCAAATTTCGCTCTCGACAAGTCCATTAAATCATTAACGTTTCTCTCCGCCTTTCCCCAACAGTAATCCCCTTCTTTGAAGCCTAACTAGTTCCTTCGTGAGCAAGCGTTTAACCTTTAGGATATGGCCAATTTGTTTTCCGTATTTTTTTTTCTTGGTGCCTTCCCTAGGCTTCACTATTTTGCCCCTGCACAAACATCCATCCCCCCAACTTCACAGGGCTTCTTTCCGAGTCTCTCGGTCCACCTTTCAATTTTTTCCTTGTTCGTGCATCAGTGGGTGCGACTCCACCAGTAAAGACATCGCCGGATTCAATCAAAAGATATTTGTTGCGAGGTACTTACACGAATATCAGCATCAATTTAATATCACCCCCGGTCTTCGCGTACAAAGGGAGTATTATGAACCCAAAGTTGTTGAATTATTTTTATCCTACGGTGTAGGACTGCCTTCAGAAAGGAAGATTTTTACAGGAATAGGTGGGCGCTGACTAAGTGGTGAAACTTGAGCAAAGGCAAATTGTAAAAACTAAGGCGATATTTTTTGGAACCAAAATATAACCTATAAATTAAAATATAGAGAATTTTCTACGAGCAAAACATTTACTACGACCGAGGTTTCTATTGTTACAGAAATCATTGGGTGCGTCCACATCCAAGAGTCCACTAGGCAGGAGTGTTCATGGCTAAAACAACTGTTTGCCAGAATATCTACCTTGGTTTTGTTGTATGGTAGTGAAACATGGGTATGTCAGGATAGACATAAGAGTAGACGCCGTAGGTATGAGTTATCTGAGGAGTGTTTGCGGCAAAAGTAGGATGGGTAGGGTTAGGAATGAGTGTGTAATAAATGAATGTGAGATAGATGCTCCAGTAATGGACATATATATGAAAGGAGTGTGCTTCGTTGGTTTGGCCATGTTGAGAGAAAGGATGAGAGTCGAATAACGAAACCGATTTAAGAGAGTAGAATGAATGGTGTGAGAGGTAGAGGTAGGCCAATAAATTTCCTAGCTGAATTTTGTTGAGGAAATTCTTAGGAGGAAGAATATTCGGAGTCTTAAAAACAGGAGGGCGTGTATGAAGCAGTGTATGGGGGTAAATGAGGTGAAAGAGGTTTACAAGGATAGTTCAGTATGGAGGAAATTATTAAAGCAGAGTTAGGTGTACGAATATGTATTTATGAGTGAAACTTAGTGACTCTGCCTACCCCGGATGGGAACGGCGTGATTAGTAAGTATGTAGGTATGTCTTTTTGCTTCTCTTTTTGTCCTTTATGATTATGCCTAGATCACTAAAGTTAATAAAATGTATACACTTTCACAGGCTTTTACGAAGTTCATACAAGTAAAATCCATGATCTAAGAAATTATTGATAGGGGTGTTCATGAATTTATCCACTAGTTCCGTGAATATCCATCTCGATGATCATGCAGTCCTATTAGATTGTGCATAGAATACCAGAGACAAATAAATTCATACACTTTCACTGGCATTTACGAAGTTCTTGTTTTCACAAGGATGATATATTTACAACGTTGAGGATGACTACTGAATTTATCATGCTCTCAGTCTGATGAGCATTCCTAAGCCTTAATGCCTCTTTTAGCTCACTATCATTAATAATACGTAGGCTCAAACATCCTGCAACTTTGTTTTTGGGGGTTTTTAGGCAAGGTTTCGTGACTCAACTTCGTAGACTCCACAAAGCTTTATTTTACAACGGTTCGGTTTTTATTTCGTTTCAACTCCATTAAGTCATTTCCAATTTGTATTTGAACGAAAGTCTTCTTTTTGGAATGATAAAAGAATGCAGAAACGAATTTAGGCCACATAAAGTAACATGGGTCGAAATTAGCGAAGTCATTTCATTTATACCTTGACCTAATTTGTTAGAACAATTTAGCAGTACATTCCTTTCGCCGCTCCCATGTTTCCCTTGATTATTCGCATAACTTTTGGCGCTTAATCACTTATTGCGTGTCTGGAAGATTAAAAAAAATTCACGCTCATAATATAATTGGTACGTTCTTTTTTAGGTCAAGGTTCGAAATATGATTTGGTTTTTTTCCCGGCGTACGATACCAATAAAGCCTTCTCAGGTTTTCCGCCAGGTTAGGTAATTGTAGGTCATTAATTGGGTATGCCCTGAAGACGATGGCGGAGGTAGCCATCGAAACGTCGGCCATCAATTACCGAACCTGGTGGAAAACCCGAGAAGATTTTGTTAGCGAAGGTTCGAGTCATTTCCGTCATAACTAGTTTGATCTGGGCCTTCATTCGCTCGAGGCAAAGCTCTTTTTTTAAACATTTTATGATTTTCCTCGTTCATCTCTCACTGTAAGAGGCCCCTAACTTCAGAGTATTGAAAAAATATTTCCCGTTTTCATCTGACTCACCCTTGTATATAGTAAGATATACCAGGAGGTAAGTGAACTAGCATTGGATATGGAAGGGTGGAGGGCTGCGATCAACCAATCTTAGGATCGAATGCACAATGCATAAATAAATATCTTACAACAATTATATTATTATAAATATATTATACGTATATGTAACACATGGTTGAGGAATTGGACTGGCTCTTGGCTACAATCTCTTTATTTACTGTCGGTACAATAGCTGACACCCTCTGCCCTCTACTATCTACTTGTTCCCTTCCACGAGTTGTTGCTAATGAGTTGTTTCCTTATTGAGTTGATTTGTTTCATAAAATTCCCGAACACCAGCGCTGTCATTTAATTTTATTTACTCGTTTATTGATGCACCGTCTCTCTCCTAAGGAGAAAACAGACATATAAGCATGAGATTAAGGACGAATATTTTAGGGCCCTATTTATATAGACGTAACCCAGCAAGCACCTTATCAACTCCTACCCAGCGCGTGGCTGGGGGATCCCTTGCATGTGCGTTCTATAGTATACTAGTTGTATACTAGTTGTATACTAGTTGTATACTAGTTGTATACTAGTTGTATACTAGTTGTATACTAGTTGGATCTGGGCCTTCATTCGCTCGAGGCAACGTTATTTTTTTAAACATTTTATGATTTTCCTCGTTCATCTCTCATTGTAAGAGGTCCAATTCCCTAATTTCAGAGTATTGTAGGACCTTTTATATAACCTCTCTCATTTTTTTTAAATATTGGGATCGGATTGAATTTTTTGGGAGGCGAAAGACAGCTTAGGTCATTAACGCCTAAGGAGGCAGATTAGCCTGCTCGTAACCAAAGTATCACCCACGAGGACCGCGGTTGAACGTCTCGTCCGACAGACGAAGTACTGCACTTGAAGTGCCCTCCACGGGACACTCAAGCAGGGATCGGATTTTCTCTGAAAAACATCCCGCTCTGCAGGGATTTGAACCCCGGCCGTCGGTTACGGTTACGGTACGTTTAGCGCCAGTACTCTCTCCACCACACAAAACCCGATCTCCTTAAGGTACTTTGAGCGAAATATCATTTTACTTAGAAATAAATGAATGTGGTCTCATTTTTAAGAAAAATATCTCACCCTCCTAATGACACCAAGAATTCAACTTCTTACCACAATACTTTCGGAGATATTTGCCAAAAAAATACCAGCCCTTTTACGTGAGAAATGGTAAGTGTACGAACTCCAGAGGGACATTATTTACAAAATGAGGTATTTCTAACACTTAGATGTCGTAAAAAATCAACAGCGTGTAGTTTGTATGTTTTCTCAACTAAATTTGAAAATTAATCACATTGTCACCGCATTAGGTTCTTGGGTATCACAAAAACCTTCCGCTTCGATGTAGTTTCAAACGCACCGCGCAAAAAAATTAGTCAATTTAAAGACTTATTTAGATATTTTCGTTTAGTTATTTACAATTATTGTTGTATAAAACTATATTTTTGCACCATTAATAATGGAATATTTAATTGATGCATCCTACAGCTGGCGAAGTTAAAACGTATAATTCGAATATGGTCTCTATTATGACTAGGGAACCATCTCGCTTGGACTACCTTAATATTGGGACTATTAAGCTTATTGCTGACACCTCCACAAATCATTCATCAACCTTTTCTTCAATGCTCCCAAATATCTCATCCTTAGTTTTATATACTTATTGCAGATGCCTCTCACACTACAACAATGTACTTGTATTTTCCTGACTAGTCTATTCTGGCATTCCTTTTCCATAGAGCTATGTGCGTAAATAACAATCCAATTTTTAGCATTTTTTGCATGTACTCTCCTTCATGTTGGTAAAATTAGACGTATTTGTGTGCATCAAAGTGGGTGAAATTGTTCATGGAAGGATTGGAATAATTTTACCACACTGAAATATTTTTTCCGATTATTTCATTGAACTAATTTCGATGCCAGATAAGAGTTTCTGAAACTTGAAGATGTGATCAGTTTTAGTAAAATTAGATTGGTAAAATAGTTCGCATTACTGTTCAGGCAGCGCACTGCCGTACCAAGTGGGCGTAATATGGCAAATAATATTTCGCGATGTCGCACTCCTGTGCCAGGAACAAGGTGAGAAGAATCAGTGTTCACAAGAATGGGAAAGGGCTTGAAACCCAAAAATATAATTTAATAGCATAATTTGCGTATAAACTCCCCACTTTCATAGCGCATATCTGATAAGGAGTGCCGGGTTTTCGGGGAAAATAATCAGCGTTGAGCCATGTTTTCCTCGACGTTTCCAATGCATTGTAGCATACATCTCTACGCCGATTTCTAAATGTCTTAATGGAGTAGTAGGGGTAAGGCCATTAGTTTGAGAGTTTAGTGAGGACAGTACGTCACAGAATGTCGGTATCACTGAGATGAGAACGTAATAAAACGGATCTATCCTATACGTGTAACTGCGTAAACATGTTGTTGTTTTGTTTTTTTTTGCTTGCCGGACGATTCTGTTGGCCCGTATGTCCCCTGGAATCCCGATGGGCTGCCGAGCCTGTCATCAGGTTTTCTAGGGACCGGACCAACAGAACTTGACACACATCCATGCCCTGAGTGGTGAAAAAACCAACCCAGGCGGGACTCGAACCCGCGACCCCGACAGGCGAGGACTTTACCCCGCCGCCACCGGGGACGGCAATGCTTTGATCGTGTAAATGCAAAAAAATGTTTCTACTGTAATTAAATATTGCGAAAAATTTACTTGAGTTCCAGCCATGTGAATCCATCATTTGTGTTATTTCATATAATACTCGAATGCTTTAATGCCACATTTGTTCCCAAATTGCCTGGGTTATCGGCATCTGTCTAGGAAAATCGTTGTCCGTAATTATATAATATAAAGCTTCAAACTGTGGATTAGGTGGTCTCCACAGTGAGTAATTTTTGTTTTCAGTCAGAAAATCGTTCCGATACCTATTTTCAGGAGAAAAAATCGTATAATTCATTTTTATCAGGGTAAAATAAGCCAGAACCCACGCATTGCATAGACTCGAGCATTGATATTTCCGTGTACGCTTTCCATATATTTCTGTACTCATAAAATTCTTGGATGTATCGCTAAAAAGGGAAGTAGCAATGGATAAAAATTTTTTGCTCGATAAGAAATGGGAGTTGAAAGAATCAACATTGCCGATATGAAAGGAAACCTTTTGGCAGAACCACAAATTTACAAAAAAAAATAAATAAAATGCAACAAGGCGTGAATGATCCTAGAATCCCCTGCTCTCGAGTGAGAATTCCACCTTTTAGGCCACTCAGAACTTGGAGAAGGCCGAGAGATGCCCTTTTGCGAGAGTGATGTTGTTTCAACAAATTTTTGGGAATAAAAATGCCTGAATTGCAAGATTCACCTTCGAAAAAAGTCGGATTTCTGCGGCCTTTTCTTCCGAAGTTACTTTCTCCACAGTTTGTTACATTAATATAACTCAGTTTTACATCTCAAGAAAATTAAGTTTAAAATTCATTTTCAGTGAAATTGAAGTGCAACGCAGGAATCATTCAGGTTTTTTCATTTAATTTTCGGTAGCTTTAACTTCGGACTTATTAAAATTGGTGAATAATTCTCGCAAAGCAGGAAAACCCCAAGGTAGGAAAAGGTTTAAGAGCCGTCAATAGATGAAGCTACTGTGTTCATTGAATTAATAAGTCATCAATCATTCAGCAACCAAAAGGTATTATCGGAAGGATTATAAATTTAACTTTGTAATTTGTAATTTATCTAAAAGTACTCCAACATAAATAATGTACGCAAATGTTAAATTTTCTCTTCTTTCATTCAGCCTTAAAGTATACATTGTGCGCCACTGTCAAGCATAATTTACCATTTTTCAAAAATAAAATTGCTCTTCAGTTTCACAATCCAGAATCCAGAAAGAAAGTCGAAACATCATCTTCAAATTGGTTGTATTAAACTTCGAGTTGCTTAAAAACATAGAAAAATTGAATACTAGATGTGGCATCCCTTCTTCTTCTTCGGTTATCAACCCATGGGTTGGTTGGCAATAGCACGTGCCATTCCGCTCTTTGCTCAGCTTTTCTCTTCATTTCACCATATGAGACGCATCCAGAGTCATTGATGATCTGCTTCATATAGCTTAATCTAGGACGTCCTCTACGATTTGTCCCCTCAATAAAACCTTCAGCTATTAATTTTATAAAATCATCGCATCGTAGAATGTGGCCTATTAGTTTAAGTCTCCTTGTCTGTATCTGTCTCCAGAGACTTCTATTTTCTTGTACTCTTCTCAGGACTTCCTCATTGGTGATTCTGTCTCGCCAGCTGATTTTCTGCATCCTTCGATAGCACCACATTTCTAGGGCCTCTAATCTGCTCTTTTCATGCTTCCCGATAGTCCAACTTTCACATACGTAAAGGGCCACACTCCAAACATAAGCTTTCATAACCCTCTTTCTTACTTCCATCCCTATGGCACACAATATCAGCTTCTGTAGATTCCTGAAAGTTTTGATCGTGTAAATCCGGATTAAACTGCTCGACTTGCTCTATTTTTGTCCTCCCACCCTTATGTTAAGCCCCGCCGGCCCCGCCTACTTTCTAGAGAATCTCATCACTCTCGCCTTCTCATGGTTTATTTTCATATCATAACTCTCGCACTGCATCTCTAACCCATTAATCATGACGCCTGTAACCCCTTGCCTCTCTGATGCACCAATGCCTGATCATTCTCGGGAGGATTTTTTTTTTAACGAGAAGAAAAA
Organism: Ceriagrion tenellum; assembly: GCA_963169105.1. NCBI lineage: Eukaryota > Metazoa > Arthropoda > Insecta > Odonata > Coenagrionidae > Ceriagrion > Ceriagrion tenellum. The sequence goes on from OY720633.1 coordinate 131,574,264, forward strand.
TCTTCAAAAGACACCAACCAGTCCAATTGGTAGTGTCAGATTTTTACGGACTCAATTTTCTTCCCCTTTATCTCCTGTACCAAGGCTGGGTCTAACCTTTCTACAGTCTTTCTTTCTACAGTAGAGTATTGCTACAGCCTTAGCTTTGTCTTCGGGCTTCTCATTGTATTAGAACGTTCTGTTCAACTGCTGCCTTTTCCCTGAGGATCTTGGCCACCAATGTTTCAACTAGTTTCCGGTGTTCCTCTTGTTCTAGGCATTTGTGGATTATGTTGTCCCTTGTCAGGCATCCCAAGGCTGAGATACATCTTCTTCTCTCTTGGTCTCACTGCCTGAAAACTAGCACCGTACGCTCTGCTGTGTCCTCCCCACTACAGCACCTGCAATTTGCTGTCTCCGCTTTATTAATGCGATGTAGGTACTTAAGAAAGATCCTGTGACCCTATTAACCCCACCACATATACACTGCCTGAACATATCACTCTCCTATGAGTCTTTCCTATGCCTTACGTTTCTTGTAGGTTAAGTGTATCATTCTAAAATGCAAAAATATGTATCATTTACTGAAAAAATTAATAAATAAAATAAAATAAAATGTATATAGACAATACATTTTCATAAAAAAAGAATAATAATATAAAAAAGAGAGAAAATACATAAAACAAAAAAATATAAATGGAGAAAAAAAAATATATATATACTCCATACAAAAAATGAACAAAAAAATAATAAAAATTATTGAAAAAAAATAAAATATATAAATTAATGCTTTGTACATAAAATTGTATTATCAATGCCCCCTTATGTATATCCCCCCTTAGGTTGGTTTTGTTTATTCAATATGACAAAAATAGTGTTTACTTTTCAAATTTCACACAAACCACACATCACACTCCAAATGAAAATCCCCCGCCATGCACCTTTTCGTCACCAGACCGGTTGTGGTGAGTTCCTCTCACCGGGACGGTGAAGCTGTAGCGCCTCCGGCGCATACGTTCCACTCGGACCTGATTTAAAAATCGAGTTAAATAGAAGCTTGTTTCACCCGGGAGAATATGGACGAAGAGTTTGATCCCGGGACGGAAGTGTTGACGTGGGATTCATTTCATGCCACGGCATGCTTTGCTTTGCCCCACCGACTGAAATGCTAGCTATCTTCCTCGTTCAGCGCGGCAGGGTGTGATGGCTGCGATTACTGATCGTGAGATGAGAATGCGGAGGGACTGACTGAGTAATTTCGTCCCCTCCGCTAGCTCGCCCCTCGCTCACTTCCCGCGGTTCAAAGGGGCGTTTATTGAGTCGAGGCAAGACTTTGACAAGAGGATGGCGGGGAAATGCTTGATGCGAGAGGGATTCGTCGTTTAATTGAGTTTTCTGCCTCCTCCTCCTGCTGCCGCCACCGTCGCCTCCGCCGTATCGCCTTTGATCTCTCCAAGGTCTCTCTGCTTTCTCTCCGAGCGCCGGAAACGCGGATCATAATGGGGTTAGTTATTGAGTCGTATTCAATTCCCCGCCGAAGCCTTTGGTGCTGTGTGGCGATTGGATGAAAAATTTCTCCCAGGCGTTTACCCTGCGACCCCTATCCCTTTCAAACTTCGACGAAGAAAGATGAGTGAGTCTCCAGAATTGGGAAAAATGCATTATTGTTTTAAAGTAAAACAAATTTGTTTCGTTTAAAAATTAAAATTACAAAAGTGTCCATGATAAAATATAACACAACAATAGTAATATCCACACTTTAATATATTACTTCAACACCGACCACGGTTTCGACAAACTATGTCATTTTCAAGGTATATTTCATAGTATCTCGAAACCATGGTCGGCGTTGAAGTAATATATTTAAAGTGTGGATATTACTATTGATGTGTTATATTTTATCATGGATATATCGCATTTCCACCAAGTTAAGCCTGAAACGATTTCATACGTCACAAAAGTGTTTTAAAAAAATACTATTTCACTGGAGTTTATTATCTTATCCATAAAAAAGAAACTGTGATTGTGCGGTCACTTATAACAACCAACCCTCTGCACGGAATGACGTAAGACTTTGTAAAATGATTCACTATGTCACTCGAAAGGTTTATGGCTACATTTTGTGTACCTAAAACCTCGTGTACGAGTAAAAGCGTTTCCATGAGAAAAACATGTAAAGTTCGTTTTACTGGTATGAAGACCTTTTTTTTATTTTGCACATTTAAATTAGAAATTAATGGTCAAATAAAGTTGCGACAAAGACCATTGGAAAGAAAAAATAAATTTAAATTCCTATCATTGCAATAAAGTTTTGTTTTTCAACTGATCTACTTCAAATTTTGAAAAAAATAAGGTCATAAAATGGCTGAAAATTAAGCGTTTTTGGTACAATGTCCCCTTGACGACCGATCGCAATTGTTAAAGCCGAACCTTATATGGATATATGGCGAATATAGACCCAGAACGTATTGATTGAGTAGAAGAATCCATGTGATCCATAATAAATACATTGTATGCGATATATTTCGATTGCTATCGATAGTGTCAAGTAAGTTCAACGTTTTTCACACCCGCTGAATTTCAACGGGTACCTTCCACTAGTAATATATATTCAAGACGAGCGATACACAGGGATAGGAAGACAAGCTAGACTACAATTCATCAGTAAAAGGGATGCAGTCCGCCATGAAAAAAATATCAGTTGGTTTTGGAATCGATATTGAAAAGAATAGTTTACACTTTTCGTCAAATATTTAATTTGCACCACGCGTTGCACAGCTTTACTGCATCGTCAGAGACGATTGTTGGATTAGGTTAGATTTTTGGGGAGGCGACCGACAGCTAAGGTCATTTGCGCCCTAGGGGATAGGTAGGGGAGGAAAGATGGAGAGAAACCCGGCGTCATCATTGGCCCGCTCTCAACGAAATGCGCCAAGGGGACCACGGCTTAACGCCTCATCCGACAGACGGAGTACCGTACTTGAAGTGTCCTCCACAAGACGCTCAAGTAGGGATCGGGTTTCCTCTGAAAAACATCCACCTCTGCAGGAATTATAACCCTGGCCGCCCGTGTGGTTAGCCAGTAACCCGATCCCTTAGTGGACAACCGTTTCGCCGGCATTCCAGTCGGCATCATCAGGCACAAATAAAAGAGGGAATCAGGTTTCAGGTTCGGACATGGTGATGACGTTTGGAATGCCGGCTAAACGACAAACGACTCATCTGCTGCAAGGCGGGAAAATCCCAAAAAATTGTAAATTATAAGAAAATCGTGGAAGCCTTCATAACAATCTCTTTCCTAACGCTTCCATCAATTTCATTTGAGTATTCTCACTTCCGATTGGTAGGTTTTTGGGCATTCCTTATCTAAACTTCTAAACCTATGGTACATCGTCCCGTTTTCTGTTCGATGCATGTCCCCCCATGAGATCCTTCTAAAATTTCTCATATTGCCCACCATCCATCTTATAAACCTTCCATTCATGGAGTCTTGTATAAATCGAAGGTGTCGCTTCTCAGATAAACCCTACACGTGTACATGCATTCCGTTATTATTTGTTTAAGATTGTACGATAAATAATTGTTAGTATCAATAATTAGAACAACGGCCCACCGGCATTGGCCTGCTCTTAACAAAAGGCGCCAATGGGGACCACGGCTTAACGTCTCATCCGACAGACGGAGTACTGTACTAGAAGTGTCATCCACAAGACGCTCAAGTAGGGATCGGGTGTCCTCTGAAAGACATCCTCCATTGCAGGGTTTTGAACCCTGGCCGCCCGTATGGTTAGCCAGTGCTCTAGCCACCAAACCAACCCGATCCCCCCGATACGTTTGTCTCTACAATATTTATATATTAATTGTTGTGATAGTTACGTAATGTGGAGGGGGTTGTGGAGATCTGGTGGTTTAATATTAAATTAATATTATACCAAAAAAGTGCCTTAATATGTGGTAAGGTTGTGAAACACGTCGTACAAATTACATTATTGTAGAAAAACACAAAGTATTCTTTTCAATACGGGTTATAATTTTAAGTTTTCCTACCAAGTGGCGCCATCGTATGTCGTCAAGTTTATGATTTGTCCAGTCCAGGATTAGAAGCCGCCTCAAGGCTTTCATGAGGGCGTCAATAATACTAACGCACCTGACTGAAAATTAAGAGATTCAGGTTGACTCTATGACGTTTAATTTTTCGATCGAATGAAAAACATCTTCCAGGCGTTTCCTCGACTATTTTATGACTTTCAACGTTTACAAAGGAGATGAGTAAATCGCCAGAATGGGAAAAAAAATATTTTGCAGAAGAAACGACTTGCATGATGCAAATGTCAGTCTTCAAATGTGCAAAACGAAACATTTTCCCGAAAAAAGCGTCTAAATCTTTAACAGGAGAAAGACTGATGAATGACGAGCGATAAATATGACTGACGCACATTGAGGTTGATGGAGAGGGCCGTGCGTCACCAAACTGTAGCATGGCAACCAAAATAACATCCATATTATTTAACATGAACATACATAATGGATTCAAATGTTTGGAATCGTTGTCTAGGCAACGTGTTGCCTAAATTTCCACATTTAGTTCACCCAGTCCTTGGCGCTAATTAGAAAAAAGTCTTCTCCGTTGACTCGTAAATGGGCGTTGTTAATTGTTGTTAACGTGAGACTGGTGTATATTCAATAGCGATCGAGGAGATATGAACTAATTGATGCTGTGAATAATAACTGGCTATTTTTGAGACCTAACAGTGACTTTTTAAATGCTAGAGAGGAAATATCTACTACTGGAAGTGTGTAAATGGCATATGAAACTTCCATCGTGCGCAAACACCAACGGTTGCCTGACTCTGATTCTAATTTGAATGCATTAGGCCCGTTCGGCATAATTAAAGAATTTAGAATGCCTTGTTTAAACAGAACTTGCTTCGTACCAGGCGGAAAAACAGAGTATGCGTCTAAGAGGACCCTAAATTGGAGATCGGACGATATTCAAAAAGTGTGTACTTTACATCCCGGGTATGTTACTACATTTTTATCCACTGCTGAATGATTAATGGCAAGCAAAACCGGTAAGACGTGTTTATTTACGATCTATCGACTTTATTCACATTTGAACTGCCGTCTTTCATCACTAGGCGGTGCCACAATCCACATATTTGTTTGTTTACAGAATTCTAGGCAACAGTTTTTGGCGACGAGTAAACAATCCATATGTACATTCATGCCCTGCTTTTACGTTACTTTCCCTTTGGGTATCACGATGGAATGTAACGATAAAGCGAATATAAAGTAGGAATATCAACCAAGTGTTGAAATTTTAGCTAAGTAACTCTTGGGACATAAATTGGCTGCTTAAGGTAGTATGAGCGAAATATCATTTTACCTAGAAATCAATGAATTTGACATTGAACCCCTGAAATCACTCTTCCATTGACATAAAAAATTCAACCTTCAACCAACAAACATATTACTTTCAAAGATATTTGCCAAAAAATGCCAGCCCTTTTACATAGGAAATGGTACGTGTATGCACTCCAAAGAGACGTAATATCAAAAATAAGGAATTTCCTACACTTAAACATCTCGTCAAAAAATCAACAGTGTGTAGTTTGTGTGTTTTCTCGACAATTTTTTTAATACCATTCATATTTTCACCGCAGTAAATTCTTCGGGATCACAATAAACCTTCCGTTTTGTTGGAGTTTCAAACGTACCGAGTAAAAATAATGAGTCAAGTTAAAGACTTATTTAGACATTTTGATTTGATTACTAACAATTTCTGTCATGTAAAACTATTATTACATTGCACTGTTAATTATTCAATATTTAACTCGTGTGTCTCACAGCTGGTGAAATTAAAACGTATGTATCAAATATGGTCTCTATTATGATCAGGGAACTATCTCGCTCGCACTACCTCATATCAATCGATTTTACTCGCTTTTACAATGGCTTTCACCGGAAATGCGGAGTATTACTGATTACGGACGTTACTTTTTTCATTAGAGGCCAATAAAATGAAAACTATGCGCACTATACATACAAAAATATATTTTTAGCCTAAGAAAGCAGAAAAAGTAGACCACTGACAGTTTCAGAATGATCCATGTGAATGGAAAATTTTAAAATCATTTTTAAAACCACGAGCGCCGCTAAGGCGCAGAGAATCCATATGAGGGTTAAGTAAAGAAGCAAAATATATATGGAAAATTCATATGTAAGAAGTAAGTGCATGCTGATTTCAAGTAAGTTATTGATAAAAAACAAAGTAAAATTGCATTATTATTGCGTTATCCCGCAAGCACTATAGGAAAATGATGGTTTTCGGAGATGGCGGTCTGGCGTCAGCTTCCAGCGTTGGCCAGAATTGGCCGGATGACGAGACATTAGGCGTAAGTTGTACATCCAAGGGATCAAAATTCGCAACGCAATAAATATTAACTCGTCAAGGGGTAGAACACGGTGCAAGGGTTTTTTTTTGTTGTTGATCAACCCATAAGGACCCACGCGACCGAAAATTGGGACATCAGTGCGATTCTGTCTCGTTTCATTTCGGTTCCGTCCTTGATGGGAATAATTCTCGTAATCGCGCTTCTCTGAATAGGCACTAATTTGATGGCGATGCGAGTTCCCCGGTAATCCTGGGCATGAGCCAGACCTCTCAATAGTCGGCTCGCTCATAAAGCCGCGGCGTTCCCCATTGGTGGACTGAATGGGGTGCAGGCACAATAACAACACCCACCCCTGCCCCTCCCCCCCCACCTACCCCCCAACCTCTCAATCAGCGACCTCCCCTAACTCAGTCCAACTTCGCGCGAATCGGATCTGCCCTTTCACGAGAATCGATAATGTCGGCCCGGACTTCATTTCGACCTGATTTTTCTCTCTCTCTCCATAGTATTCTGCGCACATGTTCATATCTGCAGGTAAAATAAATTTAACCTTCAAAAATGAGTGTTTATCGCTTACTATTTCCCTCAGATTTCAGTGGATTTGATCCGTTGCACAGATAAAAATGCGCATTTCAGCTATCTGACGGAAACCTGCTTTTGCAATAAACGATAGGTTTACATTGTACCAAATCTAATTCTCGTGGACTGCGAAGAAATTTGTGACAAACTTAACCTTCTGGAAGAGCTGTATATATATTTTTTTCTCTCCACAAAAACGGGAACGTCCCACACACAGCTGTGGTGCGCGTGAAATCGTTGCGTGGAAAAAAATAAAAATCATTTGTTATGACAACATATTGAGCAAGAAGAAATCGATAAACGCGATCACAAACGGGGAAAGAAAAATCACTATTTTCTGTCAATCGTCTGAAGTTGACTTTCCAAATTCCATTACATTTCTGGAGAATTGATGGAAGTTGATAGGATTTTCAATAAGGTATCACATTGTAACGTACTCATTCTGGTTCTGGACATGTTGAACTGCGCGTTCTCGGCGGTTGGGTACTGGAGTGTGTAGTGTTTTCGTTCTGCGGATGTTTTGTTCATGACATGATATATTTTCAATAGTTTCATTCTGTTTTCCAAGCATATTTTAGCATATTAAGTAGGACGCATTCCCCCATGTTTGTTAGTGCATGCTGGGAAATTCCGAGCGCGTATACACCCGCGTGATTTATTTATTTATGTTATGTAAGTTTAACAATACGAAGAAATTTCGAACTGAAAAGAAATTTGGAAGGAAATCCAGAAGGATGACACTAGGTCGCAGTGAATAACTATGAAAGGACGAGCCGATGGGTATTTCATTGTTTAGATGGCTTGCAATGAGTAACCACGCTGAGCTAGAAATCGGACGGGGAGGCATTGTGTCGACCGCCTGCCACGAGTAACCACGATAATCCGAATATTGGAGGACGATAGTCGACGAAAAGTTTTTCTTTACTGAGTGTTTTGCGGGATTTAATAGTGAGGGGGGAACAGCATCGACAGGTCCACGGTCGTGAAAGTAAGTAGGAACCACGGGGTGTAGCCACAACGCACGAGGTGCCGTGTAGTACAGCAGAGAAAGTCCGTACGCATCAGAGGAGAGGAGGTGCATGCACGGAGCCTTGCACTTAGTTTTCACCACAAGCAGGTTTGCTGGCTGCAAAGATGTTTGCTGGACTGATTGCTTTAACCTGAAAGACTGGGGCTTGTGGCTGTTCACATTTCTTGAGGAGTGTTGATTATGTAAATTTCTGTGTTCTGTGGAGGTGATGGGTATAGTGTGTCGTAGGGTACTTTATAAATAATAATAATAATAATTATTATAACTGGTAATGGATATACGATAATGAAAGACGGATGCCGCTATAGAATCAATCACCTTTTTTATATGGATGACTTAAAATTATATGCAGATTCAAAAGTAGGATTGGAAAATGCTCTTAAGATCACAGAAATCTTCAGCAATGATATCCGCATGAGTTTTGGAGTGGAAAAATGCAAAACATGTTGTATCATAAGAGGAAAGGTAAAAGAACATGAAGGATATGCTACTGAGAGTGAAAAGGTAATAGACCCTATGAAGGTAGATGAATACTACAGATACCTCGGGTTCATTCAAAATCCAATAACTGCTCACAAGAAGATAAAAGAAGAAATAAAATGTGAATTCAAAACCAGATTAACAAAAGTCTTAAAAACAGAGCTCAATGGACGTAATACAACAATGGCTATAAACACATTTGCAGTACCACTTCTAACCTACTCATTTGGCATTATTAAATGGACGGATACGGAACTCAACTCTCTCAATACACTAATGAGAACAGTAGCCTCTAAATATAGGAAGCACCATCAACACTCTGCAATAGAAAGGTTTATGCTGCCCAGAAAAGAAGGAGGAAGAGGTTTTATCGACATAAAAAACTCACACCAATCGCAAATAGAAAATTTAAGAAATTACTTCTACTCGAGAGAAAAAGAATCCCAAATGCATAAAGTCTTAATACAAATAGATAACTCTCCCTTACAACTAAGCAAAAGAAATACAGTGATACAAAAAGATTCTGACAGTTCGAAGCTTGAGAGGTGGAGAGCCAAAACGCTACATGGGACGCATGCTAACCATCTTCTGCAACCACACATTGACAAAAAGGCATCAAATAAATGGTTAACATCAGATATCTTTGCAGAAACAGAAGGATTTATGATTGCCATACAAGATAGAATAATTAAAACAAAAAACTACAGTAAATTCATAATTAAAGAACCCAACGTGAATGACAAATGCCGAAAATGCAATAGCAAGTCAGAAACAATAGAACACATCACAAGTGGATGCAGTGTACTAGCAAGCGTGGAATACACGCAACGACATGATAATATATGCAAACAAATATATCTTGCATTAGTTAATAAGTACAATGTATCCCATGAAACTAAACCATGGTACCTAATGACTCCACTGCCTGTAATAGAAAATGAAGCTGTCAAAATATATTACAATAGAAGTATTATAACGGACCGCCCTCGCCCAAACAATAGACTGGATATAACTCTTCAATTAAAACAAGACCGAAGAACATACTTAATAGATGTATCCATTCCAAATACAGAAAATTTAGAGGCTAAATACAATGAAAAAATACAGAAATATATTCCTCTGGCTGAAGAAATAAAAGAAATATGGAACCAAAAAACAGTTAAAATTGTACCAATAATAATATCCGCGACTGGTGTAATACCAAAAAGCTTGCACAAAAGCTTGGAAATAATAGGAATAGAAAATCATTTGTACATGAAAATTCAAAAAACCGCAATAATTAACACGTGCTCCACAGTACGAAGATTTTTAAATGAACATTAAAATAGTACTTGAGCCTAATCCCTTTGGTGCCTTGCACCCAGGATAGGTGAATGTTTCCCAGCCCTTAAAAAGGCTGAGAAGTGAAGAATTCAAATAATAATAATAATAATAATGTCGTCTTTTATTTATTTGAGCGATATTAAGCCAATACAGTCCTCTCTTCCATATAACTCATTTCACAAACACCCATGTCCTGGGCAGATAATTTTCTACCCAGGCGGGACTCGAACCCGCGACCCTCGGGTTAGCAGGCGGGGACTTTACCCCGCCGCCACCGGATATCTGATACAAAGGGTGTTTATTTATGTCCTGTTTGGCAAATTTAGAGGGTTGTTTTTGTAGTGTGGTAAAATACTGAGAAATGAAACAGGGAGCAGGTGTCATTGTTAATTGTACTACGGAATATACCGTGTAATGCAATAAATTGACATCTGTGAAATAGTGTCCGGCAAAAGAGTACGTGTCACTCCATCTTTTTTCATTACAACATATCAAGTATTATAAATGGCATATCAAGTATTGTTATCAGAAAATGCGGAATTTTTAACGACGTGAGTCGCCCAAAAAGTTATGCCTCTTATTTTTTTTGAACTCCCTAAAAATTGAAATCAGTGCTTTGAAACTGTCATCGAGAGACGCATCTCCATTGTTAGCATAGCCTTATTTGGTTATCACGACGCTATTATATTTAAATCTGAGTGCTCTAGGGGATCGGGTTGGTGTGGTGTCTAGAGTACTGGCTAACCATACGGGCGGCCAGGGTTCAAATCCCTGCAGAGGAGGATGTTTTTCAGAGGATAACCGATTCCTACTTGAGTGTCTTGTGGAGGGCACTTCAAGTACAGTTCTCCGACTGTCGGATGAGACGTGAAACCGTGATCCCCTTGGCGCATATCGTTAAGAGCAGGCTAATGCCGACGCCGGGTTTCTATCCACCCTTCCTCCCATACCTATCCCCAATGGCGCAAAAGACCTTAGCTGTCGGTCGCCTCCTTAAATATCCAATCCAATCCTGAGTGCTCTGATCAATTTTAAGAACTCTGCAGAAGAGAGAATGCAAGATTAGGTTCTCAAATACCAGTCTAGCACTAAATAAAGACGTGATTGAATAATGACACCAAGTACCATTTCATGCCACTACTTTGGGCGACGAAGAGGTGATAAGTGGGCGGAGAAAACCTGGCTCCGTAACCGGAGCGAGGACTGGTATCGGCAGGGCATACTTGCCCAAGTGATTCGCCGGAGTAAGGCATTAGAACTTGAAGGAGATTATGCGGAAAAATAGAGTGAGTTGGTAGAACATCAATCTTTCAAAATTTGAAGTTTCATTTTTGTGGAAAAAATAGTTTGAAAAAATAAAATGGGGGTCATTACTTTTCGGGCAACGCTCAAATATCGTTTATTGTCTATGTCGGTTATTATTGCGTCCATACAACACTAGGAAAAAGCTTACCGAGAACGATTTCCGTAATTACTGTGTATAAGTTGATAGATAGGTACTCGGTCGCTCTGCTCAAGCATCGCAGAACATTAGTGAAAACGTGAGGTTGAAAATTTTATCCACCAGAGTATTTAAAGAGATTTCGCGTCGGTTTTTCAAATGGTTGCATTTTATTCGCTGTTTCTGTGCGCCGCACATGAATAGCATTTGGCCATCCACTTCTGCAGTTCGGTATCACCTACCTCGCATTAAACCTCACTCGAAAAAATCCTCCCGAATCGTAATGACATTATTTGTGTGTTACGGTCTCTTTTTATGGCCCCAAACTGCTGAACGTTAGATTTACAATCTCAAAACGAGGGATAGAGTTTTTTCATAATTCAATTCGTCCCAATCTTCTCGCATTTCCCGCTTTCAAAGTCCTCAATATTCAAGAGATGGGGATATGGGGTTGAAAGATAAGTTCATTTTATTGCTCGGGTTAAGTTTGATTTCCAGTTCCTTAGGTGGTTTAGCGAAATAATTTCGGCCGCCTTAGAACGTGCTCGGCTCAAAATTTTTCGCGCTTGCCGTCAGTCACTTGTCTTGAAAGATGTCGCAGCAGCACTCAGGATAAATGGAAGGATAAAGACGATTTCCGTATGTGTACAGGTTTGCGTAAACCTTTCATACGCGTACGAATTATTAATATGTACGTTGGTAACAGCGAAAAAAATGCATGCTAGGTTTATTGGCAATTGTAAGAGGTCTCCTTCAGGGTCCGTCGAGGGTCATTTACGAGAACGATACTTTGGAAAAAGGCGTTTATTCTTTGCAACCATTCACAATCACTACCTTGACAACACCATCCAAAACTCGCTTTCTCAAGACTGCCACTATATCCCCTTCTTCTTCCTCGTGACCCGGAAACCATGGCTTGGCGTCCCCATATGGCCACCCTGTGTCAATCTCATTGGTCACCAACAGCCGCCTCATACGATCCCATAAGATCAGTTTCCCACGGACTGCACATTGCCAAAGGCGACTCTAAGACCCCTATCTAAATGAATCCCAGTCAGCTCAGCAATATAAAAAAAACCAGATAACAGCCTCCAAAGATGAGCACCCTCACTATGGCCCGAGAAACCGACTGAGCTCATTTCAGTAATCTAAATGACCTCATGTCATTCCTCCCTTGGGGAACAAATTAACAGATAAATAGATAAATCCAAGGGAATAGCTCTCGCCGGCCACGGTCTCAGTTCACTAAGAAATTTCACTTACACAATGATATTTTTACATTTAGCCTTATGGCACTTGACATGTTTTTCTAAATAATAATTATAAGGCATATTTAAATATTTTCTCCTATACACGAAAACATACCTTTCTGGTTATTATTGTAGTGGTTCCAACTAATTTCCAGGGTATAATTCCGAATGAAAAATACTTATGTAGTTACGATTTTTTCAAAAATTTTGTACTCTGCGCCGTGAATCCGTCATAACTGCGCTTAATTGAGACGCAACTTTTAAAACATGATTCTTGCATCAGTTATATTACAATATTGGATTATTTCCAACGTATAAATAAATATTTTCAAGTAAAGTGTGGTCCAGGAATTTATTTCTGACTCACAAAAAAATTTATAAATGTGCTCCTCAGTGACTCACAATTTGCACTTCAACCACATTATAGGATTGAGCTTGAACTGATATGTATGTACATCTACATAATACCGTGCGAGCCTCCGCATGGGCGTGTGGCAGGGGGTGTTAGGTCACCAGCCATGTAAGGGCGTATGTTTTTGGAGATGGAATGGTGACATATATTATAGGAGTGTATTTAGTGGAGCTTAGTTTTTGTTGTGCGAGGAAAGAACAAGTTTTTGTACCTATCTGTTCGACAGTGTATCTCTCTCATTTTATCGCATCTGTCAGACCTAGAAATGTAGTGAGGCTTCATGATAATACTCTCTGTGTCGCTCTGAAAAATATCAGTTCTGAATTTATCTATCAAGCAAGCTAAGCCTAGCGTGTAGCCTCCGAGACTATAGGGACTCCCACCTTAATTCCTCTATAAGTTGTGTGACACTATATTTACCCTTGTAGCAGTTTTTAACGAAGCACGCTGCTATCCTTTGTATTTTATTAATGCTTCTGGTTAAATCTATTTGACCAGGGGCCCAAATGCTAGCGGCGTATTCGAGATGTGGCCTAACCAAAGCGAAGTAGCATCTCTCTTTGACTTTTTCATCCGAGGACCTTCCTATTATACGTTTAACAGAACCTAGTTTCTTTAATGCTGTGCCACATATGTTCTGCATGTGTAATCCCCACGATATATCTGATGTTTCTATCGCGGTAGGCCGTTGCTCTATTATCTGGAAAGCAACGCCTTCGATTTTGACGAGACTTCATGAATGGAAGGTATATAAGATGGATGTTGGGCAATATGAGAAATTTTAGAAGGATATAACGGCGGGACATGCATCGAAGGGAAAACGGGACGATGTACCATAGAATTAGAAGTTAAGATAAGCAATGCCCCAAAACCTACCAATCGGAAGTGAGAACACTCAAATGAAATCGATGAAAGCGTCAGGATAGAGATTGTTATGAAGGCTTCCACGATTTTCTTGTAATTTCCAAGTTTTTGGGGTATTCCCGCCTTGCAGCATGTGAGTCGTTTGTCGTTTAGCCGGCATTCCAAACGTCATCACCAGGTCCGAAGCTGAAACCCGATTCCCTCTTTTATTTGTGGCTGATGATGCCGACTGGAATGCCGGCGAAACGGTTGTCCACTAAGGGATCGGGTTACTGGCTAACCACACGGGCGGCCAGGGTTATAATTCCTGCAGAGGTGGATGTTTTTCAGAGGAGACCCGATCCCTACATGAGCGTCTTCTGGATGACACTTCTAGTACAGTACTCCGTCTATCGGATGATACGTTAAGCCGTGGTCCCCTTGGCGCCTTTTGTTAAGAGCAGGCTTTTGCCGACGCCGGGTTTCTATCCACCCTTCCTCCCTTACCTATCCCCTATGGCGAAAATGACCTTAGCTGTCGGTCGCCTCCCCAAAAATCCGATCCAATCCGGTTGTTCACTAATATACTGCAACGCGGAAGGAACCTGAAAATATCTAAGCTGGGGAAAAAGGGTTGGGGTGAGAGACTGGTGCAGTTCCCTTCGCCCCAACATTCGAGATCGATGCTGTTCTTTCTGGAAAGGAGGCGCAAAAGGGGCATTCGGGGGGGGGGGAGAGGATAGTGGTAGCGGAGTTTTCAACGGGGGGGGGGGGGGAGAAGCATGTGTGCTATTTTTGTCTCATTGGATCCGCGTATCGCCTGCTCTCTTTCCGCGTCAGTCGCATTGAGTTTTAAGAGCACGCCCGCCCACAAACGTACGCAGTAACTCGCCACCACTCCCCCCAGCTTCCAGGCGTAAATGCTACGTCTCCCTGCATAACTTATGGGTGAGGGATTTCTCCCTGCCTCGAGGAAAAGCCGAAACACCCGTACGGAGTTGGTGGCGGAGGAATTTTTTTATTCGTCCAACCTCCTTTTTTTTCTCTCTCTCTCCCTTCCCCTCCCTCCATTTTCCCTTAGCGAACGTAGGTCGATCCCCAAAGGCAATTTCCATCGGATTCGCGGAGGGGGGAGGGGGTGGGAGGGGTAAAAGTAGTAGTGGTAGTGGAGGGGGGTAGTGGTTTTCTAGCCGAGGTAAAGGGTGTTTGGCGGGGGGGGATGGGTGGGTTTCGGGAGATGCGGTGAAGGTAGAGAGGGATTGGAGGGAGAAGTAAAGGAGAGGGGAGGGGGTGGGGTTGAAGAGAAATCGGGAAACGGGGTGGATGGGTGGGTGGGTAAAATAAAAAAACGTAAAAAGAAACGCTGAAATTCAATCATCAGTCACGTTTCCAATCAGGTGGAGTGCGGAGAGAACCGGGTATCTCCGAGTCGGGGCGACGTTCTCCTGTGTGTGTGTGTGTGTGTTCTTTGGAGAGGAATGAAAAAATAAACATTCAGCGAGAGAGAGGGAGGCAAGGATAAAGGAGGGGTTTGAGAAGGTGGCGGGGATGGGGGGGGGATTGGGGAAATGGTGCGCTGTGAGCCATGTTGGCTTGTGTGGAACGGGAGAAGAAACGATAAGAAGTAAGGGAGTTGAAAGGATGGTACGATCGAGGTAAACATAGAGGGCGCTTACTATGGTGGCCAATACCAGAAGCTGTAACGTGGGCGTGGACTGTCCGCCATCTTTGTCAACCCCGGTATCCCTGCGGCACTTTTTTTCTGTTTTATTTTATTTTGAAAAAAAAAATAATTTATTGAGCATTCGAAAGAGACACATAAGTCATGACAAAATGCGCGAGTATTGCAATCTAATCACCAAATCGGTGCATAACATTACAATATGCGTTATAATTTAAGTGTTTAGCGGAAATATGATGCCAATGCAAACAGTTTGCACAAAAAAACAGAGTTAAAAATGAGGACGTTTTGCAAAACCAGGGAAAAATAAGTAGAGTCCTCCTGAGCCTGTTTATGTCTCATCAGAAGGTTCTCAAATACAAATTAAAATCAGTGTACAGTGTTACATATAAATTTTTGTGGCCTTTTCCATACGTGGGTGATTATACCCGCTGTAATACTTTAATCAAAAAATAAATTACCAATATCCAGGATATTTCCTGTATAGCCCTAATTACACGCAATATTTATTCAATCACCATCGTTTCACTTACGGACTGGCCCTTTAATTTTTCAATTTTACGATATTTTCCGTCGATTACTTTCTTGAATCCAGCACTTTTTATATTTCTTTAACGTGGATTTGCTAAACATATCTTCTTTAATTATGTACATTAATAATTATCAGGATTTCTCCCGGGAAACCTTACGTAAAATCGAGTAGAAACATAACACTAAGTAGTCATTTTATGTTTCAAGGCTTACTTGCCTTAAATTTTCAACGGATGGTGGTATATTCTGCCTATGCATCCGCTAAAAAAAGTCCATTTTGTCGTTCGATCCAAAGGAAAGACCACGGGACAACAAATATGGTTGTCTGTGATTCAGGCTTCCGTGGGGCTTTGATGAAGGTTGAGTCCGGTTTTCCGGGGTTTCCGCCGCGTTGTTCCATCTTAAGGACCATGTCCTCTGGCAAGAAAGAAAATCATAGGTTACGGCACCAAGACTGGCTTTGGAATTGTACGCATTGATCGTGGATTACTGTCATTTGAGACGACGTTCCGTTGACACAAACCTTGAGACACGACTATGAATGCGCGCCATTTCCAATGCACTCATCCTGTCGTCAAGACGAAACAACGTGGCGGAAATCCCGGAGAACCGAGGACTTAACCTTCAATATGATTAAAAATAAATGGTTGAAGGCGTAACTTTGTGGAAGGTTACCGCAGACATGACGGAAACGAAAAATCTCTCAGTGAAATCCACACTTAAAATTTTTGTTACCGACCTAGGTTTCGATTGCCACGCAATCTTGCAAGGCAATCGCAAGGCAAGGAGACCTTTAAAAATGTATACAAGGAAATCGAAACCTAGGTCGATAATAAAAATTTTAAGTGTGGATTTTACTAAGAGATTTTTCTTTTTCGCCATGTCTTCAATATGGCTGTCTTTTCGGTCCCAAGGCGACGGTTTAAAGACGTAATGACCTCTCCATACACCTCGATGAGGGGAAACAGGATGGGGGAGGGGATTCACAATCTCAGTTAGAGTGAGGCAGGAGACTTTTTCGAAAGGCAGAGAGAAGGGTCTCTCGGTTGGGGTGGTGGAGGGACTTTTTCTTTGGGTCTGCAATGGGAGGAGGAGAACTCTACCGATCGCCCTCCCTCGAGCCGTTTACCTTTCGCCTTACAGCTCCTTACACATATACCTCCTATGTATATGTGTATCTCCCCCGAATCCAACCGGAATCTAACCCTCCGGGGAGGATGGGAGGAGGGGACTGGGAAAATTATTGTTCTTTGGGGAGCAATGTGTTTTGCCCGACGCAACGCCAATCTTCCACCGGAGTTTTCCAGGTTTAACTTGGTATTATTATTTGCGAGAAAACCTTGGGCAAGCATTTACCCGAATGGGATATTTTCAAACAGAAATAAATAAAGCCAAATGGTTGGCCGAAGAATTGAAAATTTGAAAATTAGTTTTATTGCTCTAGGACCGTTGGTCCCCAAAGAACAAAATCGCATTACATCAAATAAAAATCTGTAAATATCACTGCACAGTTGTTCGCTGAGAGCGAAGATACAAAAACATCAGAGAAAACAAGGGAGAGAAAAAATAAACAGCAGAAATTTTTATAGGTTTTACCATAAGTTGAAACAATAAATATCGTAACAGCAAGTTACATTACACAAGCGATTAATTACAAATTATAATGTTCATGTCAGTGACATTCAAAAATAAGTATGTAATGTATAAATTATAAGAAAAATTGAGATGCAATTACAACAATTATAGCAATAGAATGGTAACGAGAAAAACAAACAATACCATTGTGCACTCGACAAATGACTCATAATGAGTCGGTAAGTAGTGAACAATACATCTTTCAAGGGGAGTGTCAGATAGCCGGGTCTCAGATTTTATTCAAACTTAGTAGTTGTACAGACCGCTGTATGTGGTTCATGAATCACCCCACATATAGGGTCATATAACCAGCAGTTTAAACGAAAATGGCCTTTAAAAATTTCAAAATTCCCTTCAGACGGGCCACCCACATAACTGGCAAGCTGGACGGGTGGCTGACGTGCTCGTCTCTCCGGTCTAGAGACACGGGTTCGATTCCAATACGGGGTATGTTTCTTCCGCTGTTTTTTTAGTTTTTCTTTTACGGCATCCTACAATGCGCTCGAGATTTTATAATTTTTACTTAAAATATTAATTTTGCGCGGGAGCAAATTTTTCATTTGCATACACGACGTCAGGCTTAGTCTCTCTTTTTCGGTCGAAGGCAGCCTTCTAATTATGTCACTTCCTTCTCTTTTTACGGCGTGTTTCCATTATTCCTTCATGCACATGATTTCCATTTTCTGTAATTATTTTATAATATTGTCTTCATATTCTTACAATTCAAGCATAATTCTTAATACTATTCAAATTTTTCGTAGCTTGTCAGTTATGTGGGTGGCCCGTATAAAAGGGAACTTTGAAATTTTTAAAGGCCATTTTCGTTTAAACTGTTGGTTATATAACCCTATATGTGGGGTGATTCATGAACCACATACAGCGGTCTGTACAACTACTAAGTTTGAATAAAATCTGAGACCCGGCTATCCGACACGCCCCTTGTTTGATTTAAAGCAACTAATGGTGGAAACGCTTTTTAGCTCCTCAGTGATTGTATTCCAAAGTTTCGACCCTACCACTTGTAAGGAATTATGGAAGAAGGTGGTCCGATGAGCGGGGTAATAAATGAAATTGACATCTATTCTGATTGTTATATGGGTTGTTTTAGGCATAGTTTTGCAGTAACTGAAAAGATATTCAGGCTTTTTTAGATGAAATAATACATAAAGGAATGAACTCCTTAGGTAACATATGCCATCCATTTTCTATGAGCATCCTAATAAGAAAAATTGATGTAAATTTTTATCAGCTTATTTTTCTATGGTGTTCCTTGTGTTTTTTGCATGGATAAGGAGGGGAAGGATCGAGTCAAAGGTGGGGAGCTGAAACAAGAACTGGGTACAGCCATCGGTGGCTACCACGTGAATTTGTGGTGCCGCTCATCGGCACTTCAATGAAAGCATTTAAAAATCGAGGCTTGAATATGCATTATGTTTAAGTTAATGTTTAGTGAATTAGCGAAGCAATATCGTATGATAAAACCCCTGCATTCTGGATATCACGCTTGATCTGCAAAATACTTAACTGTTATCCTCGATTTTTTCATCGGTGCGGTCTTATTTCAGAAAGTCTCAACTTCCAATGTACAGTTATCGATTGGACTTTTGGAGAGCAGCAGCAGCAATGGTTGGCTCAGTCCGCTAATGATATCACTGATTTGCGAGCTAACTAAATGAAAATCATCCACCGAAATAAAATATATTTATTTTGTGACTTTCTGCACCATATTTTTCTACCTCCCTCCTTCCGTTTCAACGTTTGCAATTCATTTAAAAGAGACTAGCCTCCATCCATAGCCAGCTAATCAAGAACTAGCTTCTGTAGTTGTTTGTGCACAGGAACAAGTGTAGCGTAATGAGGGCTATTCATTTGACCAGAGGAACTCAGCACCTTTGAGCTGCCAGCCCTTTTATTTTTTACGTGTTTGGTACACTTTTCTTGCTTCCATTGTCGCGCTTGCCCAGTCGGTAGGGCTATTGTCTGAGGGCCTGAGGGTCTATGTCTACAAATGGGCGAAATCTTTTGAGGAGTGTTGTTTTCTCCAGGGCAGATCGTAAGTTAAAAATATTTACCCCAGGTCATTTTATACGAATTAACTGATTCAGAGCTTAGAATGAAAATTACAACACACCACTTTAAAAATAAGAGAAAAACGTATAAATGTGCCAATGCCCTGAAATAATTTTGATAAAAAATTCTCCGTCAGTACACAAATATATGAAAGTAAAATTTCTCAGAAAATGGATATAGAAAATACAAGAACGTATTACTATCAAAATTGTGTTAACTGAACATTTTCATCATGCACAATTGCAAAATTTTCTTCCATGAGGAGCGAAAACTTCTGAAGGATTTTAGGAGCTATGAGGTGGCTGGAAGAGGCAATGACAGGCTAAGGGATTCTAAAAGGCCGTGATAAGAGGAAAGAATGTTGGGTAAGTTGGGAAAGGATAAATAGAATAAGTTTTATGAACGGGATGAAGAAGGGCAGGACGAATGCTCCGATGAAGAAAGAACTTGTGTAGGTAGATGTAATCTGCGCCACTAAATATCCATAAGAGTTTTGCTCTCTTATATTCAAACCAACCTCAACCGGTCGAAGTTGGTTTGAATATAATGAATTGAAAAACCGAACTAATATTATCCTGAAACACATTTTATTTCACAAAAGCCATTTTATTATATAAAATTGCGCCTTATAGTGTCAGTTGGAGATTTAAAACAAAGTTATCTACCAGTTAAGGTGGGATTTTTTGAATGTCAGAGAATCTCCTCCCGGTTTTCTACACTTTCAGGGGCCTTTCTCACTCTATTATATCCCTTTTCGCCTATGCATACGATCTACCCTTCTTCATTCTCTCCATGAAACCTATTCTCTTTCTTCCTCATCCCCGCTTGCCCAGCATCTTTCCCTCTATCACACTCTTCAGCAACCCATCACCCTTTACTACATCCTCCAACCACCTACTCTTGCGATCCCTAATTTCATTAAGAAGTTTTAGGAGATATTAGTCATATTTAAAACCAAGTAATTTACATTTTCCATTATGTATATGCAATAAATTTGGTATTTTTATGTCTGAATCAGAAGGAGAGAGGGAAGTCCATTTTTGTAAAAGAAACTTTGAACTTCCCACGAATTTATACGTTTCTAGCGACCGGTTTCATTTTGTTTACAGTGTCCAAATGTCTCATCCAAGTGAATCCGCTACCAGGTAGTTGAGGTAATAAACATGAGTGAAAAGTGCAAAGATTCGCTCCAAAGATGGATATTTATGCGTCGCGATGCTTAGAAAAAGTTAAGCCGGGTGTAGTCCGCCGAGAAATCTCTCCTCTCACTTTGACGAGGATCTCTCTCCCTCTCTCGCTAGACGTTGAACAAAACAGCGTTACACTCCCAAGGGCGGGAATGCCCTTATTACTCGCCACCCAGACCAAAGATTCCTCACACACTCTCGCCATAATCCCCTCCTCCCCTCAACATGCCCCATTCCTGAGTCTCTCCTTTCCTCCCTTCCCCCAATCCTTTTTGCACCCGCGCATTGAAGACGACGCGACCGTTTCCCAGGAAGCGGTTGCCTGGCCGCCCTTGTCGTCTTCACAGAGGATTAGGAGATCTCCTTGTATACGGACGGACAGTTGGGCGGTGGCGGGAGTCTTGCGGCCGGGAGAAGGGAAGGGTACTACCCTCTCCTTCCCCGAAGGATGAATCCTGGGGCGGGGCGGGGGGAGGAGGGATTTACGAGGGGAAGTATAGGGGTGGAGAGATGGGGCCGCCGGTCCCTTACTGTTGTCGGCAAGGGGTCAGGAGGGGTGAGGTGGGGTCGAATATGGGGCACGCCGGGAAATCAATGCAGCGACGGCGGCGGCGTTGGACGGAGACGTTAAGGGATGAGGGGGTGGAAACGGCAGGCAGTCCCTCTCGCACAATAACACGCTTACACTGGGCGCGCGTTCAGTCGACATCCCGCGCCGAGAACATTTGGAAAATCGTCGGCCTAATTGGCGAAACAAGTGGACACCAAAAAGTGCCAACCTTAATTTTTTTATGCCAAGAGTATTGGTAGGTGGTCCCTCTACAGTTCTTCCAAACTTCTTGTATAGGAGAAAGAAGGGTTCTATTTTTTTATAGAAGTGGGTGAGGACAAATTCCAGCTTGGATATTGATTACAAGAAAGAAAAAGATAGAAAGGTTCTATTTTTCTAGGAGTGGTCACAAAATCTCCTCTTCAAAAATAATCAGTTTTTTCTTCTCCTGTAAAAGGTAGGAAATATTACTGAGGTGGTTTTCCGTTCAGGACGACGATATTTGAATAATATAATCATTACTCTTAAAGATGGATGCAATTTTAAAATTTCCACAATGAGTATATTTCATCGGCCTAGGAAGCCGGGAGCTTTTTGCCAGGCTCGGGTCTCGTTTAAGGCGAACGATTTTTCACTCGTGAAAGTTCTCACTTATTCGCACTTCCGAGTGACACCCTAAAAGGTCACACTGCGGCTCTTCCCTGAATCTTTAATATAACTTAGAAAAATTGTTAAATAATACTATCAAAGAAAATAGAAAAATGGCGTTAAGTTGGCGAAACTTAGGGCGGGGAAAAAAACCTGCATTTGGACATTTTTTAAGCATCGATTTTGATTTTTGATTTGACGCAATTTAATTGATAATATCATCACAATAAAAAAAAAACAATTTTTTAATTTCCGAATAAGTCATTTTAAGCTATCCGGGACTATCCACGGAATTCTACTTTTACCGAGTCACCCGCAATGCACAAATGTGCGAATTTCCACAGAGAAAAAAATCATCCGCCTTGACCGGGATTCGAACCCGGATCCCTCCCAGCAATCCACAGGGAAAGAGGACGCCTCGGTAGCTTGACTGGCTAAAGCACTCGGCCGGAAATCGAGGGATCCGGGTTCGAATCCCGGTCAAGGCGGATGATTTTTTTCTCTGTGAAAATTCGCACATTCCGAATAAGTCCTCTAAGGCTTCTGGTCTGTTCTTGTCTGATTTTTCAATGGTCCATGATTCCGATCCACGAGTGCCACGAATGTTTTCGCTTATTGTTTCCTAGCTGGTATTCCTCTCATCTCTGAACACGGCGGTTGTCTTTTAAACATGAGCGCTTCTTCAGCTTGAGCAACTCTTCGCTTGATATTTTTTGTGCTCCGTCCGTTTAACGTGATGGTACTTCCGAGATAGGTGAGGGAATTCACTCGCTCCAATTTCTCTCCTCTCAGAGTGACTTCTGCTAGTATACCTATACCCATAAGACTCCATGCTGAAACCAAAGTGGTTGCTTTATTTCCTCCAGTTTGCGTTCTTTCTGATTGAACGACCATCCTGGCTTCAGAACAGAGATTTCAAATAAACACAGAGAAATAGGGAAAGGTCATGAGAACTAAACACGGTAAAAAGAAAACACCTTGCCCAGTTATCCCCAGATTTTACTCTCGTCTGCCTCCGTTCAAAGACGGCTTCCTTAAACACGCCATTTTAATTCCCAAAACCAAACACTGCCACATCTCAGAGACAGTTAAGCCAGTTAAGCTACCGAGGCGTCCTCTTCCCCTGTGGATTTTTGGGAGGGATCAGGGTTCGAATCCCGGTCAAGGGGGATGATTTTTTTTCTTGGCTAAAGCACTCGGCCGGGAATCGAGGGATCCGGGTTCGAATCCCGGTCAAGGCGGATGATTTTTTTCTCTGTGGAAAGGAGATAGGACTGAGTGGTACTAGAAATCCGAAGCCGCGGCCGGATCTCCATGCTTATTTGACGTGAGCATGCTTGAGCGTGATGCGGTGGTGATATAGAGTAAGCACACCAGCCCGCCCAGCAAGTCTGCAGAGTAACTTGCTATGTGCTTACGCTGAGTTTGGATTACCGGCTTCCATATTTATGGACAGGCTTCGGCCCCTTTCGGAAAAGAGAAAGTTTGCCCGAGGTCAACCGTACGCTGGCTAAGCATACATTGCCTTCGCAAAGCACCCATTTCGGCGAGTATCCTCCTACAAGAAAACAATTAACAAGCCGGCGATCCCGATAATCTTGTTTCTCGACCAGTAGAGGTGAACAGTTATGAGCCAGAACGTGAGAGAAGTGATAATCAATGTCCCGCTGCCCTCTTCATGCATGATTTAAACGTACACACACCAACAGGATGACCGAATATACTGGAATTTTTCCATTGAAGGCGCTGATGTCAGCGCTGATCGTACCACATCAGTGAACTTCAGCCCACACGACAATGAACGGAGCAATTTGCCTCTGGTAAAACGTTGGGTAACCTACCACTGTTGCATACTGCAAGTTTACAAAAGTCACGGCCGAATTTCACCAGTGTAATAGTCAAATCTGCTCGAAAAACATGTTTTTTTTCCACTTAGCAATAAATAATGTCTATAATCTGCATTTGATGCTCATGTGCGCCCCAGAAACATGGATAAGTAACAAGAAGGAAGAAAGAAAACATATTGTTTTTGTAAAACAATATCCCAAGAAAAGATTTTGGCCCAATGAAATAACAATGCCATGTGGAGAATCAAGTAATACTAGGATATGAGAGATCTCAAGAAGGACCATACCATAGAGGCATTCGTAAGAAAGAGAATAATGAAAAGGGCTGGTCACGTGACATGAGGTGATTAGTCTGCCAAATAAAGAAGTTAGGCCTGGAAATACCCGAAGGAGGAACACCTTCCGGAAGACCGAGCGAAGATGGTGGGATAGAGTCAAGTCAGGCATGGGCTGGCTGGGGGTAACAGAGAATGAGGCGGCGGTCAAGGTATGATGAAGGTCACTTGTGGGTGAGGACAAATCCCAGCTTGGGTATTAATGGCCATGGGATTAAGAGTAAGTTCGTCAGAGTTTTCCACATTAGACATTAAAGAACAAACAGCGAAGGTGATCATTGAAGTAAAATTTTTTGTTGTTGTTCGGCGCGCATTAACTCTGCTCTCCAAGGGCATTGACCTTGCCGCTCTCGATCGCTTTGAAGTGCGCGGCCTCGTTTGCACCGTCTGAAACGAATGGAAACCAGCAGAGAGCAGCACACTAGAGCGAATGAGGAAAGATCAACTATTATCAAAGCAGGGGAGAGGAAAACCCTTTGCTCGATGGGGCCCATGAAATGAGGATGCATTAGGCTCGGCTTTCCGACTTAAGAGTGTTTCCTGTAATTTTCATTTCCTCCTCGGTTTCCCACGCCAGCGTCGCACATTGCATTCCTCCTTCGACTTCTGCCTAACCTTCTCTCTCCTTAAAGCGCGCTTCCAGCACATACCGAAGCATTTCGAAACATATACTGTAACGTTTGATTTTGAATTATCTTGTTGTTTTGATGTTTATTGATAATTGATGTTTATGTTGTTAGGGAGTTGTTGATGGGAGGAGAGGGGGGATTGTTGAGAGGGAGAAGAAAAAAGGAAAGTGGCTCGAAGTAGTGAGGAAAAAGAAACTGTATTTTTAAGAAAATGAAGATGATTTTGGAATAAAACAAACGTCTGACGTTACAATATCAAGTGCCCTGAGGCTGCGAGTTGAAATAGCATTAAATTGTCAAGAAACCCAATAAGCAGCAAAAAAAGCGTATCAGGCTTTACTTTGTGGAAGTGATTGGTATCCATTTCAAAATGAAACACAATGATAACTTTCCACACAAATTTTAACAACAGCCGACCATGGTTTAAGCACATAGTGCCATTATCAAGGACGTTGATAATGGCACTAGGGTCTGATGGTCACCATGGTCGCTTTGTTATTAAAATTTGCGTGGAAAATTACCATTGTGTTTCCTTTTGAAATGGATACCAATAGGTGGCGCTTAATTTTTTTCTCTTTTATCTATGCATATTACTAATGAGTACATGCATGAAAAGTTACGCGTAAATCGGTACGTGAATGAAAATTACTCACGCTAACTTAAGTTTTTTTCAGTTTTTCCCCAGATATCCTTTCCATCGTATAAAAAAATCGTCACTCTAATCATTCAAGAGTTTCAACCTCTGATAAGTTCCTACCTTATAATTATCTTTCTTGTCGCTATATTTTAATCAGGTGGTTTGTTTTGAAATTGATTCGTTAGGGAAGCGATGAAATGACAGTTTCCACTCATTGCCTACCCTTCTTTGTATTGTTATCCTACCCCAAGGTCTTACCGGACAGATGAAACGGGTGCATAGGGAATTATCAAGAGGAAGATTTCAAAATAGTTTGGCCTCACAAGTCATTTAGGGCATATAAGGCAGGAAACAACACTTTTCGCTCGCCCTTACACACATTCCTCCTTGCGTCATTTTTTTCACCGTGTCTTTTAACTCTGTTCCTAGAGACGAATGCAAGTTAAAAGGTCAAAGTTTAATGGCAAGGCGGACGCCTAGGTTAATACAACGAAAGAACTCGTGAATATCTCAGAGAGTCCCTGGCCTTGTTTCAAAGCAGTCGTAGTGACTTGTTGGGTGGGGGTGCTAATTATCTTTAGTGTGGAGCCCTCGGCTCTGGACAATTAGGCCTCGGACGTCGAGGGTTGTGAAACGACCCTTGCAACTTGATTCCAACAGGGGCGGGCAAAAGGGCCCCTTCGCGATGCTTAAAACGGTCGTTTCCATGCGCCGTGTATGCGCCACTGGGCAAGCAAAAAGCGGGTCTCGTTCCTTTCCCAAGAGGCGGACTTGTAGCGCGAAATACGATACGAGCCTCGTGTAACCACTTCAGGGCGTCTGCCACACGCCTCCAGGAAATTCTCTAGGGTCCTTTTCTCCATGAGCACAGTCCTGGAAGAGATTGCGCTGGTTTTAAATCGTCTAAGTGGACGTTAGCGATGCCCATAAAAATCCTTTTAATAGTCAGCGCGGTGTACACGTACGCATAAGAACCCAAGGTCCATACGGACCATGATCAAAACCACGGTCCACAAACTCATCTGCATTATCCATTACTTAATGATGTATTTATTCTATCAGGCGCAATCGGTCTTTAATAACATCACAAAAATATATAAATGCAATGTAATACGTCTACTGATTATATCTTATCTTCTCTAGCCATCCCTAACCCCTGCAATCAAAGATCTAAAACTGATTTGAAATTAATTTACAGCAATATTGACGCTAATATTAATTTTACTGAATTGCTTTTCCCTCATTAATTTTATAGTCCCCTGTTGATCCAAAAGTACACATTATTACTTTTATATGCCTATCCCAAGACTTTCCCCTATCAAACATTCCCTTTACTACCGCCTCTCCCCACTTCTTAATTCTCTACCTGATTGCATTGATTCGTTTCTGCTCTCATCTAACTCCTTCATCAACCTTACCATGTCCCTTATCTCTGCAAATAAGTGAGCACGCCCTTATACCCCTTTTCCTCCTACGTTTTATTTGTTTGTCAGTATTATTATAATCATGTACCCTTTGTTTTGTTTGTTTTTTGTAGGTTTAACACTTCATGCTTAAAATGTTACTTTCGTTATTATATTAAATTTTTGTAATTATGTCACTGCCTCTTCGGCAGATCGACAGAAATCACTGTATGTGAGCAACTACTAAAATATATGAATGAATTCTCTTCTTTTCTCGTCCACTTTATTAATGAGGATATTTTGTTTCTAAAGTTTTTTGTCACTTGATTGAATTGAAAACAATATGTGGTGCCCGTCAATTCGTCACATGCACGTGACAGCATTAGAATATATTACAAAACCAGTAGCATGAAATGATTATAACTATTCAACAAACAGGTAATATTAATAAAAAATATGATGATACCCGGGAGTATTTAGTCAAAGTTGAGCAGGAGATCACAAATCAAATATCAACAGACAATTTCTTGATGGTAACTATCGCTTGTTTAAAAAATATGGTAACACTGTTTCAACGCTAGCAAATTAAATTTTCTTAACTAAAACATGTATAATTTAATATATACATAATTATTAAATTATTTCCTGCATGGTGTAGCTTGCTGTGTAAAGAATTGTTTATTTTATTTTTATTTATCTTCACTATCCCGAATACAGCCCAATGTGCCAATTTACGTCGGGTGGATAACAGTAATAACGGACGAGACACAAACACCCATGTCCTGGGCAGATAATATTCTACCCAGGCGGGACTCGAACCCGCGACCCTCGGGTTAGCAGGCGAGGACTTTACCCCGCTGCCAGCGGGGCCGAATTATTCAGTGATTGCTAAGATTTTTGGTTGACCAGGGTATCCATTTAGCATGGTTCCATTAAACAAGATTTAAATTGTAACGAATCATCGGCAATGAAAAAATAAATGATGAATATTCCCACGTATATCGGAATTATAATGTGGTTGTTAGGGAGATTGTTGATTGG
This sequence comes from Ceriagrion tenellum, assembly GCA_963169105.1. Taxonomy (NCBI): domain Eukaryota; kingdom Metazoa; phylum Arthropoda; class Insecta; order Odonata; family Coenagrionidae; genus Ceriagrion; species Ceriagrion tenellum. Next base: position 131,602,190 of record OY720633.1, read on the forward strand.
TGAGAAGACAACAGAAAAAATATAGGTTGGAGTGGATTGTGTTCGTCGCAGAATTACGAGTCGTAATAATTTCTTTTGTGTCACCCAAACCCGTAACAAAACGTATCTTCGAACGGAGGAATAACCCTCTCGTCCACCAAGGGAAGATAGGGATAGGGAATAGAAGGAACAGAGGCGATCGATCATTCCCACTGCAGTCGCGGATCCCCGGTTTTTCCGATAAATGCGGATTTTCTCTCTCTCTCTCTCTCTGAGCGTCGCTCCTCCGTTTCGTCAGCCAGCAGTCGTTCGGCAGAGGGGTAGAGCTGGGGGGAGGGACGGGTGGAGTCGGAAAATGAGAGGCCAGGTCCATTGGGTGGGTTTCGACGGTTGGAGGGGATTAATCCGGAGTCTTTGTCGCGATTTGGGGACAGGAAATGAGAATGGGATGGAAAACTGGCAATTTTGGGTCTCGCGGGACGGAACGCATTGGGGAAATGGCGTTATGAAATCCGCGAGGAGAGGAGGATATGTGTGTGTTTGTAAGTGTGTGAGCGCTCATATCCGAGCTAATGAGAGGCATCAAAGTGGGGATTTACGGGACAAATAAGCCGGCGATTCGTCAAGCGAGGCGTGCGATTCTCGCGCAATTGATGAGGCAACCTAACTCTCATTTCAAGTGTCATTGGTGACAAAAAAAATTTCTTCAGTCCCTCTACTTGCATCACGATGACAGTCGTAGTCTAAAAAAAGTGATGATTGCGTAGGTGTGCCTCGACGACAGAATTATTTGATTTCAAAATATCACTAAAATTTTTGTTAACAAAATGGGACATTTTTTCTACCTTTTACGATCTCTGTCCATTTTTTTGCGGAGAACACGGGTGCCTGATTATTTTAAAAATGTATACTTGAGTATTTGAGTGAACTGATACGGCCATCGGCTATATAAAAATGGCATCAGAGAATCCAATGGCCCCAAAGCGGTCCCTTTTTGAACATTCATTTCCTGTTTGCAGGCAACCCGCACTTATTGTTCGTATCGGTTGATGCATGACTCGTAGGATACTGATCTCTGGGCAACCCATTCAGTTCGGTATACATGGCAAAAAATAAGACTAATTACTGTATAAATATTACTTTTGCTCCACATGGTAATTCCGAAGGTCTGTTTTGATTATACTTACATTTTTGAAGTAGTCATTGTCAAGAAAGAAAATCATATAGCGTTTCCATCGTCACCAAGCAAAAAAATTTGCTCAATATTAAAAAATGCGTACGCTTACTTCACTGAGGAAATTAGTTGATGCCTTAATTGTGTTAATGTATTTGCCTGGTTAGAGCATTGTTATTATGGCCCCTCTATCGTAGCATGCCCTTCTGCCATCGAGTAACATCTTCCTCTTTTCTCATCTGGTTCCACACTTTAGAAAATGAGCATTTTGAATATTCGGAGAGTTCGATTTAATTTTAGTTAAAGTATTCTACCGGTAAAGGTAGGTTTTGTTGTAGGTCATAGAATCTCCTCCTGGTCTTTTACACATTCAGGGGCCAATCTCCCTCTAGTATACCCTTTTTTGCCTCTGCATAAGATCTACCCTTCTTCATCCCGTCCATGAAACCTATTCTCTTTCTTCCCCTTCCCCGCTTGTCCAGTATCTTTCCCTCTATCACACTCTTCAGCAACCCATCACCCTTCATTACATCCTTCAGCCATCTACCCTGCCTGTCCCGGATTACATTCAAAAGTTTCCTTTCCTTGCCCACCATCTCAACCATTTCTGTTCAGTCTTCCTTTCCGTTCTCTCTCCTCACCTTCTCCATCCTTCTCCACACCCACATCTTAAATGCCTGCACCCTACTCTCGTCCTCCTTTCTGAGGGTCCACGTTTCTGCCCCACACAACGCTATGCTTCAGATAAAGCTCTTCATATCCTTGCCTGAAATTCTCGTCATAAGCTCCCGTGTATTACTAAACGCCTCCTTAGCTAGCGCTATTCACTTCCGTATGTTTTTGCTACAATGCCCGTTTTCCTCTAGCGTGCTACCTAAGTAATTAAACTGTTCTACTTGATGATTTATCTTTAATAAGTTGGAAAAAGAAACCCGCAAATTTGTTCAGCTCTCTATTTCTTCTCTCCATTAATTTACTAACATCCTCATTTTGAACGATTGACATACCAAGGCACTCAAATTAGTTGCCTAAAATAAGAGTTTGCGATGAAAAGCATGATTTTTCGATTGGAAATGGAAATCTTGACATTTTTGTTTCATCACGGCCCTTATGGTCATAACTCACTTTGCAGGCCAATGAAATTACTGAATGGATACAAAAAATAGCGCTAATATTCCCTCAATACTGATAATTCGTTAGATCAATGATAATCCAGTCTATAAATAAACAATCGTCTATTTAAAAGAAAGATCCATTCGCGGTGACCCTGGCCTTTATCAAACCGTCTATTAAACTAGTTTTATTTGCCTTATCGCATCACCGTGAGGTGGGATAATTGAGTAAAAAATCTTATTTTATGCCAAATGTTTATGGGTGGATGTTGTTTTTTCCACTCCAAACCCATAGTTTTCCATCTAATGCTTTTATTTTTATTTCATGATAATTTAAATTACCCTCTTCATCCCCACCGCACTATCCCTTTCTCTTTTGCCTCTCGAAAATGCTATCTTCTTATCACCTGCTTTATTCCAATGGTGGGTAACAAATATATGAACGCGGATCACATATTAGATAGACTTGCAACTCTAAGATGGGCTATTAATACATCTAAAATTACCTTTATTAGTCTAAGAATCCTATTATATGGTTATGGAACACCATAGAGGAAAGAAGAACAAGATGGATTGAACACACCCTGAGATACAGTGGGTTTGTGAAGAACGTTATTGAAGGCAAAAGAGAGGGAAGACTTCCCAGAGGAAGACCCAGGAATAAGTTCATGGACCAAATAAAGAGGAAAGTACATAGAAAGATATACCAGGTGGTAAGGGAAGAGGCATTACGTAGGAAAGGGTGGTGGGCTTCAGTCAACCAATCTCATGATTAAACAACCAATGATGATGAGGATAACCATCAAAGGCAAACATAAGTCTTTGGTCAAATTCCCGTATTACAAATATGAGACAATAATTTAATCAGAAAAATAAATAATGAAACTATATTTTAATGTCATTAAGGAGATTAAATTGATTAAAAATTAGACGTAGCCCATGTGTTTCAGAACTTCAAGCAGAAAACTTAAGTTAGTACTTTTAAATTTATTGAACCCATGGACGTGTTTGCCTGTGATATATTTTTGTACTCATAAATGAGACTTATATGATATGCAATCACTTCAAAGATTGACAAAGGCTTTGGAAGAAGGGATGAAGGAATATGGGATGAAGATAAACCTAAGAAAGACAAAGGTGATGCCAGTAAACTGTGAAAATTATACGAGTGTGAAAATAAATGAAGGTGTAATAGGAAAAGTTAAAAGCTACCGGTACCTAGGAACGATGGTGACAGACGACTGGAGAAGTATTGCAGAAATAAAAGCAAGGATAGCAATGGTAAAAGAGGCCTTCAGCCGGAAGAAAAACTTGCTATGCAATAAAAGCCTGGATCTGGAGCTGAGAAAGAGATTAGCTAAATGTTATTCATCGAGCGTTTTCATGTATGGATGTGAAGCGTGGACATTAGGTAAGAGGGAAAGGAATAGAATGGATGCTTATGACATGTGAATGTGGAGAAGGATGGAAAAAGTAAGATGGGTAGATAAAATGAGAAATGAAGAGGTTTTGAGCAAAGTAAAAGAAGGAAGATCGCTCCTAGAGGAAATGAGGAAAAGGAAAGGAAACTGGTTGGGCCATGTGATGAGAGGGAAAAGTATAATAACTGTGGCACTTGAAGGTTCAATTGAAGGAAAGAAAAAGAGAGGAAGGAGAAGAATTAAATCGGTGGATCAGATGAAGAACATCAGCTATGATGAAGCAAAGAAGGAATCTCGGGACAGAAGCGGATGGAAACAGCAGTAGTGTACGGGACCTGCCAGCAGGCAGAACACCAGATGATGATGAAATGAGACTTCATAAATAAGAAGGGCATTAAACATCGCCTGGTTGGAACTAATCATTGTTTTCTTGGTGTGCCACTTAAAATTGTACCATAGATTTCCGATCGCGGGTCTAGTCTTCCATGACCTCCCGATATGGTATTTTATACCTCCAGGTACAAAAGAAGGCATTTCTCACCTAATGGCGATATCATGACACACAAAAAATAATCGTTATAAAATTTTTCGAAATCGATATAAATCGCTAAAGTCGTTAAAAAATGTTTCTTAATATGCAAAAATTGCGCATCATTCACCAATCGAGGTAGACACTTGTTTTATCTTTACTTTGTTCTCTGAAACAATGCACATTATGTTTGGAGATATTTCTCAGAATGTTACATTGCGTTAAAATGTAAATTATCGTTTGGATTGCTATAGAGAAAGCCGTGTAGCAAACATAACACGATAAAAATCAAGTGACATTCAATTTCCTCTCTCCTAGAAGAGTTATTTCCCTTCATATTTCGCTCCAAAAAGTTTCAACATAGTGGACGGGTCAAGGAGGCAAGCGTCGAGATGAAACCAGTATTGGAGTGGAGGCGTACATATATATGAAATTTTTCACTTTTATAACCCGCCTTTATGAGCATTCTGGGCGTGGGACATCGTTGTAATGAAACGTCACGGTGATGTACTGCCCTCGTTCCTAAAAGTCGGTTATGAAACGTTGACTCGGGTCATGGAAAAAAAGGTCAATTCCAAAATATCTCACGCGTCACGGCTATCCCGTCCGTTCTATGGCCTTTTTGACCCTTTAAACAATCCAGTCCAAGTTGCGCGTCTCCGAGGTTAATGGAGTTATCGGTATAAACAATGGGTGCCCAGGAAGACAGAACTTTTCCCCTCATTTCAGTCATCAACGCTTAATTTCATTCGCTCAACGGCACATAACGAAGTTAACTCTTGCTTTCCAACCCATTCAACCTGCGTCCGCGTTGATGGTGATATTTTTATAACTTTTAACAGGCTGAAAATAGTCAAATTTTACACCTGAGGTGAGATTTTTCAAATTTTCGTCGCCAATCGAATACCGTTAATTGGTCTCCATTCAATCCCGTATCGACGCTGGCGAGTTTCTGACTCCCCTATTCATTATTAACGGTCGACAGTTTTAGCGATGTTGACGACTAACAGTAAGATCTACGTAGGAGAAAAATTAATCGCTCATAGACACACGTTAAACTGCCGACTTCCCCAAAATTTTCTAATCTAAATACGTGGAAAGACGTATTTACAATTTAAACAGGTGAAAGCTACGAATAAACGATGCAGGTTACTTTATTAATTTTGGTTATTCCATATTTTAAAAATTTTATCGATAGTATTTACAACACCAAAGTTTTTGAACCTTCTCGCGACCTTCAACCCGCATCCGCACCACCCTAATCGCTCAACACTTCCCTCCATCCCCCCTCAAAATGTCATCATTCGTATTTCATGATTATTTAAACTACCCTCTTCATCCCCACCGCACCATCCCTGTCTCCTTTTCCTCACGAAAATGCTATCTTCTTATCATCCGCTTTAGTCCATTGGTGGGTAACAAATATTTGAACGCGCACCACACTAGATTAACTTTCAACACAATAATTGTGCACCAAATTCCGCAGAGACAAGATCATCCGCCTTGACCGGGATTCGATGATTTTTTTCTCAGTGGAATTTCGAACATTTGTGAATCGCGGGTGACTCCGTAAAAGTGGAACTCCGTGGCTAGTCCCGGATAGCTTTAAATTTAAATAAAAAATAATAAAAATTAATTAAAAAATAATAAAAATTAAATAAAAAATAATAAAAATTAAATAAAAAATAATAAAAATTAAATAAAAAATAAATAAATATTGTGCAAGTATCTAAAATTACCTTTTTAGGCTAAGAATCCTATTACATTGATATGAAACACCATAGAGGAAATATAAGGAATTAAAAACCAGGTAAAAACACCTGAACATGAGGCTTAAGCATTGAAGCCCGGATCTTGTGTTTTTCTAAATCTGTGCTGCTGTGAATGTTATCATTAAATATCATGAAATCTACGAAATTGCCGAATTACGACAATATCGAGTCCTTCCTGAATGATGTCCTCTGTAGTCCATCTTACGCTCCCATGAGGGAATAAACTTCTTTAGACTCACAAGGGGAGTGTCAGATAGTCGGGTCTCAGATTTTATTCAAACTTAGTAGTTGTACAGACCGCTGTATGTGGTTCATGAATCACTCCACATATAGGGTTATATAACCAACAGTTTAAACAAAAATGGCCTTTGAAAATTTCAAAATTCCCTTCAGACGGGCCACCCACATAACCGACAAGCTGGCCTGGTGGCTGACGTGCTCGTCTCCGGTCTAGAGACACGGGTTCGATTCCAATACGGGGTATGTTTCTTCCGCTGTTTTTTTTTAGTTTTTCTTTTACGGCATCCTACAATGCGCTCAAGGTTTTTTTTATTTTTACTCGAAATATTATTTTTGCGCGAGGCAAATTTGTCATTTGCATACACGACGTCAGGCTTAGTCTCTTTTTTTCGGTCGAAGGCAGCCTTCTAATTATGTCACTTCCTTCTCTTTTCATGGCGTGTTTCCATCATTCCTTCATGCACATGATTTCCATTTTATATAATTATTTTATAATATTGTCTTCATGTTTTTACAATTCAAGCATAATTCTTAATAATATTCAAATTTTTCGTAGCTTGTCAGTTATGTGGGTGGCCCGTATAAAAGGGAATTTTGAAAATTTTAAAGGCCATTTTCGTTAAAACTGTTGGTTATATAACCCTATATGTGGGGTGATTCATGAACCACATACAGCAATCTGTAAGTTTGAATAAAATCTGAGACCCGGCTATCTGACACTCCCCTTTTTAGTGATGCATATCATTCTCTCAAAAATATCATTAATGGTCGTAAATTTTCCCGATGCAAAGGCACCCACGACATCCCTACTGAATCCTCAAAATCCTTCTCCCTACATGCTGAGAGAGGATCTCCAAGCCCGACGTTCCAAGGTCGATGATGTATGACCTAGTCAACCGGCCGGTGGAAGCGGCAGAAGCAGAAGCGGCTGCGACGAGGCGAGCCAAGATGAAGACAGGGAAGACGTGTCGAGGAGAATAAAAAGAAAAGCGTCCTCCGGAGGAAACGATGAAAAAAATGAGGCAACCGCAGGCGCGTGTAAAGTCGAGACATCGAGAGTTTCGAACAGCACTCCTTCGAAATGAGAAAACTTGGTCCGTGTCACCTCAAAGGTAGTAGGCAGGCATAGTGAGGGGTGTCTGTGTGCATATGTTACACCCACGGCAAGCTGTCTTCCTCCCTCTCTCCATCCCCTTCTCTCATCTCCATGGAAACGCTCAAGATGGCGGAGGCGGCTGTGGAAGGCATCGCCCATAGAAATGCACAAGAGGCGGCGCCCTTCACAAGAGCATATCGCATAACCGTTAGTCCCCTGTCTTGCTCCTCCAATTGTTGTCCCATTGAACAATAAGATCTTGAGTCCATTATAAGAGAATGCGTGATACAAATCCTACACTGTGTGCAGAGTAATGATTGTATGCATACATGCATGATATGATGAGTTTTGTGATGCTTTGGGTACAAATCCTTAAAGGAAGCAAATCTTTGAAACAACATGCCGTACATACAAGTAGTACGCTATAGTGACGAACAACATTAGTTACAGCATATTTACAATAATGAGAACAAAATTTATTAGCGAATATATTTACAAAATTGCTCGTGGAACAGAAAATCGCAGTGTTTGAACTTAAAACGTCATAAGCCACAGAAAGTACTCACTTCGTGAGATATTTCGGTCCTAACAGCGGTTGACTTGACGACGAAGGAATTATGATACAATGTGGTTCTGTTTGGGGGGGGGGGGTAATACAGGTCGGATGGATTACTTCTAGTTATCACTGTTCTAGTTTCTAGTGGATGACATTAGAGCTCAGCGCGATACTTCGGAGTTATGTTATTGAATAAAGAAATGTATGAGCTTTGTAATGATTTAATCGAAAACTGCTTATCTGATCTACCAGAATGTTTTCATCACAAAAATTCCATATCTTTACTGTGGGTGGAGTAAGCAAAATCTTCAGATACAGTAAAATATCTTGGAATTACTTCAACATCTCATATATCTTGGGGATTACACATACAAAACATATATGGCACAGCATTAAAGAAACTAGGTTTTTTAAACGTATTATAGGAAGGTCCTCGGATGAAAAAGTCAAAGAGAGATGCTACTTCGCTCTGATTAAGCCACGTCTCAAATACGCCGCGAGCATTTTGGACCCTGGTCATAAAGGTTTAACCAAAAAAATCAATAAAATACAAAGGAAAGCAGCGCGTTTCGTTACGCGAGCTACATATAGTGTCCCACAATTTTTGGAGGGATTAAGGTGGGAGCCCCTTATAACCAAATAAAATCCTACCATAAATAAATTCGAAAATAAAATCGCAATTCAAATTAATAGCCATAAATCATAATAAAACAGCACATAACAATAGATAACTAGGGACGCCAAACATAAATCAATATTTACATCGGGGAGTTCAGGACGACGCAAAAATAATAAACAGGTAACAATAAGTAACGGGGGACGCCTAGAGAGTTAACAGTGGAGAGTCAGCAGAGATAAATGGAGGAGTAAAGATCTAAAGTACGCGAAGTGGGGAAAAAGTTCGAAAGTCGGAGAATATAAACGGCAGGGAGCGGATACAAAGCGGCATAGAGGTGACGAAAGAGAAACCAGGGATTTATAAAGAGGCCAGGAAGGAATCGGGAAGGAAACCCAAGATAGAAACCGTACGGCCCAGAATTCTGGAAATAAGGAAGGAAGAAGACCGCGAAAGCATACCCGCAGCCACATAAGAGAGACGAGAAGCCCCAGCGTCTGATAAGTCTATCTTTAAGGATAATAAAGCCAAGAAAAACAATAACCTCCATTTATAAAAATATTGCTGTCTAAAATAACGTAAATGTATGAAATTGGAGCATAAAAGAGTAACATTGTAAATTGGATCCAATACATTTTAAACAGCTCTAAATATTGGTGTTGTCATAACCAAACCAATTTTTTTCATTAAAAGAAAGTATTATAATATTTAATTAATTGAGCAAAGTGTTTTCATTGATATGTTGTATGATGTTAACCATAAATCCCTTCAGCAAGGAGGTAAAATTTTAAGTGTTTGGGTAATTGCGAAGGTTGATCGAATTGGTTTCAATAGGAAAGAAAAACGTGAACGGGTGAGGTTACACCCTATAGACTCGAGGACTACACGCTAGGCTCAGGTTGCTTGAGAAATTCAGAACTGATATTTTTCAGAGCGATACAGAGAATATTATCATGACTCCTAACTACACCTATAGGTCTGACAGGTGCGACAAAATATGAGAGATACACTACCAAGCATATAGATAAAAAAACTCGTTCTTTCCGCGGAAAATAAGTGACCACAATAAATATTGAGCTTCACTAAATACACTCCTCTAATACATGTGACCATTTTATGTCCCAAAAACTTACATCTTTACAGGGCTGGTGACCAAACGCCCCCTTCCACACGCGGCGGCTCGCAGGGTATTATGTAGACGTGGAATGTTGAATTTGGTGGGTTTAACGGTATGGGAATTCATTGATAAACGTCTTGCATCCGTGAAAAATCCATTTTATGCAGAAATAAAAGGTCTAAAATTCCCGTAAGAAATGTATAGACGGCTACTTTGGTTAATTTCGTTTTTCTCCGCAGCCACGCTTTACTTAATCGTTCCTTTGTTTTATTTCTTCAGATGTCCCATAGAAGGCCTCAAAAACGTCGCGGCTATTATTTTAGCTGGATAAAACTTGTGATAGTTAAGAGTAAATTTTATTTTTGAGTGTTAGAGTGACATTTAACACCACACTAAATAAAAAAATAGACCATAAGAATGCAATGAACGGAGCTAGATATCCCTCGTGAATAATATTCTAGTTCTAAGTGCTGAAGTCCATTTTCAAATTAATAAATGCAGTGAATAACCAAAAAAAAGTTACAAAAGTGGTCAATGTGGTACTGTCAATGTAGGAACCGGCGTTTGAATGTTAGAACTTAGCTATTATAGAAAAAAATTTGAAAAATAGACCTTTTGATATTACAAATCTCAGTTTTGATAAAGCATTGCTGGACAAGAATGCGAAAATTATTTTATGATTTTACTTCCAAGATGATTACTGACTGTAGTATTATTCATTTTTTGTGAAAATTCTATGCATTCGGATTGATAAATATTTCGTTCATATGAAAGTTGTTTCTGTAGTTAAAATGTAGACATTTTTCACATCGGTGAGGGTTAAGCAAGAACGTCGATTGCATCAGAATTTTGAAAATTGTTGCGCAAAAAATAGGAGGCAAAATCGGCTTTATAATTATAACTTTAAGACGTAATTTTTAGCGTGATATAAAAAATATTGTTTTATTCAAGAATATAAATAATGGATTCAAATGTTTGGAATCGTTGCCTAGGCAACGTGTTGCCTAAATTTCCACATTTAGCTCACGCAGTCCTTGGCGTCACTTAGAAAAAAGTCTTCTCAGTCGACTCGTAAATGGCCGTTGTTAATTGTTGTTAACGTGAGACTGGTGGATATTCAATAAAGATCGAGGGGATATAAAGTATTTGATGCTGTGATTAATAGCTGGCTATTTTTGAGACCTAACAGTTACTTTGTAAATGCTATAGAGGAAATATCTCCCACTGGAAGTGTGTAAGAGGCATATGAAACTTCCATCGTGAGCAGACGCCGACGGTTACCAGTTTCTGATATATTCACGAAGTGCTAAGACGTTAATTGTTCATTTGTGTAATTAAATTTGGAGAGGAATTGAATATATCTGTAGACCGGACGAAATTCAAAGAGTGTGTAATTACATCCCGCGTATGGTACTACATTTTTATCCTCTGCATTATAATTAATGGTACTTAAAACCGGTAAGACGTGTTGATTTACGATCTGTCTACTGTATTTACATTTGAAATGCCGTCTTTCATCAATAGGCGGCGCCACAATGTTAATTTTTAAATGCTAGAGAGGAAATATCTACCACTGGAAACGTGTAAGAGGCATAAGAAACTCCCATCGCGAGCACACCCTGATTCTGATTCGAATGCATTAGGCCCGTTCGGCACAATTACAGAATTTAGAATTCCTTGTGTAAACGGAATTTTCCGCGTACCAGACTGCAAAACAGGGTATGCGTACCTGTTGAGACCCTTTGGAGTCAGAACGTATGGTCTAGATAGATTGATGTGAATGTAAATGTGTAACTGACTAGTCGTGTGTAAGTTTAACAATCTCTCCTTTATTTGATATTACTTTTTGATTATTCCACTCTTAAGAGTAGGAAGTGACTTACAACAAAGGCTAAAATGATAGTTATTGGCGCAATCCCTTATCCATAGACGACATTGTCGGATCTTGGTTTTGAAATCTTGTATCCGTCTTCTAATTCATTCCACCTTTTTCACCTCGCATTGTTATTTAATTTCCGTAGAGCGATAAGGACCAAGTGCTAAGAAGTTAATTGTGCATTTGTGTAATAAAATTTGGAGAGGAATTGAATATATCTGTATACCGGACGAAATTCAAAAAGTGTGTAATTACATCCCGCGTATGGTACTACATTTTTATCGACTGCATTATGATTGCTGGTAAGTAAAACCGGTAAGACGTGTTTATTTACGATCTGTCGACTGAATTTACATTCGAACTGCCGTCATTCATCGTTAGGCGGTGCCACAATCCACAAAGTTGTTTGTTTACAGAATCCTAGGCAACAGTGTTGGCGACGAGTCAACAATCCATATTTATATTCATGATTTTATTATATGGCCGACGAATTACTATCGTCTTGTCACACCGAAAATCTTACTGAGGTATTGCGAACGGCGGTCCATTTCAGCACTTTTTCTCGTCAGAGCACAACAGCTTGTGTAGTTATATATGTTACCTAACATTGAGATAGGTATATGCAGTTATATGATTTTTTTTTAAATTTTTAATAATAATTTTATCTTCCGATCCATTGAGCGCCACGCTTCACTCGAATGTTTTCACATACTGCTTTCTAGTTTGTAGTCCTATCGTCTTTGAACAGGCAGGTGTCTGTTTACACCATGAACGCTGCTTTCTTAACTCGGGCTATAGTTCGTTTGATATCCGTTGCACTTCTTCCGTCCCAAGTAATGGTACTTCTGAGATACGAGAAAAAATCCACTCGCTCTAATTTCTCTCCACTCAGTGTGACTTTTGCATTCAGCTTTTCTCTACCGCATACAAAGATTTCAGTCTTATTGATTTTCACGTTGTATTCTTAGAGGACTGGTGAAGAGCTTTATATGGAGCATAGCGCTGTATGGGGCAGAAACGTGGACCCTGAGAAAGGAGGACGAGAATAGGCTGCAGGCATTTGAGATGTGGGTGTGGAGAAGGATGGAGGAGGTTAGGTGGACGGGAAAGAAGACTGACGAGGAAGTGCTTGAGATGGTGGGCGAGGAAAGGAAACTTTTAAATGAAAACCGGGATAGGCAGGGTAGATGGTTGAAGGATGTAATAAAGGGTGATGGGTTGCTGAAGAGTGTGATAGAGGGAAGGATGTTGGGCGGGCGGGGAAGGGGAAGAAAGAGAATAGGTTTTAATGGACGGGATGAAGAAGGGTAGATCTAATGCAGAGGCGAAAAAGGATATACTGGAGGGAGATAGGCCCCTGAATGTGTAAAAAAACCGGGAGGAGATTCTCTGGCATTCAACATGACCCACCTTTACCGGTAGAACACATAAGAATAATAATTCTTGGAGGACTTGGTCCATTGCGTTTAGTGATCGTTGAAGATCATCGCAATTTCTAGCTACGACTTCGATTATGAATCATGAGGACATTATGAATAAGAATATACACCCGGCCAATTTCGACACTCGGCACTCAGTTCCTCACCCAGAGGACGATGAGTAAGTGGATCGACATATCGTCGAGAATAGAAAGCCTATCCCGTTGCCATTCCTGAGAAATCTTCATTAATGCCATTCTCCACCGGGAAAGCCTACGATCCTTCATGAGGAAGTGTTTGGTGTAGTGGGCGAGGAAAGAAGGCTTATTGGATGAAATCAGAGCTGGGAGGGATGATGGGGGGTGATAGATTGGACGGGAAGGGATAGGGGTGAGGGATGTTAGGTAGGCGGGGCAGGGGGAGAAAGAGTTTTTAAGGAAGAGAATATGATCCATGGACGGACGGGTGAGAGGCAGGACGTAAGCGGAGACGAAACAGATGTGAAAGAGAGAGATGGAGCGCTTTGCGGGTAAAATTCCATTGGATTTTCCCTGAATTTCAATAAAACTTGCCTAAACCCGGTAGATTGCTTTAATCTTACGTAGAAAAAACCAGCTGAAATACCAACTGTGTCGTTAGTGTTACATTTAAGGTAGTTTGATGTCATTAGTGACAAAAATGTCATTTTACTTAGAAATTGATGAATTTGGTCTCATTTTAAACAAAAATATCTCACCCTTCTATACATATATTGCAGGTTGATTACGACTGTCGTCGTATTCCTGCACTCCGCTTCCATTTCTCTCTGTCACAGCCCTCATCTTCTCTAATTCCTCTTGTTCCCATTGCTCTCTGTATTCCCTGTCACCAATTCACTCTCGGCCTTCCTCTTTTCAGTTTTTCTGGAGGTCTCCATTCCAATATCTTCTTGGGCCATCTGGTGTCATCCATCCTATTAACATGGCCAAACCAGATTAGTTTTTTCCTTTCTGCCTCGTCGACTATATCCTTTTCCAATTCCATCATCTTCATTATTGTTTCATTCCTAACTTTATCCTGTCTACTCTTTCTGCAACTCCTTCTCATGAAATATCTCTCAGTCATCAATAACCTATTTCTGTTCCTCTCCTTGATGCCCCATGCCTCTGCTCCATATGTAATCAGACTTTCTACTATTGTTTTGTATATTCTTACATTTGTTTTTCTGCTAATATGTTTATCCCATAGATTAGAATTTAGAGCTTTTACGATAGTTCTTCCCTTCTTAATTCTGTTGTCAATTTCTTGGTTACTACTTCCCCTTTTTTTGTCCAAAATCACTCCTAAGTACTTTGCTGTTGCTACTCCCATTACGTATTCGTTTTCTAGGGGAAGATCTGGCATTTCATCACTTCCAATCACCAAGTATTCTGTCTTGTTTTTGTTTATAGGGAGTCCATTCTGCTCATGCGTATCCTGAAGTTTCCTAACCATTAATCTCAGGTCATCCGTGTCTTCTGAAATCACAATTTGGTCATCTGCGAAGTATAACGAATATAAAAAATAATTTCTCCCACTCGTGGTCGTAAACTACTACATTTTCTTTGCCGCCCTTGCAGGGCACTGTCTAGATATATTTTTAAAAGTGTAGGAGATAAACCACATCCCTGTCTCAGACCTTTCGTCGTTTCAATTTCTTCCGTCAGTTGGCCACCTATTTTTATTCTTGTGGTCTTATTAACATATGGGATCATCACTGCTTTAATTAAGGTTGGATCGATTTCAAAGTTTTCCATCTCCTCCCATATTATCTCCTACCATATGCTTTTTCGAGGTCTATCAGCGCTACATGGGTCTTAAGTTGCTTCTGACTTCTCTTCTCTGCGGCAATTTTGATTGTAAGTATATTGTCTATTGTAGACCTTCCTGCTCTGAATCCAGATTGCTCCTCCGGTTGTTTTTCTACTAATTCTTTTTCAATCAGATCTTTTAGTATCCTGGAGTAGATTCTGCCAATCGTGGGTATTACTGCTATTCCCCGGTAATTCTTTGGATCTCTCCTGGAACCTTTTTAAAATATTGGTGTGATGTAAGAGCTCCTCCATTCCATAATGGGTGGGTTCTCCATTTTAGCACCTTTCGAATGACTGTTTCAGCATTTCTTTTTACTTTTGTGAGCCACATTTGACGAGTTCCGGATTTATATTTCCTGACCCAGGTGATTTTCTGTTTTTTGTTTTTTGGATAGCATTTTTTACTTTTTTCATTTCCAACTCTATAGTTCTCCCCTTTGTATTTTTTTAAGCTTGCTTTTTCCTAAAACTGTGGTCTTCTATCTATAAAAATAATTCGGGTTTAATCGTATCTCGATGGCCTCGTTGATAGTTTGAAATAGTTGATATTGTTTCCGTACACCCGCTAATTCGTCCATTCCGCCGTGCTACCCAAAGGTGAGCAAGGAAAAAGCAGTCATGATCAACACGTTCGTCATTTTGGTTGCCATGCTACAGTTTGATGACGCAACGCTCTCGCCATCTCCCTTGATGAGTGGGAGTCACTATTAATTCAATTTCGCCCCATGCGGGGGACTTAGAAAATAAAAGGAATCTTGCACCGCCTGCGAGCGTGTGCGTGGGTGCGTTCTTGTGGTGACAAGAGATCGGTGAGCTCACCGAGACTCTGTGGGGGAGGGAGAGAGAAATAACTTCTGGTGGTGCCTGAGACGTAGCTTCCAATTTTCTTGAGTCAACGCGCGAAAAATGCGCGGGGGCGGAAAGGAACGGGAAGGGAACCTCGGGGGGGGGGGGATGGGAGGGGGTTCTGAGGGGTAGAATCAGTCGTACCCTGCGAGAGAGAGAGAGAGAGAGAGAGGAAATCAATGGAGGTCGTTTGAGAGAGCAGTCGAGCCGAGAGAGAGTTAGGGAAGGCGTAATTAACGAGATCGCGAGGAAGAAGAAGATGAGAGGATCGCTTTAGATAAGAGGGATTTCCAGGAAGGAAGCAAGTGCTTCTTGAAGGGGTAAGGGGTGTGAGAGGAAGACAAAAAAGGGGGAATTCACCTGGAGGAAAACTGATATTTCTCAGAGCGACACAGAGACTATATTATCATGACGCCTCACCACATCTCATCTCTAGGTGATGCGATAAAACAAATGAATGATGCGATAAAATAAATGGGGATACACTGCCGAACATATAGGCACAAAAACTCGTTCTTTTAGCGCACAGTAAGCGACCACAATAAAAATTGAGCTCCACTAAATACACTCCTATAATACATGTCACCATTTCATTTCCTTACATCTTTACTCGGCTCAGAGCTCCACCAGGCACGCCATCGTCAGTGAATAGCGTCACACACATTCATCAATTCGAATTGTTTGACTAACCGCCGTAAGAGACGCAACTTTCCACACAATCCTAGAGCTGGGCGAATGCTTCGAAATCGAATCGAATCGACTCGAATCAGGCTTCATTCGATCCGGTTCGCCTGCGAATCGGGATGTTTCGAAACCAAATGGTTCGTAATATTCGAATCAGATAGATTCGTCTTCGAATCGTTTACATGCATTCAAACATGGCGCTCATCCCCGAATTCCGCGCCGTCCGTTTAGAAGATGCTTTCCTCACGCATAACGAAAATTTAAACGACCACATGTTATTCTGTGCTATTTCTTGTGCCCCGATATAAATGTATAGGCCCATGTAAAGCCCTGAAATGTAGTGAAAATCTTTAGATTACTTTAACTCTGCATAAACTTTTGCATTTTATTTAGAAATCGAATTCGATTCGGAAGCGAATTGTTTTAGGGTGATTTGTTCGCTAACAAATATTGTTTAAAAATTCGCTTCGATTCGATTCGAAATTTACGCGGGAGATTCGATTCGGTTCGATTCGAAATGAAAATCCCTGATTCGCACAGCACTGCTTAATCCGAAGCGTTACAATTATGTCTAGCGCAGCAACTAAATGGAAAATTCTCTTGGAAAGAAGATTTTTCAATGATTTTTCGAACGTAACAAATTTGACTCGGACGTCCTTTGAGGGGTTAACGAGATCGCGAGGAAGAAGAAGAGGAATCGCTATAGATAAGGAGGATTTCCAGCAAAGGAAGTGCTTCTCGAAGGAAAAAGGGTGAGAGAGGATGAAAAAAGGATAAATTCACCTGGAGAAAGAGGACCGGGAGAGGAGGCGGGAGGAAGCAAGTGGGTTTGGCGGTGATTAAGTCTCCGGGAAGAAGTGAAATGAGCCTGTTTTTTTTTCGGCGAAGGGAGGAAGAGGGGAAGGGAGATGTTTCGGTTTATCGATGTTGTGTGTCCGAGAGAGGAAAGCGGGTTTCTTTTGTTTTTTTACTCACCCTCAAGAGCAAAATCCATCTCAAGAGAAGTGATTGCTCGGAGGAATTTTTCCTGGAAGTCCGTTCATTTGTGAAATGCAGTGCGCCGCGGTTTCTTTTTTTTTTTAATACTCGCTTCTCAATCTGAGCTTCTCGACTTTAAAGCTTCTTGTCTTCGCCCACTCAAATCTCAAGCGTCATCGAATTAATCGACGTCCCACGCTTTCTAAACCTGTCGTGTTTTGTAGACTTTTTAAAGAGCTGGGAGCTTTAGGGAGGGAGGATCGTTTCTTTTCCTTGCTAAAGATATAAGTAATGTCTCCAAAGTTAAAATGGAAACTTGAAGCTTTCACATGGCGGAAGGACGTGATAATGAACAAGATATAAAAATTTCTGACTGCCACAATTTATTTAACACTAGCGACTGTTTCGAGGGTCACGCCATCATCAGGTGATGGCGTGAACCGGCAGCGATGAGCCTGATGACAGCCGAAACCGGTCGCTAGTGTTAAATAAATTTTCGAAGTCACTAATTTTTATTTTGCTTAGTATCCAAGGTTTTACCACCATTCAGGGCTGCCAACCCGTATAGAGTTATTCGGCACGACAGAACATCTTGTTACCAAACATCATTATTTTTCCAATCATTATTATTGCTACGGAGCTAAGGCATAGCTTACTGTGTTTGGTTCAACAGACGCTGGCAACACTTCGTGAAACCCCATGGAAAATAGCATAGGTAAAAAATCTTTAACGTTAATATACTATCCATTTAAAACGGCCGGTTTTGTGAAAAAAATTTCGACCAACATGGTCGTTCTAAATAATAATTCTGCGGTACTCATAGAGTTTTTATAAACTACTCTGTTGTAGATGGGCATGTTGCCATCATTTTTTCACGTTGATAACTCATTTTAACAATCGTCCAACTGGCAAATGCCTAAAAATGGTGAAATTATGACAAGGCTCATCATATTAAGCTCTATTTATCGCATGGATCACCAACATATACCGCTTCTTTAGATTTATTAATTCGCTCGAGTCCAAATATTTCACTTTTTCTTTCCCTGGAAGTCAGAATGTAAATGAGCACTGCCTCAGTATTTATGATCATGCCGATACCCGTAGTAGTAATAAAGTATTCCAAATAAGAGTGCTACTTATTTTTCTAAATATACTTGGCAGTTGTTTCTGAATGTTCCAATTAGGATGACAAGCACATCTTAATTCTCCATCTCTCTTTCCAATCAAATACTTTCGTAATTCATTTATTTCGCTCACTCCGAAGTTTGTAGAGCGATTTTTTTTTGTTTTATATCGACATGCTGAGGCTTGGTCGTCAATGAAAGCAAGGCAAAATTGTTGATTTTCTTAGGTTTATTAAGACGACAGGATATTCAAGTTGATCAATTTTAATAATACTTAATCAGAAACAAGATGGAGAACGTCCTTCTTAAAGGAAGACATCAATCAACAACCTCAACAATACGTTAAGAAAAAAATAAACACAACGGAATAACAAAAATAAATAAACAAAATACAAACGATTACATTGCACTTAAAGTAAGAGAAATTGCTCTGTACAACAAAAATTAAGTATCGGCATGGTTCATTTGTTTACCTAACACTGTCCGTTCATCTCATCACGACGTGAAAAAAAAATGGAGGCGTATTTTTTTTTCTTTAGTGGCGTTCCATGTTTTTCCAATATTTCCTCGACGTCGCCTCTATTTCTCATGCATACACTTTTAATTTGATCGGAATAAGATGACGGAAGTCCATTCTTCCATTCACGATGACCTCCCATCGAAGAGCGGACGCTTTTTTCTTCAACGCCTGCGTGAATTCCGTCGAAGCGGTGGTATTGCCACCACCCTTGCCTTTTAAATTCGCCCCACCCAATCCATCAGCTTCACCACCGATCCCACGTAATTTTTTCAGCATTCTTTCCACTCCGTCACTCTCTAATAGGAAGCCATTTTACCGTCGTCACATCAAGGACGTTGTTATCGGAAAAAAGTTAATTCCTGCCGTTCTTTTTTCTTAAAACCACGTCACCGAGCGTCTCAAAAAAAATCTACCAGGCCCCCCTCTTTCTTTTCCGTTGAGAGGGAGGCAGTGAGGTAACTTATAGTTGAACTTTCCTGACTTTTTCCTTCCCAGATTTAAAAAAAATGTCAACCCTCTGAACCTTTTGCCCGTTGCCCTTCACTGTATGGTACCTCTCTGTGGTACACACCTCTTTCTCCTTTGGGCTAGTGTCCTTAATGGTATAGCGACCGCGCTTTTCATCTAAATAGCGTCTAAAAAAAAAGCCTCAACTGCGGGGGTAGCGTCTTGAGAGGCTATTCAAGGGAATAGCTGTGGTTTCAACGCATTCAGTATAGCAGCCTTAGAAAAACATCTAAGTTAGTGATCATTTTTTAGTGTTAACTGGCCAAAAGAGGGTTCAATGAATGTTTCACGAGGTACTTAATAGAGGCCAAATTCGAGGATACTTGCTATTACGATATCTCTCCAATATTGAGAGGTACAGGCATACCGCATAACAAGGATTGTCGCTATCATATCCACTGTGGTAAAAAAATTGTACACTCGCGCTTTCTTTTGACTCACCTTACGATATACCTTCTTGATCCAGCAATCCCAAATATTATATCCCAAATCCAGCAGGCCCTCCCTCCATAATATGATAGTTATGATATTGCTGTTTATATTTATATTTTAAAATTAAAATATGAGTAATGCAACAAAAATTCCAACAAATATTGCTTAATGAGGGTTAATTATGTTCCACTGTAAAGTTAAAAAGTAAGAAGGACAACCTGAAAATGAAACTTTGTGAAAGGCGAACAAAAGTTCTCCTCTGCATGGCTGACGTTTACAGGGCGTGACGGAAAAGTTAGATTTTGACAGTGTCGCACATTGTCCGCGAACATCGCCGTCAACGTCTAGCCATCGTAAGTGACCTCACCACATACAAACAAACAAAACTTGCGTACTCAAGTGCCCGTTCCGATCACGTCAGGGATCGTTGATCGTAAAACCAATCTCGATTGTGGGGACGGGGAGCTACATACCTCCGAGTCTCAACGATGTGCGCACCCTCGGTACTAATAGATTTGGTCATCTCACATCAACCTCTCACGTCAACCTCACAACATCTCACGCAACCAACGATACTTCTGAGTTGCGATAATATCGACTATGTGAAGTAGCACTCTGTGTGAAAAGAAACAAGCCCGGTTACGGCAGAAACTTGAGGAAGACTCCAGTCGAGAGGGAGGGATGAAAATCAGTAGGACTTAAACTAAGTGTATGATGGCCAACAACCAGTAGGATGATGCCTCATTGGGACTTAATGGAAAACTCCTAGAGGCGAAGGGAACAGATGCAGATACCGGGGAGCAATCTTGGAGAAGGATGGAGGCCTGGAGGCTGAGGTATCCCGTGGAATCCGATACGAACGGTCTAATTGGAGAAAAATGAGTGAATTGTTGTGTGACAAGAAAGTGAGCAACAGAATGAAAGTAAAAGGGTAGAAAATGATATTGAGACACGCAATGATCAACATTGCGGAGGCATGGGCAACCACCATGGCTAAAGAAAGGACACTTGAGGTGACTGATAAAAATACTGAGGTTGATGAGTGGAATCACGAGGTATGATAGAATAAGAAATGAATATGTTAAAGGGAAACTTAAAAAAGGGACCAGTGATAGGAAAGATAAAAGAAGGCAGACTTGAGGTGGCTTGGGCATGTCCCAAGTAGTAGTGACGACCATGTGGGAAAGAATGTGCAATTATTGGAGGTGTCTGGGAAGAGAATGATAGGGAGAACAAAGGTTAGATGGAAAGACAAGGTAGCAGAAGACCTAAAAGAGAAAGGCAGGAATGAGGATGGAGCCCAAAACCGAGATGAATGGAGTAAAATATTAGAGAAAGGAAATTCCGACCCCACTTTTTTATATTTTTATTTTTTTATTCATTTCCACTGCCCCGAAAACAGCACAATTGGCCTTTCACTTCGGGCGTATTAACAATGGACGAACACAAATATCCATGCCCTGAGTGGTGAAAAATCCACCCTGGTGGGACTCGAACCCGCGACCCTCAGATCGGCAGGCGAGGATTGTACTTGAGTGGGACACAGGCAAATTGAAAGAAGTAGCGGGAAAGACAGAGCTAGATGATTCTACAATTTTAGCACTGTGGATTCTACACTGCGATTAACTGTTCGGAATAATTTTAATTCCATGAAGAAAGATATCACCCAGAAAAAAATGTCTCCATGAACCTTGTTTGGGGCAACAACAATGTATTAGAATCAAGTGCGCAGCTTTACGCCGCCCGCTTTTGCGAGAGCTTGTATATTTTCCAACACCCAATCCCCAACTTCCCCCATTCATCTCCGTCGTTCCCCCAGCAAGGAGACGCTTAAGGATATTCGCGGTGCTCTCGCGATTAATTTCCGGTGGGAAGTTTACGCGCGTCCTCCTCATTTTGCTCTCCAAGAGGATGGGAATTTTGGGAGAAAGGGTGAGAGGGATGGAGGACGCAAAGATTTGACCCTTTGTGCCGTCAAGGAGGGCCGTCGACCCCTCAAAGGTAAGGCTTACCTGTGAGGGGGGTGTGTGTGTGTGTGTGAAGAATAAGATCATTATACACACCTTCCACAATGAGTCAGGGAGGAAATTATTTCGTTCTTGAGCGGTTTAGGAACTGGAGAGGATACCACAGGAAAATTAAGAGAATGGATTTTTTATCGACGTAAGATAACGAAGCCTATTTTCTCCTCTTTCGGGAATATGATCCATCGTTCGAGCACGTGCACAACTTTAATGACTTCTGTATTGCTTTTTCGTGAACTTTGCACCCATAATCGTTTCAACTTGAAGTTAGGAAGTGGGAGGTAAATTGACAGACATTGTAAGCTTGGAAAAATTTGGCCAAATAATTATTTGGACGCCAAATTTGGAAGCGTGCATATAATGAGTCTACAACATATCAATATAAGCATTCTCCTGACAGAATATCCTCTAGAGAAAGCGGCGGAGATAAAAATCGTCCAAATGCATCCGACTCATCACTGCTAAGAAAAAAATACTGGTCCCTTTTCTATTGTTTGCGGTAACCATATGCAGCGTTGAAAGCTACAGTTGAGTGAACTTTTCCTTTGGAGTACTGTATAAACTAATTTAATCGCCCTAAAACTCGTCCATTTGATCAATTAAGGCAGAGTTAACAAACAAGGAGAGTGTCGAAAAAGCATGTCCTAGATGTTAACAAAAATTGGCGGGCTAGTAGTGCTGAAATAAATTTACGACATATCCTCCCTCGGGGCTAAGAGAGATACATTGACATAGGCACTAGTTACATAGCACATAGGCACAAAAATGTGTTCCCTTCTCGCCCAATAAGCGACCATAATGAATACTGAGCTCCAACCTAAGCAGTCCCAGTATACACTTCACCGTTTCACCTCCCCAAACCTTTTCACATTTACACGGCTGGCGTCCAAACACTCCCTTCCACACGCACATGGTGCGACTCGCAGGGTAATATGCAGTTATAGATGTAATGAACACGAAGAGTTCGACTAGAGATGGCGTATGAGAGCTCTCTTGAAATGGCCGCGCAACCCACTTCTCTGCTACGTCGCCGTGGTGATCCCATGCATCTATTTACTCTACGGAAACAAAATGAAGGGGGATTGGCTTGGAGTGGTGGCTTAAGTACTGGCTAACCATATGGGCGGCCAGGGTTCAAATCCCGGCGGAAGAGGATGTTTTTCAGAGGAAACCCGATCCCTACTTGAGTGTCGTGTGAAGGGCCTTTCAAGTACAGTACTCCATCTGTCGGACGAGACGTTAAATCGTGGTCCCCTTGGAGCCTTTTGTTAAGAGCAGGCTAATGCCGACGCCGGGTTTCTATCCACCCTTCCACCCTTACCTATACCCTATGGCGAAAATGACCTTAGCTGCCGGTCGCCTCCCCAAAAATCCAATCCAACAAAATGAAGATAGGAAACAACGCTGTTCTAACGCAAAATTTTGGCGAGAGATGGAGGGAGAGAAGTAGAGAGAATGGCCATGTTAACCCCTCGCTTTTCCGAACGCAAGTGTTTTTTTTCAAGCGTAAATAAACGCGAAATTAGAAATTCAGATTCGAGGCGACGGGCCAACATCCATTTTCCCGAGACAGGGCGAGCGTGTGTATGTGTGTGTGTGTGTTTCTAGATTAAAACATCTCGCTGCCACACGCAAAGGGCAAGGGGAGGGCCAAGGGGTCGCGACGGCCTTAATGAACAACCGCACGTGAACGCCTCCAACGGTGTTTTTACTCCGAACATTGAGAATGTTTTGAAATGGGCGAGGAATCCGTCTGGATCCATAGAAAAACATCGGTCCGTGGGAATTTCTGCCCTCCCTGGAGTGGAAGGATGAATATTCGTGCCTTAGTTTCCTCGTTCGGAAACGCGAATATTTTCAAAAAGGTGTATCTAAGTTTGATTCAACACAAACAATTCGTCGTGATCTCCAACTGAAAGAAAGGCCTGTTTTAAAAGGATACAATCCTACGATACAATAACATAGAGCGCGGTAATTGAGGAAAAGTGACTGTCATAGCCGATGAGAGCTTTGAATTCCAAGAATAAAATAAACCAGCTACGAATACATGAATATACACGGGCTTCGTAAGACTTGTAATCCTAACTTCCGTCCCTAACATGATAAACATTTCCTGTTTGCTGGCACCATATACGATATGCAAGTGTTTTGATGTGGGCTACAGGCTTTCTGAAATAACATAAACCAGCAATAATAACACGCAGGATCTCCCTGAGGAAACTGCATGATTTTCGTATCTTTGATTTTGAAATCCTATCTACCGTCCCTAACATTCTAAGGGGTCGCTCAAAAAGTAATACCTTACATTTTTTTTCAAATAATATTCATTTCATTAGAATGAAATAAACGTAAAGCATGATGTTTTATCCACTCATTCTATTTCGCCGCATAATATCCTTAAAGGCATTACGGTAGTGACGGCCGAGGGGGGTTCTGGCCGACCGTTTCAGGCCTCGTTTTCACTCTACCCGTGTTTACGTATCGTTCAACCACGGGTTAACTGTTAAAGATAACGACTTCAAGTTTTCTTCGTTTGGTTTGGGAGATATCATTCCAAAAGACGATGTGAAAGAAAAATGATTATCCCTCTGCATTAGTGAGGAAACTTGCCTGAACTTTAGCTAACAAAAACTCACTTCTCGGCCAGAAATTTGAAAATCGGAGACGATCAACCTCTGGCTACATCTTTATTCTTTACGTTACGCAAAGGGCATCCACCATTACTCATTTTCGAGGTCGCAATCTTTAAAACGGCGGACCCTTGCTTGCTAAAAAATTTGACTATTCTCGGATACTATGGGAGCGGACCGTCGCGTGTTTGTTTCCCCCCTTGAGGCACTCATCCCGCTGCCTGTGCGGCAACGTTGAATCGCCGTTCTTTCTCAATTCTAATATAATGTTTCAACCTGCCCCCCCCCATCTTTCTAAGGGGATGGTGGATGGATGGATGATCCCAACCCCCTCCCCAAAAAACGTAGTACGTAACACTTGAATGGCCCCCCCTAGAAGTCCGACTCGAGTGATCTAGGGAGTAGATCACAAAGTGTCCGTGTGCGCACGATGAAAGCCCTCACACCCTCCACCTCCTATGACTTTGTCGCCGAGGCAGCGTGATGTACATTTTAATGTAAATTTTAACGTAAATTTTAAAGTAAATTTTAACGTAAATTTTCACGTAAATTTTCACGTAAATTTTAACGTAAATTTTAATGTAAATTTTAATGTAAATTTTAATGTAAATTTTACTGTAAATTTTAACGTAAATTTTAATGTAAATTTTGATGTAAATTTTTAAAACACTTAGTGTTAAGCATTATATGAGATGAAGTATTCGGTGATATTTGTGCTTCAAAAGTTTAAAAAAAAATAAAGAAAAAGTCCAAATCCGGAGGAGGCTGCGGATTTTTTTTCATGACGTTTTTGATTGACGTATTTTGGCATCACAAAACCTCATTCATGACCATGTCAGGATCAGAACCCCTGCTATGTCAATGGGATTTTACAACAAGGGAACCAGTCTTCATTATTTCGTTTGTAGAGGCTTAAAAAAATGCCTGGAAGATCGCACGACCGTGATCGACGTTTTCAAGTGCATATCCTTTGATCCGTGCGATCTCACACACCGCGGTCGAAACGTGAATGCATGCGCGGGCTTCGGGTCTCACGGACTCGAACGCATTTTGAGGCCGTAAGTAATTGGAGCAATACCCTGCGAATCTCGACGGAAGAATAAATGCTCATGAAGACAGGGTTGGCGAATGGTTGTAATTCGTAATTATACATCAATTAATTAAAGGAATTACGTAAGCCTCTGAAGCAGTTCCACGCATCAATTTACCACAGAATTAATTATAGTTTCGCCCAACATTTCGCTCTCTTCGGGAAATTTAATGCTGTAATTCTTTTCCATCCTATCTCTACCAAATGAACAACCCCCCTCTCAATATTTACGCATAGTTGTATTACGAGATTATCACGGCTGTCTACGTAAGCAGCCCTAATAAACCCAGAAGAACCTTCAAACACTTATAGGCTCAGATACTCCATATACCGGTCTCGGACCCAAATATTTAAAACCCTCCTCTCAACATTTATACACATTTAGTTTTCGAGGTTTTCTCGGGTGTCTAGCTAAGCAGGCCTCATTCACCCAGCGGAACCTACAAATATTTAGAGGATGAGATACTTAATATGCCTGCCTCGGACCTTGTTATTTAAAATTAAATAAGAGGGAGAAAGTCCTGTCAAAGTTGCCATTCCCTTTAGAGGGAGTCAAAACGCGATACTTTTCCACACGCTATTCTTATCATTCGAGAGCAAGAAATATTCCAAAAAGTACTCTAATCGGAAGACAGATAGGGTCAAAGAAAAGATACAAATTATAGTTAATTGAAGAGGGGAAAAATAAGATATCAAATATAAATAAGATTTTAGAAAGTTCTCTATTCCGGGAACACACGACTCTGACGAATATACGAGCATATTTGACTTTTTGAGCTTCACAGACTCTCACACTAAGATTCGCTATATTTTTTACATCCTTATCATCCTTCCTCTTTTCTTTTTCTGCACTGTTTCATATCTCAAATCTTTCCTCGAGTCGGATTAAGTTCCTAAAAGGTCACGATCTTGGAATAGTTCTATTTCGCCATTGTGACCGTCAGAATCGCGTCAGTATTCCTTGAATCCCTATCGCCTCCAAGGGCACTTAGTTGGCAAGAATGAATCTTATGATTGGCTCTCCCGAAATAGTATTCCGATTTGAAGGATGATGTGAAATCCGAGGATCAACGTTTGGGAGTTAAGGAGAGTGGCTGACCCGAAACATTGGTTAGGGTAGATTAGACGATCGGGTAAGAGAACTCATTACAGAGGTTGCTCTCACGGACATTCATAGATATTAAAACGTCTGACCGTTCTCACGAGTCCAGTCCTCAATTATCATTACATTACCTATATTTTGATTTCCAGGTCAAAATCGCTCTGATGGTTATTACATATTCAATATTTCGAGAAAAAACTTTTACTGTCATTGATATATTTTTAAAAGCATTCAAGTGCTCAATTTTTTTCTCTCGTCAAATCGTCTGCTTACCTATCCCACATAGGCTTTTTTGCACTCACTACACCCTAATAAATTCTGTCTCACAGATCTTTACATAAAAAAAAGACTTTTTAAGGGCACGTGGTTTTTCGAAAACAACATGGAACTGATACTTTTTGTAATTTTTAGCGATTTTTTGAGACACGTACGTTTTTGAGATCGTTTGATAATCTAGATACGAACTGTCATTCTAGTCATTCTTAAGGGGTTCAGCTGAATAAAGGAGGTCGAAGGCATCAAACCTCTGTTTTTTTTTAACTGAAGTTGTCAATAAAGCCAGGGGAGTATTAACTGATAGAAGTAATATGTATTATTTTACATAGTTTCCTACTTCTTGCAGCCTTCTTTTCTCAATCACAATTTTAGAGACTCGTTTAAGTTTCCCCTGAGCAAATGTTGTAATAAACTAAAATTTCTTATCAATGAACTATTTGATTGGTGGCGCTCTAGCGTAGAAGGCATAAAAAGGGGATTGAATGTGCATATTGGAAGGGTATCTGAAAACATTCGTGTGGAGCGTAGCACTCTATGGATCGAGATCATAGGAAAAGCTGACCAGAACAGACTTGAAGCCTTTGAAACCTGGTGCTGGAGGAGAATGCTGAAGATAAAATGGACGGACAAAATAAAAACTGATGAAGTATACAGAAGGGTAGGAGAGGAAAGGGCCATATTGAACACCATACACAAAAGAAGAACAAGATGGATTGGACACACCCTGAGACACAACGGGTTTGTGAAGAACATAATTGAAGGCAAAATAGAGGGAAAAGTTCCCAGAGAAAGACAAAAGGAATATACTCACGGACCAAATAAAGAGGAAAGAGCATAGGCAGAGACACCAGGAGGTAAGGGACTTAGCAATAGATAGAATAGAATAGAAAACAATTTTATTGTCCTGGGAAAAAGTCCCTTAGGACATTGAATTAGTTTAAATGCCTTCAGGAGGAGTGGAATACAAAGCCTTACAAAAAAGGAAAACAAAGAAACAACTTGCAAGTCAGCAGAGAGATATAAAATGAGCGAGGTAAATGAAAATGAAAAAAGTCTCAATATCAATAATCGAAATAGTATGTTAAAACAAAAATGTACAATCTGTAATATCTATTAATAAGAAAAAATGAAAAGCAAACAAACGAATATTTTATAAGACAGAAACAGCAAATGATTATAGTGAACAAGTAACATGTAACAATATCATCTCATATCATTTTGCCTTCTCATATAGAGGCGAGAGAACATTTGGGAGACAAAAAGTCAGCCATACTCCTTTTAAATTGTGAGACATTCCTAGAAAATTTAATACTATCAGGCAACGAGTTCCATAATTTACAGGATGAGATGTGGAAAGTATTTTCATATTTTGTTGTGCGGTATTTGGGATAGATAGGGAAGGATGGAGGGCTGCAGTCAATCAACTTTAGGATTGAGCAACCAGTGATAATTTGATGATGATACGGTAGAGTACTCAATGAAAAAATTCGGTTTCGTAGCCGTTAATAAGAGAAAAGGGTTTAGGGGAGGGAAAGTAAAGAAAATACGAGAGAAGGAGGAGTTCGTCAAGCAAGTTGTACTGTTGAGTCAGGTCGGTGGGTCATTTGGTGGGGTTTGGGGAGGGCGGGGTGGAACTGGGGTGAGGTTGACTCTTGTGAGAAGGATGTGGGATTGATAACGGAGGGCAGAGGTGGAGAAGGCTTATGTCATTCAGTAATGACGGGTCATTGCTGCGTAGACAGGTTTCTCTTTGTTCCAACGCGTCCATCTTTCGGCATTTTGGAACGAGCTGCAGTATCTCGGGTTCAAAGGTACTGCCGTGGCCTTCCTCCATTATGTCTCAGGTGACGCTTGAAGTAACTTGTCTAGAGTGAAGATAGTTGTTGTGCACAAAAAGATGAAGGATTGAGGGGGTGGAGTCGCGAGATGTACCGTAGCGTTTTCATATCCTCTTCACACAGAATTCCCATAATTCACTCCCTCCTGTTATTGATTATATGGTTGTGAGGGAGAGGTGATCGACAAAAGAGGTCGCATGTGCCTTTGAGGATATGTGGGTAAGTTAGTGAAGATAGAATCATTTGGGATGCAGAGGTAGGACTGGGAGAAACCGAATGCCGGCATTACTCTGATCTCAACGAAAGGCGCCAATCGAAACACAGTATAAAGTCCCTCTCGCAGGGTTAACATTGCATATCCATTCGAAACCTATGCTTGAAAAGGTTTTGATAAAAGTCAGATAATCTCCTCCCGGTTTTCCACACTTTCAGGGTTCTATCTACCTCTAGTACTACCGTTTTCGCCACTGCATACGATCTGCCCTTCTTCATCCCGTCCATGAAACCTATTCTCTTTCTTCCCCTTCCCCGATTGCCCAACATCCTTCCCTCCATCACATTCTTCAGCGACCCCTCACCCCTAATTACATCCTTCAGCCACCTACCCTACCTATCCCGAATTTCATTCAAAAGTTCCTTTCCTCGCCCATCAACTCAAGCACCTCCTCGTTAGTCTTCCTTTCCGATGAACCCCGTATTTCCTCCCGGGGAATGGCCGGAGAAAATTTCCCACTGGTTCAGAACCTTTGCTAGCATATTTTATTTTTCCAGCTTGATTAATTTGACTCTTATTTCATTTTGACTGTATGTATGATATTGACGAGTGAGGAACAAATTTAATAGAACATTCTCCCTCATCACAGCATGGATCTGGAAAATCTGGAACGCTTCTACGAATATCATGATGTTTGAACATTGAATACATCTAAAAAAATCATTTCTCCTCCATTTTTTCTCTCACTATCACAAAAATCGCTCGCTATTCTCGATCCGATTCGACGATAAGGCCTTAAGTGTGTGGCGGACGAAAACACCCCGCTGAACCGGCCGAAAGAGCGGATAAAATTGGTATTTCGAGAGGCGTGCTTAAAACCCTCGCTCCCCTCCGGTCCCCGCCCGAGATTGGCCGATTATCCCACGCACGGATTGGTCGATGAGATAGTCTGCGTAATGACTCGGGGAAAGGCGAAGGGTTGTGGGAGCGAAAAAGGCAAGCCTGAGTTCGGCTGCCGGATTCACCCCAAATAGGATCGCTTTTTACTCGCCAATAATTACGAATATGTAGTGGTTATATATAATAAAATAATTATTGAATAATCAAATATTTAGGTAAGCTGCGGTTGAGGAAATTCTTCGGAGGAGGAATATTAGGAGTCTTAAAAAAAGGAGGGAGGGTATGGGGGTAAATGAGGCAAAAGAGGTTTGCAAGGATAGGTCAGTATGGAGGAAATAATTGAAGCAGAGTTAGGTGTACGAATATGTATTTATGTGTGAAACTTTGTGCCTGTACCTGAGTATGAATATGTGTAAATATTAAATTAAACTAAGCACCCAAAGCAGGCCTTCCAACATGGCAGGTTTATAGTCTGTGACTTTAGCGTAACTAATAATTATCCCATCCGTAGATGTACGATGAATTTAGCATAAACGTAGACCCGATCATAAAATCGTACCTGCCGACAATAAAGTACGATAAATCTTCAGATGCCTTCCTCACACGATGTAATAATAGGCATAGGCAATTTTATCAGAGTAACTTATGCCGCAAAACAAGGGCTTAAGCATACAAGTACATTTATATTATTATTGAATATAATTAATTTCAAGCACATTGGCCATTGCTAAAGGCATTGGGACCCTGGCTATAAATATTTAACCAAAACATTAATAAAATACAAAAGAAAGCAGCACGCTTCGTAAAAACTGCTACGAGAAAATACATACAGGTATAGTTTCTCACCACTTTTAGAGGGATTAAGGTGGGAGCCCCTAGAGTCTCGGAGGCTACATGCCAGGCTTAGTTTGCTTGAGAAATTCAGAACTGTTATTTTTCAGAACGACACAGAGAATATTATCATGACTCCTCACTACATCTCTAGGTCTGACAGAAGCGATAAAATATGAGAGATCCACTGCCGTACAGATGAGTACAAAAACTCCTTCTTCCCGCGAGCAATAAGCGTCCACAGTAAAAATTGAGCTCCACTAAATACAATCCTATAATTCATGTCACTGTTTCATCTCCCAAAAACTTGCACCTTTACACCCCTGACCTAACACCCCCTGCCACACACCCATGCGACGGCTCGCAGGGTATTATGTACATGTAGATGTAGAGAGAGTGGAGGAATATCGATTTGAGAGAGTAAGATAAATATGGAAATTTCAGCATCATTTGTACGAAAAATTTGGAAGGATGCATATAATGATTCGAATATAGAGCTACAAATATAATCTACATAAGCATCCTCAATGGCGAGCGGTGGAGGTAAAATCATCAAAATGCATCAAACTCATTACTGCTATTGAAAATACTGCTCCCTTTTTTACTGCAAGCGGTACTCATGTGCAGCTTTAAATTTTGGACTCCATGAGATACTTTTTTGAGTTCCATTTTCCTTTAGAACACTCCCTTGTAGTAAAGGAGTAATTCGTCCTCAAACCGGTCCATTTAATTGATTAGGGCAGAGTTATCGATACGAGGATAGTGTCCAACAATCACGTCTCAGATTTCAACGTAAAGTTGGCAGGCAGTTAGTTCTGGAATAATTTGACGACTCACCCTCCTTCTGGGATTATATATTTAAAAAAAATATGAAGTCAAACATGTATTGGAATTGGAGAGGGTACCGTATAGTTGAACATTTACATTTTGGATGTAAGCATAATAATATACGTGGGTTATTGAGTTTTTTCTTCTTTCGAAAAGATGGTCATCATCCTTCGAACAATATTTCAGCTCTGATGACTTCTGTATTACTTTTTCATAGATTTTTCGCCCAATATTCATTTCAAATTAAAGGTAGTCGACATAGGGACCACAAAACAGTAATTTGGGCAAGTAAATTAATCCTCAGAGGTCAAGTAAATTTCTACCCATAAGGTACGTATGTGTGCTTCATAGTTTTAAATATCAATAATTAATCTTTAATGAAGAACGAATGCTATCTCTGCCAGAAACGTCAGTATATCTCTGTATAAAATTGGTCATTGGTTTAAAATTGCAAATTCACATCAGAAGGTGCAAATTCGAGATTAATATGCGTTTAAAAATTCCTTTTTATTAAACCTTTTTGACCTCACCTTCTGTGATGCCAAACGCCTGTGAGTTTCTCCCATTACAGTGGCAGTCCTGCAATAAATTTACGGCTTATCCTCCTTCCGGGGTTGAATATCTTATGGTTTAAACGAATTACGAGGTCAAATATGTTTTAGAGTAGGAGTGGACGAGATAGTTTTACGAGAAAGATTTACTTTTAGGGCGTAAGCAAAATTTTCCCCTCGGAACCTCGAGTCCATGAAGACATGATCTCAATGTGCTATCGTTATTTAGCACCGAGCGAGGAGTCGCGTACAGGTCCAACCTTTGAAACTAAAATAGCAAATTTCTGAATAAGTACAGATATTTCACTCTCAACTTTGAACAAAATAATTTTAAAAGTGAGGGAGAAAAACTTTGCATCTGTTTATTGATTAATAATTATTGTTTTAGGGGCAGGGTACGACTAGGTCCAACCCTAGGGGTCGTCTTCACGTAACTTGCAGGAGAGTTTATAGGTGAGGAGAAAAAGGAGCAGGCTATGTGGGATGAACAAAATAGTGAGTGAGGAAAAAGCATGGTGGTGAATTTGGGAAGGACATAATAAAGCCGAACTTTATAGGAAAAAATGATCGCCAGTTCAAGATAAAGTGCCGATCACAAAGGACAAATATAAAACAGTTCTCCTTCTTGAACAGGACCATACGGAACTGGAACGACCTACCAGCAAAAATATTTGAGCCCTTGCCAAAAAAATTATGTATTCTCAAAAATAGGTTAAAGAAGTAGGCGGTTTCAAGGTTTATTCTTTTACTCGGCTGTCTTTTTTTGTTACCACCAGGCCAATGGCCTACTTGTAAGTATTTAACTATTTAACTGTAATAATAATAATAATAACTTAAGACAAGGCCTATGCGTTTAAACGAGTTATACCGCCAATATTAAAACATCCGCGGAAAAATGCAGTAAACTTTTTTTTTCATTTAGGAATTTCTATCTAAAACTTCTGATCCTGGAAAATACGCAACGAAAAAAATGTCCCCACGAGCGCTTCATTCGCACGGTTTGTCCATTGGGTGTACTGAAAAGTAGGTTCCGTCCGGATGAGAACGTGAGCTTTCTGGAATTGTTACCGGGACCCACCGCGCTACCGCACCACCCTCGGAGAAGGGATGAGACCGCCCTTTTGATTCGAATTCTTGCGCGGATTCGGCCATCTGGAATGGGGCGCCCGAGAATTATTGCGACGAATTGGTGGAAGCAGGAGATTGGTGGGTGGGGGAGTGGTTTGAGAGGAGACGCCTTGGGGGAGGAGGGAAGTGGGAGGAAGGAGACGCGGCATATGAAGTGAGAGGAGGAATTTGGGAAATGAAGAGAGAAAGAGAAAGAAAGGGTCCGAGATCCCTGCGGGAGAGGAGGAGGAGGGAGTGGGTGGAGGGTAAAGGGTCGCAGGAATGAGACGGACGGGGGGGGGGGGGAAGGGTTATAAAGAATGGGCGGGAGGGAGAAGGTCGCGGTGATGAGGTCGACCTAAAAGGGTTCCTCCTCCTCCCCCCGAATTTTTCTTTTAAGGCGTAGTAGAGAGGGCGTTCTTCACCACACCAAGGGTGTGCGTGGGAGTGGATTCAAGAGATCCGTCAAGGAGGAGACGATAAGAAGGGAGGAAGGGTTTGTCAGGGTGTGGAGAAGGCTGGTGTGGAGAGAGAGAGAGAGGGAATTTCCTGCTGTCGTCTGCAGGTCCATCGCAGCTGGGTGAAATGGTATATATACGTACATACATACTATACTGTTGGCGTCCAAATGATATGCCGCTGTACTTTGAAAATTTGTATCTTGGTCCCTGTAAATGGTAATTCAATACTTTATACACCAATTTAAAGATAATTTTATTGCAATTTCAGCAGTCTTTTTTATTATATGATAAAACCAAAAGTGGAGATTTGCAGGGACCAAGATATAAATTTTCAAGGTACAGCGGCATATCATTTTGAGGCCGACAGTAAGGGAGCGGTTCCTTTTGGGAGAGGACGCTCGGGGGCGCTTTTCTGGATTCGTGTCCTCCCCTTCCCCCCCCCCCACCATGGGACTGTTTTGCGGGTCGCTTTGGCGCGCGCAATCCAGTTAGACTTGAGGCGTATACAATGTACTACACATCGCCTTGCCCGCTGGCGCGCTCAATTTCCGCGTGACATCCCCAGAGACGGACAAAAACAAAGCGGGAGAAAACAGGCGTAAACGATGAAATTAAGGCTCTGTCATTAGATAGCTTAAGAACCATTCAATTCGCATTCAAACTTTAAGGAAACGAAAAACTACCCTTAAGTTTGAAGCGAACACCTCAATCACGAATTTTCATTCTGCATTTTTTTACATTGAAAATTGAACTTAAAAGTTACATGTTATTTTTAAAAAGCGAGAATGAGTGAAACATCGGGAAAAGTAGGAAATCTTCACTAAATTTAATGACGTTTGTCGAAAAAAATCACTAAACAGTAAAAACAAAAACTGAGAATACGATGCTAAATAAAATGAGACACCAATCTATCTCTAGTCAAAAGTGATTTTTAAACAACAACATGAGCTCAAGTAAACCAACCAACCAAATGTTATCCGTGGCTAGTCCCAGTGGTCCTAAACTCGGTGATCATCTCATGTTTTGATGCTAGGTATCAAACGACTATAAGCTTAGAAAGAGGAGCCTCTCCACCCCGCAAAGTAGAGTAAAGGCAGAAGACAGCAGTTTTTCGTCAATATTCTTCTTCGACTTCATCCCATAAGTTTCATGCTTGGACGACTCTCATCAAATTCTGTGCAATCGGGATACGCCTTACCAGACCTCTGTACTCATTAAATTTTCCACAGCAAAGATTCGGCCATTCCTCAATACGGTTGCACTATTCATTGAAATTTTTTGTGGCAATCGCCTTAATGGCTTCATCAAGGTTATTTGGAGAATAATATAAAATCCGAATATTCTTGCGAAATTGGGTGGAACTTATGCATATGCATAAATGAAAAACTTTGCAATTTTCCACGATATAAATTTTACTACGACCCAGGTTTCGATGTTTTTACATAATCTGTACATTGTACCTGATGATGATGTAAAATCCTCGAAACCTGTGTCGTAGTAAAATTTATATTGTGGAAAATTGCAAAGTTTTTCATTTATGCATCATGGAGAATAATACTTTATTCTCCCGCCATGGGCGTAATTTGTGCATTTTGATGAGGGGTGGAGATTACCGGGGAGTCTGGCTAGATAAGTAGTTTTTAAAGCCATTTGAGAGCAATTTGCGACCGAAGAATCAATATTATGTCAATATTTATTTATTTAAAAAAATTTTTCACATACAGCAATAGCGCCAATTTATAGTAAACCTAACAAAAATGAAGAAAGAGGACAAAAACACAATAACAGCATAAAAATAAGCAACGAGGAGAGCCCAACATGGAAAGGGGAAATATTTAATTTGTTGACAGGTGGGATATCGCTTGGGTGGTGAAATAGTTACATGGTGAATAAAAAGGATCGATAGTGTGGGGGAGTGAATTTAGAAGGGATGGGAGGCGAAATAAAGGTGAGCGCTTGGTGAGAGATATCCTTGGAATAAGCAGATGGAGTAGAGTATGAGTGCGGGTGGATCGAGTTGGTATCCTGAAGTTGAAGAGAGAAAGCAGTTCAGGGCAATCAATGGTCGAGTTAAGGGTATTGTGGAGGAGTTTTAAATCCATTTTAAGTCTGTGGTTTTCGAGGTTAGAAATGGAAAGAGAGGACAGCACAGCGTTTGAGGACATATTACGGAAATGTGGGACTCTGTGCTTGACTATTTTGGCAAAGAAGTGAGAGATGCAATCGAGGGATTTTAGATTTGTTGGGGCTGACATAGACCAAATTGGGGAACAATGTGATACTTTGGGAAGGACAATTGTTGAGTATTAAGAATGGAGTGCAACTCGTTCTTTCCGCGCACAATAAGCGACCACAATAAAAATTGAGCTCCACTAAATACACTCCTATAATACATGTCACCATTTCATCTCCCAAATCTTACATCTTTACACGGCTGGTGACCTAACACCCCCGCCCACACGTCCATGCGGCGGCTTGCAGGGTATTATGCAGATGTTGATGAAGCGTTCTGGGAAGCTTTGTTTCACCAATGACAGCATATTTACACGTTAAACGTTAAGTACCCATTATTGTGAGGCATACCGGTGGTTGTGGAAAACGAATAAACTTAATCTCACTATTTTCACGACAACACAGGGTATAAATTTAACCCCACACTTTATATGTCGAACAAATAAAACACGAAAATAAGAGGGAGAGAGAGAGAGAGCGAGAGAGAGAGACAGCCAATCCGGTGGGTGAAAACAATTCCTTCTTCATACGCATCATTGCAGAAGCAGCAAGACAATATGAAGATAAAAAAGTAAAAAAGGAGAGTATAAGATTGAAATCGGCTGCCTGAAGAACTTTCCGAGTCCTTTCCTGAATCTACACGAATAAATATTTTTAAGAACGGATGTCTAAAAGACCTGGCTCAAGCTTAATCCTTCAAGTTTAATGATATAAAATGTCATTCATTAATATTGTTAAATGTAGGAACTGTAAGTTTTATTTCCATTGCAAGCCGGCAGATGCTTGTTAGCTGTGTAATCTGTGAATAAAAAAATTACCAGCCTCAGTTTTATAGCGTTTGGTTACCTTCAAGCGCAGAATGGCATAGATGGTATGATACTTTGGTCATTTTCATCTCATCTTTCGGTCTTTGTACGCTGCATCACCATAACGTTCAACTGACGTAAGCTTTATCGATGGAACCGAGTATTAACCGGTAACAACGTACATACCCTCGATCTCCTTACCGATAAAATATGCAACTAGAAGTTACGGAACCGGGCCTGAGACACTCCGTTCACAAGCATACAACGTTTCTTTCTTACTGTCCTCCGATTCATATAACCTATCTCCCTCTCGTTTACATGGATGGCGTTCCATCACCCCGTGTCGGTACTCAGCAGGGCGAAATGTAAATGCAGGATATATCAGAAACCACGTTTGATTCGGGAGTTGGAAGAGGGTAAATGGTTAGAAAGCGACATAAAGGAGATTTCGGTACATTCGAGCAATTTGCCTGCGCCCATCATTATAAATGTCAACCGCTGGTGGAAATGTTTGTTTGACGAAGCTTGATTTACGGCTGGTTTTTTATGATCGATCGATAAAGAGAGTCGACTGTAATTTTGATTCACATTCCAGGGCCTGAGACACTCCGTTCACAAGCATACAACGTTTCTTTCTTACTGTCCTCCGATTCATATAACCTATTTCCCCCTCGTTTACATGGATGGAGTTCCATCACCCAGTGTCGCTACCCATCAAGGCGAAATGTAAATGCAGGGTACATCAGATGCCACGTTTGATTCGGGAGTTGGAAGAGGGTAAATAGTTGGAAAGCGACATATAGGAGATTTCGGTACATTCGAGCAATTTGCCTGCGCCCATCATTATAAATGTCAACCGCTGGTGGAAATGTTTGTTTGTCGAAGCTTGATTTACGGCTGGTTTTTTTTATGATCGATCGATAAGAGCGTCGACCGTAATTTGGATTCGCATTCACGAATTTTGTTTGAAATTGAAGGCCTATTGGAATTTATGTCGCTAATCATCGCCTGATTGCGTCGATTGTCTTCATACAACTGGGTTCAGCCAGTAGATTGGTCTTTAATTCATTAATCAATCTTAGGCGAGCAAATATAAATGACAGGTGGAAAACGATTATCAAGATGGTGGTTTGCAAACTCTTGCGTCAGCCATGAACCTTAGTGTTTGATCGTATTCTAATTTGAAAGTGCTTGTTGAATACATAGGAGTAATCCATACGTCGTGCGGTGGAATGTGGCATTATCTAATAAGTAAAGGAAACTGTGAGAAGTCTCACCCATTAACTCATCTACAAATGACATGGCTAAAAAGAGAGAACTCTTAGTATTTTCCACACTTAAAACTTCAATTCCCGACCCAGGTTTCGACTGCCTTACAATCATTTTCAAAGGTCAAAGGATAGACCTGGCTCGGGAACAAAAGTTTTAAGTGTGGAAAATACTAAGAGTTCTCTCTTTTTAGTCATGTCAGTATGGTCATTCCACAAAGTTACGCCTTCAACCATTAAGTTTATTCATCTACAAATCGTTTTTAGTCCCTTCAATGCGTCACTTTTCAAGATGGACAACACTCATCAATTACCTGGCATATTTTCCCGTTGTAAGCTCCCTAATAATCAACGCATTAATTGATAATTAATTGGTCATTACTCTTTAGAATCAGGTATATTCGAATACTTTAATTACTGGAAGGTAGGTAGGAAATCGGTTGAGTTGGTAGATTCTTGGTTGGGTTGGTAGCCGTGAGAGAAACGGTTTAAGGTGGACTAGCAAAGTAGAAACAGCCAGTGAAAAAATTGCCTTGAGAAAAATTCGGCCAGGGCCGGGAATGGAACTACGGACCTTTGGTTTGCCGGACCAATGCGTAGACCACTGCGCTATCCAGGCTTCCTAATTCCGATGGGAATTTTGGTGGATGCTAGGCAACAAGATCTCAGGCCCTTGTGGTCCATCAAAGACGGCAACGCAAGGGAGAAGAGGACTTCAAAGAAGCCACAACCAAGAGTCAGTATCCTTCACCAGCACTTATGCCGTGCTTAGCCATTTGAAAATGTTCAAACATGGGCATGGATGGTGACATTTGGTTTTCCGGACCAATGCGCAAACCACTACGCTATCCAGGCTTCCTAATTCAAAGGAAAAGGAAAAGACCTTCAAAGGTCCGTGGTTCGATTCCCGGTCCAGGCCGAAGTTTGCTCATGGCAATTTCTTCAAAAAAATTCACCCGCCATGTTTGAATATTTTTAGAAACAGCCCGTCAAAAATTGCCCCAACGAATAGAATGCTGCTAACAAGAGTAATTTATTATGAAAATTACTTTTCTACTTCATGAGTTACTTATGCTGCGCATACATTAAGTCTGGACTCACGGGCAAAATATCCATTATCTTTTAATGTAAATTCATGAGTATAAATTTAAATGATTATGAATTTATAATTATGAGCAATATTATTAACTGTGAAATTATAAAAGCAATCAATAATCATTCATAAAAATATAAATAATGAATGTTATTCCGAGGGTCGCCTGGAGAAAGCTGTTGGAAGTGAGTTGTCAATTACATAATTTTGCATCGTTTTCCCAAAGTTATGTCTGAAACTGTCCTTCATAAATGAAAGAGACACTTTAAATCATGAAAACGACGCCGTGGGAATGTGAAAATCTAGGCTAACACTGCTCTAAAATCTTAAACGCATTTGCAACCACGCTCATGCTAAATTCGGAATTGATAACACTCGCTTTGATTCAGATCGTCAACTTAACCTTGCGGAAAACTGCCTCCGTCTGCCGGAGCTTCTGTGAGGCGTTGCGTTGGAGGCAAGGGGAGGACAGGAAAGGACGTAGATGAGATGACATACCTCCCGCCTCTTTCATAAACGCCCCTCTATCTCCGCCCCCGCCGGTCCGTGTTCTCCCGCCGCCCACCCCCGAAAGGCGTGGGAGGAAGGCCGGGACATCCGCCAACACCACCGTCCGCGCCGCGCCGTATCGATCCAATTGAAGAGCACGGTATCGCGTGGCGGAGGTCCGAGAGGGTAGGGAGAGGGAAGGGAAGTGGGGAGGTGGTCCAATTGTTCCTCGGGAAAGAACCCCGTCCCCTCCCCCCGGGTGAACGTCAGTGGCATGCCGAGGACGCCAAGGGGATCTCAAAGCGTGGGAATAGGTATTCCAACCAATGAATTGTTGGTCCTCGGACAGTCCTGGTAAAATTTTTTCATCATCATCGGGTCGACCTTCATCTTTGGAACCTTTCCTCATCTATGACATTTCCGTCGCACAATTATTTTCCCTCTTATTAAATTCCTTTGAAAATCTTCCTAGCCTCATATATAGAGCCTCAAAGAATACGCGTTCGCCCCGACTGCTTATTTTCATCACCCTCCTCATCAGATAGTAAATCCTTATTACATCCTGCAGCCACATTTGCTACCTTCTTTAAATTTCTCTCATCAGCGTCCCATCTCTGCCCACATTAATCTGAGCTTCCCTATTTGTTTTCCTCTCTCCACCACGATCGCTTCTTTCTCTTCTGCTCACTCATTTCTCCACAATCATTTAACAACCTACAGCCTACGCTCCGCCTCCGACCGGTGCGACCAAGTTTCTGAACCATGCGACGGTGCGTTCCACATTCAGGTTCTAGCTAATCCTTTCTTAACGTCTTGCTCAAAGTTTCTCATTAATTTCGTCTTATCCATAATGCTTTCTTAGCTGGTGACTTAGCTAATTACTTTACCTGGAAATGCTGAAGAGTGGGTCAGGAATGAGGGAGGTAGTTTTGAGATCTGCCTCAGGAACACGGGAAACTTCTTTCTTTCACTAAGCATTTCTCCCCTTCCCTTT
The DNA here is from genome assembly GCA_963169105.1 of Ceriagrion tenellum. NCBI lineage: Eukaryota > Metazoa > Arthropoda > Insecta > Odonata > Coenagrionidae > Ceriagrion > Ceriagrion tenellum. The sequence goes on from OY720633.1 coordinate 131,642,753, forward strand.
CCCCGCTGTGTAACCGTTCTCTTGTCAGGACCAATAATTTGGAAGAATATACCATTATACCCAAAGAGGAGGAGATTTTAAGTCGGAAATGATATTGTCTCAGCGATATATTTCCTGTCATACTTGAATAAATGAATCTAAGGCGACTTAAAGAATTTTCTGAGTGATACCTAATATCTTGTCAATTAAAATAAAACTGAATCATGAAAAGACATGAATCTCGCACGCAAATCTCTCCCGGGTAGGCGGAGAAGTGTGTGAAAAATGACTGGCGCAATGGACGGTATTGTAAGAGTGACCGAACGCTAAGATGTCGTGACAGAAATCGTGAAGGGAAATCCTACTCCTGCAAGGAATCCAGAGTTATTACTCCCAGCCTAACATATCCGGTAGATGGTACCGTGATAACAACAATGGACCTCGTCGTCATAAGTTCAGAAGTTTATTCGCGAAAAAAAACAGACCTAGGGGTTTTGTGTTCAAACCGTTCGAGATAATCTCGATCACGAAACTGAGGAGTCACGCGCTACAAAAACGGAAAAGTTGTAGTTATTGGTGAGTTTAACCCACGCGGATGGATACTTTAAGCATCTGATATGTTTTGATAATTAAAAAAAAAATGATACTTGTAATATTAAATATATTGGACAAACTGGGAAAAATTTTAACATTAGAATGAAAGAACGTCGACGATGTTTTTTAAATTATGAAGAATCCTCTGAAATAGCCAAACATTTATGTGACGATAACCATTGGTTTAATTTTGAACCTCGGATTTTACATTGTATTGAAAAGGGGCGTAAAATGGACTTCTTAGAACTGTTTGAAATTGTGAATTGCCCCACTAAACTTTGTAGTGACCGTATGTTCCCCTCCCAGTCACCTTTACTTTATGTCACACCACCATCCCTCCACGACCCTCGACCTTAATTTCCTCATGCTTTTAAAAACCTTCTGGGAAACCTTCCCCCCCCACTCCCTTCCTTTGTTGTTTTTTTTCCTTATGCAAGCAATCCCAAGGCCATCGGATTCCTATATAAGTGTAGGCCACCCAATCATTTGTACCTGAAGATGGCATGACATGCCAAAACCCGGGTCGTTTCCTTACAATAAAGTGTGGAATGACAACCAAGTGTTTTTTATTATCAAAATGAAGGAGTTCCACAGAGTAATGCCGGAGACAGTGTCTTACATCTGATATGTTGTTCATGATGTGTCTCGAATTGGCATACATAAACCCATTAACAATATTTGCGCGAGAAAAAATCGATTGGGAGGGCTAAGTAAAGATTTTTTTTCTGATGGCTCGCTAAAAACACCGAAATCTCGAACCCGACGTGATTTTAGCACGTGACTCCATAGTCACGTAACCGGTATTATCTCGAGCAACTCCGACACAGCCCACCTAGAGACGAAACGAAGGATGAAGAAGGCCCTCAGGAAAACCGTAAAAGCGTTGGAAAGACCTAGTTAAGCAGGAATTGAACGAGTGAAGCAGGAAGTGAACAAATTAAATGAGGGGGAAGTAAAAGACCGAGAGAAACGGAATTTAAGCGGAATTAAGAAACGGGACGAGCGAGATAGTTCCCTAATCATTATAGAGACCATACTCGAATCATACGTTTTAATTTCACCAACTATGAGACAAAAGACCGAGAGAAACGGAGTTGAAGGTAGTACGAGCGATATAGTTCCCTAATCATAATAGAGACCACAATCGAATCATACGTTTTAACTTCACCAACTGTGAGACACACGAATTAAATATTGCATCATTAATGGTGCAATTATATAGTTTTTCATGACAGAAATTGCAAGCAATCAAATGAAAATATCTAAATAAATCTTCAACTTGACTCATATTTTGCACGCGGTACTTTTGAAACTCCATCAAAAAGGAAGGTTTTTTGTGATACCGAAGCATTTCCCGCGGTGACAATACGATTAATTTTCAAAAATAGTTGAGAAAAAACACAAACTACACACTGATGATTTTTTGACGAGATCTAGGTGTTAGAAATGTCTCATTTTTAACATAAGGTCTCCCTGTAGTCCATACACGTACCATTTCCCACATAAAAGGGCTGGTATTTTCTGGCAAATATCTTAGAAAGTAATGCGGTAAGGGGTTGAATTTTTTATGTCAATGATGAAGGGGTGATTGAAGGGGGTCTATGTCAAATTCATTGATTTCTAGGTAAAATGATATTTCGCTCAAACTACCTTTTCGCGCGTTCAGTCCCCCAATTTCAACTGAAATTTGCACTTTGAGAAAAGTCAGTAAAAAGGAACATTTGTGGTGGCTAACCTGTTCGGGAATTACTCCTTACTTAAATAGAGAAATTTTGCTTTCCGAGATGTACGAATCGATACCCCATGCATGGAGAATGGTGGTCTTTTTATGCTACGATTTTGATGCAATGCTAATTTTAGATTTGACGATGAAGAATCGTTGTAGTTCGACAGCTCCGACGTCACCTTTGAAATATTGATTATGACTAGGGGAAGGTTTAGTATGCGTTTTCCGGAACGTTCACCGGAAACATTCCAATCGTATCCGTCCTGAGAAACATTTTCGTTTTGAATCTATAGATAATTTGGGCTATGAATATTGATCCATTCCCGCAGAAGAGCCTATCGCAATATAACAGGGCGGTGTTTTACCTCTGAGTTGCCATAGAAAGGATCGGACATACCCTTTACACCGACCGCTCCAGCGTTTATGAACAATGATCAGAGTCACAATTTTTACGATGATAAGCTCAATCAAGACAATTACGATATGCAAGTCGGAGCAATTTAATCGATCGGCGTGATTGTCAGCTCTTTCATATAACTTCCTTGTTACAGTAAAGGTTTACACAAATTAAAATTACTTAAATGTAGGTAACTCAATTCATTTTCCAATTACTTATGTAAAAACGTGTCCTCAACATCACAGCAACAACATAAATCCTACCTTTCCAGACTGCTTTCGTTGCAGGACCAAATGTAAGCAAATATACTCAGGACAAATTCGTCTATTTTTTTGTATTGATTAGCAAGTAACAAATGGAACAGAAGTCAAATTGTTTTAGTTCACAGGAAATGTCGCTGCAATCGGCTGACATATCCGGGAAAAAATTTCCATTGAAGATATATTCCTGGAATACTCCACGTATCCTGTCATATAAATTAAATTTAATCAGAGCAGAGGGATTTTATCGGTGAAAGAATTTTTCTTACAGTACGAGGAAAAGGTGGATTTCATGATTTGTTTTGACCCACAGAGTCTCGGCGGAAACATCTTAATTAAAAATCACGCGATGCAAGTGAGACACGGAGTAGACAGAATAGTAAGAGATGTAGATAAAGTTCGAAGAAGAAAATTGACAGTGAATTACTAATGACGACTTTAAGGGTGTTGGGTGAGTTGGAATTCTGAGGAAGCCACAGACAGGGAGAAGAGGGAAGCTAACGAGGTCGGCTTGGAAGTTCTTCCTGCTAGAAGTAATTCATCAAAGAGAACTCTATGGTAAATTAAAATAGAATGACGGCACGGCAGGGGAACAAAGGAGCTGTTTGAAACTCCAAAAGTTTGCAAAGATTGGTATTCAGCGTGGATTAATAAACGTTAAGTGATTCCTCAAGAGATGGGAGGCTACGATATGCTATGACCTTAGGCTTGAGAGACGCTGGATTTCAATTATATTATTATAACCAAGGAACCCAGTATTGATCGGAACTCTAAATGCATAAATAATTTTTACAATAAATGGAAATATATATATGCTTTTAAAATACTTTTTTTACCTTTTCTATACTTCTATCATAAATACATAAATTCATTTTTTATAGCTATTAAAAATCTTTTAGAAAAATAAAATTTCTGAAGAAGAAATCGCAATGGAACGTTTAGTCAACGCATAAATATTTGATCAAGAATAGAAATATTTAATAACAACATAAAATATAATTTGAATTATTATTTGAAGTAATTAGAAAATAACTAAGAGGTTTTTATAAAGTAAAAAAAAAATACGCTTTTTTAACGTAAATGCTTTTATTTCAACATAACACAGATTTTTCGCGAATATGCGATCCATACCAATCGATTCCTCATCCTACGGAACCCTTTAATGTTAGCAGTTGTACATCGTATTATCCTGTTTTCGATAAAATCGCTCTATTGTACAGATATACTCACAGATATTGCTCGCTTTATAGTCTCTTCCTCTTTCACGTCACATTTTTAAAATGCCATAACGTTTTTTTCTTTTCTTCTGCCCGTGATTTTTAAGTCCAGTCAAGTCTCATTTCAGACTTGCGTTTGTGTGCATCAATTGCTTTTCAGTTACTCTGCAGGCAGTCAGCAGTATAAAAATGGAATACAGAAGTCTCCACAACCTTTTATAAATTCTATTTCACCTCCAATCTTCAAGCTCAAAGAAGCTTAAAGGGATCTTGTGTTTCTGAGTGGCTGGAATAATTTGATAAAGTTTTAGCGACATAGCCATAAAAGATTGCCCATATCACTTAGGTACGCCACTTAATCCTCCAACGTCGTCTTAAGTTTTAGAAAGATTTTTCAGAGCAGGTGAAAATTCATATCTCTTCGTCTTTTTCTCTTTCCCGGTGAAATTTCTTTCGGGAGGATTGTGTTTTCCATAAAGGTTTTTATGGGTAAAGAATATTGATAAATGTTGGGTGATTTAATGCGTAAATCATTAAACCCTTGACGAAAAATTTAACCTTATATAAAATTAATATTGCCAAGAAAGTATTAAAGCCCCTTTAATTCATGAAAGTAGAAATTTGAGTCAGATAAGATTTAAGGACATCTGGTAAAATTGCTGACGATAAAATAGTTCTAGCCCAGAATATGCCAGCTGCTATATAAAACTGTTTGACTGTTGACCGTGCACCGATCTTAATTACGAATATTCACTGTTTTTAATGCTTGAGCGGTTTGTTTCATTAAATCCCCCGTCAAATTAAAATTATCTCCCCGAAATGTCCTCCGAAAAGCCCAAATATGAAAACATTTTACCGAACGGCTGTAGAGAAATCAAACGTTGAATTTGAGCAATTTAACATGGGGTCTCATGGAGTGGTCTCCCATCGTCCTTGAAAACTAGAAATTTTGTCCAGTTTGAGTGGTCAACTGACACAAACTTTTTTCCCAACTCTCTCTCTCTCTCTCTTCTGCACTTCCTCTTCCTAGACTTAAGATGACTGCAGTAGTTATCATGTGTCATTGATTAAATTAAATTAGTGTATACTACGATATTATTGATTATATTAAAGCAGTTTACACTAAGATGATAAACATTGAGCCAATAATGATTCACAATGAAGTCCATTCATTCTAAAACGAGGTCTATAATGTTAGTATCGACAATCGTCTTCCCTACTCCTGACATACATAGTGAATGGTCTGGTAGATACAAATTTCAATTTATTAATTTACATCAACCGTCCAATGAACCCTGCCATTAACTTTTGCAGCAGGTCGCAGGGTTATTTTTGGATTCTCATGTAGATCATCATTCCTATTCTCTCACGAAAAAAACCGCGACTCATTGAACATTTTCCCATTTTGGCTTAAGGTTCTCTTTACTGCCTTCATTCTACGATTCTCTCATTTTGTCCAAAGTCTCTTTATCAATAGCCACACCATTGTATTTTACCAGTCGAGAACAATTGACATCCTGGGGTAATGAAATTCAATCTTTCATCGTGTTCCACTGCTACCTGCAATTTATTCATGTTGAAGACCGTAATTTAGGTTAAAAAAATTTAAACAACTAGTAATGGACCAGGTGAAAGTCATTTGCACGAGTTTACATCATTTTTATGTATTGGAGAATTTGTGCAGTCTGTTTAACTGGATTTGATGGGGGCTTTTCAATCAAATTAGGTCTATTTTTTAACCTAATTTGTAACGTCGTGATACCCTGATAAGGCTTTGCGACCAGTGAGGATGCGTCTCTCGATGACCGTTTCAATGCACTGATTTCTGTTTCTAGGGAGTAAAAAAATTGAAGGAAATTACTTTTTTTGGGAAACTCTTGTACTGCCCGAGCAATAAAAAAATCTATCTGGTTCATTAATTATTCACCTAGTTTTTTTTATGATCACCTTTCATTTGTTTGCGCGAGATGTCGTTAATTTAGCTTTCTTTTATCAATATTTTCACTCTGTTTGTTAGGAGTAGGGAAGACGATTGGCGACACTAACATTATAGATCTCGTTTTAGCATGAAGAGACTTCATTGTGAGTCATTATTAGCTCCATGTATATCATCTAAGATCTTAGGAAACACTACTTTAATTTAATCAATGATCAATGATAACTGCTGCAGCCAGATCGAGGAGAATTGAGATCCTGGGACAAAAAATAAGAACCGAGTCACCGAAGGCGTGAATTGAGAAATAGAGACTGTTTCTGGAACCAAAAGCGTCGCTTTTTTTTTTGGGGAACTAAATATTGTCTCCTTGATTTTACTTAATAGGATGAAATTTTTTAATTTTCAATGGAAGGTCCCACTATTTCTGACTGTCAACCACGTGATGATGCTCAGAAAAAAAACCACAGAATCATCCATTTCGTGCCAATTACGCACTGCAAACGTCTCCCTGTTAATTTCGGCCTCCCACCTATCGGAAGGTGATTAAGCGTCTCGAGAAAAGGTAGCGATGCTATGTCGATTATTCTTCCTCATTCTTTTCTTCGATCCTGGGTCCTCATATGGTGTCATAACGGGGCTTGTTTTAATGACCAAACCTGCGATTTACATCTTTTATTTTTTTTAGAGACATTAAATGGGAGTTAAAAAAAGGAAGAGATTAAAATGAAAAGGTGAACTTGATTCTTGTCACGATATTATATGCCATAACGGTTTTAATTGGTCAGTCCAGCGGTTCTTTATTTATAATATATATAATTGAAATTACCTGACGTTCAAAAAAGAAACGTTCCAATTCCAAAGAGTCTCACCACTTTTCCGTAGAAATTTTTCGCTAATTGGGTCAAATTCGCCCGCTAATTGGGTCAAAGAGGAAAAATAAGGCCCAAGTCCCTGAATTATTTCCTTGCATTCCTTCTCCTCCCCTCTTTACTCCGATAAACTCCCCAGCTCTTGGAGACGTCACGAAATTTTCAGCGAAGGACAGCGCTCCAACTTGGGTTCCATTACTCTCTTCAAATTGAGAAATCCGGGACGAATTTTAGCTCGAACATTAGAGGTAAATAGAAGAAAGAAAAGGGAGAAATTTAAAACAGTAATGCAGCATCATTATTTACGAGTCGTGGGCCAGCAAATTCAATTTATTCAGCGAGAAGAATTTCCTTCCTTGACACACAAAACGCCCGTAAACTACTTTTGCAATTGAGGAAAGGAATAATGTATTCCTGGCCAATGCTGGTGGCGAAGTCTACTCGTTATCATATATATATATATATATAGGAGTGATCTATAGGTAAAGTTAGTTTAAGACGGAAGTAAGAATATTGTATTTTCTTCCTAGACGACTACATTAAGGTAGTCCGAGCGAGATAGTTCCCTAGTCATAATAGAGATCGTATTCGAATTATACCTAATAATTATACTTTATCGTTACGTGAGACACAAGAATTAAATATTTTATTATTAATGGTGCAACAATATAGTTTTACATAACAGAAATTGCAAGTAATCCACTGAAAATATCTGAATAAATCTTCAACTTGACTCATTTTTTTCACGCGGTACGTTTGAAATTCCATCAAAACGGAAGGTTTTTTCGTGATCCCGAAGAATTTCCCGCGTTGACAATATGGTTAATTTTCAAATATAGTTGATAAAAAATACAAACTACATACTGCTTGTATAAATTTCTCGGTCTCGCCACCGGGTAAGAAATTCATAGGCAGCCGACGTTTCGGGTTCCGACTAGTTACCCATTCTCAAGGCTACTCGCAGTAGCCTAGAGAATGGGGAGTCGGAACCCGAAACGTCGGCTGCCTATGAATTTCTTACCCAGTGGCGAGCCCGAGAAATTTACACAAATGTTATTCGCCAGGAAAGAGTAAAATCAGGCATAACAAGCCTACACGCTGTTTGTTTTTTTTTACGACATCTAAGTGTTAGAAATCCCTCATTTTTTCTCTCTGTAGTGCACACACGTACCATTTCCCATACAAAAGGGATGGTATTTTCAGGCAAATATCTCCGAAAGTAATGGGGTAAGGGGTTGAATTTTTGGTGTCATTAGAAAGGTGAGATATTTTTCTTTAAAACGAGACCAAATTCATTTATTTATAGGTAAATTATTTCGCTCATACTACCTTAATTTTTTTTTGGATTTCTACTGAGGCTTTGGTCAAATAATAAATATATTCATTAATGTTTGTCGACATTTTAAGGTGAGTTATAATCTTCCCTCAAGACATTCAACCTTGTTCATAGTCTCATGAAATATTTTTACGCCCACATTCACAAAAACACGTGAAAACTACAGCAACCAGACAAATATCAAGCTTAATAAATTTGTAATTCCATATAAAGCTAATAAAAAAAAATATTTTTTCTCACTTTCAAACCAAGAGACAAAAGACAATATTTTAATTGTGTCCATTATATGTCGATGGAGTCTGATATTGGTTTGCTTTTGGTCATTTTCACGTTCTTTTTCGATTGTTGAAAGAATAAAATTACATGATACTCTAATCAGCACTGAGTTTCCCGAGGAAGGATAAAAAATAATCTTGAATATCGGCAAACATCAATACTGAGTTCTCTCATTGGACCAGAAACCCAACGAAGGAAGTAGGGATGACTTCTCTAATCTTTCACCATTTGAGGTCTTTGTCTGTTTACACTTTAGCATTCTTCAGCTCGGCTTCAGTTGGGTATATCGAGTATACAGGGCTGAAAATACGGCAGTGAGAGTATTTTCTCGGTATTACGGCATCACGTGTACCGAGCTGAAAATACGGCGTCGAGAGCGTTTTCTCAATCATAAAACCAAACGCAAAGTAAAGAGTGAAGTAGGGTGAGTCATTTTATGTAGTCCATGCCTTTCGTAAATTGTTAATTTACCCCGATTTATCGATTGTGTCTTGTGATCCTAGGGTAATGCTTCCTTCGTAGAGTCAGCATGAGTAATTTAGATGAAAAATCGTACTCCTTTTTGGGTTTTTAAGTGCAAGTACGGATTATTCATTTCATGCAGTACTTGGGCGCCAATTCAACTGCATGTATTACTAAAACTTATGTGTTTCCTTTCCAACCTCAGCTCATTTGAACGATTAATGAAAGGTGTTCTAGTTGATGGGTGGTCAGCGAACTGGCTTCCCATCCTGAGAGTAAGGGTGCGAGGGTCGAAAGTGGCTGTGATTTTTCAGCAGAATCTCGATCTCTTATTCGTTATCATGAGGGAATTTAAACTCAAGAGCAGAACTCATGACAGTCGAGTAGGAAATTAAATAACAGACCCACTGGCGCCTTTCATGATAAGTAATTAGCTAACGACGATGTCGGGTCTCTCTCCAACCTCCAATACTATATCCCCGAAATAATCCTTCTCGCCCATCCAAAATGGTACAGAAGGCCCCAATCTGTCAGTCACTTCAATAATTAACTAACCTACAAGCTATTAAGAAGGTTTGGGTGATGAGAGGAGACTTATGGAGACGATTTATTAATAGTCAGAGTGGTTTGTTGGAACAGGGTGGGAGAGGCAAAGGGATGCTTCGGGGGAAGTTAGAGGGGAGATTGTTGGGGTAAGCGAGGCGGGGAAGAAAAAGAATAGGCTTTATGGAATATAGGATTTAATTTTAATGGCTCTAATTTTAATGATAAATGGCTTTATGGAATGAATGAAAAGGGGTAAGACGAACACTAAGATGATGACAGAATTTAAATAGCTAAGATAGCAGCATATCTTCGCTTCGCTTCCTGCAACTTTGAGTTAAATGTGAAATCAAATAACATTTGTTGCTTCCACACCGATTAAAAAAAAGCAAGTGTCTTTATTGTGTCTTCATTTTACTGCGAAATTAGGATCACCTAGTCCTCTTTAACTTCTGATACTTTTAACGGAAGAACACATACATTACCTATTGTCCTGGTAGTTGAAATATTCTATCCTTGCGGGATTCTAACCCACGACCCATGGATTGACATTCGGGAACTTAATTCCATCGCTCCCAGGGGCGGTGAGAGTTGCAAATTTTTACTTTAATTTGACGTTGGGGTCGGGGCTTTTGTTTGTAAAAATCTTGAGGATTCTTGCTCTCTTTCATTTAATATCAACTTAACCTTTAGATAACGCACAAAAATAATATTTCTACTTTAAATTAATAAGGACAATACCAAATATGCTTCAATTCACAGATTTATTTATTGGTACAACTAGTTTCAACGCTGCTACGTCATCTTCAAGTACCTTGCAATAGCGTTGAAACTATTTGTGCCATTGAAAAACTCTGTGGATTGAAACAGTTGGTATTGTCATTATGAATTCAATAATGGACTTGCACAAGGTTGCATCTTAAAGGATTGAACATGAATATATATATATTATGGATTGTTATTTCGTCGCCAAAAACTGTTGTCTAGAATTCCGTAAACAAACAACTTTTTGGAAAGTGGTTCCGCCTAGTGATGAAAGACGGAAGTTCAATGTAAATGCAGTCGACAGATGTAAATAAACACGTCTAACCGGCCTTACTATGAATATACATTGGTTTTACCAAGAACACTGCATAAGGACAGAAAACTCCCATCTTGACTCTGTTGCCAATGGAAGCGAAAGAATTGAAGTTCCACTTTTGGCCACAGGCTTCGCTGTTTAAGCTGTCAAGCCTTATAGCAGACGTCTCTGGGCTAACTATACGTGTTCTTACGTCTCCTTTTTCTCCGCCAGTACGATGATTTACACTGCAAGTAATACTTTAAGGCATTGGATATATGTACCTAAGGTACCGAGCCATCGACGAGAAAACTCTCCAGAGCGTCGCGAAATAAATCAGTGACACCGAAAGCGTACAGAATTAGGTGATGAGATCGGTGGATTCGTAATCCGAATCCCACACTACAATTCCTAATTTACGATGTGAGAAAAGGGAAAAGAGTATATTGAATTAATATTTAATGCAATTAATTCGAATGCTAGTTCATTTCCGGTTATGCGACGCCAACTCACGTTAATTGAATACGCCGCTAGCAAAATCAGCTTTTGTTATTGATGCCACGACAATTAAAATGATTCGAAAGAATTTTCCCTTTACAATTCGTAGGACGTAGAAAAGTGATATGGACATTTAAAGAACAAGAATACACGAGCGTGCGGGCGGGGAATCGAGCAAAACATTCCAATATGTGTTACAAAAGAAACAAGTATCAGTAACTTACTTGCTTTATTATAATCCTTGGAAAATTAATTTGTGTCTAATACAATTCGTTGCAAGTTATAAACAAATGGTCAAATATAAAATAGTCTGTGGTAAATGAAGGTCAACTGCTGAAATGAAAATGAACAACTTAAGCTCAGAAAAGTCACGGAAACAAATGAAGGAATGACGGAAAATGTAGGAATAGCATACGCTGGGAATGTCAAAACAAACGAATCACACTGTCATGTGCGCACGGTTGGATGCACTGGGAAATATATATTTACACTGAACACTGTCTCTCTCGCCAGCAAATGAAGGAATAACATACGCTGGGAATGTCAAAACAAAGGAATCACACTGTCACCTACGCACAAGTAAATATATACCTACACTTAACTCTCGCGTAATGGCTACCTTGCGGTAAGGGCAACGAGCGTCACCCTCGTGTACTTACATTAACCTCAAACAAGCTTTTGTTCTTTTCGCCGAGAATCTTGTTTCTCATTTAGGCATTCAAGTGCTTAGTAAAGCATCTGACACAAAAAAAACTTTGCAAACCCATTTTGAACAAAATTCGTCTCGTTTAACTGCACATTCACACTCCAAACTGCCTTCACAACAATACAAATCTCGTCGTAAACAAGGCTCAAAGATCGCATCAGTGCCACCATCGTCAAGTTCCGGAACGCTATTAACCTGCGACAGAAATTTTAGCAAAAGACGATCGAAAGCGCATCAAGAGTCGCGTCCTTATGCAGTGTTCTTGGGTTTTACTTACAAGTAATCATAATGCAGTGGATAAAAAATGTAGTACTACACGCGGGACGTAATTATACACTTTTTGAATATCGTCCGGTCTACAGATGTATTTAATTCCTCTCCAAATTTAATTACACAAATGCACAATTAACTTCTTAGCACTTCGTGAATGTCGCTGTGCGGAAATTTAATAATAATACGAGGTACTTCATGAGTATTCCCAATGGACATCATTGCAGTGTAGGTAAAAAGGAATGCACTTACCGCCGCCTAGAACAGATTCTTATTTTTCAATCCAAGTCTCCTATTTTGAGTCCTCGTAGACGCATACCCTGTTTTGCAGCCTGGTGCGAAGCAAGTTCTGTTCAAACAAGGCATTCTAAATTCTTAATTTAAGTCGAACGGGCTTAATGCATTCCAATTATAATCGGATTCTGGCAAACATCGTCATCCGCACACGATGGACGTTTCATAAACCTATTACACATTTTCTGTAATAGATATTTCCTCTCTAGCATTTAAAAAGTAACTTTTAGATCACACAAATAGCAAGATATTATTCTAAGCATCAATTGATTCATACCTCCTTGATCGTTATTGAATATTCAGCACAGTCTCACATTAGCAACAATTAACTACGACTATTTACAATAACAACAGAAAAGACTCTAATCGAAGTGGCGCCAAGGACTGGGTGAACTAAAATTGGAAATTTAGGCAACACGTAGCCTAGACCACAATGCCTAACATCCGAATCCATAATATATATTCATGGGATTGTATTATACTTTAACCTGTAAGACCGTATAAATAAGGTTCTAAGTTCAATAATTAACCCCCCGTTTGCTTCTTTTCGATTTCAGATGACCAAGGCCTGTCTATGGCTGGCCTGCAGCCTCGTACTCGTCGCTTGGCCCCCAAGGGTGCCCGCGGAGACCCTTCTGGCCGAACAGGAGGGCCCTGAGGGCACAGCGGGAGATGAGGACAGCCTCCGTCCCGCCATAGAAGTCCTCTCGAGGAGACAAAGGGACCTCGCCGGACGCCAACAGCCTTACGGCAACTATGGCTCCGGACTCCTCAGGTGAGTGGGCGTTGTCCGATGTCACCCCGTCCCAAAAAAAAAATAATCTCCCTCCGATACATATCCCACTTTTCTTCCTCATCGGTTTTTCAAAAGCTGCCCAATGCGCTCAGTCGGGTGGAAAATCATCTATCGTCGTCGCATGGGAGTGACCACCCACGGTGCACGCTAAAACGTCCGCTTCTAAAAAAAAATAAGATTTCTCCGAGAAAGAACTTGAAATGGAGTTCCCCGCTTTCTTTATCACTCAATCGAGACCTTGTCAGTTTAACATGGAAAGGAGGCTGACGCTATCAGATCTGATTATCGATTACGCTAATACAAAGTTTGGTCATTTCGGGAGGTAATTCAAACCCACCTCGTTCCACTGAGTAATTAGGCCTGTGAAATTATCAGATTCAGACTAAAATGGCATGCATGTATACCATTCCCTAAGCCATATATTTGGCTTCCGTGAAGCTGTCTCTCTTTCCGTCAACTTTCTTTTTTTTACTGCCTGTGTCTCGCTGTTGTAAAACACCACACTTCAAAACATCTAGATGAACGGCAAATTCCACTTCACAGTCATGATTTCCAGGAAATTTACGACGAGTTTGCAACGGTTTCTAGGAAAATAACGTATAACCTCCTCCCCTATCTCTTCCGTTGCCAAACATTTAGGTCACTACCCACGGTTACGACATTCAGTCCTAAGCCAAGAGCATTGGAGTCGCTGGTTCAGAAAGAGTCTCCAAGAAGAGAAGCGAAGCCGTCAAGGTTCAGAGCTGGTCACACCAGACTACTTACCCCCGGCTTCATATTGCGTAGGGAAGAGCTAACTCTGTGTGAACCTTGCTTCGTGCCTTTAAGGTGGCTGGAGCGGTATCCGTGGGTCACTGAGTTCACATTTTAATAATTTTTTTAATGGGTCGAAAAAAACTTCTAGGACCATATTTCATTTCAGTGCGTGCGTTGGAACTCACTATACGGCATACGGTCATATAAATGATGCAAGAACTATAGTTTAAAATTATCCCTTAACTAGAGCGGATGATGACTGAGTTCTGGGTGCGGTATCCGAGATTTAGACGAAATTATAATGAAGCATACTGCTGTCGGATATTAGACTCTGAGAGGCGATAATGCCAGCTACCCTCATAAGAAACCATTTATAATTATAGAAAATGTTTTATTTCACATTTTAAATAAAATTTGTACACACTTCATCGAATAATGACGAAATAAATGTCATGTTACATGAGGTAGCGCGCTAAAATAGCATTGACCTTACGGAACATCATATCGGAGTCATGCAGTACTTTCGCTGTTATGTACTGTAAACCGGGTCTACTTACAAGGGGAGTGTAAGATAGCCGGGTCTCAGATTTTATTCAAACTTAGTAGCTGTACAGACCGCTGTATGTGGTTCATGAATCACCCCACATATAGGGTTATATAACCAATAGTTTAAACAAAAAAGGCCTTTAAAAATTTCAAAATTCCCTTCAGACGGGCCACCCACATAACTGACAACCTGGACGGGTGGATGAAGTGCTCGTCTCCGGTCTAGAGACACGGGTTCGATTCCAATAAGGGGTATGTTTCTTCCGCTGTTTTTTTTTAGTTTTTCTTTTACGGCATCCTACAATGCGCCCGAGATTTTATAATTTTTACTCGAAATATTAATTTTGCGCGAGGCAAATTTTTCATTTGCATACACGACGTCAGGCTTAGTCTCTTTTTTTTTCGGTCGAAGACAGCCTTATAATTATGTCACTTCCTTCTCTTTTCACGACGTATTTCCATTATTCCTTCATGCACATGATTTCCATTTTCTATAATTATTTTATAATATTGTCTTAATATTTTTACAATTGAAGCATAATTCTTAATAATATTAAAAATTTTCTTAGCTTGTCAGTTATGTGGGTGGCCCGTGTAAAAGGGAAATTTGAAATTTTTAAAGGCCATTTTCGTTTAAACTGTTGGTTATATAACCCTATATGTGGGGTGATTCATGAACCACATACAGCGGTCTGTACAACTACTAAGTTTGAATAAAATCTGAGACCCGGCTATCTGACACTCCCCTTGTTAGTGACACCGAGTACAACTTTGTGACACACAAGCTCGACAACACCATTTTGATTTCACGGGCTTTCCAAAGTGGTTGAGATAGAAAATCTTTCGGAACTGTGTTCCCACAAGCATCTGCCATTTGTAGATGGCTCTCATAATTACATGAGCTCATGCTGAGGCAATCCTGTTAAGCTATTTTAGTCAATGGGCCCAAGAGATAAATTCAAGAAAGTATTGAAACTTTGTGTTGGTGAACGAAATAAGGAAAAGCTATGAATTTCAAAGTCAATTTATTTGGATGGAAAATTCATTATCGGCATTCAGTGAATCGAAGGTTTTGGAACGTGATCATTTGGTTGCATTTTTCAGCAAAAATATGTGCGGCTTGCAGAAGTATGGTTCAATGTTGTGACAGCATAAGTCACTGTAACAAAGCCACCCCTGGATTTTTTGCTGTGCTTTTTTTTTAAATTTTAGGGTTCAGAATGTCTAGAATGAATGAAAGGAAGATTTTTATCGCCTCCACATCGCACTTACACAAATTATCTATCACAATTATACAAATATCAATACATCTATATCATCTAGCACAATAAAGGCCAAAAGGAAATCTAGTCGGAGTCGATCATCTGATTCTTTATGTGACAGTAGTGCAGAGTCTGCTGCGTATGAAGGATTAGATAACAGTTGATATGCAACAGACTCTGAATCAGAAGCCAAAGTCATCCTTGCGATCAAGGAGGAAAGTAAAAAAAGAAATTTAGGGTCCATGTTTTCGTAGTTTCGAGGGTAAATATTATCCAGGAAATGTGACAAAAATTGTAAAACAGTGTACTTCAGAGAAAGTGATGGAGCAATCAGAAAAACACTCGTGATTGTCTAATGAGGAGGACTAAATATAAAACCAAGACTAAGGAATATCGTGTAGGGAGACAAAGAAATAGTTCGCAAGCGAAGAGGAAAACGAAACCCAAATTCTTAGTAAATTATTGAAATTTGTTATATTTATGCCCGTATTCATAGTCGTATTCCTAGGGGTTACCTGGGTATCCCCTAGCCAGGTAACACCTAGGGGTCCCCTACGCTGAGCGATTCATAAACCTTACCTGGGTAACACCCAGCCAGGGGACGCCCGGGTAAGAGATTTGGCAACAATCCCGCGGAAAAATACATATGAAAGGTTCCGCTGAATGGTTCTCGATGTTTTCGATGCTCATTTTTCACCGTAACCAAGCACGATATAAACAATAATATAGTACAGTGTTACACGATGTTGATGAAAAATTATCGAAGGAATATGAGAGAATGTTTACAATATTAATTGAATATTTATGCAATATGAATGGTGAGGAATTTGAGGGTAGTTCAATAAGTACCCGTGTTTGTAAAAAGAAGACGTTACTATGGAAAGTTGTTGATATTATCGTGTGCTGTATTAGTAGAGTAGTATCAATTCATCCCACGCGTGGGCAGCAGTACTGCGTTAGGGGAGCTTTGGGTAAGCTTCATGCCTTACCTAGGAAATCGACGGCCTGGGGGAGGGTTAGAGGACGGCAGTCCCCTGGGTAACGACTATGAATACCATTTCTGAGCCAAGGGGCTCCCCCACACCTGGGAGACACCCAGGTAACGACTATGAATACGGCCCTTAATCCTTCCGAGTCCTTAAGTTTTCACGTTTTGTTCAACTTTGTGACAAATGTCAAGATATAGGCAATAATAGAGGAAAATATTGCAGACAAAAAGTGGAAATGCCATCAGGGATACGTTGGTGACAGTTATTTAGAGAAGCATAATTCTTGCATAAAATGATTACTTATGATTAGAATAGATTCATCGGCAATTAAATGCGTTTATTATTTGTACGCATTTAATTATATTTGTATGCATTGCATAATATGCATGCATTCAATCACGCCTTTCACTTAAATGCACCGTGTGGACGCCCTCTCATCACTTGAGAGACGAGTCCACTTAAGTGGACTTGGGGACCCCAAATTAAGTGGACATTCGATCGATAGTGTTCCATCGAGGAGTTCGAGGCCTCGCCATCGATAGGTCGAGGAGTTTCGATCTTCGTACACGCCATACTCGTTTTTGCATTATTTATATGTGGAGTTGAGTAATTGTGTGTTATTCTTCTTATTCATTTGTTTGTGCCGTTACAGGTATTCATAAATCACCCGTGTAAACTCAAACACCAGCGCGATGCTAAGTTCTTTCCATGAACACTATCTGGGGCTACGATAGATTTAATTACTGAATGTAGACGCTCGTTCGCATTTGAATGGTGCTTTTAAGTAAACCCTACTTAAGTGCACATGCAGTGTGTATGAGACTTACAAAAAAGCAGTCTAAAGCGTGCGCTTAGCGCCACTGTCCGCGAGGGTAAAGCCAAACATGGACCACTGTGAGGTGTTCGCCTTCTTGGTGACATTTCCTTTTGGTAATTTCGGACTTACGAGCACTTGCGGACGACTCAATAAGCCCTAGTAAATTGTAGCTAGTTCCGGCATCTTCAAAGTAAGACGCTTAATGTAGAACAAGACTAACAGATGAAATGCGATGGGCCAACAGACCGAGCAACAACTGCTTCGCATCCACTCCTAAAAGGACCGTGTCGGTTCCGACGGAGGGAAATGAAAAAAGCAAGGAACGGAGCTCCCATTTCTCTATTATTACGCGGCCGAGGCCCCTTTCGGCTATAAAAGGGATGGATATTGCTGACGTTATCAACTGGTTTATCGATCATTCGAGGCTTTTTTCCACGCGCTCACAATGAGCCACGCGATGCGAAAATGGGAGCAAATAATGAAGGGAAGGATAGGAATACGAGATGGATCACTCTTGTCGTTGAGGCATTGGGAGCGTTTCAATAGCACGGCTTTTTCTGATTCGATCCTTTAGTTGGAATGGCGTTTGTGTGGGTTGCTCATCGCTTCAAGTCAAATACAATCCAATGCATCATTATTTTTTTGGCTAGTTTTTTTTCCTCCTCTTTTTGAAGGGTTATCCAATTCTTGAAAAAAAAAACCACAGCTTTGCACCAGTTATAGATATTTTCGCGCAGTCCTTCGAATGCTTTAATCTACATGCACATTTTGGGAGATTAAAGAAAAATAACGATTATTTCCATCTGTCGTTGTATGTAAAACTGGTGCGAATGCTGAATCTAGAGGAAAGAATTTTCGAGCGTTTTTGGCAGAATATTTCGATGAGTCTTATGCCTCAGAGAGAGAGTGATATTTTGCGTGACATTTTCGTTTTCAGTCATCAAAATATCATTATTGATTTAATATTTTGATAAGTTTTCATCAATTTAACTATTACTATCTATAAGGTCCTGCGAATATTTTATGCCAGAAGTGAAAATATGCCAGATTTCGAAGGCAAATGTTGTCTAATTTAAGAAATGATTTGGATCATATACTTCCCAAACCAAGAATAACTTTGTATAAAAAAATCGTCTCTGTACATGGGACATAAAATGTTCAATTCATTGCCAATAATAATAAAAAGATGCAAATATGGTAAAATATTTTTAAAAATCGTTAAAGAATGGCTGCTATCCCATAAAAATATTGTATATTTGTTCTGATACCTTATGTGAATTAAGTGTTAAATATTATACAAAATTTTACATTTTACACCATTTTTCTCCAACTATTATTGTAAAACTTATTAAAATGTTTTAGATAGTCTCTTTTTTTTAATGAAAATGTTGAATGTGTTCAAATATTGTTGCTGTTCTCTGTTTTTTGTTCTTCACTCTAAAAAGTTCGTTATTCATAGCCAAACAAAATACAACTTGAAAATTTTAAAATGGTTAAAGGCTGTGTTTTAGTACGTGTATATTTAATGTAATTTTTTGATTTTGTATTACTAATTTATAATTACATCATATCACTGCAGCTAATATAAAGGGAACATTACACAAATTGCTGGTGGCTCAGTTCAGGTTTCTGCCTTGGAGCCCACCTAGAGCTTTCATTTCTATGTTAAATTTTATTACATTTCTTCCTTTGTTGTAATTTAAATGAAAGTAAATATATTCTATTCTATTCTATTATCTTTCATGGACATTGGAACGGTATCTTATGTAGCTGATCCAAGTATAACGATGCCATAACAAAGTTACTTCGTAGCATCGCATAATTTCTCTCGCTGTCGGCTTTGGAGTTCACCGTGCATCACCGAAAAATAAGGATTGCCATTTTAGGGCCGCCAAACGGACCCACTCTTCATTTTGGTTCATGAATTGAAATCTGCTGTCAAAAGCTGAAAGAATATATAATGCTTGAATATTTTCACCCAATCAGAGTGCCAATTTCGGTTCCCAGCAGAAAAATGAGCATGATTTTTCCCTAAGGTAACTCGTTGCTGCAGCAACATTCATCTTTTCCTTCCCGTCCGTTGTAAAATTGGACACAATCTGAGAAATGTAAACTGTAGATTTATTTTTCCAAGCTATGTCGTGCATTTTCTGACAATTGGTCTAGGTCTAATCCAGAAATACGCTTTTTACCTTTATTTTTAGCGTCACTTCCTCTGCCAACGTGTCTGATTCCAAGATTTTTTATCGAATTCGTTTAAGGTAGTTATTCGCATGAGATTTTAAGGTTTGTATTGACTTCCATTAATGAAACTGTAGAGTGTATCAGTATAATACATTTTATTTCTACATCCTCTGGCCCTTGGCAGCAAGTTCCTCGCCAGAGACTTTATCGTTTTGCACTGTTCTTCCCCGGAAGATAAAAATTATGACTCTTTGCATTTTCCTGAAATTTTATGATGATTTTCATCGTATTATCCATAATTATTCAAATAAAGAAAAAGAAAAATAGCTTTTCTTGATGCAATAAATAGGTAAC